>OX335657.1:17551421-18809992 GCA_946894095.1 Incurvaria masculella | reverse complement strand
CTAAACCTAAACACCAAAAATAACCAAAAAAGACCAAAATGACCAAAAACCACCAAAAAGACCAAAAGACCAAAAACAACCAAAATGACCAAAATGACCAAAAACCACCAAAGACCAAAAAGACCAAAAACAACCAAAATGACCAAAAAGACCAAAATAGACTAAAAAGACAAAAAAAGACCAAAATGACCAAAAAACCGAACCTAACCTAACCTAAACACCAAAAATAACCAAAAAAGACCAAAATGACCAAAAACCACCAAAAAGACCAAAATGACCAAAATGACCAAAAAGACCAAAAACCACCAAAAAGACCAAAAACAACCAAAATGACCAAAAAACCGAACCTAACCTAAACACCAAAAATGGCCAAAAAAGACCAAACAACTGCAAAAAATGACCAAACAACCACAAAAGACAACCAAAAAGACGAAACAACTACAAAAAATGACCAAACAACAACAACAACAACAACAACAACAACAACAACAACAACAACCAACAAACAAAGTAACAAAGACTAACAAAGTAACAAAGATTAACAAAGTAACAAAGACTAATAAAGTAACAAAGACTAACAAAGTAACAAAGACTAACAAAGTAACAAAGACTAACAAAGACTAACAAAGTAACAAAGACTAACAAAGTAACAAAGACTAACAAAGTAACAAAGACTAACAAAGACTAACAAAGTAACAAACACGAACAAAGTAACAAAGACTAACAAATTAACAAGACTAACAAAGTAACAAAGACTAACAAAGTAACAAAGACTAACAAAGATACTATACTAACCAACTATGTCACTATACTAAGTAACAAAGATACTATACTAACGAAGATACTATACTACTGACCGACTATTAATACGGTATCGGTATTTAGAAATACCAGCTACAAATACCAGCTACAAATACATTACAAATATCAGCTACAAATACATTACAAATACCAGCTACAAATACATTACAAATACCAGCTACAAATACATTACAAATACCAGCTACAAATACATTACAAATACCAGCTACAAATACATTACAAATACCAGCTACAAATACATTACAAATACCACAAGTTACACATACTAGTTGTGCATACCGAGTATCGATACTAGGTATCTATACCGGTCGTATCTTAGTATGGGCACACTTTGTACCGTAGGGAATTCGTTATCTTATGAAGGACTCTATCGGATATGGCGTATGTTACGATAACGGTTATTCCTCAGTGACGATAACCGTTATTCTATACCGATAGCGGTTATTCTCTATGAACATTCCTATGGGGATTCTTATTTCGAACCGGTTCGTATGAACCGACTTCGTCCTAGACGAAAACCGTCTATGGGGCGTCGACGCGGGCGACGGGGACGCTTCTCGGCATCATAGCGACTCGGACGTGGGACGAGGATTTAAACGGAAAAAACACATTTAACCGGTTAATCGGTACTCGGCGACCGCTAATCGCCGAGTGCATACGCACACTAGATGCGGTCGACGCGGAGGTCTCTATCGGTACTATCACCTTCGACCCGACACCCCCGCTAGTGGTCCATTTCGACGCGACAAACACGTTTCTGTTCAAAAGTCGACCTAATCGACCTCCAATCTCCGAGTCGACTATCGAAGAAAGATACTTTGCATAGATCAGAGTCTAACTGCATCGGCACCTCGAGCGACTTTCATACTAATTTCACTCTAAATCTACTGAAATAGATGGTTTCTGTCGAAAGTCGACCTAGTTGACCTCGCACGTCGAAGTCGACTATGAAAAGCGGGTCGGCGTCGTCGAGACGAACCCACAGCCGAAGGAATCGTTCCGATCCGACGTCCGGGAGCCGAGTTATCCACGATATACCTATCGAGGGACCCACCCCCACCTAGCGAGGACTTCCGATTTCGCTCATAACTCGGCGTGCGGGTCGAGACCGACTAGATAGACACTTCCACGGAAGGAAATATTCCCGCATTCACGCGTCTACCGGCCAGAGGCGACTCCGCCCCCGGGGGCGGGACGGGGGTGGGACTCGGATCGAAAGAAACGTCTCGACCTGGACACACTTCGATCCCGAGTATAGTCGCATTCTGACGGTCACTTATCGAGTTACAGCTCGGCAAACACGAAGTGAATGAAAGTTTTAAGCCAGGATTTCTCGGCTCGCCGTGGACGCGTAACGTCACATGAGGTATCCAAAATTCGAGCTCGACGAGATCTAGCGAATGCCGAAAACTACATCGAAATCGGTCCATCCGTTGCGAAGTAGTCTCCGATATTCGATCTCCATACGAAGACCCCTCCCCGGGGGGGCTATTCCGGTACGAGGCGGTATTCTGTAAGCGTTCTCGGAATATGTCTAATTCGGTCGCCCGAAAGTCGAATTTCGACGAGTTCCATACGGATTCGGATAGAGAATCACCGCGGCCGTCGGACCCCAGAACTACCTCCCTCCCACTACCCCCCACCCCCGCCACCCGCATTCTATGTACGCGCGCTCCCGGACGACCGACCTCGCTTCCGACGAAAAAATCGAATTCGGCCCAAAATCTAGTGCAACATTGCAGAAGGCACCGTCCGCCTCCGACGCGCCGTTCCCGAGCTAGGGGGCGTCGACCCCCCCCTCCACCTAGGTACTCTAACGAACTTTGAATGCTTATATCTCCTAAAGTACTCGTAAAGTATCCTAAAGTATCTCCTAAAGTACTAACCTAACCTAACCTAACCTAACCTAACCTAACCTAACCTAACCTAACCTAACCTAACCTAACCTAACCTAACCTAACCTAACCTAACCTAACCTAACCTAACCTAACCTAACCTAACCTAACCTAACCTAACCTAACCTAACCTAACCTAACCTAACCTAACCTAACCTAACCTAACCTAACCTAACCTAACCTAACCTAACCTAACCTAACCTAACTAACCTAACCTAACTAACCTAACCTAACCTAACCTAACCTAACCTAACCTAACCTAACCTAACCTAACCTAACCTAACCTAACCTAACCGAACCTAACCTAACCTAACCTAACCTAACCTAACCTAACCGAACCGAACCTAACCGAACCTAACCTAACCTAACCTAACCTAACCTAACCTAACCTAACCTAACCTAACCTAACCGAACCGAACCTAACCTAACCTAACCTAACCTAACCTAACCTAACCTAACCTAACCTAACCTAACCTAACCTAACCTAACCTAACCTAACCTAACCTAACCTAACCTAACCTAACCTAACCTAACCTAACCTAACCTAACCTAACCTAACCTAACCTAACCTAACCTAACCTAACCTAACCTAACCTAACCTAACCTAACCTAACCTAACCTAACCTAACTAACCTAACCTAACCTAACCTAACCTAACCTAACCTAACCTAACCTAACCTAACCTAACCTAACCTAACCTAACCTAACCTAACCTAACCTAACCTAACCTAACCTAACCTAACCTAACCTAACCTAACCTAACCTAACCTAACCTAACCTAACCTAACCTAACCTAACCTAACCTAACCTAACCTAACCTAACCTAACCTAACCTAACCTAACCTAACCTAACCTAACCTAACCTAACCTAACCTAACCTAACCTAACCTAACCTAACCTAACCTAACCTAACCTAACCTAACCTAACCTAACCTAACCTAACCTAACCTAACCTAACCTAACCTAACCTAACCTAACCTAACCTAACCTAACCTAACCTAACCTAACCTAACCTAACCTAACCTAACCTAACCTAACCTAACCTAACCTAACCTAACCTAACCTAACCTAACCTAACCTAACCTAACCTAACCTAACCTAACCTAACCTAACCTAACCTAACCTAACCTAACCTAACCTAACCTAACCTAACCTAACCTAACCTAACCTAACCTAACCTAACCTAACCTAACCTAACCTAACCTAACCTAACCTAACCTAACCTAACCTAACCTAACCTAACCTAACCTAACCTAACCTAACCTAACCTAACCTAACCTAACCGAGTTCCTATTCAACACTCACCGCGCGCGCAGTACGCATGTTGCGTTCCGCAAATAATAATTTGGACGATATGTTAAAAGTGCTCTTTCACTGTGGTGTTACATATTCTGCCTCTTACTTATCTAAAAATTTCATTTTCAGTAAAATTTCATTTAAAAAAAAAACATTTTTAATGCATTTGTATCATTGACCAAATTAACTTGTGCCTCTGCACACTTTCGTGTCATGAGTTAACGTTTATTTTGAGGCCTTATTATTAAGTTTCCGCCGTAAAACCAAGTAAATATTGTGTTTTCATTGCTCCTTAATGGTTAATCTACTCGTCGCTGGATGACGCCACCCTCGGCACACTTGTTCATTTAACAAATAACCATTAATTATCTGTTATAGACACTGTTTATGCTGTATATCCATCCGCTTACTGAATCCGCTTCGATCGAGGCCCAAATTGTCCAGTTCTGCCGCTTATGTACTTATCTAAAAATTTCAATTTCAGTAAAATTTCATTTTCAATAAAAAAATTCATTTTTATTGCATTTGTATCATTGACCAAATTAACTCGTGCCTCTGCACTGCTCTAACCTAACCTAACCTAACCTTACCTAACCAACACCTCAAAACACACCAAAACTCCTAATAACACACCGTAACACCCAAAAACACACCGTAACCCCCTAAAACACATCGTAAAACCTTAAAACACACCAAAACACCTAATAACACACCGTAACACCCAAAAACGCACCATACGCTTAAAAACACACCAAAACACCCAAAAACACACCGGTACACCTAAAAACACACCGTAACACCTAAAAACACCCAAAAACACACCGTAACACCCAAAAACTCACCAAAACACCCAAAACCCCACCGTAACACCTAAAAACACACCGTTACACCTAAATACACACCAAAACACCAAAAAATACACCCTAACACCTAAAAATACACCAAAACACCTAAAAACACACCAAAACACCCAAGAGCACACCGTAACAGCTAAAAACCATTCGTAACACCAAAAACACACCCTAACACCAAAAAACACACCGTCACACCAAAAAACACACCGTAACACCTAAGATGAGTACAGTATAAACTGTACAAATGGCGCCAGGATAGGAAGTCTGGTTTTTAGACATAATTACATAACTAAACATAAACCCCTTCATCAAAGTAACCGGCGGCCTTACTGATCTCATAAATTGGTTCCTCACGGAAACGCACTTGTTTTGAGGTGTATTTCCGCCGTGTATTTGTCACACAATCCTTAGATGAAAAAACACAACCTGGTTTTACGTAAAAGTTATTTTTTAAGTTTTTATTCATTTTTAGGGTTCCGTACCCAAAGGGTGAAAACGGAATCCTATTACTAAGCCTCCGCTGTCCGTCCGTCCGGCCGTCCGTCTGTCACAGGGCTGTATCTCATGAACCGTAACGGGTAGGAAGCTGAAATTTTCACAGATTATGTATTTATTGTGCCACTATAACAACAAATAGGTAACATTATAAAATAATAATAATTAAAGGGGGGCCCCATACAAAAAACGTGTCCGTGTGCGTGTCCGACTCGCACTTGGCCGGTTTTTTATTTTATAATATTTAACATAATACCAATATGTGACGCTGCCCATCTGTGCGCTGCATATATAGGCTTTATTTGATATCATATTCATACACTTACTTAGTTGTTGTCATTTTATTCAATATAACAGTTCATCTACTCGATCACGGATGACGCCACGATGCATTCAATGATTTTTACCAAAATTTATATTTATTATTATCAAGCTATCTGAGTAATATTGCAATCAGCGACGCATCTTATGTGTGTATCACGAAAAGGCGCTTCTTTGAGGCCCCGTTCTGATCTTTTCCGTCGTTTATTTGCAGTAAGTTTTGGATTTCATTGGAATTTAAATGTTTATAATTATTATATCTTCATATATATCAATTTGTGACGAACCTTAATTGTGGGTTATTAATTTGCGCATTTTTTTAGACATAAGTCCCAAGTTTCCGCCTTAATTCTGCTCAAATACAGCTATTTCACTAAATATACTTTAGTCGACCTACTCGACGCTAGAGGGCGTCACTTTCTGCAATATTTTTTTCTACAATCAATTGAATAAAATCAAATATAACCCAATGTACTGAATCATTGTTTTATCCTGTCTGCGACGCTACCCAACAATTGAAATAATTAATGCTTAGGTTATTTCAGGAGAATGCCCATTTCAGTATGGGCTAAAAAAGCGCTAGAAATTTTCATGTACAGACATGAACCCAATTTTATTTTATTCCTCGTATCATAAAAGTAACAATCTGTAAATTTAACTTTTTTCTATAATGGGGATAAGTCAGCAAACACGGCTAAAGATGAACTTTGAGGTTATTTTTGCTCAGAACAGCGCGCTCGCTCATGGTCTGGGTTTTGCCTACATTGTAGGGTAGGTGCGTCGGTTTACGACCAGTTAGTTACTTTTCGAACTTCAAACTGAAATAAAAAATGTTTTCATTTATTATACATAGACTTTTAGTATTTATAAAGGGAGTTTGGTAATTTTAGTTTAAAGTAAAAATTATGAAATCAGTGCAGAATCAGTAGTTATTTTCTTAAAAAATCAAACGAAAAAAAGGGACAAAAAATTAGTTTACGACCACATTACTCAGTTTCCGACCACCACGCATTCTAGTTTACGACCATGGCTTTATTTGAATCATTTTCAAGTTCAGGTAATTACATATTGATTTTCATTTCAACATGTAACATTATATTTTACTTCACTACTTCAGAACCAAGCCCTTTTTACATTTAAAAGGTTTTTCTTGTACATCCTCATTGAAAAGTCCTGAAAAGTCGGTACATTTGAGATGGTACTGACGAACGCAGAAGTAGCAGGCTTTTTTTTTTCATCTTCTTCACAATCACTCATCAATAGGTCTTCAGATAGGGCACAATTCATTTTCTGGGGTTTTTCGCTCACCATATTATCTTTGATTTTCTGCTTTCTTTCAGTAACTATATTGGTATCAATTATCTGTAAAACATGAGGATTTATCAGTTTAGTAGTTAGTTTGTCTTATTTTGCTCGTTGCTTGTTAAGTAAAAGTATTCGACTTGTCTTTTTTAATTGCATCTTTTTTCTCGAGCCTCGCTTTATCTTTATTATCATAGTAAATTCGCCACGCCGCTGATTAAATAACTGCAGGACTTCGATATTTAATATTTTTTTATGTTCTGTTAGCTAGTTGCTGTTTATTATTTTGGATGGATTTGGACTGAACATTATCATATGTGTTAATGTTTTCATCACCTTAGTAAGTAACAGACATTCCTGCTGTCTTGAATGTCTTTTATTAAGGTGATGTCAGAAAAAGATGCTCATGCCGTTGTGTTGGCTTAGTCTCGTATTTGTGCATGTTCGGGGACTTGATTTAAATCTTCGGTTGATTGTTGATATGTAATTTATTGTTGGTGGTTTCTGGTGCTGTGCGTTTCTATTGATATTATGATAAGATCACATTTGTCCCTTAGTCTTCTGACTTGGGATGATATTGGCGCTTTCCCGATGACTTGAATAGGTGCTTCATCCATTGATACAAACGATCCAATTTCTAAAAAAATCCTGAAATGTATTATGTTTCGATATGTGTGTATGTATGAGGTATGTATTATGTTTGTTATCGAGTTTCGAGAAAGGAGTCTGGTGACCGTTCTAGCGGTATTAAAGAATTTTGAACTTGTTCATCGGGAATTTGATCTGGATTCAGAAACAAGTTCAGTTCAATTAAATAACAATCATTATTACTTACTACTTAGCTCTGATCTTCACTGATTACTGAGCTAACTGATTTGCCTCTTCAGATTTACTATCTGTAGATAGTGGATTCTGTTTGATCCTCTAATGATGTCGTGTATGTGATATGATCTCTTGGAAGTTTCAGTAAAGCTTTTTTGAGTTTTTTTAACTCTTTAAATTTTGTTTTTATGTAGATATTTTTGAGAGCAGATTCCAGATCTTAAATTACTTTTCTAGTTCGCTTCTGGGTTTTTTATCGGTTTCACTTATGCCTTTATTTTTCTCTTTAAAAGTTTAGCTGTTTCAAAGCCTCCCTCCCTTGCATAATATTCTTTAACTTCTTTGCTCCTATATTTATTGGTACTACATGAAAGACGGGCGAACGTATGATTGTCAATGTCGAAAGTTTTTACTTTTGTAAAATGATTACCTTCTTAATTAAATATAACCAATAAATGTAAATGCGGAAATTAATACCATAAGGCATTCTCATGGAATAAGGCATAAGGTTTAGGAGAGGTGCTTTGAGGTGAGCAAAAAATAATGTAAAAATAATTAACCCAAAAATATATATTTAACTATATAAAATATTAAATATAATATTCAATTTACTGTTTTGACACATGTTATAAACGACTCAAGAAATACCCTTAAAGCATAGGGTACATGAAAATCAGTCCACAAAATTTTGTTTTCGAACCCTATTGACCTGCATAGTAGACATGTCTACCTATGGCTAAATTAAAACTTGGAAATAATATTAAACCTGGTGAAATTAATGCGTTTTTGGCTGGTCGCATACCAGATAGTGGAAAAGGTAGTTTTAATTTTACGACCATCAAATTATCCATACAAAACGAGGAGGTCGGAAACTGAACCATAAAAATGCATCTTCTTCTAGTATCCGACCATTATTGATTTTGCTGGATATATTTCGTTAATATTACAATATTTAGTGGTCGTAAACTAAAAGGATTGATTTAAAATGAAGAAGGAGGAAGCTAGACAAAAGAAAATGGATCATAAGAAGTTATTTTGTAAGACAAAGACAAACCAGTTTCTCTTCGTTTAGGTTAGTAATCCGACCACCCGGTCGAAAACTAAATTTGTGGTTGAATTCCTATTCCACTTTCCGACCACCCCGTTTTAACAAATAATTGATAATATAAATGAATAATATGCATACCGAAGGCTTCTTTTAACTATAAACTTGATAAAATAACCCAGTTACATTGCAAAAGTGAGTAAAATTCGCTTAAAACTCACCTCGCGTCGATCCCCTTGCACTATTTTTCCTGCAAATACTCTCACATATTCGCTTTTGCAATGTAGCCGAAAAATTGAGAAATTTGTGGTTTCCACTGTATACTGTAGTCAGTTTCGATTTTGGTTTTTACTTAAAGAATAGTTATTGAAAATATGTTTCAAATATTAAGAAATGACATATTACCCCCCAAATCCCTATTAACTTGTTTTATAAGCAGCAAGTCTATGAAATGGTCGTAAACTGAACCCGGTCGGGAAACCGGCGCAATTACCCTACCTACATACCATCTTTGGTTGATATTTATTTGCTACACCACTTTTATGAGTCACAGGCTGAGATAAATAGTCGTAACCGAAACTAAGACTAACGAAAAGGCTGAGATAAATAATCGTAACCGAAACTAAATATAACAAAAAGTAATACTTTGTGAGATCACTTTGACACATTTTGTATGGACGAAATCTTAAAGTAATGCAAAGTGACGTCACAAAGTACTACTTTTCGTTAGTCTTAGGCTGAGATAAATAGTCGTAACCGAAACTAAGGCTAACGAAAAGTAGTACTTTGTGACGTCAATTTGCATTACTTTGAGATTTCGTCCATACAAAATGTTCCATACAAAGTACTACTTTTCCTTAGTCTTAGTTTCTGTTACGACTATTTATCTCAGCCTTAGTTTCTGTTACGACTATTTATCTCAGCCTTAGTGACGTCACTTTGAAACAGTTTGTATAGAAGAAATCTCAAAGTAATGCACATTGACGTCACAAAGTACTAGTTTTCGTTAGTCTTAGTTTATCTTACGACTATTTATCTCAGCCAAAGTGACGTTACAAAGTACTACTTTTTGTTAGGCTTAGTTTCTATTACGACTCTTATCTCAGCCACAGAGCTCATAACATTTGACGCCAGTCCAACGTGGGGTGCTAATCGCCACGCCATCTCTAGTTACTTGTATGTTGCGGAGTCGGCGTCTGGCGCCGGTTCAGGATGTCTTCTCTTCCGATTATGTCGCCGAGGTGAACCAGCTTCCAACGGCCGCAGGGGAAGAAATTTAGAACCCTGCGGCGGAGGGAAGGTTGTACAGCAGATAGGTGCAGCGGTTCAGCCAGTAGAAATGAAAATCTTCTTTTCGTCTGCACGTTTCTTCTTCGGCGAGTGTCTCTGGATGGAGCTGGACTGGAACTGACTTCACACGAGGCGGCCTACGAAAAGACACTAGGCCTTATCTGGCGACCCGAGCAAGACGAACTCGCCTTCAATTTGAGCCTGCACCGAGTACCGAGCGACGTCGCCGCGAGAATCGCAAGACCATCGAAACGACAAATGCTGAGCTTGGTGATGTCCATTTTCGACCCGCTCGGTCTGCTCTCTCCGGTCACCACTTAAGCGAAGGTTCTCCTGCAGCAAGTATGGCGCTGTGGGATAGGCTGGGACGACAAACTGAAAGAACCAGAATACGAAAAATGGTCGGCGTGGGTGCGCCATCTAGCGGACCTGCGAGAACTACGGCTGCCGCGATACTATGGACAGAAAGTCGGGGACACGGCGGAGCTGCACGTCTTCTGTGATGCGAGTTCCACCGCCTACGCAGCCGTAGCGTACTGGCGCTACCCAAAGGAACAAGGACCCGCCCATACTACGTTAATAGCGAGTAAATCGCGTGTCACCCAGCTAAAGCCGATATCGATTCCCCGCCTCGAGCTACAAGCGACTATACTCGCCGTACGGCTCGCCGAAACGATCTTGAAGGAGTATCGCACTCAAGTCAGCCGGGTGATCTACTGGAGTGACTCACGGATCGCTTTAAGCTGGATCAAGACGGAAGCGAATCAATTTAAACCGTTCGTAGCGCACCGCGTGGCGGAAGTGCAGGAGCTCACGCGACCCGAACAATGGAAATGGGTACCCACGAAGGAAAATCCGGCCGACCTCGCGACATGGGCTCCCCCGGACAATTTCGACGGACAGCACTGGTGGTACTCGGGACCGGAGTACCTAGCACACTGCGAAAACGAATGGTCAGCAGGCGACGACTTGCCGCATCGCGCGCTCGACGAAGAAATGAAAAAAGTGTTTGTGGCGCGTGGCCGATCCGCGCGTGGCCTTGCCAGACATTCAGCGCTTTTCGCGATGGAAGCGCTTGATAAGAACTACAGCGCGCGTACTTCAATTCGTAGCGCTGCTGAGGCCTTCAGTTCCGACATCCGCCGTGCGCGGTGCGATGGTCGCGGCAGCTTTACTAAATAAAAAAAAATCGCGCAAGTCAACCAGCGGGCCCGATCCAGTGAAAACTGATACGAAAAACTGGATAATGTTGGAAAAGCCGTCGATGCGGCGGAAACATTATGGATTAAATCAGCACAGTCAGATTTAAAAGAAAAGAAAATCCCTCAACTCGCCGCGCTCGCTCCAACGCCGGACGAAAATGGCATATTACGCGTCGGCGGCAGAATAAACGCCGCGCGCGGAGTCTGCGAAGATCTGAAGAGACCTATCATTCTCCACGGGGACCATCAGTACACAAAACTGTTGGTGGAAGAATACCATCAAAAAATTTTTCAATGGCTGAGCCCACACAGCAAGGAATATTCCCCATTTTAAATAATTCTTAACTCTAGTCGATCATTAAATGGTACCTGTTTATAAGTCATACCACTCTAAGATGACCTGCAGATAATATAATACAATACAAACCTATGAAAACCCCTGTCAAAAGGCACCATTTATTCCAGGATCGATTCTGTTCCCTTACCCTCAATAGAGTTCACATATAGTTGAAGTACTCGCTACAGCAATAATAGTGCCAACTATCCTTTCCCTGATACTGTTTCTAGGTAAATTCTTAAGTGCCTAAATATACCTTATGTAATGAGGTCCTGTAAGTAACCATTGTGACAGCAAAACTCATTAAAGTTGTCTAGCAAATAAATATCCACCACCGATGGTACTTACAATAAGGGAAATAACCTCAAAGTTCATCTTTGGCAGTGTTTACTGACTTATCCCCATTATATAAAAAACTGAAAGTCACACCTATTTACTTATATGATGCGAGGAATGAAAGCAAATTGGATTCATTGGTGTACATGCTAACTGCTAGCGCTTTTGTAATGGGCATTTTCGATAAATAGTCGTAACAGAAACTAAGACTAAGAAAAAGTAGTACTTTGTATGGAACATTGAGTATGGACGAAATCTCAAAGTAATGCAAATTGACGTCACAAAGTACTATTTTTCGTTAGCCTTATTTTCGGTTACGACTATTTATCTCAGCCTTAGTTTCTGTTACGACTATTTATCTCAGCCTTAGTTTCTGTTACGACTATTTATCTCAGCCTTATTAACGAAAAGTAGTACTTTGTGACGTCACTTTGCATTACTTTAAGATTTCGTCCATACAACATGTATCAAAGTGACGTCATTACTTTTTGTTAGATTTAGTTTCGGTTACGATTATTTATCTCAGCCTTAGTACCTGCTACTTTTCGTTAGTCTTAGTTTCGGTTACGACTATTTATCTCAGCCTGTGACTCATAAAAGTGGCGTAGCAAATAAATATCAACCAAAGATGGTATGTTGGTACAATGTAGGCAAAACACAGACCATGAGCGAGCGCGCTGTTCTGAGCAAAAATAACCTCAAAGTTCATCATTAGCCGTGTTTGCTGACTTATCCCGATTATAGAAAAAAGTAAAATTTACAGATTGTTACTTTTATGATACGAGGAATAAAATAAAATTGGTTTCATGTCTGTACATGAAAATTTCTAGCGCTTTTCTAGCCTATACTGAAATGGGCATTCTCCTTTTGTCGTTAGTCCAAAATTGATATTTTTGATGCTTTGAATGAAAAATTGTGTCCAAATGCAACAATAATCATTCAAAAATTTGAAAATCATGATGCAAATATAATGTGAGATTACTAGCACTGTAATTAATACCAATTCTGAGAAATAAAGCATAATGTAAAAAAATCTACCTATTTTCGCGATTTTTTCTATCGGGCCAATGTTATGCTATTGGAACAATAATCATTCAGATTAAGCGGATATAAGTGAAGTTTTCATATAACGCTATTTTAGCATGATTAGTTCAATATTCTCTGAGAAATTAAGACCAAGCTAAGTGCGATTTAGCGTTACAGGCAGTTGCAGTCGTTATGTTTAATCGCCCTCTAAGTTTCGATTAAAATAAATCAACAGTTGGTGAAAACCAGGCTAAGGGCTTTTTTCACCTACCGGTGATTAACTTAATCGCCACATATTAAGAGCCTTTCTTAGCAGCTTTCAATGAATATATATAATCGTTTTTAAAATAAATAAGTACATGATAGTTACCGTGATTGAAAAAAAATATAATAAATAAGTACTTAAGGAAGTGTATATACCTGAGGTTAGTACCCAATTTAAATTATTTCGCAAATGGTCGCTCTCCACTCGTGATTATCGAGAAAGGCGTCAGAGGTCAACCAGCAATGAGTGATGAGCAAAAGGTGATGATGAGCTCATACCATGGGTACGTAAGCTTTTCGGTACGAACAGCTGGACGTTCCAACAAGACTCAGCACCGTCCCACAAAGCTCGCCTGACACCATTTTTTTTACAGAACCACGTTCCTCGTTTCTTTTCGTCAGAACAGTGTCCTCCCTGCTTTCCAGACTTGAATCCAATGGACTTCTCGGGATAGTCCATTTTGGAGGCTGCCGTGTCAATAAAAAGATATGATACGCTGAAGACAGTGCTCCGTCGGGAATGGAACAGAATACCGCAAACCCATCTTCTTGCAGCCTGTAATGCCTTTACCGGAAGACTTAGGCCCGATTGCACGACGAGATCAAACACTTCACTTTTAGTGAACCGCATGTAGTTCCTTCCATACTGTCCATACAAAGTGACCTGTTTAATCGTACGTTGACGTTGATTTTGATGTTTTATTCTTTCGTGCACTCGGCCCTTAGTGCCATCATGCGTGCCAAAGTAGGCTATTTAGAACAATAACAAATGATTGTCTTTAAATTCAATGATCTTTTTAGCATTTTAATACAAATTTTAATAAACTGTATTTAAATTAAATTATCGCAAAATTTCAAAATCTAATTATTTGAATCCGCGCGAAGGCATAGATTTAAATTTCGAAGATTTTTTATTGAAAAAACTAACAGTAATGCAAACGGCGCCATCTAGTTGTGGTCTTGCAACCATTAAGAAAAGCTCTCGGAGTAGCTGCTACCAGAATACCGGTTCTTCCGGTAGACGGATTTAGCAAAAATAGGCGACCCCATCAGGAAGTATTTTTCCCCCCGCTTCCCCCCGCACATGAGTCACTGCGTTGTCTAGTAATATGAGCTCTCCTCCGTAGTCTTTTTTTTTTTTTTTATTTGGTTTGTCAACAGTGACTCATTTCGCAAAATACAAGAGAAACTTACAAAGATACGGGAAAAATACTGAAACTATCACTAATAATAGACAAACACAACATGATATACATTTCTTTTTTAAGGGTCTAAGTCTAACGGTGTAACAGAGTTAAGTACATTTCGAAACGCTACCGAGTGTATAAGTAAGCTAAATATGAAATATAATTATAATTACATCTATGAAACAATCACAAAAATTTGAAAAGGCTATTGAAATTACTCTTACATAAAGAAAGAGAAAAAAACACATAACACAAACAATATTTAACGGATGAAAAAGTTAAGTATTACTGACAATATTTTTAAAGGCTGATAATGAGGATATGGTAATATCGATGCTGTGTGTTTTCGTAAGACTGTTGTAGTATGAGCACATTCTTGGAAGAGCTGAGTTTCGTCCCAACTTGGTGTGATATCTTTTAATATTTAGGGGAATGAAGTTAATAGGCCGCGAATTTAACCTAGGTATATTAAATTGTATTTGATCAATTAAAAAAGAGCAGTTCAGAAGGTTGTTAATGATTTTATAAAGGAATGTGGTGTCAATTACTATTCTTCTGTGTTCAAGTGTCCGGATGGCATAGAATGATAGTCTATCTGTGTAATGTGGAAGAGAACGGGCACGTCTGTCAGAGTAAGATAAGTAATACAAAAATAGTTTTTGTACCCGTTCAATTCTTTGGACGTGCATCTTGTAACATGCCTAATTCTACTCAAAACTTATAGGCTAGGGGTGTGTAGTGAGTGGGGCGACCCTCACCCGATTTATATGAGTTTTTTTAACAACGTATAGCATCTCTGAGCGCAGTCACGTTCGGGATGGGTTACCGTTTTCGATGTTGAGGCTGGCGTTGGTTTAAATTCCAACATGGATGGCTAACACCGAACTGACCGTCCGATATTAGCCTAATACACAACATGGGAACTAGGTGCCATGCCAGAACATTCCTTATATTGCTTGGCTACATTGAACTGGATGGAAAACACGGACAATTTTCATTGCTGCTTCGACCATCGTTCACTCAATGCGATATATCACCCCGGGCGGGATGAACCCTACCTTAGGAAAGGAAGGGGACCTCAGTTCTACGTGGAATCCGAACCACGGTCAGCCTCATCGGTTGAAAATGGTCATCCATCCAGAACCTAACCGCGCTCAGAGGTGCTTCCCCAGCTTATCGATTCGCAAGGCGTCGCACACTGAGCTACCGAGGCCCCTTCGTTACTTACTTGGTGAGAGGGTTAATCCCAGCTATGCTCCCGATACAAACGTAGTTTACTAATAATTTGGAAACCGCTATTCCAATTAAATTGATATTTAATATCTGATATCAGGTAACAAATATCTGTGTCTGCATGCTTTTGTTTTTTTGAAAAATCCAAACCGAATGAAATGAAAGCAAAAAGAAAATCTTCATACGAATTTTGTTTTCTCTATGGTTTGACCCAGAATAAATTTACCGAAAAACCAAAGGCATGCAGACACAGATATTTGTAGCCTAATATTAGATACCAAATATCAAGTAAGTTTGAACATTGGTTTTCAAATGATTAGTAAACTACGTTTGTATGGGAGGCGAAATTTTCAGGTGCTTACGGGCCGACCTTAAATGGGAATGTTTGAATGTTTCTTATCGGTTCAAAATATTTTTATTGACGTTGTTCTTGACCAACCTTTTGGATCAACCCTTTGGGTTACTGATTATCCAGGAAATAATTCAGCCCGACATAATTCCAAAACGACATCGACCCGAGCAGAGCCGGATACCCCAGCTAGTTGTCTAATAATGATCAGTGATGTGCGAGCTGATGTGATTTGCGCTTAGCAAAATTTGAAATGAATTGCGATCATTTATTTGATCGCGAATAAAATGGATGGTTTGTAAGCTAGTAGTAGGTTCGTGATAATTCGGTTATTCGAAAACAAGCTACTAACGCGAAAACGTCTTTTATTACATCATTTAAAATTCAAACATTATCCACACTTTCCTAATAATGCCAATGCAATGGTCATGGTCCTATGTTTTTCCTACTAAACATAACTATATTTGTAGACGAAATCCCAAAAGAAAGTCGCTGCGGACAGGATTCGAACCTGTGCGGGCAGAACCCAATGGATTTCAAGTCCATCTCCTTAACCACTCGGACACCGCAGCTCGGCAAAGGAGATCTAAATAACAATACGCTATACCACTGCGCGATCAAGGGGGGGGCAGAGGTGAGAGGCGCGGTAACGGGCGGTAAATTTCGTCCCGCCACCTCAAGCGTCGCCCCAGCACAAAGCGACCAACGACGTGCATGCTGCCATCTACCGAATAGCTGCCGCCTTTGCATGTTTGCTCAAAGATTACTAGCGAACAATGCAAACTAGTTATCGCCGTCACTAAACTTGCCATTGTACAGCATAATTTGTTCCGTGCAAGCTTAGTGGTTATAGAAATTGTGTAGTCTCTGCATAGATGGCGCCACTTACGCGACTATCGCGTTTACCCTTTGTCACTGGATTTTTAAGGTTCCGTACCCAAAGGGTGCCAACGGAATCCTATTACTAAGCCTCCGCTGTCCGTCCGTCCGTCCGTCCGTCCGTCCGTCCGTCCGTCTGTCACAGGGCTGTATCTCATGAACCGTAATAGTTAGGTAGCTGAAATTTTCACATAATGTGTATTTATTTTGCCGCTATAACAACAAAAAGGTAAAATTATAAAATAACAAAAAATAAAGGGGGGCCCCATACAAAAAACGTATTTTTTTTTTATCTTGTACGATAGGACGGAACCCTTCGTGTGCGAGTCCGACTCGCACTTGGCCGGTTTTTTCGAAATATTCACAGAACATATAAAATCCTGAAATAGTTACCTACGAGTAATTTTGAGTTGGTTCTAACCAAACCGACGGCCAATTAGTGATACTTACCTGCTAATGTCATTTTCTCTAAAAAAAACCGTCGGGACACAAGGTTTCAAGGACTGGATCTGCTGATATGACGCCATCTAAATGGCGGCCGCCGATGAGTCCTGCATACATGTATGGGGTATCAAAAGAGAGTTATTGAAGTTTTATACAATATTGTTCTCACAAAAAATCACGAGCCTTTTTCATCTATTGCTGATTGACCTAAACTATGCAAGTATCAAAGAAATAATGGATATTGTATCACCTTTTTAACCGACTTCAAAAAAGGAGGAGGTTATCAATTCGTCTGTATGTTTTTTTTATTACAAAAATCTAAATTTGATTAAAATTGTATAGGGGTGAATGGAGGATTAAAAACTTTTATGGAGAAACAATATTATTTTCCGATGACATTCAACCGTTTCTAGCGCGAGCGAAGCCGTGGGCAAAATAACATAAACATAACTTATTTAATATTTAAGAGTAAATGTAGCTAGGGCAGCGTCCTAATGTTATTACGCCCACCCAATAATTAAACAAAAACATATAAAAAATATATTTTTTTCCCCCAATCATCCAAGGTCATACTGAAGTGAGTCCGTAGTCTCAGTTCTCACCTAAATTCGCGTTACGGCAAACCGATCGACTGGCATTTTCAAATGTATGGAGAAATTGAAGAGCGCGCGCAGCGGGCGTTAAGCGAACTAACATTTGCGAGTCCGAGCTTGATTTGACAGCTTACTCAACGTTGCCGTAAATACGTCGACGTTGCTGTTTACGTCCACTCCGCGTTTTCATACAAATCGGAAGTCCGCGTTTGACTTTGACAGCTTGGAGAAGTAAAACCACAGAATATCTAGTAAAGACTTGTATGGAGTTTGGAGAAAACGCCAGTCGATCGGTTTGCCGTAAACGCCAATTTAGGTGAGAACTCAGACTGACCACCGGTAGTCTCAGTTCTCACTAAATTGGCGTTTGCGTAACTTCGAAGTTCCGTAAAAACGTCAATTGTGGAATGGTGGGATTGTCATCTTGATACTCGATGGCGTTTTTTATTTTTCACCATTTTAAAACCACCTCCATGTTTAAAACCCTCCAACCTCAGAACGTGCCAAGGTAGGACGAGGCAACCGAGGAGCCAACCTACTTTTTTGTGCTCTCCTTGATGACCTTTACTGATTGTGCCAGGTCTCAAGAAACGATTTAATATTACCTACTACACAAAACGTTCCAGGTTTGGGTCAGGCACCCTAGTATTTTTAGGAAGCCTATTCTAATCTGCACAACCGCAAATGGGTCCCATGGTGTTACTCGATGACGTAGGGTTGACGACAGTCGGCTCTCCTACTATGTGCATGTAGTTACAAACCTGCCTTGGCTGACGCCTACTGAAAAAATAACAATAATTGTAATTACAATAATTACAATCTTTTTTTACTTTTAAGTGCACATTAATTTGTTTTCGAATAACTACATACTTTTTCTTTGAAGTCGTTTTTTTTGTTATTTTTTTTCTTTGTCTGCATATTGGTTGACAGCTGCTCGCTCACCTTCACAAGCGAGTCACCCGTCAAGGGCGAGTTGCGATTTGCGCACTCGGTGTGCATTGCTTGATACTGCAGTGAAGTTCGCATCTCTCGTACTCTGGCGGTCGCGGCGGGCGGCGGGTGGCGGGTGGAGGGTGCAGCGGCGCATGCGCGAACGTTCCGGGGCGACGCGACGCGCCGCGCACCGCACCGCGCGCTGGCCCAGCCCGCGGCCCGCAGTCGTGGAGGCGGCGCGCGGCGCCCGCACGCCCGCACGCCCGCCCCCTCCGCACGACGTGTGTGTGTGTGTGTGTGTGCGTGCGGATCATAATGCAGGAGCAATCCCAGATCTTGTCGCCGTGATGACGTAGGTATTTTTCTCAGACCACTACCACCGCCTCCCAGAAAACGCATCGCTCTCGCTGTTCGACTTTCACCAACTCTTACGTAAATTTCCTTGCCATGTGTAGGTATATGTTATATTTTAATTCAGGATACATTTCAACGTGTACTCAATTTTATAAAAGATGATTTCAACATTAATATAAAAAATATTGAAAACTCCATCGAAAATTAGTGAATGGTAATTTTCATGGTCGATGAATATTGGCGACCGAGCTTTGCCGGTGTTTGCAAAATGTATGGTATTGTTTACATGACTTGAAGGTAGGTTATATACTTGGTTAAATATGTCAGTTAACCAGAATGAAATCCACCGGTGAATTCTACTAATATTATAAAGGGGAAAGTTTGTAACAATGGATGGATGGATGTTTGTTACTCTTTCACGTAAAAACTACTGAATGGATTTTAATGAAACTTTACAATAATATAGCTTATACATCAGAATAACACATAGGCTACAATTTATAAAGATATTATGCCCATGCCACGTTTTATACAATAACTTTGGAGGTGGATTACGCAATGATAAAGTAAGAACATCGTAAAAAGATTAGTCATCAGACATAGCTTGTTTAATCAAGATTTATGATCTATTTGGTTTTTGTTAGATTTTTGACTACAGCGGTCGTGGTTTACGGGGCCCAACCCGGCGGGCCTAACTCATTCGCGGGCACGGTACAAAACCGTGCTGTTGGGCTCTGGGACCTTATCTGTTTCAAAGAATAAGACAGGCTCCGTGATGAGGAAGATGCAACATGTCCACAAAAAAAGACAATGTGCATAGTGTATGATTTGGTAAGATTTACGAAAATTTTAATTTCAAAACGACTTATAGCTAAAAGTAAACCACGACCGCTGAAGTCAAAAATTTAACAAAAACCAAATAGATCATAAATCTTGATTAAACAAGCTATGTCTGATGACTAATCTTTTTACGATGTTCTTACTTTACCATTGCGTAATCCACCTCCAAAGTTATTGTAATAAAACGCGCGAAAACTTCGAACTTTCGGACCTTATAACTTAGAAACCAAACACAATTTTACAATACCAATGGTCATCAGACATCTAGTTTGATCAAGTAAAGCTATTTTGAGCAAAATTTTGGATCTCTGACAAGAAATATGGGCGTGATCTTCTTTCCCCTTTTGTATGGGGAGATGAGCGGGATGGGCCACCTTAAGCTGCTAGTGTATCGAGACAATAATAATAATAATAATAAAGCCATTCGAATATTCTCTCTTCTATAAATCTTGACAAAAGGACTATTTTTCAGAAGTTAAAACGACTTGACGTACACAAAGGTGCAGGTTCCGAAGGCATTCCGCCAATTTTCATTAAAAAATGTGCTTTGTCTCTGGCTACTCCCCTTCAAATTATTTTCAACGCCTCACTTAAAACAGGAGTATTCCCAAAATACTGGAGAGAAGCCAGAATAATCCCAATATTGAAAGGTGGAGAAAATAAAAACATTTGCAACTATCGTCCAATCTCGATTTTATCAACGTTTTATACAATTCTAGAATCTCTTTTCTGAAAATCAACATACTTAGATTCTTTTCTAAAAAGTCATATCCAATCTCTATGGGAATCAGTGGATAAGAAAAAACCGGCCAAGTGCGAGTCGGACTCGCACACAAAGGGTTCCGTACCATCGTAAAAAAATGTATACAAAAAAATCACGTTTTTTATATGGGGACCCCCTTTAATTTTAATTATTTCTAAATCTTACCTATTTGTTGTTATAGCGGCAAAATAAATACACACTCTGTGAAAATTTCAGCTGTCTATCTGTTACGGTTACTGAGATACAGCCCTGTGACCGACGGACAGACGGACAGACGGAAGGGCGGACGGACGGACGGACGGACGGACGGACGGGCGGACGGACGGACGGACGGACGGACGGACGGACGGACGGACGGACGGACGGACGGACGGACGGACGGACAGCGGAGGTTTATTAATAGGGTTCCGTTTTCACCCTTTGGGTACGGAACCCTAAAAACCGGCCAAGTGCGAGTCGGACTCGCACACGAAGGGTTCCGTACCATCGAACAATATTTAATTTAAAAAATCACGTTTTTTGTATTGGGGCCCCCTTTAATTATTATTATTTTTTAATCTTACCTATTTGTTGTTATAGCGGCAAAATATATACACACTCTGTGAAAATTGCAGCTGTCTATCTATTACGGTTACTGAGATACAACCCTGTGACAGACGGACAGACGGACGGACGGACGAACGGACTGACGGACAGCGGAGGCTTAGTAATAGGGTTCCGTTGGCACCCTTTGGGTACGGAACCCTAAAAAACCATGTTGACGGATTATATACAGACTTCAGCAAGGCATTTGACATGGTTGACCATGGTATCATTATAAAAAAAGTCGCCCAATATGGCATACATGGATATATGTATATTGGATTGGTTTTCATCATATCCGAAGGGTCGCACGATGCGGGTCGTACTACGTATGTACGTATCAGCTGCTTTGAATGAAATACTTACACTGCCACATCTGGTGTCCCACAAGGCTCTCATTTAGGATCTATACTGTTTAACATATTTATCAATGACATAACTTGTTGCTGTGTCAAATGTAATTTTAATTTGTACGCAGATGATTTGAAATGATACATGCCTACACACAGTTTCACAGATATGGCTTTACTGCAGGAGGAAATAAATAGACTGATGTAATGTACTGATGTGTAACTATAAACGCTATAACATGAACATAAATTCTGAAAAGTATTACCAATTAAAATTTACTCGCAACCGACCGATAATAAAAACGCACTACAAAATAAGTAACGATACCATTGAAAAGGTTCAAAATTAGGATATTATATGTTCTGTGTTCAACATATTAGAGATATTGATGTTATATTTGATGGAAAGCTCCGTTTCGATAAATACATTGATCATATTGTTAGTAAATCTCTAAAAATATCTGGTTTCATTATACAACATTATACCTACACTTGTTTAATGCGTTATGCAAAAGCACCTTAGAATATTATTCGCCTGTATGGAATCCTTATTACAAAATTTACATGGAACGGATTGAAAGAGTGCAACGCATTTTTTTGCGATGCGTGTTGTACAGTTATTGTTTATTAAAAAACTTTACTAAAAACCAAAATCAACATTCGTTTATTGGTAACAGGGTTAGTCTATTTGTTGCTCTCCGCCATTTTAAATATTTCAAAGGAGATGTATCGTATATATGCTTTGAGATTACCGTGGTTAAAACTCATTTTAGGGGGTGAAGAAACGGCTGAATGTAATGATACTTAACAAGCTACTGCATAACAAAATTAAGAGAATGATTTATTTATATTAAGGTAAGCCAACAGAACATGCAAACAAGATTTCTTTAAAGACTTATTTAAACAAAACAGTGTAGGATGCACATTCCAGTTACAGGCCATCACAGCTTGTATGCGGAAGAAACTAAATTGGTGGAAAACAAGTAAACACAAAAATATGACAGTATAATGAACAATTAACAATACAAAAAAAAGCAAATAAATTCATAAAAACGAAGACAATAAACACTGATTTTAAGATAATGTGGGAAATTTATATAAAAATAACAATTGTAGTTACAATGGTAACAAATAGCAAAAAAAAAACCTAAAATTTTAAGCTTATCTTTCTAAGAGGTAGGGTAGGTAATATAATCTTTTTTTTAAATGTTGATTGAACATCATGCAAGATGTCGATTGTTATGGCTGACAAGTCTATTTTTTCGGGAAAAAATAATAAATTTTGGTCATAGTAACAGTAATATTAAATTTATTTGATAATTTTGTGTTTCACAACATAGCCTAGGGACGACGGTAATGTTTATTTCACACAGTAATTCAGAGCAATCTATTCTGTGTTGAAGTATCTTATGCAGTAACATGATATCTGCCAAAAATCTACGGTCGGACTTGCGGATTTGTCATTATAAGCAGGAAGGGCTTTTAAACGCTATTCATTTCCGAGCAACTTTGTGGTTGATCAGGCTTCAAGGACTTCTCAAAACAATATTTGAGGGAGAATGAAGTCTGGTCGTCAATGAACATTGTGCGCTCCTTGTTGCAGACGTGTGCCTCCCCGCCGCCGCCGACGACACCCTCCGCCGCCGGCGGTAGGGCACGTATACTACAGCTTCACCTAGAGTGGAACGCGCTCTACCAAAACCCTAAAACCGAAACAAACCACTAACGAGTCAATATCTACTCGTAATACATTTTCTACACATCGTGAAAAAGTTTTCGTGAAGTGGCATGCATGAATCGCCGTAGTAAAAGTTAGTGAATGAGCTGACTCAAACGTCAAAACATAATGAAGTGTGTGGGCAGTGCATGAGGCGGGAGGGGGGGCAGCATGCCGCCGGCGGTGCAGGCGCGGGCCACGTCGCCGCTGGTGCGCCCGCTCGTGGTGCTGGCGCTGCCCGGCATGTACCTGCTGTACAAGTACACGCAGTACCGGCAGCAGCAGGCGGAGAGTGCGCGCCGCCGCCTCACCGAGCGCGAGCTCGTGCATCTCCACACTAAGATCGTGAGTACCTACACACAAACATGCATACAAAGTAAGGCAGTGCATGAAGGGGCGGTTCGGAGCTAGCATGCTGCCGGCGTCGGTGCAGGCGCGGTCCACATCGCCGCTGGTGCGCTCGCTCGTGCGCTCGCTCGTGGTGCTGGCGTTGCCCGGCATGTACCTGCAGCAGGCGGAGAGTGCGCGCCGCTGCCGGACAGCAAGATAATTTGAAAGTCGTTAATTAATTCCCCATACTATGGGAGATAACTATTAACGTGCATTCATTCATTTGCTTCGCGCGATCATCCTGCTCGCTTTCACATTTTTTCTTCTTCTAAATTGAATTAAATACTCATTTCAGTATTCCCAACAGCTTGGAAGAAGGCGCTTGCGGCACCAATTCCCAAAAGCGGTAACATCCACGATATATCTAATAACAGACTTATATCCATTTTATCCTCGTTTGCAAAACTTTTTGAAAACCTAATTTAAATAAATAATCAACTTCCAACGCCAATGCACGAATTTCTTTCACTAATTCCACTCACCTCACTATAACAAGTTGCTGTATCAAGTTGACGTATTCTACACGACTTTTAGCAAGACCTTTCAAAAGGTCAATCATCGTTTGCTGCTCAACAAATTAAGAGAATTTGGGGTTCATGGAACCTTATTTTCCTGGTTTCACTCAAACCTATTTGATCACGTTCAGAGAGTGGTGTTCGATGGCTATGCATCTCGTTGGTTCGGTGTAACCTTCTGGAGTACCACAAGGTTCACACCAAGGGCCAATATTATTTCTCATTTACGTTAACGACTTATGTACCATCCACGAAAGTCCAGTAGCACCCAACGGTCGGGTTTGTTTAGAACATGTGGCATGGCCCTTCCCCCGCCGACCGGTCTTCAGGCGAGGCGTTCTACCGCAAGCCGCGCATGTAGTGCGAACCTCTCTTCCCGCTTACCTCGTCACGATGCGGGGGAGGAGCAGAGTTGGTCAGACCACGTATTTCTTTAGAGACCATTGTTTTGATATCAGTTTTGTCGCCGGGTAACTACAATCGGCATAATCTTCTCTTCAAAGAATAGTAGAGCATTCTTATTCTTATTGTACTGCTAATTGGTTTTCGTTTTTCAAGTTAAAAAATAACAGTCTTATTCAGAGAGCACCTGTTAAAACTTAGTACGAGATTAGCACCGGACCAACCATAGAAAAACCGGTTTAGTCCTGCGGATTAAACTTAGTACGCCTACTATGAACACAGTTGTAAGTCTTATGTAAGAATTGTCAGTAAGTCCTACCTTTTTAGAAACAGTTGATATTGACATTATTGCGTTTGGACTGGAGCATTTTGCTCTACGTTGAGCTCTCTGGTGTCTCTAAAACATTCATAACCTCAAAACCGAATTTGTCAATAACTTTAAAATGGCAATAAAGGACATGGCAAAGTTTGTATGGGCTAGAAAATCGTCACTTATTTAAGTGTTTTTGGATCGAACTACCATAGTTATATTGTTTTGACTAAGGTGAATGGAAACTTATAGAAACGTCAGCAGATGCATCTATTTTCGCAGTGATGCATTTACTGAAGTGAATACTATTTCGCAATTAGAACAAGAGTCATGTTTAGTGCAGCGCGCTGGGTGTCACTTCCTGGCCAGAGGTTCGTGGTTCGCCCCGCATCGTGTTCCAGTATTTTTTCTATGTTATAATCGGTTGCAGGTTATTCTTAGATTTTCTAGCTTATGTTAGTGGGCACACCACCATAGAGGGTTATTCTGAAGGATAAAATAAGCATATTGCTAGTTCAAGCACTTTGTATCGAAGTCACATGAAATAGTACGTGATCTGAGATATTTATTTAAGGTGGCCCAACCCGGCGGGACTAACTCATTCGCGGGCACGGTACAAAACCGTGCTGTTGCGGTCTGGGACCTTCTCTGTTTCAAAGAAAAATACAGTCTCCGTGATGAGGAAGATGCAACCTGTCAACAAAAAAGACAATGTGCATAGTGTATGATTTGGTAAGATTTACGAAAATTTTAATTACAAAACGACTTATAGCTAAAAGTAAACCACGACCGCTGTAGTAAAAAATCTAACAAAAACCAAATAGATTATAAATCTTGATTAAATAATCTATGTCTGATGACTAATCTTTTTAAGATGTTCTTACTTTATCATTGCGTAATCCACCTCCAAAGTTATTGTATAACACGCGCGAAAAATTCGAACTTTCGGACCTTATAACTTAGAAAACAAACACAATGTTACAATGCCAATGGTCATCAGACATTTAGTTCGGTCAAATAAAGCTATTTTGAGCAAAATTTGGGACCTCTGACAAGAAATATGGGCGTGATCTTGATTCCCCGTTTGTATGGGGAGTTGAGCGGGATGGCCCACCTTAATTTTAAAGAAAAAAAAAACCGGCCAAGTCCGAGTCGGACTCGCACACGAAGGGTTCCGTACGATCGTATAGGATTTATAAAAAAAACACGTTTTTTGTATGGGCCCCCCCTTTAATTTTTATTATTTTATAATGTTACCTATTTGTTGTTATAGCGGCAAAATAAATACATAACCTGTGAAAATTTCAGCTTCCTACCTGTTACGGTTCATGAGATACAGCCGGACGGACGGACAGACGGACGGACGGACGGACGGACGGACGGACAGCGGAGGCTTAGTAATATGGTTCCGATTTTACCCTTTGGGTACGGAACCCTAAAAATGGTAATGTGCTTATTTTGACTCCAGAATCCGCAGTGTTGTGTTTATTCAAGAGTTGGGAAAAACTTACGGAAACAACTTGGTGTCCCGGCACAAAATGCCTAGATTTCCCCATATACAAATTCGAATTTGTTCAATAAAAGATATGCGGTCAACTATCTAAAAAGCATAAAACGTGGTTATTCGAGAGAAACGTGCAATTCGAGAAAACAAGCACATCATATTATCACCATTATGCAATAAATGGCGCTGCGCATCGGTTTATTATTTTAGCTAAAATATATTGTGTATCAATGTATTTATGAAAATGAATATAATGGTACGGGTAGTGGCACAATAGACCTAATTGAAAAAAGATTATTAATCGTAAATTGTTGAAATATCCGATAACAGATGGCTCTACTTTTTCTGCAATGGAACTAATTGTTCAACGTCTGTTTAGATCGAATTATATTCGCTGGAGTTATCATGAAAGTTGAAATATTTGAACATTCAAATCATTAAAAATTATCGATGGTTTCGAACACTATCGATCACATTTCTGTTACACCAAAAAAATCACTTGAGCTCCGGTTGCATATCTCCTTTGGTTTTCAAAATTCATAATGTAACTAGAAAAGTTACATTATTTTCTAAACTATAACACTGGTTTGGAAGATAGACACTAACATTTTGAGGGGCCAGAAATGTATGGGGCAATGGGTAATCTCCTTTCCAACAAAGTATCAAATAGCCGTATTCATGCGACTGTCCCCGATCCGTCGTCGCCCGATCGGCCCGTCCTGCCTGGTGCCCGCGTACCGTATTTTGTTTAAAAACGATTGTTTCTAAATACCTAGACTGGGCCTAGACTGGTCGACAAGCGAAATAAAAAAAACAATTAAACTGAGTAGAAATATAAAAGATTTAAGTAAATATACTTTTTCGTACTAAGCAGGTATGTCGCTTATTCCAAGTAATGTGATATGAATCTATGTATAATCGACCGTGAAGCAAGGACACATTCATTAAGGAAATATCCCAGTAAAAATAACTACTATACGAATATAGTGCAAGGCTGGACTTGAACCAGCAAAACATACCATTCGCGGATATTGCGTCTTCCAATTTCCCTCCCAGTCCCTCCTCCCGTAATCAATGCCCCCTCGTACCTACATATATTTATTGAATGCTTCATCTGCTCCTCCGTGGTGGCGGACATTGCCTGCAAAGATTGATTTCAATTCGTCGTCACCAAAATCGTACTTGGCCCATGGAGGTGATCACCTCCATGACTTGGCCTCAGCCGCTAGAGCCAGTCCTAGGTTGACTTAATTAAATATATTTTTAGTACCTTTATTCGTACTAAGTAGGTACGTCGCTTATTCCAAGGAATGCGATATGTATGTTTGTATAATCGACCGTGATGAAGGACAGTCCAGCAAAGGGAACTTAAAGTAGTAAAGACTAATATCCTTGATTCACGGTCGACTATACATACTGACACGGGGTGAAAACAAGAGTGGGGCCTCCTAACACTTCCCCGGTCGATGATGATATCCTTCCTCGTCCAGTCGGTAACCGGAATTCCTGAATAAGGTAGGTAATAAAATAATGTTTTTTTATAACTTTGATACAATGTTTCGTTTAATTTTGATCATGAAAATGAACGAAAGTGTCTTTTCACACTGGGCCTTTAGCGTCAGTGCACTGTCCTGGTAAATATACGTATCTGAGTCCGAGCCAGGCCTGGTGCCGGTGAGAGACAGAGGCGGTCACGGGGCACTGAGAAAGCGACGAGACGGTGTAGTAGTGGCGATGTGCTCGCCCACTGAAGATAGCGGCGCACGTCCACAGAAGATAGCGGCGCTCGTCCACAGAAGATAGCGGCGCTTGCCCACAGAAGATAGCGGCGCTCGCCCACAGAAGATAGCGGCGCTCGCCCACAGAAGATAGCGGCGCTCAAAGTAGCAGCGCAGTCGGCAGCCAATAAGGAGGTCCCGCAGAACTTCGCCCCCGACATAGCAGCTAAAGATTTGATTAAAAGGTGTCACACGACTACCCATAGGCGTGCGAGGAAGAATAGTGACGGTACTGAACTCGTCCCAGTTGTGTCCAACGATTTCCCAAAGCACATGCGTTCGATAATTTACGGCAATAAAAATAAAACATAACATGCAATTGGAGTAGTAACTCGTACCCAGGGCTCATGCACAATCATTATTAAACAAAAATACAAGACAAATACATCAAGAGACCAATTGAAAATCAAACGTGGCTACTTTACCGGGCACACCGCTTGCTTGTTTTCAGGATTGACACGAAGACGTCATCGAGGCACCGGTTCGAGCAGAAATGGGTGAAAGATTTGAAATTTCCGGTCAAAAGAATGAAACCAAAAAGGTCGATTTCCGGTTGCAAGCAAAGAAAATGAAGTCACAAGTTATGGGAAAATTCACACTCCAGAGAAAATCGTGTTGTTAGAATAACCATTTACCAATATCTTTGTACCGTCTAAAGAAGCTTAATAATAATAATGATTAATTAAAGATGAGCTGGATACGAATTTCGCAATAGAATGAGCTTAAAACGTTTAACCATGAAGCAAAATCGAGAAGGCTAAGATGTGAATTTAAGATAATTTATGTGGCAACATTATCACTGATATGACAATCGGAATTCTACTAGCGATCTACCGTTGATTTGTCAACGATTGCCATTAATAATATTCATCGCGGTAGTGTTACGTCAATAAATCTGGTTTGACACTTCTAATAAATTAAAAATCGTACTTTGTAGGTGGCCCCTTTCGACTCGCTTGAGGGATAATATGTCGACCATCGTCTATAGAAGAGATTACGATTCACAACGTAAGCGAGCGTCTG
The DNA here is from genome assembly GCA_946894095.1 of Incurvaria masculella. Lineage (NCBI taxonomy): Eukaryota > Metazoa > Arthropoda > Insecta > Lepidoptera > Incurvariidae > Incurvaria > Incurvaria masculella. The sequence continues at coordinate 18,780,539 of OX335657.1, read as the reverse complement.
GAAATAAAGAAGAATCCCAGACATTCGATCAAGTCAAATATTGCAATCGCACTCACTTACGTTGGCGAACAAAAGTACAAAATGACTTCAGAAAATTGTCGTGAAAGTAGTTGCGGCCTATTTTATTGAGAGAAATTCCGTATAAAATATTGGAAAATAGTAATGTAGTAGTACGTAAATTAATATTAAAACCAATACGGATTTATAACAACGAAGAAATAATTGAAATAAGACAGTTCGTAGACGGAACTGCGCCACGACGGAAATGTCGCATTATTATTTCGTTTGAAAAAAATCACTATGTGACAATACTTACACACTGTATTTATGAATACAAATCACATTCTTTGATATAAATGATTACATAGATTAAACAGATACATAGGTTTCATATTAATTTAACTATCAAAATGGAGGGAGCGAACAACACTTTGAACCATGATTGAAACTCACAAAAAGATATGATTATTTAGGTATTCTTTGGTTACGAAAAAACTGGCCAAGTGTGAGTCGGACTCGCACACGAAGGGTTCCGTACCATCGTACAAGATTTAACACCAAAAATCACGTTTTTTGTATGGGAACCCCCCTTTTAATTTTGATTACTTTTAAATTTTAAGCAAAGTAAATACACGTTCCGTGAAAATTTCAGCTGCCTACCTTTTACGGTTTATGAAAAACAGCCCTGTGACAGACGGACGGGCGGATGGACGGAGCGACAGCGGAGGTACTGAACCCTAAAAAAGCCGACATTCGGCGGATATCATTTTCCCAGCCCGGTGGTTTCCTAATATAGAATAGAGAAAGTGATGCTACAAATATAGATAGCCTCCGACCCCGCGCCCGATACTGTCCCTAGCACTTGACCTCGCCCTCATGAACATGTGAACATGATATCAAGAAAAGGCATTTACAGACTCTACTTATTCGTTCATTCCTTTACATGTAATTTTGCGAATATGTCGCATCGATCCCGCCATTCCAATTAATCCTATTACATCTTTACATATATCTGGCATAACTGTATCGCGAATAAGCAGTGGAATAAGGAATATGTATTAGAAAAGCAGCCATAGTAATTAGCTCTTGATTGATTCCGAGCGAAACCGAACCGTTCTAACGGTCAGCGAACACGGAACATTCTGTTGGCCAAAACCGTACAAATGCAGCTAGTAAACCGAGTAGTAAACCGACCAGTGAATGAACGGTTAAGGATTTTTCCCACTTTAAAAAAGTTTTTGGTATGATGTAATGACTCTGGTATAATCTAAGATTCGTTTTTGTAATCCTTGGTTATTGGAAAATAAAGTAAAATTAAGTATGTTGATATATCCGGTCTAGATGTTAATAAATTAATTAATATATGAGAAATGAGCCAAATTACCAGTTAATGAACACTATTTCTAGTCAATGAACACAACAATACCCAGTCAATGAACATTTATTTATGTTATTGAATTGTCTTGGAAACATTCAGATTTATGCTATTACTCTTGAAAAAAATCTATATTATTAGGACATCCAATATTGTAAATTATTTATTGAATTGGAGACAGAACAAAGGGTTAATAAAGTCAGCAATCGTTTATTCCAATGAATGAGAACAATGGTTGTTTCTAATATTATTTTCGTGCATTTTTAGGGTTCCGTACCCAAAGGGTGAAAACGGAACCCTATTACTAAGCCTCCGCTGTCCGTCCGTCCGTCCGTCCGTCCGTCCGTCCGTCCGTCTGTCCGTCTGTCACAGGGCTGTATCTCAGTAACCGTAACAGGTAGACAGCTGAATTTTTTACAGAATGTGTATTTTTTTTGCCGCTACAACAACAAATAGGTAAGATTAAAAAATAATTAAAATTAAAGAGGGCTCCCATACAAAAAACGTGTTTTTTTGTTTTTTTTTTACGATGGTACGGAACCCTTCGTGTGCGAGTCCGACTCGCACTTGGCCGGTTTTGTTTGTAATTTATAAATTTAACTTTTAAATAAAAAGGACTAAAGATATTAATTTACATAATTGTTAATTAAATTTAAAAAAATGCGCTGTATTCTCTCCATTCGTGATCTGAAATTATTCTCTTTCTTTTTTAGGGTTCCGTACCCAAAGGGTGAAAACGGAACCCTATTACTAAGCCTCCGCTGTCCGTCCGTCCGTCTGTCACAGGGCTGTATCTCATGAACCGTAACAGGTAGGAAGCTGAAATTTTCACAGATTGTGTATTTATTTTGCCGCTATAAGAACAAATAGGTAAAATTATAAAATAATAAAAATACAATGGGGGCCCCATACAAAAAACGTGTTTTTTTTGTAAATATTGTACGATGGTACGGAACCCTTCGTGTGCGAGTCTGACTCGCACTTGGCCGGTTTTTTCTAAAAATTTTCATTGCGATGATATTCCTTCATATTTATTGTTTTCTAATCTCATTGTATTTCCTCGTGTTTTTTTCTAATCTTCTATTTTTATCTCGTTCTCATCTTGTTTTGCGGTTGTATTCCTGCATCTTTATTTTTCTTTATATTCTTAATATAGTTTTTTTACTCATATGTTAGTTTTCTCTTAATTTTATCGTTTCTGTGATTGATCTTTCTTTTCCGTTTCTAATTTATGTTCTTGCCTTCTATTTCTTTTTGCTCTAGGTCTTGTTTTTTAAAATTGTCTCGAATTATATGAGATTTGTGGCCATCTCAACAGAGTAACGCTGTAATACAGTTTGTATGTTGACAAAAAACGTCATTGACACCGCCGTCCGATATCCGATCTACCTATGAACCTTATATGTATGAACGGGAAACCAACGAAATGAAACACAAGTGACACGGAGAAGCGATGGCAGTGCACTGAATATAATTGCCTACCCGCATACATACATACTAGAACCAAGCAGGAAATTTATTTCCTTTGTCTGGGGGCATACTCTTGTAAGGATAACCCACAAAGGGTAGTTCACTGTTACCGATTGCGGAAAATGTGCAGAGGATAGATATCGACTCCAAGCGTTTTTGTAGTTTTTAGGTTCTTAAATTGTTCCTATAGTAAGACAAATAACAACGGTCTCAACCGTGTTAAATGATGATGATGAATAAACAATAAAAAATATGCAAAGCACTTTCTTCCATCAAGAATTCGTCTAATTCAACAAACAATTTCCTCATTCCTTCCTCAGCGGTGGCAGCTCTAGCTTTTGATATAATTTCAGCATTTCCTCGGGATTCTTGTTCATACTTTCGGGATGTCTTTTGAAGAACAGTGAAAGCCACTTTTCCCCAGTTGGTGGTTTTTAAATTTAGTTCCTCGATTATTGTGTGAGCATTTTGGTATAATATTTCCTTGTTTTTATTTAATGTGGTTTCACCCTTTCTGTCATAACCGGGAGGACGCACTGGTCATATATTTTGGTCTTTAAGTTTTGCGGAAGTTCAGACTTCAGGGCAAATTTTAGCTTTCCGAAGGCAGCCCAACCCAGTTGAATTCGTCTCTCGACCTCCTTAGTCAGACCTTGTCTACCAAGCCGCAGAATTTGGCCGAGATAACCGTACTCTTGAACCTGTTCGATCACTGCTTCGTCGATAGCGATTGGTCCTCCCGTCATAACCTCGGTCGCCATGACCTTGCTTCTGTCCCGGTTCATCTTCAAACCTACCTTTATCGATGCTTTATAAAGGTCTTGCAGCAAGCTGAACTCGGGAATTCGACAGGAGACCAATGTCATCGGCGAAGCGAAGATGACTAGTCGGGTGGCTAAGCTCAAGAGCAGTGGGCTGGCCACGTCAGCCGAAGAGACGACGACCGTTGGAGTAACCGTGTCCTACACTGGCGGCCGTGGACAGGAAAACTGGCCAGGCGGGACGACGACATCAAGTGCGTCGGCGGAAAGCAGTGGTTCCGTACCGCCGGTGGTACCGCTGAGGGCCGGGAGGACTGGAGACAAATTGGAGAGGCGTATGTCCTGCAGTGGACGCAAATACGTTGACTGACTGACACCCTTTCTGTTGACATTTTATAGTTTCTGAATAAATGTTAAAAATCGTCTTTGTACATTCACTGATTTAGTAAAATATGTAAATGAACGTATGTGAAAAATATAAGTTCATTCATTGAAATAGAAAAACCAGTTAATGGACACAACATTTAAAAACGCAAATTCACTAGTTCATTCACTAGATTTTGTGCACTAATAAAAGAACATGATTGTTCCAACACTGGCTCCAAAATCCGAAATCATTTTGTGTACGTATCCTTAAAAACCGCCCTTCTTTCAATAATTAGAAGGCGCAATCATCTAAAATTTTCAAAATTTAAGTGGTACCAGTGAATGAACACCCATTTCATTCATTGGATTTAGATATTTTCGTGTACCAGTTATGGAACACTCAGTAATTTACTCCAGACCGATATAAATCTAAGCGAAACAAGTTTTAATCGATTACTTTGGCCTTGTTCTACTAAAATAATGATTAATTTGCGTCAAACGTTGTCATCAAGCTATCGACAAAAACACATGGTTCTTAACTGAGATCTAATTTTTCCATATAAACTGTCACATATCATAACACATGCTTTTTAGAATACTGCAATGCGGCCACTCATAGATGACAGATGCAGAGAGTTTTACCATTATAAAGAAAATAATGTTATTAACCTGGAAAAAAACACGGATCATTAGAAATATACCGTTTTCTTATTTTAGAAGATAGTATGCTTTTTGTTCATTTACTGGGGGATGTTCATTGACTGGACGGCTTACCCTATTTTTCCTAACTCTTTGGCCAAAACGCAATCTCTTCCTCTTTCTTGCACCGTAATGGAATGGCTCTGAGCAGTCTGCTCGAACACAGACTGAGTCGATCTTGTAGAGCCAACAGCTGCATGGTGCCCGCCGAGTGGCCGTCCACCGCAGCCCCCGCCATCGCGGTGAAGGTAGAGCAGGCGGTCGATATGTTGGCTTGCCTACCCGCCTTCGCTCCGGCCAGAGAGCATTTTAATGACATTATTGCATCCATAGAAAGAATAGAGTGCCACTTTGGCTATACATACCTATATCTTTCTATCTATATCATTCTTTTTTTTATGTTCAGCGCGGCATATGGCGTACACCAGGACCTAAAGGTGCCCGACGACGCCCATGGGTTTTCGAACATTGAGGGAGGCTGCGAAAACCATGCCGGCCGGCCAGGTGCTTCTTAACACCACGTTTGAAGGACCCCAGGTCGTAATTTGGGGGAAATACCTCGGAAGGGAGTTCATTCCATTGTTTTCCGTCCCTATAGATAAAGGATCTAGAGGATCGGCGGGTTCTTATTTTTGGAATGTCGACTGTGACTTTGTGCATTTTCTCCCTGTTCCGCGTTGACCGAAGTTAGAAAGAGGACGGAGGAACAGTGTTAAGCAGCTTCGACGAGCATTCTCCATGGTAAAGATGATAGAAGACAAAAAGAGACCCTACATCCCTTCTGAGTTGGAGGTTCTCCAAAGGAGAATGGCAAAACCCGTTTCAAATGTTCCAAAACTTGTGTCATCCCGATAAGTATATAGAACATTAACTCAGTATTTTAGACATTGTTGTATATCTTTAGATTACCAAAAAATAGCCGGGGAAAGAATCTACCCATATACATTCACTTATTGTACGGGCGCGCGCCGTAGCGCGCGTGGACTGAGGCGGGGGAAGCACTACGCCTATACACGTGTATATTATGCGGTATGCTTATGAAGCATGCCGGAAAACACTAAGCGTTCTTTTGAAGTTCTTTCATAGAGCTCGAGAAATTCATTATTAAGCAAATTCATAAGCGAACTCACTTGCCGCCGCCGGTTCCGTTCTTGTATGTAAAAGTGGCTACGCCCCCATACAAACGAGTTTCTGTTGCTACTTCCACCCTTCCATGCTTTCTGTGAGGTCCTGGCGTACGCCATATGGCGCGATTTTAAAAACCTACACAATATTCTAAATTGGTCGAACCCAACTGAGGCAATTAGGGTTCATACCGAGGGGTTAGTCACTCGAGCAAAAAGTGTACACCAGATTCCCAGTAGTCAAGATTTCCTTGGGATTTCTAGATTCCAAAGACTCCCAAAGATTCTTGGAGATGCTTAAAGATTTCCAAAGACTCCCAAAGATTCTTGGAGATTCCTAAAGATTTCCAAAGACTACCAAAGATTCTTGGAGATTCCTAAAGATTTCCAAAGACTACCAAAGATTCTTGGAGATTCCTAAAGATTTCCAAAGACTCCCAAAGATTCTTAAAGATTCTTAAAGACTCCCAAAGATTTTTAGGGAATTACAAATATACTGGGATTTTCTAAGATTTCTGAGGACTACCAAAGATTCCTAGAGACTACCAAAGATTACCTGGATTTTTTAAGGACTACCAACACATTTTTGGTACATTCCAAAGATTTCGGGATTTCTAAAGATTCTTAGAGATTCTTAGTGACCACCAACGATTCATAGAGACTTATAATTCAATAGAATATGTATGGTTAAAATCTTTTTAATCTCGTTTGTCATCTGACTGAATTGCTGACAGCCGGCTGGCCAGCTGGCGGTCCTTTGACTTGACGGCGCACAAAATACCTACAAAAATAAAATTATTGAATCAAAATCACTGACTAAAAGTCTCCCACCCAATACACAGTAGGTACACGCGGGGTGCGCGTCGCGCGCAGCACGTGTCCGTGACGTCATCGCGGACAGGCGGGCGGACGCGGCGTCCGCGCGAGGCGGCGCGGGCGCGGCGTCCGCGCGAGGCGGCAACGGCGCGGGCGCGGGCAGCGGCGGCGAGCGGCGCGCCCGCGGGAGCCGGCAACGGCGCGGCGGGCAGGGCGCCCCCGCGCCGTGGCCGGCCGGTGCGCGTTGGTGCGATATTCGTTTTGGACATATTCACCCAGGCGGAATCCGGTTAAATTAGATCCCATATTATCTCAGCGATCTTTAGATCAGCGCTGATTTTTTCTTTTCCTGAGGCATTATACAATACCATTTTTGAAGCCACAGTACATATTTCACATACTAAATTTCAAGGTGAGGTACTCCGCTCTTTCGAAATCTCTTCAAATCTCAGCCATCATTAGGTCAGGGTTGATTATTTTTTTGCCTGGGTCGTTATAAAAGGCTATATTTGAAACCTTAGCAAATATTTCACGTAGAAAACTTCGCGATTAGGTAGGTACTCTTCTTTTTCGAAATCCCTTGCAGTCGTATTCACAGTGAACCTGTAAAAACTTAGTACGAGATTAGCACCGGACTAACCATACAAAAACCGGTTTACTTCGACCTTAATACGCGTAGTAAAGTTAGTCCGCCCACTTTATAATACTTTTTAATACTGCTGTTTGTATCTAAAACAATTTTAGTAACAAAAACAAGATTTCCAGATTCATCGGACACCTTCCGAAGATTATCTGATATTACAAAGATTTGGAAAGATTACTCGGGATTACATAAGATTTCCGGATTCTTCGGACTCCCGTCAGATTTATCGGACTCCGCCTAAGATTACACGAGATTTTCATGATTTTTTAGGATTCCCAATGATTTCCTTAGGATTATCAGATTCTTTAGGATTACTTGAGATTACATAAGATTTCCGAGATTCTCCGGACTCCCACCAGATTCCTCAGACTCCCACCAGATTCCTCGGACTCCCACCTAAGATTCTCAGATTCTTTAGGATTACTCGGGATTACATAAGATTTCCGAGATTCTCCGGACTCCCGCCAGATTCCTCAGACTCCCACCAGATTCCTCGGACTCCCACCTAAGATTCTTGAGATTCCCAAACGATTGTACACCAGATTCCCTGAGTGAGTGACCCCTCGGTTCATACACGTTTACGGATGCTACCTACCTACGGAAGAAACATTATTTAGATGATTTTAGTGAGATTTAATAAATAAAACCTAAAATTGTTTGATCTATTTATGGATCTTGAGCATTATCTTGAGAATTAGATATGTGTTTAAATATTTTATAACCTCAAAAGCTGAGTTTTGGTGAGCTGTATGCTTCTTCCCGAGAATTAGTTCGATAAAAGTTATGGCATGCGAAAGTGGACACCAAAAACTATATAATGAACCTTAAACTATGGAGGCACAATTAAAAAAAAATGGAAACCGCAGTCCATAGTGATCTTGCCATTCTCCTTTAGGGATACCTCGGGGTCGTCGACGAGACGCACGGCCAGACTCTGTATCGAGTCCAGAGGGCCGAGCAGGTGCTTAGCTGAGCCGTCCCACAAGTGCGACTAGTACTCCACGCAAGACCTTATCTGGGCCTTGTAAAGAAGCAGTTTTTGGTCAGGCGTGAAGTACTGACTCACCCGGTTGAGGACTCCCAACTTATTTAAGGCGAGCTAAGCTTTATCCTCGATATGACGTCCGAAATTAAGGTCATGCATCAGGTCAACACCATGGATCCCCATGTGGTCGTCAATATGTAGAGTTGCTCACTGGAAGTTCGGAGCCGACATATATAGAAGATACATAGATAGAACAATTATAGAAGATACATAGATAGAAGAAGAACGCGAGCAAGTCGCAGGCGTGCGTGTTCAGTGCGAAGCGAACTCCGTTCAGTACGGCTCCGACCTTGACCACCTGCCAGGCTCTGCATTTTTAGTAAACAAGAACTTCTTGGATGAAGGGCTGTTCGAGGCCACGATGTACGTCTCCGGGACGTACGTCGGAGTGTCGGGTATGTAATCATGAGCCTCGGATTTTTCAAAGAATCGTCTTTCCTCGGGGCACCTTTGGCTGGAGTTCCAAACGGGGTGCTGGCAGTTGAGGTCGCTGTAGGGAGCTGTGTCAATGCTCACGTGGCTGGGTAGGGGACAGCTTCTTATGGGCGTCACGAGTGTGACAGAGACAGAAAGCGATGCTCCGACAATGCAAATGCTAGTGACGAGTAAGTGCCACAAAGTAATAATGGATCGTTAGCGGTTTCGCATTACAATTTTCGCGGCTGAGGTGTGCTATCGGCCTAAATAATGCGAAATTTCAAGTTTTCTATGTTTTTAACCTGACGATGTCAAAGAAAATACAAATGGCTCGAAAACTAATTCATTACTTAGTTCAAAGCCCAAATACTCAAGCCTGGATTTGAAATAAATTTTAATTTAGAATTCTTAACCAAACGTCAGATATTTGAGTGTTTTGTCGAACTGGCCGACAAAACGCTGATTTCATATGCAAGAACTAATATTAAAAAAAAAGACACGAAGAGAGATAAAAAGTTGCATTTCATTTCCTTTTGCATGTTCTTTCCTCACCTGACGATTTTGACCAGTCAACTCGAAAATTCGTTCCAAAATGTTCGTACTCAGTGGCAAACAGTATTCCTTTTTCTACCCAAAACGCTGGCGGTTCAAACTGGCTGTCATTTCCTAACACAAATATAGCTCAAAATATGAATGTTGGCACTTAAAAATAAAAATGATGCAGCATAGTTTTGGTTAGACGTCAACCGAAAACATTCAAAATTTCCTGTTAACATAAAAAAATCAAAGGAAAGAATCGTGAATTCACCTAGCCTCAGTCAATCTACAAAAGACATCATCGTATAAGAATTCATGAGAATGGGCTGCGGTAGCGGTGCGACGCGCGCGGCGGTGCGGGGCGGCGGCGGCGCGGTGGCGGCGGCGGTGCGGAGGGCGAGCTCGGCGGCGCAGGCGGGGGACGAGGAGGGGATGCGCGCGCGGCGGGAGGCGTGCCACGCGCATCGCTCCAACACACTGAACTTCCTGGACGGCGGCACCAACTTTGGTTGTTAGTTACAATTCTGCGAGATCTCTGCACAATGATTTCAAATATGTCAATGTCTCTGCATCACATCACCAGATGTCGATAATGCGGCGTTCTGTGACAGATCGTGATTGTTCACGCGGTCTCTCCATCCTGAATCATCCTCCAAAACTACGAATGTGAGATACATTCGGCAATACTGATGACCTTTTTCACGAAAGGAAATTGACTAAATTCGTTCACTCGTTAACCGGTGAATCGTTAACGTGTTCACGGGGCCAGGATCTCGTCACTGCTGGACATGGACATGGGTCATGTTGGGAACATCACTACGATATGGAGTGCGAAATAAAGAGAAAGAGAACAAAGAAGAACAAAGAGTGAGAAAGAAGCGAGATTCGCCCTCGCCTGATGATTATTTTACCATTTCATACAAAAATTAGCGCCTCAGAAATCTAGCTTTTTCCCAAGAAGTAAGTAGCTAATACGTTTTATGTCCCCTATTCATGGTTCCCATCACATTGGCTAACATGTTTTTAAAAATATGTGTTTAGGTTGGTTAGGCGCGTTAAATAGCACATTTCCTTCCTTTTTTAACCGACTTCAAAAAAGGAGGATGTTATCAATTCATCTGCATGTTTTTTTTTATCTGAGTCGGTGGGTGTGGGTACCCGCAGCTCCATGCCGGCGCGGGGAGGTGCCAGCTGCGGCGGTGCGGGGACAGGCGGCTCGCGTACCCGGCGCCGGCGGCGTGCAGCTCACCATCCTGAACGCGGAGACGCGCGTCGGACAATATCTCGCGCTCCTGCTCAAGCTGACGCCCTGCTTTAGAAAGTTAACTTTTTACTTATTACTACATAGCTACGTGGTATATAGTACACATACCTGTGTAGTGAGTGCGATCATTTTCTGCGAGTTTTTGGCGGTTTGCTTCTTGGCCGTGGTGTCATACACTGCCTGCTACTGCAGGCAGGTCTCTGGTGGGCCTTCTTCATGCCACTTTTCTGTTCTTCCTTTTCACTGCTGGTCTTCCCCACTGCAGGTCTACTCCGATAGTTCGTCTACCACGACGAGGTCACGCGGGTACTTCTTTCCTACGTCTGGCGGTCGGGCGTGGAGCGTCGACACGCTTGAACATCGACGTCGCCAGACGGCCGATGAAGTCGTCCAGTGGCTCTATATTTGCCTTAATGGTACGGAGCGCCAGGTTCTGTTGGGCGCAAACGTTCTTGCGTCGCGTCTCCGGAACCAGCGCGTACCACGCCGGCGCTGCGTACGTGAGGCAGAACCTCAAGTAGGTCTTATAGATCCCCAGCTTGGTAAGCAGAGGAAGCTTCGGAGAAAGCACTGGACGGAGTCGCGCCCGCGCGACTCGGGTCTGGTTGACCGCGTTCTTGCAGTGGGTCTTGAGCGTGAGGCCGCGGTCGAAGGTGACGCCCAGGTATTTAACCTGGAGGGACCAATCAATCGCTTCCCCGTTCAGCTTCAGCTATGGTGGGTACACGCCATAGCCGGTCACCATGGCCTGCGTCTTTCCGACGTTTGCCGTCAAGCGCCAGCATGCCAGCCATTCGCGCAGCTGGTCCAAGGAGCGTTGGATCTTCTTGGCTGCGTGGCGCTTGTTTTTGGACGTCGCGAAGTAGGCGGCATCGTCGGCAAATAAGCCCTGTCTCCACGTGGATGTCGTCGGTGAACAGGGTATAGCAGGCCGGTGACAGGTAGCTGCGATCGGGTGCTCGCGCGATGTCGTGTCCTCGACGGCGACGCGGAAGCGTCGGTCTCGAAAAAAGGAGGCTATAACGTGAATCACTCTGCGTGATGTGGTGGAGTTGATGAGGTTGAACAGCAGACCGTCGTGCCAAACTCTGTCGAATGCCTTCTCCATGTCCAGGAGTGCTGCGCAGGTGTATTCCTTCCGGTTGGAAGCCACCGTCATGTGGTGCAGTTCTCTGGTGAGCTGGAGAGTCGTGGAGTGTTCCGGCCGAAATCCGAACTGCTCGTTCCGCGGCTTGATGTGTGGGAGCAGTACGCCCAGGTGGAGCTTTTCGAAGACCTTCGAGGGGGTGGAGAGTAGTGTGATGGGCCAGTAGCTCTCCGGCTTGAGAACGTTCTTCCCCGGCTTCGGCAGCATGATGATGCGTCCGATCTTCCACTGGTCCGGGAAGTGACCCGAGCGCAGTATCCCGTTGAACAGCCGCGCCACGGCCACGATTGCCACGCGTGGCATGTGGTGCAGTGCGGCGTTCGGTATGGTGTCAGCGCCCGGGGCTTTCTTGGTGTTCAGGACGCAGATCTTGCTGCGCACCTGGGCCCGGGTGAAGAAGAGCGGGTTCCAGTGGCGTCACGAAGTACTCTCGCACTTGTCTCTCGAGGTCCTCGACCGCGGCGGTCTCGGTGGTCGGATTCGGCCGGAACTGTTTCTCCAGGCATTCGGCAAAGATGTCGCCGCGGTCTGCTGCTCGGAATCTTGGCTTGCCGTCCCTGTCCAGCAGTAGGTTCACAGGCGACGGCTTCGTGAAGAGCTGTCTGCAGAGGCGGTGAACGCTAGGAGCGTAGCTCGCGCTTTCGCCTATTTCGGCGATGTGGCGTTCCCAACCTTCTTTAGCGTGGTCTCGCAACGAGTCCGTGACCCGTGTTGAGGCAGCGTTGAGTTCAGCCTTGATGGTTGGGCAGCGTGTCGTCTGTCACAGCCTTCGGAGACCCGGTTTTTCGCGAAGTTGGTTCTGGATGCGGGCGGGAAGAGTATCAAATCTCCCTTGCATCCGCACCTCTCGCGATGCAGTGTCCATGGCGTTCCGGATGCTGGCCACCAATTCGGCTGTGAACTCTTCCACCTCCTCTGCTGTGGAGACGGGACGGCAAGGTGTGGACGTCTTCAGGTGCTGGGCGTACAGGTCCCAATCTGTACTCCGGCGAGGCGTGGGCGGCGGAACTGTGGTTGGCGATTCCGTCAAGACGACAAGTACTGGCAGGTGGTCAGACTCGAGGTCGTACAGCACTTCTTGGGTGAATGGCTGTCTCAGGCCACGGTGCACGACGACGTCCAGGACATCCGCGCTATGCAGCCGGTCGTCCGGGATACGCGTCGGAGTGTCGGGTCCCGACACTACGTAGCCGTGAGCCTCTGCGTCGTCGAAGAGTCGTCTTCCCTCGGGGCACATTCGGCTGGAGTTCCATGCGGGGTGCTTGCAGTTGAGGTCACCGGCAATGATGGTAGGCGTGTCCGGATCGAGTAGGGCTCGAATGTTGGACACGGCGAGGCGAGTTCCAGGTGGTTTGTATGTGGCAAACAGCCGTAGTTCACTGCCGGAGATCCTCAGCGCTACACCTAGCGCGTAGATGGAGCTCAGCGTGGTTTGAGGGATTTCTTGGTGGACGACTCTTCTTCGAACGCAGACAGCCAGTCCCCTGTAGGCGTATTAAGTGGCTGGCCAATTATGAAATGACCGGAAGTTAGAACCGGTACTCCATGATTGGGGAGGGGGAGCAAACTTCAATCGAACAAACAAAATCTAAGGGGTACTCCCCCTTGGTTCCTTCTCCGCCCTTCCCCCCACTTCTGCGGCCGCTGTCCAGGTCATTTCGGTCTGAAGACAAGGGATACAGTGGACGGCAAATTACAACAGCCTGTATTTTACAGCATAATGTGGCTAACTCCTCGAAAGTCAACAGATTTTCCCCAATGACTACGTAAACGCGTCTTAGCCGATTCGACTTGAGGTTTGACCTATTTTGATTTGAGCTTCCGAATAGTGAGTCGCGTACGAATAGAAGCGACCTTGCTTTTCGCTAAAACTAAGTGCAATGCGACTGCGCCGAACGAGTCTACAGCGTGCATCACAAAACCTGCCATCTCAGGGCGTCTAAATTGGGATGGTGAAAAGACACTAACGTCCTAGCATCGATCTGAATAGTTGTCAGCGGTCCCAGCGTTGGACAGTACACACACATAGTTAACAATAAAATATAATTAAATATACTCCTAAGGTTGAGTACTACTCTAACATGGTGTGAGCACCTATTATAGGTGTACACAGCATTCAGTACAGAGTTGTTTTTTGAATGTAAAACAATTTTGAAATACTGAAAAAAAAAAACAATACTATAAATATAGAAAAAAAATTGAAAACATTACGAAATAACTTTACAATGTGCATCTTAATTAACTAACTTTATGAATAGTAATCTATAAATTAACAAATTAGGAATAATATATTTATAAAAGGCAAACATTTCAGACATGTTAATAAGAAAGTCAGACACTGTCGGCAAGTTGATCAAGAATTTTTGTTTTAAATACAAAGGTGCTGTTGTTAAATATGTCAACATCAGTTAAGTTGGAAATGCAGTTGTACAATTTACAGATCCTGGGAATAGTGGAGTGGATACCGATAATAGAATTTGATGTAGGAATAGATTAAAACGGGTAAAGGTGAGTCCTAGAGTTGGGGTAAATAAATATCGATATCAATAATTTTGGATGCGGGACTTATCGACACTATTTTTCACCAACACATAACAGTGCACCTATACTGTTGTATTTCGATTTTTGTCCCGCGAGCTATCAGACTTTGTTGTTCTTGTACATCCTATTTCTATGGTAGGCGTAATATATTTTTTTGGGGACGAGCTGGTTAAATGCGCCACTATTTTTGTGATTATTATCATTAATGGCTTTAATGGTCCGTTTCAACTGTAAAATGTGTTCTTTCATATATGCAAGTGTAAAACTTTCCACAAGTAAATGTACTGCTAGTAATTCCTTTTCTATTTGTACATAGTTTTATTCAGTTTTAGGCAAGGACCTTGATGCATAACATACATGAAGATTGTCTTGAAGCAAATAACTGCCCAACCCGCTTTTAATCGTATCTATAGATATTCGTACTGGCTTCGTATATTTGTATTCGTGGTGGCGGTGTATTGGAGGATCTGTGTGGCTCTGAGTAGCGTCAGTCAGCGTGTGCGTGCGGTGTCGACAGGCTCTGTCCGTGCTCGAGCGAAGCGAAGAAACGCGCGCGCAGCCCGGGCTGCACGTGCGGTGACCTGAGCGGAGTGGACACGAGCTGTCGGCTGAAACCCTACTTACTACGCCGCTGACGAGCGCGACCAACTATAGAGTAGTCTGGTGGCGGTGTATTGGAGGATCTGCGTGACTCTGAGTAGAGTCAGTTAGCGTGTGCGTGCGGTTTCGACAGGCTCTGTCTGTACTCGAGCGGAGAGGGCTCGAGCGAAGCGAAGAAGCGCGCGCGCAGCCCGGGCTGCACGTGCGGCGACCTGAGCTTGGTGGACACGAGCTGTCGGCTGGAACCCTACTACGCTGCGGATGGACCCGACGAGCTTGAGCGCTGCCTGCAGGTCCCTCTTAAATCCTTTCACAGTAGTTAGTCCCCCCCCCCCCCCCTTTTTAGATCTAGTCAATTCATTCATCACCGAATTATTTGAAAAACTTTTTTTGTATTCATTTTTATTTATATTTAGTTTTGTTGAAGGTGAAAGCAGCAGTGAACTGTTTGCTGAACACTTTTCTTCAGTATAGAAAGATCTAGTAAACCCTATTGTGACACTGGTATTATTGGATTTCGCAGAGATGTCGTATTCAGTACTTATTGTGCAAAATCATCATCACTGAGCCTGTCCTTAAAGATAAATTACATTACTTGATCAGAGCAAGTGCTTTTTAACCGACTTCAAATATATGGAGGAGGTTCTCAATTCGTCGGTTTTTTTAAGTATGTTCACCAATTACTCGAAGATCCCTGAACCGATTATGCAAATTCTTTTTTTGTTCGAAAGGGTATACGTTCTAGTCGGTCCCATTTTTTTTTAAATCAAAACGGTTCAACAGTTTGGTACTTATGTACAATAAACAACGAATTTTCGGAACTAATGTACCCAGAAATGTGACTTTTAGGGTTACGTACCCAAAGGGTGACAACGGAACCCTATTACTAAGCCTCCGCTGTCCGTCCGTCCGTCCGTCCGTCTGTCACAGGGATGTATCTCATGAACCCTAACAGGTAGGAAGCTGAAATTTTCACAGGTTATGTATTTATTTTGACGCTATAACAACAAAAGTAAAATTATAAAATAATAAAGAAGCAAAGGATGAATGGGCAGCTAGGTATGTGCCCAGACGCCATTCCCCCAGAAATTATTCATGCACAGCGTAAATGGGATGAAATCAGTATTAAGCGAGTTATATCATCTATAACGTTTGATAGCCCTATAGAAGAGGCACGTTTTCGGGCATCAAGTGAATACGAATCTGGAAGTTGGCTTCAAGTTCTTCCCTCAACTCATTTAGGCACCCTGCTCGAGGATAACACCTTCCGAATTTCAATAGCTTTGCGTTTGGGTTGCGACATTGTTCATCCACACATTTGCGTTTGTGGTCTACAAGTGGACTCAAAAGCTAGCCACGGTCTTAGTTGCACCAAGAGCGCTGGAAGGTTTTATAGACATAACGTCATTATTATTATTATTATTATTATTTAAGCCTTTTTAGCACACATATTACAATTTTATTTATTTATTTATTTATTTATTATTATTATTTTTTTGACCTAAAGTTATCTTATATAGCTCTAGTGCCACCCACTGCAGGGCTTAGGCCTCTCTCAACCTTAGAGGTTTTGAGGTTGTGGTCATTTTCCTCCCTGGGTGACCAACCCTACCTGGGAGTAGATACTTGTAGTATCATTTGATATCAGTTACACTGACTGACACATGACTTTAACTATTGCTATAGATTCACATTAAACAATATTGTACAAAAAGGTAATCATGGTGAGTCCAGAAAACAATTTACAATATTAATATTAAGCACACAGTTATACATATACACAATACAGAAATCAAATATAAACGCAATACATTCTCTCTGTGTTTTTTTTTGTCTTTATTATTTTTTTTTTATAGCCTGTTTTTTTATATATATATATATATATATTAGCCTCTTTTCTCCTTATTCGCTTTTTTTCCATTTTTTTTTTCTTTTTTTTTTTTCCACATCAGTTTCTATATTTTCATGCTATCTTAATTCTAAAAGATTCGTATTCTACGTGAAAATGTTTCTGTCTTAACCATTCACTCACTCTTTATGCTCTCACTTCATATTAACAAATAAACTTTTCACTTTTCACTTAATTTCCTAGAAGTTTTTACTATAAACTCATATACTAAAACGTCATTAACGACATCTTAAAACGCGCACTTTGTTCGGTAGGCGCACCATCTATCCGAGAACCAAATGTAAGTCGAGACGATGGTAAACGGGCTGACGGCATGACCTTGACACCGTGGGCCGAGGACAGGTGCCTCATTTGGGATGCCACATACGTTGATACCCTTGCCAATACCTACTTGATTGCTTCTTCAAAAAAGGCAGGATCAGCTTCAGAGACAGCCGCTCGTGCAAAAAACAATAAATATAGGCAGATCAAAGAACGTTACCTATTTGTACCATTTGCGATTGAAACGCTTGGACCGCTTTGCTCTGAAGCTAAAACATTCCTGAAGGACATAGGTAGGCGGTTGCGTGAGTCATCCGGTGACAAGCGTGCCGCTGCTTACCTTTTACAGCGTATCAGCCTCGCTGTCCAGAGAGGCAATGCTGCGAGTGTAATGGGAACGATCCCGTCGTCGGCTTCGTTCGAGGAAATATTTTACCTAACTGGCTAGGTTTTACTATTCAAATTGTATTTTGTTGTGGACATGTTGCATTAATAAATTTAAAATAAAAAAACACCGGTAGCACTCCGGGAGTGCCGGCAGAAGTGAAAACTTTAGTATTAACGTTGTGTTTAATTATAAGTACAAAAATACTATCATTTATGAGGTAGAATACAATGTTTATTTATTGCGCTATCGTACACAAATATGACAATTTACATGTTATTATTCATAATATTATATCGTTATTTATTTATATATTACATTAATTTTTATCTCTTAGAAAAATCAACTTTCATCCATAATTTCGACGACTTTTTCACCATCGTTATTACCAGAATCATCATCGCAAATTTCTAAAACTGATACAATCGGTTTATGATAGCTGAAGTAAGAAACAAACAGTTTTGATTCGAATCTACTAGTTCCTCTCCCTTCCCCTCGATCTTACGCTTTTTCGATCAGCATCACGTGACCCTGACGCGAGTTTGGAAGTTTTTACCCATCCAACAAAAAGTGCTCAGCGCCGCTAAAGAAGTTTTCACTTCAATGTTACGCTTTTTCGATCAGCATCACGTGACCCTGACGCGAGTTTGGAAGTTTTTACCCATCCAACAAAAAGTGCTCAGCGCCGCTAAAGAAGTTTTCACTTCAAAAACCTGTTATTTTGGGGTAAATCTTGTACGATGGTACGGAACCCTTCGTGTGCGAGTCCGACTCGCACTTGGCCGGATTTTGTTTACAGTAGCTTTCTTTTAGGGTGAGATTGCTTGGTAAGAGAGGTTTTTTAAATTTTACTGTTAAGAGGGATAAAGGAGGGCAAATTGTACACATTTTAAATGTCTGGAACCGCTGAACCCAGAAATATTTTGGTAGGTTTTCCCATGCTTACGAAGTAAATATTTTTGTACAAATGGTTACTATTAGGGGGGTAAAAAAGTCCAAATTTAACACATTTAAGCGAAAACCACTCATGTTGAGATCTCCGAAACCAATTATCCTAGAAGCTTAAAATTTTCAGTGACTTCTTTTTACGACGAAAATGCTCACTCACAACGGATTTTACAATTTAACTATCAAGGAGATAAACGAGGCCGATATGTGCACATTTTTATACAACACTTACGCAAGAAACAGACTCTCCGGAACCGTTGCACCCAGAAATATGAAGGATTGAAGATGACAGTAGCTTTCTTTTATAATGAGAAATTCAGAAGTTCAGCGGTACGATAACGCTACAGGAACGTAAAATGTGACAATAACAGTTGCACACACAGTGCTCTACCTCCAAAACGTAAGCACTGTGTACGGCATAGTGTGACGTAACGATGACGTCATCAGACATCCCACCGTTGACGAGACGCCATTTTGAGGTCTGGCAGCGCGAATGTTGGGTTGGGAAGGTTGGACTTGGAATGTTTGGGTATTGGAAGTGGTGGTTGTGATGATGGCGCAGAGCTCCAGCATGGTGGTGATGGCGGACTGCTGCAGTGCGCCTCCGGACGCACCACTGGAGGATCGGTTCCAGCGGCAGGCGGCACAGGTGGTGCGCTACGCCGACGCCATCTCGCGCCAGTGTCCGAAAGCCATAATTCTAGTCACTGCAACACCCGTTGACTGCTTTGTGCCGATCGTAGCAGAGGTTACAACCATTTCCACTGTTTTATAAACTCTGTGGAGCCCGTCATCTTTCGTGAACTACGACTGATCTAGGGTCTTGATATAATCTAGATTTCATTATTGCATTCGATTATTGCAGAAGGACCTAAGGACTAGGTGACATCCACTCTGTTACATTCAGCCCGGTAATTGTTGGTAAAGAGTTAAAACATTTAATTGTTTAAATATATTACTAAATTGCTGAATGGTGAATTTAAGTTATCTAATTGTGCTAAATAATAACACTTTTCGTGGGACGGAGCGCATCACCCTCGCCGCCACAGTAGGCATTGGCATTTGCAGGGAAAACGTATGTGGGTCAAAGTTCAATATGTGGCGTATGTGGTGATGCCGTTATACATTTATATTCAAAACTGGACAATCTCGATGGCCACACGCGTGGTGCGCTCCAGCTCGGCCGTCGCACACGCGCTGTCGCTGGACCCACGCTGCACGCGCGGCCCGTGCTTGGGCGGCACCGAGAAAACCGCGCACGTGCCGCTCTTGTCCAACGGTTGTGAGGTCCGCTCCACAGACTATGCGCGCGTCGGGGCTGTGGGACGCGCGGCGCGTGCTGGGCTCGATGGCCACGTGCGAGGCGCGCGCCAGCTCGGCCATCGCACACGCGCTGTCGCTGGACCCACGCTGCACGCGCGGCCCGTGCTTGGGCGGCACCGAGACAACCGCGCACGTGCCGCTCTTGTCCAACGGTTGCGAGGTCCGCTCCACAGACTATGCGCGCGTCGGGGCTGTGGGACGCGCGGCGCGTGCTGGGCTCGATGGCCACGTGCGAGGCGCGCGCCAGCTCGGCCATCGCACACGCGCTGTCGCTGGACCCACGCTGCACGCGAGGCCCGTGCTTGGGCGGCACCGAGAAAACCGCGCACGTGCCGCTCTTGTCCAACGGTTGTGAGGTCCGCTCCACAGACTATGCGCGCGTCGGGGCTGTGGGACGCGCGGCGCGTGCTGGGCTCGATGGCCACGTGCGAGGCGCGCGCCAGCTCGGCCATCGCACACGCGCTGTCGCTGGACCCACGCTGCACGCGCGGCCCGTGCTTGGGCGGCACCGAGACAACCGCGCACGTGCCGCTCTTGTCCAATGGTTGTGAGGTCCGCTCCACAGACTATGCGCGCGTCGGGGCTGTGGGACGCGCGGCGCGTGCTGGGCTCGATAGCCACGTGCGAGGCGCGCGCCAGCTCGGCCATCGCACACGCGCTGTCGCTGGACCCACGCTGCACGCGCGGCCCGTGCTTGGGCGGCACCGAGACAACCGCGCACGTGCCGCTCTTGTCCAACGGTTGTGAGGTCCGCTCCACAGACTATGCGCGCGTCGGGGCTGTGGGACGCGCGGCGCGTGCTGGGCTCGATGGCCACGTGCGAGGCGCGCGCCAGCTCGGCCATCGCACACGCGCTGTCGCTGGACCCGCGCTGCACGCGCGTGCCGTGCGTGATCGGCACCGAGACATCCGCACTCGTGCCTCTTTTCTCCAACGCTGTCGATCATTTCAACATCAGTGAGGTACTTATCTAAATTACTTATGCTCTTATTGTTACTTGATTGTTAACGTTTCAAATAAAGGTACAGTTTATTCACCGGATGAAGAAAAAAACTCGTCTTTCATCTAAGTTTTTTTTTTATGTGACTGGACATGGATGGCTAATACCACAAGTTCTGTCATGGTATTAGCCCAACACACCACATGGGAACTAGGTGCCATGCCAGGACCTTCCTTATATTGCACGGCTACATTGAACTGGATGGAAAACACGGACAATTTTCATTGCTGCTTCGACCATCGTTCATCCAATGCGATGGTACCAACCCGGGCGGGATAAACCCTACCACCTAGTAAGTAAGGAAGGGGACCTACAGCTTAACGTGGAATCCAAACCACGGCCAGCCTCTCTCAACGGTCGAATGGTCACCCATCCAAGACCAGACCGGACCCAGCGTTGCTTAACTTCGGAGAGCGATCGCCGAAGTGTCGCGCCACTTGGCCACTGAGGCTGGTATTTCAACTACAACTTGGGGCGTTTAGTTTGAGTGGTCGCATGATGGGTCGACATCAATTATAAAATTTGTATGTGCTGGTCCATGAACTTTTCCCGTAAAAAACAAAATCTGCTGTCAAAATTGACATAAATAAGAAAAAAAAACACCGGTAGCACTCCGGGAGTGCCGGCAGAAGTGAAAACTTTAGTATTAACGTTGTGTTTAATTATAAGTACAAAAATACTATCATTTATGAGGTAGAATACAATGTTTATTTATTGCGCTATCGTACACAAATATGACAATTTACATGTTATTATTCATAATATTATATCGTTATTTATTTATATATTACATTAATTTTTATCTCTTAGAAAAATCAACTTTCATCCATAATTTCGACGACTTTTTCACCATCGTTATTATGACACGGTAGAAAGAGTGGGAGATACTAGTTCCTCTCCCTTCCCCTCGACCCTGACGCGAGTTTGGAAGTTTTTACCCATCCAACAAAAAGTGCTCAGCGCCGCTAAAGAAGTTTTCACTTCAATCTTACGCTTTTTCGATCAGCATCACGTGACCCTGACGCGAGTTTGGAAGTTTTTACCCATCCAACAAAAAGTGCTCAGCGCCGCTAAAGAAGTTTTCACTTCAATCTTACGCTTTTTCGATCAGCATCACGTGACCCTGACGCGAGTTTGGAAGTTTTTACCCATCCAACAAAAAGTGCTCAGCGCCGATAAAGAAGTTTTCACTTCAAAAACCTAAAATGATTGTTTCGTGCCAGGTCCAATTATCATTCATCCGACAGTATGTAGGTCTCGTTTCACTACGTGATAGAGTATAATCAACCGAAAGAAAGTTGCAAAAAAAACTAATTTATAAGCATACTGCGAGGCTGGAAATGAACCAGAATGTAAACATTTCGCGCAAAGAAGGTTTTCCTCTTTTCTTGAATGAGATATTTGTTTTTTCTTAACTAATGTAATGATTTACGGTTGATTCTACATGTGTTAATTCGTGCTTATGTGCGTGAATACTATAGATTTGCGCCTACTTTACGTCTGCACGGGTTTACGCGGGAAACATTCGCTTCGATATCAAATGAAGCCTGATCGAGGTTCGATCCGAGTATGTGCGTCTACATGCTTCTGCGTTTCCTTGTTTTGTAGCGGCTCTGCCTTGCCGTGAGAGCGATACTAGACAACAACACATGAATCTACACACAGGATTACATTGTGTGCCTTACACAAATATACAGTTAAACGAGTAGGGATTTGTTCTTTGCTAATTTTTTTTATTTATTCAGGAATCAAACAGTCACACAAAACATACAAATGTAAACAATATACATAATATTTAAACCAAAAAGATTCCATTAAACAAAATAACATAGAACTAACAATGATTCAAGGTTCAGAGAATAAGAGAAAATACAAACAAACAAAGCATATTACGTTCTACGTAAACTAACTCAATGTAAGTAAATAAAAAGATGCGGAATCGAAAAAAAAAAACAAAATGAGATAAGAAAAAAAAATTAGACCGTATTGTCTGGTCGGCAAAAAAACGTCTATGACTTAAAAAAAATAAACAAAATACTACACAAAAATTTTCAGTTAACTTATCTTATCTTTTATTCACTTTCATTATCGAAAAATAAATCGAAATTATTAATATTAATAATATCCGTGTCTTCAGGTTTCTGTATGTTAGTTATTATTGTGTGTAAGTTTGTGTCGGGTGTCCTCGAAAGTGCCACAATTGCGTTGTTTTATAAGTTAATTTTGTTTTTTATCACGTTGTTAAGTGTTCTTTTAACATCGGTTCTACAGATAAATGTTTAGTTAAAACAAAAAAGTCTAAATGTTTTTAAAATATGTTTAACTTGTTTTGCACTCCATACCGAAATTTCCCGGTGGTCCCCGTCCTATTCTGTATCGCATTGTAGGTGGTGACGCGGTCTCTGGCATGCTGAGAATTCAATTTTTTCGGACGCTTTAAATAATTTATTATAAGAGTCAAAAATCAGTTTATTAGTTCGTAACCGTGATGTAATCGTATTTAGGTACTCGTCAGTAAAAGAGCTCGCTACGACATGACACACGAGTTGCAGAAATTAAACAGACTCGTAGCGCTGCTACGCCGCGCCGATGACGTGTGCCTCTACAATGATTCAGATTTCCGATTTCAACGCCGCGGGCAAACCTCCGGTGTAGCGCTGAGATGGCTCAGTCGACAGCCAAAGCACACAGCACGACGCGGCTCGGGTCTCCCAGTCAGCTTGAATGAATTGTGTTTACAGTAATTACAGTTACCCCGCTTCCCTTCCTCACCCTTTCCGTTGTCCAAAACCGCCCGAGTCAGCGAGTTCGCGGGGTGAAAAGAGCGGAGGACATTACACAAGGATGCACTTAAACCTTTTTTATACAATACATTTTTATATCATGGATAAAAGACAATTTATTGAAAAAATCAACACGTCCAGACGGAGCTGTCAGTTGATTTGTTTAATGTGCAAAATATGAGAGCCATATTTCTTAATTTGAGTGAGGAATCAGGCACGAGCCATCGTATGGAACTCGACCACCTCCTCCTACTCATCACTATCCTCTGAAGCTATGAAGAAAAGAGGATGGCGGTTCGTCGTCGTCACAAAACTCAGCTTTTGGCTAGAACGGGACCTCAGCTTTGTCCAGCGAGCGCTATGGGGTCATGCGTGCGGATGCGGCGACATGCCGCCAACTGTCGCGAGCCACGACCGCGACGCTGGGAGATGAAGGTGGAATCGTCGCATACCGAAGTACCATGTGAAGAGACGCGATGTTGCGTCTGGAATAGTATAACCACAGAATAAGTAATAGTGCTTCGAGTTCCCAAGCACGGTAGGGGAAGAGCTGTAGGTATTTAGTAGTGACGGATGCCTGACTCAACCTAGGACTGGCTCTGAAGTCTGATGCCATATACGCAATATGTATGAATATTCATTTTTTGCAGTGTGTTAGTAGGAGGCAGGCGAGTTCCAAATAATGAGTATACAGCAGGTTGCGAAATTGGAAGACGCAATACCCGCGAATGGTATGTTTTGCAGTATATTCTTAAAGTAGTTATTTTTACTGGGCTCTTTCTTTAATTAATGTGTCCTTGCTTTACGGTCGATTATACATTTTTTTTAAATTTATTTATTAAATACATAGATACATATCACATTCCTTGGAATAAGCGACGTACCTGCTTAGTATGGCGAATCTTAAACGTATTATTATGATCAATCGATTTTAATTTATCAGGTAACATTTCGTACAGTCTAGGTCCGATCGTTCAGGGTTTTTTTCTGACATTGCTAGCCTGTGAACGTGCACGAAAGGACAAAATATCAAAATCAACGTCAAAGTATGATGGGCAGTATGTGTGGACAGTATGGAAGGAACTCTATACGGATCACTAAAAGTGACGTGTTTGAACATTGATTAACTCGGCCGTCTCTTCGTGCAACCGGGGCTTAGGCAGTGTGAATGTCGTGTTCTGTAGTTGTGACTGGAACCGTTTAATTCAAAGGAACCGATGTTGTCTCTTACATGCATTATATCTTCATATATAAATATATATATAAGGAGTACACCGTTAGTATCTTTAAATACTTGAAGAAGTCTCTGCACGATGTTGTCTTTGATATACCAGCTAATACTCTTATTGCTAGCTTTTGTAGAACCATAGAAAGGCTCGCATTCGTGACGAAATGCAATTATCCAGAAAGAGAAAGAAAGTGGTGCATGAACGGGGCTAGGATAGAACGCCGCTGCAGCGCTGGGCTCCGAGCCCATCCAGGTGTGCCATGTTGTGCTTGGCCGACATTCCAACTTCCACTTCCAACGACGAGTTAGCATTTACCGTTTGACGAGCCCGGCTATCTGTCAGACGTCACTCCACGGCTCCCGTGTTCCGCTCCCGACGATCCCTCCCTTGTTGGTACTGTAGCTGCACTGCATGCGGGGAAACCGGAACTTATAATAACGTAACAATATAATGTACAGCGAGTAGATACATATATAACTTATATGTAATGTTAGACGAACCCTTTCGGTTTCATCGACTGTTTCCGTCCCCGGCCACATTAAAACGTGCACGTCGCCGGTGGACAGGAGCTGGCGCGGCGGCTCACGTGCGACGTGCGCGCGCCACCGCCGGCCGCCCGCCGCGCCGACCTGAGCGACGCGCACGCGCTCGCCGCGCTCGCCGCCGACGTTGCCGCGGCGCTACTCGGCCGCGCCGCGCCGCGCCTCACCGCCTTCGTCGCGCACGACCCGCCCGACCTCCTCGCCGACTGCAGGTTCCGCTCGCTCTCCTCCCGTGTCCTCCCGTGTCCTCCCCTCCCCGCCCGTCCCCGACGCGACTCCAGCCGCCCGCGGCCCGTGCGCAGGTACTGCGCTGGCGGCGTGGAGCTCGGCGCCGCCGGCGTGGCCCGGCACCTGCGGCCGCCGCGCACGTCGGCGCTCGAGCGGCGGCTCGCGGAGGCTTGGTGGCGGCGCAGCGCGCGCGCGCCCGACCCGCCGCCGCTACTAGGTACTATTCACACGCGGGGGGCGTGTGAATAGTACCTCCCATTAACATTGTTTAAGATCCCTGCATACTTTTCTATGTTTTGCAATTTTTCTTAATATAAAAAAATATTTATCACAGAAATTTACATAAAAATCAAATTGAAAGGAAAACATTGTTTTAAGTTGAATGAGAAGTTGTGACGCAACTTTGACACTGGCTGCCCGTGCTGTTAGCATAAAGGATTTGAATCTCTCAAAGAAACAAACGAACTTTTTATTTTTCAAATTTATCATGCACGCAGGTGACCTAAAATCTACGCAATAATTCAGAACTGCGACGACTGCAAATTAAGTTTACAAAAGTACCTTGATTACATACATGTTTGGTGTACTGAAAGAGAAATCTCACTGAATACACATTTTTTTTCGTAAATGAGTTACCGCAATTAAAACATAATATTGGGGGTCAAAGACTATCGGAATTCAGCGACGTGTGTGACTTATTTGTCAAGTTACACTTGACAAATACATGAGGTTCAATCTACTCATCGAAAACATTTGCAAAAATCTTTTAAAATATTAGAATGCATTTCATATAAGATGAGGATATTCTGGAAACCTCAAAATGCCACTGTTCCCATGACTGTTCCGCATTCGTCATTTTTATGAAGCATTTTACAATACTACAGTTCAGCTCGGTGTCCAATGTATCAAGTTCACAATTTAAATAATTGACAATGTCTATGTTATGTGTGTATCAATTATCCTGACATAAAACTATATTATTATTATAAAATAAGCCTTAAAAAATATAAACCTAAAACTGGAAAACCTTACGGAGGTTCCACCTGGGACAAATCCTGTAAGTCCGCTCCGAGCTAGAGACAGAAACCGCCGAACGATTCTCGTGTTCGAGAGTCGAACCACTTTCTGCATCTGGAATTTTTGCCAAATTTTTTGGAACAACGCCATTCGTAGACATAACAATTAGTACGATGGTGGTTTTCCGTGCACGCCACATGGCGGTAACCTCGTTCATTCGTTTCTCATTTTCAGCCCTATCGAGGTTTTCGTCATGTGGTATTGTTATGTCTGTATGTTAGTTATTGTTTTCTCTTTTGTTGTGCGCGAGTTCTTCTTCATGCAAATTAAATCAAATTGATTGCTTATATTTACTTTAAGGAAGATGTGTAGGCCTATAATTAACATGTAAACTCTAAATTTATTATTTTTAGGAATGAAACTATGTAACTGTGTTGTGTATAATGTTTTTGGCATACCAAATAAATAAAAAATAAAAATGTCTACGAGCACGATCTCGTTGGACTTGGAATCGACCAATACAATATCAGGCTTATTTTACTTAATTATATTGTCCTATCGGTTTGTATTGGTCGATCCCAATATACCTTAGTGCCATCCTTTTCTAACACGTCTTCCGGTTTATATTTATAATATGGCACCACTGAGTCGATGAGGCCGTATTTAAAGGCAAGGTACTGGTGGACTATTTTGGCTACTTGATTGTTCCGCTCCAGGTACTCAACGCTCGCCGGCGCGAGCAACTGGTAGTAATATGGCGGATGATCTCACCTGTTTGGCCACAGGCTCGGAAGTTATCGACCGATCCATCCTTCATTATATACTACCGGAAGTTACGCGTGACGATCATTTAGTCCTTAATGGCACAAACGAAGCCTTCGGTTTCTCCGAATAGGTCACCAAACCGCCTCCATTGAACTGAATCCAAATGATGCATGTTTGGCGACTCTAGTACCCGGAAAAACCGTCCATGCAGTTCCTTGCCTCTCCATAATTCCTCACGCCCAGTAGTGCTAATAATCGGAAGCGTAAAGCTCGCGTCGGACAGATTAAGCGGGGTGAGCTTAGAATCGCACTACAACAACTACAACCCATTACTACACAACGACTAGAAACAACAGGAATGTGTTGATCAGTGAATACAGACGCAGTGCCAACTACAAGACGCTGTTAGAATTTATTTTGCAACCCTCTGTTTACTAGCCCTTCTATCACGCTCATGCGCCGATCTTGACGTTTAGTCCTACGTGACGTGAGCTCCGCTCGAGCCGTGTTTCTTTTCGCAACACCACAGCTAGAAACACGGGTATTATCTTGACTTTTACAAACGTAGAGTAAGCTATCGTTCCCGAGACGAGCCTGAGCGACGAACGGCCGGATCTCGGCATGTTTAGAATTACATTCAAATTCAGCTCGGGGCTGCCTTCTAGGGAGGCTCGGCTCAGCTCGTCTTGGTTTTTTTTATTTTGATTTTTAGCTCTCGGGACGGCTCAGTTGATAGTCCGTCTTTGGCTTGGTTCGGCCCTTGGCCAGGCCCTGATGAGCCTCAGCTCGTGGCACGTTTTTGACGTGGCTTGTTCCCTGGGTCAAATCAGCTTCGAGGTTCTGTTCGGGTTATGGCCCGTTTCTAGCGAAGGGTGGCGCAGCGTTGGTGGCGAGATACAGTTTGCCCCGCATCCTGTAACGCGACAGCTCGTTATTCATTACAGCGTTAGTGCAATACACGGAGGATAGAGATAGAGAGGAGATGTTTTTAACTCTTATTACTAAGGATCGCAGCGTGACACTGTGCGGGGAAGCGGGGGGAAAATCGCTTCATGGTGGTGTCATGCACCGCCCATTTTTCCGAAATCCATCTACTTGAAGAATCGATATTCTGGTAGCAGCTATTCCGACAGCTATTCTTAGTGGTTCAATACTACAACTAGATGGCGCCTTTTAAATTTTACTGTGTGTTTTTTCTATAAAAAAACCTTCGAAATTTAAATCTATGCCTTCGCGCGGATTCAAATCATTCTAATTTAAAAATGTAATTTAAAAATTTGCATCATGAGATCAACATTTCTGACCGTAAAAAGAAAATGATAGCGCGCCATCTATCGGCACATAGCGAGAGCGATACATCGATACAATGCTCGAATATTGACTCAAATTATAAAATATGAAGTGTTTTACTTACAAATAAAACGTAATTCCAACTACAAACTTTAGATTATTATGTCCTTTTTTTTATTTATTTCTTTATTAAGGCTCGCCAACAGGGTATAATACACGTACAATTTACAAAAGGAGATGTGTTACAAAAATATAGCGTTCGTCTACACCCCACAAGTGGCGAACACAGCATGCGTAATAATAACAGAATGATAACTTAACCTAACATATTTAACAAAACAAAACAGCATTTTATTAAAAATAAAAATGTTAAACAAAAGAAAAGTGCTGAACCAGCAAGAATATTATTTAAAAAAAATATATATATGGGCATACTTACTAACTACACACTTTTGTATATATTAACTTATAAATAGGTACTGCTAACTTTTTTAATGATTTGTGGGAAATCTGCAAAAATATCAAAAAAAAATACGCTAAAATGTTGCATTCATTGCACATTCTAACAACTGGAGAGTGGGTGCCAACATTCGTACCTACTGTGTAATGTTTGCAACATTTTATACAAAATCTCATCGTATAATCGACTGTTCGCTGAAAATTGCGCCGCAGACCATAATATTGTCCCACAACCTAACACCGCCAGCGCCATGTCGCGAATGTCGCTAAGCCACGCCTTCTTTATCACGTTAGCTGTGACGTAGCGATCCACTTGGTGGACACAAACCCAGTTTGCTTAGACTATCTCTTCTCTATCTCTATCCTCCGTGTTGCAATACCACTACTTTACTGTCCGATTTTCGGTTTTAATCTTGTTACTAAAATATTTTAGCTGTTAGGAACACTTCAGGAAGACATAAAAAAATAATAAAATTATTATGGTCAAGCCATGGCAAACATAATATATTTTGCATGTAATTCCGACTTTGTTCTGCATACTTACGGTGGTGCGGCTGCAAATCCCATGTAGCCATCGAGCGTGAAGTTGCAGGGCGGCAGCGGACCGCGCCAGCGACGGCAGCGCGTGGCCGGGAAGCCGCTCGGCGTGCCCACGCTCTCCGCGAACAGGCGCCAAGAGCGGTTGTGGCTGCACCCGTCTATACACATAGTACACGGCACATTAGCTCATGTAGGCGTCGAGCGTAAAGTTGCAGGGCGGCAGCGGACCGCGCCAGCGGCGGCAGCGCGTGGCCGGGAAGCCGCTCGGCGTGCCCACGCTCTCCGCGAACAGGCGCCAAGAGCGGTTGTGGCTGCACCCGTCTATACACATAATACACGGCACATTAGCTCATGTAGGTGTCGAGCGTGAAGTTGCAGGGCGGCAGCGGACCGCGCCAGCGACGACAGCGCGTGGCCGGGAAGCCGCTCGGCGTGCCCACGCTCTCCGCGAACAGGCGCCAAGAGCGGTTGTGGCTGCACCTGTCTATACACATAGTACACGGCACATTAGCTCATGTAGGCGTCGAGCGTGAAGTTGCAGGGCGGCAGCGGACCGCGCCAGCGACGGCAGCGCGTGGCCAGGAAGCCGCTCGGCGTGCCTACGCTCTCCGCGAACAGGCGCCAAGAACGGTTGTGGCTGCACCTGTCTAAACACATAGTACACGACACATTAGCTCATTAAGCATTCATCAGCTTACTGAAGAAACGAGAGAATTATCAATCGAATTGTTACCTGCGATCACGGAGAATAAAGGTAGAGAGGAGATGGTCTAAGCAAACTGGGTCTGTGTCCACCAAGAGGTCGCTACGTCACAGCCCACGTGATAAGAAGACGTGGCTTAGCGACATTCGCGACATGGCGCTTAGGTTGTGGGACAATATTATGGTCTGCGGCGCTGTTTTCAGCGAACAGTCGATTACGTTGCAAACAATGAAATGTTGCAAACATTCTGTTTAATGTTTGCAACATTTTACACAAAACAAAATAATCTACAGTTTTATAATTTGTGTCAATATGCGAGCATTATATCGATGTATCGCTCTTGCTATGTGCCGATAGATGGCAAGCAATCATTTTCTTTTTACGGTAAGAAATGTTGATGTCCTGTTGCAAATTTTAATGACATTTTTAAATAAAAATTATTTGAATCCGCGCGATGGCATAAATTTAAATTTCGAGTGTTTTTGAAGTGAAAACTTCTTTAGCGGCGCTGAGCACTTTTTGTTGGATGGGTAAAAACTTCCAAACTCGCGTCAGGGTCACGTGATGCTGATCGAAAAAGCGTAAGATTGAAGTTGTCAATAGATTCGAATCAAAACTGTTTGTTTCTTACTTCAGCTATCATAAACCGATTGTATCAGTTTTAGAAATTTGCGATGATGATTCTGGTAATAACGATGGTGAAAAAGTCGTCGAAATTATGGATGAAAGTTGATTTTTCTAAGAGATAAAAATTAATGTAATATATAAATAAATAACGATATAATATTATGAATAATAACATGTAAATTGTCATATTTGTGTACGATAGCGCAATAAATAAACATTGTATTCTGCCTCATAAATGATAGTATTTTTGTACTTATAATTAAACACAACGTTAATACTAAAGTTTTCACTTCTGCCGGCACTCCCGGAGTGCTACCGGTGTTTTTTTATAGAAAAAAACACATAGTAAAATTTAAAAGGCCCCATCTAGTTGTAGTCTTGTAACCATAAGAATAGGTCTCGGAACAGCTGCTACCAGAATATCGACTATTCCGGTAGATGGATTTCGCAAAAATGGGCGGTGCATGACCTCACCATGAAGCGATTTTCCCCCCGCTTCTCCGCACAGTGTCACGCTGCGATCCTTAGTAATATGAGTTAAAAGCATAGATCTCCTCTCTACCTCTATTCTCCGTGCCTGCGATGAAAAGTGGATCCGGTGCATTCATGAGCGTCCGTCTCGAGTGAGTGGATCCGGGTCTAGCACCTAATCTGTGCGCTACAAAAGGTTACTTATAGGAAGTTGATATAATAATTGTCTAGTGGACCCATAGAAATAGGATGCTAGGTCTATGAGTGGACCAGTGCCGGACTTGTACATCACAGTTTCGAACCAAATGGCACAACAGGGACGGAGATGTCTATTGACAAGAATTGCATACAGTGCTATATGTAGAAGCTCGCAATTCAACAACCAAGACTGGTAAATAGCTTTTATTTTAATAAGAACCGATATGGGTGGCTGTGCTGAGGACCAAAGGTGCTCAGGAAATTCAAATACACCTCGCCTCGCCAAACCACGCTCAGCGAGGCACCATACCAGCGGATTTACGGACTATTACTGAGATCGAGCTTGTTCAAATTACGCTTGAAGACTCCCAGGTTATATATAGATATGTATATGTATATTTTATATAAGTTATATTGACTTAATACACTTTATCTGTATCAAAATTGACGAGAGCTCTGTACGTACACCCGATATAGCTGTTAAGTTGACGAAGGCGTTTACATCCGAAATAAATACTCAATATGTATATTTATTAGGTTATTAAGTTATTTATTATAAGTATACATATCCATGGACCCCTTGGGGGTCCGTGTCATGAGTGCTGAGGGTCCACGTTTGATATGATTAAAATAATCAATGCGCGTGATCGATTAAAAAACCGGCCAAGTGGGAGTCGGACTCGCATACGAAGGGTTCCGTACCATCGTACAATATTTTACACAAAAAAATCTCGTATTTTGTACCCCCCTTTGGTTTTTATTATTATTTTATTTGACCTATTTTTTGTTATAGCGGCAAAATA
Organism: Incurvaria masculella; assembly: GCA_946894095.1. Lineage (NCBI taxonomy): Eukaryota > Metazoa > Arthropoda > Insecta > Lepidoptera > Incurvariidae > Incurvaria > Incurvaria masculella. Next base: position 18,748,253 of record OX335657.1, on the reverse strand, counting down.
AATACACACTCTGTGAAAATTTCAGCTGCCTACCTATTACGGTTCATGAGATACAGCCCTGTGACAGACGGACGGACGGACGGACGGACGGACGGACGGACGGACGGACGGACGGACGGACGGACGGACGGACGGACAGCGGAGGCTTAGTAATAGGGCTCCGTTTTCACCCTTTGGGTACGGAACCCTAAAAATACGTACCTTTACTTTTTCTGTGGTAATAAATATATAGAGGTTTTTTTCATAATGCCTTGTTTTTTTTTTCTTCAATTGAGTTCGGAAGGGGTCCGTTATAATTTTGAAATCCCGCAAGGGGTCTACGATTACAAAAAGGTTAAGAAATCCTGCTTTATGCAATGGTGCAGTGCGTGTAGCATTCTAGTAAAGGGAAGCGGCAGGCGCGTGATTATGATGCCTACTTCCATATCTCTGTGTCGACTACTAGCTATAAAACCACCACACCGCCGCCGCCGCCGCACCGCTCCGCACTAGCAAATTGCGTCGGCGAATTTCAGCAACGGCCTTGTGGCACCCGCATCGATCTTGCCCCCCCCCCCCCCCCCCCCACCACCACCACCACACCCGATACACTCAACTCTCTGCTCCGACCGGGACGGACCTTCATGTTCAATCACGACAGCCCCCAATAAAAAGGGTATATTGTTGTCGAGCGATAGTAATAGTCCGCATTCCCAAGCCCCATTTTTCCTATGGTATTTCGGATTTATGGACACAAGGAGATATTTAAAGCATTGGGCATAATCAAAATTCTACCTACTGCGACGTAAAGCCAAGAAAACGGCCCGTCTGATTTTATTTAACTTATATACTTTTCCAGATACCAGTGGACCTATTTCAGGTAAATAAAATATCTGTAACTGCATCCGCTTAAGATCCGCTTTCACCTTTGGAATTCAATCAATTTAAATTGAGTTTAGATGAATCTTGTCCTGACTTATTGGCTGGATGAAAAGTAGCCTATGTACTTTTGAACCGACTTCAAAAAAAGGAGGAGGTTATCAATTCGTCTGTATGTTTTTTTTTTGTTTTTTTTTATGTTTGTTACCTCATAACTTTTTCCTGGGTGAACCGATTTTGATGATTATTTTTTTAAATGATAGCTAGTGCTTCCCAAGTGGTCCCATTTTAATTTGGTTAAGTTCTGACAATGATATCCATGAGAAAATCATAAAAGTCTTAAATTTGTATTAAGATGTGCGCGACAAATGAACGAATAACTCAATATAACGCCAACCGATTTCGGTGATTCTTTTTTTATTGGAAAGGACGTGTACAAATTAGTAAGTGTAATTCAGATTCACTAAAAATTAACAAATAAAAAAAATAACAAAAAAAATAACCGACTTCAAAGAAAAAGCACTAAAAAGTAAAAAATAATGTTCATTTTTGTAGTTACGATTTCTGTTATTTTTTGAGTCGGTGTCAGCCAAGGTTAGGTTAGGTTAGGTTAGGTTCTCTTGATTGGCGCAGCGCGTGCCCGGCTGACGCCGACTCAAAAAATAACAGAAATCCTAACTACAAAAATGAACATTCTTTTTTACTTTTTAGTGCTTTTTCTTTGAAGTCAGTAATTTTTTTTGTTAAAATTTTTCACAACATTAAAGCTACTCAAATGCACGCCTAGGCCGTTCATGAAACACTATTTCTGCTGCGTGGGTTCCGGCCATTGAACTAAAAAAATAACAAGAAGCGCCATTACAGTCAAACATCATATAAGTGATCGTTTCAACTCGTTTTCCCCTCTAGCCTATGGTGATGCCTTCATATTTTTATTTTCCCGCTCTCAGTTAGAATTTTTTATCAGCAAACGTTTTGCCATATAAAATATTCATAACGTACTCATATTACGATTTATAACCAAATATAAAATTTAAATATTGAATCTACACACAAAACATTACCCAAATCAGGTATTTTAAAATTGCAACTTTCGTATTAATCCTCATCTCGGAAATCTTTTTCTTAACCTGGTATTACTCAGTTATCCGTCCCATTCTGTTGCATAAGAGCGAGAGGGACCTAAATAGGAAAAACATCTATCGATGTAGACCAGGAAACCATTCTAAAATCTATTCAATCAATTAAAACGAGCTCCGAAGGTACGGATGGAATTACTAAACAAATGATAGACATGACACTTCCCTACTCTCTCGCACCTATCACTCACATAATTAACAGCTGCATAGAAACAGGATCATACCCAAAACAGTGGAAAACAGCAATCGTCACGCCCGTACCTAAAATAAAGCAAGTGAAAGATTTTAAAGATCTTCGGCCAATAAGTATATTACCATCATTTTCGAAAATACTAGAAAAAATTATGACCTCCCAACTAACAGCATACCTTCATAAAAATAATATTATACCAGACAATCAATCGGGTTTCCGAGCGGGTCACAGTACGACGACTGCACTCCTGCAAGTTACTGATGATGCACTCAGTGCAGCCGATGGAGGAAAAGCAACCTTTTTAGTTCTATTAGACTTTTCAAGAGCGTTCGATTGTCTAGACCATAAGCTACTTCTCGCAAAACTATGTTACTACGGATTATCTGCGGATGCAATACGCCTTTTAAGTAATTTTTTAGAAGACAGGTCGCAAAAAGTTAAGTGTACTAGCGCAGACGGAAACCTCTTATTCTCGAGCAGTGAACATGTCCCGCGCGGTTGTCCTTAGGGGTCATCCCTTTCACCTGTGCTATACACTGCCTTCACTGCTGATTTTCCACTATGCCTAAAATATATGAGATCTGTACTGTTTGCGGATGATTCCCAACTATCATATTCATTCTATCCTAGCGAAATACTTGAGGCCGTTAATAATATTAACATTGATTTGAGGAGTGTTTGGCAGTGGTCAGCGAGTAATGGACTAGCGCTAAATCCCCAGAAGTCCTTGGTTTTAGTACTGGGAAACAAAAATACTGTAAAAAAAGTGCTGTCTAGAAACCCACTTATTATGATGAATGGAATAGTTCTGCCAATTGTTAAAACTGCGCGAAACCTTGGTCTCAAGATAGACAGTCAACTCCGGTATGAAGAACACATTACTGAAAAGGTTGGAAGATCGTTCGGTAAACTCAAAAGCTTATATAAAATACGACAATATCTTAGTACCAAGGTCCGACATCAACTAACAGAGACACTGATTCTTTCGCAACTTAATTATGCAGATGTTGTCTACGGCCCCTGTATACATAAAAAAACGTCTAGAAGAGTCCAACAGGTTCAAAACGCGTGTATTCGGTTTTGTGAGCATATTAAGAGACGCTCTCATATAACTCCCATTCTGAACAAGCTACATATACTTAAAATGGAAAATCGTCGTACACTCCACCTGGCTACTCAAGTTGCTAAAGTTATTATGTCACAGAGTCCCACACCCTTATGGAGTAGACTAAAGTGGCAAGGAGAGAGTTATAGGTATGGCACGCGTGGGTCCGGAGTACTGCTAGCTGTTCCTAAGCATCATGGCTCCTCATTTCGAGGCAGCTTTAAGTTCGCAGCGTCTAAGTGTTGGAACGATATACCTCCTCCTATTCGACAAATTATTACCATACATAGTTTCAAAAAAAAATTGTAAACGTTATCTTCTCTCACATCAAATATCGACAGCTATATAGTTTTTTATTTTTATTATTTTTATTTTTATTATATGTTTTTATCTTTACTTTACATACGCCAAATATTTCGCTCATCCAAGAAACTCATCGTCCAAAGCATTTTTAGTTCTCATTTGGTTTGTTCACCTTGTTTGGTTGTACAGTCTATTTGAAGGTACTTATTTGTGTGCTAATTGTATGAACAGGTTTGATTTATGTCTTTTATCTTGACTTTTAAACCTAATGTAACATAATTTTACGAAACGTCACTAATGAGAAACAGGCCAAACTTAAAATCAGCGACTAGCCTTAGCAATATGTCAGCCTAGTCACAGCTGTGTTTGGTCCTTTTGTTGATATATGCTGTTTATTTATTTTAATTATCTTACTTTAGCTACTAATTTTTAAGTTATTTGTTACCTTCATAATGTTTTCGTTACATAAGATAATTTGATTTTCATTCTTTACACTTATAACTTAGTATAGAATACAATTTAGAAATTAAGTAAGTATAAGCTTTATCTAATTGTAATTGTAAGCATTATCAATAATAAACATTTTCATTTTCATTTTCATTTTCAACCATGAAGTTCATGTAATTTACACTGACCTCAGCGAAGCATTCGACCGGGTGAACCAAAACATTTTAATATTAAAAAATCATTCTCTGGGTATCCACGGTTATTTGCTGTGTTGGTATAAATATATTAGAAAATAGTTCTGAACTCATTCTTACTCATGGTTACTCCTATGATAGCTATAAAGTTCTCTCTGGTGTGCCTCAGGGGTCACATATTGGCTCTCTGTTCTTCTTGATTTATGTAAATTAAATTCATTATGTAATGCTGATGATTTCAAACTGTATAAGGTCATGAAAAGTGTAAATGATTGCTGTTTCTTTAAAAGTTAATGCCTGGTATCTTGTGAACGACATTCCATTCAATGTTCTGAAATGAATTTTGCTAGAAAACATAAATAATTTATTTTATATAAATAATTTTAAGTACAACTGCACTGTTAGGAATGATATTTTAGTTAAGTTGATCATATCCGGGATTTCGGTATTTCTGTTTGGAACACCCAGCAGTGCGCCGTGCTCGTGCTGATATAGTGTTTTTACAAAATTTTTTGGCTGACGCAATTGACTGCCCAGATGTTCTGGCAAAAATAAATATAAGAGTTCCCCGTATACATAATAAACAAAAATAAATGTATCCATTCCAGTCTAGACACTGCAGGACAAATATCGGTCATCATTCACCAGTTGTAAGGATGTGTTCGCGTGCAAACGAATGGCGGGATCGATGCCACATATTCGTTGAATCATTAAATGTCAAGAAAAAAAATACTCACATACATTTTCCTTACAAATGAATGACGCGAACTTCAGGTACTTACAGAACTCGCCGTCTTATCCGGCGGTCAGGAGCTCAAGTAGCAGGCGAGACAGTCGGGCCTCACCGGCAAGCCAACCAATCGCATGAGCGGACGTCGGGTACTTACAGAGCTCGCCGAGCAATTCGGCGGTCAGGAGCTCTATTATCAAGGGAGGCAGCCGGGCTTCATCGGCAAGCCAGCCAGTCGCATCCAGATAGAGCGGACGTCAAGTACTTACAGAGCTCGGCGAGCAATTCAGAGGTTAGGATCTCAACTAATAGGCAGCCGAGCCTCACCGGCCAGTCATCCAGTCACATCGAGATAGCGTGACGTTTCTTGCAGAGCTTTCGAAAATATCGAGCGGCCCGAAGCTCAAGCGGGAGGCACCCGGGCCTCACAAGTCACATCGATGTAGGGTTGAGGTACTCACAGAGCTGACCGAGCTGTCCAGTGGCGAGCAGCTCATGCACCAGGCAGCCGGGCTGCACCGGCCAACCGGGCCCGTTCGGGTAGAAGTCAACGTCCCCGATGGGCTGCAGAAAGCCGAACACGCCCGGGTTGGTGTGGATGACGTCGACGAAGGCCGCGTCGCCGCGCGCGAGGTGCCCAGCGGCGTCCGTCAGACTGTAGCCAGGGTAAGCCGGGTCGAGTCCTGCTCACACTCGACGAGTTAGTGTAAAGCCCTTGCGGCGTGAGCTCTCAGGAGACGGGTCGATTAACTGCGGGTTGAGGCCGGGACTCGGACTTTCGTTAACCGGTAGGAATTCGCCACATGATTTTTTCTATAAATTGTCATAAAAATGTCTATCCGTGAGCCATGTACGATGAGAATGTTGTACCGGTGATGCGGCCGAGCAGCGCGCCCGCGCGCCGCAGCCGCTTGCCCGCGAAGCCGGCCGCCTCCGCGCCCAGCGAGAAGCCCACCACGTGCAGCGAGCTGGGCGCCACGCCGCCGCCGGCCGCCAGCCACGTCACGAACTCAGCGAGGCGAGCGCCCATGTAACGCGTGTTGCGCACCGCCGTGATGTACCTGCACGTCACACGATTACTTCTATCTTGCTTCGATATGTGAATAGATACTTAAATCAGCTAGTGCTAACTAATTTATGTTTACTTACATACAATCAACGCCTTTAAATTTACTAATAACATTTTATTCGGACACATGCACGATTTTATCTGCATCATAACTTGCCGCGACGCAAGCAGATGCGAAGGGTTTTTTTAAGAAATATCCGCCTGAAGTAAAGTGAACACGTACATAGGTAACTTACCAAGGGAAGAGAACTAGGTTGAACCAGTCGACCAGCACCACGTTATGCTCGCCTCGCGTTAGGTATGCTAAAACAAGCAAACATTAAATTTAAAACCACGCTATTCATTATTTTATTATAGAACGACTCTGTGCCAACACCTCAGATCAAAAAACCGGCCAAGGGCGAGTCCGACTTATTAGTCCGAATTACGGAATCTCGGTTGTGCCTTTTTAACTCCCCCTATACCCGCTATTACCCTAAATCCCGAAGACATTAGGTGACATGCCAGGATCTTCCATTTATGACCACGGCCGTTTCGACCACAGGTATTTTCATCTTATGCGATGGTTCTATCATCTCTCAACAAACTCCCATTCGTAACGAAATTCATTTATCCAACTTTGAAAAAGAAAGAAAGTGGTTCATAAGCGGGGCAGGGATTTGAAACCACTACAACCATATGCAATGCTGAATGAAACAATGAATATCAAAAATTATTTATTGAATTAATTTCTCGATAATATGGGCAAAGGTTTGCAGGTCGACGTAATTTATACGGATTATGAGAAGGCGTTCGATCGGGTCGATCATGGTATACTTTTGAAAAAACTCTTGGAATTAGGTATACACGGTGATTTGCACAGATGGTTCTGTTCTTACGTAGCAAGGCGTCAACAGGCAGTCGTCGTAGGCGGTTATCGAGCAAACTTTGTTGAGGTTCCATCTGGAGTCCCACAAGGATCACATCTAGGACCACTTTTGTATAATGTGTGTATCTATGATATTAATAATTGTTTCATTTTCTCTGAATGTCTTTTATATGCAGATGACAAGAAAATATACAAAGCTGTAAGGGACATTGATGATTGCCAGAAACTCCAAATGGACCTCACAGGGTTGCAGAATATTGTTCCGTAAATAAAATTAAAGTGAACGAGGCCAATTGTGAAATAATCACGTTTTCCAAAAATAAAACCGTTATTAATTTTGAGTATGTAATAAATCATAAAAAATTACGTACTGTGTCAGAGGTCCGAGATCTCGGTGTCCTACTTGACACAAAATTCATGTTTAATAAACACATAGACAACATTTGTAACAGAGCGTATCGAAATTTAGGCTTCCATATTAGGGTTTGCCAACCGTTCAACGATCCGGAATGTATAAAAGTAGCTTACGTGCGAAGCATCTGGAGTTTTCTAGTAATGTCTGGTCACCGCACTATGAAGTGTACAAAAACTGTCTAGAAAAAATCCAAAAAAAAAATTATAAACATTCTAAACTTCAGAGCCAAAATAACGTTTGAATCTTACGATGAGGCTATTCGATTCCACGGATTACTGAGTCTCAAAGAGCGTAGGACAGCGGCAGATATGATGCTGTTGTATAATATTATTAACAGTAATCTAGACTGTCCGGACCTCATAAATATGATTAGAATCAATGTTCCAAGCCGTCGCACTCGGAAGCCATATTTACTCAATACAAGCAAATGTAAAAAAATATATACCAATAATGCTGCAATTATTAGAATTTGTGATACGTACAACAAACGATTTGGACACATAGACTTGTTTTGTAGCACAAAGTCTGCTTTCAAGAAACAATTAATCTTGTCTTTAAATTCAGTCATCAGTCAATAGCTTAAGTCTGAGATATGTATGAAATGGATCTTGATATATTTATTTAAAAATAATTAAACGTAAACATGCATACATTTTTAGGAATTTGGATTTACCCACATACATAACATACGACAACAATTTCACACACCCATTCACACAAACACACACACACACGCCCTAATACACCCTCTTTCTCTCAATATCTTTCCCATGTACTATAGTTAAGAGCACAGAACAATTAGGAGGTAAGAATTGTGAAGTGGGCGGAACTCGCGCGCCGGTCTTTAGCGGGGACCCGCGCACTTCATACGCGCATGATTCACTCCTCTGCGGCGTTCCTGCGCATTAACATATCCGTGATACAATCTAAAATTGAAAAGGAGTAATGCCGTACTGTGCCATAATAACGTGTAAACACGACAGCCGGGTTTACAACCTTCATAATGGCGGAGTTTCATATCACCGGTAAGTTTGATTTACATGTATAGCAATAAAACTTACGACAAAAACATTACGAAACAAATGGCGTCGCGGCGTCGTTTTTCTCGCCGAGTCATGTCTCGCTACTTTGTTAGTGAGAGGCGCTCGGCCGTGTTCGAAAGTGACGTAACATTTGATTGCAAACAGTATTGGAATTCCAACATAGATCCATTACGTTAAGGTTCATATTAACTAAACAAATGTGGATTTGTTGTTTGGTTATTAATTAAGAAGGGATAGCCAATTGCGACGGTTATACATTCGCGGAGCAAAAAGGTCTTAAGTAAAACGGTAACAGCGGTCCTGGAACAAATTTACAAACGTTTCACTTCCTGCCTCCTCAATATTCCGTGGTTAAGAGCGATCAATAGTTTCATTTATATTTGTGAAAACTTGTTAGGCTTATTTTTTTTTATTTCTAGTGTATTCTGTGTAACTTTGTAAGTTTTCCTTTTAATAAATAAATATATAATTTTATTTGGTAACATTAGAAAAAAAGTCATAAAAATTATAGCCCCATGGCTTTCCCGCGCCTTGAAAATGACTTTTATTTCATTAAAGCACTTTGAAATCATAGGAATTAAAACAGAGGAACTTCAATCAAGGATTAATACATGAAGGATAACGTAAATTAAGAAACGTGGAAAAAAATTTATTTCTATAATATGCATTACTAAGCCTATCTCAAAAAAAAATTGACATATCTACAACAATCGTCTCGACATGACAAATGAGAAGATTCTGAACTAAAATGTGAAATCAACATAAATGTGTCTCCAAAAGGGGTAAACATCTACCCTTAATTATAATCCTATGAAATACAGAATTGTATCACTTTGGAGCCCTTTAAACTATCCAGGGTGGTTTGGATACCATAATAAATCATTCGCTAGGTGCAGATCACGTGAACAGGCAAGTGAGTGATGTCTGACGTTTAGTTGATTTCGTACCGCGCCAACTGGCAAGTTTAAGTTCACTTGACCGAATAACGCAATACCTGCGATTAATTAGGTGGTTCGGATCCAGCCTTGCAGTATAATCGTAAATTAGTTCTTTTTACTGGGCTCTTTCTTTAATGAAAGTGTCCTTGCTTCTCGGTCGATTATACGTACACACAAATCACATTCCTTGGAGTAAACGACGTACCTGCTTAGTACGAAAAAGTATATTTCCTTATTTTTGGTTTCTTATTATATAATGATAGTAAGGATTTATTGTTTAGCCTTGAAAGTAATTGCTGGTTCCATAAAAAAAACAATGTTGAAACCAAAAAAGCAATAACAAAAGATATTTTTATTAAAAAAATATGTTTTTTATTTTTCTATAACTCTTTCCCTCAGCGATTTGTCATTTCCCGCCATAGAATTGTATGTGGATATGAATTGTATATGAATTGTGAATAAGCTGTAAGTTTTCCAATAAATAAATAAATAGAAAATTATTACACATAAATGGATATATCACTTATTGTTATTTGTCTAGGCCAAAAACGCCCTTTCCTTTTTTTTAAAACAGAAAATATCCATTTAAATATTTTACGATAAATGTTTTTGCCTACCTGCCGATTGGAGCGATTGATAAAGCTAAAACACAATCTCATACTTACAATGTTTATCTATATTACTTGTTGTGTTAATCCGCAAATAGCTTAGATAACTCTTGCAAAGCATCTCTGTTGTACATAGATATAGCAATATGTAATGTTTCTAAAAATTCAATATTACGTTCAAAATATGTACAGAGCGCATCACCCTCGGCGCCACAGTAGGTAGGAATTGCAATTTGCAAGGTCAAAGTCACGTATGTGGGTCAAAGTGCAATGTGTGGCGTCTAGGTTGATCGTGGGCTAGCCAACACTGGACGACTCGGCGTTCCCTTCCTTACTTTTTAAATGGTAGTGGCTAGGGGTGGTTAGAGTAGGCCCATCCGGGTTGGAACCATCGCATTCAGCGGCTCGTAGCCTAGTGGCGCGGGGACTGGCCTAGCGTACCAGAGGCCCGGGTTTAATTCCTTCGGGAATGTGGTGTATTGGGCTTATATTATAACGGTAGTTGTGTGGTATTAGCCATCCATGTCAGGTCGCAAATTGAATCAATGATGGTCGAAATTTCGATGAAATTTTCCGTGTTTTCCATCCAGTTCAACGTAGCCGTGCAGTATAATAAAGGTCCTGGCATGGCACCTAGTTCTCATGTGGTGAGTTGGGCGAATATCATGACAATATGTGTTGTATTGCCCAAAGGGCAATGGAAAGATCCATGCTCGGTATCTCACTGCGCGACCGAATGCCAAATCTGCTGATACGCCAAAGCACCAAGGTCACTGACGTTATGCATAGGGTTGCTAAACTCAAGTGGCAATGGGCAGGTCACGTATGTCGCAGAGATGACCATAGATGGAGCACTGAAGTCTTAATGTGGAGACCCTACACAGGGAAAAGAAGCGTCGGCAAACCGCCAGCACGTTGGTCAGACGATATACGTCAGACAGCAGGTGACAACTGGCGAAGAAAAACAGGAGACCGCACAACTTGGCGAAGTCTGGGGGAGGCCTACGTCCAGCAGTGGACAACAAAATGCTGAAGAAGAAGAAGAAAGTGTTGTATTGCGATCCATATACAGGTACAGTCGTTTCGTCTGAAATCTATACACCGGAAATAGAGACAAATTTGAGATCTCTTTCTGACATGCTGACGTTAACCATAGAGTAAAAGGGACTTAGGAATTCCTTCTCATTCCAGTGTATACATTTGATAAGTAACGACTGTACTTATATGTATAAAAAACATATACTATTTGTATGGTTCATAAAAACCAATGAAATATGTACTTTTTGACATGCATTTGGATGTAAATATTCTAAAATTTTATTTACTAATTAGTCTAAGCTATACGTTTGCTTTGCATCTTTAAACATTTATTTTTTATAAATATATTCTTATTTTCTATCATATTTTATCTTTAATTTGCATATGGCGTTAATACCTACACACCCACTTCATGAACTACCGATGAATCGTAATCGTAATCGTTAAAAGATCGCGCAGTAAAATCATGCACCGAACACGATGCGCCGAGCGTACATCTCACAGAAATCGGAATATACTAAACTCTGATTTCTGTGGTACATCTACTCCGAAGGATGGTCAGCGACCGACTTACCGGCGCGCGGCGGAAGCGAGTGTCGATCAAAAGTCGCGTGCGTGTGAGCGAGAAGACTATCGAACAGACATGGCGGCGCACGGCGCGGGGTCCATAGGCGGGGGCAGCGCAGTGGGTGCGAGCGGGATGGACAATATAGATATTTGTTGTATGTCCCCATTTAATTCTATTTATTTCGTAATTTCTATGATTTGTTGTTTTAGCGGCAAGGGAAATAATACACACTCTGTGAAAATTCCAACTGTCTAGCTATCACGGTTCCTGAGATGCAGCCCTGTGACGGACGGGCGGACAGCGGAGGCTTAGTAATTAGTTTGCCACCCTTTGGGTACGGAACCCTAAAAATTATTCAAATAAAACCAATTATCTAAAAATATAAGAAACCCGACAGCGTAAAAAAAATTAACTTAAAATTTTAAAATTGACTTAATAAGGAACTAAAAAGAGAGAAACAAGTTGAAAAATTGATTGAAAAACTTGTGTTTTGAATGATCATGGTTGATAGTGTTCACAAACGCAGACGGAGGTATCAAATATCCACAATACGTTCCACCTTGAATGACTAGCGATTAACAACTAGACTCACAACTGCATGCAACTGTATGCAAGACACAAACACACGACCAAATCATTTTAGTAGTAATAGCAATAACCAACTTTTATAAGTCAATCATAAATTCGTTCAATGTCAAGTTTTTCATATAACCCTGTTTGCAGAAATGTGCTTATTAAAACCACTAATGCTAACGTTTGCTTTGCATCTTTTAAAAAAATTTTTTTTATAAATATATTCTTATTTTCTGTCATATTTAATCTTTAATTTGCATATGGCGTTAATACCTACACACCCACTTCATGAACTACCGATGAATCGTAATCGTAATCGTTAAAAGATCGCGCAGTAAAATCATGCACCGAACACGATGCGCCGAGCGTACAGTCGTTACTTATCAAATGTGGAAAGAGAAGGAATTTCTAAGTCCCTTTTACTCTATGGTTGACGTCAGCATGTCAGAAAGAGATCTCAAATTTGTCTCTATTTCCGGTGTATAGATTTCAGACAAAACGATTGTACATCTACTCCGAAGGATGGTCAGCGACCGACTTACCGGCGCGCGGCGGAGGCGAGTGTTGATCGAAAGTCGCGTGCGTGTGAGCGAGAAGACTATCGAGCAGACATGGCGGCGCACGGCGCGGGGTCCATAGGCGGGGGCAGCGCAGTAGGTGCGAGCGGGATGGACAATATAGATATTTGTTGTATGTCCCCATTTAATTCTATTTATTTCGTAATTTCTATTAGTACGAGAGCGGACCGTCGTCAACCCTACGTCATCGAGTAACACCATGGGACCCATTTGTGCTTGTGCAGATTAGAATAGGCTTCCTAAAAATACTAGGTTGCCTGACCCAAACCTGGAACGTTTTGTGCAGTAGGTAATATTAAATCACTTTTTTGGTAGAATTTAACGTCATCGAGTAACAACATGAGACCTAGCACAATCGGTAAAGGTCATCAAGAAAAGCTTAAAAAAAGTAGGTTGGCTCGTCCTACCCTGGCACGTTCTGAGGTTGGCCGGTTTTAAAATGTCGAAAAATAAAAAAAATAACGTCATCGAGTAACAAGATGACACTACCACCATTCGATAGTCCTATGAACATGCTTCATAAAAAAATTAGGTTGCCTGCCCTGAGCCTGGCACGTTTCTTTCGCGGCCATGTTGAACGTCGGATGCGCCGAGTTCCTCTATTCAATCAATTGTTAAAATAATATAATATAACAGTTTTGTGGTATGTCTATCTATAAACAGTGATGTTTTTATTGATCAGAACTCACCTTGAATAGATAAATAAAACCAAAATGAAATATTTGTGATATATATTGATTGATTGGGTGCAATGATTTCAGTACATTGCCGTATCTAATTATTAACTAAGTTTAATTCAAGTAAATAACCAAGAATATTTAACCTAAAGTCATGTTAATTAAAGAATAGTAACTGTGTGATACTTGCGTGGCGATTTATTTTATTATGACTATTAAAAATCTTCATTACATTAGGTTTATATTAATAATAATAATAATAATAATATGCTTTATTGCTTCCATACACATAGGTACATGCAAGGGAGGACTTATTGCCTAAAGTCAATATCTTCCAATCAACCAGATTATGGGACATAAATATTCAGGTAGCAACAAAAGAAAAGTAACCTAAGATAGTTTCTTGTGCACTATTTATACTCTAAATTAGTTATATGTAGAAAAAAATATATATCTGCAGACAAATGTCCGCTAAAGAAAAGAAAAAAAAAAGTTACATAAACTTAAAAATATAAAATAAAAAAAATATATATATACAATAGTTAAATACAATGGTAAAATATAAAATACATACATTAAATAAAGTGAAACATGATAATAAAACTGAAATGTGACAAAAGTAGAACATACTCATTTTGCGAGGAAGTATGATTTTACACGTTTTTTGAAAATATCAAGAGAAGCTGAGCTCCTGATGTCAAGTGGCAATTGATTCCAAAGTCGTGCTGAATTTACTGTAAATGAATCCGTAAAACAAGTGGTATTGTGTGACGGTATCAGTAGAAGAAGGTTGTCGATTGACCTGAGTGGTAAACCATGGGAGGACAAGAAATTGAATTTATCTCTAAGGTATGTGGGAGCACGTGGGTTGTTGAGGACTGTGTATAAAAGAGAAAGGACATGCAATTGTCTTCGACGTCGAATATTTAGCCACTGAAGCTGATCACGGTATGCCGAAATGTGGTCATATTTGCGGAGTCCGTAAATAAATCTTATGCTATAGTTGAGAAGGCGATCAAGCTTATTCAGTAAGTCCTCATTTAGATCTAAGTTGCACACATCACCATAGTCAAGGATGGGGAGAACCAGGGTCTGCACAAGGGTAATTTATGTCTCTGTAGGAATGAACCGGTTCAGTCGTTTTAGATTGTGCATAGCACCATATATTTTTCGGCATACACCGCTGATATGATCAGTCCAAGTCAGTGATTCATCTATGATTATACCCAAGTTTTTAACAGTCCTACTGTAAGGGATGACAACACCATTAAAACTGACTGCAGGCAATTCGTCTTTGTTGACCTTGGAAAGTAACCTGTTGCTTCCTACAATTATCAACTGAGATTTCTTGGGATTGACTATGAGACCAAATCTCTCAGACCAATCTTTTATGCGAGACAAGTCGACATTGACGAGGTCAATTGTGGAGAGAATGTTAGTTATGGAGAAATGGCGGTAGAGTTGCAGGTCATCGGCGTACATATGAAAGAGACATGCTATTTTACTAGTGAGTGTATTTATAAAAAACAGAAAAAAGAAGAGGAGAAAGTACGCCACCCTGCGGAACGCCAGCAAGAAGTTCACTCCAATCAGACAGAGCATCATGCAGACGAACTCTTTGCTGGCGACCTCTAAGATAAGATGTGAACCAATCCAGTACCTGCTGTGAAACATGAAGAGATTCAAGGACTGCCAGTAGAATGTCAAAGTCAACCGTATTGAATGCATTACTAAAGTCAAGTAGCGTTATTATGGTGAGCTGCCGGTTATCTACAGCTTGGCGGATGTCTTCGGTGACTTTGACAAGAGCTGTCGTAGTGCTATGGCATGGGCGAAATCCAGATTGATAGGGGTTTAATAAGGAATTGACGCAAAGGTATTTGTTGAATTGAAAGTGCACTACCCGTTCCAGTACTTTCGATAGAAACGGAAGTATAGAAATGGGACGAAAATTAGAAGGGGTAAGAGGATTATTTATTTTTGGCAGAGGTATGACAAATGCATTTTTCCACGAGCTTGGAAAACACCCCGATACTAGAGAGCTGTTAATGATATGAGTAATTATATTGGTTGGGGAAAAAGTTTCTTCGCATTTTTTAAGAAAATTCAAAACATTTTTTAATATGGTTTATTTACATTTAACTAAAGTATGTAGGTACCATTTTGTTCGATAACTTTTTGCCATCTTGTAGGTAGGGACATGATCCCATTGCTATAAAAATATTGGGACTTCTGATCAATATACCGCGACAAGTGGTTTTGGCAGTCCTCTCGTGATGTTAACCTGACACTGCCTAAAGAATTCTGAAGAGACCTAAACAGGTGGAAATCTGAAGGTGCAAGGTCAGGACTATACGGCGGATGCATTAACACCTCCCAGCCAAACTCTCTTAGTTTTTGCTGAGTGGCTAAAGATGTGTTACGTTATCATGATGAAAAACCACACCCCTTCTGTTGATTAATTCCGGCCGCTTTCTCTCAACTTCTTGCTTTAATCTCATCAGTTGTTCGCAGTAGAGTTCAGAATCGATGGTCCTGCCTGGTGGTAACAGCTCATAATGAATAATGCCCTTCCAATCCCACCACACACACAGCATCACCTTTTTGCGAGTTAACCCGGGTTTCGCCACAGTCTGTGAAGCTTGACCGGCCTTTGACCACGACCTTTTTCGCACGTTCTTGTCGTACGTGATCCACTTTTCATCACCAGTTATCAGCTTCTTCAAAAATGGTTCGGTTTCATTACGTCGTAATAAAGAATCACAAATGAGTACACGGTTCATTAGGTTTCTTTCAGTGAGCTCGTGAGGTACCCAAATATCGAGCTTTTTTGTGTACCCAGTTTTTTCCAAATGCGCCAAAACTGTTTTGTGGTCAATTCCTAGTTCTTCAGCTACGTCGTAACTACTGATATGCCGATCTTGCTCCACTTTTTCAAAAATGGCATCCATTTTATCCGTAATAGGGCGACCAGAGCGACTTGCATCTTTGACATCAAAATTTCCGGATTGAAAACGCTTAAACCAAATTTGTGCTACTCTCACAGACACTGCACTAGGTCCATAAACATCGCAAATTTTTTTCGCGGCTTGCGTTGCATTTTTACCTTTTTTGTAGTAAAATTTTAAAATGTATCGAATTTCTTCATTAGATTCACTCATTTTGACAGTACGAAAAACAAATGAGAATCACACATTTTCCTAATTTGAATTTGGAATTATGTTCTTTAAAATTTAAACTTTCAATGATACCAAAACCAGCCAGATACAAATAGTATAGCCAAAGAGATTTTATTACAAGTTCATTCATACTATAATGCGAAAAGACTTTTTCCCCGACCTATTATGTAATATCTCTTCTAATATTGGGTTAAGTAGGTCTCTGCTCAGATCGTCACAACCAACTGCCTTGCTTTTGATCGAGAGGACAATCTTTTTTATTTCACAGCAAGTAACTATGGAGAAAACAAAGGGTTGAGAAGTGCGGGAATGACTGTGTGCCAGCTCATGGATTGTCATGGTTTAATTTTAATTTTCAATTTTAATTCAATCTGATTTAAAATTACGTAATGACGAGGTCCGTGGCAGAACGTAAAGTGTGCGCCTCTAATGCCGTAGGCATGGGCTGACTGGGGTTGCGATTCCCCACGTTGAAGGATCTATAGGGTAGATTTCGAATGCATATATAGATGAAACTTCCGGTTTTTACTCTTCAAGTATGCGGAGCTACGTGCATCATAACCTAAAGTTATCCTTAATGCAAGCCATGAACTCACTAAATTATGGTTTGAAGCCAATAACATTATTTTAAATGTATATAAAACGAATTTAATGCACTTTGTGCTGGGGACCCAGAAACGTTATGTGAATCGTGAAGCAAGGATCTTAAAGCGATGCACACTCCAGTGGCAACAAGAAAACATTGTAAAACCTGTGTACGATTTAGTCCTTCTGATGAGTCTAGTGTTAGATCCAAAATTAATACTGTTATTTCTGTCATGAACTACTATAGTGACCTGTAACCAAAGAGGCAAATTACAAAACGTTACTATTCTTACAGCTAAAAAAACGACATAATATTAACCTACCACCTACAAAAAAATAAGAGTACAATGGTTTGAGAACAGTCAGTCAATCCGTCAGCGTGTTTGCGTCCACTGCTGGAAATATGCCTCTCCGATCCCCGGCCCTTAGCGGTACGGATCCACTGCTTTCCCCACGCACTTGATGTCGTCTTTCCACCTGGCGGGTGGTCTTCCCACACTCCGTTTGCCTGTCCACGCCCGCCAGTGTAGTCGTCTCGTCGGCTGACGTGACCAGCCTACTGCCATTTGAGCTTAGCTACCCGGTGTCCAATATCGACTTCTTTGGTACATCGGCGGATAGCCTCGTTACGCACCATATCCCGTAGCAATATTCCGAGCAGATATTCGCCGAGAGAACATGAAGTTGGTTGAAAGCGTTATAGAGGAAAATCGGCAGTAAAGTGTTTGCCCGTGCCTTCTCTACCGGCGCTAACCAAATTTAAAAACTCGAGCGAGCTGATGGTGTTGTCACTGCAAGAAAGCCGGATATACTTGATGCGGTGGAAAAAAAATCAAGCTTCGAGCCCAAGCAAACCAGTCGACTCTGATAGGCGTGCGCAGCTCACTAGATACTACACCGAGGATCTGCCGGAGATTAGTGTCTATGAGATAAAGGCTGTTTTGAAAGTACTCAAAAAACACAAGACTCCAGATGAGGACGGGATAACGATGGAACTGCCAAAGGCTGGTGGGAGAGCCATCTTGAAGGAACTGCAAACACTGTTCAATGCAGTTCTCGAAAATGGTGTCGTTCCGGCTGCATGGCGAAATAGTGTCGTTGTCCTGTTAGGGTATAGGGCGAAGTTGAAGAATAATCGACCTATGTCACTTCTAAACCACGTGTACAAGGAGTGCACGTTTTCACGAGTCATCACGAGTTGGCTAATACAGAGGCTGGATCAGTACCAGCCTCGTGAGCAAGCTGGGTTCAGGAAAGGATACGGTACAATGGATCACATATTTACTGTGAGACAAGTGGTGCAGAAGTGCGAGGAGTACAACAAGCTGCTCTTTATAGCCTTCGTAGACTACGAGAAGGAGTTCAACTCAGTTGAAAAATGGGCCGTCTAAAACTCCCTCCGGAGGTGCAGAGTCGACCACCGCTACATCGAGCTACTCCGAAATATGTATCGGTCCGCGACGATGACTGTGAGGCTCCATGAAAATACCCAAAACATCCCTCTTGGCAAAGGCCTTAGGCAGGGGGATGTGATCTCACCCAAGCTCTTCACAAACGCATCGGAAGATGTGTTCAAGACGCTTGAATGGGACAACATGGGTATATCAACGTTAATGGAGATTTCCTCAGTCATCTTCGCTTCGCCGATGACATTGTTCTTCTGTCAAATTCCCGAGTTCAGTTTCAAACCATGCTGGATGACCTTTATAAAGCATCGATAAAGGTAGGTCTGAAAATGAACCGGGATAAAACTGAGGTCATGGCGACTGAGGGTATGACGGGAGGACAAATCGTTATCGACGGAGAAGTGATCGAACAGTTGAAGAGTACGTATATCTCGGTCAAATCCTGCGGCTTGGCAGACAATGACTGTCTATAGAGGTTGAGCGCCGGATTCAACTGCCTTTGGAAAGCTTAAATTCGCTCTGAGGGTCTGGACCCGAATATATGACCTGCACGTCCTCCCGGTTATGACGTACGGGTGTGAAACGTGGACTCTGACGGTCCAAAGGTTGAAAGTTGCCCAGCGAGCAATGGAGCGAGCCATGCTGATAATATCGCTACGGGATATGGTACGTAAAGAGGCAATCCGCCGACGTACCAAAGTAGTTGATATTGTACATCGGGTGGCTAAGCTCAAATGGCAGTGGGCTGGTCACGTCAGCCGAAGAGACGACGACCGTTGGAGTAACCGTGTCCTACACTGGCGACCGTGGACAGGCAAACGAAGTGTGGGAAGACCACCCGCCAGGAGGGAAGACGACATCAAGTGCGTCGTTGGAAAGCAGTGGTTCCGTACCGCTGAGAGCCGGGAGAACTGGAGTAGGATTGGAGAGGCGTATGTCCAGCATTGGACGCAAACACGTAATAAAATTGTACCCATTTTCTCGAAGCACCCTGTCCACAGTCTCCATTTCGGTGACGATATGGTCCTTGGGACACAACCGCTGTGCTCTGAGTCTCAATGCTCTTGCGACCGATTCCAAATGCACCGGAGCATGGTGCGAAGTAGCTTGAAGATAACGATTTGTGTGTGTCGGCTTGCGGTACACTGTGTGGCTTAGGGCTCCATCCAATCGTCGAGCAACAAGTACGTCCAAGAACGCCAAAGTACCTTCCTTCTCACAATCTATTGTGTATTTTTTATTTGTGTGCACCACGGCGAGCCTAGTTGTCCGTCGTCTGCTGCGTACGAACGTGGCGGATGCCTCCTTGACAACGGGCTGAATGATCAGCTTGATACGTCGGCGAATGTCTCCTCCCGCCGCGTGAAAAGCCGTAACATTTTTCAAACTTGTTTAACGACCACGTTAATCTCAAAAGTATCACAAGTAAGGTTATTTCTTAAGGTGGCCCAACCCGGCGGCCCTAACTCATTCGCGGGCACGGTACAAAACCGTGCTGTTGCGCTCTGGGACCTTCACTGTTTCAAAAAATAAGACAGGCTCCGTGATGAGGAAGATGCAACATGTCCACAAAAAAGACAATGTGCATAGTGTATGATTTGGTAAGATTTACGAAAATTTTAATTTCAAAACGACTTATAGCTAAAAGTAAACCACGACTGCTGTAGTAAAAAATCGAACAAAAACCAAATAGATTATAAATCTTGATTAAATAAGCTATGTCTGATGACTAATCTTTTTAAGATGTTTTTACTTTATCATTGCGTAATCCACCTCCAAAGTTATTGTATAAAACGCGCGAAAAATGCGAACTTTCGGACCTTATAACTTAGAAACCAAACACAATTTTACAATGCCAATGGTCATCAGACATCTAGTTCGATCAAATAAAGCACAAAGCAAAATTTTGGATCTCTGACAAGAAACATAGGCGTGATCTTCTTTCCCCTTTTGTATGGGGAGATGAGCGGGATGGGCCACCTTAAGGTATTGCTGAAGACAGATCATTTGCTTTATTTAATACATCACAATTCACATTACGTCTTTGGGTCCCCAATGCATTAAACTCGTTTTACTGACACTTAAAAGTAGGTTATTGGCTGCACACCATAATTTAAGTGAATTCATAGCTTGTATAAAGGACTCCCGTAGTTCTGATATACATATTGCGATTTTTTCGAATTATTGATTTGTCATCAGCAAATAAAATCATCTCAATATCTGTTCCGATGCAGCTTGAAATATCATTTATAACAACATATACAAGTGCGAGTCGGACTCGCACACGAAGGGTTCCGTACCATCGTAAAAAAAAACAAAAAAAACACGTTTTTTTGTATGGGAGCCCCCTTTAATTTTAATTATTTTTTTATCCCACCTATTTGTTGTTGTAGCGGCAAAATAAATACACACTCTGTGAAATTTTCAGCTGTCTATCTGTTACGGTTACTGAGATACAGTACTGTGACAGACGGACAGACGGACGGACGGACGGACGGACAGCGGAGGCTTAGTAATAGGGTTCCGTTTTCACCCTTTGGATACGGAACCCTAAAAACCACGGTCCTAGAACTGAGCCTTGCGGCACACCCATAGTGCTTGATTCTACATCAGACTTTACTTACCGTTTACTTCACGAATTTGTTGTCTTTTCAATAAATATAATTGACAAATACCTCATTTATTTTCCCTAACACCATAAGTTTAGTTTCCCTGGAAGTATTTCGTGATCTACACAGTCAAAAGCTTTTGATACATCACAGAAAATGCCGTGGGTGCTCATAGATTTAACTAGAGAAGTTAAAATAGATATTAACATCAAGGCAATGGAATCTCCTGTTGACCGACCTACCCTTACGAAATCCGAATTGATTATAAATAATAACACTTTAAATGTAAAATAAATGTACTAAGCACTGGTAGTAAGGACACATGCGGATAATTTTCAATATCATTATGAGATCCCATTTTAAGCAATGGTATTACCCTAATTATTTTTATTAAGTCTGGAAATGTGCCATCTTCAAGATATGGGCTCGATATGGGCTTTAACAAATTTGTATTGTAGAAATGTTCCATAAATCTTGCGATCCTTTTGACTTAAATTCTTTAGTTACTTTTTGAATCTCATAACAGCTAACAGATTTAAAAGTGACAGACTCCTTATTGCGTGGTAAAAATATTTTTAGGTGCTCTAATGCGAGATGTAAAATTTATTGGATGTATTTAATTGTATCTTGCGCGACAGAAGAAAAATATTTGTTGAAATGAAATGATTTGCAACCATTGCACCCAATCAATCAAATATCACAAATATTTCATTTTGTTTTTTTTACCTATCCAAGGTGAGTTCATATCAATGAAAACATCACTGTTTATAGATAGACATACCACAAAACTGTTATATTATATTATTATAACAATTGATTGAATAGAGGAACTCGGCGCATCCGACGTTCAACATGGCCGCGAAAGAAACGTGCCAGGCTCAGGGCAGGCAACCTAATTTTTTTATGAAGCATGTTCATAGGACTATCGAATGGTGGTAGTGTCATCTTGTTACTCGATGACGTTATTTTTTTTATTTTTCGACATTTTAAAACCGGCCAACCTCAGAACGTGCCAGGGTAGGACGAGCCAACCTACTTTTTTTAAGCTTTTCTTGATGACCTTTACCGATTGTGCTAGGTCTCATGTTGTTACTCGATGACGTTAAATTCTACCAAAAAAGTGATTTAATATTACCTACTGCACAAAACGTTCCAGGTTTGGGTCAGGCAACCTAGTATTTTTAGGAAGCCTATTCTAATCTGCACAAGCTCAAATGGGTCCCATGGTGTTACTCGATGACGTAGGGTTGACGACGGTCCGCTCTCGTACTATATGATTTGTTGTTTTAGCGGCAAGGGAAATAATACACACTCTGTGAAAATTCCAACTGTCTAGCTATCACGGTTCCTGAGATGCAGACCTGTGACGGACGGACGGACGGGCGGACAGCGGAGGCTTAGTAATTAGTTTGCCACCCTTTGGGTACGGAACCCTAAAAATTATTCAAATAAAACCAATTATCTAAAAATATAAGAAACCCGACAGCGTAAAAAAAATTAACTTAAAATTTTAAAATTGACTTAGTAAAGGAACTAAAAAGAGAGAAACAAGTTGAAAAATTTATTGAAAAAATTGTGTTTTGAATGATCATGGTTGACAGTGTTCACAAACGCAGATGGAGGTATCAAATATCCACAATACGTTCCACCTTGAATGACTAGCGATTAACAACTAGACTCACAACTGCATGCAACTGTATGCAAGACACAAACACACGACCAAATAATTTTAGTAGGAATAGCAATAACCAACTTTTATAAGTCAATCATAAATTCGTTCAATGTCAAGTTTTTCATATAACACTGTTTGCAGAAATGTGCTTATTAAAACAACTAATAATACAAAACAAACACTTTTTGAAAACGGTCGTTCTAGGGTCTCATGCACAGATTGTCTTATGTCACTTTATTTTCACGTTGTGTGACTTAGTTACCGTCCCGAATGGCGATCGCGCTCGGTCCAGACACGCTCTCCGAGAAGCCCGCAAGGTAGATGACCGTCGGTGCACGCGGATCGAAACTGCTTCGCGCCAGCGATGTCGGATCGCTCGCGGACAGCAGCTCGGCACTGCTCGGGTTGGATCTGTAACATTAGTTAGTTATTATTCCGAATGGCGGTCGCGATGGGTCCGGACACGCTCTCTGAGAATGGCGGTCGCGCTAGGTCCGGACACGCTCTCCGAGAAGCCCGCAAGGTAGATGACCGTCGGTGCACGCGGATCGAAACTGCTTCGCGCCAGCGATGTCGGATCGCTCGCAGACAGCAGCTCGGCACTGCTCGGGTTGGATCTGTAACATTAGTTAGTTATTATTCCGAATGGCGGTCGCGATGGGTCCGGACACGCTCTCTGAGAATGGCGGTCGCGCTAGGTCCGGACACGCTCTCCGAGAAGCCCGCAAGGTAGATGACCGTCGGTGCACGCGGATCGAAACTGCTTCGCGCCAGCGATGTCGGATCGCTCGCAGACAGCAGCTCGGCACTGCTCGGGTTGAATCTGTAACATTAGTTAGTTATTATTACGAATGGCGGTCGCGCTGGGTCCGGACACATTGACATTTGTACAAATAAGTACAAAACTATTGAACCGATTTTGATAAAAAAAATATGAGACCAACTATAAAGTATACCCTTTCGAACAAAAACGAGTAATCGGTGAACATAGGTACATAAAAAAAGAGAAAAAAAAGATTCCGACGAATTAAGAACCTTTTTTTTGAAGTCGGTTAAAAATACTCTCTTTCCAGTGTTCACGTTAGTTCTGTAACGTCCGTGCTTTTGTACCATCTACTAAGCTATACGGTTATTTACTTTGTTACTAGCAGCCCGTCCCGGCTTTGCACGGGCATAATATCATTTAAAAAAATATTATTTTGACACAATGATACACAAATCAACCCTTTTTAAGTAGAGTTCCTACATTGAAATATTTGAAATAAAAAAAACTTACATATTATTATTAGATGATTATTAGAAATTAGAGAAATAATAAATTCAAAGTGCTATGGGGAGAACCGCGGCCTCCGGCGCACTATTCATAGGCACGCTCCCGCCGCCCCGGTCGGCCGGTACCGCCGCAAACGCTGCGTCCCGCAATTTTTAAATCTGTAATATCTTCGAAAATATTCATTTAAATCATATGCTGTATAGGGCCATATAGATCTACATTAAATCAACAATTTATTTAAGGTATTTAATTGGATAATCGCTTCGAAAATTAGCCATTATTTGTCGTAAAAAGTAAATGACAAAAAAATGTTATTGTGGGATATCCATAAGAGATAGACATAAACCATCGCGGAGTTTTCTGTATACCTTTTCAATGTGTACAATACTTAGTACATTATTTTGATAAATCTCGTAGGGTTCAGCCTGCGTTTGTAATGTAAGCGGAAAAAATGAAATTTTTTACGACATCACTTTGGAAACCTACAAAAATTACAGTATTTCTCCACTATTTAATGGATGTTATTATACTTATAAACCTTCCTCTTCAATCACTCTATCTGTTAAAAAAAACCGCATCAAAATCTGTTGCGTAGTTTTAAACATTTAAGCATACATAGGGATATAGGTCCATACAAAATCGTTATTATTATTATTATAGGGATATAGGGACATAGAAAGCGACTTTGTTTTATACTATGGAGTGATTTCTTTATTTTGTCTTTGGACACAAATTGCCTCTCAGATCAGTCACATTTACATTCATATGTATTCAGATACACAAACAATTTACAAATAAAATAACATGAACAAAACATATCCTAACAGCCATACATAGCCAGCAAAACATAGCCAGACAGCTATAGCTGTTAGGATATGTTTTGATAACAAACAAAAGTCGTCTACTTTGCAAAGAAATACATTTTGAAGGCATTTTCTTCAAGCATCTTTAGCTTTGAGGGTAATTTGATAGGTCAAAATGAGCATACGGCGGAGAAGCGGGTAACGCTCACATAACACTAACTTATCCTTCCTTTCTCTTCAGTGGCTCGTACATTTACCTGGTGTAGAGCAGGTAGCGTATATCGCGGTCGGCGCGCAGGGGGCAGCAGTGAGCGCAGTCTCCGTACGGCGCCTTGGCCCAGTGAACCTCCGAAATTCCTGTGAACATTTAATAAGCTCAATAACTAAAAAAAAACTTGTTTTGTGGCACAATTTTTTTCGAATGTGTTACATACAATTATATTCCCGCGCATGCGCGGACCTCTCTCACCGTGAATTAGGCTCGTCCCCGGACGGTTTGAGAAACACATGAAATCCGAAATGATTTTTTTTTTCTCAGAAATATACAATTTCATATTTATATGCTTACATTAAGTTTGCAACATTGAGCGAGGCCCGGAAGATAGAAAAAAAAATTAAAATGTATAAAAAAATATATATCTCCTAAACAAATATTTAGAAATGGTATTATAGAAATGTATTTGTTAACTCTTTTAAGGCGTAATGTAACGGTGAATTTGCAACAATTTACTAATTACGGAAATATATTTAAAAAAATGTTTTTACTAAAAAAAATCTATGCTGAGAACCTTACTTGCTATGGCTACCTTTCTTTCTAGAATATGTAAACAAAATTATATTCTTTATCCTGTAAAGTTTTTAGAATGTTGCAAGTCTTAGAACAGTATTTTTTTTTAAATCCAAACTTTCTAATGCTATAAACGGTAAACAAAAAATCAGAAATAAGATTTCCGTCATTCAGTGTTAACATAAATCAATTGTGAACATTTCCCTAATTTTGCAACATCGCAAGTAGTCTGAAACAAGGTAAAAATGAATTAAATCTGCAAGCGTTTTACAGGTGCTGCTCTCACAGGTGTATTTGTTGCGCAGCCATATGCAGACATTTATCAGTTGTAATTGTATGAGTGAGTAGGCAGCGGCACGGGGAGACGGACGGAGGACGCTATCGCCAGGTGGTGCGGGGCGGGAGTGGCACGTGCGTGCGACAGTTACATGTGTAGGTACTTTCGGGTATTACGTCTTGGAAGACGCAATATCCACGAATGGTATTTTAGATGGTTCGGACCCAGCCTAGAAGTATATTCTTACAGTAGTTATTTTACGGGGCTCTTTCTTTATTTCATATGTTCTTGCTTCACGGTCGAATAATAGATATTTATTTTATTTATTTAGCATGAGTGACCCTTGCGAGCCGTGCACATTTTATAACATAAATTAATGATCTTAGAGGTTATAATAAAAATTAATTATAAATACATTATTAAAATTCACAATACATTTTCAATACATAATCTGGTTCAATAAATGTCAATAATTAATTATTCTAAATTACAATTAAAATTATTGAAAAATTCTACTTTATTATAAAACGGGTTACTTAACAAATATTCTTTTAAATTAATTAAAAAATTGGTTATTGTTAAAAATTGTTTGATGGAAATAGGTAAATGATTGTAAATTTTTACTCCAGTATAAATCGAAGAATTCTTAAACAATAAACATTTTGGGCCTTTTGGTCGAAAACTGTCGTTATTTCTTAAGTCATATATCTGCAATTCCTTCACTTTATCGAAGTATTAGTTTTTCTTATATACTCCAATGCATATTATATTACAGTCATGATTTTTTAGGGTTCCGTACCCAAAGGGTGAAAACGGAACCCTATTACTAAGCCTCCGCTGTCCGTCCGTCCGTCCGTCCGTCCGTCCGTCCGTCTGTCCGTCTGTCACAGGGCTGTATCTCAGTAACCGTAACAGATAGACAGCTGAAATGTTCACAGAGTGTGTATTTATTTTGCCGCTATAACAACAAATAGGTAAAATTAAGAAATAATTAAAATTAAAGGGGGTCCCCATACAAAAAACGAGATTTTTTTTTCATACATTTTTTTACGATGGTACGGAACCCTTCGTGTGCGAGTCCGACTCGCACTTGGCCGGTTTTTTATTTTACGACAAGGAGTCGGCAACTTTCATTATATTTGGCTCCACAAATAATTAGTAAAACTTTCTTTTGAAGGATGAGAATACTTTTTTTTAACATTACAATTGTTTTCCCATACATCTATTCCGTACCTTAAAATCGATTCTATATAGCTTAAATCAATTATTCTTAAAGTTGATATGTGCACAGTGTTTTTTATTGATCTCATCGCATAACATGCACTGGCTATCTTCCATACATATCATAATATAACATACATATCACATTCCTTGGAAAAAAGCGACGTACTTGTTTAGCACGAAATATTATCCCTGTTACTAATAAACCTAGATCATCAGCTGAATAGTTATACAATGTTTTGTCCTTTGCATTGACAGGCAGTTTCTAATTCGATAGAAAGGGACAAAACATTGTATACCTATTCAGACGATGATCTGGGATTATTAGTAGCAGGGTTAATGTACATATTTACTGGAACTGCCTGGTTTAATATTTGTTCATAACGATATCTTAATCAAAATTTAAATATTTATACGATCGTTTTTGTTTGAGTCGGTATTGTAATGATTTTTTTAAAGAACTATAAATGGATGGCTAATACCAAACTGAACGTCAGATATTAGCCTAAAACACGACATGGGAACTAGGTGCCATACCAGGACTTTCCTTAAATTGCTCGGCTACATTGGACTGGATGGAAAACACGGTCAATTTTCATTGCCACTTCGATCATCGTTCATTCAATGCAATGGTACCAACCCGGACGGGATAAACCCTACAACATAGTAAGTAAGGAAGGGGACCTACAGTTTTACGTGGAATCCGAACCACGGCCAGCCCTAATGGTCTAAAATGGTCACCCATCCAGAACCCAACCGCGCTCAGAGCTGATTACCCAGCTTATAGAATCTCAAGGTGTCCCACCACTGTGCTACCGAGGCTGACAATGATAAAAATCTCTTTAGGGTGGCGTATTTTGTCTTCGAAAGAGTATTTACTACTTCACGTTTCATGGTAGTTCGGATTAAACATAAAACTGTAGGGGCTGTACTATCGCATTGAATTAACTACGGTCAAAGCGGCAATGAAAATAGACGATATTTTCCTTCCATTACAATGTAGCCATGAAATATAAGAAAGTTCCTGGCATGGCACCTCGTTCCTATATGTTGTTTTGGGCTAATATCATGACACTAGAGGTGATTATAGCTAAAGATGTACACTTTTTTATTTTGTAATTTGCTGATTTTGTAAGATTTAAGTGGGGTTATAGTTTATTTAAAAATCTAGACTTAAGGTGGGCCTTCCCGCTCAACTCCCCATACAAACGTGGATAGCATATTTCTTATCAGAGATCCAAAATAATACTCAAAATAGCTTTATTTGATCGAAATAGATGTCTGATGACTGTCGGGCATTGTAAAATTTTGTTAGGTTTCTAAGGTATAAGGTCCGAAACTTCGAATTTTTTGCGCGTTTTATACAATAACTTTGGAGGTGGATTACTCAACGATTAACTAAAAAACCTTAAAAAGATTAGTCATCAGACATGGCTTGTTTCATGAAGATTTATAACAAATTTGGTTTTTGTTAGATTTTTGACTACAACGATCGTAGTTTACTTTTAGCTATAAGTCGTTTTGTAATAAATTTTTTCGTAAATCTTACCAAATCAAACACTATGCGCATTGTCTGCTTTGTGGACATGTTGCATCTTACTCATCACGGAGCCTGTCTTTTTCTGTGTAACAGAGAAGGTCCCAGAGCGCGATAAATCGGTTTTGTACCGTGCCCGTGAATGAGTTAGTTCCACATTCGTAAAGTAAGGCAATGTCTTTGATGTGTCCGTTGATTCTGCATTAATAACACATTTGTTGAACAAAGCGACGTATGTAATTTTAGTACTAAAATTTATATTTTATTAAAATATTTGCTTATCCGTCCTGAAAGAAAATAATAATAATAAAGAGTTTACTTACACCCATTTTCACTACCATCAGCTACAAAAATACCAAAGTTATCTTATGGTTACACCACGCGAATATGCAATCTCACTGAAAGTAAGCTAACGAATTTCAGATAGCTGGAAATAGTGAAATCAGGGGTTAGTGGAGTGGCTGCTCTATAGACGGATACCCTCTTCTTCAGCCACTGGCCGTATTTACTTATTTATTTATTTATTCATACAACAATATACCTAACATTACAGCGTAATGGCCAAGGCGTTAGGCAATTTATAGATAAAGTACACACCTTATTTAAAAATTATGCAGCTTCAAAGTAAACAGCAACTGCCTTCTGGAACTCGGCCAGAGTGCAAGCATAGATGTCTATTTTGTCAGATATATCATTTAGAGCTGTAAGCGCATGGGTGAGTGGCGCGTGACGCAGCATGTTGGTGCGCGAGGAGGGCAGCGCGAAGCGAGGATGAGAGCGCGCGCGACTGTTATTTTCTGGGGCGAACAGATTAACACTATCTAGCACTGAAATATTTTGCACGTGTCCAATTACTAATTTAAACACATATTTTGTTAACTGCGATTCGGATAAATCGGATAAAAATTATAATTATTTTTATAAAGGAATCTCAAAAACTTTTTTTGCACTCTTTCAAGCATGGCAGTATATTAAGCCTCATAAGGGGTTCCATATCATTGCATTGCATTCTAGCTTGCTTCTCACAAATGTGTTGTACAGGATGTTTACGGCATCTGTACTGCGCAAATGGTACGTTTGTCTCAATACAACACCCAGGGTCCGAAAGGAGCTTTTGCATAGTTTGTCGACGTGATCATGAAAAAAGACAATTTGGTGTCCATGATGACACCTTAATTTTTCTGACTTGTCACTCTCGAAAGCAAGACATCACCAAGTCAATTTTGGTATTGAATAGGCTCTCTGGAGTGACTCAATGTCAATATAGCGCACTTGTCAGTGTTGAAATAGACCTATCGCCAGTTATCGCCCGTAGTATAGGGAATTGATAGAGTAACAACTCTCTTTAGAGGTTTTTATGCTAGTGTGTCGAGATCAATCTCGTTTAAAAAAGGCCGAGAACTCGCGAAAACGAGATCTTGCGAGATCGGGATTGCAATCTTGGTATTAATCTAATCTAATTAATAATCTTGCTATATCTCGCGGAGTTAGGGTGGTTAACCTTAAAACTCAGAAGGGAAAAATAAAAATACTAATATTGAGTCAGCGATTTACGTTTGTTTGTTACGATACGGGGTCATATCAAAACTTCTTGTTATCTTTTTTGCTTATCTGATAATTTTTTCGTCGGTTGAATTTCTTGAAACATTTTTTTTCCTGGTTCAAATCTTCCTATTATTTCAGATAATGACTATGCGTGGCGAAATCGGTAAAAAGGTGAAATTATTAAGGCGAACAATTTATCATCCAAAATAAAAATATAGATAAAACAAGCATACCATAAGCATACTAAGAATGTTAAAAATAAAAGGACTAGAGGCACGGCCGGCATCCCGTCAAAACATTCTTAGTAATTGCCAATTATGATCGCATCAATTCTATTCCATTTTCATCTCAACACACCGCATTTACGATGGAATAAGTGCCATGGCAGGACCACCCCTTTTATGAGCACGGCTACATTGAACTGGATGGAAAACACGGACGGAAAATGCGTATGAAGGTACCAACCCGGGAGGGCTTAACCTACAGTTTTTCAAGGATTCCGAACCATGGAACCGCTCGCATTAATGACGAAATGCATTTATCCAACTCAGAAAGAGAAAGATAGTGGTGGATGTGCATTGTGGGGATTTGAACCCTGACCTCTGTCTTGTAAGGCAAATCCACCCGACACTGTGCCACGATCGCTCTATCGCAAATGTCCACAGCCATTCTGTATTATCAACAATGTAAATCAATTTACACATGAAAATTGCTCCCGAACGAACACAAAATAAATGCGGCGATGTTTAGGTAGCAAGGCGGGGACAATCTGTCGAGCCGACCGGCCACATCCCCCCGCGTCCACCGCAGTCTTCCTAGCTATGTTTACACGCGCTACACTCACACAGAGAAGTGGCTTTGCGTCGGTGTACGAGTGAAAACTGGTAATTATAGTAATGTTTTAATTGAACCTAGTTCCGGACGATTTGTATTGTTGCAAAATTGATAACATATTATTGAAAGATAAAACTACAAAATGAATGATTCAAACCGCATTTCGAATTTTTTGTTTAGCTTATATTCGAATCTAAAAATTATAAATGAAAAAAAATGTGCTTCTAAGTTTTGCAACATTTTTAATTTCTCACAGAATATAGAGATTTAGGCCATTTACATATTCCAGAAAATAAAACTGAGTTAGCAGTATTTGCTTTGCAGATATTACGGAAATAGTACAAAAAAAATATATTTACACAGTTCCGTAAATAATAAATTGTTGCAAATTTACAGTTATATTACACTTAAAATTAGTTAACATATTCGATTTTGAAATACCATTTCTAAATATTTGTTTAGGAGATATCATTTCTTAAACATATTTCATATTTTATTTCTATCTTCCGGGCCCCCCAAAATGTTGCAAACTTAATGTACACACGTCCATATGAAATACTACGTTTCTGAGAAAAAAAATTGCATTTCGGATTTAATGTTTTTCTAAGTGCTGATTTAAGTCTAAAGTTCCTGGAGTAAATTAGATTTCGACGGTATTGACTGCTGTTACTATTATCGGTTGGTGGGTAATGCTAACTGAATGTTCGAGTCATCGTTGTATATCACACGCTGGGAAGAGCAAGCGACAACTTGAGGTTTCATTATTTGGATGGAAGGACGGAAATGAAAGCGGCCGACGATGACGACGCTGCGACGACGTGTCGGATGGTTTCGGCTAGCCGGAGACATTGCGTCGCGACGCTGCGACGTATCGGATGTTGTTAGCTACCTAGCCAGAGACATTGCGACGCGATGCTGCGACGTGTCGGACGGTGTCGGCTAGCCGGAGACATTGCGACACGACGCTGCGACGTATCGGATGGTGTTAGCTAGCTAGCCAGAGACATTGCGACGCGATGCTGCGACGTGTCGGACGGTGTCGGCTAGCCGGAGACATTGCGACGCGACGCTGCAACGTATCGGATGGAGTTAGGTACCTAGCCAGAGACATTGCGACGCGATACTGCGACGTGTCGGACGGTGTCGGCTAGCCGGAGACATTGCGACGCGACGCTGCGACGTATCGGATGGTGTTAGCTACCTAGCCAGAGACATTGCGACGCGATGCTGCGACGTGTCGGACGGTGTCGGCTAGCCGGAGACATTGCGACGCGACGCTGCGACGTATCGGATGGTGTTAGCTACCTAGCCAGAGACATTGCGACGCGATGCTGCGACGTGTCGGACGGTGTCGGCTAGCCGGAGACATTGCGACGCGACGCTGCGACGTATCGGATGGTGTTAGCTACCTAGCCAGAGACATTGCGACGCGATGCTGCGACGTGTCGGACGGTGTCGGCTAGCCGGAGACATTGCGATGCGACGCTGCAACGTATCGGATGGAGTTAGCTACCTAGCCAGAGACATTGCGACGCGATGCTGCGACGTGTCGGACGGTGTCGGCCAGCCGGAGATACTGCGACGCGACGCACGCTCGTGGCCCACCTTCCTTTGTTGGAGTTTCAGTTTCTTTATTTCTTCCGATAGATGTATATTACACAGTTGGTTTTTTTTTCTGCCGGTTCGATTACCTCTAGCGAAGGAGAACCGACAAGAAACTTTTCCAGGTTTTTTTTTCTGGGATTCTTACAAACTACATACTTTACAAAGATGGATAGATAGCTACTGCTCACAAAAAACATTGTCTGTCAAAGTCATAGGTGGTGAACTAGTAAACTGTTGGCAAATGGCAGCAATCGTTCGGAGGTAATACTTGGAACGAAATGTGCAGCGAGCGAGACGGTCGCCCCCTCTCGCCCCCTCGCCTCGCACCCCCTCCTGACCAGCTCGCGCGCCGCCTTCACTGACCGTTCCTAATTTCAACGTCGATGGTCCGGCAACATGAAGGCCCGCCGAGTAGAACGGTGTCCGCCGCCCCTCCGCGCCGCACGCCGCACGCCTCTCGCCGTGCCCACACCGCGAGTGGTATTTGATTTGTCAATATTCATTCGAGGGCCCGAATGTTTTTAAACGCATCCATCATGTTTGAACCTGAAAATATTTAAGGAGCTCCTGACAATTGTTTGATGTTTTACCTTTTACGACCCCTTTTTTTAACGCTAAAGGTGCTATTTATTCGAGTACTAATCTATACAAATCTGTACCGGGTTTTCAAGGAGTAAGTTGCTTTGTCGTATAAGATAGATGTTTTATAGAAGACTGCATTTGTAGTTTATTTATTTATTTATTTATTTAAAAGGTTCACTTACAGAGTAATGTGTTAGAACATGAAAAAATAAAATAACAAACAGATACATAGTATGGACACACACTCTACAACTATAATAGTGAACACAACATGCGATTTATAATGTTGCAGCAGTGAGTGAAACGTAGATTAATAAAAGATTACCAATATAACTAATATGAAAGTGAAAATGAAAACAGGCAATTATCATAAAAGTAAACTAAAAACTAAAAATAAAAATTTCAATGAGATATTACTTACAATATATTTTAAAAACTTAATAGGAAGTGAAAATAAAAAACAAAACGCAATATAACACGAAGCCTACACGGACTTAGGCATGAGTCTCTTCACTATCGTAGGTGACCCCGAGAAGATGTCAAATTCATCTCGCCAAGTATTGCATTGTTTACACATTCTTACTAGTGGCGAGTGAGTCCCTGCATTAGTTCGACATCTTTCAATACTGAAGGGAAAGAAATATTGTGCTCTCGTGCTCACTCGTGGAACCATAATATTAATTTTAGCTAGTAGTTCCTCACAATCAACATTGTTGCTGAGGATTTTATGTAAAAGAATGACATCAGCCTTTGAACGACGCAAAAATAACGTCTCCATCTTGAAAAATTCGAGGCGTTGAGTGTAACTTTGAAGAGTCTTACACAGATTATTTTTAAAGGAAAGGTGGTAAAGAAAACGTTTCTGAATGCGCTCTAATCTTTCCACGTGTATTTTATAGGTTGGGCACCAAGCGGGGCTGCAGTACTCAAGGATGCTTCTAACAAGCGCGTTATAGAGCATTTTAAAAGTGTGTGATCGTTTGAATACGGACTTTTTTCTGGTTACAAACCCCAACATTTTTGATGCTTTTTTCGCTACATGGTCTACGTGAAGATTAAAGCGCATTTTGCTGTCCACGATAACTCCTAGATCTTTTAAGTGTTCGACCTCTGCCAAAGCTATACCGTTGATGTAATAGGTAAAAACGGAACGGTTATGCTTACGGGAGAAGTTTATAAAATGACACTTCCCTACATTTAAGGACATATCATTGAGGCTACACCAATAATTAATTCCATCGATGTCCTCTTGTAAGTAAAAAAAGTAAAGTGTACTTCTAAGTAAAGTTTAAGATCATCTGCATACATAATGAATTTGGAATTTGTAATATAATCAATGATTCATGAATCAATATAGTAGAGTGTATTGATGATAATAAAACTAAATAGATGATTTTTGATGAAGATGGTTTTCATCGTACGTCAGCAATCGCTGTCAGGCTGTAGTTGTTGGTGGGAATCGTGCAAACTTTATAGGTATTCCATCAGGTGTCCCACAGGGTTCACATCTGGGTCCGCTGTTATACAACGTATACACTTACGATGTATACACATGTGTCAGATCTTCTGAGTGTCTATTCTACGCTGATGACAGTAAAATTTTCGCAGCGGTAAGAAGCACTGAAGACTGCTTAAAACTTCAGGAGGACTTAAACCGGATCGGGTCCTACTGCAAAGATACCAGGATATCTATCAATGTTGGTTAATGCGAAACTATCTCTTTCACAAGAAGCAGGAATCCTATTGTATTCAACTACACTATAAACAACATTGCCTTACGGAGAGTTGCAGTAGCCCGCGATCTGGGAGTCATGATTTACAGCAAATGCATATATAATGAACACATCGAGAAAGCCGTGAACAGGGCGTACCGTAACTTGGGATTCGTACTCCGAGTTTGCAAGCATTTCCAGGATGTTGAATGTTTAAGGATTGTCTACTTTGCTTATGTGCGTAGTGTCCTGGAGTTTGCCTGTAGTGTTTGGTCACCTCAATATGCCGTGTACAAAGATCGCCTGGAGCGCATTCAGAGAATATTTGTAAAACATTTAAATTACCGTTGTGGGCGATCTTTTGAGACATACGAGCAATCACTCCGTTTTCACTCGAGGAACGGCGAATAGTTACTGACATGGCATTGCTCCACGACATTGCGAGCGGTGGGGTTGACTGTCCTGAACTCGTAACCGCTGTGCAACTACATGTACCTGCTCGATATACACGTAATGTGGACCTCTTACACGTGAGAAAGTTTCGCAGAAACTATACCAGCAACACACCTTTAAATCGAATTGCCGTTCTTTACAATACTTATTTTACATCCATTGATTTATATACTACCCTAAAAAGAACTTTCAAGAAACGAGTAGCTGAAATACTGAATAGTAATAGGGATAATTAAAAATAAATTTAAAAATAAATATAAAACAGAGTTAATTTTAATCAAAGAATGAATAAAATAATAATAACTTTAATATGCAACCCCAAACCCAAATCACATTCACATCCCACACTTACACGCACACAACCTAACACACCCTCACACACTCTTAATCACCCTGACACCAACCCACACCCTCTCACACTTTTAAAACTTAATATTCGCTTAATTATATACATATGCTCATTTCCATGTTTAATTTAAGTTTAGATTTAAGCAAGGTTATCTACGCTTAGATAGCAGTCAACTCAAATTGTAAATTTGATATCTGTGAAAACATGTTTTTGGCTTTTGACAATTACATTGTCCATTTTTGTAGATGAATTGAGAATAAGCTGTAAGTTTTCCAATAAATAAATAAATAAAATAAAAAATAAATAAAAATAATATTTTGTGTATGTATGTATGTATATATGTTCCTCCATAACTTTTAAACAGATCATCTGAATTCGATGAAACTTAGTACATATACATTTCACTACACGGTTAACAGAATAGGCTAAATATAATTAAATTCCGCTTACGCTACGATGTGGCTGTCACACAAACCAGAGTGCTACGCGCGCCCCGGCGGGATGGCACGGGCTCCGGAATGTTTGTTTATTTATTTGTAAGGTGCGCATACAGAGAATGTGTATGAACAAGTTAAAAAATAGCATATGGACACACAATCGACAACTAGTAAACACAACATGAGAATACCAATATGGCTAAGATGAAAATGAAAATGAAAACAGGCATTATCATAAAAGTAAACTGAAAATAAAAATAAAAAAGTACAATGAAGTATAACGTACAACACATTTTAAAAACTAAATAAGAAGTGAACATAAAAAGTAAATATCAATAAATAAAACACACAGCCTACACGGACTTAGGAATGAGTCTTTTCACTAACGAAGGTGACCCCGAGAAGATGTCAAATTCATCTCGCCAATTATTCAAGTGCTCACTCGTGGAACCATAATATTAATTTTAGCTAATAGTTCCTCACAATCCATATTGTTGCTAAGGATTGTATGTAAAATAATGACGTCAGCCTTTGAACGATGCAAGAACAGCCCAACCCGGCGCGGGGCGCGGGCCTAACTCATTCGCGGGCACGGTACAAAACCGTGCTGTTACGCTCTGGGACCTTCTCTGTTTCAAAGAATAAGACAGGCTCCGTGATAAGGAAGGTGCAACATGTCCACAAAAAAGACAATGTGCATAGTGTATGACTTGCTAAGATTTACGAACATTTTAATTTCAAAACGACTTATAGCTAAAAGTAAACCACGACCGCTGTAGTCAAAAATCTAACAAAAACCAATTGGATTATCAATCTTGATTAAATAAGCTATGTCTGATGACTAATCTTTTTAAAATGTTCTTACTTTATCATTGCGTAATCCACCTCCAAATTTATTGTATAAAATGCGCGAAAAATTCGAACTTTCGGACCTTATAACTTAGAAACCAAACACAATTTTACAATGCCAACGGTCATCAGACATCTAGTTCGATCAAATAAAGCTATTTTGAGCAAAATTTGGGATCTTTGACAAGAAATATGAGCGTGATCTTCCTTCCCCGATTGTATGGGGAGTTGAGCGGGATGGCGCACCTTAAATAAAATAACAAGCATTACAAATGTATATTTCAGGAAGCCATTTTACATATTATTATATAGGCAAAAAGATAAATAGTTTTTATGAATACTTTAAATTTGTATTTGTATTTATTAATCCTCCTTTGGGACGCAGGGAACACTTGAAATCGTCAAACATTTACAATCACAATTAAAATGAAATCATAAAAAGTTCATTATCTGTCGTTGTCATGGCAAGAGATTTTCAAATCAACTATAACTACACTTAAATTTTACAAAATCAGCAATGCAAGCATTAAAAATAATTGTCAAACAAAATACAAAATTAAAGAAAATATAGTAATAACTAGCTGCGGTACCCGGCTCCGCTCGGGTTAGTGTCGGCTAAATTATCTCATGGATAAAAAGTAGCCCACATGACTGGTCCAAAATAGGGTCAAACTGGTCCAGGACAATGTATCCATGTACCAAATTTAATCAAGATCGTTCGAGCCGAAATAGCATGATTTAATGAGAAACATCCAATAATTCCCATTTAGAGCTTCGTTGACGTTTGGTGGCTATTTAAAAAAAAAACATTTGCCGCGAGAACCTTTCTGCACTTTCACTGCTACATTGCTTACCTAGTAAGTAACGTGTAACGTAGGTAAGTTTTGCGTGGACTCCAACCCACAGCCAGCCTCAACATCGAAAACAGTAACCCATCTCGAACCTGACTGCTCCCAGAGATGCTATACATTGATAAAATACGCATATAAATCAGGTAAGTGGTTCGCATGTTATAAGACTTTAAGACTCACTACTTACCCTTCTGGTAATGAAGCGTTATATTATGTAATCTATAAGTTTTTAGTAGAATCAGGCTAGACGTAGATACAATACACATCTAAATCGAGTAATTGGTTCTCAAGGACTTTATTCTGTTGGTCGCTCCTCCGGCGATTTAGCGTGATGCCAAGTAGTCCTAAAGTTGCAGGAAATACCAAGCCGTACTTCAGTAAAAGTAAGCGCTGCCGCCGCAAAGCCGAGCCGTGCATAGCATTGCAGTTTGTATGACAGCCCCATCTTAGCGTAAGCGGAACTGAATTCTATTTAGCCAATCCTAATTCCCGGGTAGTTAAATGTACATGTACTAAGTTTTACAAATCGCTAGTGCCTTGAAAATTCGCCAAACGGACCCGCCGCCGCTCCCCGCCACCGCCCCGGGCTCCTCTCCCCCTAGTGTGAAGTATCGCTACCGGCATCGTTTTCGCAGCCCCGTGAAAGTTCTAAAGCCCATGGGCACATAAATTGTAGCCTATGTGTTATTCTGATGTATAAGCTATATTATTGTAAAGTTTCATTAGAATCCATTCAGTAGTTTTTACGTGAAAGAGTAACAAACATCCATCCATCCATCCATCCATCCATCCATCCATCCATCCATCCATTATTACAAACTTTCCCCTTTATATTATTTATTAGATTAGATTAGATTAAAATACAATAATAAATTACGAATTCATAGCATCAATCATCATTTTGTCAGCCTCAGTGGCCCAGTGGCGCGAAACTTCGGCGATCGCTCTCCGAAGTTAAGCAACGCTGGGTCCGGTCTCGTCTTGGATGGGTGACCATTCGACCGTTGAGAGAGGCTGGCCGTGGTTCGGATTCCACGTTAAGCTGTAGGTCCCCTTCCTTACTTACTAGGTGGTAGGGTTTATCCCGCCCGGGTTGGTACCATCGCATTGGATGAACGATGGTCGAAGCGGCAATGAAAATTGTCCGTGTTTTCCATCCAGTTCAATGTAGCCGTGCAATATAAGGAAGGTCCTGGCATGGCACCTAGTTCCCATGTGGTGTGTTGGGCTAATACCATGACAGAACTTGTGGTATTAGCCATCCATGTCCAGTCACAAAAAAAAATAGAATTGTTACGATATTTGTTACAAAAATTAAAATTACATCAAATAACAAGGCATAAATAGAATTGTCAAGAATAATACAGCAGTCAAAACTAAAAGATAACATGAAATTATAATAATTGGTATAGAATGTAGTTGAAACAACTTTGGCTGTTCGGCACTAGTCAAAGACTGTGAGACAGATGCTAGGCATAGCCATAGAAGCGTGGTTGGATAGAACTGTCTCAGACTTACGTAATCATTTTTAGAGTTCCGTACCCAAAGGGTGAAAACGGAACACTATTACTAGGCCTCTGCTGTCCGTCCGTCCGTCCGTCCGTTCGTCCGTCTGTCACAGGGCTGTATCTCATGAACCGTAATAGGTAGGCAGCTGAAATTTTCACAGAGTGTGTATTTATTTTGCCGCTATAACAACAAATAGGTAAAATAAAAAAAATATAAACATTAAAGGGGGCCCCTTACAAATACAAAAAACGTGATTTTTTTAGTGTTGATGGTACGGAACCCTTCGTGTGCGAGTCCGACTCGCACTTGGCCGGTTTTTTATTGTTAGTTTTGAGGTGAGGTTAAACAAATTAATAGATAGATAAATAGGTAAATTAATAGAGAGATAAAAAGGAAAAAATCTATATTCGTTACTCATTGTCGCTATCTGCCTTGCTTTCTACGCTTATTTCTTTGAACTACGCAACTAATTTTTGATACTATTTCACCAATAGAAAAAGCGATCAACCAAGTAGGTTTGTTTATGTAATTTGCAAATATTTTATGCAAACCTAAGAGTAAAAAGAAAAATTAGTACTCGAAATGTTATGTATTAAATGGATACGACATTTCCGTTATATCATTAATTTGAGTTTCAGCGGCATCTACATTTGAAGCATTGTAATCAGATTTTGAAAATAATCTGAAAAAGTATTGGTCGTCACATTCGTTGGAAGCAGGCTTCATGCTTCGGAACCCATGTAAAAATCGGTCTCTTAGGATCTTATTCCTACCATCTCGGTGGGAGGATCAAGCCCGCCCGGGTCGGAACCTACTATCACAATACATGCGCAGCGGCAATAAATCATTTTGTGTATGCGATAGACTAATACCGTAACAGAAGGCGTGCTGTGCTATCTACCTCCACTATTATCGAATGTATAGGTACCTACCAATAAAAAAGGAGAAGACGGTGCACACGGCGAGCCCTCCCTGCAGTACCATCCTGACGCGTGCTGCGTGCTGGTCCCGGCACCGCCGCACTGTGCACCACCGACCGACACATTCAGCGCTAGGAAGCTCACGGCCGGCGGCGGCGGGGGCGGCGGCGGCAATCAGACCTCCACTGCATTTGTTATTACAACCAATTATCACGTGTTGGCACCTGTGTCCGCGTGTCCGGTGCGGTCACCGCCGAGCACTCCGTGCGTCGTCACCGGCGCGGCGTCGGTTCCGGTCTCGCGGTCCGTCTCCGCCTCGTGACCGTCGGCCCGGGAAGCCTTGTATCGTTTGACCAATTTGATTGATTCTGTGACACGCTGCTCCCGCCTCCGCCTCCGCCACCTCCACCGCCGCTAGATACATAGGTAGGTACAGACCAACTGGAGCGCCGAAATAATTTACAATAGTCTCCAACACGGTATCCACTTTCACTCGTAACAATTTACTGCTTACGCAAAATTCGGCTGCGGCGCCAACGTTTCCGTAACCACCATCACCGGATCATACAACGAGCGATAGAAATAGAATACCTAGCTGTGAATTTCCCATTGATTTGCTGTTATTTATCTAAGGCTGGGCCACGGGACGGAATAACTCTGTGAGCTGCATAGTTTGGCATACATCCGTTTACACCACCTCCTGCTACATAAATCCCAAAGTTACCTTTCGGTTACACCGTGTAAATAGGCCATGTAACCGAAAGTAACTTATCGTATTTCAGGTAACTGGGGTTAGTGGTGAAAACAGGGGTTAGTCGTACTACGAACGGTATCGCGTAAGCGCTATCGAGAAGGCGATATCGCCTGTCTAAAATGTTGTATGCGTTTGACATTTGGTATGGAAAGCGCTGTCGGAACCATCTGTCGAACGCATACATTTTTTTTATGACAGGCGATATCGCCTTTTCGATAGCGCGTGCTCGATAGGGTTCGTAGTAGGGGCCCTGCTCCAGACGGGCGGCGACACGGCGGAGGCGGCGGCGGAGGCGGAGGCGCGCCGGCGGAAGCTTCTCTTGTGCTATTGTTCCGGGGTAATGCGAATGCTTATTACCTGTTCAGTCCCCTCTCTCCCCCCCACCCCTTCCGTCGCTGTCTCCCGCGGCTGCGGTTAATTAGCTGGAAAATGTCATTTCCCTGCTGGCGAGACGTGTCGCGTCGCGCGCGTCGAGTCGAGTCGAGACCCGCCGCGCCCGCCGCACACGGAGGTGGAAACTTGTAAAGTTATTGTTTAATAGCCGAGGGTTACCAGGGTAAATTAACTCACCGGGTGAACAGCCAAGTAAATGATTAAAGGACATTGCCGATTTTACTATGGGCCAGAAAAGCGCTAGGACTTACACGAGACCGTATCAACCAAACGTATTTTCATTCCTCACATGTTTACATACAATAATTAATATGATATACATTTTTTCACAGTAGGAAAAACCCGTCGGCCACTTTTAAAAATGCATATTTATTACATAATTAAACTAAATTAAGGTTTGAACAAAAACAACATAATCCCTAAACAAAATTAAACTAACAACTTACTAAAATAAACTAACAACTAATACTATCCTAAAATAAATAGAAAATTTCCTCCATGCCCGTCGAGCTGCCCATAGTACCTAAAATGCATATTTTACTTTTCTTTGTGACTTTCTTGACACGGATAGGCAAGCACTTTCAGCATAGAACCATAAATAATATTTTTCTGTGATTTACGAAAAAGGCATTTAAGTTAAATTATAATTAAAATTGTAGTAGACGAATAATAACAAACGTGTATTTGTAAAGGGTTCCGTACCATCGCACAAAAAATCACGTTTTTTGTATGGGGCCCGCCTTTAATTTTTATTATTTTTTTAATTTACCTATTTGTTATTGCAGCATAATAAATACACACTCCGTGAACATTTCAGCTGCCTACCTATTACGGTTTATGAGATACAGTCCTGTGACATACGTACGGATGGACGGACGGACGGACGGAGAGCGGAGGCTTAGTAATAGGGTTCCGTTTTCATCCTTTGGGTACGGAACCCTTCAAAAGGGAAAACGATTTCGGAGTTGTCTATGTTTTTAAAATATATTACATTACTTAATAAGTTTTTTATGTACTGGAATATAAAAGATGGTTTGGAAATATGGAACGAATGAATGACGAAACAAATTTACAGAGCAGAAGTGAGCGGAAGTGTCGTGTCCGGGCGGCCTAGATGGGACGTACCACGACCAAACCGATGTACTTCTTCGTAAAGGTCTGGTTCGTAGCACCCGTTATTGAAGAGCATGTAAGAAAAGATGTATGTCTATAGATGAAGTGAAAGAGGTGTGCTGTAATCGTACCGTATGGCGCTCTATCATCTCTGCCTACCCCTCCGGGAAAGCGGCATGAAGGTATGTATGTATGGAATATTAAATGCTTAAGAGGATAATGAGTTGATCGACTTACATACGATGGCTCGTGCTTGTTTCCTCAGTCAAATTAAGATTTTTTTCTATAGATTTGATTGATTGATTGATTGAAAATTCTTTATTACGCCACAAAAAAAACCATTTACAAAAGAAAGTATAGTGCAATAACAACATAAGTGGGGCGCAAAGGCGGGCTTATCCCTCGAAGAGATTTCTTCCAGCCGACCTTTGGGTGTTTGAGAAGTTTAATAGGTATACTATATTCGTAGGTGGTGGCGGTAGGTTTGGTTTGTTACTTTGAGTATTAACCTAAAACTAAGTAATCATTTGGTACATACATACATACATTAGTTATGTAATAAACTTACTTAAAAATATTATAACAATAAACCTACATATATAATATTGCATATAAATATATATATATATATATATAATACATACATCATACATATTGTGTGTATGTAAATATGTTTTTATTTTATATACATCTAGCCCTAAATATTAGCGCTACACTGTCTGAGATAATATCCGTGTAACCTTATTTTAAAAGTGGGAAGTGATTCGGACTGACGGACAGCGTCGGGTAGCGAGTTCCACAGTCGTGCTGCCTGAATTGTGAATGATTTAGAAAAATAGGAACTTTTGTGAGAAGATATAGTCAGTATGTTTGTATTACTGGACCGTAAAGGGATACCATGGGAGGACAGAAATGTAAAACGGGATGAAAGGTAATCAGGAGCAGACGAGTTGTAGATGCACGAATATAGTAGGTTGAGGATGTAGGAGTTTCTTCGAAGACGGATAGGGAGCCACTTGAGACGTTTGCGAAAGTCAGGAACATGTCGGTATGAAATACATCAGATTCAGCGATGTATTAAAATGTAATTCACTTAAAAAGACGTGATTGAATCTCACTGGAGCTACATACACATGTAAAGTAATAGGATTTTGTATGCACAATGACGGGTACAACTGCTTATAACAATAGCATGAAAATTAAATTTCAGTAAAGTGAATATGTCACAGATTTAGTTCAGTGGAATATGTCGATAAAGACTTCAAGCACTAGAATCAAATAAATTAATCACACAACAGACGGTTCTTGGGTTCGCGCTTAGGTTAGGGTTTCACTGTTTTGCTCCGAGTACTCCTGGAGATAGGCTGAGGGCGTGCGGTACTTTCAGAGGAGGCAGCAACCACCGCTGGGTATTTCTCCGTCAGAATGTTGAGGGCAGCCACGGTGTTTACCTTGCGCCGCGTTCCGTCCGGCAATGCACGACGCGGACGTGCGAAGCCGCGAGCGTATCGACGCAGGTGGCATCCCAGACGAGAGCCCTACCGTGCGACCAGGGGATCAGGGCATGTATTCTTGGCATTCCGTCATTGCGGATTCAGTAGAGTTAACAGAAGAAGAATTTACTTTGACATTACTTTGGCATTCTAGAAACCGATCGCAGCGCCACACGGAATGAGTGGCCACGGAATTAAACGTTTACATATGTAATAATTGTTATTTGTATGGACGATGAAAACTTTGGCATTCTGGGAAGATTTTGACAGCTGCGTTTACTGATTCATTCGTGGAATAATTTCGTACTTGTTTCCGCAGCTGCAATGACAAAGGTTGCCAGGCATTCGGCTTTAGCCAGTTATGTTTGGGATTTTAGGAAACATTTTTGGAAACTATTTGCGGGTCTGGCCTGTCCGGCATTTGTTAGGCTTTTCATCGTTCGTGGTGTAACTCGTCACACTTCTGCTGGTTAAGCGGG
This sequence comes from Incurvaria masculella, assembly GCA_946894095.1. Taxonomy (NCBI): domain Eukaryota; kingdom Metazoa; phylum Arthropoda; class Insecta; order Lepidoptera; family Incurvariidae; genus Incurvaria; species Incurvaria masculella. Next base: position 18,703,682 of record OX335657.1, on the reverse strand, counting down.
CGAAGAAATGCAGAATGACGTCGACACGCCGACCCCAGAAAGAAGCGGCGACTTCCTCCCCGTCCCGCCGCGGTGTCGCTACGCATTTATAAACATTACGCTATAATATTTTGGCAAACGAAACGTTAGAATAAAAAGATGTTAATAGTTCATAATATATCCTCACGGCCACTGTTCCGTTAGTTACTTACTTTTAGAATTGAAACTTCAGTGAGGTTCACCATAAGCAGTAAACAAACACAGAATAAGCTAAAATACAAATCTTCGATGACACGCCGAGTCGTGTTTGTTTTCGTGCGCTACCATTCGTTAGCAGCTTAGAGCGAGCACTTCTATTACTGAAAAACAGAAAGAGATAGCACTACACTAGCTCCCACTGCCACAGTCCTATTTAAAATCATACTTTCCGAGTTGAGGAATAACCTCGGGAATAACGAAAAATAGCATATTCGTTTCCGTATGCGATTCAGTAAATGCCGCAGGAATAGGTCGGAAGTAATTAGCTGATTCAGCTATGATTCAGTAAAGTGTTTACATAAGTTTGGCTAGAATGCACCACAAGGGGTCATCCCGTCTGGGCGCTTGCCGTCCTGTCTGCTGAGACAGGGCTCTAGAATAGACGGCACGTTGGCCGAGGTTTAATATAACTTATAATTGTAATTTTATGAAAATTTTACACGCCGGAATTTTATATTGTATTAATGTATAAAATATGTGGAGATATGATGTTTTTAAATGGTTTTTTATGTTTAATTACTGAATTTCAAATGTAATTTTATGGCTGACTTTGTTTATATCTTTGCTTTAATATTATTACATACATGTTAGATCTATGCTTTAAGATGCTGTATTTACCTTCCCTAATGTGATGTTTAAATAGTGGGTGTTGTTACAGGACAAGCTGCTGGACAAGTTGGACGAGAACGAGCCTGAACTAGCAACCTCGCAGGAGGACGAGGTATGCACACACACACACACACCCTCATACCCTAACACACACCCTCTCACATAGTTTTATTGAAATGAGGTATTTATTTTACTTCACTAATTGGAGTAGAAGATAATGGTATTATAGTATTGTGCAGGTATAGTGTTTTATTTTTAGTATATTTTATATTAATGCATTTAGGATCATAATTTTTTTAGTCGGTATTCAGTAACTCTATCTAAGTCGTATTGTAGTAGTCGTGAATATTTGGTCTTTGATGGGTCTAAAACTTTGCGATCATCAGCGCACATTGAATAATTGATGTGTCTGAAACATCTAATATAGTTTATGAAAATATTAGGGAGAATAGGGCCTAAGTAAATACACACTTGTAAATAAATACACACTCCGTGAACATTTCAGCTGCCTACCTATTACGGTTTACGAGATACAGTCCTGTGACATACGTACGGATGGACGGACGGACGGACGGAGAGCGGAGGCTTAGTAATAGGGTTCCGTTTTCATCCTTTGCTGCCTTGAGGTACACCTGAGGTAGCTAAGTAGGAGATCCCCCCCCCCGCCGGAAGTGGCCGCCGGAACCCCGGCGCGGTACTCCGGTCACCGACCGGCACGACGGACCACTTCGAGATTATGCGCCGAGTGATGGGCAGCGGAGCCTGGCCATCGTATCTATCCCCTCATCCCTCATCACTCCCAAGCATTTATTCAGCTTTACAGTCACTGGACTCTAAAGCTGAGTCTACTCTTCGCCCCTAGTTCCCCTTGTTCGATAGGTGATTAGCCAAATTAAAATGGCGGATACGTTTGGCCTATGTATTGTATTATATTTCATTTTGTCAAATTGGTATACAAGCTACACTATGTATGTATGTATTTTATATTTTACCATTGTATTTAACTATTGTATATATATATTTTTTTAATTTTATATTTTTAAGTTTATGTAACTTTTTTTTTTTCTTTTCTTTCAGACATTTGTCTGCAGATATATATATTTTTTCTACATATAATCAATTTAGAGCATAAATAGTGCACAAGAAACTATCTTAGGTTACTTTTCTTTTGTTGCTACCTGAATATTTTTGTCCCATAATCGGGTTGATTGGAAGATATTGACTTTAGGCAATAAGTCCTCCCTTGCATGTACCTATGTGTATGGAAGCAATAAAGCATATTATTATTATTATTATTATTATTACACTCAGTAGTTCATTTTCAGGCATGAGCTACGTATTAAGCCTCATAAACAATATTTTTTAAAATCCCAATTTTTGTATTCAAAGTTCGATATTTCTTATCTTGATTTTTTTATGATGCCTCATGTTGAATCAAGTAATATAGAAAAGAAATGGACGTGATACATGCCGACTGAGGTACCTTTCATACAACGACCGCATAGTGATGTCGACTATTAGCAATCTAAGTTATGTAAATTAATTTAGGTTGATAAAATGTTAAAAACTTCAATTTTCAGGGAACATTCCATACTTCAACGATTTGTTAAATATGCTTGTAAGAGGTTCTGCCAAATCAGCAGCACACCTTTTAAAAATAGCTTTAGATATTATCCTATTCTGCATCTTTGTTCGGATCAAATTTATTGAATTTGTATTTTAAATCACTTGGCTTACCACAGTTGTGTTTCGCGATAATATTGCGGTCCATCATCAGGGCGAGCGGCTGCGCTGCGTGGGGCTCGCGGTCGGCAGAAAACTATCTGTCAACCGAGAGCGGCTGCGAAGATTATATCGAGGGCTGCAGGTAGTCTGCAAATTTGTTTCAGCTGCGATCCGAACTTCCGTTGACAAGCAGAGAGCGCTCAGCTGTCCTCCTGCGGTTGATGAGGTGGACCACAGATGAGGTGCTTTGTTGTAGAGCCGCAAGCGCGGCGTTCGATACCGCCGACACGGTTTGAACGAAACGTCAGCCAATATGACCACGAAACTCTACTAATTAGTCAGCTGAGTTCTATCGATTTTGTATTGTTTTTGTTTTGGTTTTAATATGTACCTTATTGACGTTTCATATACTTCATTTCTGTACCAAAAATACTTCCTAAAATTAACAATGAAACACGCCTGTGGTAAGCCAAGTAATTTACAATATAATTTAAATGTTCACAGTCTAAAATCGTCAATAATTTAATTTGGTCAGAACTTTTAATCAAAGGTACATTCGTCTTGCGTGTTTCAAGCTATAAACACGTTAACAATACGAACATGGTATTACAATAAATGAAACGACGAGGCACTGAACCTGAACCCTGAACCTGAGTAGTTGCAGGCATAAGCTCTGGGTCTAGCATGAAATGAGTTAATGTAATAGTTGTTTTAGTTCGGGGGAGTGGGCGGGGGCGTGTTGCAGTGCGTGATATGCGTGAACGCGCGCGCGAGCATGCAGACGGCGCCGTGCGGCCACCGCGTCGTGTGCCGCCGCTGCTTCGTGAAGACGATCCAGATGGCGGTGTCGCAGCGCCTGCTGCCGCTGCGCTGCGTCATCTGCAGAGCCAAGATCCTTCGCCTGCGCCACGCGCCGCGCTCCGCCCGCGCCCCCGCCGCCGCCTCCAAGCTAACCACCAGCAAGAGCTGGCAGGTACGGCTCTATTTCAATCTCACTAACGCGTGACGATCAGTTAATCTAACGCACAGCTCTCTACGCGTCTATACTAAATACTTCGGTGTTTACTTGCAGTGGTTTCTTGGGTCGTCTCCGTAGATCACTCTTCTCCATGAAATGGCCCGAATTATTCTAAATTTGCAAGTCCATTGTTGCACCGTGTTGCCTGCCAATGCTACGGGAAAAGAGAAATTTTCAGAAATAGAAACGAAAATAGAACTCTCTGTCTCAAATTATCCCCAATTACTGCCCTTATATGATGCTAATAGCAGATAGCCAGTACATATAACGTACGTACATTTTGGGATGCCTCTTTTACATGTTTACATGTAATTTGGCAACACAGGTGACTTCGAGTGTGGGCGGCGGAGGAGCAGGAGGCGCGGGTGCGCGCGTGCCCGGCTCCGTGTCGTGCTACTCGGTGGGCGCGCACTCCGTGCCCGCCTCCGAGTCGCTCTACTCCGTCAGCAGCGGAGAGTCCTCCCTCTCCGGTGAGTGTAGTGCGTGCCACGTCAAGAGGGGGCGGGAATGGGCTCGTGCCCGGCTCCGTGTCGTGCTACTCGGTGGGCGCGCACTCCGTGCCCGCCTCCGAGTCGCTCTACTCCGTCAGCAGCGGAGAGTCCTCCCTCTCCGGTGAGTGTAGTGCGTGCCACGTCAAGAGGGGGCGGGAATGGGCTCGTGCCCGGCTCCGTGTCGTGCTACTCGGTGGGCGCGCACTCCGTGCCCGCCTCCGAGTCGCTCTACTCCGTCAGCAGCGGAGAGTCCTCCCTCTCCGGTGAGTGTAGTGCGTGCCACGTCAAGAGGGGGCGGGAATGGGCTCGTGCCCGGCTCCGTGTCGTGCTACTCGGTGGGCGCGCACTCCGTGCCCGCCTCCGAGTCGCTCTACTCCGTCAGCAGCGGAGAGTCCTCCCTCTCCGGTGAGTGTAGTGCGTGCCACGTCAAGAGGGGGCGGGAATGGGCTCGTGCCCGGCTCCGTGTCGTGCTACTCGGTGGGCGCGCACTCCGTGCCCGCCTCCGAGTCGCTCTACTCCGTCAGCAGCGGAGAGTCCTCCCTCTCCGGTGAGTGTAGTGCGTGCCACGTCAAGAGGGGGCGGGAATGGGCTCGTGCCCGGCTCCGTGTCGTGCTACTCGGTGGGCGCGCACTCCGTGCCCGCCTCCGAGTCGCTCTACTCCGTCAGCAGCGGAGAGTCCTCCCTCTCCGGTGAGTGTAGTGCGTGCCACGTCAAGAGGGGGCGGGAATGGGCTCGTGCTCGGCTCCGTGTCGTGCTACTCGGTGGGCGAGGCGGGCACAGTCGCTCTACTCCGTCAGCAGCGGAGAGTCCTCCCTCTCCGGTGAGTGTAGTGCGTGCCACGTCAAGAGGGGGCGGGAATGGGCTCGTGCCCGGCTCCGTGTCGTGCTACTCGGTGGGCGCGCACTCCGTGCCCGCCTCCGAGTCGCTCTACTCCGTCAGCAGCGGAGAGTCCTCCCTCTCCGGTGAGTGTAGTGCGTGCCACGTCAAGAGGGGGCGGGAATGGGCTCGTGCTCGGCTCCGTGTCGTGCTACTCGGTGGGCGAGGCGGGCACAGTCGCTCTACTCCGTCAGCAGCGGAGAGTCCTCCCTCTCCGGTGAGTGTAGTGCGTGCCACGTCAAGAGGGGGCGGGAATGGGCTCGTGCTCGGCTCCGTGTCGTGCTACTCGGTGGGCGCGCACTCCGTGCCCGCCTCCGAGTCGCTCTACTCCGTCAGCAGCGGAGAGTCCTCCCTCTCCGGTGAGTGTAGTGCGTGCCACGTCAAGAGGGGGCGGGAATGGGCTCGTGCTCGGCTCCGTGTCGTGCTACTCGGTGGGCGCGCACTCCGTGCCCGCCTCCGAGTCGCTCTACTCCGTCAGCAGCGGAGAGTCCTCCCTCTCCGGTGAGTGTAGTGCGTGCCACGTCAAGAGGGGGCGGGAATGGGCTCGTGCTCGGCTCCGTGTCGTGCTACTCGGTGGGCGAGGCGGGCACAGTCGCTCTACTCCGTCAGCAGCGGAGAGTCCTCCCTCTCCGGTGAGTGTAGTGCGTGCCACGTCAAGAGGGGGCGGGAATGGGCTCGTGCTCGGCTCCGTGTCGTGCTACTCGGTGGGCGCGCACTCCGTGCCCGCCTCCGAGTCGCTCTACTCCGTCAGCAGCGGAGAGTCCTCCCTCTCCGGTGAGTGTAGTGCGTGCCACGTCAAGAGGGGGCGGGAATGGGCTCGTGCTCGGCTCCGTGTCGTGCTACTCGGTGGGCGCGCACTCCGTGCCCGCCTCCGAGTCGCTCTACTCCGTCAGCAGCGGAGAGTCCTCCCTCTCCGGTGAGTGTAGTGCGTGCCACGTCAAGAGGGGGCGGGAATGGGCTCGTGCTCGGCTCCGTGTCGTGCTACTCGGTGGGCGAGGCGGGCACAGTCGCTCTACTCCGTCAGCAGCGGAGAGTCCTCCCTCTCCGGTGAGTGTAGTGCGTGCCACGTCAAGAGGGGGCGGGAATGGGCTCGTGCTCGGCTCCGTGTCGTGCTACTCGGTGGGCGCGCACTCCGTGCCCGCCTCCGAGTCGCTCTACTCCGTCAGCAGCGGAGAGTCCTCCCTCTCCGGTGAGTGTAGTGCGTGCCACGTCAAGAGGGGGCGGGAATGGGCTCGTGCTCGGCTCCGTGTCGTGCTACTCGGTGGGCGCGCACTCCGTGCCCGCCTCCGAGTCGCTCTACTCCGTCAGCAGCGGAGAGTCCTCCCTCTCCGGTGAGTGTAGTGCGTGCCACGTCAAGAGGGGGCGGGAATGGGCTCGTGCTCGGCTCCGTGTCGTGCTACTCGGTGGGCGCGCACTCCGTGCCCGCCTCCGAGTCGCTCTACTCCGTCAGCAGCGGAGAGTCCTCCCTCTCCGGTGAGTGTAGTGCGTGCCACGTCAAGAGGGGGCGGGAATGGGCTCGTGCTCGGCTCCGTGTCGTGCTACTCGGTGGGCGCGCACTCCGTGCCCGCCTCCGAGTCGCTCTACTCCGTCAGCAGCGGAGAGTCCTCCCTCTCCGGTGAGTGTAGTGCGTGCCACGTCAAGAGGGGGCGGGAATGGGCTCGTGCCCGGCTCCGTGTCGTGCTACTCGGTGGGCGCGCACTCCGTGCCCGCCTCCGAGTCGCTCTACTCCGTCAGCAGCGGAGAGTCCTCCCTCTCCGGTGAGTGTAGTGCGTGCCACGTCAAGAGGGGGCGGGAATGGGCTCGTGCTCGGCTCCGTGTCGTGCTACTCGGTGGGCGCGCAATCCGTGCCCGCCTCCGAGTCGCTCTACTCCGTCAGCAGCGGAGAGTCCTCCCTCTCCGGTGAGTGTAGTGCGTGCCACGTCAAGAGGGGGCGGGAATGGGCTCGTGCTCGGCTCCGTGTCGTGCTACTCGGTGGGCGCGCACTCCGTGCCCGCCTCCGAGTCGCTCTACTCCGTCAGCAGCGGAGAGTCCTCCCTCTCCGGTGAGTGTAGTGCGTGCCACGTCAAGAGGGGGCGGGAATGGGCTCGTGCTCGGCTCCGTGTCGTGCTACTCGGTGGGCGAGGCGGGCACAGTCGCTCTACTCCGTCAGCAGCGGAGAGTCCTCCCTCTCCGGTGAGTGTAGTGCGTGCCACGTCAAGAGGGGGCGGGAATGGGCTCGTGCTCGGCTCCGTGTCGTGCTACTCGGTGGGCGCGCACTCCGTGCCCGCCTCCGAGTCGCTCTACTCCGTCAGCAGCGGAGAGTCCTCCCTCTCCGGTGAGTGTAGTGCGTGCCACGTCAAGAGGGGGCGGGAATGGGCTCGTGCTCGGCTCCGTGTCGTGCTACTCGGTGGGCGAGGCGGGCACAGTCGCTCTACTCCGTCAGCAGCGGAGAGTCCTCCCTCTCCGGTGAGTGTAGTGCGTGCCACGTCAAGAGGGGGCGGGAATGGGCTCGTGCTCGGCTCCGTGTCGTGCTACTCGGTGGGCGCGCACTCCGTGCCCGCCTCCGAGTCGCTCTACTCCGTCAGCAGCGGAGAGTCCTCCCTCTCCGGTGAGTGTAGTGCGTGCCACGTCAAGAGGGGGCGGGAATGGGCTCGTGCTCGGCTCCGTGTCGTGCTACTCGGTGGGCGAGGCGGGCACAGTCGCTCTACTCCGTCAGCAGCGGAGAGTCCTCCCTCTCCGGTGAGTGTAGTGCGTGCCACGTCAAGAGGGGGCGGGAATGGGCTCGTGCCCGGCTCCGTGTCGTGCTACTCGGTGGGCGCGCACTCCGTGCCCGCCTCCGAGTCGCTCTACTCCGTCAGCAGCGGAGAGTCCTCCCTCTCCGGTGAGTGTAGTGCGTGCCACGTCAAGAGGGGGCGGGAATAATCGCGTGCTCGGCTCCGTGTCGTGCTACTCGGTGGGCGAGGCGGGCACAGTCGCTCTACTCCGTCAGCAGCGGAGAGTCCTCCCTCTCCGGTGAGTGTAGTGCGTGCCACGTCAAGAGGGGGCGGGAATGGGCTCGTGCTCGGCTCCGTGTCGTGCTACTCGGTGGGCGCGCACTCCGTGCCCGCCTCCGAGTCGCTCTACTCCGTCAGCAGCGGAGAGTCCTCCCTCTCCGGTGAGTGTAGTGCGTGCCACGTCAAGAGGGGGCGGGAATGGGCTCGTGCTCGGCTCCGTGTCGTGCTACTCGGTGGGCGCGCACTCCGTGCCCGCCTCCGAGTCGCTCTACTCCGTCAGCAGCGGAGAGTCCTCCCTCTCCGGTGAGTGTAGTGCGTGCCACGTCAAGAGGGGGCGGGAATGGGCTCGTGCTCGGCTCCGTGTCGTGCTACTCGGTGGGCGAGGCGGGCACAGTCGCTCTACTCCGTCAGCAGCGGAGAGTCCTCCCTCTCCGGTGAGTGTAGTGCGTGCCACGTCAAGAGGGGGCGGGAATGGGCTCGTGCTCGGCTCCGTGTCGTGCTACTCGGTGGGCGCGCACTCCGTGCCCGCCTCCGAGTCGCTCTACTCCGTCAGCAGCGGAGAGTCCTCCCTCTCCGGTGAGTGTAGTGCGTGCCACGTCAAGAGGGGGCGGGAATGGGCTCGTGCTCGGCTCCGTGTCGTGCTACTCGGTGGGCGCGCACTCCGTGCCCGCCTCCGAGTCGCTCTACTCCGTCAGCAGCGGAGAGTCCTCCCTCTCCGGTGAGTGTAGTGCGTGCCACGTCAAGAGGGGGCGGGAATGGGCTCGTGCTCGGCTCCGTGTCGTGCTACTCGGTGGGCGAGGCGGGCACAGTCGCTCTACTCCGTCAGCAGCGGAGAGTCCTCCCTCTCCGGTGAGTGTAGTGCGTGCCACGTCAAGAGGGGGCGGGAATGGGCTCGTGCTCGGCTCCGTGTCGTGCTACTCGGTGGGCGCGCACTCCGTGCCCGCCTCCGAGTCGCTCTACTCCGTCAGCAGCGGAGAGTCCTCCCTCTCCGGTGAGTGTAGTGCGTGCCACGTCAAGAGGGGGCGGGAATGGGCTCGTGCCCGGCTCCGTGTCGTGCTACTCGGTGGGCGCGCACTCCGTGCCCGCCTCCGAGTCGCTCTACTCCGTCAGCAGCGGAGAGTCCTCCCTCTCCGGTGAGTGTAGTGCGTGCCACGTCAAGAGGGGGCGGGAATGGGCTCGTGCTCGGCTCCGTGTCGTGCTACTCGGTGGGCGCGCACTCCGTGCCCGCCTCCGAGTCGCTCTACTCCGTCAGCAGCGGAGAGTCCTCCCTCTCCGGTGAGTGTAGTGCGTGCCACGTCAAGAGGGGGCGGGAATGGGCTCGTGCCCGGCTCCGTGTCGTGCTACTCGGTGGGCGCGCAATCCGTGCCCGCCTCCGAGTCGCTCTACTCCGTCAGCAGCGGAGAGTCCTCCCTCTCCGGTGAGTGTAGTGCGTGCCACGTCAAGAGGGGGCGGGAATGGGCTCGTGCTCGGCTCCGTGTCGTGCTACTCGGTGGGCGCGCAATCCGTGCCCGCCTCCGAGTCGCTCTACTCCGTCAGCAGCGGAGAGTCCTCCCTCTCCGGTGAGTGTAGTGCGTGCCACGTCAAGAGGGGGCGGGAATGGGCTCGTGCTCGGCTCCGTGTCGTGCTACTCGGTGGGCGCGCAATCCGTGCCCGCCTCCGAGTCGCTCTACTCCGTCAGCAGCGGAGAGTCCTCCCTCTCCGGTGAGTGTAGTGCGTGCCACGTCAAGAGGGGGCGGGAATGGGCTCGTGCCCGGCTCCGTGTCGTGCTACTCGGTGGGCGCGCACTCCGTGCCCGCCTCCGAGTCGCTCTACTCCGTCAGCAGCGGAGAGTCCTCCCTCTCCGGTGAGTGTAGTGCGTGCCACGTCAAGAGGGGGCGGGAATGGGCTCGTGCTCGGCTCCGTGTCGTGCTACTCGGTGGGCGAGGCGGGCACAGTCGCTCTACTCCGTCAGCAGCGGAGAGTCCTCCCTCTCCGGTGAGTGTAGTGCGTGCCACGTCAAGAGGGGGCGGGAATGGGCTCGTGCTCGGCTCCGTGTCGTGCTACTCGGTGGGCGAGGCGGGCACAGTCGCTCTACTCCGTCAGCAGCGGAGAGTCCTCCCTCTCCGGTGAGTGTAGTGCGTGCCACGTCAAGAGGGGGCGGGAATGGGCTCGTGCCCGGCTCCGTGTCGTGCTACTCGGTGGGCGCGCACTCCGTGCCCGCCTCCGAGTCGCTCTACTCCGTCAGCAGCGGAGAGTCCTCCCTCTCCGGTGAGTGTAGTGCGTGCCACGTCAAGAGGGGGCGGGAATGGGCTCGTGCTCGGCTCCGTGTCGTGCTACTCGGTGGGCGAGGCGGGCACAGTCGCTCTACTCCGTCAGCAGCGGAGAGTCCTCCCTCTCCGGTGAGTGTAGTGCGTGCCACGTCAAGAGGGGGCGGGAATGGGCTCGTGCTCGGCTCCGTGTCGTGCTACTCGGTGGGCGCGCACTCCGTGCCCGCCTCCGAGTCGCTCTACTCCGTCAGCAGCGGAGAGTCCTCCCTCTCCGGTGAGTGTAGTGCGTGCCACGTCAAGAGGGGGCGGGAATGGGCTCGTGCTCGGCTCCGTGTCGTGCTACTCGGTGGGCGAGGCGGGCACAGTCGCTCTACTCCGTCAGCAGCGGAGAGTCCTCCCTCTCCGGTGAGTGTAGTGCGTGCCACGTCAAGAGGGGGCGGGAATGGGCTCGTGCTCGGCTCCGTGTCGTGCTACTCGGTGGGCGAGGCGGGCACAGTCGCTCTACTCCGTCAGCAGCGGAGAGTCCTCCCTCTCCGGTGAGTGTAGTGCGTGCCACGTCAAGAGGGGGCGGGAATGGGCTCGTGCTCGGCTCCGTGTCGTGCTACTCGGTGGGCGCGCACTCCGTGCCCGCCTCCGAGTCGCTCTACTCCGTCAGCAGCGGAGAGTCCTCCCTCTCCGGTGAGTGTAGTGCGTGCCACGTCAAGAGGGGGCGGGAATGGGCTCGTGCTCGGCTCCGTGTCGTGCTACTCGGTGGGCGAGGCGGGCACAGTCGCTCTACTCCGTCAGCAGCGGAGAGTCCTCCCTCTCCGGTGAGTGTAGTGCGTGCCACGTCAAGAGGGGGCGGGAATGGGCTCGTGCTCGGCTCCGTGTCGTGCTACTCGGTGGGCGCGCACTCCGTGCCCGCCTCCGAGTCGCTCTACTCCGTCAGCAGCGGAGAGTCCTCCCTCTCCGGTGAGTGTAGTGCGTGCCACGTCAAAAGGGGGCGGGAATAATCGCGTGCTCGGCTCCGTGTCGTGCTACTCGGTGGGCGAGGCGGGCACAGTCGCTCTACTCCGTCAGCAGCGGAGAGTCCTCCCTCTCCGGTGAGTGTAGTGCGTGCCACGTCAAGAGGGGGCGGGAATGGGCTCGTGCTCGGCTCCGTGTCGTGCTACTCGGTGGGCGCGCACTCCGTGCCCGCCTCCGAGTCGCTCTACTCCGTCAGCAGCGGAGAGTCCTCCCTCTCCGGTGAGTGTAGTGCGTGCCACGTCAAGAGGGGGCGGGAATAATCGCGTGCTCGGCTCCGTGTCGTGCTACTCGGTGGGCGAGGCGGGCACAGTCGCTCTACTCCGTCAGCAGCGGAGAGTCCTCCCTCTCCGGTGAGTGTAGTGCGTGCCACGTCAAGAGGGGGCGGGAATGGGCTCGTGCTCGGCTCCGTGTCGTGCTACTCGGTGGGCGCGCACTCCGTAACCGCCTCCGAGTCGCTCTACTCCGTCAGCAGCGGAGAGTCCTCCCTCTCCGGTGAGTGTAGTGCGTGCCACGTCAAGAGGGGGCGGGAATGGGCTCGTGCTCGGCTCCGTGTCGTGCTACTCGGTGGGCGAGGCGGGCACAGTCGCTCTACTCCGTCAGCAGCGGAGAGTCCTCCCTCTCCGGTGAGTGTAGTGCGTGCCACGTCAAGAGGGGGCGGGAATGGGCTCGTGCTCGGCTCCGTGTCGTGCTACTCGGTGGGCGAGGCGGGCACAGTCGCTCTACTCCGTCAGCAGCGGAGAGTCCTCCCTCTCCGGTGAGTGTAGTGCGTGCCACGTCAAGAGGGGGCGGGAATGGGCTCGTGCTCGGCTCCGTGTCGTGCTACTCGGTGGGCGCGCACTCCGTGCCCGCCTCCGAGTCGCTCTACTCCGTCAGCAGCGGAGAGTCCTCCCTCTCCGGTGAGTGTAGTGCGTGCCACGTCAAGAGGGGGCGGGAATAATCGCGTGCTCGGTTCCGTGTCGTGCTACTCGGTGGGCGAGGCGGGCACAGTCGCTCTACTCCGTCAGCAGCGGAGAGTCCTCCCTCTCCGGTGAGTGTAGTGCGTGCCACGTCAAGAGGGGGCGGGAATGGGCTCGTGCTCGGCTCCGTGTCGTGCTACTCGGTGGGCGCGCACTCCGTGCCTGCCTCCGAGTCGCTCTACTCCGTCAGCAGCGGAGAGTCCTCCCTCTCCGGTGAGTGTAGTGCGTGCCACGTCAAGAGGGGGCGGGAATAATCGCGTGCTCGGCTCCGTGTCGTGCTACTCGGTGGGCGAGGCGGGCACAGTCGCTCTACTCCGTCAGCAGCGGAGAGTCCTCCCTCTCCGGTGAGTGTAGTGCGTGCCACGTCAAGAGGGGGCGGGAATGGGCTCGTGCTCGGCTCCGTGTCGTGCTACTCGGTGGGCGCGCACTCCGTGCCCGCCTCCGAGTCGCTCTACTCCGTCAGCAGCGGAGAGTCCTCCCTCTCCGGTGAGTGTAGTGCGTGCCACGTCAAGAGGGGGCGGGAATGGGCTCGTGCTCGGCTCCGTGTCGTGCTACTCGGTGGGCGAGGCGGGCACAGTCGCTCTACTCCGTCAGCAGCGGAGAGTCCTCCCTCTCCGGTGAGTGTAGTGCGTGCCACGTCAAGAGGGGGCGGGAATGGGCTCGTGCTCGGCTCCGTGTCGTGCTACTCGGTGGGCGCGCACTCCGTGCCCGCCTCCGAGTCGCTCTACTCCGTCAGCAGCGGAGAGTCCTCCCTCTCCGGTGAGTGTAGTGCGTGCCACGTCAAGAGGGGGCGGGAATAATCGCGTGCTCGGCTCCGTGTCGTGCTACTCGGTGGGCGAGGCGGGCACAGTCGCTCTACTCCGTCAGCAGCGGAGAGTCCTCCCTCTCCGGTGAGTGTAGTGCGTGCCACGTCAAGAGGGGGCGGGAATGGGCTCGTGCTCGGCTCCGTGTCGTGCTACTCGGTGGGCGCGCACTCCGTGCCCGCCTCCGAGTCGCTCTACTCCGTCAGCAGCGGAGAGTCCTCCCTCTCCGGTGAGTGTAGTGCGTGCCACGTCAAGAGGGGGCGGGAATAATCGCGTGCTCGGCTCCGTGTCGTGCTACTCGGTGGGCGCGCACTCCGTGCCCGCCTCCGAGTCGCTCTACTCCGTCAGCAGCGGAGAGTCCTCCCTCTCCGGTGAGTGTAGTGCGTGCCACGTCAAGAGGGGGCGGGAATGGGCTCGTGCCCGGCTCCGTGTCGTGCTACTCGGTGGGCGCGCAATCCGTGCCCGCCTCCGAGTCGCTCTACTCCGTCAGCAGCGGAGAGTCCTCCCTCTCCGGTGAGTGTAGTGCGTGCCACGTCAAGAGGGGGCGGGAATGGGCTCGTGCTCGGCTCCGTGTCGTGCTACTCGGTGGGCGCGCACTCCGTGCCCGCCTCCGAGTCGCTCTACTCCGTCAGCAGCGGAGAGTCCTCCCTCTCCGGTGAGTGTAGTGCGTGCCACGTCAAGAGGGGGCGGGAATGGGCTCGTGCTCGGCTCCGTGTCGTGCTACTCGGTGGGCGCGCACTCCGTGCCCGCCTCCGAGTCGCTCTACTCCGTCAGCAGCGGAGAGTCCTCCCTCTCCGGTGAGTGTAGTGCGTGCCACGTCAAGAGGGGGCGGGAATGGGCTCGTGCTCGGCTCCGTGTCGTGCTACTCGGTGGGCGCGCACTCCGTGCCCGCCTCCGAGTCGCTCTACTCCGTCAGCAGCGGAGAGTCCTCCCTCTCCGGTGAGTGTAGTGCGTGCCACGTCAAGAGGGGGCGGGAATGGGCTCGTGCTCGGCTCCGTGTCGTGCTACTCGGTGGGCGCGCACTCCGTGCCCGCCTCCGAGTCGCTCTACTCCGTCAGCAGCGGAGAGTCCTCCCTCTCCGGTGAGTGTAGTGCGTGCCACGTCAAGAGGGGGCGGGAATGGGCTCGTGCCCGGCTCCGTGTCGTGCTACTCGGTGGGCGCGCACTCCGTGCCCGCCTCCGAGTCGCTCTACTCCGTCAGCAGCGGAGAGTCCTCCCTCTCCGGTGAGTGTAGTGCGTGCCACGTCAAGAGGGGGCGGGAATGGGCTCGTGCTCGGCTCCGTGTCGTGCTACTCGGTGGGCGCGCAATCCGTGCCCGCCTCCGAGTCGCTCTACTCCGTCAGCAGCGGAGAGTCCTCCCTCTCCGGTGAGTGTAGTGCGTGCCACGTCAAGAGGGGGCGGGAATGGGCTCGTGCTCGGCTCCGTGTCGTGCTACTCGGTGGGCGCGCACTCCGTGCCCGCCTCCGAGTCGCTCTACTCCGTCAGCAGCGGAGAGTCCTCCCTCTCCGGTGAGTGTAGTGCGTGCCACGTCAAGAGGGGGCGGGAATGGGCTCGTGCTCGGCTCCGTGTCGTGCTACTCGGTGGGCGAGGCGGGCACAGTCGCTCTACTCCGTCAGCAGCGGAGAGTCCTCCCTCTCCGGTGAGTGTAGTGCGTGCCACGTCAAGAGGGGGCGGGAATGGGCTCGTGCTCGGCTCCGTGTCGTGCTACTCGGTGGGCGAGGCGGGCACAGTCGCTCTACTCCGTCAGCAGCGGAGAGTCCTCCCTCTCCGGTGAGTGTAGTGCGTGCCACGTCAAGAGGGGGCGGGAATGGGCTCGTGCTCGGCTCCGTGTCGTGCTACTCGGTGGGCGCGCACTCCGTGCCCGCCTCCGAGTCGCTCTACTCCGTCAGCAGCGGAGAGTCCTCCCTCTCCGGTGAGTGTAGTGCGTGCCACGTCAAGAGGGGGCGGGAATGGGCTCGTGCTCGGCTCCGTGTCGTGCTACTCGGTGGGCGAGGCGGGCACAGTCGCTCTACTCCGTCAGCAGCGGAGAGTCCTCCCTCTCCGGTGAGTGTAGTGCGTGCCACGTCAAGAGGGGGCGGGAATGGGCTCGTGCTCGGCTCCGTGTCGTGCTACTCGGTGGGCGCGCACTCCGTGCCCGCCTCCGAGTCGCTCTACTCCGTCAGCAGCGGAGAGTCCTCCCTCTCCGGTGAGTGTAGTGCGTGCCACGTCAAGAGGGGGCGGGAATGGGCTCGTGCTCGGCTCCGTGTCGTGCTACTCGGTGGGCGAGGCGGGCACAGTCGCTCTACTCCGTCAGCAGCGGAGAGTCCTCCCTCTCCGGTGAGTGTAGTGCGTGCCACGTCAAGAGGGGGCGGGAATGGGCTCGTGCTCGGCTCCGTGTCGTGCTACTCGGTGGGCGCGCACTCCGTGCCCGCCTCCGAGTCGCTCTACTCCGTCAGCAGCGGAGAGTCCTCCCTCTCCGGTGAGTGTAGTGCGTGCCACGTCAAGAGGGGGCGGGAATAATCGCGTGCTCGGCTCCGTGTCGTGCTACTCGGTGGGCGAGGCGGGCACAGTCGCTCTACTCCGTCAGCAGCGGAGAGTCCTCCCTCTCCGGTGAGTGTAGTGCGTGCCACGTCAAGAGGGGGCGGGAATGGGCTCGTGCCCGGCTCCGTGTCGTGCTACTCGGTGGGCGCGCACTCCGTGCCCGCCTCCGAGTCGCTCTACTCCGTCAGCAGCGGAGAGTCCTCCCTCTCCGGTGAGTGTAGTGCGTGCCACGTCAAGAGGGGGCGGGAATAATCGCGTGCTCGGCTCCGTGTCGTGCTACTCGGTGGGCGAGGCGGGCACAGTCGCTCTACTCCGTCAGCAGCGGAGAGTCCTCCCTCTCCGGTGAGTGTAGTGCGTGCCACGTCAAGAGGGGGCGGGAATGGGCTCGTGCTCGGCTCCGTGTCGTGCTACTCGGTGGGCGCGCACTCCGTGCCCGCCTCCGAGTCGCTCTACTCCGTCAGCAGCGGAGAGTCCTCCCTCTCCGGTGAGTGTAGTGCGTGCCACGTCAAGAGGGGGCGGGAATGGGCTCGTGCTCGGCTCCGTGTCGTGCTACTCGGTGGGCGCGCACTCCGTGCCCGCCTCCGAGTCGCTCTACTCCGTCAGCAGCGGAGAGTCCTCCCTCTCCGGTGAGTGTAGTGCGTGCCACGTCAAGAGGGGGCGGGAATGGGCTCGTGCTCGGCTCCGTGTCGTGCTACTCGGTGGGCGCGCACTCCGTGCCCGCCTCCGAGTCGCTCTACTCCGTCAGCAGCGGAGAGTCCTCCCTCTCCGGTGAGTGTAGTGCGTGCCACGTCAAGAGGGGGCGGGAATAATCGCGTGCTCGGCTCCGTGTCGTGCTACTCGGTGGGCGAGGCGGGCACAGTCGCTCTACTCCGTCAGCAGCGGAGAGTCCTCCCTCTCCGGTGAGTGTAGTGCGTGCCACGTCAAGAGGGGGCGGGAATGGGCTCGTGCCCGGCTCCGTGTCGTGCTACTCGGTGGGCGCGCACTCCGTGCCCGCCTCCGAGTCGCTCTACTCCGTCAGCAGCGGAGAGTCCTCCCTCTCCGGTGAGTGTAGTGCGTGCCACGTCAAGAGGGGGCGGGAATAATCGCGTTCTCGGCTCCGTGTCGTGCTACTCGGTGGGCGCGCACTCCGTGCCCGCCTCCGAGTCGCTCTACTTAGTCAGCAGCGGAGAGTCCTCCCTCTCCGGTGAGTGTAGTGCGTGCCACGTCAAGAGGGGGCGGGAATGGGCTCGTGCCCGGCTCCGTGTCGTGCTACTCGGTGGGCGCGCAATCCGTGCCCGCCTCCGAGTCGCTCTACTCCGTCAGCAGCGGAGAGTCCTCCCTCTCCGGTGAGTGTAGTGCGTGCCACGTCAAGAGGGGGCGGGAATGGGCTCGTGCCCGGCTCCGTGTCGTGCTAATCGGTGGGCGCGCAATCCGTGCCCGCCTCCGAGTCGCTCTACTCCGTCAGCAGCGGAGAGTCCTCCCTCTCCGGTGAGTGTAGTGCGTGCCACGTCAAGAGGGGGCGGGAATGGGCTCGTGCCCGGCTCCGTGTCGTGCTAATCGGTGGGCGCGCAATCCGTGCCCGCCTCCGAGTCGCTCTACTCCGTCAGCAGCGGAGAGTCCTCCCTCTCCGGTGAGTGTAGTGCGTGCCACGTCAAGAGGGGGCGGGAATGGGCTCGTGCCCGGCTCCGTGTCGTGCTACTCGGTGGGCGCGCAATCCGTGCCCGCCTCCGAGTCGCTCTACTCCGTCAGCAGCGGAGAGTCCTCCCTCTCCGGTGAGTGTAGTGCGTGCCACGTCAAGAGGGGGCGGGAATGGGCTCGTGCCCGGCTCCGTGTCGTGCTAATCGGTGGGCGCGCAATCCGTGCCCGCCTCCGAGTCGCTCTACTCCGTCAGCAGCGGAGAGTCCTCCCTCTCCGGTGAGTGTAGTGCGTGCCACGTCAAGAGGGGGCGGGAATGGGCTCGTGCCCGGCTCCGTGTCGTGCTACTCGGTGGGCGCGCACTCCGTGCCCGCCTCCGAGTCGCTCTACTCCGTCAGCAGCGGAGAGTCCTCCCTCTCCGGTGAGTGTAGTGCGTGCCACGTCAAGAGGGGGCGGGAATGGGCTCGTGCTCGGCTCCGTGTCGTGCTACTCGGTGGGCGCGCACTCCGTGCCCGCCTCCGAGTCGCTCTACTCCGTCAGCAGCGGAGAGTCCTCCCTCTCCGGTGAGTGTAGTGCGTGCCACGTCAAGAGGGGGCGGGAATGGGCTCGTGCTCGGCTCCGTGTCGTGCTACTCGGTGGGCGCGCAATCCGTGCCCGCCTCCGAGTCGCTCTACTCCGTCAGCAGCGGAGAGTCCTCCCTCTCCGGTGAGTGTAGTGCGTGCCACGTCAAGAGGGGGCGGGAATGGGCTCGTGCTCGGCTCCGTGTCGTGCTACTCGGTGGGCGCGCAATCCGTGCCCGCCTCCGAGTCGCTCTACTCCGTCAGCAGCGGAGAGTCCTCCCTCTCCGGTGAGTGTAGTGCGTGCCACGTCAAGAGGGGGCGGGAATGGGCTCGTGCTCGGCTCCGTGTCGTGCTACTCGGTGGGCGCGCAATCCGTGCCCGCCTCCGAGTCGCTCTACTCCGTCAGCAGCGGAGAGTCCTCCCTCTCCGGTGAGTGTAGTGCGTGCCACGTCAAGAGGGGGCGGGAATGGGCTCGTGCCCGCCTCCGAGTCGCTCTACTCCGTCAGCAGCGGAGAGTCCTCCCTCTCCGGTGAGTGTAGTGCGTGCCACGTCAAGAGGGGGCGGGAATGGGCTCGTGCCCGGCTCCGTGTCGTGCTACTCGGTGGGCGCGCAATCCGTGCCCGCCTCCGAGTCGCTCTACTCCGTCAGCAGCGGAGAGTCCTCCCTCTCCGGTGAGTGTAGTGCGTGCCACGTCAAGAGGGGGCGGGAATGGGCTCGTGCCCGGCTCCGTGTCGTGCTACTCGGTGGGCGCGCACTCCGTGCCCGCCTCCGAGTCGCTCTACTCCGTCAGCAGCGGAGAGTCCTCCCTCTCCGGTGAGTGTAGTGCGTGCCACGTCAAGAGGGGGCGGGAATGGGCTCGTGCTCGGCTCCGTGTCGTGCTACTCGGTGGGCGCGCACTCCGTGCCCGCCTCCGAGTCGCTCTACTCCGTCAGCAGCGGAGAGTCCTCCCTCTCCGGTGAGTGTAGTGCGTGCCACGTCAAGAGGGGGCGGGAATGGGCTCGTGCTCGGCTCCGTGTCGTGCTACTCGGTGGGCGAGGCGGGCACAGTCGCTCTACTCCGTCAGCAGCGGAGAGTCCTCCCTCTCCGGTGAGTGTAGTGCGTGCCACGTCAAGAGGGGGCGGGAATGGGCTCGTGCTCGGCTCCGTGTCGTGCTACTCGGTGGGCGCGCACTCCGTGCCCGCCTCCGAGTCGCTCTACTCCGTCAGCAGCGGAGAGTCCTCCCTCTCCGGTGAGTGTAGTGCGTGCCACGTCAAGAGGGGGCGGGAATGGGCTCGTGCTCGGCTCCGTGTCGTGCTACTCGGTGGGCGCGCACTCCGTGCCCGCCTCCGAGTCGCTCTACTCCGTCAGCAGCGGAGAGTCCTCCCTCTCCGGTGAGTGTAGTGCGTGCCACGTCAAGAGGGGGCGGGAATGGGCTCGTGCTCGGCTCCGTGTCGTGCTACTCGGTGGGCGCGCACTCCGTGCCCGCCTCCGAGTCGCTCTACTCCGTCAGCAGCGGAGAGTCCTCCCTCTCCGGTGAGTGTAGTGCGTGCCACGTCAAGAGGGGGCGGGAATGGGCTCGTGCTCGGCTCCGTGTCGTGCTACTCGGTGGGCGCGCACTCCGTGCCCGCCTCCGAGTCGCTCTACTCCGTCAGCAGCGGAGAGTCCTCCCTCTCCGGTGAGTGTAGTGCGTGCCACGTCAAGAGGGGGCGGGAATGGGCTCGTGCTCGGCTCCGTGTCGTGCTACTCGGTGGGCGCGCACTCCGTGCCCGCCTCCGAGTCGCTCTACTCCGTCAGCAGCGGAGAGTCCTCCCTCTCCGGTGAGTGTAGTGCGTGCCACGTCAAGAGGGGGCGGGAATGGGCTCGTGCTCGGCTCCGTGTCGTGCTACTCGGTGGGCGCGCACTCCGTGCCCGCCTCCGAGTCGCTCTACTCCGTCAGCAGCGGAGAGTCCTCCCTCTCCGGTGAGTGTAGTGCGTGCCACGTCAAGAGGGGGCGGGAATGGGCTCGTGCTCGGCTCCGTGTCGTGCTACTCGGTGGGCGAGGCGGGCACAGTCGCTCTACTCCGTCAGCAGCGGAGAGTCCTCCCTCTCCGGTGAGTGTAGTGCGTGCCACGTCAAGAGGGGGCGGGAATGGGCTCGTGCTCGGCTCCGTGTCGTGCTACTCGGTGGGCGCGCACTCCGTGCCCGCCTCCGAGTCGCTCTACTCCGTCAGCAGCGGAGAGTCCTCCCTCTCCGGTGAGTGTAGTGCGTGCCACGTCAAGAGGGGGCGGGAATGGGCTCGTGCTCGGCTCCGTGTCGTGCTACTCGGTGGGCGAGGCGGGCACAGTCGCTCTACTCCGTCAGCAGCGGAGAGTCCTCCCTCTCCGGTGAGTGTAGTGCGTGCCACGTCAAGAGGGGGCGGGAATGGGCTCGTGCTCGGCTCCGTGTCGTGCTACTCGGTGGGCGCGCACTCCGTGCCCGCCTCCGAGTCGCTCTACTCCGTCAGCAGCGGAGAGTCCTCCCTCTCCGGTGAGTGTAGTGCGTGCCACGTCAAGAGGGGGCGGGAATGGGCTCGTGCTCGGCTCCGTGTCGTGCTACTCGGTGGGCGCGCACTCCGTGCCCGCCTCCGAGTCGCTCTACTCCGTCAGCAGCGGAGAGTCCTCCCTCTCCGGTGAGTGTAGTGCGTGCCACGTCAAGAGGGGGCGGGAATGGGCTCGTGCTCGGCTCCGTGTCGTGCTACTCGGTGGGCGCGCACTCCGTGCCCGCCTCCGAGTCGCTCTACTCCGTCAGCAGCGGAGAGTCCTCCCTCTCCGGTGAGTGTAGTGCGTGCCACGTCAAGAGGGGGCGGGAATGGGCTCGTGCTCGGCTCCGTGTCGTGCTACTCGGTGGGCGAGGCGGGCACAGTCGCTCTACTCCGTCAGCAGCGGAGAGTCCTCCCTCTCCGGTGAGTGTAGTGCGTGCCACGTCAAGAGGGGGCGGGAATGGGCTCGTGCTCGGCTCCGTGTCGTGCTACTCGGTGGGCGCGCACTCCGTGCCCGCCTCCGAGTCGCTCTACTCCGTCAGCAGCGGAGAGTCCTCCCTCTCCGGTGAGTGTAGTGCGTGCCACGTCAAGAGGGGGCGGGAATGGGCTCGTGCTCGGCTCCGTGTCGTGCTACTCGGTGGGCGCGCACTCCGTGCCCGCCTCCGAGTCGCTCTACTCCGTCAGCAGCGGAGAGTCCTCCCTCTCCGGTGAGTGTAGTGCGTGCCACGTCAAGAGGGGGCGGGAATGGGCTCGTGCTCGGCTCCGTGTCGTGCTACTCGGTGGGCGCGCACTCCGTGCCCGCCTCCGAGTCGCTCTACTCCGTCAGCAGCGGAGAGTCCTCCCTCTCCGGTGAGTGTAGTGCGTGCCACGTCAAGAGGGGGCGGGAATGGGCTCGTGCTCGGCTCCGTGTCGTGCTACTCGGTGGGCGCGCACTCCGTGCCCGCCTCCGAGTCGCTCTACTCCGTCAGCAGCGGAGAGTCCTCCCTCTCCGGTGAGTGTAGTGCGTGCCACGTCAAGAGGGGGCGGGAATGGGCTCGTGCTCGGCTCCGTGTCGTGCTACTCGGTGGGCGCGCACTCCGTGCCCGCCTCCGAGTCGCTCTACTCCGTCAGCAGCGGAGAGTCCTCCCTCTCCGGTGAGTGTAGTGCGTGCCACGTCAAGAGGGGGCGGGAATGGGCTCGTGCTCGGCTCCGTGTCGTGCTACTCGGTGGGCGCGCACTCCGTGCCCGCCTCCGAGTCGCTCTACTCCGTCAGCAGCGGAGAGTCCTCCCTCTCCGGTGAGTGTAGTGCGTGCCACGTCAAGAGGGGGCGGGAATGGGCTCGTGCTCGGCTCCGTGTCGTGCTACTCGGTGGGCGCGCACTCCGTGCCCGCCTCCGAGTCGCTCTACTCCGTCAGCAGCGGAGAGTCCTCCCTCTCCGGTGAGTGTAGTGCGTGCCACGTCAAGAGGGGGCGGGAATGGGCTCGTGCTCGGCTCCGTGTCGTGCTACTCGGTGGGCGCGCACTCCGTGCCCGCCTCCGAGTCGCTCTACTCCGTCAGCAGCGGAGAGTCCTCCCTCTCCGGTGAGTGTAGTGCGTGCCACGTCAAGAGGGGGCGGGAATGGGCTCGTGCTCGGCTCCGTGTCGTGCTACTCGGTGGGCGCGCACTCCGTGCCCGCCTCCGAGTCGCTCTACTCCGTCAGCAGCGGAGAGTCCTCCCTCTCCGGTGAGTGTAGTGCGTGCCACGTCAAGAGGGGGCGGGAATAATCGCGTGCTCGGCTCCGTGTCGTGCTACTCGGTGGGCGAGGCGGGCACAGTCGCTCTACTCCGTCAGCAGCGGAGAGTCCTCCCTCTCCGGTGAGTGTAGTGCGTGCCACGTCAAGAGGGGGCGGGAATGGGCTCGTGCTCGGCTCCGTGTCGTGCTACTCGGTGGGCGCGCACTCCGTGCCCGCCTCCGAGTCGCTCTACTCCGTCAGCAGCGGAGAGTCCTCCCTCTCCGGTGAGTGTAGTGCGTGCCACGTCAAGAGGGGGCGGGAATGGGCTCGTGCTCGGCTCCGTGTCGTGCTACTCGGTGGGCGCGCACTCCGTGCCCGCCTCCGAGTCGCTCTACTCCGTCAGCAGCGGAGAGTCCTCCCTCTCCGGTGAGTGTAGTGCGTGCCACGTCAAGAGGGGGCGGGAATGGGCTCGTGCTCGGCTCCGTGTCGTGCTACTCGGTGGGCGCGCACTCCGTGCCCGCCTCCGAGTCGCTCTACTCCGTCAGCAGCGGAGAGTCCTCCCTCTCCGGTGAGTGTAGTGCGTGCCACGTCAAGAGGGGGCGGGAATGGGCTCGTGCTCGGCTCCATGTCGTGCTACTCGGTGGGCGCGCACTCCGTGCCCGCCTCCGAGTCGCTCTACTCCGTCAGCAGCGGAGAGTCCTCCCTCTCCGGTGAGTGTAGTGCGTGCCACGTCAAGAGGGGGCGGGAATGGGCTCGTGCTCGGCTCCGTGTCGTGCTACTCGGTGGGCGCGCACTCCGTGCCCGCCTCCGAGTCGCTCTACTCCGTCAGCAGCGGAGAGTCCTCCCTCTCCGGTGAGTGTAGTGCGTGCCACGTCAAGAGGGGGCGGGAATGGGCTCGTGCTCGGCTCCGTGTCGTGCTACTCGGTGGGCGCGCACTCCGTGCCCGCCTCCGAGTCGCTCTACTCCGTCAGCAGCGGAGAGTCCTCCCTCTCCGGTGAGTGTAGTGCGTGCCACGTCAAGAGGGGGCGGGAATGGGCTCGTGCTCGGCTCCGTGTCGTGCTACTCGGTGGGCGAGGCGGGCACAGTCGCTCTACTCCGTCAGCAGCGGAGAGTCCTCCCTCTCCGGTGAGTGTAGTGCGTGCCACGTCAAGAGGGGGCGGGAATGGGCTCGTGCTCGGCTCCGTGTCGTGCTACTCGGTGGGCGCGCACTCCGTGCCCGCCTCCGAGTCGCTCTACTCCGTCAGCAGCGGAGAGTCCTCCCTCTCCGGTGAGTGTAGTGCGTGCCACGTCAAGAGGGGGCGGGAATGGGCTCGTGCTCGGCTCCGTGTCGTGCTACTCGGTGGGCGCGCACTCCGTGCCCGCCTCCGAGTCGCTCTACTCCGTCAACCGTTTTCATATTTTATATTTATATTTCCGTCTCTTCCTGCAAGTGAGGCTGAGTTTATCATGTTCAAACACGTCACTTTTAGTGAACCATATAGATTTCCTTCCATGCCGTCCATACCTAAAGTTACGTGACGTTATGTTGACTTTGATATTATTGTTTTGTCCTTTCGTGCACTCGGCCCTCAGCCATTGCAGTGAGTGTTGGCACTGGTAGTGCAGCGTGTGCGTGTGCGTGCGCAGGCGTGTCGTCGGCGTCGAGCGGGTCGGTGTGCGCGGGCAAGCTGTGCGCAGGCGCGCGCTGCGGCGGAGCGTGCATGGGCGCGGTGCCCCGCGTGCCTCTCCCCGCACGTCCCGCCGCGCCGCCCCGCCAGCCCCTCTCGGGCGCGCTGCGACGCTCGCAGCACCACAGCATGAAGGTAAGGTACCATTCCGATCATAGCTTCAGGCGACAATCACCCGCAGCAGAGACGCAGTACCTGTCACGTTAGCTTCGTCTACCTTTATTTATGCAAAGCGCGGTGTGGCGGACGGCGGGCCCTTACTTGGCGGTATCGGCGTTCCCATGGGCTTTGTTACTTTCGAGGCGGGCTGCGCAAACCATGCCGGCCGGTCTGGTGTTTTTCACACTATATTTGAGGATGCAAGGTTGTACGGCCCCGTTCCAGTTAACCGATCCAAGGATCTAAGGTTGGTTCTGATTTCGGAAATGTCGACATTGAATGAGTTCATTCTTTGCCAGTTTCTCGTTGAACGATCTCATCGCTTAGCGTATCAAGAAAATCGTCACTTTTTCAAAATCAAAATCATTTATTGCCGTATCACTTAAAATTGTACAAATGTGTGAACAAACGGTACTTTACAAAGTATAGTGATTACCACGGAATATTGAGGAGGCAGGAAGTGAAACGTTTGTAAATTTGTTCCAGGACCGCTGTTACCGTTTTACTTAAGACCTTTTTGCTCCGCGAATGTATAACAGTCGCTTTTGGCTATCCCTTCTTGATCGATAACCAAACAACAAATCCACACTTGTTTAGTAAATATGAACCTTAACGTAATCACTCTATGTTGGAATTCCAATACTGTTTGCAATCAAATGTTACGTCACTTTCGAACACGGCCGAGCGCCTCACACGCAAGTGGTCACAAACAACGTAGCGAGACATGACCCGGAGACGAGCCCGGAGAGCGAAAAGACGCCGCGACGCCATATGTTTCGTAATGCATTTGTCGTAAGTTTTATCGCTATTCATGTAAATGATACTTACTGGTGATACGAAACTCCTCCATTATGAAGGTTGTGCACCGGCGGTCGTGTTTGCACGTTATTATGGCACAGTACGGCATACTCCTTTTCAATTTTAGATTGTATCACGGATAAGTTAATGCACAGGACAGCCGCAGAGGAGTGAATCATGCGCGTATAAAGTGAGCGGGTCCCCGCTAAAGACCGGCGCCTTACATCCTAATTGTTCTGTGGTGATTACCTAAATTTAGATGTGGCAATAGAGTTTCGCATTTTCTGCGAGTACTCAGGTGTGTAGAAATAAAATACATCATACATCAAGTACATATTACATAACAATAAAAAAGACATTATTACCTAACCTTTATTATCGTTGTTAAACTCTGTTACGTTGTAGTAAGCTTTAGTTTGTAGCCAGGCTTTCAGCTGTCTTTTAAAGATAACAGGGCTTTGGGACCATTTAAACCTTGAGGAAGTTTATTAAATATCGTAGTCGCTGAATGTCTTGTGCTTTTTAATACCAGTGTTGTTCTTACGGGAGCCTTGTACGGGTTGCCAGCTTCACATTGACGCGTATTATATCTTGTGATATCAGCGGCTGCAGAAAAATATTGCGGATGCTCTTTGACAAAACTACATAATTCTAAAATATATATAATGCTAATGTTACAATTTTTTTATCCTTAAATATTGTCCTGCAGGTATCTTGGTACCTTTTTTTTTTTATCCATAATATAACATTACAAGATATAAAACAATACAGATATTTGACACTTTGGATTCAACCATACCGGTAGGCCAGATTAGGCCCGTGGTGGAATGGTTGTCAGGAGTAATAGACAGTTAGAAAGACGATGGCGTCTTCGATGTTTAGTGCAAGATGTAAATAGTTGCTGAGCTTCGAATAAGAATATTTTGTGAGTGAATTATATGTCATGAATGAATATTTATGTATGAATAATATATTAATGAAGTATATAAAATATATATAGTTTATATAGTCCGTGTATAGTAAAGTATGCTTATGGAATGTATGTATATAGTATTTATATATATATGTATGTATGTATGTAAGTATGCTGCAAGTTCTATTGAGATTTAAGAAGAGATTTATTTAATTTATTGTATTATGAGAGAAACGGCATGCTCACTTTCGTGTCTACCTAATGTTATAAGCCAGGAAGTTATGCTCTTTTTAATTACTGGTCTTTTATATTTGTCTATATGAGGGAGGGCCTTGATTATATAATTGTAAATTTTTGGGGCTAAATATACATAAGATCTCTGCGCAAAGTGTGTGGTTGTATGGGGATGAGGCAGGCAATGTTTTTGTCTTGTGATATACGAGTGGACAGATGGGGTTACGTTTGCCGCTGAAGCAACTTCCTTTTCTTTAAATACTTCTATAGCGATCGTCCTTATGTACAGTTGTCGCACGTCAAGTAAGTGTAATTCTTGGAAGAGTAAATCTGATGAGTATCTATAAGGCTTCTTGCTGATCACGCGTAGTAAGGCCTTTTGTGCTTTAACTAATGGATCCATATTCGTTTTGGCCATTCCTCCCCATGCGATCTGTCCATAAGAAATTATTGACTGCCCCAAAGCATAATAAATAGATTTCAGAGTTTTTATATTTAAGATATTCCTAATATTTATAAAGATATGGATCAACTTTCTAACTCTGCCTGATATTTTATCTATGTGTGATTTCCAGTTCAAATGTTTATCATATACAATTCCGAGATATGTCAAAGATTCAACCCTTTCAATAGCTTTACAGTTGCATTGAGCACCAAGAATACAATTGTGTATGGTAACTGATTTTTCAGGAGGAGGTTGGCGTCTTGAGTCTATGGAATACGTCATATATTTAGTTTTTTCAATGTTCAGTGACAGTAAATGTAGATCAAGCCATTGCTTGACTTTTGCCAAGCCAGTTTCTGATTTATAGAACACCTCTTCCCAAGTATCACCATAAAATAAAAAAACTATATCATCAGCATACGCTATGATTTCACCGTCTATCAGAAGCCGACAGAGGCTGTCAATATAAAGAAATAAGGTAGGGCCGAGAGTACTACCTTGTGGGACACCTCGGTTGATTGTCCTGCTGCTGCTTTTTACCTTATTTAAAGTAACAGCTTGTGTTCTATGTGTTAAGTATGATTTTAGCCAGTTGTAAGAGTTGCCAGAGGGATTAAATTGTTCAATTTTTTTTAATAATAGTCCGTGGGAGACGGTATCAAAAGCTTTTTTTAAGTCTATGAATACAGCCATGCAATTGCGCTTTGAGTCTAATTGATGAACAATAGTTTTGGTTAAATGATGAACAGCATCTTTCGTACCCATGTCTTTCCTAAATCCAAATTGCGTGTTTGCCAGAAGTTTATTTTTTTCTAAATAATTCATTATCTGCACATTTGCAATTTTTTCAATATTTTTACTAATTGTATTTAACAGTGATATTGGCCTATAATTACTAATATTTTCTTTGTCTCCTGATTTGTAAATGGGTACTAAGTTTGCTTGTTTAAGTTTGTGAGGGAAGACACCTGACTTGAAGCTGCAATGTATAATGTGTGATAAAGGAAAAAGTATGTGAGTCTTGATTTTTTTCAGAGTTAAGGTAGATATATCATCAGGCCCCGGTGCACTGTTAGTTTTTAGAGAATCAATGCATTTTTCGATTTCATTCTCTGACACAAATTTAAAAGAAAGTGACTGCATTGTGAGTTTGCGGAGCGTATAATTATTAATGATTAAATCCTCTGTCGTTTTTAGATTTTCAGCTAGATTTGTAGCGAGGGTATTGCCAATATTGACGAAAAAACGATTAAATTCATCGGATATTTCATTTTTATTGCTAATTTGTTTCCCGTTCAAGTATATTTTATCTACCTGCGTTTTGTTTCTAATATCCAAGTTATTTATTTCTTTGATAACTCTCCATATAGTCTTTGTGTCATTATTGCTTTCAATAACTTTATTACTATAATACTTGTCTTTAGCTGCTCTTATCAGATACTTACATTTATTTCTAATTTTTTTGTAATAAGATATCAGCTGTGTGTTATTAGGGAAGCGTTTACTTTGTCGATATAATTTATCCCTTTTTCTTAGAAACATTACGAGTCTTTCAGTTATCCACGGTTTTATTGTCCTTTTTTTTTGAGAGATCTTTGTTTGCGTGCTATTCATATCTATGCATCTTTGCAAGATTTTCATCATGTTGTCCAATGCAGCATCAACATCATATGTTTTAACAGTATCAATCCATTGTTCCTCCTCAAGTTGTTCATTCATTTTTGTATAGTTTATATTAATTTTAAGATTATTAGCCGTTATTCTTGTTTGTTTCTCTGTGTACACATCCAAAAACGTTATATAATGATCAGTTATAGGTGACCGTAGTATGGCTCCTTTGTAAGTATTCTTAGATTTTATAAATATATGATCAATGCAGGATTTATCAGTAATGCGAGTAGGTGAGTTAATTACGGAAACATACCCATGTTGTGCCATTAGGTTTAGGTAGTCATCTGCTCTCGGATGTTTTTCGTTTATAATGTTAATATTAATGTCACCTAGTACTGCCAGTTGCATTGGGGAGTTCACTGATTTTAGAAACAAGTCCAGAGAACATAAAAATGGGTTCATATCCTTGATAGAAGGAGACCTATATAGAGTGAGAATATTAATATAATGACATTTGATAAACAATGCGTTGGAATCGACTATTTTTATAGGTTGGTATTGGGGTGATAGAATATTTTTTACATATGCAACGATACCTGCTGAGCGGTTAGAGTGTTCCGAAGTGGAGAATCGTACATAATCGGAGAGTTCGGGTAGATTTTCCGCACATTCAAGCCAGGCTTCAGTGAGCAATATTATATCTATCTCCGTTCTTATACCCTGGAGCAGAACAAGTAATTGGTCGAAATTTTTACCTATGCTTCTGATATTCAATTGGAGTATTTTAATAGAATTGGATTGGATGAAGAAATCTGAACCCATCCTATGAAAATCATCAATTATTATAGCGTCTCCATGAGACACCTCATCTAATTCATCGAGTATTGTAGCCATTTTCCTACCTTTTATTTTGTTTCAATGAGTGAAATACTACAACATGTACATAAATACTCAAGATGTATCCGTTGTTTTTTCTAATGTATTTAGTATTTTTGTGATGCTGTGAGTTTTTACCACTTTGAATTATGAGGACATAGCACCATTAATAGCCTGTTGTTAAGATTTATGTGGGTGCCAGCAGTATTGATAATATTATACAAAATAATGATATGGCTATGTGGGAAACATATTTGTAACCTGTGTGCATACGTATTGCGCCAGTTTAAAAATATTAGTAGATTTGTGTAGGTGTCCGGTGCATACAGATAATATTTATTAATATATATAATAAAATAAATAATATGAATTACATGATTAAATGAATCACTATACAGAAAAAACAAGTGTACATAGGCCAAATATTGTTGCATTTTGTATAAGACTGATGCAATATTAGTTAAACATAGATGAAACTTAATTGTAAAAACATGTTCTGCTATAAATAATGGATTAAACCTATAACTTACATAATTAAGTGACGTACAACTAATGACATCATACAGTATCTGCGTACTTTTATGCCGAAAAAACATGCTGCACGGGTATACATAGGGCAGTAATATTTGTATTTTATAGATTGTTGACATGAGATTAATTAAAACTATACCATTACTAGACATAATTCCTCCGTAGTAAATATTTTTATAGCTACATTTGATTATACAAATAGTGACAAATTGTGATACAAAGATGTTATTTGAGATCAGGTGACTGTTTTGTGGTTGGATCCCACCTCCAAAAAATCTTTTTCACTCCTAATATACACAGGTCTGGCTCCATCAGTACGTTTGATTAATATGTGTCCTTTCTTTGTCCAGACGTATTTATAGTTATTTGTTCTGGCATATTTCTTAGCTTCAGAAAGAAGAAACTTCCGTCGTGATGTAAGGTGCTCATTGACATATAGCCGGTCGGATGAAGACGAGGCAGGGCACATTTGGGAAGACAACGCAGTTCCATCCAGAATGTCTATTTTGAGAGGCTGCCTAGCCCGGCACGCCTTCATTATGCTTTCCTTTAGCTCCAGACTGCACAGCTTAGCCACTATGCTGGGCGCAGCACGAGAGGGCGCCGCGGGCGTCCCGGTTACTCCGGTGGAAGAAGTACGCGGCGGAGGTTGGCGGCAGGCCCAGACGATGTCTGAGGGTGTGATGGGGCAATTCACTTTCTCGCACAGCTTCACGATAGCCTCAGTGGGCTGGATATTTGCGGGGACGCCCTGCACCTCAATGTTAGTCGCGAGGGCCTCCTGATCAGCATTCTCAATCTTGATACGCAACTCAAATACCACCTTTCTTAGCTCAGTTCTCTCTTCAGAGGCCTCTTTCAGTTGAGCAGCCTGCGCCGTCACCATTTTTTGCAATTCGTCTCCGCGGTCAGTTTGAAACTGAAGAGATTTCAGGATCTCATTTTGCACCTGCTTGAATTCTGCAAATTGCTGATGATTTTGTTGCATCGTCGCCAGGATCAGCTTGACATCCTTCTGAAGACTGGACACAGCATTGGAAAGGTCGAGAGGTACACTAAAAGGGCTCGTGGCTGTCGCGTTCGGGGAGTCCATAATATCTTCCATAATAAAAGATGGTTTCTTGCAGTTTTTTTTGCAAGGGTCACACCTCCACTCGACTTCGCTAGTTTTAATAGACTGTAATACTGCATTCGATATTTTAGCACATTTGATATGATACCAATTGTTGCAGGATCCCATGCATTGCAGGCCGGCTCGTACTTTATTTATTCTCTCAGTGCAAACTATACAAGAACTCATTATTGAACCTTTTATGTGTAGTTTTCGTTAGATACGTCTGCAACGAGTGTAGTAAAATGTCCACAGATGGCGTCGTTAGCTATGGTTCACATCAATAGTTTGGTGCAAATGATGTGTTTTGCTACTTGATAAGAGATGGCGCCAGTCGTCAACAAAAGTTGCAGGTAATTCTAAAATAGAATTTTAAGGATGATAATAGTTCTAACTTTTTTCCCACAAGAGTTAATAAAAAGGTCTTTCCTGCACTGAAACACTTTGGTTAATTGGTTTAGTTTGACGATATATACTAGCTTCAGGTTGTATATTTTGGTTACTTTTGTAGTTTTTTATTCACTGGTCTTAATTCTCTCAATTTCCTTCTTATTTATCGACACTCAGGATGAAATAACAGTACCACTACTAAATCTGACTAAGTTATTCACTTTGCTGCTGTTTTTATTAACTTTCACTCGATTGTTTTTAAGAATTTTAAATATATTGACAGAGCTGTGTTTTCTATAGACTACACTGGAAGAGCGCCATCTACCATCCATTATATCCTCATACTATACATTGTTCGAATACACCTCTTTTGTAGAACAAATATTTTGTTTGCATCTACAGAGTTTCCCCAGAATATCACTCCGTAATTAAGATGGGAATAAACAAAACCATAATATGCCATTAAGCTAGTCTCTATAGAAGATACCGCAGTGAGCACTTTTAAGGCATAACAAAAACTGCTTATTTTCTTTTTTTAAATCTCTATATGAGTTTTCCAGTTGACGTTACTTTCTATCATCATTCCAAGAAATTTTGCGCTTGTTACTTCCTCGATGACCTTTCCTGCATATGTAATTGTAATATCTTGCCTCGAGCCTTGATATGGGTGGAATTGTATTATGTTGGTTTTCGATATATTCATGCATAATTCATTACAATTCAGCCAGTTAATTATATCTGTAACGGTTTTTTTACTGTTCCCTCATTTTGCTTCGGATTACATTTATATGCAGCTGCGATTAGTCCAGTTGCATCATCAGCAAAAAGTACAATTTTGTGTATAGTGCATTCAGAAAATTCGTTAATGTAAATGAGGATGTCTCTGCTGAAAATGCTGCGTCCACGTCGCGTCGCAGGCTGCTGAAGTCTGACGTGCAGGTCGGAAGCGCACCTTGAAGGGCAATTGACAACGCGCACGATACGCCCATAATCAATCAGTGGTTACATTACATTAATGTTGCCTGATTATTTTATGAAAATAGTTATTCTAGTTCTTTCATTAGCTCTATATATTTAAATCTTCGCAACGGTTGTCACTTTTATCGTTTGTCAATGTTTAATCAGATAAACTACGGCATTTAGTTCTCATTTTGATCACCCGGTGCGGATCCCAAATTTTGCGATCCCAGTTTTGCGTGGAGTATTGTTCGCATCTGTGGGACGGTTCAGCTAAATGCCTGCTTGGTTCCTTAAACTCGTCGACGATTCCGAGGTGTACCATATTTTAAAGACCCTCCAGCAGCGAAGGTATGCACATAGGGTGTCTCTCTGTGTGTTATCGTCTGTATCACAGGGAATGCTCTTCGGAGCTGCATTACGCCATCATTGCGTGACATTTCTATCATCGCTCGACGCAAAACAGACAGGGAATGCATTCACTGTCGGCATTCCTCTAATTCGAACAGAGCAATTCTGTACTGTCTGTCCAGCCTGGGGTTCTTCGAACATGGTGCAAGGAAGGACCTGGCCAGCTGGCATAGCTTTTCCAGTCCCTGTGAAAGTTCAACAGCCCATGCACATCGTCGGCACAGAATTCGTCGGGTGGGTTGAAGGCCTGCGTACGCCATGTCACTCTATACATAAAATATAACATACATACCTTCTCGTAAGCACAGTGTTGTGAACGGTCATCCGAGCAACCAGTCATTCCGGAGCAAAGATTTGATTTGTTTTTAACAACTATTTTTTATCGTTGTTCTGGTTTTAGGTTTCTTTGCTGAACAGTAAATATGTAAAGGTAATTTTAAGGATTCTTAAATTTTATATTTATTTATTTACTAGTTCACGAACAGAATAAATTATCGCAATACATGGTATTATGTAACATTATGCCGTTTAGGAAGATGTCCTACAAGAAGTGAACTCATTGCATGCACAAAAAAAAAACTAATAATTCCATTTAAAATTTAAAATTACAAAAAAATTCAACGCAATTCAATTTAACATTCAACCCAAATTAAGTCAAAATCAAATTAACTGTAATTGAACTTACTTCAAATAGTTAAACAAAGAGTCAAAATTACTTATTTTTTGGTTTTGAAATCGAAAACAAATACATATGTATACGTTATAATTTTTAACTCATTAGAAACATTTAAAATTGCGAAATTATAAAAATTTTGCGCAAAGCTTCATGTGAAAGTTACCGGTGCCGAAGATAAATAATATGACATTGATATATGCAAGCGTTTTATCATAGAGTAGTTTTATGATGCAAATGCACCCCTTAAAAGGAGGCCAGGTTTTTCACATGTTTTTCAAGGATTGTTAGCCTGCAGTCGATCGGCGGCGATCGATCGACTGCAGGCGTGTGCGTGATGTGTGCGTGACGTGTGCGTGGCGTGTCGGCTGCAGGCGCGGCTGCAGGAGTACGCGGGCGGCGGTGGAGGTGCGGGGTGTGCGGGCGGCGAGGCGGGGGGGGGCCGCCTGCCGCCCATCCGCGAGTTCCAGCGCGAGTTCCGCGAGGGGAGACGCGACGCGGAGGGGGAGCCGCCCCCACACCCGCCCGCACCACTCTCCGTCTCCACTAGGATCAGGTCATCACTATATCCATGCCCTTTTATGTGTTCCGTCTCCGTCCGTCCATGCGAGCAGATTCCCGCCTCGATGCCCGCTGACTTCCCATTGAACTAACTCCATAACGACAATAGGTTTACAAACCCTCAATACACAATTAAAATGTGACCACGCAGTGCTCATAAATGTAAGGTGGCACAAAGAACCACAAAGGCGATACAATCGAATCTTAATAAGAAATGTAATAAACCTCAAGATACTACTCACAATTATGCCGCGCGGCGTTGCAGGTGATGTGTCCCTCGCCACAGCCCTCGCCGCGAAGAAGCTCGAGTGTGAATAAATAAATAAATATGACTCAAGGAAAAGTTGGGCTCCATAGTAAATGAACGGTCACCTTTCCGAAATCTCTGAGCCCGGCCACCCTAATATGCGTCGTGTTTAAAACTTCTATCAATCCAAAGTGTCAGTCGTTACCACTCAAAAATATATTTACAAAAAAAAACTATGTACTATAATGAAACCTAAAGCGTTATGTTTCCTGCAGGTGCGCGCAAAAGATTGTGACGCAACTGGAAAGTTCGCCGCAGAGGAGAACCGCCAACTTCTTCAGAAGCCCCCTGCGAGCCCCGAGCGTGCAGACGGCGGCGGTGGAGGGCGCGGCGGGGATGGCGGAGGCGGAGGGCGCCGAGTCTGCGGGCGATGCGCGCGCCGTCAGCGGCGCGAGCGAGAAGGGAGAGACGACGTCGGCGAGCACGCCGGTGAGCGCCGCCGAGCGACGCCGCCTGCGGTTCAAGGCCGAGAAGGAAGCGAAGTGCCAGGCCAAGAGGGAGGAGAAGCAGGCCAAGCTGCTCGCGAAGGAGGAGGAGCGGCAGGCGAAGATGCTCGCCAAGGAGGAAGAGAGGCGAGCCAAACTGCGAGCCAAGCAGGCGAAGCAGCTCGCTAAGGAAGAAGAGAAGCGCGCCAAGCTTCTCGCTAAGGAAGAGAAGAAGAAAGCGAAAAAGGAAGCGAGACTCGCGGCGCAGGCGGAAAAGTAGAATCCCCCTTCTTTAGTATAGGGAGGTAGCGGTAGGTGACAGTAGCTAACAAACCCCTTAAAATATAGAGGTGCAATTATTGTATGTATGTAGAATGCATTGGCGGAACCACTCCAGGCGTCTTTAGTGAAACAGCTCTTACCGTGACTCGGGGTGAACAGAAACTGAAAGGGAAAATAAACTGCAGCATTTTTGTGCTTGTCAAAGAAAATGTCAATTTTATTGCATATTCAAAACGTTATTTATGCGGCGGTGGGTCATCTACGTTTAAATTCGTCCTAAATAATCTTACTTATTTGCATTATACAATTGTATACTTTCGTATACATGAGTAGGTTCACTGTCCATACAATTATTGACTATTGTTGCAATGTAACGACTAGACTGGTGATAGACCTGGAAATTCCTAGCCAGTGCTTGGAATCGATCCAAATAATAGCAATCGTTTAAGACTGATAAAAATGTATGTGCACGTTGTATTGTCCGGAAATGGCGGTTTGTGTCGTTCGTTAGGTCATGGGCAAGTCATGGCTGTAACCCGACCCGCTTCGCGAATTACTATAGGAGCGGTCATCCGATGCAAAACTATTTGTATAGGTCGTCGCAACGGCCAGTATATTAGGAAGATTATTTATGGGGATCGAAATAAACAATAGTTTAATATTTTTTTCCAGAATATCCTCTAAATAAAAAGTTAGACTTTCCATACAATGTAATTAATTAATCTATTATAAAGAGAATCGAATGTTTCGAAAGAACGTGGGAACGCTGTATGTAAATGGACATGGATGGCTAATATCACATCTACTGTCATCATTTTATTCTGACACTCCACGTGGGTTCCATGCCAAGATCTTCCTTATGCACGGTTACAACATCGCACCAAATGACACCAGACGAAACCATACATTTCAATAAATGATATCTCGGTAACTAAACAATTTGGAGAAAATAAGATTTACCCTTTTTTCTCGGGAAAAGCATGAGAATGGCTGGCGAAATTAATGCACAGGCCGTTGCAACACCTTTTATACAGGTTCTTCGAAGACAAAAAGAGAATATCTTTTTTCCCTAAAATATCTAGTTACCGAAATATTAATTTGTGAATTTTTTTTTCGTCTAGTGTAATTTGACGCTACGTTGTAAGCATGCATAAGTGTTCTCATGTGGCCTGTCAGGCTAATGTCATGACAGTAGGTGTGATATTAGCCATCCATGTCCAGTTATATACAATGATCCGACGTTCCTATGGAACATTCGATTATTTTTACACTAAATTAATTAATTACTTCGTATGGAAAGTGAAAATATTTTATTTAGAGAGTATACATACAAGAACAAGTTTTTAAAGTTTTTTTCTTTATTTCAATCTTATTAATAATTTCGCAAATTTTCTATAATGGCCGTTGCGACATTCTGTATATATTACGAGGAACGTAACCCTCGACTAAGTATCACCCATCACGCATCACGCATCACCCTCGTCGCCACGCATTGGACTTTGAACCACATACGTTTCCTTGCAAATGCCAATGCCTACTGTGGCGCCGAGGGTGACGCGCTCTGTACCTATACACATGCGAGGGTATTAATGCAGTATATTTAAATTTCGGTTGGAACTGCTGAGGGAGGAGCTCCACACAAGCGACGTAACTGGTGGCCAGCGCTATTCAGGTCGGCGCTACTCAAACCGGTTGTCATTAACTTAAGCCGAGCCTATATTAAGTTTGTAACTTTTGACATAAGTGGCCTAAAATACTATTTTAATCACTGTCACAAAAATATGAGAACCCCATAATGCCCTATTTATTCTGGCATATATTCGTACAATATAAATAACGGATCCCGGATTTGGGTAAAATGAATGCAAACCATTCCACCAATCTTGAACGGAATCTTCGTGGGCTCTGGGGGCTGATAGAGACCGAGGGTGCGGCCCGGCTGAGGGCCGAGGCCTCCTCATACACTAACCAAGTTGCAGAAAATGTGATTTATCTATAACATTTTGACGACTTGCCGCGCCTATGAGGTGCGGACTTGCTGCGGCTCCATACCTGGAGGACGTAACGGTATGCACTTGTAACTGGTTGCGTGTTGATATCGATGTAGGTGCTCCCGAATGCGTGAGGTTGCGTAGTGAAGGTATACTAGCACTTTTACTGGATCAAACCTGAACCAGTGGCCGGTATTCCGCTTGCTCACACATCGCCGGCTTCGTCATAGTTATCTGTGTTTTAGTCGCGAGGTTTTAGCCCATGTGAGGCTGCGAGTTGCGACATGTCGAGCAGGTAGTCCTCCTCCTCGTGCACGCAGAGAGCCGTCCAAATCAATATTCAAATTATCAAAGGACCTTCCTGGCATGGCACCTAGTTCCCATGCTAATATCTGACGGTCAGATTGGTATTGGCTATCCATGTCCAGTTATATAAAAAAATACAATTACTGAAAACAAATCTCAGTGAATCTACCTGTAATTGCAAATACCGGCGTGATGCTCGTGAACGGGTGCTGTTTGTGGGACCTGCTCCAATTGACAACGTGTTAGATGGCGGACATAGTCTTTACAAAATAAACTGATATTTATCATGTCTGTTGCATACGACATGAACTGTATATTTTTATGAATTCGTATTATTGATTTAAGTGTATTTACTTACCTGTGTTGATCCCTTATCATCAATGATAAATATTTACTATTTATGTTACAAGGAATTAAAATAATGTATTCACACAAAGGTACCAATAACCAGTACCTATGTTTTGCTAGCAGTGGCAAATACTTTTGTAAACATCAAAGTTGAAAAAAAAAACCAGCTTAGTTTGTTGCCAGTTTTTGTTGAATTAAAATCAATTCAATTGAATCAATGTTGAAATGGCTAATGATAAAATAATAAAAATCCGAGTGCAGTGTACTTCTGGATGATGAACAAACAGTAAACAATAAAAACATGTTATGTCTGCCAGAACTGTTTTCTCTTACTGTTTCCAACTTTAGCATGTTTTACTTTCTTTGTTACCTTTTATATTCAGTAAAAGATAATGTCCAATCTGTTTAAATGACTGCACCTCATGGTTAAACAGTCAACCGGTTAAAATACCTGTATAACATTAACTGTTTGATTGTACATTAACAAATAGAGGTGATGAGTAATGAGAAATACTTTACTATACTTAAGTAAATTACTTAATTTTAACTGAGCGAAAACATAAAACAGTGAGATTTTTTACATTGTATAATATGGGACTCTGTCAAGAAATACGGTTCACCATGGATTAAATTTCAATCAATATGAAAATAATATTTCTAAAAGTTAATAGTTGCACCATGTACTCGTAAGTACGAGTATGCATAAATTTATGATTAAATGCGAAGACATTCTTAACTAAAAGCACAGATACAAGCTACTATGGGACCTGACATTTAAGGATGTGATTAAGTCTTAGCGAAGAATATCTAATAAATACTGGGCCGTACCCCAGCAATAGTATGAGTTAATTGTATGCACAGCAGCAGATTACACTTAGTACCTACCGTATACTATACCTGATCATTTTCAGTTGCATGCAGTGGAGGATGTCTAGACCTTACAACGTAATGCAACACACAAAAGTAATGGAGTTTGTGGTATTAATCCTACCCCTGCTAATATTATAAACGGGAAAGTGATCTTTTGAGGGTTGACATGACTTTTTGCAGAAATATAGTTTATAAGTCGGATAGTAACAAAGGCTTAACCAATAAAATATCGTTTTGTCCCGGGCGGGGCTGGGTACAGCAGCTAGTTATCTCGCCTCTGCATAGAGAATGCCCCCTCCCGCCCCCTTTCTACCGTCTCTCATAGCGGAGCTGTATGTGAATTAACCCACTCACTGTTAACAATCCCAAAGTCAGAACCAACCGATACCCTGGACTCTTTATCCATAGGTCTCAATAAACAATGGAATGCACTCCCTCCGTAGTATTTCCCCCAAAATACGACCTGGGGTCCTTGAAGGCACGATATGCAATCGACCATTCCTCTGCGCGAGACCCTGGTTCCGGTATTGTAAATATAAAAGTATTCAGTCCATGAACGCCTAGTCTACAAAGAAAGGAACTGGCCTCGTCGAGATCTGTCAGGTGACCCCCGAGAATTAACTTTAATAACTTGTAGCAGTAGCATGAAAACAAATAATCTCAAAATTTACTTATTTATGTCGCCGAAGGAATTGCGTTCGCTGTATTTTCTTGAAAAGCAATAATAATACACTTTAATACCAGTACCTCTAAAGATTGATTCGTAATTGTTATATTTTAACTTTTTTATAAGGTAGGTAATCAATTTCTCAGCCTAAAACTAAACCTAACATATAATAGACTAAACTAAGCAGTTATTCGTAGTAAATCATATCAGAATTATAAAAAATGTAGATTTAATAGACTAAATAAGATTATATTGTGCATGTTATTATTGTAGGCAGGCGTGCTACCCGTGCCTGCTGGCCCGTTTAGTCTATGTAAGTACAGTGGTAGTTGAGCGCTAGGTAGTTAACTGTTGACTTTTGTATTAATTTCCCAGGAATAAAGTTTGTATCGCCTCTATGCAACTTTCCTGTCTAATAAATAAATATGTTATTATAAGTTGGCTATCAATTCTCCGAACCCTGCCTTGTGCGTCCTCCGGCCACTCCAGCGACCTCTACTAATCTTTAGAGACTTATATCATGGATAAAAGTAATAAAAAACACAAAACGTACAGACGTAGCTGTCAGTTGATTTATTTAATGTGCAAGTGTTTCAGAAAAAGATTTCCTAGTTTCACCAAAGAAACAGGAACGTGCCATTGTATGGAACTCGATCACTCCTCCTCTTAACAAGATATATTTTGCACTTGCGCCCGTTGCCACCATCCTCCCAATATGTGGTGAGTGTAACTTAGGGTCACCTTCATAAAGTCCCAAACTCATAACGTCCTAAAGTATGTATTATTTATGTGTATTATAAGAGCACAAACCTAACCTAGCAGGGATGCTGTACTTCTCAGGATATTGTGCTTTTCAGGATTTGTGATGCGTCCCCCACGCACATACCTAGCACGGCTCATAAAACGACTACATTTTATTTAAATAGCTTTTATTAACAACAAATGACAATGATAATATCTACCTTGAATCTAGTCTAAGATGACTCCCACGTGGAGGTGGGGAGGTGGGGAGGTGTGGAGGTGTGGAGGATGTCTAGTCGCGCAGGTCGTCGCCGAGCCGGTCGAAGGTCTCGTCGGCGATCTTCTTCTCGTTACGCAGGTACTTGTTGAGCATGGGCCGGTAGTAGTAGGCCTGGTAGTCGTGCCGCTCCGACATCTTGCGCTTGATCTCGCGCTCCAGCTTCACCAGCTTCGCCTTCTGCGCCTCCTCGTCGATGTAGTGCATGAACTTCTCATAGTTCTGCAAACAGACACCCCCCTTCACATGCTGCACTGGCTTCCATTTGGAATCGAGAAACTCTTCAAACTTTAATATTTTTAACACTTTTTGTTATTAATCAGTGCAGCCTTGGGTGCATACTAAGAATTCCGCAAAATATTTGTAAAAAAATTTTTTTCTTTAGGACACATACAGTTCCAAAGCAAACATATAAATAACTTTAAAAAAAATACACGCAAATCAGCAAAGTATTAGATAGCTAGTTTAGAAATAGCTAGTTTCACAATAAAAGTACTCAAAAAAATAGAAAAAAAGCACTCAATGATTCAATGATCAAATCAAAACCAGATAATTGAACTAAAGAACACACATACTACTTGCGACATAAAAATAAATCAAATAAAGCTTTTTAAATGTTTTCACATATATCAAGATCAGCACCTTATTATTAAAAATTGTAAAACTTCTTCTTATGAAATCTTTTTTTAATAATTTGATGTTACATCACTTTACATAGAAAGTGTCATGTGAACGGCAACACTTATATTTGCTTTATTCCAAAAGGCGAGTTGAGTCTACATGGGAATGTGTCATTTTAAATAGAAATGAAAGATCTCTAATGTCTCACCGTGCGCCGGTCCACGAGTGAAGGTTACTAACTCAATACTGTTCCGATCAGCACTAGTTCTAAATCTTCTATAATTGAGGAACTTCTTTTGGATCCTTTCAAGATTGTACTGGGGGTTTGACGCATATTCAAGATGGTGACAAACAAAAGAGGTGTATAATATATCAAAGGTATTTATTTGGACAATCATACTCGTTGCATATACGAAAAACAAATCCCAACATTTTTAACACTTTGGAAGTGATGTGCTCAATATGCAATTTAAAAGTTTTAACTTGCAATCGTGGATGACCATGAGGTAGTAGTGTGAGGAAAGGTGAGGATGGGAGGACAGAGTCGGGGACGCCCACCTGCTGCGGGTTGTTGTGGAGGTAGCGTGCGATGAAGCGGGTGATGGGGTGTCGGTGGTACTCCCAGTACTTGGGCTCGTAGTCGCTGGGGATGGGCTCGAGTGTGGCCGGTCCGATGAACACGTTGGTGTAGAATATAATGGCCGACACTGGGATCAGACCCACCATCAGGTAGTAGTGGAACATATCCTTGAACTTGTGCCACTGCCATCTGTAATGTGACACCTCTAATTATTTGTTTATCTCACAAATTATTAATTTCATATTCATGTTAGGCGAGCAGCAGTTGCGCCGTGTATAATCACATTTATTAGTCACATCACATCACATCCTGAAAGTGCACCTTTAGTTCATTTATATTTGGCCCGATAGCTATGAAATTGCCAATTCTCAATGCTGGCAACTTTGAACTCACATATTTAGCTTTTGATTTGCAAATTCCAGTTTTTCTAAATTCAAATTTATTTAAAACTAGCTTTCGCTCGCGCCAGAAACGATTGAATAACATCCGATATTAACATTGTTTCTCCATAAACGATTTTAACCACCCATTCTCCGCTATTAGGTTTGTAATGACATTTAGAGTTAGATTTCATAATTGATGCAATTTTTAAACAATTTCAAAAAAGGAGGAGGTTCTCAATTCGTCTGCATGTTTTTTTTATGTTTGTTACCTCAGAACTTTCGCCTGGGTGAACCAATTTTGATGATATTTTTTTTATTTGAAAGTTGGTGAGTCATATTCAAATTTGGTTTAGTTCTGACAATGATATCCATGAGAAAATCAAATAAATCTTCAATTTGCATTAAGTTTGTGTGGGACAAATGGACGAATAACTTAATATCACTCCAACCGATTTCAATGATTCTTTTTTATTGGAAAGGACGTGCACAAATTAGTTAGTGTACTTCGGATTCACTAAAAATAAACAAATGAAAAAATTTACAAAAAAATTTTGCTATTTTTTGAGTCGGTGTCAGCTGCGCCAGTGAAGAGAACTTTGGCTACCTTGGCTGACACCGACTCAAAAAATAACAATAACCGTAACTACAAAAATGGAAATATTTTTTTTACTATTTCGTGCTTTTTTTTTTGAAGTCGGTTATTTTTTTGTTATTTTTTTTGTAATCACCTTTCATTGAATCCTCATCAACAGCACCCATACCGACTTAAATATTTGAATTGAATTTTGTTCAAGTCAATCTGACAAAAGACAAAATATTTTCCATACAAACTTGCTACCCCTTTTCACCCCTTAAGAGGTTGAATTTTAGAAAATTCTGAAATATTCAGTTTTAAGTAAATCGAACCAAAAACAAAAATTATAATTTTGAGATTACCGCGGTCGTTAGACATGTATTTCACATATTCACAAGAGATTGTATTGTGGCCAGTTAAAGCGGCCCATCCCGCTCATCTCCCCATAAAAAAGGGGAAAGAAGATCACGCCCATATTTCTTGTCAGAGATCCAAAATTTTGCTCAAATTAGCTTTATTTGATCGAACTAGATGTCTGATGACCATTGGCATTGTAAAATTGTGTTTGGTTTCTAAGTTATAGGGTCCGAAATATCGATTTTTTCGCGCGTTTTATACAATAACTTTGGAGGTGGATTACGCTATGATAAAGTAAGAACATCTTAAAAAGATTAGTCATCAGACATAGCTTATTTAATCAAAATGTATAATCTATTTGGTTTTTGTTAGATTACTGACTACAGCGGTCGTGGTTTACTTTTAGCTATAAGTCGTTTTGAAATTAAAATTTTCGTAAATCTTACCAAATCATACACTATGCACATTATCTTTTTTGTGGACAGGTTGTATCTTCCTCATCACGGAGCCTGTCTTATTCTTAGAAACAGAGAAGGTCCCAGAGCGCAACAGCACGGTTTTGTACCGTGCCCGCAAATGACTTGAGGCCGCCGGGTTGGGCCACCTTAAGGGGGTGTTATCACTGGATTACATTCAGTTCCATAAGGGCGTAAAAGATAAAATTATTTTTAGCTATATTTTAATCACATAATTATATTTATCTGAGGCTACCATTATTTGTTCAAACTTTGTAAGCATATTTGCCCCGTTTGAGCAGTCAAAACATCGGGTTCTAACATTTTTGTCTTTAATTATGGTTAGACCATCAATCTACAAATGTACGAAATTCGTTGCGCTTATTTTTAAATATAAATAAATCTTGTTTTACTTACGCCCTTATGTGACTGAATGAAATCTGATTTTAAGACCTAAAAATCACCAAAGCTTATCGTGCTAGTGCATATCTTGCTGTTGTTCCGCGCGTTGTTGGGATTTGGATGCTGTCTTCACATTTATAACATTTAGGGAATGGTGAAAGTGGACACATCTGGTTTACTTTCATTTGTGCGAAAAGGACGCAGTATTCGTGTTTATTCAGTGTTTGTAATGCAAATGACAGAAATTTTCACAGGTGAGATTTTTTTTATGCTTTTTTTCGATTTCCGGACCCCAATTTTGATTTAGAATAACGTATTTTGAGGCCTTTAGTAGGTATTTATTTTTATTTTATTTTTATTTGCGATGTACTAATCTAAAGAATTTCCTTATCCAACGTAACATGACAGCATTTAGATAGAAATGATGAATTTAATTTCCTTTACAAGTTCTTCCAAAACCCACACGATAACTCTGTGTTGTCATCAATATACTTAAAAAAGATGATATTACCCACTGTTACCTAATCGCGTCAGCTTTTTACCTGCTCGGCTGGAGAGCCATGGTACGGTGTCCATGGTCTCCCTTAAGTGCACTGCCTATGGAGAACTTCGCATGTTGCGACAAGATAGGAGGCTGTGCTCCGGAGCTCCGCAACAGGGCAGCTCCAAAAGAGCGCCCTAAGCACGACCAAGAAACCATTTTCGTTAGAAATCAAAGAATAGTCAGAAATATTTCCTGACTTGACCACAGATTATTTTAAATAAATCATTTGACTTTAGTTGGTGTCCTATTTATTCGTCGTCAATTTCTTAGACGCCGCGCGACTCGACCACTACGCGGCTAGAAGGCAGCGTGACTTGGAGGCCGCGTGACCCTCAGTTTCAGTTTCTTTATTTTCTCCATTAGATAATCTCCTCAGATTCGTCATATTTTTCCTGTCAACCGAATGGAAAAATATGACGAATGCAAACGATGACTTTATTTGCCATTGTATTTTTTTTTATTTATACTTACAAAATAGTTATAAAATAGTATGTACCTGCTAC
Source organism: Incurvaria masculella (assembly GCA_946894095.1). Classification (NCBI taxonomy): domain Eukaryota; kingdom Metazoa; phylum Arthropoda; class Insecta; order Lepidoptera; family Incurvariidae; genus Incurvaria; species Incurvaria masculella. The sequence goes on along the minus strand of OX335657.1, from coordinate 18,659,915 downwards.
TTGATCGATTGCTACTGCATTACATATTTATTTATTTATTTATTTATTTATTTCTTCTTAAAACATATTCTCTAAAGTACATACAATGCAAAGAAAAGTATATATAACATACTTGTATCTAAAAGTCACATATATTCAACAAGTTAACTCGTATGTATTACAGTAAGTAAGACTGCTGCCTACAGAAGAATACATTCTGAGTAGTAGGCAGCTGATTTCGTCATTTGACTACTTAAAACTGTGTTGCTCTTCGTCTGTGGGTTTATTTATACATAGGCTGCAATAGTTTATCCGAGGTCGCGGGTTATTTCAAGTATGTTTTAGAGTACATATTAGTTTTATTACTTAATTCTAAAGACATTTAATTTAAGGGTGTTGGTGTGGATGTGTGAATGTAAGGGTGTGTAAGTGTGTGATTTGTAGTAAGTTTTAGGAGATGTTTATTTAATTAATTATTATATTTCAATTTCAAAAAACTGATAAATATTTTCTTCTGACATATGAAGCAAGGTTGTGACCAATTTTTTTTTGTATGCATATAAAGTTCCCGAAATTTCTGAGTTAATAACACCATACATTCTAGTTCCGAGCCATATCAAAGATCTTTGAGTGAAACGAGAGGTTGTGGTCGGTCGTACATAAGCTTTTAGCTTTGCCCTGGTGTAATGGTCGTGCTCAGGTCTTTTAAGTAATGCTTTACCTTTGCTGTGAAAAAAACAGCACGTCCTTAGTACATAAATCTTTTTGATGGATAGGATTTGAGCTTCTTCGAAAAGTTTGTCGCTGGGATATATATTCGGTTTATTGAACATTACTTTCAGTACTGCTTTCTGAGCAATTTCAAGTTGTCTTACAGTAGTTTTATGTGCACTTCCCCAAGCCAATATACAATAGTTTATAATTGATTGACAGAGCCCATAGTACAGCGTTTTGAGTGTCTTCTTGTCTAAGATGTTACGAGTTTGTTTAAAAATATAAATCAATTTCCTTACTCTCTTTTTTAGGTTATCGATGTGTGCATCCCAGCATAAGTGCTCATCTACTAAAATACCCAAATATTTTGTAATTTTAGTTCTTTCAATCGTTTCGCAAGAGCAATTCGATGGTGCAACGGAAATAGGAGAGTGGAAAAGACACGTAGCTTCATGTATTTTTAAATGAGTGAGAGGGTAGATTTTTCTTGATTGGATATTTGAAAATGTAATGTATTTAGTTTTTGTGGTGTTTAGTGTAAGTAGATTGGAATCTAGCCATAATTTCACCAATTGAAGTCCTTCCTCAGATGTTTTTGTTATGTCGCCCCAGGATAAGCCATCAAATACTAAAGCTGTATCATCGGCAAAAGAAAATATTTGCATACCGGGAACATTCAAGCTGCATAGGTCATTTAGGTATATTAAAAATAGTATAGGGCCAAGAATGCTACCCTGTGGGACGCCAAACTTTACCGGGAGCGCTGCCCCTATGTTGTGCTCCACTCGTACTCTTTGCATGCGATCATGAAGATAACTTGCAAACCAATTAAGTGCTATTCCTCTTATTCCCAGGAGCTCGATTTTTTTTAACAGAATCTTTGAAGATACCGTGTCGAAAGCTTTGGCTAGGTCCAGGAATATGGAAATACATTCTTTTTTTTCGTTAATTTTGCCTATGACTGCCTGAGTTAGTCCTACAACAGCATCTTCTGTTGAAAGATTTTCTCTAAATCCAAATTGATTATTGGAATACAAATTGTTATTTACAAGATAGGTGTTGAGGCGTTTCTTAACTATTTTTTCCAAGATTTTAGAGATAGAACTTAGTATAGATATTGGTCTATAGTTAGACATATCAGATGGATCTCCAGATTTATAAACCGGTATGATTATTGCATGTTTAAGTGCATTTGGAAAGATACCACTTGACAGACTTAGATTGCAAATGTGCGCTAGAGGTCTTGAGATGTTGCATGCATCATTGCGATGCATCATCTCTCATCTTGTAAGTATTTACAGCTGTATTCAGAGTGGGCGAACTAACTTTAATCCGCCGAACTAAACTGGTTTTTGTATGGTTAGTCCGTTGCTAATCTCGTACTCGTTTTGACAGGTGCTCTCTGAATACGAGTTTTAATATTGCCAGTTAGTGCTAAACCACAATGTATAAGTTAGTCCGTGATTAATATTGCAGATCAGTAAAAACGGCATTATAATAAGGGAATATTCGGGACACTCTGAATAAGAGCATGCGTTAGTGGAGGTATTGATTACTATATAATTCCAAATTATGGGTATGCAGCGGATGGCGAGATGGGAAAGAAAACTCCTCATTTATCACGACAGATGGCGTCTAAGCGAGCTCACCCAAAAGATCTGTCAAAGCTGTCAGATATCATACAAAATCAAACATTTTAATTACTCAATCTATGTAATTGAAATGACTCAATGTTCTCCAAATTATTCCGAACATAAATTGTTTTTAATAACTGATTAGCGTAATCATAATCATAGTTAAGAAGTCGTGGGAAAGAAAATATTGCACGCTGTCAGTGTTTGAGCGCCATTCGGACCGCGGCCCAACAATTAGCCAAACAAAGAGTTTGGAGAAGTCGCTGATTCTCTTTCTACGGGTCCTACGCTTTCTACGACTGCTATCCGTTATGTTCTGTGCGACTGCCGCTGTTGCATAGCTCACAGAACATATAATATCCTAGCATAGCTTTGACAGCTCACTGAATACGACTGACAGTTGTAAAATGGCGGCACAGAACATAGTACGGGCTTAGTTTGGCGGTAAGTCGAGTGCCATTACGAGGACTAACACTAATCCCGCTCTCTGAATACCATTTTCCTTAATACGGCAACAGTCTCGGCCAAGCGTTTACATACTCTTTGGTGCCGGCTAAATCCGCGCACAAAACGGTCGATCCAGAGTAAGCCCCGGTTGCACGAAGAGACGGCCGAGTTAATCAATGTTCAAACACGTCACTTTTAGTGAACCGCATAAAATTCCTTTCATACTGTCCATACAAAGTGACGTGTTTAATTGTACGTTGACGTTGATTTTGATTTTTTGTCCTTTCGTGCACTCGGCCCTAAATCTTGTCTTTGTATCAGAAATATAATTTAAAAAATAAGATATAAAAATATGGGGCGTGTTTCCGGTAAGTAGGTATTTTAAATTAAATACTTCAACATCCAACAAAAACTATTTATTTTACTAAACAAAATTCTGAGGTACACGTCTTACAACTTAATGAGATTTCGGGTGGTACCTACATAGACATATCTACAGTTAATAACATTGATAGTAGCCACATGTAGCAGTATGTAATTATACAAATATTTACAAAAACATAATAAAATAAATGATTTTAATAATAAAAAAAAATGATTGGTTAGGTACATAACCTACTCACAACATTAAATATGATATAATATTTCTTACATGCAACAAAGGCAAAACGGTAACCAATAATTTGGTGAACTTATATGTACATGCATAGGAGGTAAGTATGTGAAAGTTTAGTTAGCTACTTCTCTCCGCTTCCTGGAGTGGAGGATTGAACTGAGGTTAATAAGCTCTAATTAAGAATAATTCAGATGAGTATGATTACATATTACATATTCTTTGACACTAAAGTTTTCCCATTACGCTGACAACACCACCCTAAATTAAATTATAAGGGGCACTCACAACCTAACATAACCTACCTACCTCTGTAGTCAGTTATCTATGTTTATTTATTGAAATAAATTATTTCAAGTGGAAGGATAAGCATTTTAAATACATGTTTGCACCTGAATATGCCCTTTCCGCGAGAAATGTCGGACCGACTGTCAGACAACATTGTCGCCCGTGTAGACGCCTCTGCAAGACGTGTTAAACGGACAGTCTGTCCGACATTTCTCGCAGAAGTTTACTTCCTCGTGGAAACGGGGCCTTAGAACCTATGTTAGAACTCTAGTGCACTCATTATACCTAAGTATGCAAGGATTCCATTTCACTATCCACCCCACCGACTCATGACAGCTAGGAGAAATGTTAGCAAATAATAGCATTTTTATATCTTTGGTTGAACCATTTGCTTAGCCACTTTGTCAGTTGGTTTGAAAAAAGATCTGCAGTATTCATACATATACACATTTTTGCATAGACATATTTACACAAAGCTGGAAGCTATTCCAGCCGCAATGGCACTTGCACAATTCCCTCGTTATTTTTACATACTATTTGCCCTCGTGTGACAACAGGTTGCACTCGTAGGCCAATATTCTTAATGTTGATAACAAAGTCTTTGGAATGAATTTTTAATTAACAGTCTTCCAATACAACTACTTACCGAAGGTACCTAAATACAGGTTAATAAATGTACGTGCGAATGACTAATTAAAACATTCTGGTAAATTATTTTTTCAACAAATTCTGTACCTAATTCTTATAGTTAACAAGGAGCACCTTTTTAGTAACATGATTTGTACATCAGGGGTATACATAGCTTGCAGGCTGCGGCTAAGCAGACAAGTGCTGTGTGGGTTCCGGCACGTAAAAATAATACAAATGGCCAGAATTTATGTCGTAAGAGGCGTCTAAGGAATTCGTTGTATAAATGAATTACAAATAAATAAGAATTCGTCAATATAAATGAAGGTATAAAGACAGGTAAATATAATATTATTTTGATTTACAGATAAACAGTATTCAGCTAACTTTTAAGGGTACCGTAACCAATTAAAGGGGGTCCCCGTACAAAAAACGCCATAAATCCTGTACGATGGCACGGAACCCTTCGTGTGCGAGTCCGACTCGTACTTGGCCGGTTTTTTTTTGCTCGATGTTTCGTCCACCACGCTGTGGACATCGATATGATTCGCGACGCGACCTGAAGGACCTCTGACGCTTCGCCTAGTCAGATGTCAACTGCAGGTCGTCGGTCGTAGCTGTGGGTAGGTTCAGCTGCGGATGAGGGTAGTGTGCCGTTAGCTGAGTTTACACAGACGATTTTGTTGCGAAACGAAATTCTTGGTCACTACCCACATTTGCGAGGGACTAAAATCCCAACAAGGCCGCAATTTCGTTTTTTATTCCGGTATACTGTGCTTATTATGATCATCGTATAATATGTATACTCGCCTCGTTTAACAGAAATTTCGATTTTATACTACAAAAAATAACCATAACTTCATAACTTGCTTATAATCGCTTTTAAATCATATAATACCGAAACGCTGGTTGATCGTTTTCAATTATCTATAACCGAAATAATTAATGTAATCTGCAGTATGTAGGTCCGATCCTGCTATCTGGCACACAGCAGGAGCAGGGCGGCGGCGGCGGAGGTAGTGACGGCGGCGTTAGGGAGGGAGGGGGAGGGTGAGGCGGCGGACGAGTCGTACAGTTCGTGTGCGGGCAGCGCCAGCGTGAGCGCGCTGAGCGCGAGGTCCGCCGCGAGCCGCGCACTCTCCGCGTTGACGAGGCTCGCGAGCCGCTCGGCCTCGAGCACGCACAGCCGCAGCTGCAGCTCGCTCGGCTCGCGAGCCGCGCTCTCCAGCGACACGAACAGCTCGCCCTCCACCGTGAGGTGTCCGCGCAGCGAGCACTCGCCCACCGTGACCTGCGTGCATACAACCACAACCATAAAAACCAGGGCCCATCATCACCCACCGCAGTGCGCTCGTTGAGCTCACAGAGAAATATAATTATTGTGTTTTATTGCCTGGAATCAATAGAACAATCAAACAAAAGTGTGAGGTTTGGTCAGGAATATCGAAATGAGCCATCGTATACATTGCGTATATTAGGAAGTATAAATAACCTGAAAGGTAAGGTTCACTTAAGTATATATTTTAGGAGCCGTAAGAAGCAGAATCAGAAACTTCTGCTCCAACCAATGTAAACCGTTCGGCGTCGATAACCTTACCGCTGTAAAGAGTAATATAGTTTAATTCATTTCACCCTCAAAGCAAAATACCGATTTTGACCGGACCGCTGGTAAAACGCAGGATCAGTCAAGGGACGTCTCCGAAGAGAGTGGGTGTCGCACGAGGAATATGTTCTATTTGAGGCGATGTTAGGTTACCTGGCGCGCGAGAGCCGCGAGCACGGCGCGCACGTTGAGCACGGCGGCGGAGTCGCGCGCGCCGTAGAGAGCGCGGTCGAGCTGCTTGCGCGAGTAGAGCACGCGTAGCGCGCCGCCGCAGCGCGGGCAGCACGCGCCCGGCGGCACGTAGGCGACGCAGCGCGCGCGCGCGAGCCGCTCGCACACGACGCGCTCGAGCGAGCAGCGCGCTCGCGCTCCCGCCTGCACGGCGCCCACGGCCGCGCATGCGCCCGCGTAGTCCACGCCGGCGAGCGCGCCGCGCGCCGCACACTCCGACTCGTACGTGCGTCCGTCCGCGCCGCACACCGCGCCCTCCTCCTGCCGAACATTCAATCATCTATTTAAGGCAAAACGCTCGATGCGCTTCTAGCGTTGTTTTTATGAAACTGGACATCGATGGCTAATACCACACCGATTGTAATGACATTAGTTGGAAAACACAGACAGTTTACGTTCCCGCCTCGACCGCCTTTTATACAATGCGATGTTTGCATAGGTGGACAGGCAGGATTAGTAATCCTCCCATTCAGGGAACACACAGTTTTTCGTTAATCCTAATAACGGCCCCCATTGGACGGTCACCTGTCGAAAACCTAACCGGACCCAAGCAACACGCTTAAGGCGCTAGGACTAGCCAACTACTCGCGCCATACAAATGCACTTTTTAACAAATGTAATAATATGTAGTGAAACGCTTCAGCAAATCCAAATCGAACTCCAGACTGATAATGGATTGTTAATATTTTTTTATTCCATCATTTATTTAAATAATAATAAAAATAAAAAAAGTTGATTTTTCTCATTAGAAATCTGAAAGTCATTTGATTTCTAGATATAAGCAAAAACAGCATATATGCATAAACAAAAAATTCCATTTGCTTTTAGATTTCTACATTTAGTCAAAAAAGTTCGGAAATGGACACCGTTTCCACAATGTATTTTGTATAGAAAAAGGAAACATACATTAACGAAAATCATTCGATTCCTAGACAAGGAATCATATATTGTAAGGATGACACTTATAATCGTCAGACTTAGTTAGTTTACTTGGGGTGCCTCGTCTAACTTTGCGATTTGGCTAGTACCAGGCCCTTAATCTAGATTATAGAACATCGTAAAATCAACACATAATGCTAAGATACAAAGCTCAATGCGTTTCTACAAAAATCGAAACTGTAATGTCCGTCTGGTATTTCGCCCACTAATACCGATTTCAGTATGTCAAAACTCGAACGCTAACGGTTCACGCTAACGGTCCACGCTACCGTTAGTCAGATATATTGCAGCCAGCAGGTGGAGGCTGTAAGAATGTAGTTTCTTCTTCTTTTCACAGGGACAATCCGTCTAGTGGCAATCATGTATTTATCAGTCTCGAATTTGAAAGATCGTGTAAATTATATTTAAAAACCATACGCAAATTTACCCAAACTGTGACCGAAAACATATATTCGACGCCGCAAATCATCTTGCATAGGGCTGAAGGAACACTGTCCTGTCGAGTACCTTTTCTCGGCAATTCGTGAGACACTCTCCGTAGTAGGCGAGCGTGCGGCGGCGCGCGACCAGCTCGCACACGCTGCCGTGCGTGCGGCGCTCCGTGTCGCACACCGGACCCGGCGCCTGTCCCACGTCGCACTCCTCGCCCACCGGCACTGCAACACGTCGACGGTTACTATCACGGAGGAGGGATAGAGAGGTGTTGTTAGCTTATATTACTAAGGAACGCAGCGTGACACTGCGCAGGGAAGCGGGGAGAAAAACATTTCATGGTGGGGGTTCAAGCTTCGCCTTTTGTGCTAAATCCATCTACCGGAAGAACCGGTATTCTGTTAGCAGCTATTCCGAGAGCTGTTCTTAGTGGTTACAAGACTACAACTAGATGGCGCCTTTTGCATTTTACTGTAAATTTATTTATAAAAATACCTTCCAAATTTAAATCTTAACCGCGCGCTGATTCAAATAATTTTAATCATGACATCAACATTTCTTACCGTACAAAAAAATGATTGCGCGCCATCTATCAGCACATAGGAGGAGCGATACATCGATACAATGCTCGAATATTGACTCAAATTATAAAATATAAGGTGTTTTACTGACAAATAAAAGTTAATACCACCTACAAACTTTAGATTATTTTGTCCTGTGGAATGTTTGCAACATTTTACACAAAATCTCGTCGTGTAATCGACTGTTCGCTGAAAATTGCCCCGCAGACCATAATATTGTCTTACAACCTAACATCGCCAGCGGCATGTCGCGAATGACATGTTGTGTTGTGTTTATCTTTAATTAGTGAATATTTCCATCTTGTTTTCTTGCTTCATTTTTATTAATATGTTTTGAAATATATCACTGTTGATAAACCTGAAATAAAAAAACAAAAAAAATGACGCTAAGCCACGCCTTCTTATCACGTGGCTGTGACGTAGAGACCCACTTGGTGGACACAGACCCAGTTTGCTTAGACCATCTCCTCTCTACCTCCCTCCTCCGTGGTTACTATACTCGTCCGTGCTGCCGACAGGGTCACTGCACGAGCGAGAGACACACGCTGGGGGGGGGCACGCGCATGCTCTCACGTGCACAGTCAAAACATCGCCACCGCGCGCGAATGTGTTCGTCGCGTGAGTTCCCACACACACAAACCCTCCATTACGTCCGCTACTATACTTGCATGTGGCATGTACGTTTAAGTTGGGTTGGTAGTTTTTGAAAATTGGAGATGGCGGTTCTTATAGTAGGCGCGCTTAATGCCATATCTCCTTCGACTGACTGGGCCCCTACTGGTACGCGTCGTGCGAAGATCTTACGTCATGTTCTGCATCCGTGTCGATATTATATATATGATATAGAGAATGCCATTTGGTATGAAGTGTTCCTTTTGCCATTGTTTTCTGTAAAACGAGCAAATATATAATATTTTCATTACATATTTGGTCCACAAGTACTGTAAAATGCATACATTTTGCGGAGTAAGAGAGTGTGTCTCACCGCAGACGTGCTGCGGACAGGGTCGCTGCAGGAGCGAGAGGCACACGCTCGGTCGCGGTACGCACACGCTCTGCGCCGGACACGACGCCCGCTGGCACGCGGAGTGTAACATGCATGCTCCCTCCTCTACGTCCGCGTCGTTGTAGCCGCTACACCTATAACAGTATTTATCGTTCAAATGTTCTGTTGCTTAAACACTTCAAAAATATTCGTAACGAGCGGCGCCTTTAGGAGGCCCGAAAAGGGTAAGTGACCAGTATAAGTGAAGTGACAAATTGCAGTCGCAGAAATGAAAGTGCAATGCATACAGAGCCAATTCAGGGCGACACTGCTGCGGAAATGCGAAATTACGAAACTGTTACATGGGGAAATCTCTTAGCTTGCCAGAAAGAAATGCATCTCACGAGGAAGAGACAAGACAGGTAGGAATCGGCACTGACTTGGCGAGGCAGGCGGAGGCGAGCGTGCGGCCGGCGACGCACACGGGCAGGTAGTGCGCCGGACAGTTGCACGGCAGACGCGTCAGCAGCGCCGCGCCGCCGCCGTCCACAGCGCATGCGCGCCGCGAGCACACGCGCTCGCCCGCGTAGCACTTGCACTCGTTGCACTCCATGTAGTATGTGTCGCCTGCGAACAGACAACCGACACTGTCACCTCCGCTGTCAACTAAGCCGCATATGCTCTGTGGGAGTGCCCCTATAACCCCCAAAATTTCCCACTACCCTCAACCGGGGACGTTCCCCAGCCTGCACCACAGACGATGTCAGTGGAAGTTTGGCCCCACACAGTTGAGTATCGCTCCTGGTCTGACGACGTGATGATTTCGACCTACGTCGCGACGCGTAATACATGGAGAAATTTTACTAGTCATATCGATGAATGGTTATAAGTATAAAGCAGACTTTGATCGTGAGACGGGAGGAGTACCGACCGTGCAGTATGACCTTGTCGCCGAGAGTGCAGTTGTCGTAGGAGAAGCAAGGCAGCGGCTGGCAGCGCTCCAGCACGCCGCGCGCGCCGCACGCGCAGATCTTCATGCAGCCCCTCCTGCCCGCTCCCCAGCCCTCGCCGCCGCCGCCGCCGCCGCCGCCCACCATCGGCACCCGCACCAGCGCGCCCGCCGGCACCAGGAACTCGCTCGCCTCACCTGTGACCCCGGCACATGTTGACGTCACCTCACTCGAAATCTTAACACGAAAGTAACAGAACAGAGCTCGGCAGAAGAAACGAGAACATTTTTACTATGAGACTCTGATACGGTATGTTGCGTGGAAATGGATAGCCCGCTTCACATTCTATGCCACTGCAGACCCTAGAACGCAAACTAAATAATCACGTAGGTGTGCATTTCGATGCACCCAGTTAAGATTAACATGATCGCCTCCCAAAGTAATGTACACTTTATCAAAAGCGTGTGACGTTGGAGGGCGAGCATGGAGGGGGTTAAATCACAACAGAACTTCTCAGTTTCGAGCGAAGTCGAGCCGATGCCGATTCTTACGTCATATTACGCTAGGTGTACATGTTCCCAAAAATTACCTGTCATCAATGCTCTCTTTCAATTCCTCTTTACGTGACATATCAGTCAGAGAATATATATACATATAGATACTTGCAAGTATCATGCGAGTGTACTGCGAGCTAACATAGTATGGAAAACTTGTAGCACAAACGACTATGCAAGGATTAATTAGCAAAATGCTACTAGGTATGTGCCTATCAGTCTAGGCATAGACAAAGGATAGCAGGGATAGACTGCTAACGCCGTACAATGTACAAAACTCGCTCAATACTTCTTTTTTTTAATGTTACTATGACATTTCTAACCAGCGCCATCTCCCGTCACTACCAGAACTAGTTACACGATTAAACTAAGCTTAATTTAAAATTTTACCTAGGCAAGAATGATGAAAACGTTGCATTTTAAGTATAAATTAAGTATGAATGGTTAATAAAAAATATCATTGATATTCATTGGTTTGTATTTAATGTATTCTCACATGTGAATTTCAACGCCATCTGTTGACTTTCATTATCCCTATTCAATATTTGTATGACGCTAGCAATCTTTCCCTATTATCATTTATCTATGGTCTAGTTAATGAGTAAAGACAACCATATGCATAGGTCTCGAGTGAATGCCAAGGGGTACGACCGAGATAGCAAAATATTGATTTGATTGTAAGCATTATTTGAGGTATGTTATTGAGGAGAAAATAAGGTACAGCAGGATATTTTTAGCAATAGGTTGATTCACTTTTCCAAAAGTAAAGTAAAATTGAATATTTTAAAATGAGCATGACGCACCGACTGGGCAGCCGGGCAGGCAGAGGTAGCGAGCGCAGGAACTGCCGTCCGCGCAGGCGGAGTTCACGACGCACACGCGGCCCGCGGCGCACGGCGCGCCTGCGCACGGTGACGTCACGCGCGCCGCCAGCGACGTCGGCGCCTCCTCCGAGCCTGCACCCACCGCCGCCGGCTGTTAGCTCATCGCAGCACAAGGAGTGGAGATAGAATACGCACGCAGCCTCCTTAGGTTGTGTCGACCGAGGGTGTGCACATCTTCACTCCTTCGCGTGTTAGATTGAAATTAGCATTTTTTTTATGTGACTGGACATGGATGGCTAATACCACACGTTCTGTCATGGTATTAGCCCAACACACTACATGGGAACTAGGTGCCATGCCAGGACCTTCCTTATATTGCACGGCTACATTGAACTGGATGGAAAACACGGACAATTTTCATTGCCGCTTCGACCATCGTTCATCCAATGCGATGGTACCAACCCGGGCGGGATAAACCCTACCACCTAGTAAGTAAGGAAGGGGACCTACAGCTTAACGTGGAATCCGAACCACGTCCAGCCTCTCTCAACGGTCGAATGGTCACCCGTCCAAGACCAGACCGGACCCAGCGTTGCTTAACTTCGGAGAGCGATCGCCGAAGTGTCGCGCCACTGGGCCACTGAGGCTGACTTGCAGTGCTCGTTCCGAGTGTTTGTGATAGGCACCTAGTCGCATCAGCAGTATGGTGTAGTGCGAATAAGCTATTTATATGTGTAAAAATTCCACAGGACCTTTTGGCATTTCGCGGCAGAAACATATTTGGAGCAAAAGAAAAGCCCTGGATGCAAAACTTCGATCTATGTATTGATTGATTCTTAAAAAGCCTCAGTTAACCAATGAAAGCAAAATAGCAGTTTACAAAACAATTTTGAAACCAGTTTACCAGCTGCTACACTAACCGGTTCTGAAAGTACCATTTACACAGAACTGAGAAGGAATAGCGTTCCAAATCTCATGAAACGATTCGCCAAAGAATAGTGAGAGTGGTCAATGGGCAACTCCCCCTGCCTAAAGATTAAAATAACCTAATAGCTCAGACAAAGAAACAGCAAAATGTCCATGACGGATTGCTGAGTTAAGCGGGATACAAGAAAAGTGTTCTATAGCAGAGAGCAGAGTGAGACTGACTGGGTACGAGGAAGGTGTCGAGCGAGACGCAGGGCGCGTCGGGTGCGTCGGCGGTGAGCGCCGCGCAGAGCGAGGCGGCCGTGACGTCACCGTGCAGCGCGCGAGCCTCCTCCCAGCGCACGCACGCCGACACCAGCCGGTAGCAGTCCTCGCGGCACAGCCGGCTGCTGTGGCCCTGCCGGGAACACGCGCCTCCTCGTCACTCAACACTACCGCATTCTAGCCTTCCTTCCTTGCTGTCAATTGTATTTTATAATACTGTTTGATTCCTTGAATTTAAAAAAACTGCTGAATGTGTAGCATTGGCTCATGGAGACCAAGATTTCAGCATGGAGCAGGCTTACAATTTCTAGGATCGTTATTGATTTACAATAGAGTCTGCTTCATGATACATTTCAACACGTCGAGGGCTCAGGTTCCCGTCTGCCTGGACGGCGGCGGCGGCGGCGGCGGATCGTGTGCTCACCTCGTGGGAGCACGGCTTGACCTGCAGCACGCAGGCGACCGCCCGCCACAGCTCCGGCGAGCAGCGGCTCGAGTTGTGCACGGGCAGCCGCAGCGCCTCTAGCGTCACGTACCTGCACACAGACACCTTCACCTTACAACACATTGCAACGTGACGTCACGCGCAACCACTACGCCTGCCTGCTTGCATTACGCCCGCTACGCGCGTCGTATACTGTACACGTCTGAACGAAGTATAGCATACAATAATGTATATAGTAAAAATGTATGCCTTAATGTTTAAGAGCAAAAATAATTGCTCTATCAATCCGGTTAATATATTTTTTTAACATGCACGAAATCCGAGGATATTTGGACCGATGCTGGACCCGATTGATGGCGCTGTTGTCGAGATCACAAATATTTTAAACTGACCGTAATTAAGAGCTCGGCGGTGGGGGGTCTGGCCCAGACCCTCGTATGAACCATGACCAGATTTGTGAAACGTTTTATTAAAACCAGGAAAAGGTTGACTAGAATTATATTAACGAGGTGAAATAAGATAAAACGTGCGAGGGGTGAAGGCGTGAGGTAGGTAACGTACCCTCCCCGTGAGAGTTGTGTGCTGACGTCCTGGTGCGCGGTGAGGTCGGCGGGAGCTGCGCAGGCGCGGAACAGAGATGTCGGCCGGTTGTTGAAGTTCGTGCAGTACGCTAGCCCGTCGCAGCCCAGCGTGCATGGCTCCTCCACTATCCACACATGTACACACGCGTTACAACATCATGTATGTTTTACTCTCAAAGATCAAACAAAAAATTAATTAAACGAGCATCACATACTGGTACATATATACCTATATGCATACCATTACACCGTTTCCCTGAAGGGATGGGCAGAGATGATAAGAACGCCATACACAACGAAAGAATATGCAAATTTTTCGCTTCTTCTACAGACACACATTCTACATGTCATACATTCATACATTCTCGCAAAACCATGCTCAGCGATGCATCACACCAGCCGATTTGCGGACTATCATAGTGCTATCCAAGCTGTCAATTCTAGATTTGAAGAGCCCCAGGTTGAAGACAAAAGGAAAAGTACTCGCCCGTAGACACATTTCAGAAACGGTGGGTTCTCAAAAGCCTGATTTCTACAATGGATGGGTGCTCTGATTGTCTGCGGCAAGTACTCCGGATAAAGGTTGAACAGGGAGGAATAAGGGATATAACTTCCACAGAACAAAGTATGTGGTAGTACCTGTACAATAGACTGAGTTACTCTACAAACCGCATGTGGCAAACCAAGCCCTCGCTAAATTTAACTCGCGTAGTTACATTCAAATGTAGGGGATAAAGTATTTTTTCATATCGCATAATCCGGTGCGCTGTCGATGTGTGGACGGGCGCGGAGGGCGCGGAGGGCGCAAGGTATCACCTTCGAGCAGGCAGTCGGCGAGGTGCGGCTCGCGCGCGCCGCGCAGGCACTCCATCTCGAAGGGCCGCCAGTTGTCCACCCAGTCGCGGTTGTAAGTGTCGAAGCAGAGCCGCCGACACTGCGCGCTGCGGGCCTGCAACACGCAACCACACCCACGACTTGCCGGACGGCTCAGCTTCATCAAACTTCAGCGACGTTGAAGACTTTCAGGTTGATGTGAAAGGAAATTATTCAGAAATCCAGTATTGGGGCCATAGCCGCAGTGGGGCCCGTGTAACGTTGGCACAGTCGATAACGGTCGAAATACACATACACCGTAACATGAGCAACATAACATGCTTTAAAACAGAGACAGTGCCAGAGCGCAACAGAACGATTTTGTGCTGTGCCCACGAATGAGTTAGTCCATGGCCGACTAGAGAGAAGGTGGATGGTTTTGGTTGGTCCCGTCGAGAAGGTAGCCCTTCTACACTAACTCTACAAACTCCAAACTAATTTTAAATAGTTTTCATAAAAATCCGGAATATTGGCCTGAATGGCAGATTCGTATATAAGTTTTATTAAAAAGAAGAAGAGTGTAGTTTGGGGAGTCGACGAGCAGGTGGTCGAGAATGGCGGCGAAGACTTGGAAGCACTGCCAGGAGTCGTGCAGGAGCGACGCGCGGACCCGCTCGCCAGCAGCGCGTCGATAATCTCGCGCATCCGTGGTTTTGTCAAATGAAGAGAGGGCCCACCTTGTGGCAGCAGTGAAGTTTGGCGGAGTCGACGGGCAGGCGGTCGAGGGCGGCGGCGGCGGCGGCGGCGGACGGCTCGGGCGAGTCTTTGCGCAGGAAGCACTGCCAGAAGGCGTCGTGCGGGAGCGGCGCTCCGCAGCCGCCCGCCAGCAGCGCGTCGATAATCTCGTGCGGGTCGGTGGCGGCCGGCGCGGGGGGGGAGGCGGCGGCGCCCAGCACGCGGCGGCACGACGCGCGGCACGACGCGCTCGCCGACACGCGGCAGCACTCCACGTCTGCGGCAACACTCGCACATTCAGGAGTCCTGCCCCGCCAACGCTACCTGCCGTCTAGGTGCGCGCTTCCAACGCTTATTTTTTTAAACATATAAAAAAAAAATATGTTAAGCGCGGTATATGGCGTAAGCCAGGACCTCTTAAGGTACCCGACGTCGCCCATGGGATATCGAACTTACAGGGGGGCTGCGAAAAGCATGCCGGCAGGCCAGGTGCTTCTTCACAACAGGTTGAAGGATAACAGATGAAGGATCTAGAAGATCGGTGGGTTCTAATTTTTGGAAAGTCGACTGTGAATATGTGCATTCTGTCCCTGTTCCGCGTTGAGCGAAGGTAGAAAGGGGACGGAGGTACAGCGTCATGCATCACATCAATGACTCTATATTTGTGTTTCGTAAGCGCGTGTAGAATAACTGCCGACTCCAGGTAGAGTAGAAGACTGACATTTGAGCGGGTCGGTGGCGGGCGCGGCGCGCGTCAGGTTGTGCGCGCAGTGCGCCGCGGCCGCCGAGTGCGGCGAGCACGCGGCCGCGGCCCGCGAGCGCGCGCCCCCCACCCCGCCGCCGCCCCGCAGCGACCGCCAGAACAGCTCGCGACACGCCGCGTGGCACGACAGCGACTGCGTCTGCGCTGCAACACGAAAAGAATCGCCTGTACTGCCCGAACCTCCGTGCACTGACCACCATCACACCTCGCACGCACGACATAACTATACTTACAGCAGCAGAACTGTGCGTCCTCCTGCCGCCGCACGCAGTCGAAGAAGGCCAGCTCGTCGGAGCGGCGGCAGGCGGCGGCGGCGGCGCTCGCGTCGCGGCCGGTCGCGCATGCGCGCCGACACTCCGCGCCGCGCGGCAGCGAGCAGCACGCGCGCCCCCACCACTCGTCTCCCGCCATCACCTCTGCCGCGCGACATCACACAAGTTAACTAAACTAAATTTAAAACTACAAAATCGTTGCCACTTCTTCATCGACCCGCTTACAGAAGAAAGCTCAGAAATTATTTTCAACCAAACCGCCTTGCTTTGGCTTAACCATGAGGCTATGGACCACAATGGTACGTCGATGACCACAATACAATAATACGCCCATGGCTATACATAGCAATACTGACCTGTGTGTTGTTTGAGCGGCTCGTAGCCTAAACTGTGGCCTAAAGACGTGGGGATTTGTCTAGCATACCCATAGAAATAGGATGTGCGCGCGCATGCTAGGTCTATGAGCATACCAGAGGTCTCGGTTCAAATCCTCGCATGCACCACTTTCTTACCCATTCTGAGTTGGATAAGCGCATTTCGTTATGAATGCGAGCTGCAGCTGTAAAACTGTGGATCCTCTTATAGGGTTTAAGCCCGCCCGGGTTGGTACCACCGCATTGAATGAAAAGATGATCGAAGCGGCAATAAAAAATTTCATCTAGTTCAACGTAGCCGTGCTCATAAAGGGAAAGTCCTGGCATGGCACCTAATTCCTTCAGAAATGTGGTGTATTGGGCTAATATCATAACGGTAGTTGCGTGTTATTAGCCATCCATGTCAGTTCCTTCCTCCTCTACAAGGTCCTCTACAAGGTCATGCATGGAGTATTGTTCGCATTTATGGGACGGCTCTGCTGAGTACTATACGGCGCGGCGCCGAGCCGTGCGTCACGTCGACGACCCCGAGGTATCCCGACCCTCCACTCCGAAAGTTTAGGGTCTCTCTCCGTGTTCTATTGTCTCTGTCATGGATAATGCTCCTCGGAGCTGCATAATGCTGTCCCTCGTTCGTACCTACCCCTTTATACCATCGCTCGACGCGGCACAGGCGGGGAATTAATGCACGCATTCATTGTCGACATTACCAAAATAAGAAACGCATCGAGTCGGGGTTTGAACCCCCCCCCCCCTCCCCTTTATATACCTCCTTGGTCGAATAACAAGTCATTTGCCAGTTAGTATTCTACGAAATGCAACTAAACGTCAGATTTATTCAACATATTCGTTCCACCATAACTATTTACACTACTATTTACATAGGAAGACCCTTTAAATATGGTGAACGCTATTGGTACTTTTTGCCCGCTCTTCTTTAGTCTCCTCGTACTGACACTTGGCAGCACTTGAGTTCAATCTTTCCCTTCCCGTGCATAATAATCGGAGTGACGCACTTGATGTTGTCTGAGCGAGGACCCACTTGATGCAAAACTCTTCTATGAGTAGAACCACATAATGAGAAATAGTATTCGCAGAACGTAGGCCTAAGAATACTATTAATACTACTCGAATATAAACCTGCAAATATTTAGGGCCGGTTGCACGTACGCTCGTGCACGTCAACATCACCGTCAAAGTATTGTTACGCTGGTAGGGTGCGGATTAGAGTAGAAACACCAAAAGTTAACAAATAATCCTTTATTGAAAACAATTCACAAATGAAACACAAACAACGACAATTTTGTGTCACTTCGATCACCAAATTCTAATTATCGCTGAACTGTATCACTGAGAGCTAGTTCACTGCACTTCTATATCGCTTGTTGTCGCTCACTTCGCTTCCAAAAATAGACTGGCGGCAGTGCTGGCTGAGGCGCCTTTTATATCGGTGGAGCTTCTTTCTAGAAAACTCCACCGAATTCTAGGCGCCCCCCACCTGGCGGGCCAGCCGAGAACAATCTCCATCGGGAATCGCCCGACCGTTCCAGAAATTGCTCTCAGCCAGATGCGCCAAACATTTTTATTATATTGTACCAGCACTGCCAAATCACTATCGCGATAGAAGTTGTAAGCAGCGCCATCTGTTGACGAAACGCATCGACGTTGCAGCCGAACTCCAACAGATGGCGCGCTCGTAACAGTATGATTAAGGCCGGATCAGGCAAATTTTGCGTTGCACGAAATTTAAACATTACGTTGATCGCTAAAGCTAACCTCTAATCGTAATCACTCCCGACCCATTGACCACCGTCGAAATCATGATCAAATAATAATTCAAAGTATCAAATCAAATCAAATCAAATCAAATTTTATTTTATAAAGGTACAGTAGAAAAACAGTTATGTTCCCTCTTTCCCAAACTAGTGCTTGACTGTATCATGGGAAAGAGGTTGCGCATTAAAAAAAATAATAAACAAATACATGAACATCGATCCGAAGTTGTGATTTGGATGTTATGAAATGATTTTGTGTTAGTGTATGTGTATAGGTATTGTGTGTGATGTTGGTATATGTGTGTAAGGTGATAGGATGTGTGGTGTGGTGTAATGTGAGGGAAGGGAGGGGACTCGTAGAAAATAGTTGGCTTTATAAAGTCGTTACTAGCTAACTATACAGAGTAGATTTTCTGTCTGTTCATAGTTTTGTGCTAGTAGCCACCCATTTACCTGCTGTTTAAAATCGTGCTTGTTAGTCCTAGTAAATTTGTTGTAAAGTAATATTCTGTTATATATGTACGGGCCAAGAAAGTAAGCGAAACGCTGAGCGAAACGAGTTTCAGTTTTGGGAACTGACCTTTGATTTAAAGAACGTGTGAAACGAGTTAGTACGCTTGCTTGGAAACCTTTAGAGCGCTGTTCGTTTAGTATAGAAGAAATGAAAAGTTGCCTTAATGTTAAGAGATTGCTCTCATTGTGTAGATTGTGCGTTGGGTATCTGTATGGCTTTTTTTGCATTACCCTTAGCACAGCTCGTTGAGCTCTTTCTACCTCTAGCATAAGGGTTTTGGCAGCACCTCCCCAAGAAGTAATACAGTACGTGAGTATAGACTGGCATAGAGATGTGTAAACTAGCTTCAAGATGGATTTGTCAGAAATATTGCGAATATTGCGAAAAACATAAATAAGTTTCCTCACTCTTGATGCCAATGTTCTGATATGCGCCCGCCAAGACAGGTTTTCATCTAGAATTACTCCTAGGTATTTGATCTGCGTAACCTTTTCTAGAGTTTCGCAGGAGCACTGAGCGAAGTTTCTTTGTGTGGCGTTCATGTCGCAAGAGTGAATACACAGGGAGTGTGTTGAGTCAGGTTGAGTTGCCTTTGTTATGCTAAAACTCATGTACTTAGTTTTATTTATGTTTAACGTTAGGAGGTTATTGGATAGCCAGTTTTTAATCTTTGCGAGACCATTGGCTGCAAGAGTATATGCTTCATCCCAAGTAGACGCTGTGAAGATTAATACAGTGTCATCTGCGTATGTTATTATTTTACATCCTTTGATTATTTTTGAGCACATGTCATCAATGTAGATAAGAAATAAGACTGGTCCTAAAACGCTTCCTTGTGGAACACCGTATTCTACGTTTATGTGAGAGCTTGCTACTTCATTGACGCGTACTTGTTGCTTTCTCTCGCATAGGTAGCTTTCAAACCATTTTAGTGGACCTCCTCTGATACCTAAGCGTTCAAGTTTGGCAAGCAGTATTGGGAGTGAGACGGTATCAAAGGCTTTTGCCAAGTCAAGAAAAACTCCAAGGCAGCGCCGTCCAGAGTCCAAGTTTGTTGACACATGGTGAGTTAGATCTGCAACAGCTTTTTCCGTAGATTTATCTACTCGGAAACCATATTGGTTAGAAGCAAGTAGATTGTTAGTCTCTAGGAAATTACTAAGCCTTCTTTTTACGATTTTTTCTAGGATTTTGGACAGCGTTGTTAGCAGGGATATTGGTCGATAGTTGCAGACTAATGTTTTATCACCGGCTTTGTAAATAGGGACTATGACTGATTTTTTGAAGGAATTAGGAAAAGTGCCAGTAGAGATACTCGTATTAATGATGTGGGCTAAGGGTTCTATTATGTGGTTGTGCATTTTTTTTAGAAATATTGCTGTGATATCATCCCATCCTGCGGCACTGTCAGTTTTAAGGGCATTAATGGTATTATATATTTCCTGTTCGTCAGTTGGGTACATGAAGAAAGAGAAAGGTGCTTTTGGGTTTTGCCTTCTTGCTCTAGAGGTAAGGGAAGCTTCGGTAGTGTTAAGTTTAGTCAAAGTAATATTTGCAAGTTTTTGTCCAACGTTAGCATAATATAAGTTAATGCAGTCCGGTCCACTGATTTCACTGTGGTTTTTTTGTTTGGAAGGTAATGCAGCAACATCTTTTATTATTTTCCATACCTTCTTCGGGTTATGTCTATTGTTGTGTAAGTCTTTATTTATGTAAAGTTCCTTTGCGACCTTTGTGGCTTTGATGCATGTGTTTCTGTAACGTTTGTAAGTCTTTTGAAGTGTAAGATTATGTTTGTCGGCTTTAGCCTGTTGTCCAAATCAAAAGTCCCTTTTTTGCAATTTTATTGGACCTTACATAATAGGCAAACGTTGCCATTCATAAAATACAATGCTTTGTTTTTCATAATTATTAGCCTGACACCCGGTTCTAAAGATTAAAAATTTCGGCGCTATATCTATGTAATCTGTGGTGCTACCAACAGCTGATGGCAAGCCGACATATTGGGCGCTAGTAGCGCCACCCCGCGGCTCCAAGAGCATCTGTTTTGTTTGTTAGTACGAATGGTTGACGCTAGATGGTGCTTTAATTTTCCCTGCCCCTTTCTGATTCTATACTGTGGGAGAAGGACGGTACTATGTCAGCTCAGCGGTTCTGAGAGTTGCCATACAGCAAACATTTTTGCCGATTGTTTCGAGGGACTATTTGTAGTCTGACGCCTGGCAAGCTAACATTGACGAAAATATGTTACGTGCAACTCAATTTCATATGATGGGCGATTAGCCGTCACATCATCGTCAAATGTAATCAGTAACGGATAACACTTTACGAGGCGTCGTGCACTCGACCCTTAGTTTTGTTCATAGAAATAGGAAGTACATAGAAATAGCTGCGCCCGCGTATATGGTTTTGTTTATCAGTACTAATCGTATTGAATTCCACTGTTCTATGTTCTAACTATCTATCTATATGTTCATGACACAGATGATCAATCCCCGCTCCGTTCTTTACACAACGTTCTTTACATTTCTGACTTGAATAAGTGCATTTCGTTAGAAATGCGAGCTGCTCCATGCTTTGGAATCCATGTAAAACTTCAGGTCTTCTTCCCTTACTTGGTGAGAGGGTAAATCAAACCCGCCCGGACAGCTATCACCGCATCGGATAGAGTGATCCTCGAAGCGGCAATGAAAATGTTTCTATGTTTTCCATCCAACGCAGCCGTGCAAGGATAGGGCTTGGCATGACACCCAATTCCCCCGGGAATTCGGCGGCGTGTCGGGGCCAATATCATGACGGCGGGTGTGGTACATCTTTTCTTTGTTCTGTGGGTACCATCCGTTTCGAATTACATACATTGAAAAAAACCGGCCAAGTGCGAGTCAGAATCGCACACGAAGGGTTCCGTACGATTATACAATATTTGACCGAAATAAATCACGTTTCTTGTATGGTAACCTCTTTTATTTTTTATTTTTACTATTTCTCATTATGGCGGCAACAAAAACAGACACTCTGTGAACATTTCAGCTGTCTACATATTGCGGTTCATGAGATAAAGCCCTGTGACGGACGGACGGACGGCTGAGGCTTAGTAATAGGGTTCCGTTTGGCACCCTTTGGGTACGGAACCCTAAAAAGGAAATATGCGTACCTTGAATAGTCTCGTTCATGCAGATCCAGAAGTCTATCTGCAACAAGAACAGATCTTCATGATAGTGTTTATCCCACTTCTCTTTATGGCTAAAGCGTAACGAGACCTGGTTCCATTCTCAAATTATAAATGTTGGGTGAGATTTCACTTCTTTTTGTAAGTGTCCTCTTAGTTCTTCCAAACTGCACAGATATAATAACCGAAGCTCAGACGTTAGACCAACCGAAAACCGATTAAAAGGGTCATCCTAAAATAACATTGGTCCAATTTTATCAAACGTAGCTCCAGGCTGGCTCTAGGATACTGAAACGGTGGCAACAAGTCTCCGGCGCGACGGCGCGGGCGCCCCGGTGGCGGCGGCGGTGGAGGTTAACAGTGACACATGATCGCTAATCCAAACAAGCTCGGCCCCCTAATCTTGTCTGTGTACCCGATCACATCTTCGCTAGTCTTTTTTCTACTACATACTATGTACTTTCAAATTGAGGGACAAAGAGTTTGTATGGAGACTCCCGCTGTTTGTAGTCTGTGCGCCGACGCAGCCCGCCCCGCGCCGCCCCAGCCGTAACCTGATCACCGCGCACCACCACGACAACAGAACGCCTCCTCCTCCGCCGCCGCCCATTCATCGCGCGGCGGCGGGGGCGCGCGGAGACAGCGGAGACAACACCACACAGAACGCAGTGTCCGCTTACGTCGCGGAACTCGGCCGGGCCGGCTCGCATTACACTCGCTACCCTCGCAGTGCCAACCCTGGCGAGGCGGATATCAGCCGTATTGTGACTGGATCGCATAAAAACTATTATCTGAGAACGGAGCTTTTTGTATTCGTATATTTTATCGTAAAAATATAATTAAGAAATCGATTAAAGTATTAGTAAGGAATATGAGAGTAGGTTTAAAATGAGCAGAGACAAATATTTCTAATGGCTTTATTATCCTGCTGCACCAAGCGTTTATATATTTCTGTTTTTTAAATTTTTATAGCTTTCATGCCCGACTGAATGTATCTTAGGGGATGCCTTTGATTGTTATTTCAATAGGAGCAGCCACCTGCCTGATCCTTTTATTTGGGACCATTTCGCCAGCTTACATTGGTTTGGATCCACTAATATTTTTTCAATATTTTGTAGTCATGAATTGAATTGCTTATGAATTGAATTGCAGGGGTCGGAGATGAATACCCATTACATCAATGTATAACAGGGATCACATCTGTAGAGCGAGGGGTCAGCGCGCTGCGCGCGCATGCTAGGTCTATGGAGGGGTCAGAGAGGGGTCGGAGAGGAAGAGAAGGGGTGGGTCGTATAGAGTACTCACGAGCGCCGGCGAGCAGAACTTGTAGATGTGGCGGAGGCGGTCGTCGCGCATGGCGCCGTCCGCCAGCGACATCTGTAGAGCGAGGGGTCGTAGAGGAAGAGAAAGGGTGGGTCGTGTAGAGTACTCACGAGCGCCGGCGAGCAGAACTTGTAGATGTGGCGGAGGCGGTCGTCGCGCATGGCGCCGTCCGCCGCGATGTCCGCCAGCGACATCTGTAGAGCGAGGGGTCAGAGAGGGGTCGGAGAGGAAGAGAAGGGGTGGGTCGTGTAGAGTACTCACGAGCGCCGGGGAGCAGAACTTGTAGATGTGGCGGAGGCGGTCGTCGCGCATGGCGCCGTCCGCCGCGATGTCCGCCAGCGACATCTGTAGAGCGAGGGGTCAGAGAGGGGTCGGAGAGGAAGAGAAGGGGTGGGTCGTGTAGAGTACTCACGAGCGCCGGCGAGCAGAACTTGTAGATGTGGCGGAGGCGGTCGTCGCGCATGGCGCCGTCCGCCAGCGACATCTGTAGAGCGAGGGGTCGTAGAGGAAGAGAAAGGGTGGGTCGTGTAGAGTACTCACGAGCGCCGGCGAGCAGAACTTGTAGATGTGGCGGAGGCGGTCGTCGCGCATGGCGCCGTCCGCCAGCGACATCTGTAGAGCGAGGGGTCGTAGAGGAAGAGAAAGGGTGGGTCGTGTAGAGTACTCACGAGCGCCGGCGAGCAGAACTTGTAGATGTGGCGGAGGCGGTCGTCGCGCATGGCGCCGTCCGCCGCGATGTCCGCCAGCGACATCTGTAGAGCGAGGGGTCAGAGAGGGGTCGGAGAGGAAGAGAAGGGGTGGGTCGTGTAGAGTACTCACGAGCGCCGGCGAGCAGAACTTGTAGATGTGGCGGAGGCGGTCGTCGCGCATGGCGCCGTCCGCCAGCGACATCTGTAGAGCGAGGGGTCGTAGAGGAAGAGAAAGGGTGGGTCGTGTAGAGTACTCACGAGCGCCGGCGAGCAGAACTTGTAGATGTGGCGGAGGCGGTCGTCGCGCATGGCGCCGTCCGCCAGCGACATCTGTAGAGCGAGGGGTCGTAGAGGAAGAGAAAGGGTGGGTCGTGTAGAGTACTCACGAGCGCCGGCGAGCAGAACTTGTAGATGTGGCGGAGGCGGTCGTCGCGCATGGCGCCGTCCGCCGCGATGTCCGCCAGCGACATCTGTAGAGCGAGGGGTCAGAGAGGGGTCGGAGAGGAAGAGAAGGGGTGGGTCGTGTAGAGTACTCACGAGCGCCGGCGAGCAGAACTTGTAGATGTGGCGGAGGCGGTCGTCGCGCATGGCGCCGTCCGCCGCGATGTCCGCCAGCGACATCTGTAGAGCGAGGGGTCAGAGAGGGGTCGTAGAGGAAGAGAAGGGGTGGGTCGTGTAGAGTACTCACGAGCGCCGGCGAGCAGAACTTGTAGATGTGGCGGAGGCGGTTGTCGCGCATGGCGCCGTCCGCCGCGATGTCCGCCAGCGACATCTGTAGAGCGAGGGGTCAGAGAGGGGTCGGAGAGGAAGAGAAGGGGTGGGTCGTGTAGAGTACTCACGAGCGCCGGCGAGCAGAACTTGTAGATGTGGCGGAGGCGGTCGTCGCGCATGGCGCCGTCCGCCGCGATGTCCGCCAGCGACATCTGTAGAGCGAGGGGTCAGAGAGGGGTCGGAGAGGAAGAGAAGGGGTGGGTCGTGTAGAGTACTCACGAGCGCCGGCGAGCAGAACTTGTAGATGTGGCGGAGGCGGTCGTCGCGCATGGCGCCGTCCGCCGCGATGTCCGCCAGCGACATCTGTAGAGCGAGGGGTCAGAGAGGGGTCGGAGAGGAAGAGAAGGGGTGGGTCGTGTAGAGTACTCACGAGCGCCGGCGAGCAGAACGTGTAGATGTGGCGGAGGCGGTCGTCGCGCATGGCGCCGTCCGCCGCGATGTCCGCCAGCGACATCTGTAGAGCGAGGGGTCAGAGAGGGGTCGGAGAGGAAGAGAAGGGGTGGGTCGTGTAGAGTACTCACGAGCGCCGGCGAGCAGAACTTGTAGATGTGGCGGAGGCGGTCGTCGCGCATGGCGCCGTCCGCCAGCGACATCTGTAGAGCGAGGGGTCGTAGAGGAAGAGAAAGGGTGGGTCGTGTAGAGTACTCACGAGCGCCGGCGAGCAGAACTTGTAGATGTGGCGGAGGCGGTCGTCGCGCATGGCGCCGTCCGCCAGCGACATCTGTAGAGCGAGGGGTCGTAGAGGAAGAGAAAGGGTGGGTCGTGTAGAGTACTCACGAGCGCCGGCGAGCAGAACTTGTAGATGTGGCGGAGGCGGTCGTCGCGCATGGCGCCGTCCGCCGCGATGTCCGCCAGCGACATCTGTAGAGCGAGGGGTCAGAGAGGGGTCGGAGAGGAAGAGAAGGGGTGGGTCGTGTAGAGTACTCACGAGCGCCGGCGAGCAGAACTTGTAGATGTGGCGGAGGCGGTCGTCGCGCATGGCGCCGTCCGCCGCGATGTCCGCCAGCGACATCTGTAGAGCGAGGGGTCAGAGAGGGGTCGGAGAGGAAGAGAAGGGGTGGGTCGTGTAGAGTACTCACGAGCGCCGGCGAGCAGAACTTGTAGATGTGGCGGAGGCGGTCGTCGCGCATGGCGCCGTCCGCCAGCGACATCTGTAGAGCGAGGGGTCGTAGAGGAAGAGAAAGGGTGGGTCGTGTAGAGTACTCACGAGCGCCGGCGAGCAGAACTTGTAGATGTGGCGGAGGCGGTCGTCGCGCATGGCGCCGTCCGCCAGCGACATCTGTAGAGCGAGGGGTCGTAGAGGAAGAGAAAGGGTGGGTCGTGTAGAGTACTCACGAGCGCCGGCGAGCAGAACTTGTAGATGTGGCGGAGGCGGTCGTCGCGCATGGCGCCGTCCGCCGCGATGTCCGCCAGCGACATCTGTAGAGCGAGGGGTCAGAGAGGGGTCGGAGAGGAAGAGAAGGGGTGGGTCGTGTAGAGTACTCACGAGCGCCGGCGAGCAGAACTTGTAGATGTGGCGGAGGCGGTCGTCGCGCATGGCGCCGTCCGCCGCGATGTCCGCCAGCGACATCTGTAGAGCGAGGGGTCAGAGAGGGGTCGTAGAGGAAGAGAAAGGGTGGGTCGTGTAGAGTACTCACGAGCGCCGGCGAGCAGAACTTGTAGATGTGGCGGAGGCGGTCGTCGCGCATGGCGCCGTCCGCCGCGATGTCCGCCAGCGACATCTGTAGAGCGAGGGGTCAGAGAGGGGTCGTAGAGGAAGAGAAAGGGTGGGTCGTGTAGAGTACTCACGAGCGCCGGCGAGCAGAACTTGTAGATGTGGCGGAGGCGGTCGTCGCGCATGGCGCCGTCCGCCGCGATGTCCGCCAGCGACATCTGTAGAGCGAGGGGTCAGAGAGGGGTCGGAGAGGAAGAGAAAGGGTGGGTCGTGTAGAGTACTCACGAGCGCCGGCGAGCAGAACTTGTAGATGTGGCGGAGGCGGTCGTCGCGCATGGCGCCGTCCGCCAGCGACATCTGTAGAGCGAGGGGTCGTAGAGGAAGAGAAAGGGTGGGTCGTGTAGAGTACTCACGAGCGCCGGCGAGCAGAACTTGTAGATGTGGCGGAGGCGGTCGTCGCGCATGGCGCCGTCCGCCGCGATGTCCGCCAGCGACATCTGTAGAGCGAGGGGTCAGAGAGGGGTCGGAGAGGAAGAGAAGGGGTGGGTCGTGTAGAGTACTCACGAGCGCCGGCGAGCAGAACTTGTAGATGTGGCGGAGGCGGTCGTCGCGCATGGCGCCGTCCGCCGCGATGTCCGCCAGCGACATCTGTAGAGCGAGGGGTCAGAGAGGGGTCGTAGAGGAAGAGAAAGGGTGGGTCGTGTAGAGTACTCACGAGCGCCGGCGAGCAGAACTTGTAGATGTGGCGGAGGCGGTCGTCGCGCATGGCGCCGTCCGCCGCGATGTCCGCCAGCGACATCTGTAGAGCGAGGGGTCGGAGAGGAAGAGAAAGGGTGGGTCGTGTAGAGTACTCACGAGCGCCGGCGAGCAGAACTTGTAGATGTGGCGGAGGCGGTCGTCGCGCATGGCGCCGTCCGCCGCGATGTCCGCCAGCGACATCTGTAGAGCGAGGGGTCAGAGAGGGGTCGGAGAGGAAGAGAAAGGGTGGGTCGTGTAGAGTACTCACGAGCGCCGGCGAGCAGAACTTGTAGATGTGGCGGAGGCGGTCGTCGCGCATGGCGCCGTCCGCCGCGATGTCCGCCAGCGACATCTGTAGAGCGAGGGGTCAGAGAGGGGTCGGAGAGGAAGAGAAGGGGTGGGTCGTGTAGAGTACTCACGAGCGCCGGCGAGCAGAACTTGTAGATGTGGCGGAGGCGGTCGTCGCGCATGGCGCCGTCCGCCAGCGACATCTGTAGAGCGAGGGGTCGTAGAGGAAGAGAAAGGGTGGGTCGTGTAGAGTACTCACGAGCGCCGGCGAGCAGAACTTGTAGATGTGGCGGAGGCGGTCGTCGCGCATGGCGCCGTCCGCCAGCGACATCTGTAGAGCGAGGGGTCGTAGAGGAAGAGAAAGGGTGGGTCGTGTAGAGTACTCACGAGCGCCGGCGAGCAGAACTTGTAGATGTGGCGGAGGCGGTCGTCGCGCATGGCGCCGTCCGCCAGCGACATCTGTAGAGCGAGGGTTCGTAGAGGAAGAGAAAGGGTGGGTCGTGTAGAGTACTCACGAGCGCCGGCGAGCAGAACTTGTAGATGTGGCGGAGGCGGTCGTCGCGCATGGCGCCGTCCGCCGCGATGTCCGCCAGCGACATCTGTAGAGGAAGAGAAAGGGTGGGTCGTGTAGAGTACTCACGAGCGCCGGCGAGCAGAACTTGTAGATGTGGCGGAGGCGGTCGTCGCGCATGGCGCCGTCCGCCGCGATGTCCGCCAGCGACATCTGTAGAGCGAGGGGTCAGAGAGGGGTCGGAGAGGAAGAGAAAGGGTGGGTCGTGTAGAGTACTCACGAGCGCCGGCGAGCAGAACTTGTAGATGTGGCGGAGGCGGTCGTCGCGCATGGCGCCGTCCGCCGCGATGTCCGCCAGCGACATCTGTCGGCAACAACAACCTCCTTACTACATCGTACTACATTAATGTTGGAGCCACCGATCAAACGATTGTTCTATGCAAACGAGCCAACGAGCAACCGATGGTTTGTCCGTCCGTCCGACGAGACCCTTTTATCGGAAACGGTTCTCAAATTAAAGTGTACATCAATTATTAATGGCTCCGGTTCAAAGCAATCAAAATATTAAGCTAAGCCCGTCGGTTTCGATCATCTCCCGTCCTTCCGTTTTCGCTGCCCCCGCAGAACACCAGCGGGTCATCTCCTGCTGCGGACCCACACAGGTTCAGCGTGAAATTACTGTTTTCGAGAAGTGGCTGTGGGCTGTAGTAGTAGTACGGCGGCGCCTCAGTGGCAACAAGGTCGTACTTCTAGATTATAATTCAGTCATTGTCGTACGCCACGAGATTATCATTATTGTGCTTCTGTTATGGGTGCTGTAAGGCCTTGGTTTTTGCCAAATTGTATGATTCTAGGTCTACGGGAAGTACCCTAAAGGATTAAATGACTGAGCTTGACATTTTTGTTTTTTTATGCAATCTGACATTGTATGGCTAATACCAAACAATTACCGTTATGATATTAGCCTAATACACCACATTCCCCAAGGAATTAGGTGCCATGCCAGGACCTTCCCTTTATGATCACGGCTACATTGAACTGGATGGAAAAAACGGACAATTTTTCATTGACAATTTAATCATAGTTTCATCCAATAGAATGGTACAAACCCGGGTGGGATTAACCCTACTATCTAGTAGGGGAAGGGGACTAACCGTTTTTAATGGGCTTCGAACCATAGAACAGGGGGTCTACCATGGTGAGTTTATTCGCCGAGGGAATTACAAGTCAGGGAATAAAGCTGACGACTAGTACCATCCTCGCTGTCAAATGACGTAAGTTCACTCGTCGTTCGTTCGTTTATGCAGCATCGGTCAAACAAATTCATAAGAAAATGTAACATATTTGTACCATCTTAATATTTGCTGCAGCACTTCCCGGGCCGGAATATCCTACCGAAAAGTTGATGATTCTGTAATAAATAAGAATGTAGGCCATGGTTGGTTCCTTGTTAAGTTCTGTTATATTGTCCGTGTGTTTGGTATTGGCATAGTTTAAGGTTGTATAGATGTTTGGTTATGTTTGCTGCTTTTAGGTATTTTGGGTGTTATGTGGTCTTCTTTAGGCTCTTTGGTGTTATTGTTGGAGTTGTTTAGTGTAATTTGGAGTCGTTTATATTTTCGTAGTGTAGGTGTTCATTGGTCTTTGAACGCCAATGACAGCAAATAACCCCAAAGTATACCGATTAATAGCTCTAACCAACACTGCATTAAACAGAAACAGTTTAGACATTCATAGAAAACCTCAAACGTATTCTGTGGTTGGAGTGAATAAAATCAAAAGAGTGTTAGGGAATCAGCCGAATATCAAATTTTCGTAGCACTATTGCGTATTCTGTGGCACAAGGGAATGAAATCAAACGAATAGATAATCGAACAAACTCGCCAGCCGAGCATCAACTTGTTTGGAACTAGCTACATTGTAAAAATGGATCTTTGGTTATTGTGTTTGTGGGAGCTGCGACGCGAAGAGCGCCGAAGGTCTCGTTATTGGCGAAGAAGCCTTCGACTGCGTTGTGAGTATGATATCGCCGCCGATAACCGAGACTTTCGGAAGCTCTACCGCCTCACTCCGGACCTCTTTGAGGAGCTATGCCGGGAGATCGTACCACTGCTCCCTCAACCAAAGAGATCCGACAGCATCTCCCCAGCCAAAAAAGTAAGAACATTCATGAATGTAATATCATTGATTTGAAAGGAAGCCGAGGGATTATTTTTTCCTTATAGATGCTCTTTGTGTGTGTGAGAGAGAGAGAGAGAGAGTTGTTTTGCTTACAGATAATGACTACCCTTGCATTTTTGGCGAGTGGTGACTATCAACGCATGTGTGGGAGCACCGTAGACTCATGCATCGCTCAGCAGACTGTATCTGTGGCGATGCATCAAGTTATTGCAGCCCTCAACAACCCGCATATTCTTACAAAATTTATCCACTTTCCTCAGAACCAGCGCGAAAGGGATGAAATAAAACAAGGGTTAGTTTAGAATTACTTATATTATTATTATTATTATTATTTTTTGATCTTTAATACTTATCAATATGAAAGAAGAACATATATCACTTACCTAAGCAAACTCGCCCATGCAAAACTATACTGTACAAATAAAAGTAATTATACCGATTATTTCAGATTTTTCCAAAAATTTGGCATGCCAGGCGTTGTGGGCTGCATTGACTGCACGCATGTTGCACTGATAAGGCCACGAGAAAATGAAGAGCGGTACTTCAACAGGAAATACTACCACTCCCGAAATGTGCAAATAGTTAGTATCTAATTACATACCTACGTATGTAAGTTAATAACTATGGTTTCAAGGATACATTCTTCGAATAAAACATAGTAAATATGGCTCAGACACCCAAACAATTTATGTAATGTAATGTAAGTTTCCTCAATAACTTTTGAAAATAAACACATCTACATAAATTGAATTGGCTTCAAATAATCAAATAATGTTAAGTCTATAAGTAGGTAAGCAGAGATTAGATTAGATCGCGGCATACTTTTTTGCTTCTTCTAAGTGGTATAGGCACTAAAGGGGTTTCCATTTTATTTCCACCACTTTCATTCTCTTTTTGAATAAGTGAATTTACGTGCATAGTTGAGCTGTTCCATGATTCTAAACCCATGTAAAACTGCAGGGGGACCCTACTAGGTGGTAGGGTTAAGCCTGCCCGGATTGCTACCACCGCATTGGATGAAACTATGGTTAAACAACAATAAGAAAGTGTCCGTATTAACCATAAATCAATGCACTCGTGCTCATAAAGGGAATGTCCTGGCATGGCACCTAATACCGTCGTGAATGTTTATTCTATAGTCGTACTCAGAGTGAACCTTGCATAACTTAGTACGGGATTAGCACCGGACTAACCATACAAAAACCGGCTTAGTCTGACAATCATGCACACACTAAAGTTAGTCCGCCCACTCTGAATAC
This sequence comes from Incurvaria masculella, assembly GCA_946894095.1. NCBI lineage: Eukaryota > Metazoa > Arthropoda > Insecta > Lepidoptera > Incurvariidae > Incurvaria > Incurvaria masculella. Next base: position 18,628,468 of record OX335657.1, on the reverse strand, counting down.
GACAGTATGTGTATTGTACTAATATATGTAATGACGGTATTTATGTATTAGCCATCCATGTCAGGTACCATAGAAAGGCATGCTTTACGATTATACTCGTAGGTGCATTTAAAAAGTAATCATTACGTTCTCTTATGTCAAGGCATGACATAAGATTTCGCTTTTGCTCTGTAATAATTTGTTTAATCATCCGTTTGCTCTAAATGACCAAACCATTTTATATATATGTCGGCGCGCGGGCTTCTGCAGCCCTGCGCCTTGTAATATGAAAAGTGGAACGCCTAAGTGTGTGCGTTCGGATGGAGTCGTGTTCCTAGAGTAAAAGAGACGGAGAAAGTCGAGTGAGCGAGACAAGACTATAGCTCGAGTGAATGCAATAGCACTAGCAGCGGTGGTCGCGGGCCACACACGCACTTGTCCGGCGGCGATCGGCTCGAACGGTGGTGTGTACTCGGAGGACACGAACCTATCTACGCTTTTCCAGTGCTTGCAAGATGGACCCTCAAGAAACCTCAGCCCACACCTGTGACGCTCCGACATATATTAATAATAAAAAAAACATCCTCAGGTATGCGACGCTAACATGCGAATTATAAGTGTGGACGCAAGCTATGGTGGGGCTAGTCATGACAGCTTTGTGTTCCAACAGAGCACAGTGAAGCGTATCATTGAAGAGCTACAAGATAATTCCTGGTTGCTAGGTATGAAAACTTCAATTCTAATAAATGTTTATGCCAATTTCACTAAACCTTTCATAACATTTAGACAAATGACATTGTTACGATATATGTAAACTATGTATTTAGGTAAATAAGAGCACTCTACTGAAATACAAATATCTATTCTTAATAATTCTACAATGTGGTATGCTTTGTCTTATGTGTCTAAGGACCTATTTTACCATCACTCCATAAACTCTTCCGTAACATAAGTATGGCAAAACTTAAAGTACTACCTTATACACACGTAATTGTATAAAGGACCCCGTAGCTGTATCCGATCCATGAGGTGATAAGCATCACTTGCTTCAACATGTTGCAAAATCATAAAAAAATAACTATTTTTGAAACCATTTTGGTTTCAATGTTTCTGGTTTTATCCACCTCTAATACTTTTGAAATAATATAATTTATGAAATTAATTTAATTTTTTTAAGAACCTTTTTTTCTATAACTCTTCATGAATGGATAATACCAGACATAGCCAAACACACCTAACTCCTGCAGGAATGAGATATCATGCCAGAACTTCCATACATTGATTGGATGGAAAACACGGACAATTTTTCAGTGCGATGTGCCACCAAGTGGTAGGTTGAATTCAAGAAAATAGAGGTTTTGAAAAATAAAACCCAGCCAATTGCTGTTATTGTAAACAAATTTAATGGTCTGGGTGGCTACACAACTATTCATGGGTTCATTGTTAAGTATTGCAATTAGAAATAGGTGGAACAAATCTATGTGCAGAAAACATGTACGTGATGCGTAGCGGTAAGTATGCCATGCTTAGTTATGAACATATTTTTGGTAACATGTTAAATAGGCCGTAATTTATTTTATGTTTATACAAGTTTAAAGTATAATTTTGTTGTTTTAGGTGATTCTGGCTACCCATTGAGAAAATATTTAATGACTCCAATAAATAATGCAGCTGACAATACACCTGAAGGACATTACAATAGATTACAGAAATCCACAAGAAACACGATTGAGCGCACATTTGGGGTCCTGAAAGGACGATGGAGATGTCTGCTTGCTGCGCGCGAGCTACATTACGATCCGGTGACTGTTGGTAAAATCGTCAACGCATGTTGTGTATTGCACAACTTTTGCAATACACAGCATGCATTGCGTGCGCCGCGACTGACACCGAGGGAACGCCGCATTGAGCAATATCTCCAACAACGCCGTGCCGAGGTAGTTGTACTACGTCGGACTGCCGCCGCTGAATTGCAAGCCGGACAGCAGGTCCAAGCACACTTGGTCCAGGCGCTAAGACAGGTGTAACTTTGGCCCAACAAGAAAAATCATAAAACCCTCCTTGGCGTCTGTTAACATACCATGCATTATTGAGCCACCCGGCATAAGCCGCAATGAAGGGAAGAGACCGGATGGAATGACCTTGGTACCATGGAGTCGAGGCGCACACCTTTAATATGGGATGCGACGTGCGTTGATACCTTGGCACCGTCCCATGTGCACGACACATCCCGAGTGGCCGAAACGGCCGCGACAAAGGCAGCCATTCTTAACATGTCTAAGTACACATCGCTGCTTGACCGTTTTGAATTTCAGCCTTTCGCCGTCGAGACCTTTGGACCTTGGTCACCGGACGCTAAAGGCAGATGACATCGGAAAACTCCTGAAATGAAATGAAATTAAAATATTCTTTATTGCTTACAACTATTACATAGTACGCAAAGGCGAGCTTATTGCCAAAGGCAATCTCTAACAGCTAACCTTTATATTAGAAAATATATTAAGAGGTAGCAAGAAACATTAAATTAATTAAAACTAAGCACCATAATCACACTTAGAAAACATTAGATAACTTAAGACTATATAAACAGAAAATATTTGATTGATTTAATTGTTTTAACATGTCAAGTACCAAGATTTTAATTTTACCTTAAAAATAGACAAAGAAGCACTTTCCCTAATAGTAAGAGGCAATTGATTCCACAATCGTGCTGAGTGAACTGTAAAAGAACCCGAATAAGCAGTGGAAGAATGTGACGGAATAAGGAGCAGGAGATTATCTGCAGACCTAAGTGGTACAACATGAAAAGAGAGATATTTAAAGCGTTCTTTAAGATAAAGTGGGGATTTGGGATCATTTAAGATGAAGTAAAGAAGAGAGAGAACATGCATATTACGCCTCTGGCGAATATTGAGCCATTTTAGTTTCGCACGATAGTTGGATATATGATCAAACTTCCTCAAACCAAAGATATAACGAATTCCATAATTAAGCAAGCGATTTAGTTTGTCCAGAAGCTCCTTGTTTAGATTACACAGATGTCACCATAATCTAATATAGGATGAACTAGCGACTGAAACAACTTGATTTTAGTTTCGATTGGTATAAGGCGATGGAGACGCCAGAGAGTGTGCATGGCTTCATATATTTTCCTGCAAACTTGACCCGTATGATAAACCCACGATAGTGACTCGTCAAGGAAAATACCTAAATGTTTAACCCTTGAACTATAGGGTATAGTAATACCATTGTATAGGATAGGTGGGAGATTACTCTTATCAATCTTTGCCAAGAGCTTGCCGATACCAACAATCATGACCTGTGTTTTTGATGGATTAACTTGAAGACCAAACCTTTCCGACCATTGTAGTGGAGAAGTCTGGCGATTGTCGTGCAAAAGCCTTTTTTATCCGTAGAATCGCTCTCGAAATTCAAAGAGGCAACGCGGCGAGTGTTCTAGGCACTTTGGGGAAAACATCGGCTGTCTTCAATGAAATATGACTTATGCTTTAACGCAACATATTTCATTGGATCGCTCACCGATCCACATTTTTCTTTGCTTTAGTTTAATTTAAATTTTACTGTTAGATTATTAATTTAAATTGTTTTTGTTAGATTGTTAGTATATTAATTTCAAATTTATTTCGTGTTTCTTCTTCAAAGATCTAGCTGGCCCCGCGCCTTTGCCGGATGGAGTTACTACGGAGAAATAAAAAAATCTTTCTTGGCGAAAATTTCGATCGTAAAACAAGCTTGTTGTGAAAATGTTACATTTCTATGTTAAACTGTGTCGGAGATTTTGTGTTTAGTATGAAAAGTGTTACATGAAAATGCGTAATTTTTTATTTCTTTTACTCCCTTAAAAATCGAATTTTAAATAATCTTTACCTATTAAGTGTTCCCATCTTAACAAAAAGCCACTGTGTAAATTTTACATTTCTAGGTTCAATGGTTTTAGAGATTTCAAGTGTTAGATGAAAAGTCGTTCATTTTGGCCTCTTTTACCCCGCTTTTAAGAGCTAAAATCCTTGTTCAGAAAGCATTTACTACTTAAAATAAAGCTACTCTAAAGGTTTAACACTCCCAGATTAACCGGTTACGGATAATCGGTGTTTGATGCCTTGATGATGTATTGTTATATGAAAATGTGTACATTCTGGCCTCTTTCCCCTTTAATCCTTTCTTAGTGAGAGTTTTCGCCGTTAAAGGATACCAAAGTAAACATTTCTAGTTTCTAGTTTCAATGGTTTCGGAGATATCGTGATGCGTGAATGGATTTCGTTTATATATATACAGAGTGAAATATTAGGATTAATCAATCAAACGATTAAATGACTAATCAAACTGCCGACACATGTGTAGTCTATTGTCTATGACAGCCATACTAGCTCCGATTGCACGAAGAGACGAATCTCCGTACCAAATCGCATTTTGTATCGTTAAGTCCGGTGATAATTTGAGTATTAAATTTTGACACTTCACTCTGAATACGACCATTGATTATTATGCAACACGATTATTAATTAAAAATACAATAAACTATGTTTTGATTATTTAAGGGCTCCATCAAATATTTAGCTATCTTAAAAGTTTGAGAACCACTGGTTTATGATAACAATCAGAAAGTTAAACCTTTATTTCGTAAAATCTAAGAAATATTTTATCGACTTACCTGCATCTTTCACTTCGATAACAAAAAAATACGGAAGTTACATTATTAACCAATTATGGTCTACTTCAATGTTGTGCGCGTGGTTAACGTCTGTCAAACTATTTTATCTCTGTGCGCGGGCTCGTTGCTGTTACGTTTGAACTCTGTCGGTGTGAACTTTGTCTTGCGGGCCATATGGAGTCCTCCGAAGCTTCTTCGTCCCAGGGCCGCCGTCCCAGAGGACGTACACCGTCAACATTGCAGAGAGCATTGTTGGCGGACTTTTTAGAACGAAATCCGGGGATAGCGCGGGGACGGCTATTAGGCCCAAACGCCGCGCGGAGAGCTTCCGACTTTTGGAAACAATTGAGTGAACAATTAAATGCATCCGGAGGGTGCACAAAAACTTGGAAAGAGTGGAGAAAGGTAAGCAGTTTTTTCATACAGAGATTTTTACTACCTAATCAACCGATCTATTTAAATTGGAAGGCTAAGATCACACCCACTATCGTGATGGTAGCACAACACAACACATTCCCGAAGGAACTAGGTGTCATGCGAGCTGACACGCCTATACACGGGACGCTTCGTCCATATTTATTTCAATGCAACGACATTCCTTTGGGTTCATACAGCGTCGTGCTATGCGTCTCGTTGATGAACTAGAGGTGTAAATATATTATGTACTAGCTGCGGTACCCGGCTCCGCTCGGGTTAGCGTCGGCTAAATTATTTCATGGATAAAAAGTATCCGACATGGCTGATCCAAAATAGTGTCAAACTGGTCCAGGACAATGTATCCATCTACCAAATTTAATCAAGATCGTTCGAGATGAAATAGCATGATTTAATGAGAAACATCCAATAATTCCCATTTAGAGCTTCGTTGACGTTTGGTGGCTATTTAAAAAAAAAACATTTGCCGCGAGAACCTTTCTGCACTTTCACTGCTACATTGCTTACCTAGTAAGTAACGTGTAACGTAGGTAAGTTTTGCGTGGACTCCAACCCACAGCCAGCCTCAACATCGAAAACAGTAACCCATCTCGAACCTGACTGCTCCCAGAGATGCTATACATTGATAAAATACGCATATAAATAAGGTAACCGGTTCGCATGTTATAAGACTTTAAGACTCACTACTTACCCTTCTGGTAATGAAGCGTTATATTATGTAATCTATAAGTTTTTAGTAGAATCAGGCTAGACGTAGATACAATGCACATCTAAATCGAGTAATTGGTTCTCAAGGATTTTATTCTGTTGGTCGCTCCTCCGGCGATTTAGCGTGATGCCAAGTAGTCCTAAAGTTGCAGGAAATACCAAGCCGTACTTCAGTAAAAGTAAGCGCTGCCGCCGCAAAGCCGCGCCGTGCATAGCATTGCAGTTTGTATGACAGCCCCATCTTAGCGTAAGCGGAACTGAATTCTATTTAGCCAATCCTAATTCCCGGGTAGTTAAATGTACATGTACTAAGTTTTACAAATCGCTAGTTCCTTGAACATTCGCCAAACGGATACCAAACAGTCACGACGTCTGCCCTCCCCCCGCCGCCGCTCCCCGCCACCGCCCCCGGCTCCTCTCCCCCTAGTGTGAAGTATCGCTACCGGCATCGTTTTCGCAGCCCCGTGAAAGTTCTAAAGCCCATGGGCACATAAATTGTAGCCTATGTGTTATTCTGATGTATAAGCTATATTATTGTAAAGTTTCATTAGAATCCATTCAGTAGTTTTTACGTGAAAGAGTAACAAACATCCATCCATCCATCCATCCATCCATCCATCCATTATTACAAACTTTCCCCTTTATATTATTTATTAGATTATTAGATATTAGATATTAGATTAGATTATTAGATATGCATAGAATAAGAGACCCTCAAACTCTGCAGAGACGTAGGGTTTTTTTGTCCTATATAGTCTCTGCCACAGAAATGCTATTCTCCATAACGCCATCACTCCATTCCCTTTCTAACATCTTTCAAAAGGAAAATATTGCACCTATTCATAGTCCACATTCTTCCTATTAAGAAGTAACTGATCCCCTAAATCCTTTATCTATAGCGTCGGTAAACGGTGCCCTATATGCCGCACTACAACTAGTTAAGAAAATTACACGGCGGGTAAAACCCTGCAGTAAATGGGGAGTTCCGAATCGTGAAACACTTAGCCGCGGTTGCACGAAGAGACGGCCGAGTTAATCAATGTTCAAACACGTCACTTTTAGTGATCCGCATAGAGTTCCTTCCATACTGTCCACACAAAGTGACGTGTTTGATCATACTGTGACGTTGATTTTGATTTTTTGTCCTTTCGTGCACTCGGCCCTTAGTCAACTCTTACGAGTTGGGATTGGGATGGGATGAAATGTAATGCAGGCACAGGGTTTTACTTTTTGTAATGCTCGTTTAATGAATTTTCAGTTTTGGACTGATAAAAAAAAATACCTAAAAGCGCTCGCTGCAAAGCACCAGAGAAATGTCACTGGAACTGGTGGTGGGCCACCTGTCGATTCTCCCCCGTTTGAGGAATGGGAGAAAAGAATGTTGGCAGTAATGGGGGAAGGCTTTGGGCAACCGGAATCCGATATTTTGGTGCTCCCCCCTCTATCAGTGAGTTAACTGTGTTTGCATACTTTTGAAATAAATTTACATTCCATTTTGTCGTTATCCAATGAAGAACAATTAACTAATCCTGTTTAGTCGATGCCGTAATATAGTAAGCCTATATATTTCATCGTGGAGAATGTATGAAACAATGTGTGTCTGTAGATCAAGCGAAAGAGGTGTGCTGAGATTGTACCGTATGGCGCTCTATTATCACAATAAATATTAAAACAATCGCAAATATTAATATTTTATTAACATGATTATTATATTATTCTTCTCTACGATTATTAAACTGGCTAAATGCTAAATGTTAAAATATGACTAGTTTTAGTTCAGTGTACATTCTATAGATGATAAATATAGAATACACACAAAGTACCTACAAACCAATGCTTATAATCTTATTGGCTGATTTAATTCCGTCACTATTTGGGTAATCAATTAATTGAATTAACAGTGATTTTATTAATCGTCATGAGGAAATCATACATGTTAAGATTATTTTAAATGAGTAAGCATATAAGATTAAGGGTAAATGTTTTTTTTTGTGTTTGTAGGTACCATGGAAAATTGAGCCTTTTTATTTGTGATTATCATCTGTTTCAAAGTGTTTTCAATTGCCACTCATACATTATTAGGATAATCTTCCAAAAGCACAGATTAAACTACTTGTAAGCTTTTCCGTAGTTGTGTAACAGGCGATTTTGCATTGCTAAGCATAATGTGATAAAGAGGGTTTATGTGAGCTTAAATTAATTACTTTATAGGAGTCGAGAAATAATGTGACGGTTGTGGCCGTTGTGCATCAAGAAGATTATGACCTCATTGAGGAAATGCCTCTTGATGCCGAGCAACCAGGCATTCTATCGCGATCACCGCAACCGCCAAACCTGCCACCATCGCTACAACTGCCGCCCCCGCCGCAACTGCCGCCATCGCCGCAACCTCCATCGCTGCATCCGCCATCGCCACATCAGCAGCCATTGCCGCGAACCGTTGGCCAAGGGCGCAGGGGTTAATTTTTTGAACTGTAAATGGATAGCTAATATTGAGCGACGATATTTGTCAAACTCACATGGGAAGTAGGTGCTATGCCAGGCTCTATAACATTGCATGGCTACATTAATCTGGATGGAAAACTCCGAAAACTTTCATTGTCCATCATTTATTCAATGCGATGAATCCAGTTTTTCGAGGAATCTGGAACCACGAATGAACCTAACCTAACCTCACTCCACCTGCGACATGCACTTATTTTCTTTTGAGTCGTAACCCACGCACCACCAATTTGAAATGTGTTGCACAAAAACTGCAGGGGTTGATTCTCGATACATAATTGTACTTGCTAAAGTACATTTTTTCCCTAAAATCATGTCGTATAACAATGCATTGATGCAATATATGGAAACTGTGATGATTTAACTGTAATCGATTTCAGAACTATTTTTAAAGGTGCCGGCAATGTACCTATTTTATCCTCTCAGAATCCGCAAAGGTGTTTGCATTCAAAACGGTACTCTATTATATATGGCCATGTAATGGCCATCATATACAAAATTATTACTATTTAATAGTATTTCCATAAAAATTACCATTCACATAGTAAAAAAAACCACCATATTCATACATTTCAGGTCTGCACGCTGCACATCAGCGTCTCCAACGCCGTCATGCTCCCAATCGAAGTGGCTATAGAGAGCTGCTAGACTTGATTGTGGAGCGTGAGAGGGTGCAAGCCGATGAGGCGCAGCAAAATCGGGAGCTCCTGAGGCAGCTTATTCAGCAAACGCAGCGGCTGGGCGATGAAACGCACCGGCTGGGCGATGAAACGCACCGGCTGGGCGATTTATTCGAGGTTAATCTAGCGCTAGCCTATCCTGACAGGCATTGGCCTGCTGGCCTCACCGCTCAACGTTCCCTATTGTGAAATGTATTATGCAAATTAATTATACCTATTATAGTATTTTCAGACTAACTCAGCCATTTCAATAATACAAGCAATAAAAATGTAATTTTTTTTTCAGACTTTGCTGCAGGGGCTTAATAATTAATGCTCTGCTGCCAACATTCTTCCTCCCATCACCGTCGTGCTATTCAAAAGTCCTTTTCAGGACCGAGGCTCGTGGATGTCCAAGAGGCAAGCATCCGAGAGACGGATGGTGCCATTTCCTTGTCATTGTATAGAGGGGCTGTTTACTGATTTCTTTTATCTTGAGAGGTTGTTATGTATGGAAAACTGAATTTAAAAAAAATAAGGGAAAAATGTATTAATTATATACATTAAACTCCTATGAGTTTTTTTTGTTGTGTATCTTTCTATTTGCAATGGGTTTGTCAACCATAAGCGGATCCTTTATATGCAAGGATGGCATTTGAGGGGACTGCTCAGTAGCATCGGATTTTAACCGTAATATATACACCGTTCTTATGTAGAGCGCGGCATATGGTGTACGCGTGTTAAAGTGAACTTTGTGAGTGAGTGACTTTTTGAACTTTCAGTGGGGCTCCGAAAACCATGCTGGCCGGCCAGATGCTTCTTGAAACCAAGTTTGAAGGACCCTGTTGTACTTGTGGGGGAAATACCTATGCAACCTGACATGGATGGCAAATACCACAAAATACAAAATTACAAAATAACTTCATTTGGACTGAGTCTAGGCATAAACATGTCGTAACAAATTTTGTTTGTAACATTATTCTTAACAAAAATAACTAAGTTTGGTTTATGGCCGTGCAAACAAAAAAAAAACCTTGATAAAAAGGCACCAATTTCAGGCAAGGTCCAATGTGGAAAAATCTGAAAGAGTCGGTATAATTTATTATGTTTGTATGGTATGGTTATGCATGGGCGAGCGTTTAGGTAAGTGATATGTGTTCTTGTTTCATATTAATAAGTATTAAAGATCCAAATAAAAGTATGTTTATTTAAACTTTCACTGTTGTTACATAATATTAGTACAATGTTTTTCGATAAACAGTGTTATATTTATCGCTTACTTATTTAATTTAACGTTTAGGATTTTACTAACAAAAAGGTGGACGAAACATATGCTGAGATTCGTAGACCTTTTTCGTGCTTGGCTAAGTCAAAGTATAGCTTCCGGCTGTCAAATTTGACATTAGTTCCGTACATTTTGTCAAAACTGACAGTTGGAAGGCATAATTTGGCTTACGCCCGGTTCCACCACCTCCAGTTACAAAAATTCCAAAGTTATCTTTCGGTTACATCATACAAAAATGCAATTTAACTGAAAGTTAACTATCGGATTTCAGGTAGTTGGAGGCGGTGAAATCAGGGGTTGGCCAAGTACAAGTAAGCTTTATGAATCTCAGCAGTAGACTAGAAAAGTAAGCGATGATCGTAATACTGTTTATTCAAAAATATTTTGTTAACTAAATAAAAGTATTTCAAATAAATAAAACCGCTTCAAAATTAACCCTCGTTTTATTTCTTCCCTTTCGCACTAGTTCTGACGAAAGAAGGCTGAAATCACTTGATGTATGTTGAGCGATGCAGGTCCACGGTGCTAGTCACCGCTCGCAAAAAATGCAAGAGATAATCTGTAAGCAAAACAAACAATAAGTAAATCATAGGTAGTTCTCAATCTGGATTCATAGTAGGTACTTATATACAAATTTGATTCTAGTTGGCACACCCACTAGATTGGAGAATGTTTTGACGAGTGGGTAGGCAATTACCCGCCAATCAATTTATATTGCATGCAATCTCTCACAAAGAGCATCTATAAGGTAGAAAGAATCCCTCGGCTCCCTATACAATTATTGATATTGCATTCATGAATGTTCTTACTTGCTGGCTGGGGAGGTGCTGTCGGATCTCCTTGGTTGAGGGAGCAGTGTCACGAACGCCCGGCGTAGCTCCTCAAAGAGGTCCGGAGTGAGGCGGCGGAGCTTCCGAAAGTCTCTGTTGTATACTTATACAATGTATTTCCCATTCACTTCTCTAAACAAGTTGATGTAAGGTAGACGAGTTTATCAGAATTTCATTTTACAGTGAGCTATCAAATTATTAAGATGGTACAAATATGTTACATTTTCCAATGAATTTGTTTGACCGACACTGCATAAACGAGCGACGAGTGAACTTACGTCATTTGACAGCGAGGATGGTACTAGTCGTCAGCTTTATTCCCTGACTTGTTAATTCCCTCGGCGAATAAACTTACCATGGTAGACCCCCAGCTAGCATTCGTAAACGAAATGCACATACAGAAAAAGAATGAAAGTGGTGTATGACCGGGGTGAGGATTTGCACCGAGACCTCTCGCATGAAAGGCAAGTCCTCTAGCCCCTACACCACGAGCTGTCACTGACCACGATACTTTTGAAAACGTATTTTTATTCAAACCAAATGTTTTCGTATCTTAAAATTGCAGATCGAAGTAGTGAACGTGTGTTATCCAGTTCAATGCAACCGTGCAATGTAAGGATAGTAGGAATGTCCTGGCATGGCACCTAGTTCCTATTTTAAGGTGTTTTTGGGTAGTAACATGAAACTTGTGATATTCGCCATCGATATCCAGCGAAACTAATCGTTCTTCTTTCTCAATTAAAACACTTGGGATCAGCAGCAAGTGCCCGTATTGAATTCGGTCTGTGGTAACGTTGCGCGAGAGTGTTGCCAGATATCACGTGTATTTTTTCGCTGCAGCATTTGGGCCCTCACAGCTTAACAGAATTTGCCACTGCCGACTGGTGATGAGGCTGAGATTGCGTGTAACTCTGGCTAAGATTACTGAAATCGTCTGATTACACTGTTGGGTGCGTGAAGCAATCAAGTGAGCCCGAGGACAAAGATGTATGCTACGAGTATAAAAAATGTTAATGAAGTAACTTTACAGACTTATTACATTACTAGTGGTCTGTACAAATAATTTTGAGTTGTCATGACCATTTTAAAAATAACGCGGAGGCAGGTCTGGGGTTGAGGGGGCCCTAGATACCTCACCATTTCTCTCCAGGGAGAAGGGAGGGTAAAAAAACCTGGTACAAAACCGTAAGACGGGACCGCGATATTCCAACACTCCATCACAAACCGAATAACAATGGTTTAGATAAATGACCCAGAACATTTTAATAATTCCAGTTATGGTACAACGCATTGCATTAAAACCTCCCATACCGTGTTGCAATGAAATTTAAATGTAACGAATAGCGTTCGTGCAAGTGTAATCGTCGCTAGGGCTCGGCGCACCATTGTCCCTCCCTCCTCCGTGACCTCACCTCCCCCACCTCCCCAAGACGAGTGCCAGCACCTCAGCATGCAATGCGATGCACCGATTTGAATGCGGTCCGCGACACTACTCCGCGCCCGGCGACGTGACTTGATTTAACGACGAATAATTCGACGAATTGACGACATTAGCATGGGGACAATCGCTCGCGGTGCGGGGTGTGCGGGGCGTGCGGGGAATCTCTTGGCAGATTCCCGAGGCTTGCTGGCAGTTCGACGTGTTCGTGCGTATAAAGTAATGTCCTGGCTTGCCACCAGGTTCCCATGCAGTTAAAGTCAAGACGAAATACTTCATTGCTGTACACGGTGCTTTCTTGGAGTTAAAAATGATAAGTACTTTTGTGTCATCTCTATATCCACTTCATTTGACTTATGAAATGTAGGTACTCGCCAAAGACTGTAAATAATGTATGGCTTCGGTAAGGACCACAGAGGATCAGAATGGTTCAAATTTGAGTAAAATCATATTTTTTTTTTTAAACATGCTTTTATTTAAATTCTCTAAACAGAAGAAAATAAAACCTCTCAGGCTATTACATTATTCAATTTATTTGAAATAAAACCGTTTCGCTAGATTTACGTGTGAAATGTACTTCATGAAATACATAATTTTATTCTTAGAACAAGCTGCTGTACCCGGCTCCGCTCGGATGAATATTGTTTCGGACTGATGTTGGGCTGAATTATTTCATGAATAAAACGTAGCCCAACAGGCTGGTCCAGGACAATGTATGCATCTTCCAAATTTAATTAAGATCGTTTGAACCGATATGGCATGATTTAATGAGAAGCATGCAATCATTTCCATGTAAAGCTTCGTAAAGATGTGGTGGCTATTTAAAAAAGAAGCATGTATCGCCAGAGCCTATCTGCACTTGCACTGCTACATTGCGTTCCAAGTAAGTAAGTAACAAAGGGGACTAAAGTTTTACGTGACTCCAAGCCAAAGCCAGCCTCAACATCCAAAACGGTAACCCATTCCGAACCTGACTGCTCCCAGAGATGCTATACGTTGATAAAATACGCATATAAATCAGGTGAATGGTTCGCAAGTTATAAGAATGTAAAGAAAACCACTTAGCTTTTCTTAGGTTAATACTGGCTGCATTATTCAAAAAACCTCTGAGATGTCAACTCTGACAGTCATGACACTCAACTAAATATGAAAGTGGGTTTGTTATTGTCGTGAAGAATTAACTTACCTAAAGATACAAAAAGACCTGAAATAAAGGCTTTAAATGTTGTTTCTTTCGTTTTACAGGTAAGTCCATCTTTTGTTAACATATAATGCACTTAATTGGTTAAAAACCGAATGCACAAATTATAATTAAAACTTTCGTTTTACAGAGAAACGCAATTACGTCTTTGTTTCATTATTTCTATGCGGAGAGTATAACACTATTATAAAACAACATTTTCTGCAAATATTTCAAGAAACATGGAAAAGTTAAGGTTTGATTTTGCTGTGAAATCCACAGCAGACGGAAAATCGAACATCATATGTGTAACCTCAATAGCTACACCTCATGGACAGATTTTTGGAATACCAAATGACTTCCAACCTGCAAATCTACACCAAGAAATTACAAATACACCCAATTATGCCAAAATAAAAAAAACATTAAATAAAAGACATCAAACGAGGAATATATGGATTAACTTGACAGATGAATTATCAAAAATATATTTGGATGAAGAACAAAACTTACAGTTTAATGATTTTTACCTAGAAGAAATTCTGGAAAAAACAACTAATGATGAATCTATACCTGGTGGCTCAAATCAGAGTTTGGAAAAACTATTAGAAAAGTTACTTGAAGATAAACAAAAAAAATCTGAAACTCAAAACTTGGGAAGAATTGCAAATGATTTCATGATTAAGAAATTCTCTGGCAGAAACTCGAATGCTCACCAGTGGATCAAAGATTTCAATAAAGAATGTGAACGTTTCCAAATCGATGAAGACAAGAAGAAAATTGAAATTTTAAAATTTTTTATGGAATATTCCAGTCAAGATTGGTACAACTGCATGCTAATGAAATTTACAATGGAATCAGATTGGGACAAATGGGAGAAACTTTTTTGTGAGACGTTTGCAAATAAAGGATGGTCACCCATTAGATATGCCCTTGCCTTTAAATATCAAGCAGGTTCGTTACTTGAGTATGCTTTAAAAAAAGAGAAATTATTACTGGAAGTAAGAAAATCGATTGATACTGGGACACTTATAGACCTTATAGCATTTGGCTTACCGAATTTTGTGGCTGATAAAATTGACAGAGAAAAAGATCTATACAATGAAATAGGAAGATTGGAACATCTTGTTGGAAAGAATAAATATGATAAAAAAAATATTACATATTCGGACAATAAATACCAAAAAAATCCAGAAAAACAACCATGTCAAATCTGTTTCAACGAGAAAAAAAAGAAATGTTACCATGCTGAGGAAAATTGCTGGTTTAAAGTGAAAAACCAAGAAGCTGTTGTGAAAACGGTTAACAACTCAGAACTTGAAATTGAATTAAATGAGAAAAATCCAAAAAACTAGAAGTGCCACCATTAATAAAAGTAAAGTTACTATTAAACGATACCTTAAAGGTTTATGGAATTTATGATTCAGGTTCCAATGTGTCATTAATTAATGCAAAATTATTGAGGATACAACCAAAACAAAATACGAATGATATACAAATAGTAAACTTGAAAACTATTAATGGTGAGAAGAAAACAAAAGGTCTGGTAACCCTAAAAATAAAGATATACGATATTGAAAGAAATATGGATATTTTCGTAATAGAAAATGATAATTTTCATTACGATTTTCTAATTGGTTTGGATTGCATAAAAAAATTTAATTTAATACAAAATGAAGAATTAAAGATCATGCAATGTAACAAACTAAAAGAAAAGAAGGTAACATCAAATGAAGTGGATCTGAAAAATAAAAACCACTCAAAAAATGATACTTCAAATTTAATAAATGTCGAGATTCCTGATGTACTAGGTGACAAAAATATAAAACAATTACACTATGAAGTGTTAAAACAAGAAAATGCACATATTAACAAATGTGAAATAAATTTCAATGAACATGTACACATCGATGAATTTAAAATGATAGTGAACCATCTAGATTTAAATCAACAATCGGAAATTGATAAGTTGATAGAAAAATATCAATCAGTCTTCGCAAAGGATAAATATGACATCGGGACTGTACGCGATTATGAAGCTCATATTGACTTGATGGTGGATAAATACTGTTATAAGCGTCCATACAGATGCTCAGCTGAAGATAGAAGAGAAATAGAAAATCAAATATCAAAACTATTAAAAAAGAATTTGATTGAGGAATCTTATAGTCCATTTGCCGCTCCAGTTACTCTGGCATATAAAAAGGAAGATGACAGAAAAACAAGACTATGTATAGATTTTAGAGAGTTGAACAAAATTGTTGTTCCTCAATCACAACCGTTTCCATTGATTGAAGATTTAATGGTAAAAACAGTTAATTGCACATATTTTTCCACTTTTGACATAAATTCAGCATTTTGGTCAATTCCTTTAAAGATTCAAGATAGAGACAAAACTGCATTTGTAACACAAGAAGGCCATTTTCAATGGACGTGTCTCCCATTTGGATTAAAGACTGCTCCAGCTATTTTCCAAAGAATATTGAGCAACATCATAAGAAAATATGAACTATCTAGTTTTGCAGTAAATTTTATAGATGACATCTTAATTTTTTCAAAAACTTTTAAAGAACATCTACTACATATATCAAGACTACTGGAGGCAATACAAACAGAAGGCTTTCGATTGAAATTTTCAAAATGTGCCTTTGCAAATAATTACGCTAAATATTTGGGCCATATAATAGAAAATAATTCAGTCAGACCTCTGAAAGATTATTTGATTGCTGTCAAAAACTTTCCGATTCCAGAAACAAGAAAAAATATAAGACAGTTCCTAGGAAAAGTGAATTTCCATCATAAATTTATACCACACAGTGCAATTATCCTGGAACCATTACACAATTTACTACGGAAGGATGTGAAATTTAAATGGAATGCAGAATGTCAGGAATCGTTTCATAAAATAAAAGCATTGCTATGTACGGAACCAATTCTGAACATCTTTGACCCTGAACTACCAATAAACATTTACACGGATGCTAGTATCAAAGGAGTGGGAGCGGTGTTAAAACAAGTAAATAAAAACGGGGACTCTAAGCCAGTTGCTTATTTCTCAAAAAAATTAAATGAAGCTCAAAAAAAGAAGAAGGCAATATATCTAGAATGTCTGGCAGTAAAAGAAGCTGTGAAATATTGGCAGCACTGGCTAATAGGAAAAGAATTTATGGTATACTCAGATCATAAACCATTGGAAAATATGAACATCAAGGCTAGAACTGATGAGGAACTAGGGGATTTGTCATACTATTTATCCCAATATAATTTTAAAATTAAATATTTGCCAGGAAAACTTAACCAAGAAGCGGACTGTTTAAGTAGAAATCCAGTTCTACAAACTTATGATAATACTGATGATTTCTTAAAAGTAGTAAATTTAATAAAGCTGGAAGATATAAAAAAAGACCAACAAACAAATCTCAACCTACAAAAGGCAAACTTGTATTGGAGAACGAAATTTATTACAAAAAGAATAAAAGAAGAAAAAAAATCCTAATATCGGAAGAACTTAGCAAAACTCTAATAAAAGATGTCCACAATACTTACTGCCACATTGGGAGAACCCAAATGACAAATAAAATAACACCATTCTACACTGCAAAGAATATCATCTCAAACATTAAACAAATTTGTGATGAATGTGAAATTTGTATAAAAAACAAATCAAGAAGGAAGTCAAAATTTGGCTTAATGTCACATTTAGGTCCGGCAACACGACCTTTTGAAATTACTTCTATTGATACCATTGGAGGTTTTGGAGGATCACGATCAACAAAAAAATACTTACATCTTCTGGTTGATCATTTCACAAGATATGCTTATATTTCCACATCAAGAAATCAAAACGCCAGTGATTTTATTAAACTAATGAAAAATGTGACACAAAACTACAATATTGATATGGTATTAACAGACCAATATCCTGGTATAAATTCAAAGGAATTTAAAGAATTTCTAAAGAAGGAAAATATAAGGATGATGTTCACTGCTGTAGATGCACCATTTTCAAACGGGCTTAATGAAAGGCTAAATCAAACTTTAGTCAATAAGATAAGATGTAAAATAAATGAAAATAATACGAAAACGGCGTGGTCTACTATTGCACAGAAATGTGTAGAAAAATATAACGAAACAGAACACACAGTCACGAAGTTTGCTCCAAAATACCTTTTGGAAGGAGAAACTGTGAATATTCTACCGGATGAATTGAAATCAAGATTCACAACAGAAGATCTGAAAAGAGATAGAAAACTTGCAGTTGAAAACACAATAAAATCTCATAATTATAATAAAAAATATTTCGACCGGCATAGGGAAGAATATGAATTTAAAGCTGGAGACGAAGTCTACGTTGAAAACGGAAATCGACTAAATAGGAAGAAAATTGATGAATTGAGGATTGGACCATACAAAATTCTAAAGAAGATTTCGAATTCAATTTATGAAGTTGATGCTGGACACAAGAAGGCGGAATCAAACCTTTACCACATTACAAAGCTATCTCCAGTGTTTGTTAGTGAATGAACAATTACCTACATTGTCATTTGGAATTGTTTCTCTTTAGGGGGGGAGATGTAAAGAAAACCACTTAGCTTTTCTTAGGTTAATACTGGCTGCATTATTCAAAAAACCTCTGAGATGTCAACTCTGACAGTCATGACACTCAACTAAATATGAAAGTGGGTTTGTTATTGTCGTGAAGAATTAACTTACCTAAAGATACAAAAAGACCTGAAATAAAGGCTTTAAATGTTGTTTCTTTCGTTTTACAGGTAAGTCCATCTTTTGTTAACATATAATGCACTTAATTGGTTAAAAACCGAATGCACAAATTATAATTAAAACTTTCGTTTTACAGAGAAACGCAATTACGTCTTTGTTTCATTATTTCTATGCGGAGAGTATAACACTATTATAAGAATTTAACACTAGCTACTCTGGTAATGAAGCGATATATTATGTACCCTGTAAGTTTTTAGTAGAATGAGGCTAGACATTGATACAAACCACATCTAAATTGTGTAATTGATTCTCAAGTAAGAAGTATTTTATTCCACTGGTGGCACCTCTTGCGATTTAGCCTGATGCCAAGTAGTCCTAAAGTTGCGGAAAATACCAAGCCATTCTTTGGTACAATTAGCATCGAAATCGGATAATTGGTATCAAATGCCTAAATATAAGGGGTTGATGATCCCTAACTTGATATCTTTTATACTATTATTTTGAATATGTCCGTTTCCACCACGTCAAGCTACAAAAATCCCAAAGTTACTTTTCGGTTACACCATGTAAATATGCCATGTAACCGAAAGTTACTTATCGGAACGGATATCACCACAGAAGGTGGTCAAAACAGGGGTTGGTAGTGTACAAGTAAACTTTAATCTAATATTGAATGCAAAGGGTAAGTGACAAATGTATCTGAATAAGGATTAATAATTATAGAAAAAAGCTCCGCAAATAAATTATAGTTAATATGTTTTTAATAATCTGCAATCGATTAAAAATGGTTTTATGTTAGATACACTCCCTTAGGAGGTAAGACACGTAATATCACGCGTAAAAAAAAGATAAAAAAATATTCGTTGCGTGGTTTAGAAGAATTAGGCGCGGCGTAATTTAAAACTTTTGTCGGCACTCATTTCTTCCGGAATGTGCTGTTTTGGACTAATATCTTGAGGGCAGATCGTTTATTTTCTGCTTAGTATTTTCATGATTAGCGATCTCAGTTGTACTGCAAATTGAAATAACATATTTACAGCATCGGCGCTGCTCATCTCTTGATAGCAGCCGCACGTGGCAGCAGCAGCGGGCCGCATCGCGTCGCCCCGCTCCGCCCCGCCGCGCCCCGCTCCGCCGCGTCGGGCGGAAGCAGCGCGTGTGCTTTGATGTGTGCGGTTTTATCTGTACTTGCCTTAGTTTAGTTTAATTTCACACTTCCCAGTAATGAACTGGTAGATATTAAATCAAACTATTTCTTGCGTAAACATAGCCCGCCGCAAACTCTTCGCCGTCACATGTGAACATTTAACCGATGACCTACATCGGACCAAAGATATTCGATTGTAATTATCAATAACATGAAATATTTATTACATTATATATTTTTTTAAATCAACATGAAAATTTATTAATTAATGAGAACTTACAAAATATAAAAGATTTCATCCAATTTTTCTCTAGAAAGCAATTTTGTAGACGCCATTACGCTCGCTGCATTTCCTTGCTTGCTGTATAACCAATCCGACCCTCTGTCGAAAATATCTTCCAGATCGGTAATCCCCTGAACATTGTTTTAATTTAGAACTCAAGTTTTTGACAAATAATTTTGTACCCTTACTCCAAACACCTAAAGTCTCGACGGCAAAAGCAACGAACTCATAATTAACTTTAATTGCCGAATATTTTGAGTGTTTTAATCTTGCAGCAGTTTCTGCTGCTGCTCCTGACGTGCGAGCGGTCGAACTAACATATGAGGCCGCCAATGTATCCGCGCATGTGGCGTCCCACACCAGAGCCCTGCCTTTGTCCCATGGAATTATGGTCATGCCATCTGGTCTCTTTCCATCATCCCTACTCAGGCCCACCGGCTCTAATAATGTTGGAATATTTGCAGAGGAAAGTGCTCTTTTAATTAATTGGTTGAGGGTTGCATGACGTGAAAATCTGCCTGCACATTTCAGGCAACTTAATCCATGGCGTCCTTTGGTATCGACCATAATGCCGCAACTGCACTTATGCGGCAGGCACATGTCGCAACCAAGGCGAAGGGCGATGACAATTCTTAGGCAATTATTATCCAAAAAAGTGCCGGTGTGCGATGAAGGTATGGCGTGAAGCCATGCACCAGCCTCTGGTGTGGACACTGCGCGGATACGCGCCTGTTCTACAATTGAGTCGGAATTTAAAAGTACGTTGTGCAATCGTTTTACAACGGATGCATCCCAAAGTTTTTGTGAGCTTAGATTTGATGGGAGTTCTTCACCTGGGCACAAGCTTTTCCATGCATTTAAAGCTTCGTTCAAATGGCAAATCACATTCTCGTCACTATTTGTGTTTAATATGGCTGTGACAAGATCTGCGACTCCAAATGCTGACGCCAAAAATGCAGGTATTCCAATGTTAGTGAACCGGCGTACTCTAAGGCCACCATTCCATATAGGCAATGAAGCTTGCAGCCATTGATCTTCGTTCAAACTGATATTTAAAATATCTTCTAGAGCTTGTTTGATTGTACTATCAATTTTCAAAATGTTCTCCTGAAATAGCCAAAAAGGAGTTGTTCTGGCAAGGTATATGAGCTTAGGCATACCGAAACAAGTCTTAAGAATTACATATGCCATATGGGAAAGCAGCAAGCGTAGGCGACTAAAAGTTAATTCTAAAATACTTAATTTGTTTTCAAGAAAATCAGGCGTTGCCTCAATGGTAATCGGTGCGCCTAGTAAACATAAATTGCTAAGATCAGTGATCTTGACATCTAGCAAAACATCTTTAAATTGCGAATGCACATCGTTGTCGTAATTTGATAAAAATATTAGTTCACATTTGCTAGTATTAAATTCTAGCCCAATGGATTTGAATTCTTCAATTAATTTTGATAGGTCTTTTAAAACATCTTCCGCTGAACCTCCCAGTATATCCAGGTACCAAATATTAAGTTCGGATGTTAGTGCTTCAATTATTGGATGTATTGATAGGCTGAAGATGAGGGGCCCCAGAGGATCTCCTTGTTGTGCTCCAACTTGGGAATCTATGGTATTTGTACCAAAAAATAAAATTGATGGGGTTGCGTAGCACTGCCATAAAAAAGGAAAAAGCTTTGGTGCTTTATTTTTTATTGCTTCCAGCATCGAATCTCTTTCTACGCAATTGAAGGCATTTTGAAGATCTATTTGAAGCAAAACTTTATCTTTGGAACCATTTAAGTTGATATATAAGCCCTCGTGGCATGGATTGCTGCCTCGCATCCTTTCTCTACTGCAAATCCCATTTGAATCGGCTTAAAATATTGTTCTAGATGTATTCTTGGTAATTTGCAGCACAGCTTAGCAGTGAGTCGCCTGAATGTATTTCCCACTGCAATTGGTCGTAGGTCACCGTATTTTTTGGTCAGTATATATATATAGTTTCAAGTAAAAGAAAATAATCAAAGGGTACATTTAGTATTGAACGAGCCCCCTACAGTCTTATTTTAACCGACTTCAAAAAAAAGGAGGAGGTTCTTAATTCGTCGGAATCTTTTTTAGGGTTCCGTACTCAAAGGGTGAAAACGGAACCCTATTACTAAGCCTCCGCTGTCCGTCCGTCCGTCCGTCTGTCACAGGGCTGTATCTCATGAACCTTAATAGGTAGGCAGCTGAAATTTTCACAAATTATTTTTTGGTGTTGATGGTACGGAACCCTTCGTGTGCGAGTCCGACTCGCACTTGCCCGGTTTTTAATGTATGTTTACCGATTACTCGAAGACCCTTGGACCGATATGGAAAATTCCTTTTTTGTTCGAAAGGGTATACTTTCGAGTTGGTATAAGCAATTTCTATAAAAAATATTTTGTATAAAGGTTTTACCTAAATTAACATGCAGCACTAAGACTAAGCGAAGAAACAGTATGAAGATGGACTAAACACATGAGCCATGTAACGTTGACGGCATGTCCTCGTAACGTTGTTGGTGTCGCGGCAGTGAAGCCGTCTCAAGTGGTCGAATCGTGTCGGGCGGGACCCAGGCAGGACCCATGTTCGGTTCCCACGACATTTGTGAACAGTCGCGGGGTGCGGGCCGCGGCGTGCGGGGTGACATAGTCCGACATCCTCGACATATGGCGTACTGTCTGCACCGAGGTCTGCACTCTCAGCGGAGGGGCGACCGAACACGCCCATGGGCTTGCAAACAAGAAGCCGGCCACGTGCTTCTTCACATAACGTTTCAAGGTTCCCAGATTAGTAGTTGTGTGGTGGGTATGCCATCCATGTCAGGTTACATAAAAAAATGTACTTTGGGAGAAATACATTGGCATGGAGTTGATTCCACAGTTTACCAACTCTTTTTATTTATTTATTTTTAAGTAATGTGGTTATGGTCCAAAGATTAACAAATATTATTTAGGTTCATTTAAAGCGAAAAAGTTTTTCCATGTTTTTAAAAGACCTGGCAATGAAAATAAAATATCTTAAAAATAAATTAACCGACTTTAAAAAAAATTAACAGGAAAAATTACCCGACTTAAAAAAAACTAAAAAGTAAAAAAATAATTGCCATTTTTGTAGTTACGATTATTGTTATTTCTTGAGTCGGTGTCAGCCGGGCACGCGCTGCGCCAGTCAAGCGAACCGTGGCTACCTTGGCTGAAACCGACTCAAAAAATAACAATAATTGTAACTACAAAAATGGAAATTTTTTTTTCCTTTTTAGTGCTTTTTCTTTAAAGTCGGTATTTTTTTAATTTGTTTATGTTTAGTGTATCTGAAGTGCAATAACTAATTTGTACACGTCCTTTCTAATAAAAAAATCATCAAGATAGGTTGGTGTTATATCGAGTTATTCGTCCATTTGTCGCGCACATAATTTAAGACTATATGATTTTCTCATGGATGCCATCGTCAGAACTAAACCAATTGAAATGGGACCACACGGGATGCACCAGTTTTCAAATAAGCTACCTATATATATATATATATATATATATATATATATATAATATAATTCGCTCAATTTTAATCAAGTAACAGTCGCAGAACACTGAAACTGGTGCAACTCGTCTCGAAGTTTGCCATCCGTAAATACGCGTGTAGATTGCAGCAAATAGACAACGCCGCAAAATGCCTTTGTGCTCCGGCGACAAAAACGACAAGTGGCGCACGGAAATAAGCGCCGCGGGCGGAGCGAGCGGGACGCGAGCGGGACGCGAGCGGGCGGCGGCGGCGCGGGGAGCGGCGAGCGGGCGGCGCGACGGGCGGCGGCGGGCGCGCGGAGGGGCGACGCGATGAAAGGGCTGGGCGGAATCGGCGACTCAATTTATTCGTTTGAAGAGCGCTCGATGCTGAAATGTCGAGTTTCCTAGCTTTTTGTAACATATTTGAAAGTATACGTGGATACATAATGTGTGTACATACAGATAGCCCGTTCTGGGGGACGACCGTCCCTACATACAGGGAATTATTGATTGAAAATATCTTATGAAAAAATCTATCAGTAATCTCTATAAAAATCTATATATTTTCTATGTGAAGTGCGGCCTATGGCGTACGCCAGGACCGCGTCCATTGCTCGACGACGTCCATGGGCTGTCGAACTTTCAGAGGGGCTGCAGTGCTTCTTCACACCGTGTTTGCACTTTGAGGGAAATATCCCAGCATTCCATAGTTTATCTATGTCTATACTATTATATAAAGAGGAAAGGTTTGATTGTTTGTTTATTTGAACCGAATAGGCTCTGAAACTACAGAACGGATTTGAAAAATTATTTCACCGTTGGAAAGCTACACTCTATCCGAGGGACATAGGCTATGTTATATTTTAAAAAAATTAGGGATCCTTACCAAAACTCCTATAACGTAACCCAAGGTGCAAAAAAATTACCAAGAATGTTCCTTACATCGCGTACGCTGCGAAAACTATTCACGATAGAACAAAATGATGTAATACAATTTTATAAAACACATTATTATCTACAAAAAATGTCGCGACAGCATACATCTAACTATTATAGTTATGTCACAATAAGTGTGCATTTATTTTAAAATAAAAATTTAAACACCGCCGCTAGGAAAGGCTCTTTATTTGTACCTAAATATTAATTCTTATCAAAATAAATAAATTATTATTTAAGACTGTTTCAATACCTTTATATTACTTTTGGAATTATTCGATTCGGACATTTATTAAGTTGACATATTTAGCTTAGTTTTAATTGTTTAGTAAATTTGACGATGGTATATGCCAGAAATTGTAAGCTGAATCTATGTTTGCCTGCATGCCCTAAAATAAGAAAAAATGACCTGTCTGAGTGTAGCTTGTCTACCAATTTGACAAAATGATATACAATACAATACAATACAATTTCATTCGAAAGATATCATGAGTTTAAAAATTAGAAAAAACTCCGCTCGGCCAACTATGCGTTTTAGAGTTTCTAGGCGTCACTCAGAGGTACGGGAGGGGAGTCAGTCGGCTCCCTACGCAGCAGCCGTGTGCGGAATTTAAGAAATTGTCGCTTGATGATAATTAGTTTAGTAGGTAACTAAAGGCATTCAAAAAGTTCTTTTCAGAACTAGACCCATTGTATATGTTGCACATTTAGTTATCTATACTAATATAATAAAGCTGAAGAGTTTGTTTGTTTTTTTGTTTGAACGCCCTAATCTCTGGAACTACCAGTCAGGTTTGAAAAAATATTATTAAATTCGATAGCCTAATTCTTAAGGAAGGCTTTAAGCTATTGAACATCACGTAACGACCCTAAGGAGCCGAACAAAAAGAAAAATAGTCAGAGGGCGCGGAGCGAAAACGAAATAATAGCGCGGCGAGGACCGTGACGGCGGTGGCCACCCGACGAGGACCGAGTATTGCCGAGTCGAGCCGAAGGTACCTACGCGCTAGCGCGCGAAACGGCAAACAGCGTTGCCGATAACCACTCCTCCAATTCCCCAAAAACGTTCTTAGGATTCCCGGAATTCCGTAAGAATCCGGAATAGGAACCAAATTTTCATCGAAAATTTCGAATGACCAAAAAAAAGGTCGTGCAGTCGACGGCCGTCCGAACAACTTTCGGGAGAAGATAAATCCAAAGTTGCCCCGATTGCTTTAATGTTCGATATATTTTTCGAATGAGCAAAGAAAAAATGGTAAATATAAAGGCAAAAAAACTAAATTCCCCACGGATTGGCCAATTCCCCGCAAATTTCCCAACGCTTGCATTCCCCACCATTTTCCCCGCAATACCTCAAATTTCCCGTGATTCGGGGAATCGGGGAGCGATCGGCGACGCTGGCACAGAATAACTAAACGCTGGCGACGAACGTCTCGCCGGCCGCGGTTCCCGCGCCGCCTCAGTCAAGACGCGCAGTCATAGATAATATAATGTTACTGCGTAATACGCGCAGTGGCGCTCCGTGGTCGTGTGTTACACGGATTAGTATGAGATTTTTTACGTAAATTCTTTGTATTCTTTTTACCAACCCGCGCGGTATGCTAACTTAGCGACAGCCGTTCCTAGCTACACGCATTTGTTTGGGCTTTTTAGGTTGATTGTTTAATCGCGTATTGTTAGGATATTACGGTTTCAGTTGAATGGTTTCTTAATTTTTGTTTGGTAGATTAGTAGGTACTAAGCCAAGCGCGGCATTTCGAACTTTCACGGGGGATACGAAAACCATGCCGGCCGGCCAGGTGCTCTTTCCCCCATGTTTCAACGACCCCGGGGGACTTTGGGGGAAATAAATCGGTATGGAGTCGATTCCATAGTTTAGCGACCCTATAAATAAAGGATCAAAAGGATCGGATGGTATTTATTTTTAAGTGTCGGCTGGGAATGGGTGCATGCGGCGCGGCGGCAGCGCTTACTTTTACTAACTGTACCGAAGTACGGCTTGGTATTTCCCGCAACTTTAGCACTACTTGGCATCACGCTAAATCGCCGGATGTGCGACCAATAGAATAAAATCCTTGAGAACCAATTACTCGATTTAGACGTGGATTGTATCTACGTCTAGCCTGATTCTACTAAAAACTTATAGGCTACATAATATAACGCCCCATTACCAGAAGGGTGTGCGTATTTTGTCAATGTATAGCATCTCTGGGAGCAGTCAGGTTCGAGATGGGTTACTCTTTTCGATGTTGAGGCTGGCTGTGGTGAACTTACCTACGTTACACGTTACTTACTAGGTAGGCAATGTAGCAGTGAAAGTGCAGAAAGGTTCTGGCGGCAAATGTTTTTTTTTTAAATAGCCACCAAACGTCAACGAAGCTCTAAATGGGATTGACCCTATTTTGGACCAGTCATGTGGGCTACTTTTTATCCATGAGATAATTTAGCCGACACTAACCCGAGCGGAGCCGGGTACCGCAGCTAGTCCTAATAAATAAGTGACTTAAATAGTTTTTATGATTTTCGATTAAATACTTTTTAGTTGTAGGTTATAGTAGTAGTTGTAGGTAGCTAATAACAGTTAAACATGTTTGAAAAATGTTACGGCTTTTCACGCGGCAGGAAGATACATTCTCCAAAGACATTCTCAAAAGCCGTAACATTTTTCAAACATGTCTAACGACCGCGGTAATCTAAAAAGTATCATAATAACAGTTAAGCTAATTATTTAGTGAAAAATAAAACAACATCAAATAGTGTTTACTCCCTGGCTTTAACGCAATAAATTATTTATTTAATGGCTTTTGTTTTGTGGTTATGACCTTTTTACAATAATAAATAGTATGAAAAATACATAAAAGTAAGAAATAGAAAAAAAAAAATCACAAAATTTGTTATTTTTATTTCAAATATTTCAATATAGGTATATGCTCTTTTTTTAGGAACTCTACGTAATAAGGGTTTATTTGTGTATCATTGTGTAAAAATTATATTTTTTAAATTTAATTATGCCCGTGCAAAGCCGGGACGGGCTGCTAGTTACTAATAAACCCAGATCATCGTCTGAATTGTTATATGTACTATGTTTTTCCCTTATTGTATAAGTATTCAGGCGAAGATCTGAGTTTATTAGTAACAGGGAAAAGGATCGGATCTTTTTTTTGGAATGTCGACAGTGAATGGGTGCATCCCACGGAGGTGCATCCCCTGCCAACTCCGCGTTTAGCGACGGTAGCATGCGGACGGAGGGACAGCACAGCATTCTCTACGTTAGATACGATAAAATCACAGAGAGAGACTCTCCAGCCGCTACAGCCCTACATCCACAGATATGCATAAAACCCCATCGCTGGGTGCAGGAGCTGATATACCTATCCGGATATACACGTATGTGTAAGAGTTAGTTATAAGGTAGTCATGATGAACGCTTCTTAGCGCCGATTGCGGGAAGTGTTCAAACACGACATTTTTTTTATGAACAGCATGGAGTCGACTCAGCTCCCTTCTACATATACTGCTCATAAAAAAGGGATCATCAAACGTTTACGTTGATTTTGATGTTTTGTCCTTTCGTGCACTCTGTCCTCAGTGCTGACATTCAGATTTCTTCTTATTCAAGTCTCCGTGAATGTGTTTTACGTATGCAGTAAGTACGCAGTGTTGAACAGGTACGTATAGTATATACTTATAGGTGGGTACGCGAGAATCGCCCGACTTTCTGTATGGGGAAACGACGACGCGTCGTGACGTCGCTGGATGCGAATAGTTCATCGTCCACCGGCGGTGCTGGCGGCCGCGGCGCGCGGCGGCTACATCAAAGCCGCGTTTGATGTCCGTCCGTCCTCACCCCGCACCCGCCCTCCCCGCGCCCAGCGCCACCGCGCACCTCCCGCTCCCGGCGCGGCTGCCAAAAAGATATGAGGCGACCGCAGCCGCCTCCACCGCGCCGCGCGCCGCCCGAGAGGTCAGTCACAAGATCACCCGTAATCAAAAATACCAGGATTACCTTGTGATTTCAAAATTCCTAAGGATTCCCAAAGATTCCTGGAGATTTTCAAAGATTCCTGAACAGTTCTAAATATTCCTGGTGATTTACAAAGATTCCTGGAGATTGCCAAAGATTCCTGGACATTTCTAAGTATTCCTGGAGATTTCCAAAGATCCCTGGAGATTTCCAAATATTCCTGAAGATTTCCAAAGATTACAGGAGATTTCCATGATTCTTAAAGGACTACCTAAGATTCCCAAGGGACTTCTAGAATAACCAAAATGCTTTATTAGAGCAGGCATTTTAAATGAGTAGCAAAATAAGGTCATGCGAACGATGGTGTCCCGTATTATTTGCTCAAGGCATCCTTGCTCAAAACACCCGTAGATTGACATGGACCTCATTCATGCTACTATAGACGACTGAAGGACAACAGGTTGAAGGTTTGTATTTACAATCGCGGGGTTATTCTGAATAAACTTTGTTAACATAAGAATCTATGTTTTCGTAAATTCCTTTTGGTATGTAAATGGTTACTATAAAAACAAACATGTCTCCATTATTTCACAATGAACATGTGATAGAACTTATGACCCGAATAGATACAAGTATTCAGTCATATTTTGAAACCACGAACATCGATTCAAGTTCACCAAAAAGGAGGAAGTGTTTTCACAAACTAATATTTCTATTCCATTCCACGGTCCATTTTTATTATTTTTAACCGACTTTAAAAAAAGGAGGAGGTTCTCAATTCGTCGGAATCTTTTTTTTTATACTAAGAGAATGACATTATAAGGTTTTATTCGTCTTATTGAAAAATGATATTTCCCCAAATCATATTTTGGCATATGCAATGTTATTCTCGTGTGTATCTTCTGGTGTAAAAGCCATCGTTAACTTAAGAGAGTCGTTACCTTATCAATTCCTCATACTACGGGCGATAACTGTTTACATTGCTCTTAATGTTTTACTAGGTTTTTGAAATTTTAGAATCTAAAATATATTGTCGAAATTTACATCTGTATGTTTTTTTTTAATATACCTTTTAGATATGAAAATATTGGCTATTATATATTATATTAAATATTTTACGTTCATTTTCGTTTTTTTTTTTAAAAATTCATATTTTCACAAAAAAATCAAAACCTACGGAAATATAATGTAGTTGGTTATTTAGACTTTCACTGTTGTTATACATTATTATTTTAATGTTTTCGGATACACAGTTGACTTCTGACTGGAAGTCGGAAGTCCTCCAGGTCGCGCCGCGAGTCCTGAAGAAGGTCACAATGCGGTGGACGAAACGTCGACTTAAACAAGTAAGCGATTTATAAGACTGTCTATCCGAAAACATTTTAATAAATAATAGAATGAAGTTTTCTCAAGTGATAAAAAACAATGATTAAAATCTGATTACGTTTAGTAGGGAAACGTTGGGGTTTGGAAAACGATTTCGCTAGTTCAATGCCAGTCGCGTGCTAAATTGTGCCTTGACTAATGGACAAATAATGCATTCTTAAAATGTTTAAATATTAGATTTCCTGTGACTTTACGACATGTTTAACAACTATGTCCGGGATATGAAGGCCTTAAATAGTTTGATACGGATATAGTATATTAAGTAAGTAAATGTATAAAATATATATTGTACAAAACATTGTAGCAGAGTAGCATGAAGATCTCTGTTACACCGCAAAACATAACTCTGCATCCAATTTCCATCTTTCTCTGTCTCTGCCTGGGGGTTTCCTATAGATTCCGATTCCTGATTCCCTCAATGATGTCGTACCAAATCGACATGTTGACATTTCAGTGCGTATCTCTTCTAATAACATGTGTGGCAGCACACAGCAGCGGAGGGAGAGGAAGCAGCCGTCACTCGTGAGTCACTAACGAGACGCCATCAAAAGCTCAAGTTACGTCTCCCTTCATCACGCCTCATGCACCCACACCCCCCCCCCCCACGTGCCCCCACACCTTCACACCTCCCCGCCGCCGCCGCCCGCGCTGCGGTCTTTACACTTATTTACAAATCTCGTGCACCTGTCACCACTGTCACACTATTACTAACCGAGGTACCCAGCTCCGCTCGGATAAATGTCGTTTGGAATGTTGTCGTGCTGAATTATTTCCTGGATAAAATGTAGTGCAAAGGTCTGGTCCAAAGGGCTGGTCCAGGACAATGTAACCATCTACCAAATTTAATCAAGATCGTTTGAGCCGATACAACATGATATAAAGAGAAACATCCAAACATTCCCAATTAGAGCTTCGAAAACATTTGGTGTCCATTTTTCCAAAAATAATAAAAAGCATGTGCCCCCAGAAACTTTAATCACAGCTGCATTGCATACCTAGTAAGTATGTAAAGAAGGGGACCTAAAGTTTTACGTGGACTCCAAAACACAGACAGCCTCAACATCCCTAACCTGACTGCGCCCAGA
This sequence comes from Incurvaria masculella, assembly GCA_946894095.1. NCBI lineage: Eukaryota > Metazoa > Arthropoda > Insecta > Lepidoptera > Incurvariidae > Incurvaria > Incurvaria masculella. Next base: position 18,597,754 of record OX335657.1, on the reverse strand, counting down.
GATGCTATAATTTGATAAAATACGCACAGTGAGTGGTTCGAAAATTATAAGAAATTAACACCAAGTGTTCACCCCTCTGGTAATGAAACGTTATATTATGTATCCTATAAGTTTTGAGTAGAATCCGGCTAGACCTAGATACAAACCACATCTAAATCAGGCAATTCGTTCTCAAGTAATTAACATTTTATGCCACTGGTCGCACCTCTGGCTTTTTATTATGATGCCGAGTAGTCAAAGTTGCAGGAATGCCATTTCGGTACAATTGTATCGAACTCGGAATTGTAGAAAAAAGCGTCGCAAATAACCAATATTTTTTTAATAATGTGTAATAGATTTAAAATGTTTTGGTGAGTGTACCTTAGGAGTGATATCATGGACTTTTCTGTAGGCCTTTTTAACACCTGTAATTTTCGAGGACTTAGTTTTCATTGTTCTCTTAAGGTATGACTAAATATCTACAAATTGCATACACAACCCTTCCTCGTTGATCGCTCTTTATATTAGTAAAACTGTATCAAAAACGTGTTGCGTGGTTTAGAAGAAGTAAGCGCCGCCGCCTTGCCGCCGCCGCGGGGCGCACGGAGCATTCCTTTAGCCTATCCTGAATTATATTTAGCTTATCTTGTGCCCCGTGTAGTTAAATGTGCGTGTACTAAGTTTCATCGAATTCGGATGATCGGTTTAAGAGTTATGGAGGAACATACATACATATTACATGCCTACTACCATACATACACGCCATATACCATTTTGATTTGAAACGGACAAGTTTTTGATGGAATGGGTACGAAGACTGCAGTAATTAGGTCAAGTTACTTGGTAAAGCCAAACATTTCTACAAAAAAAAATTTTAAACTGAAATTAGAATAGATCCATTGTGTGGCAAAGATCTTTTTGAGAGTAAGTAAAAATAAATAATCAGTGTTAATATTTCAGATTTTTTTAAGCGAAATACGTGTGGCTTTAATAGTGGGTAAATCAACAAAATGTTGTAAGTAAGTAAGTAATTAGTAAAATGAAGAATCAGGTGAAAGGTTGTCGAAGGTTAACGAATTGTCACGAACCTTCTCGCAGACGCTGCGGCACGAGCCCTCCGCCTTGCTGCAGCACCCGGACATCTCTGCAACAACAACAACATCCACAATCAGATCACAACACAACACTTCTCACAGACACTGCGGCACGAACCCTTCGCCTTGCTGCAGCATCCGGACATCTCTGCAACCACAACAACATCCACAATCAGATCACAACACAAAACTTCTCACAGACATTGCGGCACGAACCCTCCGCCTTGCTGCAGCACCCGGACATCTCTGCAACAACAACAACATCCACAATCAGATCACAACACAACACTTCTCACAGACACTGCGGCACGAACCCTTCGCCTTGCTGCAGCATCCGGACATCTCTGCAACCACAACAACATCCACAATCAGATCACAACACAAAACTTCTCACAGACATTGCGGCACGAACCCTCCGCCTTGCTGCAGCATCCGGACATCTCTGCAACAACAACAACATCCACAATCAGATCACAACACAACACTTCTCACAGACACTGCGGCACGAACCCTCCGCCTTGCTGCAGCACCCGGACATTTCTGCAACAACAACAACATCCACAATCAGATCACAACACAAAACTTCTCACAGACACTGCGGCACGAACCCTCCGCCTTGCTGCAGCATCCGGACATCTCTGCAACCACAACAACATCCACAATCAGATCACAACACAACACTTCTCACAGACACTGCGGCACGAACCCTCCGCCTTGCTGCAGCATCCGGACATCTCTGCAACCACAACAACATCCACAATCAGATCACAACACAACACTTCTCACAGACATTGCGGCACGAACCCTCCGCCTTGCTGCAGCATCCGGACATCTCTGCAACCACAACAACATCCACAATCAGATCACAACACAACACTTCTCACAGACACTGCGGCACGAACCCTCCGCCTTGCTGCAGCATCCGGACATCTCTGCAACCACAACAACATCCACAATCAGATCACAACACAACACTTCTCACAGACATTGCGGCACGAACCCTCCGCCTTGCTCCAGCATCCGGACATCTCTGCAACCACAACAACATCCACAATCAGATCACAACACAACACTTCTCACAGACACTGCGGCACGAACCCTCCGCCTTGCTGCAGCATCCGGACATCTCTGCAACCACAACAACATCCACAATCAGATCACAACACAACACTTCTCACAGACACTGCGGCAGGACCCCTCCGCCTTGCTGCAGCATCCGGACATCTCTGCAACAACAATAACATCCACAATCAGATCACAACACGACACTTCTCACAGACACTGCGGCACGAACCCTCCGCCTTGCTGCAGCACCCGGACATCTCTTTAAGTTTTTAGGGTTCCGTACCCAAAGGGTGAAAACGGAACCCTATTACTAAGCCTCCGCTGTCCGTCCGTCCGTCTGTCACAAGGCTGTATCTCGTGAACCGTAATAGGTAGGCAGCTGAAATTTTCACGGAGTGTGTATTTATTTTGTAAAAAAAAAAAATATAGAAATTAAAACGTGATTGTTTTTTGTTAAGTCTTGTACGATGGTACGGAACCCTTCGTGTGCGAGTCCGAATCGCACTTGGCCGGTTTTTTAGTCACGTGTACGTTTTTTTTTCAGTCAGGTTTCGGGGGGGGATAAATCCCAACTATCCCCCCCCCTCTGTATACGAGCCTGGGGACATGCTTGTTGCCCGCGCTGCCGTTGTTCGTGATAGACGGAGGCGAATTAAAATTCCGCTCAATAAAGGCTACTGTCTAGACAATAAAGGAGTCATTAAATTAAACGGGGATGTCCCTCACCTCTCCCCTCCCTCCCCTCCACCCCCGCCCAGCGCACCAGCGACGTTCCTTTATTAATAGGTAGCGGGGAATGAGGGGTGGGGGCGGTGGAGGCATCAGCGTCGACGTCGCGACGCCACATACATGGAACCATACCCATTAATGATAATAACCTCACAGTACACTACAATTGATTGCAATAGGCAGAATGTACCAATCAGTGAATGATGAGGTGTAGTACTTGCATAAAGTTGCATCAACTGCACCTACTACATCTACTACAGCTCATTATTTGCCAAGTAAAAAAAAATCATATTAAATTTTTGCAAGCTACTAAGGTACAGTATCGGAAGTAAGAGACGGAAAAGATGAACAACCAAAATAATATTTCTTTACCGATAATTGTAAGGACAAACTATACACAGAATATTGTTGAAAATCTAGCTTTATCAAATAATACGGGAAGGTATGGTATAACGTCGTTCATTTTAACATCAAGTCGGAAGAGTATAGTTACTTTGGGCTAATCCTAGTACGCTTCCTTCTTGTGACCAAAATATCGTCCGCTGTCTGAACAACTGTTTGAAGTGTCAGTAACATGTACATATGTGATTTATGTGAACAATAAGAAAATTATTTTGATTCGATTTGATTGACTGAGTCCGCTAACTTTACGAGTATAGTTATCAAACCGAAAAAATCCCTTACGGCCTACCATCTGATACTCCCGCTTGCTTACGGACTACCAGCTGGTACTCCCGCTTGCTTACGGCCTACCATCTGGTACTACCGCTTGCTTACGGCCTACCATCTGGTACTCCCGCTTGCTTACGGCCTACCATCTGGTACTCCCGCTTGCTTACGGACTACCATCTGGTACTCCCGCTTGCTTACGGACTACCATCTGGTACTCCCGCTTGCTTACGGCCTACCATCTGGTACTCCCGCTTGCTTACGGCCTACCATCTGGTACTCCCGCTTGCTTTGGTATGCGCAGATTTAAAGATTTAATTTCATTTAGCTGTATTCAGAGTGATCGGACTAACTTTAATCCGCCGGACTAGATTCGTCCGCTTTTTTAGCTCGGTGCTAATCTCGTCCTAAGTTTTGACAGGTGCTCTCATCAACTGTCTATCTTTCTTGCAAGAGCTTATAATCCAAGTTGCTAATCCATTAATTTCTGTTGTCTTTTTTTTTTTAAAGTGTTGATAGGACTTTAGCCGCACTGCGGTTATGCCAGTCCCATAGTAACTATTGTACACAATTTTAAGGTCTCCCTAACCCCATAGCAAACGATTTAAGAGTTTTTCTTGTTTCCTCCATTGGCATCGATTATATCGTTTTATATTTATTCGTTTTAGATTATATCGATGTACATTGATATCTTCAAGTGATGACGGTGAAGTTGACAGTTGGTGAGATACCACAGCGCATTTGTTATATGTATTGGAAGCGTTCAAGAGTTTACAGATTTGAGTTTTCCGCAGGAAAGTTTGTTATCCAAAGAGAGTTTAAAATCGCCAGCCTTTTTAAAAAAAATTGACTCGCACGCGAAGAGTTCCGTACCATAATACAAGATTTAATGCAAAAAAACACGCTTTTTGTATGGGGCCCCACAACATTTTTTATATTTTTTAATGTTACCTATTTTTTGTTATAGCGGCAAAATAAATACATGCTCTGTAATAAATTCAGCTGCCTACCTATTACGGTTTATGAGATACAGCCCTGTGACAGGCGGACGGCTAAAAACTACTTCTATTATAATAATTGATCATCAGCTCGTTCTTTTGAATATTGTGTTTAAGGGATGTTGGGTTTCTCGCTGTATTTGATTGTGTTTACAATAGAGAATGCTCTTCGGAGCAGCAAAATGCTGTGCCTCCGTCACCGTTCTACCACCGCACAACGCGAAACAGGCAGGGAATGCACCCATTCACTGTCGACATTCCCAAAATAAGAACCCACCGATCGTCTAGATCTTTTATCTATTGGATCGGTAAACTATGGAATGTACTCCCTGCCGAAGTTTATCCCAAAAATAACAACCTGGGTCCTTCAAACATGGTGTGAAGAAGCACCTGGCCGGCCGGCATGGTTTTCGCAGCCCCTGTGAAAGTCCGAAAGTCCCCTTTTTTGTCATATGCCGCGCTTAACTTAAAAAGCAAAACTAACTGTGATTAGGTAATCACTACATAGTATAAAACAAAGTCGCTTTCTCTGTCCCTATGTATGCTTAAATCTTTAAAACTACGCAACGGATTTCGATGCGGTTTTTTTAATAGATAGAGTGATTGAAGAGGAAGGTTATGTATAATAACATCCATTAAATAGTGGAGAAATACTTGTTGTGGTTTCTAATGTGATGTCGTAAATAAAAAAAAAATCCGCTTACATTGCAAACGCAGGCTGAACTTAACCAGCCTGAAATCAGTCAAAAACGACATTGACCCGAGCGGAGCCGGGTACCTCAGCCAGTTCCATAATAAAACAATGTTCCTAGCGGAACGTTGTCTGGGCAGCTCCAGCGAGCTAGATGGGACCCACAGGCCGCTCGCGATGGCTGAAGTATTCATAGGCTATGGAGTCCTCGTCGCTCAATCCTAATCAAATGTAACTAATTCACAAAAACCGGCCAAGTGCGAGTCGGATTCGCACACGAAGGGTTCCGTACCATCGTAAAAAAAACAAAAAAACACGTTTTTTGTATGGGAGCCCCCTTTATTTTAATTATTTTTAATCTTACCTATTTGTTGTTGTAGCGGCAAAATGAATACACACTCTGTGAAAATTTCAGCTGTCTAACTGTTACGGTTACTGAGATACAGCCCTGTGACAGACGGTCGGACGGACGGACGGACGGACGGACGGACGGACGGACGGACGGACGGACAGCGGAGGCTTAGTAATAGGGTTCCGTTTTCACCCTTTGGGTACGGAACCCTAAAAAGCATGTCATCGCGGCGACGGCGACGGCGGCGGTGGAGTCGGTCCCAGCTCCGCGGAGACGCCACACCTCATATTTAATTATAGTGGAGCCGGATGCGACCAATTTCCGATGCAGCACACATTCATAGTGACAGAGCTTTGATAGCAGCCGGGAGATGGCGGGACGTGACGAGAGACCGCTTAGTGAGACTCGGCGGAGTCGAGTGCGTGAGCTCCTTCCTGGGTAGGACGTAGTCCCGGGTGCCATTCCTTCATGCAAGCACCATCTCTCCATTCAACTGTCAATTTCATTTGAGATGTGTGTTCCTGTGACCAGCCTGCTAAGCTTGATGCCATCTTTCTCTATTCATATGTTCGATATTTCGAGAGTTCGGAACCCATGTCAAACTGTAGGTCCCCTTCCCCGCTACTAGGTATTTTTTTATGCAACTTGACATTGATGCTTCAGTGCATGCTGGAAGACCTTTATAAAGCATCGGTAAAGGTAGGTCTGAAAATGAACCGGGACGGAATCGTTATCGGCGGAGAAGGGATCGAACAGGTTGAAGAGTACGTATTATCTCGGCCAAATTCTGCGGCTTGGTAGACAAGGACTGACTAAGCAGGTTGAGAGACGAATTCAACTGGGTTGGGCTGCCTTCGGAAACCTTAAATACGCTCTGACGTCTGACCTTCCGCAAAATTTAAAGACCCGAATATATGACCAGTGCATCCTCCCGGTTTTGACGTATGGATGTGAAACGTGAACGCTGACAGTCGCCGTTGTCCAAAGGTTGAAAGTTGCCCAGCGAGCAATGGAGCGAGCCATGCTGAGAATATCGCCACGGGATATGGTGCGCAACGAGGCAGTCCGCCGACGGACCAAAGTAGTCGATATTGGACACCAGGTGGCCAAGCTCCAGTGGCAGTGGGCTGGTCATATCAGCCGAAGAAACGACCGTTGGAGTAACCGTGTCCTACACTGGGGGCCGTGGACAGAAAAACGGAGTGTGGGAAGACCACCCGCCAGATGCGACGACGACATCAAGTGCGTCGGCGGAAGGCAGTGGTTCCGTACCGCTGAAGGCCGGGAGGACTGGAGGAAAATTGGAGAGGCGTATGTCCAGCAGTGGACAAAAATACCCTGACTGACTGACCACACAATTACCGTTATTATATGAGCCCAATACACTACATTCCCGAAGGAATTAGGTGCCATTCTTCCTTTGCCACGTTCCCTTCATAGGAGCACGGATACATTGAACTGGACGGAAAACACGGACAATTTTTCATTGCCGCTACCTACCACCAAGTGAAGTAATTTAAAGTTAAGTACTACTCACCCACATATTATGAGACGACTAGTCCGTAGAGAATCATTTGAATCTAAGGAATATTTATTTGGATGCTGAGCTAGTTCTGAAGTATTTAAAGTTTTTAGACTCTTCTATTTTATTCTGTGTGCAGAAGAAAATTTCAATATCATTTTTACATGGAATGGAAGCGGTTCCTGTTTTTAAGAAAGGAGAAGGCATCATGCAGGCATCATGCAGGCAAACTCAATAACACCATAAGTCAAATCTATTATTAAAAAAGAACATTTTTTTTAAAAATACCCTAAACATATCTGCATGCATAACTTTCTTTCTCTTTCGGAGTTGGATAAGTGTTTTTCGTCACGAATGCAAACTGTTCTATGGTTCGGAACTCACGTAAAACTGTAAGTCCCCTTTCCCTACTACGTTTAAGCCCGCCCGAGTGTTTTCCATCCAGTTCAATGTAGCCTTGCTCATAAAGGGAAGGTCCTAGCATGACACCTAATTCCTCAGGTTAGATTAGGTTAGGTTAGGTTAGGTTAGGTTAGGTTAGGTGAGGTTAGGTTAGGTTAGATTAGGTTAGGTTTGGTTAGATTAGGTTAGGTTAGGTGGCCATGCACCGAAATGGTCCTGACGATGCCTCCGTCGGTGGACGCGAACCGCGTCGGCATCGAGCACCGGTGAACCGTAAGTTTAGGAAGGGTCCGCGACTGTACGCGATACACGCATATTGTATCCCTCTGTTCTGTGACATGAACTTATTGTGTGCGATGAGCCGCGAACTGGACACATCGCACGTGACACAACGTGACGGAGGCGTCACACGCGCTCGCCACCTCCCGGGAACCTCCGCCACCGCCGCAGCCGCAACCGCCGCCGCCGGACGCGATGCCTTTTGAATAAATGATTTCATAAAAACCCGACCCCCCCCCTCGCCCCTCCGCCCGTCCCCGCCGCCGCAGGGTGGGATTTCATAGTATAATTATACTATTTCTACCATATTTTCATCTTGTGTAGTATTTTTAGTATCGTAACGCAAGTATACTACATTAAAATACCATTATTTTACCTTCAGAAAGTAAGCCCAACACATTTTATAGGATGTATGCATGGAGGTGAGGAACCCTCCATGGATGTATGTCGTCTGACAATTTTTTTTTTCAATTGTTTCGACGACCTTCAATGAATCAGTCCCACGACCTTTTTTTGGCTCAATCGAATTTATAGTTTAACTACCATTGAACATAATAGGCTGCGTGTGCCTTTTTTGCTGCTTCGAAAAATTTCAAAGTTTCCGACGCTAAGTATAATTTTAGGCAATGTAGCATATTTTTAACCTCGGAAGACAATAATTTTCCGAGGGTCCGATTTCAACCCTGCGCCGCAATAATAACTAGGCCGTGCTAGACAACTATACTTGGAACCCCTACTTGAACGATGGCTACTCCTAATAGCGCCTCTCCAACTCCGCCTGCAGCGACCATCGTTCCCTGCAAATCGATAAAGCTATGAATATGATTGTCTCGGTGCATTCGAAGTGAAATTCGATTTTGCAGCAGGCTACGAGTATCAAACACCAAGGCAAGTTGTTGCAAGTGAATGTGTCACGCGTTTACGTGCTTGGTAGATATCGGTATGACGCGACCGTATGGAGACCGTTCAAGAGTCTCGTATAATACGAAGTGGTCGAGGGGATAATCGCTCGAGCAAAAATTGTGCACCAAGAATACCAGGATTACCTTGTCATTTCAAGATTACTAAAGATCCAAAGGACTATCAAGGACTATCAAAGATTTCCATGATTCTTTTTTTTTTTTTTATTAGGTTTGTCGACGTAGACTTGTTTCAAAAAAATTGTTTTACAAAACAAAATACATTAATATTATCGGAAACTATCTACAATTAAAGACAAACACAGCATGCTTCAAAAAACTATCAAGCTAAACAAACTTTAAAATAATAATAATAATGATAATACAACACAAAAACAAAAGACGAGAAACAGTTAACAGAAGAACCTTCAGTTGTAAAAAATATAAAACAAAACGTACTTGAAATATTATGAACCAAAATCAAACACAATTTCGTAAATTCGAAACTCAAGAAACAATAAACTACACGAAGATCAATATGAATTAAGAAAATTAAGATTTCAACATTACTTAGTAAACTAAAAGCATGCTTAGTAAACTTAGAACCTAATTTTTTAACAATTTTTGAAACAATTTTTCTAACTTTTTTACTTCAACGATTTCAATTCGTTATTAAACGCCTCATATGCTAACTGATGGTCAATCGATAATCAATAAATCAATGAGAACGATACAAATGATTAAAACTACTACATATTCTATTAAGTGGTGAATAATTTCCAAGATTAGTTCGACCTTTATTTACATGGAATGGTACAAAGTTGTTTAACCTGGCATTATACCTTGGAACCTTAAAGCCAATTCTATTTAACAGGTAGGGACAATTTACGTAATTGTTAACTATTTTATATAGAAATTTAGAGTCCGTTAATGTCCTTCTATGTTCAAGCGTTTGAATGTTAAAAAGTTCCAAGCGATCGGTATAGTGAGGTACAGAACGGGCACGGCCGGTAGAAAAGGAAAGATAATAAAGAAACTTTTTCTGTACTTGTTCAATGCGAAGGACGTGGACTTTATAATGGGGATTCCAAATAGGTGAGGCATATTCTAGGATACTACGGACATGGGAATTAAAAAGTATTATTTTAACATTTGGATTCTTAAATACTTTAAAGTTACGATTTAAAAAGCCTAACATTTTTAAGGATCGTTTTACAATATTGTCTATATGTGGCATGAAGCTAAGTTTCGTATCAAATATAACCCCTAGATCCCGAATTGTTTCCACCTGTTCAAGTTGATTTCCATTGATCGTATATCGTTGTGCGATAGGCAATTTCTTTCGGTTAAAAGTTATATGGACGCATTTTTTTTCATTTAAAACCATTTTATTTTCGAAACACCATTTGAAAGTTCGGTCTATGTCGTTTTGTAGCAGAACGGAGTCATTCAAGGTTTTTATAATTTTGTAGATTTTGCAATCATCCGCAAAAAGACTAATTTTAGAATTCAATATGACATCGCAAAGATCATTTATGTGGACCAAAAACAAAATAGGTCCCAGGTGAGATCCTTGGGGAACACCAGAATGAACATCAAACCATCGTGATTCGTAACCATCGAAAACAACCTTTTGCTCGCGTCCTGATAAATACGATTTAAACCAGTTCAAAAGAAAGCCATGAACGCCAAAATAACTAAGTTTGCTAACAAGAATTACGTGATTTACCTTATCGAACGCCTTGCTAAAATCTGTATAGATAACGTCGACTTGTTGTCCGTTATCCACAGATTCTATTAGGCTGGTGGCGTAGCACAGCAATTCTTAAAGGACTAGCAAAATTCTCAACGGATATTTAAAATTCCTAGGGTTTCTGGAATTTGTTAAGATGACTAAGGACTACAAGATTCCTAGAATAACCAAATAGCTTGGTTTTTAGGGTTCCGTACCCAAAGGGTGCCAACGGAACCCTATTACTAAGCCTCCGCTGTCCGTCCGTCCGTCCGTCCGTCCGTCCGTCCGTCCGTCCATCCGTCAGTCACAGGGCTGTATCTCATAAACCGTCATAGGTAGGCAGCCGAAATTTTCATAGAGTGTGTATTTATATTGCCGCTACAACAATAAATAAGTAAATAAAAAAAATTAAAAATTAAATGGGGGCCCCATACAAAAAAATTTTTTTTTCATCTTGTACGATGGTACGGAACCCTTCGTGTGCGAATCCGAGTCGCATTTTGCCGGTTTTTTAAGCTGGCATTTATATGAGCAAAAAAAGGTCGAGTTCGGAAAGGTCGGAAAGGTCCCGCACAAAGTTTCTCTTCCGATTTCACTCTAATAACAAAAAGGTCATGCAGCCAATAACGGTCTCCCGAAATTAAACTAAAATACTAAAAACATTCCCAGATTCCCTAAAATTACTCGACATTTCCAGAAATTTCACCGCCTCCGACTAGATTCCCTGGACTCTCACCTAAGATTACTGAGGTTGCTAAAAAAATGTACACCAGATTCCCTGTGTGACTGACCCTCGAAAGTCGTGTACATCATTCGCGTATCCACGAGAATAATTATATTTTCACAGCTATGTTAGGATCAGTAGCTAGATAGCTCTGCACCTATTATACGTTTACAAAACTTTACCAAACGAAGCGAACCAATCTACAAATACTAATATTTTGATTAATATGTTAATTGCAGAAAGGGAGAATCCACGAGACCAGTTGTAATAACGGGCTCAGCTATCAGAAGAGTCCTTCCAGCGACTAAATATTCGGTGCGCCATTCTAAGGGAGCTTGCAAATACAGAAATGCCAATCCCTAAATAATCTCGACAAAAGAAACCATTGCACTTTGAAGAACACAGACGACTCCAAATTAAAAGCATTGTTGTGCAGCAAATGGAGACGACATCAAAGTTTGTGTCGGCCTTCTCCTCCCCCCCCCCTTGCCCGCGGTCCGCTCCACCCGCTCCGCCGCTGTACTCCATCAATCTGGTCGCTGCGCCTAAAATAGATTCGTCTAAAGCAAACGGACGACATCAACACGCACACAGGCCATCGCGCTGAGTCCGCGGCTGAAAGAAGGCAAAGCGTACTGTGGGAGTGGAGGGCGGGAATCGGAGCACATTGAAAGTAACAGGTGCGGAGCGCGGGCGGCGGCGTCCATGCCTGGGAGCAAGCGTGGGAGGAAATGGTGCAATTCGTCCCCACTGACTTTATTTCGGCCAAGTCGCGTTCGTGGTCTAGCGGCGATATATAGACAATAGGAAAAGTATGAATTGTAGGTACAGTCAAGGGCACATGAAGCTCAGGTGGGGGGGGGCAGCGGTCCCTCCCTGTTCTCCAGGTAGGTACGAGATCCATTCTCGGGACGACAGATATGCTGACTCTCATCTCTCCTGTATAGCATCGGAGTATAGCTGTATTGCTCCTCATTCCGTGTCTACGCGGCTAGCAACTACTCGCGTTAGCACTTCTAGTTCTACAGACCAGCTTAAAAAGTTTCATCGGGAACGCCAGTCGGCTTTGAGCCTTTTGGTCGTGATGTTATCTGCCGTAGTAGACGGCATTTCATGCCGCTTTGTTGGTTTTGTGGGGGGGGGGGGGGGGCTTCTTCGTTGCAGGTCTTCCACGACGAGGTCTCGCGGACGGGCGTGGAGCGGCGTCGCCCGACGGCCGATGAAGTCGTCCAGGTCGGGCTCAAATTACGTCTCGCTTTGCAAATAACCTCACGGTTGGATTGCGCTTGGAGGGCAATGTAATATAATAAAAAGCGAAGGTCGCTCTATGTAATTTGGAAATATATGTGTTGCGTGTCAGTTACCTTGCGCTCGTGCACCGCTCGCCAGGACACCCGCCGCCATCACGATTGTCCACTTGAGCCAGGGATAGGGCTCGCCGCGTCCCCTCCGCGCCCGCCGCACCCTCCGCACCCCCCGCACCATCCACACCGCCGCCATCACGTCACACGACACCTCCGCGCGCCGCCAGTCCGCGTGCGTGCGAGCTCTATCACATCTATCACATCACATCACTTTTCATGAAACTCGTGCGCATCTAGTTTAAGGTTGTTGATAACTAAGCACAGGCTGCAAGTCCGACCCTTCAATTTAAATAACCTTCGTATTTATTATTTTTATTTTATTTTATTTATTCGGAGAAACAACAGTGCATTCATAAATCAAGTGAATTAACAATGTAATAAAAATAAACACCAGTTACATTATATAGCAAACTCGACCACACAAGACCTAATTAATCCAACGTAGAGTCGGTGTCGCCCCACCCATCCCCGCCACCACCCCACCCCGCATGCGGCGGCACCGACACCGGGGTGACCGGGGCAAAGTTCATCTCAATACGACGACTAACTTCTTAACTCTACCAACTCTACCTTCCAACATTATTTCCTATATCACGTCCGAAATCTCGGAAACTTGAAAACTTGGATTCGATTTAAGACTTCTGCAGTTTCTCGCAGTACCCACAATTCCAGTATAGCCATTCCTGAGTGCAATTATAGCCACTCCGGGGTGGAAATATAACCATTCCGAAATGATAATTTTAAACAATCCAGATTTTTGTGGGTTCTCGACGGGACATTGGACTTTCATTCCGGACGCGTGGAGTAGGAATGGGAACGAGCCATGCAGGCGTCCGCCCCGCGCCTCCGCCGCCGCCGCCTCCTCCGCGCCCTGCAGCTCGCCCCGCGCGGTTCTGTCGCCGCCGCTCGACGAACACGACTAACTTTATTAATGAAGGTGACATTCTCCAAAGTTAATCGCTTAGGCAATGGTGCCGCGGAGCGTCGCATCGCCGCCCATCTTGTTACCGCGCTTCAATGTGTCTATAAATAGGCCTCACACATACTGACTGCATTCGAGCCTTAGCACATATTGTTGGTCACGTTCTTTGATTGTTTTTATGTAACTGGACATGAATAGCTAATACCAAACTGACCGTCAGATATTAGCATAAAACACCACATGTTAACTAGGTACCATGCCATGCCTTCTTTGTCTTTCTCGGCTAAATTGAACTGGATGGAAAAGTCGGGCAATTTTCATTGTCGCTTCGGCCATGGTTTGTTCAATGCGATAGTACTAAAGCAAACGAATCGATCTAATATGTGTGTATGATCCAACTACAAATGAACGATTTATAGCTTGTAGACCTTGCATTTTGCCAAAATGCTTGATTCTAGGTGAACGGAAAAATCCCTAAAGGTTTTGATTTATTTGCTAGTATCAAGATATGCAGCATAAATGGCCGTTTATGTTGGTCGGGTTGACTTTAAAGCTGTTTTTACAATTACTGTTTTACTGGTTTACTTTACATTATTGTTGAATTACGAATCTGATATTATCTTCAACTTAATACCCCCACGCGTTCCACAGAAAAGGCTCTCGACAGACAGCCAGACGGACAACGAAACTGAACCTTCAATAGTTAATTTTTCACATTGTGTCAACCGTTCCGTCATCGTCATCGGGGGATGGACGAGTCAATTATGAAAAGCCTGGCCGTGTTATTCGCTTATCCGAATCTTAGGTTTTTTTATTGAAATCAATATTCCATTACAACATTTTGACCTTCATTCATAACAATCGAGCAAATTTCGATAGTGTGTATCGAAATTTGTTTTTACCAACATGACTCAATGACATTTTTATAAAATAGGTCTACAGTTTCTCAGCATTTTGGATTCGTGGTCGGTCGTCCGTCTGGGGCGCGGCGTAGCGGGTCTACGCGTAGGTGACGAGGCACAGGTGAGCGCACCTGTCGCTGCGTGCTACGTGCTACGCTGCGGTGCGGTCAATATGTCTGGCGCTACGAATATCGTAGCACTGCTCTACGGATAGCCTGCGCGAACTCTACATCAATAAAAAAATACTTTGCTTTTGAGAACAAAGCCATTTTAATATTAGCGTAGGCTTATAATTGGTGCTAGCACTTGAGTCGGTGATACGATTTTGATTTTAGTAAAATTGGAGCAAATACGTGTCCCAATCACGCGAGCGTCGCGGCGTCGCTACAAACTAGGTATCTACGTGGCCGCGTCGCGTCCTAATCTCGAGATGACACTGGCGAGCACATGTCGCGTTGTTTACACGCCCCCCCCCCCCCTCCCTCGCCCCGCGGCGCGCCGTCGACTCGCGCGCGTCGTCGGGCGGGAGGTTATCGCGCAGGCGCAGGCGCAGGGGCAGCGCCGCGCGCGGTTATCGCTCATCCGTGCACTCTCACATTCTAGACCAGCCAAGTGCCTGCAGCAATGGGAGGGTCTCCCTCTCGCGCGCTTGTACCGGGACGTCACGGGAGTGTCATCGGTCTCTCCTGAGCTTACTCCCGCACGATCAGGACACTCTTAGCCCCGATTGCACGAAGATATGGCTGAGTTAATCAATGTTCAAACACGTCACTTTTAGCGAACCTCATAGAGTTTCTTCGATACTGCCCATTTAAAAAATTACGTTTTTAACCATACGTTGACAATGATTTAGATTTGTTGCCCTTTTGCCTTTTGCACTTGGTCCTTAGTCCAAAAAGATTACGACCGAAGCGACCGAGACAAGCTACATTATATATGTGCACGTCCGTCGCGAAGCTTCGAAGGTATCTGCAAGACGCTTGTCCGAGCACATCCGCGGAGATGTTGACATGTAGCGTAGCCCACTGTGGTGGCATCCCCGATACAGACATTCGATATTATTTCAAATCGGACACATTTTTACGACTTCAGAAACGAAGATCTCACCAAGCATTCATTGAGACAAAAATATTTTTATATACTAATATGTATATCATTTGAAGACTTAACTACCTCAAGATAGCGCACGCTGGATTTTTTTAAAATCCCTATTTACATCTGTGTCTGCCACTCCATTTTTTTATTTCATTCACAAAAGCAAATATATTACTTCCAAAACATCAATATAATGCCAATAGTATCGGACATACGGACATACGGACAGACGGAGGTCCGGACGGACAAACAACCAAGATATTATAAGTTTATTAACTCGTTTTTTTATTTAGGATGCGACCGCTACGCTGTCCAAATTACAAAATGAAATACACATTTTGAATTATGTTTTTAGTGTTCTTCTCTGCCGAGAAGCAAGATTTCTTCCTCTCCCGCCACCCTCGTTGCTAGAAAGGCGATTGGCTGGAAAACCCTATTCCCACTTCAACAATTTCGTGGACATTAAAATAAATCTCTATAGGTACTTCTATGATATAATTAAATAAGTTTAATCTTCTATCCGCATGAGCATTGCTGTATTTTTAAAGTTATTCGGCGACATCTAGACTGATCCATGGTAATCAAATCTTTAAAATAATAAAAAAATGGTCTGGAGAATGTTTGCATAGCTCAGTGGTAAAGCAATAGACATCTAATGCAAACGTTTCAGGTTCGAATCCACTCCACATCATAAAACATTCTGACCAGGTACGTAAATATTTATATTAGATAGGATATTAAAATCTGATTACCTATAACGCTGCAATGGAGATTTCGCTGGATAACCATACATTTAATGAGATAACGATGATGTCATATCCATTAAATATATACAACATGTATATCTATGTAGTAAACTCACTGAAGATCATAATTTCAAAAGATAGTATATGCATGACTCTATTAAATATTCCGGTTTATGGACTTTGGAGTTGGTCGACATGACTTATAATAAATATTTTTATCTTATTGTATGCATCGTTCTTATTTTGAAAATTAGATAATTGTTTGTCCATCCGAAACTATCCAAACATTGTATAACACCGACATGCCGGGAACCAAATCCAGTATACGCTGAGATATAAAAACATTAGTTTGCCGACACTCTCTACGAAGGTCCTAAATCTCTTATTTTATGTAATGTACCCGAAATCCTCGCACAAATCACATTATTTTGCAGAGCGGACGAATCCTTAACAACGTAAAATATCTCGAGCGAATTGGTTACCAATGATTTGGTGGCTCAAACGTGAATGCACTGAAACACGAGGTGACATTCGCGCGCGGAATTCACAGGCGGCCCTGCGCTCGCGACCCGCGGGCTCGACACGAAACGCTCTCCCACACGACCGTTCTCGCGCTCGTTTGGCGCGTTACTGCGTGAAACGAGCCGGGACTTCATTCATTCCGCACACGTGTCGGGAGCGCGCATGCTAGGTCTATGGTCGGGAGTCTGCGGGAAGAGCGCAGTGTCGTCCCTGTCTGCCGCAGGCACGGCGCGCGTCGTCTCGCTCGACAGCCTCCAGGCGCCTCGTTAGTCAATTAATCAAGTGCGCAAATTAAAATAAATTAGATGCGCCCACGGTCGGTTGGCCCCTTTGCGCCTCGCTCAAGCTCATGAGCGGAGCGAGTGATTCAAACGGTGTCACTGAAATGCAGTTTACTAGCTCACATGTAGACATGTATCTTTATAAAATCTTCCTTTATATTAAAGTCCTGCTGCTAAGGAATTCGTCGCATTCCGCGTAAAACTGTAGACAACGCATACATGTATACTACGTCCCTTCCTTACCTCAGGTGGTAGAGGTAATCCCGCCCGGGTTGGTACCAACTAGTATTACCTACCTATGTACTACCTACTATCACATCGAACAAACAAACTATGGTCGAAGCGACAATGATGTCCGTGTTTTCCATCCAGTTCAATGAAACCTAGCCATGCAAAATAAGGAAGATTCTCGCATGGCATCTAACTCCCATGTGGTTTGTTGGGCTAACATCATGGCATTATTAACCATCCATATCCAGTTATATAAAACTGTTAGGTATTCGGATGAGGATAACAGGGAAGAAATACAATCACGTCCATATACCTATTCCGACTGCCCGCATACCATTTGTACCGTGTCGCCACACGTACGGAACACACACGCAGCGCTGCGCTACGCACACACATACACATACTTGTGCAACAAAAACCACAAATCTTAATTTAAAAATCCTGCTTATGAAGTAAGCTTGAAACAAATATGTTAGAATAATAATATTTTTTAAATATTTTAACTATTGTATGCACTGTTATTTAACGAAGTATCCTCAATTGACGCAATTTTTTTTTCATTTCATTTATTGAAACTTCACTACATAGTATAAAACAAAGTCGCTTTCTCTGTCCCTATATCCCCATGTACGCTTAAATCTCGGATTTTGATGCGGTTTTTTTTAATAGATAGAGTGATTCAAGAGGAAGGTTTATATGTATAATAACATACATTAAATATTGGAGAAATACTGTTATTTTTGAGGTTTCCAATGTGATGTCGTAAAAAAATAATTTTTTTCCGCTTACATTGCAAACGCAGGCTGAACCCTACGAGATTTATCAAAATAATGTACTAAGTATTGTATACATTGAAAAGGTCTACAGAAAACTCCGCGATGGTATATATCTATCTCTTATGGATATCCCACAATAACATTTTTTGCTCATTTACTTTTTACGACAAATAATGGCAAATTTTCGAAGCGATTTTAACCAATACAGCATTAATCCTTATCCAATTAAATACCTTAAATACATTGTTGATTTAATATAGATCTATACGGCCCTTTACAGCATATGATTTAAATGAATATTTTCGAAGATATTATAGATTTAAAAATTGCTGGATGTAGTGTTTGCGTCGGTACCGGCCGGCCGGGGCGGCGGGAGCGTGCCTCGGAGGCCACAGTTCTCCCTATAGCACTTTGAATTTATTATTTCTCTAATATCTAATAATCATGTAATAATAATATCTAAGTTTTTTTTATTTCAAATATCTCAATGTAGGAACTCTACGTAAAAATGATTTATTTGTGTATCATTGTGTCAAAATAATATCTTTTTAAATTTTTCATTTTCATTTCATTTCATTTATTTAAACTTTTTGGTAGTCAAACTACACCAAGTTACGTCACAAAGATCCGCGGATTCGATCAACCCAGTAAAGAAGAACCCGCAAAGAAACTTCACGGGTTTACATAACATATTTTTCCGTCCACAATTATGAAATACATACTTAGATCTAAATGCTACTGCCAAACAATTCCTTGGCAGAACAGTTGTAAGGCAAAGAACAAAGAACAATAGAAACAGCCACCCTAAGTTTAAGTTACTTACAACTAATAAAGTTACTAATTCAATTATATAAATTAATATAATTTATAGCATTACAAGTATACTCTGGTGTAAAAGCCGTCGTCAACTTAACCTATGTCAGGTGTATAAAGCCCTCGTCAAGTTTGATACCAATGACGTGTATCAAGTCAATATATTATATAGAATAAGTATTTATATATAAAAAAAAAATACTACCAGCGTAGTATTATGTCAAAGAAGTCTTACAATTTTGTATGGTACACAGTTATGTACTTGTCTGCTTATGATATTAAGTCACAAAAGAGAGTTTTATCGGAAAGAGCTTCGCTTATATTATAATATACTTTACTAAGAAGAACTGATTTAATTTTATTTTTAAATTCATTAAGGGGCAAATTTCTCATTACTGCTGGTAATTTATTGTATAATCTAACACTGTTGTGAATAATATCCCGGCTTTGCACGGGCATAATAACATTATGCCCGTGCAAAGCCGGGACGGGCTGCTAGTTAATAAATAAAAGAAATAATCCTAGGTCAAACCACAGAAATAATGTTTTTTTACACATCATTTTCTAACTGCGTTTGCATAGGGAACATAATCTTATGGTGCCTAAAAACATCCAGACTTTATATTTTTTTTACATAGAGTTTGACAGAACCGAACACAAGAACTTTTTGCTTTCGCTTTCATGAGTAGATATGAAGCGAAAACGAGTGAGTCACAGATGAAAAAGAAACACTTTCGCATGTCGTCTTCAAACATAAAATGTTATGTTGTGTCATTGCACTCTAATTGGAGTATTCGAAAGGGACAACACTAGGGTGGTTCGTGGCTGTCATTTCATGAGTACGAAAGCGTTGTGACTCACCGGTAAGATTCTTACGAGTCGACCTCCTGAGCCGCTACAAAACAAGGAAAGAGAATAAATCTAAGTATGTATTTCATAATTGTGGACGGAAAAATATGTTATGTAAACCCGTGAAGTTTCTTTGCGGGTTCTTCTTTACTGGGTTGATCGAATCCGTGGATCTTTGTGACGTAACTTGGTGTAGCTTGACTACCAAATAGTTGATGAAATTATTTTTTTATTTAAATTTATATTTACCAAATAAATGAAATGAAAAATGAAAATATGTAGACACACATACTTGGATCGAACCTCGATTCTGATACATAGATTCAGTGAAGTACATGCATCAGCTTGCAGCTGCTAGTGTATACAATAATGGAAAAAGCGTCAGGCTTCCTTTGATATTGAAGTGAATGTTTCCCGTGTAAACCCGTGCGGTCGTGTCGACCGTACTTTTCCGCGCAAATTCGAGTCAAGTTAGTCACGAGCCGCATCCTGTTTTTATTTGAATCGCATTGTAATAGTTAAATTAAACATTTGCTTTACGGAAAAAACCGGCCAAGTGCGAGTCGGACTCGCACACAAAGGGTTCCGTACCATCGTAAAAGATTTAACACAAAAAAATCACGTTTTTGTATGGGAACCCCCTTTAATTTTAATTATTTAGTAATTTTACCTATTTGTTGTTATAGCGGCAAAATAAATACACACTCTGTGAAATTTTCATCTGTCCGTCGTTTACGGTTACTAAGATATAGCCCTGTAACGGACGGACGGACGGACGGACGGACAGCGGAGGCTTAGTAATAGGGTTCCGTTTTCACCCTTTAGGTACGGAACCCTAAAAAGTAAAGAAACCTTTTGAGCCAATTAAATGCTTCACTTTGTCCTTTTGTCTGAGTTCCAGCCAGTAAAAAAATTATAGCTAGGTTCCTGGAAAGGTCCAAATGAAAGCCCATAACAAATTTAATAAACTAAATTTATTTATTACCTATTATATTATATTACAAGAGCAACCTAGTTTCGTCCCCCCGCCCCACTTATCTCCTCCATATTATAATTTATAGAAACACTCAGAATGCAAATAAGTTATATTACTGTTTCTGTTTGCACAATCATATTTTTGTTACATCCCATCGTATTTCAGTAATGAATCCTTCAACATTATTTCTAAAAAAATGGTTAATACAAATTCTCTAAGCACATAAAGATTTTATAATATGAGTGCACAAACATTTTACTGCACACTGAACTAGGAGAGTCGTCATTTATAATGTCTACATTTCTATAGGATGAAACATTTTTTAATAGTAATATTTGATGAACTGAGCGCATCACCGTAAACGCCACAGTAGGGGTTGGAATTTGCAAGGAAAATGTATGTGGGTCAATGACCAATTAGGGTGATGCCATTTGTACAAAATAAAAAAACCGGCCAAGTGCGAGTCAGACTCGCACACGAAGGGTTCCGTACCATCGTAAATTCTTTAACACCAAAAAATCCCATTTTTTGTGTGGGGGCCCCCTTTCATTTTCATTATATTTTAATTTGACTTATTTGTTGTTATAGCGGCAAAATAAATACACACTCTGTGAAAATTTCAGCTGCCTACCTATTATGGTTCATGAGATACAGCCCTGTGATAGACGGACGGACGGACGGACGGACGGACGGACGGACGCACGGACGGACGGACGGACAGCGGAGGCTTAGTAATAGGGTTACGTTTTCACCCTTTGGGTACGGAACCCTAAAAATGACAGACAGACTTCCTGTTGTGGGGCACGATGCACGCAGTCCACCTCAGATAGTACAAAGTTATAGGTTTAAGTGAATAATGTGGGTGTGGATGTTAGATAAAAACATTTGGATGAAGAATGAGTGTAGTAGCAGTGTAGGTGTGAGTGTAGGTGTGATTGCAGAGAAGGGTGTGCCTAGTATGGAGACTGGCGCTGCTTGAGCACGGCCTGGACACACTTGGCCATGGTGGGCGAGGCGCGGCTGATGGCGTCCGTCATGTAAAAGTCCTCCAATGCCTTCAGCTTGAAGTCGATCTGCCCCGACAACGGTGTCTGCTGAGCCTGCAACACACACACAACTCTGTCACAAATCATATAATGCGGAACAGTGAAATTAAAACAGAATGTTCCCCGAGAAGGTGTTGCATTGCAAGGTCAAACATTGGCAAGGTGATTGGTAAGAATCTTGGCTGGCTGCTATGTGTATTTTGGTTTGAGTTTTCAGCCAAATCGTTTGGGATACGTGGAAATATGGGATTGGTGCTAATTTAGGATCAGGGAAATAAAAAGGTGTCACATGGGGGGCGTTGGTATAGGTGTGGATGTGGGTGGGGAGGCAGTGGCGTACCTTGGCGAGTTGTCGTGCCTGTGCGAAGTAGTTGTTGTCTTGGCAGTCCCCGTAGGTGACGAGCGCCGGGGACAGTTGGCCGAGCCTCTCACGCACATCATCCAGCGAGTCGTACGGCAGCGGGGCACCCACCACCTCCGACAGCGCCCTGCCCCAAAACACAGTGCATATTTAGGAACAAAAACATTTAACATGTGACTCCCTGTTTATTCCCACACTCTTGTAATAACGTAAATACGTAAGTATTACTGGTACAACCTATTAAGGCCAAGGGAACTCGTCGATCTGTGCATTGATACCCGAAGTATTTTTTATTGATGGCATAATCTATGTGACACGCCATTCGAGTCTGTGACTGTCACATACTTTTTCTTTGGTTAGGATAGCTAGACAGGGCACACATTCTTATGCTGTTGAATCTTATGCTGTTGGATCTTATGCTGTTGGATCTTATTCTCATGTTGACTTGTGAAACACTAAACACAGTGAGTGTTCAGTTTATATCCTGCACTGCGGGTCTTTGCTTGGTTTTTTCTGAGCGAGTGATCAACGGGATACTCACCGGATGATTTTCCAGTCCTCGCGCGCCCTCCCTGGCGGCGTGACGGCGAGCAGGGTCTGCTGCGCGCGCCCCTCGGCGTTCACGTACGTCGCCTGCTTCTCCGTGTAGGCGGCGCCCGGCAGCACAATGTCCGCGATCGCAGCGCCGCAGTCGCCGTGGTGACCTGACCAAACACTAACCGTTCAAAATGAATCACTGAGTGGGGGGGGGGGGGGGGGGGGGGCTCAAGGGAATGGAATATTTGTTTAAAATGTGTACTATCTGTCTGCTAGACTAGTTACCTGAGAAAGGAGATCCAAATTTTGTATCAAAAAAATCTTTCAAAATCTCGATAATAACCATGAAACAATTATGTCGATATGTAATGTTTATTTCTAATCCATTTGCACTGAAGGATGCTGTTTCTTTCGTTATAGTTCTTTGCCTTAAGCTGTTCTACCAAGAATTGTTTGGCAGTATGGCAGTATTAGATCCACGGAGGAGATGGCCTAAAGATGGATTTATCAAAAATAGGCAGTGCAAGACCCACCCCCATGAAGTGTTTTTCCCCCGCTTCCCTTCCCACATGTGACACTGTGTTTTCTAGTAATATGAGTTAACAACATCTCCTCTCTATCTCCCTCCTTTGTAATTAGATCTAAGTATATATTTCATTACTATGGACAGACATGGAACGGAAACCAGAAATCCTGTAAAACCCGCGCCCGCTTGATACCCTACGTCCAGGACCCACCCTGGTAGATGACGGTGGCGCCGGCGGGAAGGTTCTCCCTGGTGAGCAGCCCCTCGTCGGCGCCCAGCAAGAACACGACACTCGGGGCCGCCTCCACCGCGTGAGCCGCGCCCGCTCGGTACCCCACGTCCAACGCCGCCACCTGTGATGCTGTGCGCTGCAGTACGTTTAGCACCTACACATGCACAAACAAACACAAACATTATAATATACTATGATAAATAAAGTGTTTAACTGTGCTTTGAGATCTGAAAAAAGTGTTTTTAATGGTCTGATTATTATTATTATATTTTATATACACCAGCAGCTACAAGCTGATGCGTGTATTTTAATTATTGAGTGCACTGTTTTCATATTTTTGGAAGTAAAGTTTTTTTTTTAAGTTTAGTTTTTGTTTATTGCTTCTCGTTTTTGATACTTGTCCAATTTGTTTTTAAAAATGTTCACTGAGTTAGCACTTATCACTTCTTCTGGCAATTTATTCCAATCAAAATAAAAATTTGAAAAGGAGCTTTAGTATGACAATCGAGAAGTTGGTGACCATTTAAATCTCTTTGTGAGAACTTGGTTGCTCGGCATTAGTTTTTTGAAGAATTCCTCAAGTCGAAAGTGGAAATTTAAGCATGTCGCGTTACGTGTGCACAAATCACAGCACTGCAGAGTGTATTTTATTACTATCCAAATATTTAAGGCATACGATGAGATGCACACGCGCGAGTAGCGCCTCCGCACTCGCGATCACATGAGCATTGTGTACCTTCCAGCTCTTGTCCTGCAGCTTGTCCTGCAGCGTGAGCGCGAGGTGCTGCACGTGCGCCAGCAGCGCGGCGCCGCCCGCGCCCGCCAGCGCCTCCGCGCCCACGATCACGACGGGTCGCTGCGCCGCCGCGAGCCGCGCCGCCGCAACCGACGACGACGCGCCGCTCGCCAGCTCCTTCACCGCGGACGCGCTGTCGCCTACGTGCTGCATCACACACACACACACACACCCTCATACACCTTCACACTCAACACTATATTAAGTCGCACGTTGAGTAGAAAACCAGCGAGACCTTTAAAATGCTTGGTTTCATTTCCGAATGTGTTCCGGGTTTAAAAATCAATCAACCTTTAAATTACTATTTTCATTGTATGTAAGACCTCATCTGGAATACGCATCGGTCTGAAATCCTTTTATATCCATGAAATTGAAAAAGTACAATTCAAAATAAATTCAAGAAATATGTACACTACCGAACTTACCAAGACAATTGTACTAACGAGCAAGTGTACACGTAGACTGTAAAGTGTAAGCGTAAACGACGAGAAATAGAAGATATTGTATTTTATTTAAAGTAATTAATGGCATTTTTGAATCCCTTTATTTTTGAGGTTTCGTTAATTTCAGATGCCCTACGCAAAATACTCACTCAAGAGATTTACTTCTCGTTCCCAAAACTCACTGTAACTACGGTAGTAATGTGTTTTTACATCATAGTTGTAAGACTTATAATGAAGCCACTTATAAAATAGATATAATGCATTTTTCTTTAAGTAAATTGAAAAAACTATGTTTGAACATATACACACATAAAAAAGAAATGTTTTGTTTATGTATATTTCAATTTGTTACCTAGCTCATTCCATGGATTTAGTAAACGTTTTATTATTTATTCTCATTGGATATTTACATTTTTATTTATTCTAACATCTAAAAGTAAAATTTTAATTAAAACTAGAACTAAAACTAAAGAAAAATGTGGATCGGAGAGCGATCCAATGAAATATGTTGCGTTAAAGGTAAAATATTTCATTGAAGGCAGCCGATGTTTGCCCCAAAGTGCCTAGAACACTCGCCGCGTTGCCTCTTTGAATTTCGAGAGTGATTCTTCGGACAAAAAAGGCTTTTGCACGACAATCGCCAGACTTCTCCACTAGGAGTTTTCTGATGTCATCTGCAAAAGCCTTAGCGTCCGATGACCAAGGTCCAAAGGTCTCGACGGCGAAAGGCTGAAATTCAAAACGGTCAAGCAGCGATGTGTACTTAGACACCTTAAAAATGGCTGCCTTTGTCGCGGCCGCTCCGGCCACCCGGGATGTGTCGTGCACATGGGACGGTGCCAAGGTATCGACGCACGTCGCATCCCATACCAAAGGTCTGCCTCGACTCCATGGTACCAAGGTCATTCCATCCGGTCTCCGTCTGGGTTACAAGTTCAAAAGGCTGCGATTTCGATACTATAAATTTTTCCATAGAATCATTCACCAAAGGAGAACCAAGTAAGAATAGATCACTTCCATGCAATATTTTAGTTTCAGGTAAAATGGAATGTAATATTTTTAATATTTCAGTTTTCCTTAATGCATATACTGAAGGTAAGAAATATATTTCGCATTTTGAAGAATTTAGTTCTAAACCTAGTTCTTTAAATTTACTGAGCAATATTCTAGCATCATTTAAAACGAGTTTAGTTATATTGTTTTCAATTCATTGGATACATGCTATTGTGTTTTGTGAAGTTACTTTGATTCTAGCTTATTTTATTATTTAGAAGCATACACTTATTGTATTCATCACTGTTTAGAAGTATTGTTCGATTAGTTTTTTTTGTTCGATGTTATATGACAAATGACTTATACTTTATACATAATTTTTTATATGTGGAAATTTTAATGGTTTTGTTTTAGATTTTTTGTATTCTGTGTCTGTAATATATGTATATTTCCCGAACAAAATAAAATAAAATTTAGCTGTAATAATGTCATAAGTATCATTTGGTAGCTCGTAAGGTCTGTAAAGATGGTGCGAACATTATTATAATTATTTCCCTGTTACTAATAAACCAAGAACAACCTCTGAATAGTTATGTAATGCTTTGTCCTTTGCGAACATGCAGTTTTAAATTGGAAAGAAAAGGATAAAACATTGTATAACCATACAGAGGATGATCTGGGTTTATCAGTATTTTTATTTTTTACACAAGTTTAAGTAATTTAATGATAAAAATACATTTATCATGCGATAAAATTAAATAAAACTGACACCCCATAGAACCTTAGCTAGGTCCCACCAGGGACAAATCCTGTAAGGCCGCTCCGGACTAAAGAGATAGAAACAATATCAAATTTTCAAGCTGTTTTGCAAACATTTTTTGGCACCGTTAGCAGACAAAATGATGGTTGTTTTCCGAGCACATCGTGGTAACGTCGTGGGCTAGGTGACTCTTCTGTGAATTCTTGAGCCTGGCCCAGGTCCAAGAATTTTTTTGTGATTTTATATTTATTTATTTTATATTAGACAGGCGGCCTAGGCTGATGTGTCTAAATCAAGTACATAGTTCATTGATGTATTAACAGTTTTTTTTCCCTGAATCGGTTTCACTTATGATTATATCCACCAGCAGCTACACGGTTGTATGAAAATGTAACTCGGCACCAACTAATTACTTTTGCTCAAAGCTTCATACTTTTTTACAAAAAGCTAGTTATTTGAAGTGCTAATTTTGTATGAAAATGCAAAATCATTATCAGACAGGGTGAATTTATTCGTTTTGCTGTCACTTGGTGATATTCTCAACATGACCCATGTCCATGTCCAGCAGTGACGAGATACTCGGCACGTAAAAATGTTCACGTTTGACCTTTTTTTTCTTTAAAGTTTTTATTATAATTATTTTGTCAGAGACATTCAGCAAGATATTGGCCACTTCCCCGTGATCGGTTATTTTTTTGTTTAAGTTGTGATTTTAGTTTTTAGATAGGGGGGACACACTTTCAAAGTCAATCGTCTACATACTCAACAAACACCTTCGATCCACATTCCACAATGTTCTCAAATTCCCAGCTACATTGATGTACTGTTGCTACAATATTATTGCCTTTGCAGCATGCTGTGTAACTTCAATCAGCCTTGTATGATTCTTTGGCTTTTTTCCCGTGTCATTTTTAAGAAGCATTCTTGGATCCATGGTTTGTTTCTCATCATCACTTCAAAAACAGACCATGCCCTGACTATATCTGAGTGTCTGGTATGGGCAAGGCTGCCCATGTTTAACGGATGAGTGAAGTAAATTAACAGAGCTAAAGTGGGTGGAGATGACATGCCCAGAGGGAAAGAAAACCAGATAGGTCATGTACAGTCTTTTGGCTCTAAAGATGGGACGACATTACAATGTATGCGAAAATATTTATGCAGGTTGCATTTATCCTAAGGGTACTTATCAATAAGTGATCGTCTAATGTGTCATTACAGAAGATCGAGTGAGTGGGGTGGTTTGGACACGACAAAGTGGCTCGCAAAGCGGCAGTCTGACTCCTCCACGTCTACCCAACAATACCATAGCATATACTCACAATGTAGTCGTAGGTGAGGTCGACACGGGGACCCACGAGGGCGACGTCGGTCTCGCGGTGCACGTACGCCTTGCGGATGCGCGCGTTCAGCAGCGGCGCCTCGAAGCGTGGGTTGGTGCCAATCAGCAGCACAAAGTCTGACTCCTCCACATCTAGCCAACGACACACATTCATTAAACGTTTTAAGAATGGTCTTTGTTTCCGTTATGACCAACATCACTCACTTGTTCGTAAAAGTATATGTATGTCAATGAATGGAGAAGAAAACTCAAAGCTTATTGTAGATGTCGCATGAGCGACCTCACCTTAAAAACGTCATAACTGTAATTTCTGTCAGGTTTGATTTACGAGTTTACATGAAAGATGTACTCCATGATGCAGTTAGAATAAGGTTTAGAGGTGAAGAAAAGCTTTTGTTTGTCTTCAAACAAATATAAATGTCATTGACCAGCACAAAGTATGAAAATAAATATTATAGGTTATGTTTTTGTGATATTTTCTTTCCCAAGAATTCTTTTGATTAGCATAATTAAGAACAATTATTTTCGGAATAACATGGAGATAAATGAGTCACTTGAATAACACAGATTGAGTAAATACAATTTAATTTTGTATGGTATCTGACAGCTTTGACAGATCTTTTAGGTCAGCTCGCTTAGACGCCACCTGTCGGGATAAATAAGCAGTTTTCTTCCCCATTCCGAGGGTCTACAACAACATTCCGATTGTACGTATGTGTGAGCGTTTAACTGACTTGCGATCTTGGTGTTGAGCAGATACTGGGAGCGCAGGTCCGCGCCGGAGCCCTCCAGTGGGAAGTACTGTTCCGTGTAGAGGTGCTCCGAGCCGAGCCGGTTGAGCAGATCCTTCAGGGCGACCAGGGCCTCCGCATCCACCAGCCCGCCCGCCACGCCCACCAGCTGCACACACCACACACCCCCGCCACACTGTTACAGAGAGCTCTCCAGCGATAACGACTGCTCCTGAAAATGCTTCTATTTCTATTTCTGAACATGGATGGTTAATACCACATCCACGGTCATATGAGCCCAACACACCTGAAGGAATTAGGTTCCATACTAGGACCTTCCCTTTATGATCACTGCTACATTGAACTGGATGGGCAGTCTTAACCCTACCATCTAGTAGTTACCTGCAGTTTTACATGGAAAATGCACTTATCCAACTTAGAAAGAGACATTAAGTGGTGCATGAACGTGGCTCATTGAACTCAGACCTCTGGAATGCAACCACTCAGCTACACAAATACTATAATACAACTGCAAATGGTCTACAATCCTTCAGTGTTTGCAGCGCTTACCGTCAATAAGCACAAAATAGTACGGAAGTAGAGAGTGAGTAGGCGGCGGTGCACACACCTTGTCGGGCGGACAGTCCTGAAGGGCGCGCGCGGCCGCCACGAGCGCGTCCTCCCACTCCACCGGGCGCAGCTCGCCGCCGCACGACTTCAGCATGGGCGTAACGAGCCGCTGCCTCTTCAGCCCATCGCAGGCGAACCGAGACTTGTCCGACAGCCACTCTTCATTGATTTCCTGCAACCGACTAACAGTTGAACTGCCTCTCCATGTCGCGCGTGGATAATCATTGGACTCATGGAAGAATGAAACCTGTTGACCGTGCTTTTCGCAAATTAATTAAGCTATCCATAAAGTTATGGATATAAAAATGATGTTTTCACAATGGGCCGATAGTTGGATGGGTTCGCTGGGACACCCTTTTTTGGAAGCGGTTGGACTGAGCAAGAAGGAACGATGCCCCAAGAGAAGGAGAGACAGAAAAAACGTGATATTTTTTACGTAATTATTGGTATCGATTTAGGAGCAACCATATTAGCACAATGCCAAAAATGCCATCAGTAAACTAGGAATTAGCCCAGATGTTAACGCCCACAAGCTAGCATGAGAAGTATTTTTTTGTTCCATCCATCAGCTTTATTCTGTCCTGATTCTTGGATTATTTAAGAACAACATGTATTGCTTTGCTTACACCTCTTATAACAATTGCATGTGCAATAAACGATGCCTGTTTTCTGCGATTTCTGATTCTGGTCATGTTCTCCAAGTAAGTATTGTGATGTTTCAAGCACAAGTTACCTCATTAGTCTTTGGCAGGATGCGCAGCACCTCGCCAGTGCGCGTGGATACGATGATGTTGCTGCCGAGCGGGTCCAGCACGTCCACCGACTCCACCTTGCGGGTCTCCCACGGCCGTGCCGCAAACGAGTACGGCTTAGACGTGAGCGCGCCCACGGGGCAGAGGTCGATCACGTTCCCCGACAGCTCCGACAGGAACATCTTCTCAACGTACGTTCCCACCTACAGACACACAATGTCGATGCTGAGCGGGTCCGACTCCAACGTCTCTCACCGCCACACCGCTGCAAGATTAATAATATATAAGACTCAGATATAAGACTCAATAACATCGAAGTATGACTTATGAAATGATAAAATAGTGTGTAGACTAAATTAGATTTAACCAAATTAGTGCCAAAATGGGAGACTTGCGGTCGGCAGCCTGAGTCAGCAGCGCTGCCCTACACCACTGCACACTTACACAAACTCAGTCATTTTTGGGTTTTTTCGTACCTGCTGATCAAGCTAAGTTATTTACTTACTACCTTAACCAAGTTGTCTTTGGTATTATTGTGAGATTTTTTTCATGTGATGCCTCAACGAGACCGGATTAACTGAATCGTGTTGTCCGCTACATTCGGCCTGCTGATACCTGCATGTCCGTGCCGCGGCCGGAGGTGCCGAGGTCGTCCACGCCGGCCACCTCGGATGCGAAGCGGATGCAGCGTGTGCAGTGGATGCAGCGAGTCATAATCGTCTTGATGAGTGGCCCAATGTCCTTGTCCTCTACGGCCCTGCCCATCCATTCATTTTATAATTAATATAATATAATTAGCTAATTGATTTGGCTTTAGGAATGGTGAAGTTTTCTGTAGGATAAGTTACTATTGAAAGAAAAGACAATAAGACAGACCAGCAGAGACGTATACAAGACTCAGTGTTGGGCTCGGAGGCTGATGGCAAGCAATCAAATCAAAAAGTATCTACCGGGAAGTACTTGTTATTTAACAAGAGCGTTTATTAAATTAATTATATGACATGTTAGGAATGAAGGATTATTATGCAAAAATATGTTATGTAGCATCGACAGTGAAGGATTCTACACTTATATAAGTATTATTTTATGACATTATCACTGAGACTCCATACCTTTCTAACTCAAAAAGTTTTCAAGAAAAAAGAGGTTTTTATATGATCTCGCCAATAATTTTGCAATTTAGAGTCTTATTTTCCATAAGTAAATTGTGAATTAGAAATAGTTTTTGGAGTTAGCAAATAAATCACAAAATCTTATGAAAAACTAAAATATATCATGCATCGACTGACCTCTTGCCGGAGAAGTGTATGTCGGTGAAGCGCGAGCGATCGGAGCCGAACGCCATGGACTGGTCCTGCAGGTCACACTCTCCGCCCTGGTCGCAGATGGGGCAGTCCAGCGGGTGGTTCACGAGCAGGAACTCCATCACACCCTCACGCGCCTAAACCACACAACACACCGCACACACACACATTTTATATGTTACCGGAAATGGACGGTTGAAGGGATCTGACATAATATCTAGTGTCGTGATTAGATTGATTGACTGAACCCTTTAGTCTTGCATGGGTATCGAACCAATGTAAAGTGTACATTTCCAACCCAAATTCAAAGAAAGGTCTCTAAATGCATGGTTCCAGACACAATATTTTCATCTCAATATTATTACAAGTATTAGAAACCAGCAAAGCTTATGCTATTGTACCCGTAAAGAAAGTTGCATACCTTTCTGGTCATGTCGGAGTTGGTTTTGATACGCCAGCCCTTCATGACGGGCATGGCGCACGCCGCCACCGGCTTTGGAGACTTCTCCACCTCCACCAGGCACATGCGGCAGTTGCCGGCCACTGCCAGACGCTCGTGGTAGCAGAACCGCGGGATCTCAATGCCAATCTGAGCTGCCGCCTGCATATCATATGCACAATCAACAATCAAAAATGAATCCAATCAAAAAAGCAATTTGCAGTCAATAACACAAAAAATCAAAAATTTTTTTTTTATTAACTTAGAGATGGGAAAGGCCTACAGTATTAATTACAAAGGCAAACAGGTACGAGGAATATCGAATTTACCTGCAGCACCGTAGTCCCAGGCAGCACGTGCACCGGCATGTCATCGATGAACACCTCCACGGTCCCGGGCGGCGGAGGCGGCGCGTCGGCGTAGCTGCGCACCGCGCCCGCGCTCGCGCCCGCCGCCGCGCGCACACGCACCGGCGACGCTCGGGGTAGCGACAGCACGCGACTCAGCGGCCGACGAAGCATCTGTTACCGAACATAATATTCGATGCAACCCCTCCTTCTATGGAAGCCTTTATTTCCAGACTTATCACGCAATCCAATTAATTCCTAAAATATTTTTTTGCTTCGTTGGATCTTGTAAAGCTGAAATCTAACAAATATTGGAAACAGCTGGGCAGCGCGATTGTAAGCCTTTTGAAGAGTTCGAGTGCCGCCCACCGATAGACTAACGGCAGGATGATGGCTATCCTAACAGAAATTTGTGAAAATATATCAAGTAAAGACGTAGAAAACTGTTATTGTTACATAAGTACATAGACATAACCTAATCGCCGATTGTTTACTAATTCATTCGTGTCAGAGGAGGCAAAATTTCACTAGCACTTTGGTTGATGGTAATGCTGATTCCATCTTGCATACATGATTGTTAAATAATTATCAAAAAGCATCCTAAACACAAACCTTTTTAATTTTTTTATCGACGTGAACTAGCTCCCGAAGAGCCGTCAGTCGGAACTGTCAAATTTGACAGCTGTCTCCGACTGGGGGTCTACTTACATCGTCAATATCTCCGTCGCCAAGCTTCATCGCCAGTATAAAGGGCCGCAAATGCCTCGCCAGCGATGTAGCTGCGGCTAGGCCGCATATGCGTCGCCAAGGAGGTGCTCCATATATCCATCGCCTAATATGGTCAAGAGAAGTGATGGCTGTGCTCGGCGGCGTGATGCCCGAGAACAGATGATGTAGTGGGGACTGGCCTTTTCCAATTGGCAACATATTAGTTGGTGAGAATAGTCTTTGCAAATAAAATTAAATTTGTCATGAACTGTTGCATACCGCATGAATTGTGAATTTTCGTCAATTAATGTTAATGTAGTGTTTTACCTATGTTTTTGTTAAAAAAATAGTCACACACTTTTTAAAATTTAGACTAGGAGGGCGTTGAAAAAAAAAACAGCGGAGCTTATTTCCAGTTCTTCTTCGCTGTGTTTTTTTTTTTGCTGAACTGGCCAATGTTAAAATATGACAAATCCGAGTGCAGTGTACTGTCTATGGATGAAGAATAAACAATACAATACGATGCAGCTGCGGACCCTTCGCAGATACGTCGCCGCTATACGTGGGGCTGCCACTATCCTAACTTAACCTAGCCTAATCTAATCAAACCTAACCTAACTAACATAACCTAACCTTACCTAAGTCAACAAAACTTAAATATCCCCACACCACACCCGCTGCCGCGACGCATCTGTGCCTGCAGTTTTTGGCGACGCATATGCGCCTCCGGGCGCTCGGCCTCTGATGCGTCGCCAAGGAGGTGCCCATAAATCCTTCTCCAATAGCATTTCTGTTACGACTATGTATCTCAGCCACATTATAACCAGCGCCATATCCTCTCACTGAACCAGAACTAGTTACACATTCATTAAACTAAGCTTGTTTCCAAATTTGTCACAGGTAGGATGGTGAAAATGGTTCATTTATCAACTATAAATGAAATAATATCATTATAAATAAATAATATCATTGATATTCATTCTTTTTTTTAGTATCCCTATTCAACAATGAAATTAGCAACTTTCCCTCCTATATTTTATCTATGCCGAGACCAAAGAGTTCGGAAAAGTAGCGAGATTCTCTTTCTACGGCTGAGATTATAGTAGAGATAGTATAATATCCGTAGTTTCCTCTATTGTCTGTGGAACATTAATCTCTTCCCCAACCTTCTCTTTAGTCTGTGCTCTTTCCTTTGCGCGCGTTCACTCGTTGCTACCGGTCGTCTGTTCATAAATTAGGAGAAAAATATCTATGACGATGTCTTTCGGCGACGTAAAGACTCCGACCGGCCTCGAGCAGCTAAATTCGTTCCTCGCGACGCGCTCGTACATCAGCGGGTGAGTCTCTACCCGACGATAACTAGCATAACAACTAGGCACACGTGTCACCTGCACTGCTGTTAACATACCTTTTTACCTATTTTTAGAGTCATCTATTCGTTAATAGAATCGTTACATTTAACCCTAAATATGACACCGTTCTATCCAGCACAGTGTGAGTGAAGTGAGTAGTAGTTAGACTATTCCAATAACATAGGGAAATATTTTTAGGTTGCCCTTACACCAGTATTCAATTCATCTAAGGTTGGAAAATCAAGTAAAAGTGGATATCACGCAGGTACGCGGCGTCGTCTGCGGACGCTCAGGTGCTGGAGCAGCTGGGTGCGGCTCCGCCGGCGAGCGCGCCGCACGCGCTGCGCTGGTACAGACACATCGCCTCGTACCCGGCCGCCGAGCGCAAGGCATGGCCGGCCGGCGTCACCCCTCTCACGGCGGGCGGCAAGCCCACTACCGCTCCCGCTCCCGCCACCGCCGCCAAGGCCGACGATGACGATGATGTTGACCTGTTCGGTTCCGGAGATGAGGAGGAAGTGAGTTGCCTCGTTCAAATATTGGAAATATGGCAATTAGAGTGGTTGATAGGGCTTAACTGCTGCCACCATCACTTTTTTTGATACCTTAGCTTAAGTTCGTCCGACGTATCCTGAGTTTTGGTACCATAATCTACCTTTTTGCAAAGGGCGAAGTTATGCCGATATTGACAGAGGTTTTGGTATAAAAATCACTTATTGTGCCTCATTGCAAAGGGCATAACCCTCCTTGGCTTTGCAGTAGTCGGGTGAAAAGTGAGGCAAATCTTGTTTATGCTCTTTATTTTCACTACTGAATTAAAGACCCCTTGCCAGGAGAATTTTTACTGCTGTCTATCGGGGTTTTGTCTAGGACTATTGGGCTGGTTTTGTTCGGTGTTGGTGGTCATGTTATTTAAGGATTGATTTCCTCGGTGTGATACAAACATTTCCTGTGGAAGGTTGGATGAATCCATTTAGGAGCTAAGTTGTTCAATATCAGCGGAATATCCTGGTGGCCCAGATGAAACTATTTTATTTTTGAGTGTTATCATTTGTGTGGGTTTTGTCGAATTGGTATTACTAGATATATTGGTTAACAATAGGTTGTCCATGAACATGTTAGGCCTGAGGGTGTGATTTTGATCCTCATTGGCGTATGAAGCACCATCTAGGAAGTGCCTACTGATTTAATACTTCGATGTAAATATGCTTCCAATCGGTGCGCCCGTGCATTGCTGATTAAAATTCAGCCATTATATAATTGTTATCAGAATGCTCTTTGGAGCTGCATGTGCCACCCCTCCGTCTCCTTTCTACCATCGCTCAAATCGGAATAGGCAGGGAATCTACCCAGTGACTTTGTATTGTATTGTTTATTCATCATCCATAGACAGTACACTGCACTCGGATTTGTCATATTTTAGCATTGGCCAGTTCAGCAAAACAAAACACAGCGAAGAAGAACTGGAAAGAAACTCCGCTGGTTTTTTTTTCAACGTCCACTTATTCTACGTTTACAAAAATATTTGTCAATTATTTTAACTAAAACATAGGTAAAACACTAAATTCACATGAATACACAAAATTTACAATCCATGCCGTGTGCAACAGTTCATGACAAATATCATTTTATTTGCAAAGACAATCCCCTCCAACTAATATGTTGCCAATTGGAGCAGGTCAGTGCCCACAAACAGCACCCATTCACGAGCATCACGCCGGGCACAGCCATTACCTCTTTCAACCATATTTTAGGGAAAGAGTTAACCCGAGCCAAGCGTCACCGTAAGCAAGGATCTTTAAGCGATGCACTGCTCCAGTGGCAACACAACACTGTGAAACACTTGCACATTACGTTTGAATACTATAAGTTTTATCATAAACGACTACTGACTGTTGACAGTCCCAAAATAAGAACCAACCGATCCTCTACATAGATCCTTTATCTAAGTGGTCGGAAAACTGCCCTGAATAACCATCTGAAGCCTTATTCTGCTAATTGATAACTGCGCGCGTTATGTTTGTGTTTTCTCAAAACCGCATGTTTCGCGCGAAATGGTATTCTACTAGCCCAGTTTGCAAAACGCATGCGTTGTGTTTGTGTTTAGTTCGCAAACTCGTAACGCGCTCCATGTTCTGGTGAGCCGTGTGTTTTGCCGAAAACTTGCGGTTTTGAGAATTGTATTTGTCAAATTCGGAGCATCGCATCGCCGAACTTCGAATATCACTTTTCTACATGACGTTGGCATATAGCTGTCTCTTTCTTTTCGTATGTCATATTTGAGTGAGAAAATAACTGTCAAAATCGTGACTAATCGTGGTTATTTTACCCTGTAGGAGGCACGCAAGACAAACCACTCCATAGACAATAACAAAACGCGTGTGTGAATTAGCTGAATACCGATTTTTGGAAACCGCACTCGAAACTTAGCGTGTTATGTTTGACGGAAACATAACTAATACGGAATGGTTTGAAATTGGACAAATAGCAGAATCGGGCTTCTGGCCGGCCCGCATGTTTTTCCAAACCCCCGTATAAGTTCAAATGCCCATGGGCGTCGTTAGGCACTGTAAGGACCTGGCATATGCCATATGCAGTGGTTAACATTAAAATATATGCATATTAAAATAATGTTTGTACGGGAAGTGTAATTTTCAGATGCTTATGGTCTTCTCGTCACGACTGTGCATTTTGCCATTGTGCGGTGTGACTAGAGGGCTCTCAAGTTGTTCAGCGGATCGCTTTGATCAGTTTGAATGTGTGTGTGACCAGGACGCGGAGGCGGCGCGCGTGCGCGAGGAGCGGCTGCAGGCGTACGCCGCCAAGAAGTCCAACAAGCCGGTGATCATCGCCAAGTCCTCCATCGTGCTCGACGTGAAGCCGTGGGACGACGAGACGGACATGGGCGAGATGGAGAAACGCGTGCGCTCCATACAGATGGAGGGGCTGGTGTGGGGCGCGTCCAAGCTGGTGCCCGTCGGTTACGGCATCCAGAAGCTGCAAATCATGTGCGTCGTCGAGGATGACAAGGTATTTTATCTCCGAGACTTTCATCGTTGCATTTTTGGGTTGTGAATTTATTTGTTGGTTAGGTTACAATTTGTACTCATAAATATTATGTTTTTTGTTTTTGTTGCGCTGTTAGAAAGAATGGAGTAAACACAAATTTATGTTAAAAAAACTGTTGCATTGTAATACGATAAAGATCAAAAGAAAGCGCATTAACGTTACTATTTATTTGGTGTCATCTTTTTTTTAACTTACCTACTTTAAGGGAGTGTGTCCGTCCATGTAGATGGCGTTACAGTCGTTAGTTGCAATTTCTGATATAACTCAACAACTCGCTATATCAGTGAGCACACTATGCAGTTATGTATAGGCCTTCCCGCACAACTCCCCATACAAACGTGGAAAGAAGATCATCGCACATTTCTTGTCGGAGATCCAAAATTATGCTCACAACAGCTTTATTTAACCTAACTAGATGGATGATGGCAATACAAAATTGCATATGGTTTATAAGTTAAGGTCCGAAAGTTCGAAATTTTCGCTTGTTTTATACAATATGTTTGGCCGTGGATTACTCAATAATAAAACAAAAAATCTCAAAGTATTAGTCATCAAACATGTATTTATTTTGAATTGGTTATCTAGTTCCATGAAGATTTAGGTGAGAACTCAGACTGACCACTCAGAATAATTTAGATCAGATTACCTATTAATTTAGATTATATAATTATGATAGTCAAGAGTTAGCTCTCCATGCATATACATACATGTACACATATTGAATGTAAACTAATTTGTATCAGCGAAAAAATACCAACCTGGCGATTCTTGTCGGTTCTTTGTTGCCAGAGGTAATCGAACAGGCAGAAAAAAAATGTTGACAAATCGGAGCGTGTAATAATTTATGTACTGAAACTGAACATGTAGTCAAATAGGATGTTTCCTTACTTGCCATGTGTGTTACAGGTGTCCATTGACCTGCTGAGCGAACAGATCCAGGAGTTTGAAGACTTCGTGCAGTCTGTGGATGTCGCAGCCTTCAACAAGATTTAAATGACCGCTCCCAAACAATTATATTGTAATATATTTTACTATATTATAATATATCCATCCAGTCTGTACGCCTAACAGTCTCCAGTGTCATGTCTTGCTGTAAGAGTAATTAAATAAAATATTTTTTATTGATTGCCATATTTTTTTATTTATCAAAACACTTCACATTCCAACACACAACAATACAAGATTTTGGTTGTAATTAATTTGCAGGTGGCAACAGCTTTATGAATAATACACGCAACATCGACAATCCCAAAGTGTGCAAAATGTCTTCAGTAAGCACACAGCGAGATCTTGAAATGTGATATCAACATGCTGACAACAATATTCAACTATGTATCTTAAATACAAAAACATTAGATAAAAAGTTTAACACATACACCCATAATATCACACCATAAGTGGCATGTGCACAGCAACGGGGGGAGGGGGGGGGGCTGTGACATTACCATAAGGGCCGAGTGCACGAACGGACAAAATATCAAAATCAACGTCAACGTACAATTAAACACGTCACTGTATGGACAGTATGGAACCATCTAAAACCAACTAAAAGTGACGTCTTTGATCTTTGATTAACTCGGCCGTCGCTTTGTGCAATCGAGGCTAAGGTGTGGACGAAAATGATAAACTGATGGTCTGTCACTTACATACAAATATATTGCTCGCCGCTTGCGACTGGTACCTGTGGCAATGACCTAATTTGTTTTAGCGCCGTTAATGGCTGCATGAATATTTTTTCTTCTATGTTTAATTATTATTATTAAATGCACTTTTTATTCTGATTCCACATCCCAGTTTCTTGGGGGAACAGTCAGTCTGATAACTACTTCACAATGGTCCGGAAGCTGTCTCCCATGCAAACGAAGTTTACTAACAATTTGAAAACACTGTTTCATTTTACTTGATATCTGTTATCTCAAATAAGGCCACGAATATCTGTGTCTGCATTTTCTCGTATTAAAAAAAAATCAAAACCGAGTCAAGTGAAAGCACAAAGAAAATGTTCATACACATTTTATTTTCGCTGTGGTGAGACCAATACGAGGATATTTTTAAGGAAAAAAACAACATACAATTTATTTCCTGATATTAGATACGAAATATCAAGGAGATTGGAAAAGTGATTTTCAAATGATGGGTACTACGTTTGTACGGGGAGCTTAATATTCTTACATGGTGTAAGCCAGTAAGCATCAGAAAATCATCAGTGATGAAGCAAAATAGACTCCATTTCTTGTGTCTCCTATGATTCATGAATCATAAATATTTGGACACCACCATTGGATAATGATGCCTGTTACTCTGCATGTTCATGTAACTGATATGTCCACAATCGTACAAAATAAAAGTAAACTGTCATAGTTCTGAATTAGTTATCACTTGTTTTTAATTCATTACGGAAGGGTGGAATGCGAGACACAGCCATTAAAATAAAAACATCTATTAGAGTGGATTAGGTTAACTTGAAGCATCTTAATAAAACACTCGTCATAAAAACGTAGTTTGAAAATAATTAGAAACCACTCTTTAGATCGGTATATCTAGTCAGTCTATAGCTGTGAATCAGGTGGTTTTTCAATTATTTCCAAACTACGTTTGTATGGGAAGTGTCTGGAAATATTATTTGAGACTGAATTTAATCAAGCCAGCAGGATCATGGTGAAAAAAATTTAAGAAATAAAAAAAACAATATGCAACTGGAACATTCTTTTGGTGTAACACTCATTTTGACACTTGACTAAACAATTCAGTGCACACAATACACAAAAATATTTTACTGATGCGGAGCACTACCGTCTATTCAGACTTTAGTTCCAAATGCCTGCCGGGAGCAGGTGCCTGTCACTGGGCCCGGAGTCGTTCGCTGCCGGCGGCGGCGGCGGTTGCGGCTGCGGAGGCGGCTGTTGCGGAGGAGGCAACCGAGGCCCGCTCCGAGAGGTCGGCCTGCAGGAACATGGCGGGCAGGTCGCTGCCGAAGTAGATCTTATTGTTGGTGGCGAGCGCGTCGTAGCGGCGCAGCTCGAGGTACTCGCGCGTCAGCAGCAGCTTGTTGGCCTCCGCCTGCAGCTTGCTGTGGTAGAAGTCCGCGTCCGACTTCGTCTGCAAAATCCCATTAGGATTTTTTTTTAATGTGACGACATGGATGGCTACACCCACTGTCCAGATTTTAGCCCAACAGACCGCATTCCCGAAGGAATAAGGTGCCATGCCAAAGACCTTCTCTTTATGAGCACGGCTACATTGAACTGGATCCTTGTTTTATAAATTAATACTTCCAAGCCCTTCTTAAGGTGGGCCTTCCCTTTCCCACTCATTCGCGGGCACGGTACAAAACTGCTATTGTGCTCTGGGACCTTCTCTGTTTCAAAGAAAAAGACAGGGTCCGTGGTGAGGAGGATGCAACATGTCCACAAAGAAGACAATGCGCAGTGTTTGATTCGGTAAGATTTACGAAAATTATGACTTATAGCTAAAAGTAAATCACGACTGCTATAGTCAAAAATCAAACAAAAACCATATTTATTATAAACCTTCATGAAACAGGCTAGGCCTGATGACTAATCAGGTTGATGCCTGTAATATGCCAGATCTATAGCAATAACCAATAAGGATACCGTAAACCCAACGCCGATCATCCCATAAGCCTAGAATGTAAAGACATACAGAGTTGACGGATGGGACCAAAATCGTTTAAAATGTACTGTAAACTTACTGTAAATGTAAATGTACTGAAATTTCTTTTTTTACACAAAAACATTTCTAAATCACTATGTAGCGTCAAAATAATGATCTGAAGTTATGTTTTAAGTTTTACTTTGAAATACTGAGGAAATGTTAAAAAACATGATCGACGAAGAATCAGTGGGTCACCCCTTGTTTACCATATAAAAAGGGTTTTTGTCCGGATTTTTTACTCCCATTCCCTTAACAATTGTTGTCTTGCGCTCATCGGTGTCGGTTCCTCATGGCCCCTCCCTATTTTATCTTTTTTTTTATGCGACCTGACATGGATGGCTAATACCACACAACTACCGTTATATTAGCACAATACACCACATTCCCGAAGGAATTAGGTGCCATGCCAGGACCTTCCCTTTATGAGCACGGCTACATTGAACTGGATGGAAAACACGGACAATTTTTCATTGCCGCTTCGACCATCTTTTCATCCAATGCGATGGTACCAACCCGGGCGGGCTTAAACCCTACCACCTAGTAGGGGAAGGGTACCTACAGTTTTACATGGATTCCGAACCATGGGGCAGCTCGCATTCGTGACTAAATGCACTTATCAAACTCGGAAAGAGAAAGACAGTGGTTCATGTCGGAATTGAACCCAGGCCTCTTGTCCCACGCCTACCTCTCATGTCCATTTGTGTGCATAGCAACTAAGACTTATCGACCTAGGATGCTTAGGGCTATAGAATACGAGTCCAGATAACCGGCCACCCGAATAAACGGATGTCCGGATAATCGGCGTTCTACTGTACTAATAGAAGCGTTTTGGAGTCAATGGCGTACTCTGCACAAATAGGCAGTCAAGTGTCAACTAGAAGACTTCCCACAGAGGCAATCTCACCTGCTGTTTGGCTTTGTGGATGGAGTCCTCGATGATCTCGATCTTCTGCAGCGATTCCTTCTCCATGATCTTCTGCTGGTACTGGATCTTGGCCACCTGCGCCTCCTTCTCCGCCTCGATCACCGCCTTGCGCCGCGCCGTCTCCGCCTCCTTCTCCACCACCTGCCGTCAACCATTCCGTACCGTCCCTCACATTACAACTTCTGCTGGTACTGGATCTTGGCCACCTGCGCCTCCTTCTCCGCCTCGATCACCGCCTTGCGCCGCGCCGTCTCCGCCTCCTTCTCCACCACCTGCCGTCAACCATTCCGTACCGTCCCTCACATTACAACTTCTGCTGGTACTGGATCTTGGCCACCTGCGCCTCCTTCTCCGCCTCGATCACCGCCTTGCGCCGCGCCGTCTCCGCCTCCTTCTCCACCACCTGCCGTCAACCATTCCGTACCGTCCCTCACATTACAACTTCTGCTGGTACTGGATCTTGGCCACCTGCGCCTCCTTCTCCGCCTCGATCACCGCCTTGCGCCGCGCCGTCTCCGCCTCCTTCTCCACCACCTGCCGTCAACCATTCCGTACCGTCCCTCACATTACAACTTCTGCTGGTACTGGATCTTGGCCACCTGCGCCTCCTTCTCCGCCTCGATCACCGCCTTGCGCCGCGCCGTCTCCGCCTCCTTCTCCACCACCTGCCGTCAACCATTCCGTACCGTCCCTCACATTACAACTTCTGCTGGTACTGGATCTTGGCCACCTGCGCCTCCTTCTCCGCCTCGATCACCGCCTTGCGCCGCGCCGTCTCCGCCTCCTTCTCCACCACCTGCCGTCAACCATTCCGTACCGACCCTCACATTACAACTTCTGCTGGTACTGGATCTTGGCCACCTGCGCCTCCTTCTCCGCCTCGATCACCGCCTTGCGCCGCGCCGTCTCCGCCTCCTTCTCCACCACCTGCCGTCAACCATTCCGTACCGTCCCTCACATTACAACTTCTGCTAGTACTGGATCTTGGCCACCTGCGCCTCCTTCTCCGCCTCGATCACCGCCTTGCGCCGCGCCGTCTCCGCCTCCTTCTCCACCACCTGCCGTCAACCATTCCGTACCGTCCCTCACATTACAACTTCTGCTGGTACTGGATCTTGGCCACCTGCGCCTCCTTCTCCGCCTCGATCACCGCCTTGCGCCGCGCCGTCTCCGCCTCCTTCTTCACCACCTGCCGTCAACCATTCCGTACCGTCCCTCACATTACAACTTCTGCTAGTACTGGATCTTGGCCACCTGCGCCTCCTTCTCCGCCTCGATCACCGCCTTGCGCCGCGCCGTCTCCGCCTCCTTCTCCACCACCTGCCGTCAACCATTCCGTACCGTCCTTCACATTACAACTTCTGCTAGTACTGGATCTTGGCCACCTGCGCCTCCTTCTCCGCCTCGATCACCGCCTTGCGCCGCGCCGTCTCCGCCTCCTTCTCCACCACCTGCCGTCAACCATTCCGTACCGTCCCTCACATCACAACTTCTGCTAGTACTGGATCTTGGCCACCTGCGCCTCCTTCTCCGCCTCGATCACCGCCTTGCGCCGCGCCGTCTCCGCCTCCTTCTCCACCACCTGCCGTCAACCATTCCGTACCGTCCCTCACATTACAACTTCTGCTGGTACTGGATCTTGGCCACCTGCGCCTCCTTCTCCGCCTCGATCACCGCCTTGCGCCGCGCCGTCTCCGCCTCCTTCTCCACCACCTGCCGTCAACCATTCCGTACCGTCCCTCACATTACAACTTCTGCTGGTACTGGATCTTGGCCACCTGCGCCTCCTTCTCCGCCTCGATCACCGCCTTGCGCCGCGCCGTCTCCGCCTCCTTCTCCACCACCTGCCGTCAACCATTCCGTACCGTCCCTCACATTACAACTTCTGCTAGTACTGGATCTTGGCCACCTGCGCCTCCTTCTCCGCCTCGATCACCGCCTTGCGCCGCGCCGTCTCCGCCTCCTTCTCCACCACCTGCCGTCAACCATTCCGTACCGTCCCTCACATTACAACTTCTGCTGGTACTGGATCTTGGCCACCTGCGCCTCCTTCTCCGCCTCGATCACCGCCTTGCGCCGCGCCGTCTCCGCCTCCTTCTCCACCACCTGCCGTCAACCATTCCGTACCGTCCCTCACATTACAACTTCTGCTGGTACTGGATCTTGGCCACCTGCGCCTCCTTCTCCGCCTCGATCACCGCCTTGCGCCGCGCCGTCTCCGCCTCCTTCTCCACCACCTGCCGTCAACCATTCCGTACCGTCCCTCACATTACAACTTCTGCTAGTACTGGATCTTGGCCACCTGCGCCTCCTTCTCCGCCTCGATCACCGCCTTGCGCCGCGCCGTCTCCGCCTCCTTCTCCACCACCTGCCGTCAACCATTCCGTACCGTCCCTCACATTACAACTTCTGCTGGTACTGGATCTTGGCCACCTGCGCCTCCTTCTCCGCCTCGATCACCGCCTTGCGCCGCGCCGTCTCCGCCTCCTTCTCCACCACCTGCCGTCAACCATTCCGTACCGTCCCTCACATTACAACTTCTGCTAGTACTGGATCTTGGCCACCTGCGCCTCCTTCTCCGCCTCGATCACCGCCTTGCGCCGCGCCGTCTCCGCCTCCTTCTCCACCACCTGCCGTCAACCATTCCGTACCGTCCCTCACATTACAACTTCTGCTAGTACTG
Organism: Incurvaria masculella; assembly: GCA_946894095.1. Taxonomy (NCBI): domain Eukaryota; kingdom Metazoa; phylum Arthropoda; class Insecta; order Lepidoptera; family Incurvariidae; genus Incurvaria; species Incurvaria masculella. The sequence goes on along the minus strand of OX335657.1, from coordinate 18,553,491 downwards.
GATCTTGGCCACCTGCGCCTCCTTCTCCGCCTCGATCACCGCCTTGCGCCGCGCCGTCTCCGCCTCCTTCTCCACCACCTGCCGTCAACCATTCCGTACCGTCCCTCACATTACAACTTCTGCTAGTACTGGATCTTGGCCACCTGCGCCTCCTTCTCCGCCTCGATCACCGCCTTGCGCCGCGCCGTCTCCGCCTCCTTCTCCACCACCTGCCGTCAACCATTCCGTACCGTCCTTCACATTACAACTTCTGCTAGTACTGGATCTTGGCCACCTGCGCCTCCTTCTCCGCCTCGATCACCGCCTTGCGCCGCGCCGTCTCCGCCTCCTTCTCCACCACCTGCCGTCAACCATTCCGTACCGTCCCTCACATTACAACTTCTGCTGGTACTGGATCTTGGCCACCTGCGCCTCCTTCTCCGCCTCGATCACCGCCTTGCGCCGCGCCGTCTCCGCCTCCTTCTCCACCACCTGCCGTCAACCATTCCGTACCGACCCTCACATTACAACTTCTGCTGGTACTGGATCTTGGCCACCTGCGCCTCCTTCTCCGCCTCGATCACCGCCTTGCGCCGCGCCGTCTCCGCCTCCTTCTCCACCACCTGCCGTCAACCATTCCGTACCGTCCCTCACATTACAACTTCTGCTAGTACTGGATCTTGGCCACCTGCGCCTCCTTCTCCGCCTCGATCACCGCCTTGCGCCGCGCCGTCTCCGCCTCCTTCTCCACCACCTGCCGTCAACCATTCCGTACCGTCCCTCACATTACAACTTCTGCTAGTACTGGATCTTGGGCACCTGCGCCTCCTTCTCCGCCTCGATCACCGCCTTGCGCCGCGCCGTCTCCGCCTCCTTCTCCACCACCTGCCGTCAACCATTCCGTACCGTCCCTCACATTACAACTTCTGCTAGTACTGGATCTTGGCCACCTGCGCCTCCTTCTCCGCCTCGATCACCGCCTTGCGCCGCGCCGTCTCCGCCTCCTTCTCCACCACCTGCCGTCAACCATTCCGTACCGTCCTTCACATTACAACTTCTGCTAGTACTGGATCTTGGCCACCTGCGCCTCCTTCTCCGCCTCGATCACCGCCTTGCGCCGCGCCGTCTCCGCCTCCTTCTCCACCACCTGCCGTCAACCATTCCGTACCGTCCCTCACATCACAACTTCTGCTAGTACTGGATCTTGGCCACCTGCGCCTCCTTCTCCGCCTCGATCACCGCCTTGCGCCGCGCCGTCTCCGCCTCCTTCTCCACCACCTGCCGTCAACCATTCCGTACCGTCCCTCACATTACAACTTCTGCTGGTACTGGATCTTGGCCACCTGCGCCTCCTTCTCCGCCTCGATCACCGCCTTGCGCCGCGCCGTCTCCGCCTCCTTCTCCACCACCTGCCGTCAACCATTGCGTACCGTCCCTCACATTACAACTTCTGCTGGTACTGGATCTTGGCCACCTGCGCCTCCTTCTCCGCCTCGATCACCGCCTTGCGCCGCGCCGTCTCCGCCTCCTTCTCCACCACCTGCCGTCAACCATTCCGTACCGTCCCTCACATTACAACTTCTGCTAGTACTGGATCTTGGCCACCTGCGCCTCCTTCTCCGCCTCGATCACCGCCTTGCGCCGCGCCGTCTCCGCCTCCTTCTCCACCACCTGCCGTCAACCATTCCGTACCGTCCCTCACATTACAACTTCTGCTAGTACTGGATCTTGGCCACCTGCGCCTCCTTCTCCGCCTCGATCACCGCCTTGCGCCGCGCCGTCTCCGCCTCCTTCTCCACCACCTGCCGTCAACCATTCCGTACCGTCCCTCACATTACAACTTCTGCTGGTACTGGATCTTGGCCACCTGCGCCTCCTTCTCCGCCTCGATCACCGCCTTGCGCCGCGCCGTCTCCGCCTCCTTCTCCACCACCTGCCGTCAACCATTCCGTACCGTCCCTCACATTACAACTTCTGCTGGTACTGGATCTTGGCCACCTGCGCCTCCTTCTCCGCCTCGATCACCGCCTTGCGCCGCGCCGTCTCCGCCTCCTTCTCCACCACCTGCCGTCAACTATTCCGTACCGTCCCTCACATTACAACTTCTGCTAGTACTGGATCTTGGCCACCTGCGCCTCCTTCTCCGCCTCGATCACCGCCTTGCGCCGCGCCGTCTCCGCCTCCTTCTCCACCACCTGCCGTCAACCGTTCCGTACCGTCCCTCACATTACAACTTCTGCTAGTACTGGATCTTGGCCACCTGCGCCTCCTTCTCCGCCTCGATCACCGCCTTGCGCCGCGCCGTCTCCGCCTCATTCTCCACCACCTGCCGTCAACCATTCCGTACCGTCCCTCACATTACAACTTCTGCTGGTACTGGATCTTGGCCACCTGCGCCTCCTTCTCCGCCTCGATCACCGCCTTGCGCCGCGCCGTCTCCGCCTCCTTCTCCACCACCTGCCGTCAACCATTCCGTACCTTCCCTCACATTACAACTTCTGCTGGTACTGGATCTTGGCCACCTGCGCCTCCTTCTCCGCCTCGATCACCGCCTTGCGCCGCGCCGTCTCCGCCTCCTTCTCCACCACCTGCCGTCAACCATTCCGTACCGTCCCTCACATTACAACTTCTGCTAGTACTGGATCTTGGCCACCTGCGCCTCCTTCTCCGCCTCGATCACCGCCTTGCGCCGCGCCGTCTCCGCCTCCTTCTCCACCACCTGCCGTCAACCATTCCGTACCGTCCCTCACATTACAACTTCTGCTGGTACTGGATCTTGGCCACCTGCGCCTCCTTCTCCGCCTCGATCACCGCCTTGCGCCGCGCCGTCTCCGCCTCCTTCTCCACCACCTGCCGTCAACCATTCCGTACCGTCCCTCACATTACAACTTCTGCTGGTACTGGATCTTGGCCACCTGCGCCTCCTTCTCCGCCTCGATCACCGCCTTGCGCCGCGCCGTCTCCGCCTCCTTCTCCACCACCTGCCGTCAACCATTCCGTACCGTCCTTCACATTACAACTTCTGCTAGTACTGGATCTTGGCCACCTGCGCCTCCTTCTCCGCCTCGATCACCGCCTTGCGCCGCGCCGTCTCCGCCTCCTTCTCCACCACCTGCCGTCAACCATTCCGTACCGTCCCTCACATTACAACTTCTGCTAGTACTGGATCTTGGCCACCTGCGCCTCCTTCTCCGCCTCGATCACCGCCTTGCGCCGCGCCGTCTCCGCCTCCTTCTCCACCACCTGCCGTCAACCATTCCGTACCGTCCCTCACATTACAACTTCTGCTAGTACTGGATCTTGGCCACCTGCGCCTCCTTCTCCGCCTCGATCACCGCCTTGCGCCGCGCCGTCTCCGCCTCCTTCTCCACCACCTGCCGTCAACCATTCCGTACCGTCCCTCACATTACAACTTCTGCTAGTACTGGATCTTGGCCACCTGCGCCTCCTTCTCCGCCTCGATCACCGCCTTGCGCCGCGCCGTCTCCGCCTCCTTCTCCACCACCTGCCGTCAACCATTCCGTACCGTCCCTCACATTACAACTTCTGCTAGTACTGGATCTTGGCCACCTGCGCCTCCTTCTTCGCCTCGATCACCGCCTTGCGCCGCGCCGTCTCCGCCTCCTTCTCCACCACCTGCCGTCAACCATTCCGTACCGTCCCTCACATTACAACTTCTGCTGGTACTGGATCTTGGCCACCTGCGCCTCCTTCTCCGCCTCGATCACCGCCTTGCGCCGCGCCGTCTCCGCCTCCTTCTCCACCACCTGCCGTCAACCATTCCGTACCGTCCCTCACATTACAACTACTTTATGTATAACTGTGGACCCGTCCACTTATGAGGACTGAATGCGTTCGAAGAAAAAAGAGGTCAGGCTAGCCAACCAGTGAGCTGACAATTGGTGGTATGTTGGAGACGGCTCGTGCATTATCAGAATTGTCCACATATTTATGAAAGTAGTGTTGCCTTACATTTAAATTCTCGCTTGAAACAGTTCGACATATGCTGTACATTTGACTTATTTGTGGAGATTTTAGTTATTGTACATATTTGATTGAATTTTTGTGACCAATTCAACTGTTGACGTTTTGGTTTCGACTTTTTTTTATATTTTTTGAATTTATTTATTTATATATTAACTCAATATATTTAGTTTGCTGAGTGGGTTTTTTTTTTGTTATTTTTCTTTTTGCTTCACATTTTGTTTGACATGATTATATAGTCTATTTATAAATTGGTTGGTCGTCGTATCGTTAATCATCCTCTGGGAGTTTATTCCATGCCTCTACTACTCGGTCAGATATGTAGTTTTTGCGAGTATTTGTAAACTTCGATTAGGTCCCTCTCTCACGGCGTGATTTTTTAGAATGGATTCGTGATTAATTATTTTTTAATTTAATCACCACCATGTACCCGATAGTAATTTGTTATATGTGTGTAAGTTTAATATAAAATTAATAAATACAATGCAAAATTGGCAAAGTCAGGGGGAGGCCTACGTACAGCATTGCATAGCAAAAGGCTGAAGAGGTAATACAATACAAATACATGTGTTTTCTGTACCATCTCAATGTAGTTGTGTTAATATGCTAAGTGTTGCACCCAGCTCCTTCAGAAATTGGTGGGAGGTAAGCGACGATGAGCATCTTGCACTCCTCGGCCTATATGAGTTCGTAATTCATGGCGGATCCCTCCAGGATCTTAGAATTGACTGTCTGGATCTGAACCGACGCAATCGAGGACCAATTCACCCAGCAGTGTCTTCCCGCGCAATCATTTACCTTCTGGTGCTGCGCGGCGATGAGGAGCTTGGACTTCTCGGCCTCCATGAGCTCGTAGTTCTTGCGGATCGCCTCCGGGATCTTGGGCTTGGTGACGCGCACCGCCTGGATCTGCAGCCCGGGCGCCATCGCATTCAGGTCAGCTTGCAGCGCCTGCCCGTTAATACAATCAATCAAACGCATACATCCATTGCATAAAGTCAATTAAACAAGTAACTAATTACAAAAGACAGTACAAGTGTTCTGACCACTTCAATGGAGTCGTACTTGTTTAAAAGGCAACGTTTTGGCAAAGCTCCTAGTTCCTTCGGAAATATTTGAACTTATATAGTGACAGTATGTGTAATCCATTAATCCATGTCTAATACTATAAAGAAATGTCAAGACTATTTGCTGTATTCATAATTCTTAGTGTACATTTAGTTTTACAAGTCCATGTATGTCACAGTGATCTATTATAAATGGCAGGCGATGGATTGAATATTATACGGCCACACTTAACAAACTGAAACACTTGCCATCTACCATTTGGAGTTCGAATAAATGGCCCACAATAAAGATAAAATGGTATTGTCATACTATGCGATTCAAAGAAGAATAGGACGGTGACTAACTTCACTCGAATTAGCGCAGCAAAGTACAGTCAGTAAGTCCACATGGGTTTACACGGGAAACATTCGCCTCATTATCAAAAGAACCCTGACTCTTTTTTCCATCCATCAGAATTGAGGTTTAATGAGGCATGTACATTATTTATTATTTAATAATAATAAATAATGTACATGCGTCCGCGTTTCTTTATTTTTTTAGCGTTTCCTCCTTGCCATGACACACACGAGTCTACACAGTGTAGGATGAAATTGAGTGCCAGTCACAGAGTAGGGTGGTATAGTCACAGTGCCACAATTTCATTGTTTTATTGGTTAGTTTTGTATGTTATCGTATTGTTGAATATTATTTGAAAATCTGTTTTGCAAATAAATATTTAGTGAAAACGAATTATTTTATTTAAGCGTTGATTAAATGTTTTTTTGCACACCATACTAAAGTTATTTGGCTGTATGACATTCAAAATGGCAGTGGTCCCCGTCCTATTCTTATTTGAATCGAATTGTACATGTAATATTTTAGAGCATTATCTGTCTATGAACAAGGCATGAAGGTAAGGAGTGAGCATGTGAGTGTGTACCGTCCGCAGGTCCTCGTCGATGCGGTCGAATAGGTCGATGTAGACCTCGTGCAGAGAGTGCGCCGAGCAGAATTGGTTGAGCTCATGATGCACCTTGTTGAAGATGAGCGTCGCGTCGTAGTCCGCAGTGAAGTTACGGACCACATTCAGAACTACACACGCACACCAACCAATTCATCAATGCGTACTGCCGCTATACACTAAACTAGATCTGCCTCAACCTCCTTTTCAAAACTTATCTCCGTTTAACATAGATTCCTAATTTTAGAACAGCTTGCATTCATAACAAAATGCACTCATCCAACTCAGAAAGAAAGTGAGTGTTGCATGAACGGGACGGAGATAGACCCATGGCCTCTGGGATAAAAGGCAAGTCCCCACGCCCCTGCACTCAAGTCGCTCACTGTTCAGGGCTGTGGGGAATAAGAAAATGTAATGGCATTGAATATTTTAAGTACTTCAGTACTGAAGTGATCAGAAAAATACAAGCTGTTATTGCATCTTTATTAGGCTTGAATCTTCAGCTTGTGTAGATTGAATGGCAGCTTGTAGCAAGGAACTGGTTTATTCACGAGCATGTAAAGAAATTAAAACAGATCGGAAAGCAGTAGACGGGTGACGAAAGAATGACAAAACAAATTTACAGAGCAGATGTGTGCGGAAATGTCGAGCCCGGACGGCCCAGGAGAACGTACCGCGACCAAATCGATGAAATACTTCGTAAATGTCAGGTACGTAGCACCCGTAATCGTAGAGCATGCATGAAAAGATGTATGTCTGCAGATGAATCGAAAGAGGTGGGCTGTGATCGTACCATGTGGCGTTCTATCATCTGTAGGCATAGATGATAGAACGCCACATAGAACACCACGCCTCCGGAAAAGCGGCGTGAAGGTATGTATGTATGCATGTGGAAAGCAGTAGATGGAAATTTTGTAGAAAATCATGGATGCAATTGGAATTATTAATTGTTACATTTAACTGAACATTAATCCTGATTTATAAAGTTCATTTTTTTATTGCCATCCGAGAAAACAATAGTCTACTTGTACGAGCGACACAGGAAATGAAAAACTCTATCCAGCCTCTACAGGTTGGCATGCGAGGAAAGCACTCATGCAGTACTCCAAGGTGGTTGTAATAGTTCAGAAATATGGTAATCAACAGACAAAACCAAAGTATACATTAGGGATTAACGATGGTGTGCGGGGAACTGACCGCTGGCAGGTTCCAGCTTGTTGACTACCTCGATGCGATCGAAGTAGATCATGACTCCGCCGCTCGTCCCACAGGGCACGTTCTTCACCTCGTCTGTCTGCAGCGTCGTCTACGAACACACAAACACACAACTTGCTCATTAATTAATCATTTTCATCTTTGCATTCCACTCACTCCCATTGTGCAGTGTAACCAGACGGCTTAAGGCCGCCTAGGTGAAGCATAATCTGCGGTGTTTTTTGATAACTTAGTTATGAAAATTGTTAGTAGAGAAAGACACGTTACTGCCTTAAGATGGGCCATCCTCTCAACTCCCCATACAACCATACAAACGGGGAAAGAAGATCACACCCATATTTCTTGTCAGAGATCCCAAAATTTGCTCAAAATAGCTTTATTTGATCGAACTAAATGTCTGATGACCATTGGCATTGTAAAATTGTGTTTGGTTTCTAAGTGATAAGGTTCGAAAGTTCGAATTTTTCGCGCGTTTTATACAATAACTTTGGAGGTGGATTACGCAATGATAAAGTAAGAATATCTTAAAAAGATTAGTCATCAGACATAGCTTATTTAATCATGATTTATAATCTGTTTGGTTTTTCAATTTTTGACTACAGCGGTCGTGGTTTACTTTTAGCTATAAGTCGTTTTGTAATTAAAATTTTCGTAAATCTTACCAAATCATACACTATGCACATTGTCTTTTTTGTGGACATGTTGCATCTTCCTCATCACGGGGCCTGTCTTTTTCTTTGAAACAGAGAATGTCCCAGAGCGCAACAGCACGGTTTTGTACCGTGCCCGCAAATGAGTTAGTCCCGCCGGGTTGGGCCACCTTAATAATGGTTTTTATAACACTTTATTGTTGTAACAACCTAAACCTAATGCTCACACTTGCAAGGTAGTGCACTGTCTGCTCTATCAAAGTTCTCAATATTATGGTTGTACTTGGTGGAATTATAACCCTCTCGATGGAATCACAACCCTCTCGATCAGTTATATGCTCTTCAACTAATTCAGACCAACATTAATGAGGTACCAGTAAGAAGTAGGCAGGGGTACGGAAACAGTTAGTCTAACTCTGACCATAAACAAACGGCGCTCGACTGAACGTCCCCGTGTCGCCGTCGCAGTACATTTGTAACTATCGCACACCGCTTTCACCTTGGAATTTCGGAAAACAAGGATCCTTTATTCTACAACCAACTAAAATGGTTTGAGCATTGTGTCCCATACTGAATACTTAACTGCTCCACACATATCTTTAGATTCACACCTCTACTGGTGGAGGTAATACCTGTATCGCCTTGTATGAGGTGAGGAGCGGAAACATCATGTGGAAACCGGGATCACTCGTGACCGGCAACAATGCTCCACCCTGGAAACAGATCCATATCATTTTTTTTCTTCTTTTGATTTATTTTATTACCACACATTTATCTCACTTGACACTCTCTATCTTCTTCACAGTACGTGCAATGAATTGACTTTGGAATCGCTAAATCCATTTTTTTATATTGCAATGTTTTTGCCTGGGCGTACATGCATCTAACGAGTTCGTCAAAGGGTCTTCAAGTCAACTCAACTGCTGCAACGTGCTAAGCATGGTCGAGTATTGAGTGGAACGTACGCGGTAGTAGATGCCGACGTGTCCCTCCTCCACCTTGTGCAGAGAGAAGTGGAACGTGACCCCCACCACCAGCACCAACACCGCCAGCGCCGACGACTGGTCCACCATCTTTTCCACCTCACCAACCCTGGTTGTATCGATCAAACCACCCTATGGTGGAGCTATACACGACGGCAGGGACCTGCTGAGGTTATATTGTCCGGTGAATACTTTCTTGGAAAAACGAAAATAACAAATTGAGTAAACTGCAGCAATACGATACTATTAGCGCCTAATACAATGCGATTTTGCGTAAATTGATTAATATTACAAACATTAAATGGTTGAGGAAAATGCTTTTGCAAAGAAAAAAGAAAGTTGTTGAAAGGTAATTGCTAAGATTTAGGGAACCTATACAGGTTTCTACGAATCACGCTTTAGATCAATAAAGTATGCTCACGCTTTGGACAATTCTCGGCTTAATTCAACGATTCTCCAAATTATTTAAACGTCGGGAAATTCGATCGAAGCCGGAAAACTAGCAAATTCAGTTCCGTCAAAATTCTGTGGTAATTTTTCAATTTCTGTCACAGAACATAAATTAACCCGATTTCTGTTGTGACCGGATAATTTTGTTCTGTGATGCAGGCAGTGCACGTACTCATGAATCTTAAATCCGTCGGTGAGACGCTTGCGGGCTATCATCCTCTATTAGAAATAAAAGTACAGGGTCTATTCATGACATTCACCGGTGAGTCATTAGTGACTCACAGAACGTTCTTCGTGGCAGTGTACCAAAGTTTTGAGACTCACCGCATTTGATGAGTAGACTAATTATTAATACATATTAGAGTCTGTCAAATCAATCGTGATTCCCCAAATTATATGACGGAGTCAAAAATCATAGTATGATAACATGGCTGTTGATAAAATATGACAAATCCGAGTGTAGTGTACTGTCTATTGATGATGAATAAACAATTGAAAACATTGGGGAAATTAAACTACAATTATCTTGACACTTGAAAATAGTTAAAGTATGTATCTAGATCATGTGGGTGTGAAATAAATATGATGAACCTCGAATTAATTGCTTTACGATTATCCTTCACTTAACTTATTTCGTATGAATATCCTGATATTAGAGGCTACACAGCAATTTTAGGGCAAAACATTCGGTTGGGTTGGACACTTTAATTCGAAACCGATACGGTCATAACCTAGAACCATTAAAACTTTTGACATTGACTGTCAACGACGGAAAAGGGGAAGAAGTAAAAATGTCAAACTTGTATGTCAATTGATTTTGTTTCGGAAAAGTTCAATGAAAAATATGAAATTGAAAAAGCCTTGGATTTAATCGGGAGGCGCCGGAGGAGGCCAGAGCGGAGCTGACGAGCAGGAGCATCTATCCACCAACACTACAGTCCACATTTTGGTCGCCTTCGAGCGGATATCGACAAACTACTGCAAGTTCGCTCTGCTCAGACCTGTCGCCTACTCCGTCGCAGATACCGTGAAGTTGTTGTATCGCACGGGCAATCCGGTACAAGAAATATGGTGAAACCTTCAAAGGAAGCACCACCGGCTACAAGACAAGAAGTCTCCAGCGAGGTAATGAGTGATATTGTACTCAGACAGCCGTTACTATTGAATCCGCTGAACGAGTCAGGCGATATGTTAGTCAACACCGGTGGAAGACTACATGACAAGAGCGGGCGGTCACACGCTTCGATACGGACTACGACGTCTTCCACCGCAAGACGAAAGCGCGCGGCTGAGTTAGCAGCCGCCAAACGAATTGTGGCGATAGAGCGGGAAAGAATATCAAAAATAGCCGAGTTAGAGAAAGATTTGGTACAGAAAAGGCTTTTAGCTGAGTTAGATGACATCGAAGAAGATGGTTTGGAAGAAGAGAGCCTACCACAGTCAGCTGATGAGAATTCACAGAAATTCATGGAGAAATGGGTTCGAGATAGCATGGGCCGAGTCGTAAACCCCCCGCGCCCCCTACTTCAGGACGCCAATGAGTTGGAGGGTCCGTCCGTAGAGGGCGCCACTGCCACCGCCGAGCAAGACAAAGGGGAAAGCCACATGAAGCAGTTGGTGAAAGCCATGACGCAGATCGCTTCGCGCCCAGATCGACATTCTTCGAAGCTACCAGACTTCAGCGGCACCACCGGGGATTGGCTCTCCTACAAGGCTGCCTACGACGAGCATGCAAACAGATACGACACCGCCGGGAACCTCGTACGCCTGCGGAGAAGCCTGCAAGGAGAAGCAAAGGCTGCGGTGTCACACCAGCTCATAGGCAAAGGAGACCCCGGCCGGGTCATAAAGGCGCTCGAGAAGCGTTACGGTCGCGCTGAATTCATAGTAGAGGAAGAATTACAGTCGCTTCGGGGCTTACCAAAGATTATAGATATACTTAAACAAATAAATGGATTTGCATGCAAAGTGCAAAATACAGTCGCAGCGCTTCAAGCGCTCGGCGAAGATGAATATTTGCATAGCGCAGATGTTGTGCGCACTGTAAAGTCAAAAATGGCAGTACTAATGACCCAATGGATGACGTACGCATATCCCAGACTTCAAGATGACACGCCGGAACTGGAAAAAATAAGTAATTTTCTAAACGAAGAGTCTGATAAGATCTCGCTTTTGTGGCGAGTGGAGCGAAGAGAGTCGACCGCCCCCGGGCGCACCGCTTCACCCCCGCAGCGAGCTCGGAACACAAGTACTAGAGGAGCTGCTTTTAAGCCGTCATACGGACACACCGTCACCGTGGAGGGCAGCACAGCCGACGCCGACGTCGCCGGCACAGGCTGGTCCAATCGCGCTTGCACATTATGTGATACAACCGACCACGTGACTTCCTGCTGCGATACATTTAAATCCATGGACGCAAATGAAAGATGGAAGCATGTACGCCAAGCATATTTATGCTTCAGGTGCCTAAAAAGAGGCCACAGGTCGGCATCATGCAGAAGCAAGGGAAATAAATGCAGCGTACAAGATTGTGTCCGACGCCACCATACACTTTTACACGAGCCGTATACGACTACGTCGTCTGAGCAACCCTTGCAGCAAGACGACGACGTATCAAATGAGAACGTCAATAACGCGAAGACAAGTTGTAGCCGTGCCTTACTCAAAATAGTTCCAGTTACTTTACAAGGACCACAAGAAAGTGTTAAAACATACGCTCTGCTTGATGACGGTAGTACAGTTACGCTAATAAAAAAGGATCTAGCCGACCGCATCGGAGCACAGGGACCCTGCGAGCCATTCTCCATCACCGGAGTGACGTCGTGCCGCAGTATACCAAGGTCATGGCGAGTCTCTGTGGACATCTCGGGATCGACGGGAGAGAAGTTCATGCTACGAGACGCCCGCACGATCGATCGACTAGAAATACATGCGCAAACTACAAGAGACGTCACTCGCTTTGCGGACCTACGTGACGTGCCTGTACGAGAACGCTAAGCCGGAGTTGTTGATCGGACAAGATAACTGGCATCTGCTCATTACAGAGGAAGTTCGATTCGACAAAATAAGCCAGCCAGCAGCTTCGCGCACACCGCTGGGATGGGTATTGCATGGCGGCAGCGGGAGAAGAAGCAACTATGTTCATTTTGTCAGCGAGGAACATTTTAGCGGACACATGTCGCAAGCTAACCAAGATGGTATCGTCAAACGACAGATGAAATTGCAGTCAATGGGTCGTTTGTACTAATCTCACCAACTAGGCGAGATTGATGAATAACAGAATGGCGCTGGGTACCGACATCACTTAACGTTGCAGGTGACGCTGCAAGAAAATACAGAAGTCGACGGCTAAACATCAGTGGTTTCACGATCAAATTATTTGAAAAAAAAAGAGGAATATGAGCCCATGCAACCAAGTGACGAGAGACAAGATGTGAATGGCGAGTTACGTAGCACTGCCGCACGACTGAAAGACGCGGCCGAATCTACGCTTCATGCGGTCATTTCGACGACGCTGACTGGGTTCCGCATGTAGTAAGGTTTTCGAGTTGGTTTGTGCGCGCGACTGCGCACATCTTAATATTTGCTTGGGACGACGGCACCTATACAGAGCTAAATAGTTATGGATTTTAAAGACGGAACATTCCCGTCTAAAAAGTACCATGGTACTAATTTTTATGGTGCAGACGCCGAGCTCTGCCGGGCCTGAACGGAGGTGGATCGAGACGCAATCAAGGCGTTCGCACTCAGCCGAGGTGCTCTGGTGTGCCTACGTCAGGCACATTCGACGAGAGCAGCCTGTTACGCCGACAGCAGTGGCGCGCAACCCGGCGTTTGGCTGATATATATGTTCTGGGAGTGATGAAGCGGAAGTACCTTCCCACGCTGCTGCCATGCCGCCTGCCTAGTGACGATCATCCGGAACCGAGCCTTGGTAATCTGGTGATCATTATGGATGTAAGCCTACCCCGCAATGTCTGGCCGCGGGTAGTTATCGAGTGCTTCCTACTAGGGAAGAACAGCCATGTGCGCTTCGTTGCCGTACGCACTGTAGGTGAGATTCTACGGCGTCCAGCAAGAAAGCATCCGTCTACCGGTCCAGAGAGTCGCCGGAGAATATCTTTCGGTGACTGGGGGGAGAATGTCAACGACGGAAAAGGGGAAGAAGTAAAAATGTCAAACTTGTATGTCAATTGATTTTGTTTCGGAAAAGTTCAATGAAAAATATGAAATTGAAAAAGCCTTGGATTTAATCGGGAGGCGCCGGAGGAGGCCAGAGCGGAGCTGACGAGCAGGAGCATCTATCCACCAACACTACAGTCCACATTGACACTTTTTGACAGCTGGTTTTGTTGCCTTCAAGGTAAAATATTCCTCTTCAATATTCATGACTGGCTTGACATGCTCTATCTTTGCACATATGCCTGCGTTCAGCGGGTCTACTCGGGAAGCGAACAATAGAAGTTCTCACAACGAATACCTGCAAGAAGCTGTCATTTACATTTTTGCAATATGGAGTTTGACAGCTACTCGCAGGTATTCGTTATGAGGGCTTCTCGTGTTCGCTTCATGAGTGCCTATACTGTTCCTACATCTGTCGCGGGCAAAGTTACGTATGTCGGAGTGTAGGGATATTTTTTTCTACACAAAATATGTCAGTTTCTCATGCGAGAATTCCCGCGTGAGTTCGCTTCCAGTGTATGTACAGTTAGACGCCGTGGGTCCAAAATGTCACTTTTGTAGGTGAGTCGCTAGAGAAAACGAGCAATTTTTTTACATAGCGTTTGACAGTTTCTCATGCGAGAAGTTTTCGTGTTCGCTTCACCTGGGTAGCCGCCACATATTTTTTGAGCTACTCGCTGAGATTCTCTCCTGTGAGTCGCTGAGCTCTGTTCTCTGCCGAGTACGAAAGTACTGTAACTAACCGGTGTGTCACCAGTGACTCACAAGTGAGAATTCATGAGTAGAGTACATGTATCAAACCGTTCACCGTACACAATTTTTAAAACTGACAGCCCGAATGGTAGTCCATATGTCCATCGCCAATATCTGCATCGCCACCATCTGCCTCGTCAATATCTGCATCGCCAACATATGCATCGCCAATATCTCCATCGCCGGAGACGTAGGACTAAGGCAGTTTGCTGCCACCAACCCCGGCCCCCTCGGCTGCCCATCCGTCATGGAGTACTTCGTTCGTCACTGGACAATATTGTGAGATTGCAAATTTCAAATTGCCTACACATAAATATTTTAGTTCTGCATTGTTGTCCATTCTACATGTTCAATTTTATCCCTGGATAAGGCTCAGCATCTTTGTCAGTCCGTTTATGATGAGAGGCGCGGCCTAAGTAGTGCTGTTGAGGTCATTGGAACTTAAAAACAACAACTGTATCAGCGAGCAAACTACATAGCCGTTAGTATGTAATTTCATGTAACTTTTTATAAGACTAGCATTTGTGAATTATAGGGTATATGTAAGAAAGTTATCAATTGTGAATGGAAAAATTGCCATTAACAAAATACATTCAATCTAGTTGACCCTAAATACATAATTTATTAGTGTAGACGTCATGCAGTGTTATCATTTGTAACTTTCTATTTTTGGTAGATATAGCTGATTTATACATATAGTAGAAAAAGCGCCATCCACATGGATGTATTGCTATGTTGTCCATTTGAGAATTAATAATAATAATAATAAAAGCCGTTTATTTGAACCATACATGTTAGTTAAGTTTTTTTTCCTGCTAACAGTTATTGAATTCAATCACAATTGTTTTTTTTTCTTGCTGAATTTTTAGCTGGTTCCCCACTGCAGGGTTCAGGCCTCCTCCATTTCCTTCCATTTATTCCTATTCGTGGCTAGGTTAATCCATTGAGAATTGCTTGCCACTAAATAAAACACCTTTTGTTATTACAAAATTTTGTTTAATGATCGAAACCTATGCCAACTCTACCACGAGTTTGTCCATTTTCGGAGGACCTTTAACAATATATTTATGATCAGTGCTGTCGCAAAGGAGGGCGGGCGGGAGGCGCTGGGACGGCGGAGGTTCGCATCTCGCGCAGGTCTGCCAGCGCCCGCGCACACAGCTGGCTCTCGGGCGAGCCGCTCGGCTCCAGCAGCAGCATCTCCACCGCCTGCTTGAGCAGCTGCTCGCACTCCGCCAGCTGCTCCTTCTCGTGCAGTCAAACACTTTATATATTATTCATTATCCTAGAAATAAACAATCTGATGGGAGAGTAAATGAAGCTAGGGTTAGGCACCACAGACATTTGAGCCGCGTTTGGTAATGCTTTTGTATTGTTCATTGTCAATTGAGTCTGAGACGGTATCTTTCGCTTAGGTTGCATAGCTGCGTATTTAGTTTTTAATCGAAGACGCCGTTTTTACATTTGGATAAGAACCTATTTTACTTGCGCGGTTTTAGCTCATAAGGTCATATAGAACAATCGTCAACAATGTGTAAATATTTTGTGCGTGTGTGAGTTTTGGAATCAATTTCTATAGATACTTTGTTCTAAGAGAGAGATTCATCAGACTATCAGGGATAGCCTAGAATCTTTTGGACTACAAGGTTATCTCTGCGCCACGAGCTGCTTCCCGGCGAACTGCAGCGGAATCTCCTGCAACAATTACTAAGTCATCTGCTGTAACTGCCGTCGGTATATTGTTGGCTTACCTTGTACATGGCAGGAGTAATTTCCCGCGCTTGGAGCTGCTTCCTCGCGAGCTGTGCCGACGTCGACTGCAGCTCGTAGAGAGTGATGGCTGCGGCATACAGACACGAAGTAAACCCCATGCAATCATAATTATTTTATTCTATAATAATCACACGATCTTAAGGGTTCTATTCATAAAAAGGAGAAAAGGAAGCCAGTCGGTCCGTTATATCAAGGCCCTTTTTTATCAGGACCGCGTGGAGGTATAAAGTTCAAATACATTTTAATTCCTTAGGTCCCTTGGACTTTAAAAAAATCTAGCTTCTAAAGTATAAATATGGCTATTAATGCCATATAATTTCACACTCGCATAAAAGTTAAAACCTACAGGATAAGTACCCCATGCTACTAACAGGTGACAATTGACAGGTGTAGGGTTGACCTAGAATCATGAAATTTGGTAAAAAGCAAGGGCTCACAGCACCAGTTGAGGAAACATCCGAAAATAGTTCATTTATAGTTATATCTCAAAAACCGCTTTTACAAAGGACATTGCAAAGTTTGTATGGGCTAGAAAATGGTCACTAATCTAAGGCTGAGGTAAATAGTCGCAACAGAAACTAAGGCTAACGAAAAGTAGTACTTTGTGACGTCACTTTGCATTACTGTGAGATTTCGCCCATACAAAATGTGTCAAAGTGACGTCACAAAGTACTACTTTTCGTTATCCTCAGGTTTTGTTACGACTATTTATCTCAGCCTAAGTGTTATTGGATCAAACTACCATGGTTAAATAGATTTGACTAAGTTGAATCCGAATTGATTCATTTCAGAAAACTCCTAGAAACGTCAGCAGATGCATCTAAAGTCTCAGGGATGCATTTACTCAAGTGATTACTATTTTCGCATTGGGAACATGAGTCTTGTTTAGTGCAGTGCGCTAGGCGTCGTTCCCTGAGCCAGAGGTTCGTGGTTTGCACCGCATCGCGTTACAGTTTTTTTAATATTATAATCGGTTGCAGGTTATTCTGAGATTATCTAGCTCATTTCAGTGGGAACACCACCTTCTGAAGGATAAAATAAGAACATTGCCAGTTCAAACAGTTCCCATACATTGTATCAAAGTCACATGAAATAAATAGTGCGTGAAAGAACAACAATTTTTTAGACTTAGACTTTTTGGTACTTATTTTGCCTCCAGAATCAACTCTGCTGTGTGTATTCAAGAGTATCGAAAAACATACGGAAACAAGGTTGATGTCTCGGCATGAAATACTCATATGGGTTCGTTTGACAGCTGTAACTAGATTTCGTAAATATACAAACCAGAATTTTTGCAATGAAAAGTATGCGGTCAACTATTTAAATAGCATGAAAGGTGTAATTCGAGAAAACTTGGACAACATATTATCACTATTATGCAATAGATGGCGCTGCACATCGGATTATTATTATAACTAAAATATATTATGTATCAATGTATTTATGAAAATAAAAAATATTGAAAAAAATAATTATGGCAAACATTTTTATGATCGAAAATTGTTGAAATATCACATAAGAGATGGCTCTACTTACTCTGCTATAGAACTAATTGTTAAACATCTGTTTAGATCGAATTACGTAGTAAAATCTACGGAAACAAATTTGTGCGAATTTTTGGATATTATATTGAGGGCTATGGATCAAAAACTTCAGGTAGATGTCGTTTATACCGACTATTCAAAATGTTTCATAAAATACCACATGAACTTCTTTTGCGTAAAATAGAATTGTTCGGTATTCACGGCGATCTGCTTCGATGGCTAAAATCGTATCTAGAAAATCGCTCGCAGGCTGTTACGGTAAGTGGTTTCTGCTCGACTTTCATCCCTGTCACATCCGGTGTCCCTCAGGGGTCACATTTAGGGCCCCTCATGTTTAATATATTTATCAATGACGTCATTACTTGCATAAAAAACTCCAAACTTCTTCTTTACGCTGACGACCAAAAAATCATTAAAATTGTTAGGGATACTCGCGATTGCCATGAACTTCAACTAGATATAAATCAGTTAGGACAATATTGTATAGACAATTTCATCCAATTAAATGTAGATAAATGTTTTATTATTACATATTCTAGAAAAACCAACCTAATCCATTATCAATACCGGATTTACAATAAATTACTTAATAAGGTTAACGAGGTCCGTGATCTAGGGGTAATAATGGATAGCAAATTAACGTTTAAATCGCACGTTGAGTACATAACCAGCAAGGCCTTCAAAATGCTTGGTTTCATTTTCCGTACGTGTTCCGTGTTTAAAAATCAATCGACTTTCAACTTACTATTTTCAGCGTATGTAAGACCTCATCTGGAATACGCATCTGTTGTCTGGAATCCTCAATACTCTGTTTATATCAATGAAATTGAAAAAATACAAAATAAATTCAAGAAATATGTACAGTACCGAACTTACCGAGATGATTGTACAAACGAGCAAGTAGCACATATATCTTTGTGTAAACGACGAGAAATAAAAGATATTGTATTCTTATTTAAAGTAATTAATGGTATTGTTGAATCCCCTCATTTATTAGGTTTAGTTAATTTTAGATGCCCTATGCAAAATACTCCCTCAAGAGATTTTTTTGTCGTTCCCAAAAGTCGCTGTAATTACGGTAGTAATGTGTTTTTACTTATAATGAAGCCTATTCCAACATAGATATTGTGCATTTTTCTATAAGTAAATTTAAAAAACTATGTTTGGAACAGGCAACTGACACATAAATAAGAAATGTTTTGTTTATGTATAATAGGTTGGGGAAAAAGTTTCTTCGCATTTTTTAAGAAAATTCAAAACATTTTTTAATATGGTTTATTTACATTTAACTAAAGTATGTAGGTACCATTTTGTTCGATAACTTTTTGCCATCTTGTAGGTAGGGACATGATCCCATTGCTATAGAAATATTGGGACTTCTGATCAATATACCGCGACAAGTGGTTTTGGCAGTCCTCTCGTGATGTTAACCTGACACTGCCTAAAGAATTCTGAAGAGACCTAAACAGGTGGAAATCTGAAGGTGCAAGGTCAGGACTATACGGCGGATGCATTAACACCTCCCAGCCAAACTCTCTTAGTTTTTGCTGAGTGGCTAAAGATGTGTGAGGTCTAGCCGGTTCATTAGGTTTCTTTCAGTGAGCTCGTGAGGTACCCAAATATCGAGCTTTTTTGTGTACCCAGTTCTTTTCAAATGCGCCAAAACTGTTTTGTGGTCAATTCCTAGTTCTTCAGCTACGTCGTAACTACTGATATGCCGATCTTGCTCCACTTTTTCAAAAATGGCATCCATTTTATCCGTAATAGGGCGACCAGAGCGACGTGCATCTTTGACATCAAAATTTCCGGATTGAAAACGCTTAAACCAAATTTGTGCTACTCTCACAGACACTGCACTAGGTCCATAAACATCGCAAATTTTTTTCGCGGCTTGCGTTGCATTTTTACCTTTTTTGTAGTAAAATTTTAAAATGTATCGAATTTCTTCATTAGATTCACTCATTTTGATAGTACGGAAAACAAATGAGAATCACACATTTTCCTAATTTGAATTTGGAATTATGTTCTTTAAAATTTAAACTTTCAATGATACCAAAACCAGCCAGATACAAATAGTATAGCCAAAAAGATTTTATTACAAGTTCATACATACTATAATGCGAAAAGACTTTTTCCCCGACCTATTATTTCAATTTGTTACCTAACTCTTTCCATGGATTTAGTTATATTGTCTTAAATTCTTTGGATATATGCTATTGTGTTTATTTTTTATTTTTTTTTAAGCTTACTTTATTGTTTAGAAGCATAAACTTATTGTATTCACTACTGTTTAGAAGCATTGCCCAATTAGTTTTCTTTTTTTCTTTTTTTATCTCTCGATGTAAGATGTCAAATGACTTGACTTTATATGTTCTTTTTTATATGTGGAAATTTTAATGGTTTTGTTTTTGATTTTCTGTATTCTGTGTTTGTAATAACTGTATATTTCCCGAATAAAAAAAAAAAAATCTCTCTATAGTCTGTGATCGAATTATACTAGCCTTATAGGGTTCGTTTGTACGTGAATTTATTAATATCAGTGGAAAACAATACAATATAGTGTCAGTTATGATACGCGATGTCGGCCGGCGATGAAGCGCGCGAGGGGCGCGTGCGCAGCCTACTCGCTCGGTGACCTACTCGGTACCAGTAATATTATATTATCTATGCTCGGTACTACTGCCTAAATCTAGTGGGACGCCGTCGTATGCGCGGGGGTCGGGCAGAGGGGCGTGGGGTGGCAGCAACATGGCTGCTATATCCTCCTCAATGTATACGGCGCGCTATAGCCTGAGTTATCATGAAAGTTGAAATAATTGAAAATTAAAATCATAAAAAAAAACGATCACTTTTCAAACAGTACCGATAACATTTCTGTTAAACCAAAAAAGTCACTGGAGCTCCGGTTAGATATCTCCTTTGTATAGACAAATAAAGACAGCGCGCGCGGCGGAGGCGACGAGACGGTAACTCACCCTTGACCCTGGATATGGGCGGGTAGAGCTTGTCGAGCACGTCCATCAGGTCGGCGAGCAGGCTCAGCTGGCGGCGCAGCGTGCGCGCGGGCGCGGCGCCGCCGGCGGACAGCACGCGCGCGCGCAGCACGCCGGCCAGGCACTGCTTCGCCTCCAGCACGAGCTGGTGGCCGGGCGCCAGGTACGCCCCCACCCGCCCGATGAACTCCTCCAGCTCATTCTCCGAACTTTTGTCTGCACATCATCACAATCATATTCTGATGTCGTTACATTAGAAGGAGAAACAATTCCTTCATTTCCTCGTGTGCCAAGAAGAAACTTAAAAATTTTTCAGCAACATTAATCATATAAATTTACAAAGATCAATCAGTAACAATGATCGCCTTAAAATGCCTTTGATGAAACTGATAGTTCATTCAAATACTCAACCACTTATTGCGATTTTATAGGTCTAAAGCAGCATTTCTCAACTGTTTTAACCCAGGGTTCACTTGGCATGTTGAAATGGTCTACGACCCTACATAGTTTATAGATAATATAGAATAGGTGATGGAGTATGTACATATAGTGTACATAATATTTCCTATCACGTGGCGCTGACAATTGGGTGTATATTACTTCTACAATGTGTGCCTTCTGTCACAATAGAATCGAACCGCACCTATTGATTCCCATTTGGTCGCACAGGCCAGAACTTTTCGCTCGATCTCGTCACCGTCGCAGGTCACACCGCAGCCGCGGCAGCGCCACCCGGCGGCGTCGTCGGGGTTGCCGGGCGCGGGCGGCACGAGCAGGCCGGAGCCGCAGCTAGTGCACGCCACGGAGCCGAGGTGCGCACCCAGCTCGGTGGGGTCGCGGCAGCGGCGGCACGCGCACGTGAAGTACTTGCCCACGCGCAGCCGCCGCTGCCGCTCCGCCGTGCACTGCGGACACCACGTGCGCCACCTCACCACCGTGTGCGGTCTCATTCAACATTCCGGGAGCACATTGCCACAGTAGATGTATAGCTGTGCGACCGGGGCCACAGCGGTAGCTCAACTCAGGCGATTTTTGAGATAACTACCTTCCGTGCATCGAGTGTCGGGTTTGTCACTTAAATATTGGCGGAGCACTGCTGGTTCTGTAATTTTTAAACAGATGACCTCGAAGGACCATACCCGTCAGTTCAGCACCAGGAACAGCACAGGGAATGAGAAATGAATATCGATGATATACGAAGAATTGTACAATGAGCTAGCAAAGAGTTGCTAACAAACACAATATTTACCTACCTACACTGACGCTTGTGAACTGTTTCACTTCCAAAGAAACAGATCACTCTTATCACTTCTTCAGTGAACTGAGTGATATCGCATCTACATAACATGTACAGAGCAACTGCTCGCTCCCATTGCTCTATCCTAGCGCCTTGTATTTTGGTGGAGGTTCTATCTACAACTTCGATGGCGTCGAGAATAATTTCCTTGAATATTCAGGTTATATCATGCCTATTAAAAAAAAGTTTTACTTTCGTTACATGATTTTACAAGGACAGCAATAATGAATCAAAAGTGCCAAAAAACAGATTTTGGCGCCTCCGGTTGACCGCCGCTCCGTAGACATAAGCTTTTCTGAGCTGTTCCGTCATAGGTTGCGCTGCTCGCAAAGCACCAACACTACGAAAGTCGGTCAACAGTTCCGGCGCGGTGCGGTTTACTTGTAGGCCGGTAGTTACCTGGAAGGCGGCGATGTAGTTGTTGAGTATGTGATCCCCGGGTGCGAGGTCGGCGGCGGCGCGCACCACCATCACGTGGTCGCCGCCGACGGACAGGTGCGTGTTGCCGACGCAGTCGTGCTCCATGAGCTGCGCCTGCGGGTACACGCCGCGCAGCAGCAGCGGCGGCGCCGCGCTCCCCGCACCGCCCGCACCCGCCCGCGCCGGACCGCACAGCTCGAAGCTGTTCACGTCGATGACGCCGCAGATCTTCTGCACCAGGTCCGGCTCGTCCGAATCTTTGATGAGCCCCAGCGACTCTATGAACTGAACATGAGATGTGTGAAGTGGCCACAGTGTACAGTAGGTTGTCAAATTATTAGGACACTACAACCACTTTTCCTCAAACCTTCCGTGAGGCGAGATTTTTTGGATTTTTAAACCTGGGATAGGTTGACTTTTTGAAGAAATACCTCCATAGTTTCTACATTCCATACTTTACCGACCTAAAAAGGATTTACTGGATAGTTGGTTCCAATTCTAAGAATGTGGACTGGACAGTGAATGTGTGCATTCCTGGCCTTTTTCACGTTCGAGGGATAGAAGGGGGACGAAGGGATAGCGCAGGTATGTAGCTCCGGAGAGCACTGTCCGTGGTACAGACGATGGCAAGACAAAATGAGACCTGTATTTGCCATTCGTGGTTTGGCTTACACGGTGACTGACGGGACACTGCCCACTCAATAAGCACCTCCATAAACTGGATAGCCCTCTTTGCCGTGGCTGCATGGAGGCAACAGAGACAACCGTCCATATACTGTTGGAGTGCAGGAGTGTGGACAATCAACGGGCACTGGGACGGCTGAGCTGGGATGACTCACATAGTCACCCTTGTTACGCACAATTACCCGGACAACAACCGCCCAACTAACTAACTAACTTTGCTTACACGGTAATTTCCTCTTCCTTTATTACTAGGCCTATCGGGGTTTCCGACACTACAATTAATAAGGGGAAGGGGGTTTCACTTACCAAAAACAATCGAAATTATTTTTAAATAAAAACATAGTATTGCTTAATAAAATGTGTTTTATTGCATTAAGAAAAATAAGTTACGATGCCTAATTTTACAATTCACCGGTAAGTTTTTAAAACACTTTTAGGATTCGGTTAAACTGTTGATTACTCTGAGGCATCGACGTTTTTTAGATTATATCGATGCTCTGAGGCCTGGATAGTGTCTGGCCGTTGCGCTTTCCCCTCGGCGGCGGCGGCGCGGCGGCACGTCAATAGGTTGAAGATATTTTTGGCCCAACAGGCTGAATAACTCACTACAATCGCGTCGTAAAATAGATCGCGGCGCAGCTCCATTAAGTATATTGACGTTAATTATGCGTTTAATGAGCAAAGCTTTAGCTTCGAAGGCCTGCCCCACACAGCCATTCATCGATAGGTGAAGGTTTTTTTCATCTGATTCAATTTTTATGCAACTGTACATGGATGGATAATACCACGCCCACCGTCATAATGAATGCTAGTTTAGCCCAATACCACATTCCCGAAGGAATTAGGTGCCACACCAGGACCTTACCTTTATCAGCACGACTACATTCAACTGGATGGAAAAGAGGGACCAGCAAAACATACCATTCACGGATATTGCGTCTTCCAATTTCGCCACCTGCTTCATACCGCTAATATGTCTCTCTTTCCGTACTAACACAGTGATTAAAATTATATCTACATACAATGATTTAAGGCCTGCGTGCCGGACAATGACTGCAAAGATTAAACATTGAAACATTGCCGACGTCACCAAAATCGTATTTGGCATCAGACGCTAGAGACAGTCCTATAGGTTTCTTTCAGCTCTTTCTTTAATTATTGTTTCTTTGCTGCACGGTCGATTATGCATCATATTACCTGGAAAAAGCTTCATACGTGCTTAGCACGAATATTTACTTAGGTTCCTTTTTATTTAGGGATCTTGCCTAGGTGCCTAAATCTAGATGTCCCTTTCCCCGTAAAACGTGATTTACATAATTACAAATTGCTGCATCCAAACAGAAGATCCTTGGTCGAACAGGATCCCTAGCAAAAGTGTGGCAAAACCCGTAACCTCTTAGACTTCTACGACAGGCTGGGTCCACTATCGACGAGTACTTAGTCGCAACGCTCACCTCAACGGTGAGCTCGTGATAGCGCCAGATGTCGGTTCCGCGCCGCTCCGCCAGGTGGTGCTCCATGCGCATGAGCTCCTCCCACGCGGGAGGCTCCGCCTCGCGCTTCACGAGGCAGCGCAGCGGCATCAGCGCCGCCAGGTGGCTCACCAGGTCGAGCGGCGTCAGGCCGCGCGTGCGCAGCGACGCCAGCAGCGAGCACTCCGCATCGTCGTGCCATTCTGGACATACAGTCGCATATGGTACCTTGTATGGCTTTATATAAGCGTCCACCGGTACGATATGCTACCGAACTCCCACAGAGTGTAGACACTAACACATTGCGACGTTTTCAGACACTATTCGTGTTCGCATTATTATAATGCTCCCTGGCCGTTAGTTATTTCGCCGCATTGCAAACGCGCTGGCAGGCGCGGGCGGCGCACACGGGGGAACGCGGCACGCCGGGCAGCACACGAACTTGCCGGCGAGCGGCGTGTGGCAGTCGAAGCAGAGCAGCTTCGAGTCTCATGTGGAGCCCCCCACCAGCGGCGCGTCGACTGCGTCCGTACTCACTGCGAGCGCGCTGGCTTCAGGCGAGGGCGGCGCACACGGGGGCGACGCGGCACGCCGGGCAGCACACGAACTTGCCGGCGAGCGGCGCGTGGCAGTCGAAGCAGAGCAGCTTCGAGTCGCATATGGAGCCCCCCACCAGCGGCGCGCCGACTGCATCCGTACTCACTGCGAGCGCGCTGGCTGCAGGCGCGGGCGGCGCACACGGGGGCGACGCGGCACGCCGGGCAGCACACGAACTTGCCGGCGAGCGGCGCGTGGCAGTCGAAGCAGAGCAACTCCGAGTCGCACGTGGGGCCCACCACCAGCGGCGACTCCGCCGACACCACCTCGCCCGCCCTCAGCGCCCGTGACGCCACCATATATCTACATCGGCATATTATCCACTTATCCAACAATCCACACCGAATCTTATAGCCTGTAGGTAGAAATAAGATTAAAGATTCACACGAGTTGAAATCACCATTGGACGCCCGACGAGGCCGTTTGGATCGTTATTTTGATGTAATTTGATCTCTGCGCTCTTCCTTACTAACCATTCCACGCAAAGTTCCCAAGAATATTTCAGTGAAAACCACGGTGAGTAAACGCCCCGGCTGCGGTGGCCAACGGAAATATTTATTTATTTATTTATGTTTATGGAACTTAAAACAAAATGAGCAAAAGGTACAACTTCATGCCGGAGACATTCTCTACCAGTCTACCATTGGGTATCATGAACAGATTTCATTTGGAAAGAAAATAAGCTTTTTGATTTTTTTTTAAACACTAATAGAGGGGGAATTTCGTACTACGAGTAGAGGAAATAACTGATTCCACTACCTCGCAGCGTGCACTGTGAAGGAGTTGGAAGTAGAAGATGTGTGCGAGGAAATAGATAGTACAAAGGAGTCGGTTTATCTAAGTGGGAGAGCATGCGAGCAGGGATATGCAAACCGATTCCTGAGGTATGAGGGGGCATTGGCGTCATTCAGGGTGCTGTAAAGAAGTGAGAGTACATGTGTGTTCCTGCGATGACGGAGTGAGTACGGTAGGTATACCGAAATGAGATCAAATTTGCGTAGCCCAAATATGTACCGGATTATATTCTTTATGGGGATAGTCTTTGCAAATAAAATGATATTTGTCATGAACTGTTGCATTCGGCATGAATTGTTAATTTTCGTGAATTTATGTTAATTTAGTGTTTTACCTATGTTTTTGTTAAACACTTTTGTAAATTCAGAGTAAGTAGACGTAGAAAAAAAAACAGCGGAGTTTCTTTCCAGTTCTTCTTCACTGTGTTTTGTTTTGCTGAACTGGCCATGTTAAAATATGATGAATCCTAGTGCAGTGTGCTGTCTATGGATGATGAATAAACAATAAAAAAATATTACAATACAATATGTTGAGAAGACGGTAAGTTTGTTATGAAGCTCTTGATCGAGGTCAAGCTTACATACATCACCATAATCTAGAACAGGAAGAAGTAAGGATTGTTGTGGGTGATGTGACTTGTGTGACAGCTGGGCCCCAGGACCTTCCCTTTATTTGCAGGGTTGCATGGGGGAAGGGGGGGGGGGGGGTAGGCCGTCAAACATCTTTTCACTTTAAAATATTTTTCATTGTGTCGTAAACGCCCTGAATATTTTGTAGCACCACAGTCGTTCCAATTGATACGGAAGTTTAATCGCACTTCTAAAACAACACAATACAAACCTGCCCAACTCATCGGACGTCCTAATTTCATATTTTTTCTTGTCACTCATTGTGTCACGCCCGCACCGCGCGGCGGCCGTCCCGTGGCAAACTGGCGGCGGCGGCTGCGGCGCGCGGCGGTCGGCGGCTCGCGGTACACTAGCAGCTACACAGGTTGGGAAGAGGTGCTCATGTTACGGTCCACATATGAAATTGGATAGACTGCATAGAAACCTAGATAGCTAGGTGATCGATTAGGATTGGCCAACTCCCGTCTTATATCCTAACCTCTAATCTCTGTAAAGTGATGAATAATCCACTGTCAGTTGATGAGGAATCTAAATAGCAATTAACCCTTTTAGCGACTAGAGATCCTTTATTGTAGTCCAATAAGTTAATAAGTATTCGAATTCGAGTCTTGTAAGTACATCGTTACGCTTATTGTTGAATGTTTTTTGTAATTGTCTATCCCCCGATTTCACCACCTCCAGCTACCTGAAATCCAATAGTTAACTTTCGGTAACATTACATATTTACATGGTGAAACCGAAAGATAAATTTGAGATTTTTGTATCTGGAGGTGGTGAAAACGGGCGTATGTGTGTAAACTGTAGGAATGCCTCGAAATAAATAAATTACTAATATGGCTTTCGTTCAAATCGATCTACTGGGGATTCTCCTGTTATTGTTTTTGTATTGTATTGTATAACACAGCTCATGTGATATAGGTGATGCAAAGGTACAGTTATTGGCCTAAATATCGCAAAAAATATTGAACGGATCTGGCATAAGGGATTACTTTCTAAGCTGCCCTCTTACAGCTGGACCAGGCCGCTAACTTTTTTTCCCACTAACTGCTCCAAAGCTATGGCAGTGAAAGTGATCTTACTGCGAGGGTCTAGGCTGTGTCCCACTCTGCTGCAATGCGTGATTGATTGCTATATACGAAGATGACAGCACTGCGCTAATCAGGTACACCAGTCACCAGACCACGAGCCAGTCCACGTGGAGGAAAGGTCGCGCCTCGTTGTTAGTCTCGAAGTAAACCTGGAAAAAGTTTCTCGATGGGCACTTGTGTGGGGGCATTGTTCGGATCTGTGGACGAACTACTAAAAACCTGCTTGGCTACTTGAACTCGATAGTTATTTCCGTAAACTTACAAGTACTATGGGAAAATGTTATTGTACGAAATATCCTTGGAAATAACCATTTTTATTTGCTGATTAGGTTAGGTTAGGTAGCTAATCCATAAAATATGATAAGATACACGATTCCTGGGTAACTTGTACATTTACAGATAACACTTTACCTGCGACCCCTACACACCTCACCTACCTCAGAAGTAGTTAGTTAGAGTAAGTGTTACGATCGGCGTCGCGTCGCGTCGTGCGGTAGGTTCTTGTGTCTTCTGACGTTATCGACAAGGCAACCAGCAAGCAGGATGCAGGCTTTCGGAGGGAGCTGCGTAGCGGCCACTACTTACTTCGGCGTCAATTACACTATTTACTCAAGTACTCATTTAGAAATGAAAAACTGTGTCTCGTAAATAACTGTATAATGTAACCCTGGCGGGCTTTCGTCGGCGACTGGTGCGCTCGGGGCATTCGGCCGCACCCTTCCCGCGCCCGCAACCCCCACCCGCTGTCTGCGCGGGTGGTGGCGACGAAGGCGAGAAGGGATGCCCATAAAAACATGTCACAATACATACATCTAAATATATCTATACAACCTACAGCTACAGTGAACAATATCTTTAAGGCATGCACTACTTATGATCTAAAGCTGTCGTCAACATCCTGCCCTCCTGTACGTCGTCGCAGGCGGCGTACACTACTTCTGAGACGACAGCTTCCTCCGGTATCAAATGCCTTGTTCCTCCGGTCCCTCCAGCTGGCAAGCGCGTAGCCGTGTTGTGTGCCTGTTGTCTGAGGTAGACGCGGTGCAGCAGTTGCGTTTTCACTCTTACGGCGTCCCGAGTGTTGGAGATCGGCATCGGCATAGCCGGCCTTGAATAGCGCCTTAGTGTTTCTTAAGAAGGCGGTATAGCAGTCCTTCTCCAACGCTGTAAGCTTCTCGCGTCCTCGTAGGCATCTATGCACTTGCCGCTTGTCTCGTAGCATTTCTGAGATGTTATTTCTCCACTGTAGGTTTTTATTCTGGGTATCTGTTCTCGCTTTCGTCGTCCGTGTCGCGCGATCTTCTCTGGTTTTCCGCGTCGTGTTGGAATAAATTCCAATTGGTCCCAATTGGAAACCACCTCGAAGGGGTTCAGTTTCCTCAATTTCCATGCGTGCATGACATACATATGCTCTCAAGGAAGCTTCAGCCTCGCGGCAGCCGTGGAGTACCCAACCAAGATCAGTTTTGGTTGCTACTGGCTGCTTCTTGGGTCCGGTGCGCGTTTCTCGCGACATCAGAAGATTCCAATTATCCTGTCCAATTAGAATCTTCGGCCTGGCGTCTTGGTACAACAGATCTCTTCTGATGTCCTCCAGGTGCGCGCAGTCCGTTAGCACACTAGCGTCCACAGTCTGAGTCCCAAGTCCTATCGTGTCCACTGTGCGGGCACCGGATAACTCATGCCACGTGTCCTCGTAGTGGCCGCGTATCTTCACGTTCACTCGGCGCGACGCATCGGTGCCCGTCATCTCTCCTCCGATCCCGTGGAGTCGCAACGGTGCAGGCGCAACTTTTTCTGCGATCATGGACTCCACTAGAGATATAGTTGACCCGTCATCGAGAAGCGCATAAGTCTCGCACGTTCCGCGCGGTCCTTTCACCATCACCGGTGCGATTTTCAAGTAGGCGTATCTCGCCGTGTCGTGTGCGCAACATGAACTTATTATGGCTGCGTTTACATCGTTGACCTCGGGCGACGCGCTGTTTTCGTCGTCATTCAGCGCGTCTTCTTTTCGTTCATCGTGATGAAGTAGTCGGTGGTGCGGGCGTCTGCACCCCTGTGCGCCGCCCTGTACTGCGGCGAGCAAGGACATCGGGTCCAGCGGTACCTGCCCCTGCCCTCCGTGTGCAGCGGTGTTATCTTGGGCGGGCGGCTCGGTGTCGAGGGCGGGCGCCGCCGGCGCGACGGCGACGGCGCGCCTTACGATGGCATCGGACGCAGCGCGGCTCGCGGCGGGGGCGGCCGGCGGGGCGCGGGGCGCGGAGGGTTCATTTGGCGCCGGAATTCGACCCACAGCGCCTTTTGTTCTATGCGCCACATCTGGCAGCGCTCGAGATGCGACGCCGGGTACTGCGGCGGCCGGCTGCGGGGCGAGGGGTATGGGCGACTGACCATAAAAAAATGGTGCGACATCGTCTTTCTCTCTTCCCCTCGCCGAATCGGGTAGCGGTCGAGATGCGATGGCAGCGGCGGCGGCGGCGGCGGCGGGTGCGTCGATCCGCCAAGTGTTTGGCGGGAACGATATCTCTGCCCCCGCTCCTCTCTCCGCCGCGGCGTCACCGGACAGCGGTTGGGACGCGGCGTCATCTGCTTCGAGCCGCTCTTTTTCGCGGGCTATCTCTATTCTCTGCTGCAACAGCGCCCTTGTTCTTTGTTCCGCTCTTATCTCCATCTCTGCTAGCTCCAGCGAGGCCTGATATTCTGCTTCAAGGCGTCGAAGCCTCGCCGTAGAAGCATTTGAGCGGCGTGACGATGCAGCGACAGAACGTGTCAGCGTCGCTTGGTTCGTCGGTGTGTGCGTCGGTACCACTGTAGCGACCGACGAGTTGAGCTGGTCGCACGGTGATACGGGGGCGCCGGCGGATGTAGGGCCGCCGGCGGTAAGGTTGTCGGTGTGTCTGGTCGCAGCCATGCCAGAGTCGGTAGGCAGCGGCGGCGGCGGCTCCTCGGTTGCCGCTCTCGTCCTGCTTCGGGTCTCCCTTGTCGACATCGCAGATCCGCGCTCGAAGGACCAATGTTACGATCGGCGTCGCGTCGCGTCGTGCGGTAGGTTCTTGTGTCTTCTGACGTTATCGACAAGGCAACCAGCAAGCAGAATGCAGGCTTTCGGAGGGAGCTGCGTAGCGGCCACTACTTATTTCGGCGTCTATCACACTATTACTCAATTAATCACTTTGAAATGAAAAACTGTTATCTCGTAATAAATGTGTATTGTTACCCTGGCGGGCTTTCGTCGGCGACTGGTGCGCTCGGGGCATTCGGCCGCACCCTTCCCGCGCCCGCAACCCCCACCCGCTGTCTGCGCGGGTGGTGGCGACGAAGGCGAGAAGGGATGCCCATAAAAACATGTCACAATACATACATCTAAATATATCTATACAACCTACAGCTACAGTGAACAATATCTTTAAGGCATGCACTACTTATGATCTAAAGCTGTCGTCAACATCTGTTACGATCGGCGTCGCGTCGCGTCGTGCGGTGGTTCTTGTGTCTTCTGACGTTATCAACAAGGCAACCAGCAAGCAGGATGCAGGCTTTCGGAGGGAGCTGCGTAGCGACCACTACTTATTTCGGCGTCTATCACACTATTACTCAATTAATCACTTTGAAATGAAAAACTGTTATCTCGTAATAAATGTGTATTGTTACCCTGGCGGGCTTTCGTCGGCGACTGGTGCGCTCGGGGCATTCGGCCGCACCCTTCCCGCGCCCGCAACCCCCACCCGCTGTCTGCGCGGGTGGTGGCGACGAAGGCGAGAAGGGATGCCCATAAAAACATGTCACAATACATACATCTAAATATATCTATACAACCTACAGCTACAGTGAACAATATCTTTAAGGCATGCACTACTTATGATCTAAAGCTGTCGTCAACATCCTGCCCTCCTGTACGTCGTCGCAGGCGGCGTACACTACTTCTGAGACGACAGCTTCCTCCGGTATCAAATGCCTTGTTCCTCCGGTCCCTCCAGCTGGCAAGCGCGTAGCCGTGTTGTGTGCCTGTTGTCTGAGGTAGACGCGGTGCAGCAGTTGCGTTTTCACTCTTACGGCGTCCCGAGTGTTGGAGATCGGCATCGGCATAGCCGGCCTTGAATAGCGCCTTAGTGTTTCTTAAGAAGGCGGTATAGCAGTCCTTCTCCAACGCTGTAAGCTTCTCGCGTCCTCGTAGGCATCTATGCACTTGCCGCTTGTCTCGTAGCATTTCTGAGATGTTATTTCTCCACTGTAGGTTTTTATTCTGGGTATCTGTTCTCGCTTTCGTCGTCCGTGTCGCGCGATCTTCTCTGGTTTTCCGCGTCGTGTTGGAATAAATTCCAATTGGTCCCAATTGGAAACCACCTCGAAGGGGTTCAGTTTCCTCAATTTCCATGCGTGCATGACATACATATGCTCTCAAGGAAGCTTCAGCCTCGCGGCAGCCGTGGAGTACCCAACCAAGATCAGTTTTGGTTGCTACTGGCTGCTTCTTGGGTCCGGTGCGCGTTTCTCGCGACATCAGAAGATTCCAATTATCCTGTCCAATTAGAATCTTCGGCCTGGCGTCTTGGTACAACAGATCTCTTCTGATGTCCTCCAGGTGCGCGCAGTCCGTTAGCACACTAGCGTCCACAGTCTGAGTCCCAAGTCCTATCGTGTCCACTGTGCGGGCACCGGATAACTCATGCCACGTGTCCTCGTAGTGGCCGCGTATCTTCACGTTCACTCGGCGCGACGCATCGGTGCCCGTCATCTCTCCTCCGATCCCGTGGAGTCGCAACGGTGCAGGCGCAACTTTTTCTGCGATCATGGACTCCACTAGAGATATAGTTGACCCGTCATCGAGAAGCGCATAAGTCTCGCACGTTCCGCGCGGTCCTTTCACCATCACCGGTGCGATTTTCAAGTAGGCGTATCTCGCCGTGTCGTGTGCGCAACATGAACTTATTATGGCTGCGTTTACATCGTTGACCTCGGGCGACGCGCTGTTTTCGTCGTCATTCAGCGCGTCTTCTTTTCGTTCATCGTGATGAAGTAGTCGGTGGTGCGGGCGTCTGCACCCCTGTGCGCCGCCCTGTACTGCGGCGAGCAAGGACATCGGGTCCAGCGGTACCTGCCCCTGCCCTCCGTGTGCAGCGGTGTTATCTTGGGCGGGCGGCTCGGTGTCGAGGGCGGGCGCCGCCGGCGCGACGGCGACGGCGCGCCTTACGATGGCATCGGACGCAGCGCGGCTCGCGGCGGGGGCGGCCGGCGGGGCGCGGGGCGCGGAGGGTTCATTTGGCGCCGGAATTCGACCCACAGCGCCTTTTGTTCTATGCGCCACATCTGGCAGCGCTCGAGATGCGACGCCGGGTACTGCGGCGGCCGGCTGCGGGGCGAGGGGTATGGGCGACTGACCATAAAAAAATGGTGCGACATCGTCTTTCTCTCTTCCCCTCGCCGAATCGGGTAGCGGTCGAGATGCGATGGCAGCGGCGGCGGGTGCGTCGATCCGCCAAGTGTTTGGAGGGAACGATATCTCTGCCCCCGCTCCTCTCCCCGCCGCGGCGTCACCGGACAGCGGTTGGGATGCGGCGTCATCTGCTTCGAGCCGCTCTTTTTCGCGGGATATCTCTATTCTCTGCTGCAACAGCGCCCTTGTTCTTTGTTCCGCTCTTATCTCCATCTCTGCTAGCTCCAGCGAGGCCTGATATTCTGCTTCAAGGCGTCGAAGCCTCGCCGTAGAAGCATTTGAGCGGCGTGACGATGCAGCGACAGAACGTGTCAGCGTCGCTTGGTTCGTCGGTGTGTGCGTCGGTACCACTGTAGCGACCGACGAGTTGAGGCGGTCGCACGGTGATACGGGGGCGCCGGCGGATGTAGGGCCGCCGGCGGTAAGGATGTCGGTGTGTCTGGTCGCAGCCATGCCAGAGTCGGTAGGCAGCGGCGGCGGCGGCTCCTCGGTTGCCGCTCTCGTCCTGCTTCGGGTCTCCCTTGTCGACATCGCAGATCCGGCTCAAAGGACCAATGTTACGATCGGCGTCGCGTCGCGTCGTGCGGTAGGCTCTTGTGTCTTCTGACGTTATCGACAAGGCAACCAGCAAGCAGGATGCAGGCTTTCGGAGGGAGCTGCGTAGCGGCCACTACTTACTTCGGCGTCAATTACACTATTTACTCAAGTACTCATTTAGAAATGAAAAACTGTGTCTCGTAAATAACTGTATAATGTAACCCTGGCGGGCTTTCGTCGGCGACTGGTGCGCTCGGGGCATTCGGCCGCACCCTTCCCGCGCCCGCAACCCCCACCCGCTGTCTGCGCGGGTGGTGGCGACGAAGGCGAGAAGGGATGCCCATAAAAACATGTCACAATACATACATCTAAATATATCTATACAACCTACAGCTACAGTGAACAATATCTTTAAGGCATGCACTACTTATGATCTAAAGCTGTCGTCAACAGTAAGAGTAAAGAGTAAAATCAATTTATTTACAAGATTACACATTTTTCAGTTACAAGGCATGGTGTAAACAAAAAGTAATAATAATATGTAATTTGTAAAAAGGCTATGGCTCAGCAAAAACCTGGATGGGTATAATCCCACCAGTCGCTGGTCTTCCGCCACCGCCTAGTTGCATTATCTTAAACACATTTTTAAACATTTTTAACTTATGCAAGTTAAAACACATTATAAGTATAGCATAATCCAAACATATATTAGAAACAAAAAATAAACAAAGAAGCAAACATAATCTAAACTAGGACTTAAAACGAATTACCTACTACTGCTACCAAATCATAATATTGTATAGTTGTATTTATAAAACAGCATCAACAATGTTATCAATTAAAAGTTGTCTAGTGTGTTGTTGTGTGTGTATACTTCAAGTAAAAAAAAAAAAAAAGTGCACCAAAAGGAAACCCCCCTTTTGATATTTTTGCTCTAGCAATAAAGCAGTTTTGCATACTGCGCGAAATTTGGCGTGATTCCTAATTTCTTTCACCGGTGGCGGTAAATTAGTTAGTAGTTGGTCAATGCAAATATAAGCCATTTTCTCCCTTTAGCTGTAACACACGTAGCTTCCTGGTCGGTCGATGCCCACCGTTGCTAACAATAACGGTTGCTAAAGTCAATACATAATGGAAGATTCATTTCTCCCGTTCCCTTTTTGGATATATTTAGCATGCTCGGGTGCCTGCCGCCGCCGCCGCCGTCCCGCATCCGCCGCCGCCGCCACCGCCGTCCCCGCCGCATCCGAAGCGGGCAGATTGTTCTATTATTGTGTTCCAGCAACTACACGGTTACTGTTTAACACGCTCTTTCATAGACCAAACTGATGATCTGAAAAGAATGTTTAAATCACCTATCTTGGCATCCGAAATATAATAGTCAATTATTTTACAAGTATAAGCATTTTAGGTACCAGAGAAAAAAAGAATATGTAGGTATGTAGTAAGTAGGTAAGGTCATGTCTTTAGGTGCGCCTTCCTGACGGGACTAACGTTGTTGGGACTAACTAATTCGCGGGCACAGCACAAAATCGTTCCGTTGCGCTCTGGCACTGTCTCTGACACGTCCACAAAGCAAACAATGCGCATAGTGTTTGATTGGGTTGCATTTACAAAAAAAATATTACAAAACGACTTATCGCTAAAAGTAAATCACGGAAGCTGTAGTCAAAAATCAAACAAGAACTAATAAATTTTTATTTTGAATCTTCATAAAACAAGCTAGGTTTTTACACAACAATTTTACAATGCCAATGGTCATTAAACATCTAGTTTGATCAAATAAAGCTGTTTTCTGGATAATTTTGGATCTCTGACAAAAAATGTTCGCATGATCTTTCCACGTTTGTATGGGGAGTTGAGCAGGAAGGCACACCTTAAGACTAGAATAAGAGACAATTCTTACTCTCTTCTACTTTAAGGTCGATGTCAATATGACACAAAAACATGTTTGATTTGTCTCTATTTCCGGTGCAACGACACGAAAATACGTAACTGAACACGGAACATGGTTGCAAAATATCAGATTACCCACTGTGCGCTATTTACATGAGCCTTATAAAGTAGTAAAGTACAACTTTGTGCAATGTATGAATATCATAAGCCGTATGATGTTAGCATACCATGACAGGTAACATCATAAAAATGGACTTTGGTGACCAGCCATGGAAGAACCTACTAACACAGTCGTTGCAGAATAATAAATCCGTTTGGACATATTCAAGTGCCGTGTTAATTCCAGTTCAATTTAAAAAATATCGTTTTAAAAAATCACTAGACAGCACACAGCAATAACACAGTATGCCTTTGAAGCAGCTCTCAGTGGATACCCGCAACTGAAGAGTTGGCCCAATGCCTATTGTTCTCTCATCTAGGAGATTGTATCACTCGAGTTATGTCACATTCGGATTTCCGTCACCCGGGTATGAATTACATATGGAGTGGCGCCAAAATGATTTCTATTTAAACCATCTTGCGGTTCGATAAGCTGGGTGAGGCAACTCTGAGCGCAGTTGGGTTCTATGGGTATGGGTATGGGTGACTGTTTTCGACCATTGATGCTGACCCTGGTTCGGATTCCACGTAAGACTGTAGGCTACAGTGCTAGGTGGTAGGGTTAATCTCACCCCGGTTGATAACGCATGAAATTAATAATTGGCTGCAACCATTTTATATAAGGATATGGTGAAAGGACCTTTCCTTGTAGGTTCAATTATTTCAAAACCACTCACTGAAGAGAAAGGAAGAAGTGGTATGCGGTCGATATTGCGTCTCTGCCGAATGATCAAAGTTACCATATAGGATCTTTGTGACGTAACTTGGTGTAGTTTGACTACCAAAAAGTTTAAATAAATGAAAAAAAATAAAATAAAAATTGTATGGAAATCCAGCGGCGCGTCTTATGCCACAAAGTGGAAACATTGCAAATGTGCTCTAAACATTTGTCCATAAAGTCAGTTCCCACCTACACTAACCGTTTGCGACTAATACTTCTGCGACTATATTTGCATGTGGCATGCACGTTTCAGTTGGGTTGCTAGTTGGTCTTATAGTAGGTGCGCTACATGGCATATCTCCTCCTTTTTTATCTATGAAAAAACCCTAATGAGGAAAAGTTACACTTATAAATCAAAAAATGCATAATGACGTACCCACAACGTAGTGAGCTCTTGGCTCGACTGGACTGATGCACCATTCTGTCATCATCCTCCACGCTGGTGGGACGGACAACGATTCTGACACATACATGTACACACATGATCTCTCATGTTTCTACAAATTGTCACTGTTTAACTGACAGAACCCGCTCTTGTATACAATAGTCAAGAGCAAACTGGTCGATTTATTTAATTTTATTCAGTCTGCTGAACCTGGGTCGAAACAAATCGGGCTGGAAATCCATTTAAACAGGCAAAACTTAAATCATCCAGAAATAAAACACTAACATCTCAGATATTAGTTTATTTCAATCCCGCAGTAATACCTTTTCATCAAAGGTAAAAAAGAATTGTTTTATGTGAAGCAGTATGTCACCACCGAGACAAGAATCACTCACTGTACAAAGAACCCAAACGGTCTCATAAATTGCCCGAGTCAACATTTTATATATTAACAAAGCATTGTTA
This sequence comes from Incurvaria masculella, assembly GCA_946894095.1. Classification (NCBI taxonomy): domain Eukaryota; kingdom Metazoa; phylum Arthropoda; class Insecta; order Lepidoptera; family Incurvariidae; genus Incurvaria; species Incurvaria masculella. Next base: position 18,516,395 of record OX335657.1, on the reverse strand, counting down.
TTATAGCATCGAGCAAAAGTTCCGATAACTTTTCCGCCATTACAGGCATTGTAATTCGATTTCGAAAATGAATAGAAATATGTTTGGTCGACATATGTTGCATGTTTAAGGTGGCCCATCCCGCTCATCTCCCCATACAAAAGGGCAAAGAAGATCACGCCCATATTTCTTGTCAGAGATCCAAAATTTTGCTCAAATTAGCTTTATTTGATCAAACTAGATGTCTAATGACCATTGGCATTGTAAAATTGTGTTTGGTTTCTAACCTTACCTTATAGGTCCGAAAGTTTGAATTTTTTGCGCGTTTTATACAATAACTTTGGAGGTGGATTACGCAATGATAAAGTAAGAACAAATTAAAAAGATTAGTCATCAGACATAGCTTATTTAATCAAGATTTATAATCTATTTGGTTTTTGTTAGATTTTTGACTACAGCGGTCGTGGTTTACTTTTAGCTATAAGTCGTTTTGAAATTAAAACTTTCGTAAATCTTACCAAATCATACACTATGCACATTGTCTTTTTTGTGGACATGTTGCATCTTCCTCATCACGGAACCTGTCGTATTCTTTGAAACAGAGAAGGTCCCAGAGCGCAACAGCACGGTTTTGTACCGTGCCCGCGAATGAGTTAGGCCCGCCGGGTTGGGCCACCTTAAGCATGATCCTTTACAAATGAGATGTTTCAGAGATTTTATAACATAAGTTGTCAGCCACTCACCTTGGGTAGAAAGCTGGATGAAATCGCACGCTTTATTATAGAGCCGGACATGGATACTGTCATGATATTCGTCCAGCGCACCACACTCCCGAAGAAATGGGGTGCCATGCCAGGACTTTCACATTATAAGCATGGCTTCATTGGACCGGGTGGAAAACACAGACAATTTTAATTTACCACTTCAACCATATAGTAAGTAGGGAAGGTTACATGGTATCGCCCTCTCATGTTAATTTCAACCCACAAAACAACAGTGAGTGAACACGAATCCCGTTAACAGGTTTCAAACTATAAGTACAGTACAGAGTAAAAGTATATCCGGATGCAAGTTTTTTATGTCTCAAGTTGTATGACTGCCATCCATGGATGACCTCCCACTCCATGTGTACCTTGGGTTATGCGAGAGCGGCTCGTAGCCTAGTGGCGCGGGGACTGGCCTAGCGTACCAGAGACCTGGGTTCAATACCGACATGCACCACTGTCTTTCTCTTTCCGAGTTCGATAAGTGCAATTCGTCACGAATGCGAGCTGCTCCATGGTTCGGAATCCATGTAAAACTGTAGGTCCCCTTCCCCTACTAGGTGGTAGGGTTTTTGCCCGCCCGGGTTGGTACCATCGCATTGGATGAAAAGATGGTCGAAGCGGCAATGAAAAAATGTCCGTGTTTTCCATCCAGTTTAATGTAGCCGTGCTCATAAAGGGCAGGTCCTGGCATGGCACCAAATTCCTTTGGGAATGAGGTGTATTGGGCTAATATCATAACGGTAGTTGTGTGGTATTAGCCATCCATGTCAGGTCGCATAAAAAAAAAACTAAATATAGCAACATGACAAATGAAATATACCTACAATGTAGTACAAAGACACTTCTATGTACTAAATTTGGAAACTACACTTGGAACTAAAGTGTCACAGCATCACATTGCCGTAAAGCGGGATCTCAGTTGTATGTTTGTTGATCTAGCCATAGATTAAAAAGCCTTTTTGAAATTTGTTTCAATATTGACAAGGAATATCAAATCGCAATATATTCTGTCCAACCACATATTTTTGTTTTAACGTAAGCATTCCTATCAAGTCGATAATTACTGACAGGCAACAATAGACAGAAAAAATCAATACTAACAAGACGCTGTTTTTAGGGTTCCGTACCCAAAGGGTGAAAACGGAACCCTATTACTAAGCCTCCGCTGTCCGTCCGTCCGTCCGTCCGTCTGTCCGTCTGTCACAGGGCTGTATCTCAGTAACCGTAACAGGTAGACAGCTGAAATTTTCACAGAGTGTGTATTTATTTTGCCGCTATAACAATAAATAGGTAAGATTAAAAAATTATTAAAATTAAAGGGGGCTTCCATTCAAAAAACGTGTATTTTTTTTACGATGGTACGGAACCCTTCGTGTGCGAGTCCGACTCGCACTTGGCCAGTTTTTTGGTGATTTTTTGAGCCACAACAAAATATTAATGTGTTAAATCGATAATAGATTATAAACAAATAGAGTCGATTTTATAAGAAATCGAATTGATAACGCATTAGGTTATTCCTAATCGATTAGTACTCGAGCTGTTAAAAGTCAAATAAATAGGTGGACAGACTCTAGTCTTTCGAGGGAGTGAAAACGATCACAGACAGGAAGAAGAATGAACCCGGTCGTATATTTTCAATTGGCTATCTCGTCACTACATATTTACGTATAACATTTCTCAAAGGAGGGGCCAAACGAGTCTCACTTCAAAATTGAACACTATATATGAACATATTTATCCAGGAAATTTAGGGACAGCTTATCCTAATACTATCGACATATTACAATGAGACAACAATCAAAGTTTTGTTCAACATTTAATTTATGACAATATTTAGCTATCACTATCCACTCACTGAACCTTTTAATTTGAGCGCAGAACTTAATTTTCCAAAGAATCACGAATATAATATCTGCATAAAACACATAAATTATACATCAACCAGTTAAACTAGGTCAAGCTCGAAGGATTATGTAGACACATCGAAGTTCAATTGAATACCTTAAGTATATTTACTGCACACATTTATTCTTATTCACGTAAAAGTTATTCACTAAATGTTAATCGTCTCACTCAAGCCAACACGACACGGCAGTCACTCACGTGCGCGGGGCGGTGCGGGGCGGTGTGGGCGGGCGCGAGCGGGCCGCGGCTAGCGTCACGTCACACTCTGCAACCGAGACAACAAGTGGTTCCACTTGAATGCAACAAGTGGTGAGAGTGGCTTGGCGGAGGCAACCGCATCAAGCCCCAACACTGGGTCGGGAAGCAGCTGCAAGCTCGCTGTCATGTCTATCATGCCTGTCATGAACCATCAAATCAAATCATCAGTTGCTGTTTCTATTGTTCTTTGTTCTTTGCCTTAAACTGTTCTGCCAAGGAATTGTTTGGCAGTAGCATTTAGATCTAAGTATGTATTTCATAATTGTGGACGGAAAAATATGTTATGTAAACCCGTGAAGTTTCTCTGCGGGTTCTTCTTTACTGGGTTGATCGAATCCACAGATCTTTGTGACGTAACTTGGCGTAGTTTGACTACCAAAAAGTTTCAATAAATGAAATGAAATGAAATATCCTTTATTTACTTTTATGGCCATACAGCATAGTGAATAGTATCTAATACAAATACATTATTTTCAACTTAGATTAAAAAAAAAAGACAATTTCGAGCACATTACATAAACAAGAGTTTGCACAATATAAAGTAAGGATAAAACAAAATCAGCTATAAAATCTCGTAATAAATAATAGTCTAAAATAAAAATAAAACATAAAAAAACAACATTTAAAAACATCAATTGCTCACGACAGAGCCATGAGAGTAGTTGTGATGGTTGAACCATGCAACAGAAGGGGCGAGATTGCTTACATTTAAGGACAGATGGCGTTTAGGGGATTTGGCCAAGGAATGTTGTCAGATACAATGCAAGAAATACACTCACGGCCAACTCGTCGGGTCGGTGCGCATGCAGCGCGGCGCCGATGATGTCTTGCAGACAGCGCGAGAACTCATTAAGAACCGTGGAGATGCCGTCGACGAGTGCAGCCCGCTCGCCCTCCTCCCCGTCGTCCTCGCAGCCCTCGAGCCGCGCCGCGCCCGCCGCCAGCATGCACTGCGACACCGCCTCCACCACCTCGCCCGTCATGAAGCTGCACGGCTCCCTGAGACACACCACAACACATTACTAGAGCTCCGTGCCGTCGATGAGTGTAGCCCGCTCGCCCTCCTCCCCGTCGTCCTCGCAGCCCTCGAGCCGCGCCGCGCCCGCCGCCAGCATGCACTGCGACACCGCCTCCACCACCTCGCCCGTCATGAAGCTGCACGGCTCCCTGAGACACACCACAACACATTCCTAGAGCTCCGTGCCGTCGATGAGTGTAGCCCGCTCGCCCTCCTCCCCGTCGTCCTCGCAGCCCTCGAGCCGCGCCGCGCCCGCCGCCAGCATGCACTGCGACACCGCCTCCACCACCTCGCCCGTCATGAAGCTGCACGGCTCCCTGAGACACACCACAACACATTACTAGAGCTCCGTGCCGTCGATGAGTGTAGCCCGCTCGCCCTCCTCCCCGTCGTCCTCGCAGCCCTCGAGCCGCGCCGCGCCCGCCGCCAGCATGCACTGCGACACCGCCTCCACCACCTCGCCCGTCATGAAGCTGCACGGCTCCCTGAGACACACCACAACACATTACTAGAGCTCCGTGCCGTCGATGAGTGTAGCCCGCTCGCCCTCCTCCCCGTCGTCCTCGCAGCCCTCGAGCCGCGCCGCGCCCGCCGCCAGCATGCACTGCGACACCGCCTCCACCACCTCGCCCGTCATGAAGCTGCACGGCTCCCTGAGACACACCACAACACATTACTAGAGCTCCGTGCCGTCGATGAGTGTAGCCCGCTCGCCCTCCTCCCCGTCGTCCTCGCAGCCCTCGAGCCGCGCCGCGCCCGCCGCCAGCATGCACTGCGACACCGCCTCCACCACCTCGCCCGTCATGAAGCTGCACGGCTCCCTGAGACACACCACAACACATTCCTAGAGCTCCGTGCCGTCGATGAGTGTAGCCCGCTCGCCCTCCTCCCCGTCGTCCTCGCAGCCCTCGAGCCGCGCCGCGCCCGCCGCCAGCATGCACTGCGACACCGCCTCCACCACCTCGCCCGTCATGAAGCTGCACGGCTCCCTGAGACACACCACAACACATTACTAGAGCTCCGTGCCGTCGATGAGTGTAGCACGCTCGCCCTCCTCCCCGTCATTCTCGCAGCTCTCGAGCCGCGCCGCGCCGCGCCCGCCGCCAGCATGCACTGCGACACCGCCTCCACCACCTCGCCCGTCATAAAGCTGCACGGCTCCCTGAGACACACCACAACACATTACTAGAGCTCCGTGCCGTCGATGAGTGTAGCACGCTCGCCCTCCTCCCGTCATCCTCGCAGCCCTCGAGCCGCGCCGCGCCCGCCGCCAGCATGCACTGCGACACCGCCTCCACCACTTCGCCCGTCATGAAGCTGCACGGCTCCCTGAGACACACCACAACACATTACTAGAGCTCCGTGCCGTCGATGAGTGTAGCACGCTCGCCCTCCTCCCCGTCATCCTCGCAGCTCTCGAGCCGCGCCGCGCCCGCCGCCAGCATGCACTGCGACACCGCCTCCACCACCTCACCCGTCATGAAGCTGCACGGCTCCCTGAGACACACCACAACACATTACTAGAGCTCCGTGCCGTCGACGAGTGTAGCCCGCTCGCCCTACTCCCCGTCCTCGCAGCCCTAGAGCCGCGTCGCGCCCGCCGCAATCACCGCCTTGCTCTTCAATTGAAAACATTTGAAAAATACACGTGAGGGTAGTGCTACGAATGGAGTATCGTGGAGCGAGGACCAGGGAGCCAAACATCGTAACGTCGTGAGTCGAGAGAAACCCAACCCCTATTATCTGATACCAGGGTAGGTTAAGGTTTCCTTCCGATGCATCGGCATCACATCGGCTGGCTGAGTTCGCCCGCTCAACATTTACGATAGTCATCTTATATTTGTATTCCGGGATATAAGGGGTGACAGAACTAAGATCTTATTAACCCAAATGTCATTCTCACCTACTTCTAAGGTTTTGACTGACAAGGCTTGTCGAGTTCTAGGTTTAGTATTAAATTAATACATATCTATCACGAAGAAACTATTCATATGTGACATTGCTTCTTACTTGTTGTGCGGGGAGAGCAGTGGAGGTCGGTAGTTAGTGAGGCTCGACAGCGGAGGCAGCTCTTCGCTCCAGCTGCTGTCAGGTCGACGGCCGCGCTCCGTCCTCTCCTCTACATTGCGACAACCCACGCAGCGACATATCGCCGAACACGCAATTTTCGCCTAAACATACATATTATTACATATTGAAATAATTAAATGAAAATGAAAAAAAAATTTATATTTTTATTATTACATACACTAGCAGCTGCAAGCTGATGTGTGTACTTCACTGTTTGAGTGCACATTGCATATATGCAATTCATATGTTTACAAAAAAACTTAGAAAAGCTAGATCCAGTACACCTAGCAAAACCACACTCAGCGAGGCACAGCGGATTTGCAAAGTTACATGAAAATATAGTAAATTAAAAAAAACTTCCAAATGGCAAACCGGACATGGTGAAAATGGGCGATAACCCCCCATAGACAACCTATGCATAATATTTTTTCCGTCACATTGTTGTTTTTGAGTTACGTTTTTGTAAAAAAAAAAATATTTCGATTAATTCAAACTTGAAACAGATTAGTATGGCGGCAGGGTAGCCTCAAGTTACGCAAAAATGCCTAACTGTAGTTAGTTCACTTACGAATTTTGGACACGCAACATAGAATGTTCGTTGCACTAAATAACATGCTGTGAGGTTCTCACGTGTCATTAAAACTTGAGAAAATCGGTTGAAAGCGAACTGATTTGCTGCCGCTACAGTTTCTATATGTCTCAGATCTTACTCTCCTAGAACGAGTTCAGAGAAAAGCGACCAAGATACCAAAAGTACTGAAGAAGAAACCATATGAGGAAAGACTAAAAGTGCTTAAGCTAACAACCTTGGCACAACGTAGAGAAAGGAGCACTCATAGAACGGTTTTGTACCGTGCCCGCGAATGAGTTAGTCCCGCCGGGTTGGGCCACATTAATGTTCTTGATAGTCAAACATCAAGTCATCAGGTGAGCAAAACAAGTATCACTATTACTAAGTATGTCCAATCATACAATCCTGTGGTGGCCAGACTTTTTTCAGACAAAACTTACAACAATGAACAGTTATCACTGTTATAAACAACCTTGAGCAAAACTGAGATACATCAGCCAAGGCTGCCCGCTTATATAAAACAAATATATTCTATATACCTTCCTGTCTAGTGACATTGACCTTGAAGTAAAAGAGGACGACGAAGATCCTTTCTGTTTGTAGAACTCTAACGTCACACGTGACGGTACACACCTCGTAGCACTCGCAGTAGTTCTTGAGGCAGCCGCTCCGCTTGCAGTTGCAGCCCTTGTTGTGTCGCCGCACCGGCTGCGGACCCACCATGCTGGTACCCTTGCCGATCTTCGGCCTGCCCATACACACATACACACACTTCACTCAGCCAACACTCAACTAACATATACACTTACTTATAACTATATTGTGCACATTGGTCGCTTGCAAACTTACAGTATCCCATAAGTGCACGAAGTTGTTTTTAATGGAAATATTTCGCCTCGAGGGACGAAGAGGTTATCAGAAGCTTGTGTGTCCTAGAGTGATATACTTGCACGTCAAAAGTCAATAACAGTTCCACATCTAATAAATATTATAAAGGGGAAAGTTTGTAATAATGGATGGATGGATGGATGGATGTTTGTTACTCTTTCACGTAAAAACTACTGAATGGATTTTAATGAAACTTTACAATAATATAGCTTATACATCAGAATAACACATAGGCTACAATTTATAAACATATTGTGCCCATGGGCTTTAGAACTTTCACGGGGCTGCGAAAATGATGCCGGTAGCGCTACTTCACACCGGCGTGAGCGGGGCCGGGGGCGGGGCGGGCGGTCCGACGGGGGCGGGTACGGCTTGGTATTTCCCGCAACTTTAGGACTACTTGGCAAAATCCTTGAGAACCAATTACTCGATTTAGATGCGGATTGTATCTACGTCTAGCCTGATTCTACTCAAAACTCATAGGCTACATAATATAACGCTTCATTACCTGAAGGGTGAGTAGTGAGTGTTAAATTCTTATAACTTGCGAACCACTAACCCGATTTATGTGCGTATTTTATCAATGTATAGGATCTCTGGGAGCTGTCAGGTTCGAGATGGGTTACTGTTTTCGATGTTGAGCCTGGCTGTGGGTTGGAGTCCACGCAAAACTTACCTACATTACACGTTACTTACTTACTAGGTAAACAATGTTGCAGTGCAAGTGCAGAAAGGTTCTGGCGGCAAATGCTTTTTTTTAAATAGCCACCAAATGTCAACGAAGCTCTAAATGGGAATTATTGGATGTTTCTCATTAAATCATGCTATTTCATCTCGAACGATCTTGATTAAATTTGGTAGATGGATACATTGTTCTGGACCAGTTTGACCCTATTATGGATCAGCCATGTCGGATACTTTTTATCCATGAAATAATTTAGCCGACGCTAACCCGAGCGGAGCCGGGTACCGCAGCTAGTTAACCCATAAATTGGAAAAAAAAAGATTAGTTGAATGCCTGAATGAACAAGTTTAAAAGAACAATCACATTAGTCATATTCTGTGTTGCTGACAGTTAGGCTGGATAATCTAAACTAGCAGGCATATGGTAGAGATAGCTGACATGTTGCAACATGTGGTTGCTTCGCTCCCTTCATGTTAGGACCTTGTAACAAAAAGATGACCGCCATTTGGTGATTCTAGTAGTAGGTCAGATAAAAAAGTTTGTTTGTTTCAATGTACATACTTGCATAGCTTTGAGAAAAGAATCGTGCCGTGGTGGCACTGCACAACCATAGACCATGGGCTAAGTTTAGAAGTTACGTTGACCATGTGAAAACGAAGACAAGTGTCAGTGCATTGTAAGTATTGCTGAACTATTCCTGATCCATTTCGTCATATGCAATCAAATAGAGGTCGCGGTCCGATTTGACCCATCGTTACCAAAAGACGCTCAAAACTGGTCAGATTCACGCTTACAGCACTCAAAATGGCGTTCAGTGAATGGTATGAAGCTAGCGTACACAGTGCTCACTCTTTGGAGGTAGGGCACTGTGTGTGCAACTATCAATGTCACTTTTTGACGTTTCTAAAGAGCAATGTATCGTCTTTCCACCGCCTTTTTTCACAAACATTGGATTGTACCTTAGTTGAAAATTCAAGTTCAACTTAGAGCAATTGATTAGATTCAAATTTGAGATGAACTACCACAATAAACGTCATTTGGTTCGTGTTTGTTGTTTTGTTTCCGTAAGCGCGTACACAAACGGTCCGAATCTTTTGTAATGCTTACTGCTTTGAACGTGTAATCAGATTTGGGACGCTTGTATACGCTTTGTAGGTATTTATTTTTAATTAAAGAGAATGAATGGAGGTTTATTACCACGGATTCAGCTTCAGTCGGGGCCAGGGTTCAAGCTAATTTAAGGTCACCTACAAAAAAATAAGTATAAAGATCTCACCTTTTTCACCAAGGAGTTTACTTAATATTTAGGTATCGAGAAGCGATACCTATAAATGGCTTAAACAGGTTTCAGGCAATTAATACACACAAATATGATTCGAGAAATATATTACAATACTTTGACGAGTAACAAGAAGATACAGTACCGATGTTAGAAAGAGAGTGATAACCTCAAGACGATGCATGGTCCTGAAGACGTAGAAGAGTCCAGATGAAACGAAGATGAAACGAAACGCTTGTCACGGTTGAACGCACTGAATGTCTTATTCGAGTCCTGTGCACTATTTAATGGGCCCGCACTGCCATCAGTCCTCGAAATGGTAATATGGGAAACACAAAGAAGATGACGCCGGCAGCCTGCATGACGTGAACTGCTACCAAACTGCTGCCGCGCTCATGGGTACGCGCGTTGCGTGACGCCTTTACATGATGAAGGACGGCGTGGAGTCAGCTGGCCGCGCGCCGCAACGGCGACGCGCAACACACGCCGTGTTGTAGACAGAAGAAATGGGCGCAAGGGTCGAAGCTGCTCAAGTGGTCGCGGCCATCGTGCTGCTTCTATATGGCCTTTACTGGGCGCGATGCGCCGAAGCGCGATCGCGGCCGCCTTCGCGCATCGCACGCGTGCGTCTCGCTCCGAGCCCTTTAGCTGACTGAGGTCCGAGCACGTTCGTCGGTTGGAAATTGTTGCGACGCCAAAGGGCGGCATCCTTTTGTCGGTGCGTGTACGCCGAATAACCGTTGAAGCGGTTAGCTTTGATCCACAAAACGTTCGAATATGGCACAGTAAGAGGCTTTAACAGAATTGAAACGTATTGGACACAATATATAAAAATAACAGAAATGAAACAGTTACATTACCCTCTTTGTTTAGTGTAAAAAAGAAAAAATATTAAAAAGAAAAAAACATTTAAAGTACCAGAAAACATCTAACCTTTTTGCAAAACAACTTGTATTAAACATTGACTACAACATAGGTAATTTTCCAAAATGTCTGAATCTGAACATAGACTACAACATTAGGTTGTTTGTAGATGAACTGGCGTAAGTTCGGTCGCTTTAAAGAAACCTAGAGTTTATAAACAAAATTTGATTATAAAGTAGTTTTATTTTTAAATACTGTGCCCATTTACAGAAATAGATAAAAATAATTAAAAAAATTGCTTGCACAAAAAAATTCAATGCGACAATGCCTGCAAAATAACTAAATTTTACAAAACAAGTTTACAGAAAGTTTTCACAAGTTAAACATAGAAGTTTTTGCATAAATGTAAGTAAAAGGCATTAAAATGTTGTCATAATCTGAACCAAAAGCAAAAATGTAATATAGAACAAGAAAATTTACTTGAAACATTGATAAAGTAAAACCTATCGCAGTTTTTCAATAACATCATAGATATAGAAGTACATCATAAGCAAACAGAAAAGACACATAAAGAAGACACATCACGAACATTTGGCAAGACATAGTATTCGAAAGTAATAATAGTTACATAAAAGTAATTCAGAAGACAAAGGATAACAGGCGTGAAGATCCAACGAAGTTTTGACAATACAGAATTTTTAACTTAACATATGAAAAATACATTATTTTTGTATGATTATTTAGGCATAGGCAAGGTCTGATTTTATTAGAGAAAATATTTAATAAGTCACATGGCATTACATAATATTTTATATAAAGTGTAAGATATATATATAATATCCTAAATAATTTCGGGGTCGTGAGTGGGGACGAAGCCATAAGGGAATGGAAGGAGCGGTGTCCGGATGAACCGATGCCGGACCAACCAAGATTTCAAAAGGGTTGGGATGTTCCCCTAATTCAAAAATCATTGAGTGCTCTCCTCCTGGATGGTTCCATCACCGACCGCGCGCGTATTCTGGCGGCATCAGAAGCGGAGTCTGGAGCTTGGCTACTAGCCTACCCTTCACCACACCTCGGTACTATACTTGACCAGGTATCGCTCCGAATCGCATTTTGCCTTCGCTTTGGCCTCAGAATTTGTCAGCCACACATTTGCATCTGCGGTGCTTCAGTAGGAGACCTCGGACATCATGGTCTCTCATGCTCCAAGAGTGCTGGAAGGTTATCCCGCCACGCAAGCATAAACCAGATTATTAAACGCTCTCTGGCCTCAGCAAATATCCCGAGTCTCCTGGAACCAGTCGGAGTTTTTCGCGACGACGGAAAAAGACCCGACGGAATAACGCTCCTACCATGGAAGCAAGGGAGAGCGTTGATTTGGGATGCAACGTGTGCGGATACCCTAGCCCCTAGTCATGTGGAGGGCTCTAGTCAGGTAGCCGGCTTCGCCGCAGCAAAGGCAGCGTCTGCCAAAAATAAAAAATACCAACAGGTCAAATTACAATTTGAATTCGTTGCCATTGCTGTGGAAACTCTTGGAGTGTGGAGCCAAGATGCAAAAAAATTTACCACAGATTTAGGAAAATTACTCATCGAGTCATCGGGTGACCCTCGCGCATCGTCCTTCCTCCGTCAAAAAATAAGCCTAGCCATCCAGCGGGGGAACGCAGCCTCTGTTTTGGGAACAATGCCTTTAGAATTTATAGAAGATATATTTTACCTATAATGAACTTTTAAATGTATATTACTGTTATTTTAAATTTTCGTGACCGTTTAATAAAAATATATTTCCCCATTACAAGTGTAAGAAGCATTTGACACGAATAATATTCAATGAAAGTAACGTAAGTATTTGAAACATAATATAAACGAATTTCTGCATCTAAGTTGTTTGGAAAGAATGGTTTCAAAGATAACATAACATGAAACGTGCAAAACAATTATTACTTTATATTCCAACTGCGCGCCTATAGTGGCGGCATTTACTAGGCTAGGTCAAAGGGTGCCGCCTTTTCCGCCAAAAGGAGCCGCGCGCTAGGCAACACGGGGCGGCGTCTGACCGCGGCACAGCGATTGCCGGTGGACAGAAAACCGACGCCAAGTGCGCACATTTGGAGGTCAACATTATAGTGGGACTAACATGTCTTGGTAATATTTGAGGACCATAAAAGTATTAAGTACAAAAAAATAAATATATTACATGACAATATACTTGGCGGAATATGAGGAACAACCGATGTTTGAATATAATTACAAAAAAATTTAAAAAGGTACTTAATTATGCATGTACTAAGTTAATATAATGCGCGATTGAGTTTGGAGTGAAATAAATTAATAGAGAACTGTAATGTTAACCTAATATTATACTTAACATTAATATTCTAAAACAGAAATTGCGATAAAAATTGTAATAAAAAGGTGGAAGAGAGAAAAAAAAAGTTAGTTCGAGAACGAGACTGAATATTAATACTCGATAATAAGATGTTAAAAAAAATTGTAGGTGAAGGAAAACCCTTTCATGATCTCATTTGTGTCACTTTCATACTACCATTCATACTGGGATGGGAAAAAGGGAGGGTAAGGGTGGGTAAATAAGCTTGCGACTTGGATAGGTATGTGGAGGGATTGAAGCAGAAGCTAAAATTACCGAGGTTGCATAGATTACGGGAACAGAAAAAAATGAAATTAAAAAACTTGTCGAACTGATTTTAACGGATTCGAACAATGTGGAGTGTAGATAAGGCTTATATTTATATGGAGGTTCTACAACCGCCTCCAGCTGTGACGACACAAGAGTGACCGTACACATAAGTTTGAGAGATAAGGCTTTATTTTTGCTACGCAGGATTCTCAACAAACCGTCCTGCGGGATATTTTGAATAAGGCTTGGGCGTTTAACGTGCGTTTCAAAAATACCATAAAAAACCGCGCACCGGTGAGTCGATAAGGCTTTAATTTATAACAAAGAACGTTAACTCGACCGCGTTCCATATCGCCCAGGACACACGTGTACCCAATAGTACATTGTGACACAAGACATATACTAAAACTTAAATAAACATACCAAAACGAATCTAACCTAGGTAGTGTGTCGGCATGATTTGTGACCGAACACCTAGATGCGGGATAAGGCTTAGATTTATAACACGGATTCCCACGTAACCGTCCGTGAGCAAGGATAGGGCTTTTTATTTATTAACGTGAATTCCCTTGCCAATACCGTTCACGGGATATTTTTTCAATAAGGCTTTAGATATTTACGTGCGTTCGAAAAATATTCCAAAAAAACAACCGCGCACGACGTAACCTAAATTCAAGGACTGTGATGACGCAACACGAGCATGCACATATGTTTTTTTTTTTTTACACACTTATAATAACCTTATTCCTAAAACTAGAGCAATGACCTCATTTAAGTAACAGATAATGAACTTTAGACACAAAATATATTAATAAATAGGTATCAAAATATGATAATGACACCCGCAGCCTACATGAAATAAAAAAACACCTAAAAATAATATTAACAATCGCGCATTATAAAGAAGGTTCCACACATAGAGAAAAAATAGTCACACAAAACAAATATGACAAAAGTATCACGAATATCAAGTCGGACTATAACAAAAAGTGTGAGTTGGGAGGACAACAGAGAATTCCCTTGAATTGCATGGAAAGCTCAAAAATATTTATTTGATAATGATAATAGATAATAAAATAGTATTAATTATTTGTAACATTAAATGAAAAGAGGTCAAAATAGCGTATAGGCAGTAAATATGATAAAAGAAAGAAAAACCACCAAAAGTCATAAATCCCAAGATGCAGAAATTCGAAAGATATAGAGGTATTACTTTGTCAAAAAACAATGTAGTCTTTACTAAAAAAAAATTATTATAATTGTCTGAAACCATGGAAACTACCTTGTGAATGAAAAGGTGAGAGCTGTTCGGCGGCGCCAATTGTAGGTATTTATTTTTAATTAAAGAGAATGAATGGAGGTTTATTACCACGGATTCAGCTTCAGTCGGGGCCAGGGTTCAAGCTAATTTAAGGTCACCTACAAAAAAATAAGTATAAAGATCTCACCTTTTTCACCAAGGAGTTTACTTAATATTTAGGTATCGAGAAGCGATACCTATAAATGGCTTAAACAGGTTTCAGGCAATTAATACACACAAATATGATTCGAGAAATATATTACAATACTTTGACGAGTAACAAGAAGATACAGTACCGATGTTAGAAAGAGAGTGATAACCTCAAGACGATGCATGGTCCTGAAGACGTAGAAGAGTCCAGATGAAACGAAGATGAAACGAAACGCTTGTCACGGTTGAACGCACTGAATGTCTTATTCGAGTCCTGTGCACTATTTAATGGGCCCGCACTGCCATCAGTCCTCGAAATGGTAATATGGGAAACACAAAGAAGATGACGCCGGCAGCCTGCATGACGTGAACTGCTACCAAACTGCTGCCGCGCTCATGGGTACGCGCGTTGCGTGACGCCTTTACATGATGAAGGACGGCGTGGAGTCAGCTGGCCGCGCGCCGCAACGGCGACGCGCAACACACGCCGTGTTGTAGACAGAAGAAATGGGCGCAAGGGTCGAAGCTGCTCAAGTGGTCGCGGCCATCGTGCTGCTTCTATATGGCCTTTACTGGGCGCGATGCGCCGAAGCGCGATCGCGGCCGCCTTCGCGCATCGCACGCGTGCGTCTCGCTCCGAGCCCTTTAGCTGACTGAGGTCCGAGCACGTTCGTCGGTTGGAAATTGTTGCGACGCCAAAGGGCGGCATCCTTTTGTCGGTGCGTGTACGCCGAATAACCGTTGAAGCGGTTAGCTTTGATCCACAAAACGTTCGAATATGGCACAGTAAGAGGCTTTAACAGAATTGAAACGTATTGGACACAATATATAAAAATAACAGAAATGAAACAGTTACAGCTTATAGCAGTGTATTAGTTTACAGTTCAAATCGGAACACGCAGAGAATGTGCGTAAGGGTGCAGGGAGCGGGAAACGACGGGAGCACTGATGTATCAGAAGACATTAAGGTCCGTGGGATCCCATAAACTACTCGTAAGCTGCCAGTTTCATGGATTAGGGATCTACCATCCGAAGCAAGCGCATGGAGAAAGGAGAAAGTAGGTAGGTACCTGAATGCGTTGGGGTTGCGCTCGAGACAGCTGCGGATGGCCTTCTGACGAAGCTCCTCGCTGTCGAGGTTGTTGTGGCAGTTGGTGCAGTTGCAGCGCTGGCAGAACTCGCCGCCCGCGAAGCAGTCGCAGTACAGCTTGAGGCACTGCGACTTAGTGCAGTTGCACGCCTTCCGCGGCCGCAGTGCCATCTCCCGGCCTAGCCATCCAACCGCAAGTGTTTGTTTAGAGGAAGTGTATAGCCTATGCATACATACTGTATATGTCATTGTTCAGATATACTTTGTTATAAATTTTTTTTCATAGAAGTCATTATTATTATACGGTATATAAGGTGAGTTTATAATAATCTACAAGCCTGATTCAGTATCTGATATAGAACAACTTTTGCTAAGAAAGTAGATATGTAATTTTTTTTGTTCCATTAATTTTTTAAAAATTTAAACAGTACGTTCTGCCCAGTATTGTGAACAACTTTTGCGAAGAAACCATGTACCTATGTACCTATATTAGAATGGAACAAAAAAAATTACATGCCTACATTCTTAGCAAAAGTTGTTCTATATCAGATACTGAATCAACCCTATAAGGCTTGTAGATTATTTTAAACTCACCTTATATATTTATTTGCAGATTTTTTAAAATTATTTCTACAAATTTACACTAAAAAAACATAAAAATAATGTTAGGAAACAGAGAATCCATCAGCGGCGAGAGGGGGCCTCCTCCAAGCGAGCCGGTGGGCGCAGGCCGTGGTGGCGGCGCTCTCCGAGACGACGCAAGCTCACATGCAAGTGGTGTGATAGATGCGGTCCGAGATCTCCACACGGCAACGTATTTGAAAAGACACCCAAGGTTTGACCAAAGACAATTTTAGCCATTATGTCCTATTGGAATGCAGTAAGTAGACCCATAATCACCACAATTGTCAGTCTTTTTAAGTGCTGGGACTCACACAATTTCCAGTTTTGACAGCCTGACATTAGTCCAAGACGTTGTGACTATCAAGAACTCAATAGTTAGTAAATAATTCTACAAAAAAGAGTGGAGCGGTGTGGTGTCGTACCACCCAGGTACATACCATTCTCTTGCGCGGATGCGTCGAGCATGCGGTACTCCTCGTCCATGTGGGCCGACAGTTCTGCATCCAGCACCTGCAGACAATTGCGTCACAGATGCAATAGACAGGTTACCTTTTTTTTCTTTATTGAAACTTTTAATGCATTATTCAAACAAATAGAGAATATAGTATGTGCATTATAAATAAAATATCTTGTTTGTGATGTGCTCGGAAAACTCTTAAGCGAGACCTCGGGCGATTCACGCTCCAAAATGTTTTTTGTTCGCCGCATAAGCATTGAAATTCAAAGAGGAAATGCTATAAGTATTTTAGGGACAATGGCTGCCTCGGCAGACCTAGAGGAGATATTTTATTTATAATGCACATACTATAGACAGGTTGTTTTTTTCATTTGGTTTACTTTCCTGTCCTGTGAGAATAAAACTACTCCTAGCCATCAGTTGGGGATCAGGCCACATCACTCAATAGCCAAAATAATCAAGAGTGTGCAACAGGATAAGAAAAATTCTGGAAGAAAAGGTATACCGCTCCTCAGTCTTCCTTGACATTCAACAAGTAACTTGAACACAACTTTTTGAAAATGCTTTCATATTTTTTATAGAGCTTTGGCAGAGTTAGAAGACACACTGCCTGCAAAAAGTGTGCATGCTGGTTCGAATCCAGCCTTACACTATGGATGGGAATTTTTTTTTATAGCTTTCTTTCTTTAATTAATATCTTGATTCTACATGCATAAAATATTAGTTGAAAATTGTGAAGTGCTTATTTTGTACGAACAAGTATATTTTACAGTTTGTAAGTATCAAAGAAAAAATATTATGACAAACAAGGAAAAGTTTCTCTGCCAGTTCTTCTTCACTAGGGGTTCTAGGGTCGAATCCTACATCTAATGGAGTAAGTAAAGAAACTGAAGACATCGATGCAGTGCTGAGTGTACCTGGCCCTGCAGGTACGTGCCGGTGAGCGTGGCCTCGTACTCCCCCTCCCCCTCCCCCTCCGCCTCCGCCTCCGCCTCCACATCCTCGCCCTCCACCTCCGCCTCCGCCATCACCTCCACCGAGCCGGCCCGCTCCGGCGCCTCGCTCGACACCGTCTGGAGACATTATGTATTTATTATAGGAAACATAACAGCGTACATGACTAATTTAATAATATACTTAAAATTACAAATTATTACTAAGCCAATGAAAAAGTTCCACAAAATTAGAAATCTTTATGAATAACAATAAAATTACCTAACTACTTACCTAAGAAAAGGGGAAGAGGTGTGAGAGGGTGTGTATAGTGATGCTTGATGTATTAAGGGAGTGTTTGAGTGTATTTTTGGTGAATATGTCGATGTATACATTTCTTCGTCGCCGATAAACCGTCTATCTATGACCTTGACCTTTAACGATGCAACTAAAGGCTCCAATGCCATTGCTGTTCACTAATCAATGCGACCTACCGCAGGTTCTGGTGCAATTGAACGCTCGCTATTAGGGGAAAGAGACAGAAAACTCCGCAAATTGCATGGTTGGACTGGTGGACTGATTAATGCTAGTCCATTAATCAGTCCACCAGTCCAACCTATTTGCTTTTAGCTGCCACCTAGAAGTCAGATTCTCAAGTAATTTTTCGTCCTCTCAACTCTCGAAAGCAGTGTTGCCGAATATCCCCAGGTGTTTCTGCAGTAGGTTTCGGGTTTTCATTCTCCTATGAGACACTGTCTATAAATGCCTAGGACTGCCCTCTACGGTCAACGGTCAAGTACTAGGTAGTACATATATTCTTCTAAGATAATACCGTATTGTTGTAGAGTCCACTCAATAACCGATGCCATAATCGATTCTGGGAATGATCTCTAAGGTTCTGTGCCATTATTCAGGGCAGTTTCACAAATACAATTCTGTACGAAGAATTTAATTTTTTGGAAAAAAAGTATTTTTTTCCAAAAAATTAAAACCATGCATATAGTATAATATTCAAAACGTATAATTTTATACGTTGTGCATGAAGAAAGTTTAAAAATAGAATCAACTCTTTGCATCATGCAAAACGTATAATAGTCACAACGTATAATATTCCTAACGTGAATTCACAGAAAAAGAAAACCATGCAGAACATATAATATGCCAAGAAGCACTGCATAAAGCGCCCTAATAACGATACATTTAAAGCTGAAATTGCTGCGAATCGATATTTGTTAAAGAGTAACAATTTGCTAAGAGGCCACCTTACGCTAATTGAGACGGTCGAAAAGTTGCATGCAAGTTTTTTTTTTTTATGTGACTGGACATGGATGGCTAATACCACACCATTCTGTCATGGTATTAGCCCAACACACCACATGGGAGCTAGGTGTCATGCCAGGACCTTCCTTATATTGCACGGCTACATTGAACTGGATGGAAAACACGGACAATTTATCGTTGCCGCTTCGACCATCGTTCATCCAATGCGATGGTACCAACCCGGGCGGGATAATTCCTACCACCTAGTAAGTAAGGAAGGGGACCTACAGTTTAACGTGGAATCCGAACCACGGCCAGCCTCTTTCAACGGTCGAATGGTCACCCATCCAAGACCAGACCGGACCCAGCGTTGCTTAACTTCGGAGAGCGATCGCCGAAGTGTCGCGCCACGGGCCATTGAGGCTTTAAAAGTATATTTATAAGGGCGCTTATCGTATGAAACGTTTAGGATTATATGATATGCATGGTTTTCTTTTTTTTTTAAATAAAGATCATAATTTTATACGTTGTGACTATTATACGTTATGCATGGAGAAATAAGTAATTTTATTTTTTAAACTTCTTCATGCACTACGTATAAAATTATACGATATGCCGATTATACGTTTTGCATGGTTTTAAAATTTTGTTAAAATATGATATTATAGGATCTGCATATTAGACGTTCTGTCGTTCCCCCCTTCACAGCAATCACCTTTTCTTTCTTTGCCGTAAACTATGTTTTGTTTTTCATAAATGATACAGTTACTGCTGCTATGTTACTACCTGTCTATTTTGTCTAGAAAATCACTCATGGTTATTTATTTATTTATTTTATATTAGACAGGCAGCCTAGGCTGATGCGTCTAAATCGAGTACATAGTTCATTGATATATTAACAAAAATTTTGAAGTGAAAACTTCTTTAGCGGCGCTGAGCACTTTTTGTTGGATGGGTAAAAACTTCCAAACTCGCGTCAGGGTCACGTGATGCTGATCGAAAAAGCGTAAGATTTAAGTGAAAACTTCTTTAGCGGCGCTGAGCACTTTTTGTTGGATGGGTAAAAACTTCCAAACTCGCGTCAGGGTCACGTGATGCTGATCGAAAAAGCGTAAGATCGAGGGGAAGGGAGAGGAACTAGTATCTCCCACTCTTTCTACCGTGCCTGAGTGTGCTGCTCCGCTTAGGCAGCACAGCATGGCGATTATAATTAAACACAACGTTAATACTAAAGTTTTCACTTCTGCCGGCACTCCCGGAGTGCTACCGGTGTTTTATTTTTTTACTTAATCGGTTTCAGTTTACTTAGTTGCTTATTTTAAAAATGTATTTATTTAGATAAGCGTCCAAACGATTCTTAAATTGATTAGCGTTGTTTGCACTTATGGTGTCCTCTGGAAGTTGGTTCCAATGGTCAACCACTCTGTTGGTTATGAAGTGCTTCCGTGTGTTGGTTTTGTGTTCTGTTTTATTCAGTTTTAGAGTGTGGCCACGGAGGTGAGTGTTATGATTAAGTGTGAACATTTCCTTCATTGCTTCACAGTTGTATTTCTCAGTATGCATTTTGTACACTTCTATTAAATCGCCTCGCATCCGTCTTTGGTGCAGGGTTGGTAGTTTGAGGGCTTTAGATCACGATTTACAAGGACTCCTAGGTCTCTTTGCTGGTGCACTGCAGATAGTCGGGTATTGTTTAGAAAGTATGGAAGGTGCGGGTTCTGCTTCCCTAGATGGAGAACAGTGCATTTCTGAATGTTCAGTTTGATTAGCCAGTCCATTGACCACTGGTTCACTCGGTTTAGGTCTTCTTGTAATTCCCCATGGAGAATATGGGGGTTTGCGAAGAACTTGGAGTCATCTGCTAAGAAGCTCTTGTGACACTCAATAATAGCGTGGAGGTCAGTTATAAATATATTGAACACCCTCGAGATTACAGAACCCTGGGGAACTCCACTCCAGGCATGCTTCTTATCGGAGAATACTTCGCCGACTCGGACGGAGAGTCTTCGGCCTGTCAGGAAGGCCTCGATCCATTTGAGGAGTTGCCCTCGAATGCCGAAGTGTTCTAGCTTTGTAACCAGTCGACGCAGTGGGACCCGATCGAATGCTTTCTCATAGTCCAAGTATATAACGTCGACTGGCCTGTGATTGTCTAGTTCTGTTGTCCAATTGTTGAGGCATTCGAGTAGGTTGGTGCTGCTCCAAGAAACTTCTTAAGTTGGTGTTTATAATTTTCTCCATGCATTTACAGGCGATGCATGTGAGGCTTATGAGCCTGTAGTTAGTGGGGTCCAATTTATCTCCTTTTTTTAAAGATTGGTTGAGCTATCTAACCAGACGGCTGCGCGGTGAACACAGATGAGATAGGCAAAAGTAGTCGTACTAAGCCCAAAACGACACAGCTATGCAGGTAGTGGTAGGTAGTGGTGTGGGGCGCTTGGGCTCACCTCTTGCAATTGGTAGTGGAGCGGTGGTTGGTCGGGGGCGTGCGCCGCCACGCCGGCGACGAGCGTCCGCAGCGCGGCCTTCGAGTCGTCCGCCGCGGAGGTGAGTGCGGGGGCGGGGGACGGGGCGGGCGGGCGGCGCGGCGGCGGCGGCGAGCGCGGCGCGAGCAGGCTCTGCGCAGGCCGCGCCGACAGGCGTCCGCTCTGAAAGCGTACGCACACACGTTCAATACTGGACCAGAACCACATGGATCTGCATGGATCGAGTACACCAGCACAAATTTAAAAAGAGCTGAGATTAACATCACGTGCCTTTCCACAACCACACCCCTTAATCATACAAGACAGCCCGAATGAGCATTTTATCTTAACATTTTTGTCATCACCAGCACCTTATTTTTTTAGTTTGCCTTTGCACACGAAGAATGGTTTTACATAGAAAGTTCTTCTCACCCACCGTGTCACAGAGAATTCCGAGGTTGTTTAAAAAAGCCTAATGGAACTGATGCCGCAGCAGCAAAGTGGGAATAATTCTATAGGGACATGTACGCACCGCGGCCACGCCGACGACGGTGTGCTGCGCGGACTTGCTGGTGACGGGCGCGATGCGGACCAGCTTCTGCTGCGGCTTCGAGCTCGCTGCAACACACCACCCTCATACACCCTCCAGCCTCCAGCCTCCACGTACACAGGCCAATGGCAGAATGAGAACTTCATGTTTGGCGATTAAGGCTGTTAAATACTAACATTGGTTGGAGCTCAACAGTTGGTCTAATGTCTGAGTTTCCACTTTGTTTGCTGTTATGTCTTTTTAGGGTTCCGTACTCAAAGGGTGCCAACGGAACCCTATTAATAAACCTCCGCTGTCCGTCCCTTCGTCTGCCACAAGGCTATATCTCATGAACCGTAATAGGTAGGCAGCTGAAATTTTCACAGAGTGTGTATTTATTTTGCTGCTATAACAAAAATGGGCAAAATTAATAAATAATCAAAATTAAAGGGGGCCCCATACAAAAAACGGGATTTTTAAATGTTTATTCTTGTTCGATGGTACGGAACCCTTCACATGCAATTTCGACTCGCACTTGGCCGATTTTTTCACTTGTGCAGCATGCACGTATTTTGTGTTCAAGATGTGAATGCACGTTTATATACTATGAAGTATTTTTGAGTCGCCCGCCCCCGCTACACTTTTCATCACGAGTGAGACATAAACTTGTATTCATATCTTGAACAAAAAGTTGCATGCTGCACAAGCGAAGAATAGACATGGAAGTAAACGGAAGTGGAAACTCGGACAGTAGGCCGCAGCCCCAAACATAGCTGTCAGGCAAACTATATTTAGTCACCCAATTTTAGAATTTAACAAGGGCTCACCAATTTTCTCCTTCGATTCGGAATTCGACAAGTAACATATTATATAAACAGATATTATGGAAGTGGTGTTACAGATATGGGAACAAACTCCATAGATACAAACGTCGTAGATGTTGTACTTTTGGGGGGTTTTATATAGAACAAGACATAGATGGCTAATACAGGACCTACTACTAGTAGTATTCGACAACACACTGCATTGACATAGGCAATTTCATTACTCACTCAAGACATTTAATGTATGCCGATGACAAAAAGGTAATAAAAGTAATTAACGAATATACCGATTGCGAGAACCTTCAATCTGATCTGATCCTGCTTTCTAAATATTATAAACTTAACAGAATTAATGTTAATGCCGATAAATGTCTACAGATATCGTTTACCCGCAGTGTGAAGCCAATAATTTTTAAATATGCAATGAACAATGCTCCAATAAATAAAGTAGCTTCAGTTCGTGACCTATGTGTAATATTAGACGAAAAACTACTTTTTTCTGAAAATTTAGATGCTATTACCGACAAGGCGTATAAAAATCTTGGTTTTATTATGCGCGTAGGAAAACCCTTTAAAAATATTGATTGTTTCAAAACATTGTTTTATGCCTATGTTCGAAGTGTACTAGAATATGGGTCATGCATATGGTCTCCTCAATACCTAACTCACAAAGCTCAAATTGAACGGATCCAGTCAAAATTTATGAAATACGTTAATTTTAAATCAAAGCATAAGTTACATTCCTACTTAGATAGATGTAATCATCATAACTTCTTAACACTTGAAGAGCGCCGGATTTTACTAGACATGTCGTTCCTCTTTGATTTGGTAAATAGTCGAATAGATTGTCCCGAGCTCGTTGGTGAAATCACCTATAATGTACCAATCCGCCGCACACGACACACTCATCTATTTCATACTCAACTACACCGCACAAACTACGCCCAAAATTCTGTTCTTTCACGACTCGTTTATACCTATAACAGTAGTTTTAGTAATGCAGATCTTTTTTCAACCACAAAACGCAATTTTAAAAATATGATTAAAAAACACTTACTTTTGCAAAGACAAGAGTAATACAACTAATTGACAATTCATTTATAAACAATCACTTGCAAGCAAACCCTATCACTCCAACGCAAGTATATAAATATATATACAAATATACACACCCTCACACGCTCTCACCCTCAGCCTCTCTCACAAACCCTCTCACCCTCGCACACCCACACACATACCCACACACTAACGTACACTTTTGTAACTCACCCTACCTACACAAACATGCGCAGGTAATGTAATGTAATGTATACTACAATGTATTTTCACTTGTTCTCATTTTTTCTCTTTTCACGCATTTTATACTACCTACTTACTTATATTAATCTACAAAATTGTAAAGGTAATTAGAGGAAATCTGTAATTGGCTTTAGTTTAAGGTAATTTTAATTTTTAAAAATTGTACTAGATATGTAAGCTGTTGATTTCCCAAATAAAATAAAATAAAAAAATAAAATTCCTAAAGGACCTAGATACAATGCCAGAAACATTTGAGCACAACATTGATTCGAGACTATTTGAGCACGACACCTACTTCAAAACAGTAAAAATAAGTGGAGTAGTGAGACCTTGCGCGTCGGGCAGCAGCAGCGTGGCGGCGGCGGCGGCGGGGGGTGCGGGGGTGGGGGCCGGCGCGAGGCGGCCCGCGCGCTGGCTCGGCGTCGTCACCAGCCGGATGTACTGCACCTGCCGGCGGCACACGCACCACGTTAGGTTTAGTTAACACCGAAATACACCACACATTTTTATGCTGGAAAAATAAAACAAAAATAAGTAGCACATATACAGGGGATGAATTTTTCAAGTGGGTCCTCAGGGCCAAATCTGAAACTTAATTCTCAAACCACCTACACTAGACGATTGTATCCACCTGCATTCAGGATCACAAAATTGTGTTCTTATTTCAAAAGTGTATGGTCTTTTCAGTTGAAGGCCATGATAACAGAATGAAAACAAGATTTTAAACAATTTGATTAGTGAAGGTATTAGTAATGCATGAATACTTGAAAATTGGAAAAATCAACACTTTCCTTTACTTTTTTATTTGCTGCAAACCACCACTATGCCCTTATATCTAATGGGTGAGGTGGAAGAGATTGCCATAAGGCAATAACATCACCCATTGGATGAAGGAAAGCATGCAGTAGGTAGTTAACAATTATAATATGTTTTTATGTTCTCCTTTTTATCTTTTCAGAAATGTACTCTGCATTGTATGTTTTACTGTTCTTTTGTTTTTCTGTGTACTTATGTCTTCTTCATCCAATAAATGGTTATTATTATTATTCACAGTATATATTTATTATTATTATTATTACTTTGCTGTATGATATTACTTCACAGGATTTGTTCCTTAAGGTCGGCCCGTAAGCACCTGAAAATTTCGCCTCCCATACAAACGTAGTTTACTAATAATTTGAAAACCACTGTTCCAACTTACTTGATATTTGGTATCTAATATTAGGCTACAAATATCTGTGTCTGCATGCCTTTGTTTTTTCGGTAAATGTATTCTGGGTCAAACCACAGAGAAAACAAAATTCGTATGAAGATTTTCTTTTTGTATTCATTTCATTCGGTTTGGATTTTTCAAAAAAACAAAAGCATGCTGTCACAGATATTTGTTACCTGATCTTAGATATTAAATATCAATTTAATTGGAATAGCAGTTTCCAAATGATTAGTAAACTACGTTTGTATGGGGAGCATAGCTTTCGGGCCGTTCTTAAGAGCGACACATTGACTGGTGCAATAATAGAGGTGCTTTATTTTTTAAAACGAGTTCTGTTTCAGGCTAGGAAAACGATTTTTCCGAAAATCTAATAATGTCGTTTTGGTTTTTATCAAAATTGGCCTCATGACTCCTTTGGGTGTGTTTCGCTATTTCTTATAATTTCGGATTTGGCCCTGAAGGCCCACTTGAAAAATTCATTTAGCTATTCAAAATTAGTCTGGCGTATGCATAGTCTATAGAACCATTCATGTCGTTTATAAGTTATAGAATATAATCGAGAAATCTTTGGCCGACATGATTGCATGGGCAGCTCAGCGGTACAGCAGTGGACATATAATGTTGGACAGTTTGAATCCTACTGTAGATGAATGTCCAGACCCAAAACGTTTTCTGAACATTCTCAAGATCTGATTAGAACACTTCGCTGCATAAATTCAAACCGAGATAACAGTAATGTAGTATCCATTAGAAGGAACTGTCAAATCTATAATGTGTTTCTACGGTTCGTGCTTACCCCCTTGCCGGGCACATTGATCTGGTGTATCTGCGAGGTGGCTCCGGCCGCCGCCGCGCCCGCCGCCCGCAGCACCACGCTGTGCCCCGCGCCGCCCGCGCCGCCGCCGCTCGAAAGCACCAGCTTCTTGGTCGCGCCACCACCTGCATCGCCCATCTCACATGCACTCTCGCTGTAAAGCTGCGTACACTACGACATTTTAACATACTCCTTAAAACAGGCAAGAGCGCCACATATATAGCTGTTATTATATGTTATTCACTTTAAATTTTATACATTGAGTTGCTGCCAGATCGATACGTTCAAAAGAAGAATGGGCCAAAATGTATAGGCAGCGACCAGAGCGGCCACGAAAGAAAGAAACATGGCCCTCCAGTTGAGTCATGTTTTATTCATGTCCACTTGATGAGTCCTAAATCAAACGTTGTTGTGGTACCAAGTGGCTGAGGTGTATCCCAGATAAGATATTGGCCAATTCAAAAACTCTTTTTACCAGCAAATAATTATAAAGACCATGGATTTTTATTTTGTGTGCGGAGGTGGAAGGAATTCTCAATTAGAAAAAAAAAATGTCTTCAAGCCATTTAGTCAGCCCGTTACAAAACTAACTGTCTAGTAAAAGAAATAAGATTTACACTACAAATATTTGTTTTCTTATTAATTTAGCACGACAATAATAAGCAAGTAAAATTTAATACAGTATAATGATAAAATAGGAGATTTTGAAAATACGGAACATAGTGTGTTCATTACATAGAAAAAATACTTTTTCAGTAATTTTACAACCAAATTAAAAACATATCCAGCTTGTCAGCCTCGGAAGCCCAGTGGTGCGGCGCCTTGAGATTCGATAAGCTGGGTAAGCACCTCTGAGCGTGGTTGGGTTCTGGATGGGTGACCATTTTCAACCATTGAGGCTAACAGTGGTTCGGATTCCTCGTAAAACTATAGGTCCCCTTCCTTACTTACTAAGTGGTAGCGTTAATCCCGCCCGGGTTGGTACCATCGCATTGAATCGAAGCGGCAATGAAAATAGACCATCTTTTCCATCCAGATCAATGTAGCAATATAAAGAATGTCCTGGCATGGCACCTAGTTCCCATGTAGTGTGTAAGGCTAATATCTGACGTTCAATTTGCTATTAGCCATCGATGTCCAGTTACATATAAAAAGAACGAAAAATCAGTTCAGGAAATTCGATTTCTGCATATAAGTGTTCAAGCATATGCAATGTGTGTTAGATTTAGATTTTGTGCTTGATTGCTATGCTGCAACAATACTACACTCACCGTGCGCGGTGCCCGGCGCGAGCCGCGGCGGGGACTTGAGCGCGAGGAGCTGCTGGGGCCGCGGCTTGGCCACGCGCAGCACCTGCTGCGTGCCCCACTTGCTGGGCGACACCTGCTAACGACCGGTCGCGATCAACACCACTCACCTCATTGCTATATTGCTTTCGGCTCATAATTTGAGCGGCTCATAGCCCAGTGGCGCATGTCTAGCATACCAGGGGTCTGGGTTCAATACCTCGCTTACACCACTTTCTTTCTCATTCTGAGTTGGATAAGTGCATTTCGTCACAAATTCGAGCTGCTCCATGGTTCGGAACCCATGTAAAACTGTAGGTCCCCTTCACCTTCTATGTGGTAGGGTTAAAGCCCGCCCAGGTTGGTTTCATCGCATTGGATGAAATAGATGGTCGAAGCGGCAATGAAAAATTGAACATGTTTTCCATCCAGTCCAATGAAGCCGTGCTCATAAATGGAAGGTCCTGGCATGGCGCCCAATTCCTTCGGGAATGTGGTGTATTGGGCTAATATCATAACGGTAGTTGTGTGGTATTAGCCATCTATGTCAGGTTGCATAAAAAAAATCACCTATCAAAGATTTACGCAATATGTCAAGACGAATGTGTTGATATGCATTGGGAAAGTATTGTTGAAAGCACAAGTGCTAGGAACCTTCCTGTCCATAAACAAATAAGAAGTTGTTTCTAAACACTTGCTTTGCCTGTATTTTCCTGTGCTAGCAGAGAACGTGTTAGTTTGAATATAAGTTCTGCATATTTTTTACTACAAACTTTTATTTAACTTGCAATGTTTGTATGTATGTACGTATGTATTGTTAGCTGAATTAGAACCATTTCCTTTTATATGATGGAGTTGGATTTTAATATGTTGGTTCAGTTCAGATGACAATGCATTTTTATGGTAATCATGACTGACTGGACATCGAAACAAAGAACTCTTCAACGGTCAACAGCACGAACACCAAATTTTTCTATACGCATTCAACCCATCTTCTTTCTTGTCACCATGAGATGGTTACTGCAACCAAGGTTGGCTCCTAACGAGGGAAGTCCTCAAAGTTTAACAACATATACAAGAAATGTGGTTTACACATTGAATTAGGATAATCCATTCTAATGTTGAGATTCATAAATATTACTTGTACTTGGCTAACCCCACTTTTCACCACCTCCAGCTACCTGAAATCCTAAAGTTAACTTTCCGTTGCATTGCATATTTGTATGGTGTAACCGAAAGGTAACTTTAGGATTTTTGTAGCTGGAGATGGTGAAACCGGGCGTAAGCCAAAGTATGTCTTCCGCCTGTCAGTTTTGACGTAAAATGTATGGAGGGAATGTCAAATTTGACTTTCGGAAGCCATTCTTTGGCTAAGCCAAGCACGAGTAAGATCTATGAATCTATGCATAAGTATCACCATGACATGGCTACTGCACTCAAGGTTGGCTCCAAACAAGGGAACTCCAAGGTTAACAGCACAGACACCAGGCGGGGTGAGGCGGGGTGTGGCGGGGAGTTACCTGCTGCTGCAGGGTGTAGAAGCGCGTGCTGTTGTTGCTGGCGCCGCTCACCAGCTTGGCCATGATGGTGCCGGGTTCGCCACCGCTGTCTGTACACACACACGCACGCCATTCATCCAACTTCATTTATTCTTTTATTCCTGGGCATAGCAGGCTCACATCGAATCTAGTGCTCTGCTGTTTTTGAAGCCCTGTCCACATTCTACAAATAAATCACACTGTGGTCACTAAGACGTTACATCTTCAGGACAAATGGCTTCTTTTAGTGCTGGACGACTCATAAACAGTTCATGAATGTTGGAAAGAAACACATATGTAGCACTTCCGATAGAAGGAAATCATTGTTATTGTTAATAGTGTGATAACAGTTGAGTGTTTTCAGTTTGATAAAGTCATAAGTAAAACAATGTTTAATGTAATAATGACCACAAGTTTTGATAATAAAAAAAGAAATGAAGTAGACACTTAGTCTATTTATAATTTAAAAGTAAAACTGCATGCAAGTATCTGGCGCTTTGATTTATCAGCTAGGCAGTGACATGCACAATGTTTAGTTTTTTTTAAACTAAGAATGAGGGCTTTAGCTATTTGGCATTACATGTTTAAAATATAGCCAGAACATCAATTTATCTTTCAACTTTTTTTTTGAATTTCT
This sequence comes from Incurvaria masculella, assembly GCA_946894095.1. Taxonomy (NCBI): domain Eukaryota; kingdom Metazoa; phylum Arthropoda; class Insecta; order Lepidoptera; family Incurvariidae; genus Incurvaria; species Incurvaria masculella. The sequence goes on along the minus strand of OX335657.1, from coordinate 18,487,048 downwards.
AAACCAGTTGGAATTTTGGAAAGTCAAAAAGCAGGAATTTTGAAAAATAATTAAAAGTGGTTTTACTTTTGCTCGTATAAAACTAGATGCAATCAGATGTGCTCGCGTCTTCAGCGTGAATGTTGATTGTGAAGGTAGCGAGCATGAGACACGAGACGGTGGGGCGGTACTCACTCTGCACTAGCATCTTGGTGAGCAGCGGGTTGCTGCCGGCCGCGGCGACCGTCCCCCCCGCCTGCACACACACACACGCGCACACGCGTGTAGCCTTTGAAAAATCTCCTTAAGGAACATCGACCATGTCCCTGAGGGATCTCAGATTTTAGAGGCCCTCTCACTCCGAGGATACCAGTGGTTCAAGTTTAAAGAAAAAAAATATTATTGTCTGACCACTGGAACTTTCAGATATCGATTTTGAAAGGTTTCAGCTATAAAATTCAAAATGGCAAGCCTTTTTTAGGGTTCCGGACCCAAAGGGTGAAAACGGAACCCTATTACTAAGCCTCCGCTGTCCGTCCGTCCGTCCGTCCGTCCGTCCGTCCGTCCGTCCGTCTGTCCGTCTGTCACAGGGCTGTATCTCAGTAACCGTAACAGGTAGACAGCTAAAATTTTCACAGAGTGTGTATTTATTTTGCCGCTACAACAACAAATAGGTAAGATTAAAAAATAATTAAAATTAAAGGGGGCTCCCATACAAAAAACGTGTTTTTTTTGTTTTTTTTTACGATGGTACGGAACCCTTCGTGTGCGAGTCCGACTCGCACTTGGCCGGTTTTTTAAATGTGCTGTCATACACCACAATCAAAACGTTTCGTGACAACCCTGACATTTAATACGGTGAAGGTGTTTTATCTCAAAAATGGATGCTAATGGTATTGCTGTGCACCGCCGCATAAGAAAATCACAAAATAAATAAATAATGGGTGCAGAATAAAAAACAGCTATAGATAGTTTTTGCCCAAATTTAGTTAGTATAGAGGGTATAGAGTGTTGCAACTTCCACTACATACAATTTATGAAAATATTATAGAGATATTTAATTACATGGGAGATTATAGAGATTAAGAAAATGTTATAAATGACTCGCCATTGTTTTGTACTTTGTATGGATTGCAATAAAGAATAATATTATTATTATTATTGTAGTTTGATGGCGCTTTATACATTCTATGGCTGCTGTTAGATTTTCGACTGTGTCGTAGCTGTTTTTGTAGACTTTATGTACATCGAACAATAAAAAATCTAGAGTTCGTACCAATCCAATTTGTTTCCAATTGAATTTGAACAACAATACCAGTAGGCAGAGAGACTCTAAAGTGATACAAGACGTCGCACTCGGGACATACAGGCGTATCTCACAATTATAGCTTTTATATAGATATATAGAATACATAAATTAATTTATATGCTCTATAATTTATGTTTAAACTCTTAGCAAAGCTTCTTCCCAGGTTATTTTTTACAGCATCATTTGCAGTATATTCACTAAAATTTGCAAGAAAACAGAGAAACTATCACCTTTTCAACTCAACTGCAAATTAAAAAAATATGAGATACACCTGTACGTCCCGGGCGCGACGAAGTGATCTACCTTTTTAGTAAAACACTACAACAAGTGATAGTGTTTAAAGTTACATAGTAACGAGTGGCCTCGAAATTTAATTGTGTTTTCACATTTACACACAATTTTAAAGACAGTTTGTAAATTTTTAGAATGACTTGGTTAACTTTTTGATTTTCATCTCTTACATAACAATATTTTATGGCATTGGAAATGAATGGATAATCACGATATCAGTCAAACACAGAAATTCAGAAAGGTGTTAAAAGCAGTAAAATACAATGCAATTCAATCGGCGAATGAAAGTGGGGGAAATGTGCAGGGTTACTGCAGATTTTTTGCCATGGCTGTAGATTTGTCATGGGGTGAAGATACAATATTTCTTCCACATCGTGACATGCAGTTCGCTCAACGCAGTGAGAACTATGATCATCCCTGAATGAGAGCAGTATGTACGCTCATACAGTGGAATGTACAATCGACATTGGTGAGTACGTACGCATACCTGCGGCTCTGTCTTGATGTAGTGCACAGTGGGCGCGGCGGCGGCGGAGGGGACGGCGGCGGAGGGAGCGGCGGCGGCGGCGGCGGCGGAGGAGGCCGGCACCAGCTTCACGCGCGCGCCACCGCTCACCAGCATCACCTGCTGCTTGTTGAGCTGACCTGCAGCGCATGGAGCAATCCAGTGAGCAATGTCCAGGGTTACTCGCAACTTTCAGATGAATTTATTTCAAAATAACTACACTTACAGCCGACTAATACACTACAGCCAAAATCTGCCCTTATTTCAATAACAATTCTATTGATGCTATTAATTTATTATTTATTATTATATTTTAATGATTACTCTTCTTTTTCTTTATGTTTTTTTTTTGTTATCTTGCTATCTGCAATCAGTCAGTTGACTATGAGCAGATGAGTTGTGTGGATGTGGTCATGATGAGTTTGTGCTCCAGCGAGAACTCATTTTCTTGATTTCTTGATTTGATTTGACTTCCTTTTTTTTACAATATTTTTTTATGCTAGCTTTGCTGATTTTGTAAAATTTAAGTTTAGTAAGAGTTTATTTAAAAATCAAGACTGAAGTGAGCCTCTTGCCATGATAACCACTTTTTATGCTTTAATTTTATGAAATGTAAATGTTTGACGATTCCAAGTGTTCCCTGCGTCCCAAAGAAGGATAAATAAATATAATGCAATGTCAAACATTGCCATAGAAAAGCAAACGGACGCACCGATAAGCGTCTTGCCGGACTGCACAACGCCGCTAATGGCCATCTTTTTGACGACAGTGCCCTTGGCCAGCGGCAGCAGTTTGGCGGCGCCGGAGCCCGCGCCCGCCCCCACCCCCGCCGCGCGCCGCTCCGCCGGCGCAGGCTTGGGAGCTATAGCGATCTCCCGCACGCCCACCGCCGCGCGGGCAACCTGGACCTGCACATTCGTTGTTAGCATTGAAACTTATAGGGTCAGTTTACATTGCGTGTGGGTACTGTTAAGGTGTGGGTGTAATGTAAACTGACCCTTAGTTTTAAAGGAAGCGGCACCTGCATACCATTAAAACAATAGATCACCTCAAACAATGTCAGTTAATAAATGTAGGAAACCGAGAATTAGTAACATATTAGAAGTATGTAACATCCTTTCGCAAATTTGTCACCGTCTTTTATTCAATCTCCATAGAAACCCAGTCGAATCGGCCACACGCCCGCTATGAAATAAAAAAATATAATTTTGGGACGCACATCGGGACAATTTTGACAAAATAAGGACAGTCAGAAAACCTTCACACAGCAGTTCACAGGGAGATCAGTGGCAGTAGTGGCGGGCACCCCTGGGAGACGAGACCCCGCATCAGCTGGCTAACCAATTGGTCCACCTCAGCAAGTTACATCAACCAATTGATCAGCGCATCTATGTTTCGAGACCGCACTAGCGTAGATGCATGACTGAATATGGTGGTTAATGAAATAATTTATTCACATAATTGCCTACTAGATACGGTCGTTAAGGTGGCCCTTCCCGACGGGCAACTCAAACTCATTTTTAGATGCTTTTTTTTTGTTGACTAATCCACGTTTAAACTTATTATATAAATTGCACAGAAGTTTTGAACTTTAGGCCCTTGTAAATTTAAAACCAAACATAATTTTACAATGCCAATGGTCAAGAAATATCTAGTTCGATTAAATAAAGCTGTTATATAATATATATATAAAGAGTATAATTTTGGATCTCCGACAAGAAATATTTGCATGGTTTTCTTTCCACATTTGTATGGGTAATTAAGTGGGAAGGCCCACCTTAAAAGTGATTTACGTACATGGTGTGCCCGGTGGGTACCTGCAGGGGTCGCGCAGTGGGCTGCAGCTGCTGCTGGTGCTGCAGCACGGCCTGCACGCTCTGCTGCAGCGGGAGCTGAATCACGGGCTGCGCGGGAGGCGGCGGCGGCGGCGGTTGCGTGAGCTCCGCGTACTCGCGCTTCACCGACTGCACCAGCTGCTCGAGCTCCATGTCGTCGCTCACCTGCGCTCACCGTCCGTTCTCTCACTACGCCACCATTAGGAAGGTGGCTACCGTGTGCTTAAGTAAGTACCGAGAAACCATTATTCGGTTACAGATTTCAAATGGCTGACTAATACCGAACTTGGATTCCTAGGCATTTTATATTTTGGCCCACAGAGCTAGTAGTTAGCCCCATTCTTGTGTCTGTAGCTGTTCTTTAAACATTTATGTACCAGCTGAGGTACCCGGCTCCGCTCGGGGCAATGTAGTTTCGGACTGAAGTCGGGCAGAACCTAATATTTTATATTATATGAGTTCCCCATACAAACTTGCATCCCCCTCTTCACCCCCTTTGAGTTTAGTTTTTGCCACAAAAGGTAGCCTATGTCCCTTCCCAAGATCCACACTCTATACCAAATTTCCTGAAAATTGGTTCAGTGTGTAAAAACATAACAGACAGTTACTCTCGCATTTATAATATTATAACATGGAGGTATGGATGAGAAACAACACACTGCAATTGGATTTTTTTTTTATGCGACCTGACATGGATGGCTAATACCACACAACTACCGAATTAGGTGCCATGCCAGGACCTTCCCTTTATGAGCACGGCTACATTGAACTGGATGGAAAACACGGACTATTTTTCATTGCCGCTTTGACCATCTTTCATTCAATGCGATGGTACCAACCCGGGCGGGCTTAATCCCTACCACCTAGTAGGGGAAGGGGACCTATAGTTTTACATTGATTCCGAACCATGGAGCAGCCCGCATTCGTGACTAAATGCACTTATCGAACTCGGAAAGAGAAAAACAGTGGTGCATGTCAGAATTGAACCCAGTTTTAACATTAAGGCAGTTAAATTACAGTGAAGATCTGGCAAGACACTTACAGAACATTTTTGTTTCTTGTCCACGTATAGCTCGATTGCTTTAAGTTCGTGGACAGGGATACCTTACTCATTGCTTGCATATTTTTTTATGCGGTCTTATAGCCCTAGTACATCGAGGGTGACATTACGACGACATGAAGCTATCAAATGTGCTTAAAAACCAATTTGGAAAAAAAACACACTGTAGGTTAACAAATCTATTCATGTGTATGCCTTGACCGCTTTAACTTAAAACAATCGACCTATTGCATGTTATCGCCATTTGATACTTACACCAGGACCTCTTAAGGTGCCCGACGACGCCCATGGGATTTCAAACTTTCAGGTGGGCTGCGAAAAATCATGCCGGCCGGCCAGATGCTTCTTCACACCATGTTTGAAGGACCCGAGGTTGTACTTTGGGGGAAATACCTCGGAAGGGAGTTCATTCAATTGTTTACCGACTTTACTTGACTATTATGCTTAACTTCTCCATTAATTATTAATTAAATTACGTTTGAAGACTCCCAGATATCAATTCAATCGGAACAGTGGTTTTCAAATGGTTTACTACCATGTTTGTATGGAGAGCATAGCTTACGGGTCAATTAATACTTAACACTAGAGCATAAAAAGTACAAAAGCATATGGTTCCTTTCACGTAAGCATTTGTGTTACATTCAACATCATTAAAATGCGTATACGTACGAGATACCAAGGAAGAGATGTTTCTTTCAATGTGACTCCAGCAATAAACAAAAACACTTGAGAACCTGAAAAACCTCGTTACGATAACAAAGTGTAATGTCTCACGGAGTAGCGTGTGTGTGTGTGAGCGGCGGGTGTGGGTGTGGGGGGCGCCCGCTGCACCGTGAGCACCTCCTCCTCGCCACCGAGCGCCGGCATGTCGCTACCCACACCCACGTCATAGTCGTGCAGTCCCACTGGAACCAGTTTTACTTACATCACTTATATGTTTATTTCCTTTACACTATCAACAGGGCGTGTAGAAATTAGAGCAAAGAGAAGAAAAGAGCCCGAATCCTTCAGACCAGATCCAGTTAACAGAAATACTATTTGAGATACATCATTGTCAGCCTCAATAGCCCAGTGGCGCGACACTTCGGCGATCTAAGTTTCCAAGTTCGTTCCGATCTAAGTTGGAATAATTAGTCTAAGTTTACAAAAGTGAAAGTGAAAAAAAATTAAAACCAGCTTATAAAACTTACCATGTTTTCCATTCAGTTCAATATAACCGTGTAATATAAGCAAGGTCCTGGCATGACATAGTTTCCATGTGGTGTGCTAGGCTAATATACTGGGTTTGGTATTAGACATCCGTGTAGACGTTCCATAAAAAACTCTCAGTCCAACGTGCGTTTGCCAATAGAACGGTTACCCAAAATCAGGATCGTATATAAATAATTTTGTATTGTTTGATTTCTTTGGTATTTTGTTCTAAACACTTTTTGATTTATTCATTTACTGATTTAAAAAAACTGGCTTTCATTTACAAGTGCAAGTAGCGCAACCGAACGTAAGGTTGTATGAAAAAAGTGAATTTCAGCCTGCACTGTACCGATCTCATCGCCTCCCGTATCCATCATCATGTGCTGCTCCTCCATATAGTGGCACGCCCCGCTGCCCACCTCCACACCCACCATGCCCTCGTCGGCGAACTGCACCTGAATACACACACCAACCGCTATAACATTTTGCACTTTGTTGTTTACCAACTCCGGCTGTTTGGCTTATTACGGAACTACATATATCAAATCTTCCCTTTAAAAGACATTGGTCTGGAGATGAAAATTCGCTTGTTTAGCTTTAGAGAGGAGGAATGCTGGAAATAGGTCTCCCTGAGTTAATAATGTCAAGGCCATCCGAAACATGTATAAAATACACTCACCCCGTCTAAGTGTAGTACCTCCTCCATTGCGTCTAAAGTTTTGGTTCGGCCAATAAACACAAACTATAGAAAGTTCTTCGACTATTCAGCACAATCGCACAATAGTTCAAACTCCGCCGCCATTTTAGACTGACATCGAACTGTCAAATTGCCTCCGCGGGACAATAAACTTCGAAACTTTGTCGTGTCGTAATTCACGTAACTTCCTTTGCTAAACACTGCGTAACAAGATAGTTAACCTAATTTTGATTAAAATTACATAAAACACGTAACGATCAAGAGTTCCCAATATTTTTAAAATATCGAAAATACGTCGCGGCGCTCATTTCAATTTTCGAATCGTACCAACATGACCAACACGAAAAAATTTGACAGCTGACGCAACGGAAGCGTTCAATATTCTTATTTTTTGCGTTCAATTCCCGTTGTGAGCGAAACTGAGGAGGAGGTACGAGAAAACGTACGTCCGCTCGCGACTCACCTATGCAGCCCCAGCATGGTATATGCTAAGCTCAGCTACTCAGAGGAAGAGAATCAAGGTCCAGCAAAACGTCACCCTCCGCATGATAGTGGGGGCCGGGCGCTTCGTCAGAAATGACATAATCGCCAACGACGTGCAGATGCCACTGGTGGAGGAATTCATTGTGAAGCTCGCGCGCTGCATGTTTGAGCGCGCCGATGCTTCACCATGTGGTGAAGCATCGGCCTCAACTCACCAATCTTGCTCCCCTGCACGCACGGCCACCCGAAGGACGTCCGCTGCCCCGAGAGCTGCTGCTGCACTCCCCGTCGTTCGGCCAGGAATGACGTGGTCGAATGCAGCGCCTGCCCGATGGCTTGATGAAATGATGCCTAGCCCGCCGCTAGCTTATAGCGGCTGACCAAGAGCCGGCACTGCAGAGCATGCCGAGAAGCAGTCCGGGCAATAGGGGATACCCTTAGACCCGTACCTGCACACAAATCGTGCAGAAGACCCAGACGACGACGACGACGTCTAATTTTTTTATTTACAGTGTTATTCAGAGTGGGCGGAGTAACTTTAGTACGCGGGTTAAGGTGGGACTATTGCCGTATTAAGGAAAATTAAGTTCAGAGAGCGGAATTAGTGTTAGTCCTCGTAATGGCGGCAGACTTACCTCCGGACTAAGCCCGTACTAGCGGTAATTTTGTAGCTGACAGTCGTATTCAAAGAGAGCTGTCAAAGCTTTGTGTCGTATAGAATCAAATTCCGCCAGATCCAGAAAGGTATATTTTACAGTATTCCAAATTTCCTGCTGGCAAAGGATGGGCTTGAGTTATATTTTTAAAAAAATGGTTAAAAAAAGTACTCTATGTATTATTAAACGATGAAATTATGAATGATTGCAGTTCACAAGTTATGCTATAAATTCCAACAATAAAAATTGGATGTAGCGGATATTGATAATGACTCATGGATTTAAAGGGTTTTGTTTCTCACTGAAGTGGATAAGGCGGAAATTGATCCCAACTATGCCAGCTCTTCGTCGACTCACAGGGTGCTCCGAGATATGGAAAAAATGCAATAAAAACATAACTTTTTCAATCAGTCTCACAATTTTTTTTTGTAATATTAATGTTAGTATGACAACTCTAAACATTAGCAAAAAGAAAATTAAAAAAATAAACATTTATTTAATTCTATGTAAGTTAGGTACTTATACAAAAAATTAAACAAAATCTTCATTTTCCTCAAGTGGCACGCACTCCAGGTGATCGCGCTCTTCAGAGTTTTCGTTACTTTCTTCAATATCCTTATAATACATCAGGCTTTCAATAGTTCTCCAGTCTTCACCGTAGTGTTTTGATAAAAGGTAAGAGACATCAGACATTTTTTTTATGTTAATTATATTGCCAGTACATCTGATTGCGGGTACCAGATCCGAGCAACTTTTTCCTTTCTTAGTAACATATTTTGGTCGGCCAAATTCACTTCTGTAGTTTTCCTCCCCTTGTATGCTAACGTTTTGACGTCTCTTTTTCAGTACAAATCTTTTGGATGGATTGAATTTGAAGTGCCAGCTTCCAGGAGATTTAAATACTTTAGTCACTTCGTTCTTCCAGTCATACACTTCAACATCCACACCCAAATGCTTTACGACAGTCGAGTTATTTCTAAATATGTCCACATACATTTTTGGGTCGCATATAACAGACAGTTTCTTCGTTTCCTTTTCAATTCTTGCAAAAACCCTGTCCGGTGGTAGAAAGGAGTGCCCAACCATTGGGAATATAATTTCAAGTCTTTTCACGTGCGGTGGTGCATTGGAATAAAGCCATTTTGTGCACATGCCCACAAGAGTTGTATTCTTATTTTGGCCGCCACAGCCATCAGCAAACAGTCTCACTCTTTTTCTATCGCTGGGAATATCCAGGCTGACCAATGCATCAAAAACTGCACTTGCTATTTCTGATGAGGATTTTGGATGTTCATTTTCACACCAGTAATACGTTCTTACGTTAACTAAAGTGTCTTTAGAAGTACCAATAACAACTGTGAAATTGTATAAATTGAACTGTCTGCTAAAGTAAGCTGCTTGGTCAGGCAGTTTAGGCAGTGGGCTGTTCTTTTGGCAGTCGAATGAAAGTGAAATGGTATCGTCATCTTCTTTTTTCAACATATTATAGAATGCTTTGGCTTTCAGACAATGTAATCCTTTCTGGGCTATGTATAATTGTTTTTCTTCGTTGTTGGGTGCAGTTTCAATTTTTCTTTTTAATTCAAAACATCTGGAGCAAGTATCTTTCAAGGGAGAACCAAAACCTACGTTGTACTTGTGGTTAAAGATATTTCTAAAAAATGATTGTTTAACTTTTAGAGGCGTTGCAACTTGATTTTCATACATTTTCCACAGTTTTTTTTATGTTCAATTCAGGTGGTAAATATAGTCTGATGGACGATTTGGCCCAGCAATAATGAGGTTCGGCTGCTTCTATAGACTCAATAAATTTCATCACACTCATTCTTCTCTCATCGTAACGTGTTTTTTTATGATTTTCACCTCGATTCTCTTTAGCAATACTTCCTCCATCGTTAAACGATCTCTGTAGAATTCCAGTAACTCTATCTTTCCCCACTTGCAAAATTTTAATAAAAGCACTTTTACATACCCGGATTTGTTTGTGCGGATTTCTTATTGTTACAAAGTAATTAGCACTTATATTCTTTGGACCTCTAGACTGATCTTTGAGTCTTGTTCTGGGGCATTTTGAAAGAAGGCAATGTTTCAATATGAAGTTGTCTTAGTCAACCTTGTTCTTCAGTTTATAAAAATTTTGGTGATACCGAGCTACATCTTGCGTCTTCAATGTAAGGCATTTAAAAGTTGTGTTTGTTTTATGTTTGCAACTTGGGAAAGAAGGCAGAATATCTGAAAATAAAAAATAATCTTAATGTAAGAACTGAAGCTTAGGTTGCCTTTCCTGTGCATGTTAAGTCTAAAAACATGTACGAAGTTGTATCATAATCGGGTGAGCAGTTTAAAAGTAAGTCAGATAAAATTTTAAAATATAGTTGGTTAAAGAGACTATGAAAATAGTCCATGTTGTCCATCCAGTTCAATGTAGCTGTCCAATATAAGGAAGATCCTGGCATGGCACCTAGTTCGCATGTAGTGTATTCGGATTATATCATAACATCATAATAATAGGTATTTTATAAGCCATCTGTGTCCACTTCCGTAAAAACATTAATATTTTTTAATAAATGCGTAAAATATTTTAAAAACTATAAATTATCATAGCATTATGTATGAAGGATAAACGCTAAGCAGCACAGTCAGTAATAATTGTTAAAAAAAATGTCTTAACTCATTCCGTGAATACCTCATTGCCTCATCATACTGTATAAAACAAATGTATGGAAGTTTGACTCACCGTTCAAGTCTTTGTTTCTCCTTTTTCCAATTGCTTTTGTTAACAACTCGTTTCCTTGCATGTTCTGGGGGAACTGGTTCTATTTTTTTTGTCAAATCAGACATTATTTTAATTGATATTCGCGAATAAACATAGCCCAGAATGTCGAACAAAAGTAGGAGCGGCCATTACTCTAAACAATTACGCCATGATGCTTATCTGTCAAAATGCAGAACTCTGATTGGTCAAACCGGACTTAGCGGCTTTTGATTCTGTCTTGTCAGAAATCTGGCGGGTTTTGAAATAAAACGTTAAACTTGGCTGCAAATTTCTCAGGATGTGACTAGGTTTGAAACTAATTATATATTTGGGAACATAGAGTCATAGAGCACAAAATCTTATTTGTGTCAAAAAATGGATCTAGCGGAGTTTGATTCTATACGACACCTTTAAACGTGGACTAAACCATAACCGTCAGTTTTATGAAACCCGGCCAAGTGCGAGTAGGACTTGCTCACGAAGGGTTCCGTACCATCGTACAAGATTATTTTAACCCCTTTATTTTTTATTTTACCTGTTTGTTGTTATAGCGCCAAATAAATACAAACTTTGTGAACATTTCAGCTGCCTACCTATTACGGTTCATGAGATACAGCCCTGTGACAGACGGACGAACAGACAGACGGACAGCTGAGGCTTAGTAATAGGGTTCCGTTTTCACCCTTTGGGTACGGAACCCTAAAATGATATTCAGAGAGCCGGTTTAAGGTTAGTCCGCGTGTTAATATGAGACTAATTTTCGAATATTGGTTAAACCACCTCATAGTAGGTTTAACAGCAACCCGTATCAACGGCGGCCATTATAGTTTGAACAGCTGTTTGCCAATACTCTTGCACAGATCACGCTCATAATCTTAAATGCACAGCTTAAATGTGTAAACTTACTCCGAGATTATCACTGGACTAACCATACAAAAACAGGTTTAGTCTGACCTTAAAACGTGTACTAAAGCTAGTCCACCACTCTGAATAGAACTGAAAGTGTTTACAAAAACCAATTGATTTTCATTCTGTGATTATAATCGAAATACCAGCACAAAACATAATTAGAATACCAGTATTATATTCTGTGAATTACTCTTTGGGTGAAGCAAAGCGAAGCGCTAAGCGAAGCGCTTACATACTCTTTGGGTGAAGCCGGGAATTAGCGATCTTGCTTGATTTTGCTTTGGAATTCATCCAATCAGTTTAAATCTATATAATGCCGTACTCGTTGGCTGCGGTGCGGCAGTACCTAGCTGAGCTTCGTAATTCCGGTGGGCTCCACAAGGACCAGGCTGAAAAGTAAGAACACTTGAAAGGCCGGGGAAAAAGTTTCTTCGCATTTCATATGAAAACTCAAGACCTTTTTTTTAATTTTAATTACTTTTAATTTTAGTATAAATGTACTATTTTGTTCGTTGACTCTTTGCCGAGCTCTTTGCCATCTTGTAGGTAGTGATATGATCCCGTTGCTGCAGATATTTTGGGACTTTTGATAAAAGAAACGCGGCAAGTGTTTTGGCAGTCCTCTCTTGATGTTAACCTGACATTCAGGTGGAAATCTGAAGGTTCAAGGTCAGGGCTATATGGCGGATGCATCAACAACTCCCAGCCAAATTGTTTTAACTTTTTCTCAGTGGCTAAATATGTTTGTGGTCTAGCGTGAAAAACAACCCCTTTCTATTAAACAATTCCGGCCTCTTCCTCTCAACTTCTTGCTTTAATCTCATCAGTCGTTGGCAGTAGGGGTCTTAATCGAAGGTTCTGCCCGGCGGTAAAAACTCATAATGAACAATGCCCGTACAATCCCACCATACACACACCATCACCTTATTGCGAGTCAACCCGGGCTTTGCCACAGTCTGTGAAGCCTGACCTACCTATGACCATTATCTTTTTCGCACATTCTTGTCGTACGTGATCCACTTTTTATCAACAGTTATCAATCTCTTTAAAAACAGATTGGTTTCATTACATCTCAATAGAGAAACGCAAATGAGTACACGGTTCATTAGGTTTCTTTCAGTTAGCTAAGGTCATCAAAACTAGCCAGATACAAATAGTACAGCCAAATTAATTTTATTACAAATTTAAACATACTATATGCAAAAATACTTTTCCCCGACCGAATAGATAAGTATATTTATATATATTTTTTATTATTAAAAATAATCATCGTACCTCTTGATGCCCCGCTTCCATGTCCAGAAGTGACGGGACCCTCGGACGGAACGTGAACACGTTCACGGATGAAACCATTATTGAAATCACATTATACGATTTGTATCGGAGTAATTCATTCAAATCGTAGATCTCAAAATAAGCCATTGTTAGAATATTTTAGAAATGTTTTCTCGCATAGAATCGAAGGCCTGCATTCGACATTCGTGATAAGACTCTGGGGCCATCCCCCACGAAAGACGGTTAAAAATTTCCATTTATGCATATGCCCCTCTTTTTTTCAACCATACAGTATCATGACACATGTTGATTAACATAACATTAAAACAAATCGAGAATGTCCCTCCAGTCATAAATCAGTCTGTCATATCGGCTTTGACTATTGTAATGTGTGTGTGTGTCAGGTACCGCAACATTCTGGTGGAGCTGCTGAAGAACCCGGAGCCGGAGTTGGCCGAGACGCTAAAGGCCTTTGTGGAAGCAAGTCAGTTTAGCAGCCTTCAAATTTTGTTTTTATCATATACATTTAAACTCTATATAACGAAACTTAGGGGCTGCACCTTAGATGAAAAAGAATGGATATGGTCCCTCCATACTGAAGACAATTCAAAGGCGGTCCACATTTTTTAAAAACTCACACACCTATAATTTTACATGCATACCAACCTCTACTACGTAAAGGGTAACAGAGCAGGACCAAGCTATACGGAAATGTATCATGCGAAAAAGTAACAAATAGATTTATCTAATCGCGGAACAATAGAATGAGACAAAATTTCTGTGAAACTGAATGATTTAGAGTGTTTTTCGCTATTTCTTATAATTTCGGATTTGGTCCTGAAGGCCCACTCAAAAAATTAATACCGTATTGTATACCGTGTTGCAGTTGTGAATGAGAATGTGAGCCTGGTGATCTCGCGAGCGCTACTGACGGATGTGTCGGCACACCTGGCGCTGCTGCCAGAGGCGGTGTCGCGCGACGTGTCACACCACGCGCTCGATGTCATACAGCCGCGCGTCATCTCCTTCGAGGAGCAGGTGCGTCAACAGTCTGAAGTGCCTTGCGGGCGCTGCTGTCGGTCGTTTGGGCTTAACAATTTTTTTTTTCAGAATGTATAAATAGTAATAAGAAATTAAAATATTAAACAATTTTGTTTAATGAGGGTTATGTGTATATGGAAAAGTGGGAAAATTTGGTATTGTATACATACAAATGTATAGACTATTGCTAATATTGTAATTGGATCATCATACCTGTGTAATATGGTGTTACCGACAAATTTGAAATAAATAAATTGATATAGATGCATCAGCGAAAGTTAGTCTATCAAAAAATAATAATATTTTTTAATAAAAATAACCTGCATATATTAGACATGCAATGATTGGTCCAGGTGGCGAGCATCCGGCAACACCTCGCCGACATATACGAGCGCAACCAGAACTGGAAGGAGGCCGCCAACGTGCTGGTCGGCATCCCCCTAGAGACCGGACAGAAGTCAGTATTTTCTGTCACACTCACTGTCTCTTACCCACGGGCTTAGCCAGGTTTTAGAATGGGGGCGGCGGTTAAGAACGGCCCGTAAGCTGTGCTCCCCATACAAACGTAGTTTACTAATCATTTGAAATCCGCTGCTCCAATTAAACTGATATTTAATATCTAATATCAGACAACAAATATCAGTGTCTACACACTTTTGTTTTTTTGAAAAATCCAAACTGAATCCTCCTCCATCCTAGCGGGGGCTACCTGAAGTTTACGCAAAAGAACTTTTCGGAAACATAATGTCATTAACTTCACTCAATAGAAAAAAAAATAAGGTATCTTTTTTTAACTTTTAAACCGATATTAAAGGCAGCGATTACTTACTAAACATTTTAAAATAATATACATATTCAGTCAATGTGGATTAATTTTTGTAAGTTTATTTTTGTTTTATTGAGTCCATACATTGTGTGAAAAGGTTTATTTTGTGTGAACTCTTTGCAAAATTCATAGCACGTGAGACGTAACAACCGTACAACAAGCCAAATGAATCGAGGACTTATTGACTGCGAATCACGGCCTACATTGAAAAAAAAAACCGAAAATTAAGTGCCTTTGTCTACCGTGCACACCGCCTTGTGTTTTTGTGTATTGCAATCGCAACTGACTGCAGTGTAAATGTCACATTACAGGCAGTATTCCGTCGACTACAAACTGGAGACTTACCTGAAGATAGCACGGCTCTACCTCGAGGACGATGACCCAGTGCAGGTAATCTGCTTCACACCCAGCGAGCATTGAAGGCCCAGAGTAGCAACCGAAACATGTGACCGGACGTGGATAACGGACTGTCATGACATTAGCCTAACGCACCACATAGGAACTAGGTGCCATGTTCACCTTCCTTATATTCCGCCGGCAAGTGAGTTTGCTTACGAATTCGCGTACTACTGATTTTCTCATATACCAACACACATAAGAACAGTAAGAACTTCACAGGTGCTATCTAGTGCACTGAACATTCGGTTTTAGAACTAATCCGTGGCTATGCTGCCGCCATACGAAGGACTCCCTTCCTTCCACGCTCGCTGTTCACCACATAGGTAATGTACATAATGGAGAAATAATTTCATGTGAGAAAGAATCCATCACAGTTTATAGAACGAAACACAAGATGATATTGTTTAAGTTTAATCCATCTCTGATCAGATTGTAAACTGTAATCAGATCTCTTGTGTGTGCGTGGTTTTGTAGGTCAGCAGATCCAATAACCTTCCTCAAGGACTGTAAGAAGGGAAAAGTCACAATAGATCTGGAAAGGTCGCCACCACTGGGTGGCTAAAAAGCTCTACGCCCAACTTCAAATAATAATAACCTTCCTCAATACTTTGATCGATCAGTACCTGTTGTCAAGGTCCAGTATATCGTATCCTTTAATTTGTTTTTGCTTGTGCTCTAAGATTAGAGGAGTTTTGATGCTAATAAACATAAAATAAAAAATATAAAAATTGTGTTAACATCTACAACATCATTCCAAAACAAACCCAACAAAAGTCGAATTATAACAATTTGGCACCTGCTTACATAACTGGCTCGACGAAAATATTTTCTACGACCTAAAATACGTCAATACCTAAAATTGTATTCTAGACCTTGTGCATGTGGGTGCAACACGATGAAGATGTGTAGGCGGCGGTAAGCTCTCTGCATCAAGGCCTAATTATGTGGCAATAAAGTATTTTTAAAGGATTACACATCAATAGCGCATGCATCTTGGGCAAAGTGTTGTTCTGCCTACTAAAGAGCGCTAATGGTACGCTACACAGCTAGCCCCTAGCTAGCTAGCAAGTGGAGAATGCAGGGGTGCTTGATTATGTATTAGGAGGTCGGCAACACGGTTGATAGTATGCTATGAGCAACCATGCTTGGGCATGTGTGTGTGAGTAACAGCGTGAGGGCGCGTGGTGTTGGCGTGCAGAGGGGGTGCCAATCAATATAGGGGCCCGAGCTTACTTGAGGGTCAAATAACTGCCGCTGAGTTGCTGTGCGCATTCCATCTTTCTCTCAAGTCACTGTTTGTAGAAATCCTGTTCTCTATGTGCACGTATAGCACAACAATTATCACACGGATAGGCGTTTGTCCCTTATGTTCTAGCTATGACTTCTGTGATATTGTGATGTGATATGTGTGCAGGCAGACTCGTTCGTGAACCGCGCGTCGCTGCTGCAGACGGAGACCACCAATGAGCAACTGCAGATATACTACAAGATGTGCTACGCGCGTGTACTCGACTACCGGCGGTGGGTACTAACTAGAACACGTGCGTGTGTGCAGGCAGAGTCGTTCGTGAACCGCGCTTCGCTGCTGCAAGCGGAGACCACCAATGAGCAGCTGCAGATATACTACAAGGTTTGCTACGCGCGTGTGCTCGACTACCGGCGGTGGGTAGTACCTGCAAACTACTTGTGCCTACTCCAACATATTTTTTGTCCGCAAATACAAACATTTTTTTTAATTCTGCTTCAGGTTGCAACATTAGATAAATGTACAAAACATGGTTGAGTGAACTGTTTTAAGTACAAGTAATATGTAAGCAAATGCTCTTTTGTGAGAATCTTGCCCCTCCGCGATATTGTCATGCAAAGGTAGCAGCATTTCGATCAATACAGACCCCACACAGCACGGATACCCCGACGCGGTGGAGTGTGACAGCAGCCATTGTCGTTTCAGACGGTTCATCGAGGCGGCGCAGCGCTACAACGAGCTCTCTTACCGCAACATGATCCACGAGGACGAGCGCATGACGTGTCTCCGCAACGCGCTCATCTGCACCGTACTCGCCTCTGCTGGTGAGCCAACGTCATCCGACGGGGCTATTTGCGTCAATTCATCCTGAATGTGGAGCGAGTGCCTCCATGGAACATAACTTATCCTCTAAATATTTTTCAAAAGTAAAATAAAGAAAATATGAGCGCCTCGTAGCTCAGGGCCGCGGGGACTTAAATTCCATGCCAAAAGTAATGGGTTCAAACACTGGCCCTGTTCATCCACAAGCTTCTTTCCCATTCTGAGATGGAGAAGTGAAGTCCGTTACGAATGCGAGCTGCTTCATGTTTCGGAATCCATGTAAAACTGTAGGTCCCCTTTCCCTGCTAGGTAGTAAGGGTAAGGCCGCCCGAATTGGTATCATCCCCCACATATGATGATCGAAAGGTCATTGAAATCGTGCTTTCCATCCAATTCAGTGTAGCCGTGCTTATAAAGGTAAGTTCCTGGCATGCTACCTAATTCTTTCTAGAATGCGGTGTGCTGGGCTCGTATCATGACGGTGGGTGTGGAATTAGCCATCAATATCCAGTTCATAAAAAAAATTTACCCCTGCAATTTCTTAGCAGCCGCACTTTCAAGTTAAACCGGTTTGTAAGGTTCCGTCGACATTGGGCTCGGTATGTGACGCGCGGCTGTGGGTGGCAGGGCAGCAGCGGTCGCGCATGCTCGCCACACTGTTCAAGGACGAGCGCTGCCAGCAGTTGCCGGCGTACAGCATCCTGGAGAAGATGTACCTCGACCGCATCATCCGCCGCTCCGACCTCACCGAGCTGGAGAGCCTCATGCAGACACACCAGAAGGTGAGCGAGCTTGACTGCGAAGGGAGGTGTAACATCTTTTAACATATCCTGCAAACTTTTGGTCGCCCTGACCACACAATTTTGCATAACCATTCCATTTAAAAAAAAAGGTTATACTATGGTGATACTTGTGATTGCTTCACTCCCCAGCATATCCCTTCCAGCGGTTTGTTAGAAAGTGTTTTCGAGGATTTGTTAATGCTTTTGCGTGCGATAGAGCGAGTGACTGCGTAGCCTTTCATTAGTGTTAAATGTGTAGATTGTTTTTAAATTAGTGACATCGTAGGAATCATACAGTATATTGTTGTGTTGTGAGGCCTAATATCCTTCGTCGGTCCTCGTATTGTTTGTTCTTCACGGTGGCTACAATCTTTTTGCTCGTCCTTGGACTTTTTCAAGTACATTTATACCCTACCTGAAGTAGGTGCTCTAAATTTGGTAAGCATATTCAAGAAGTGGCCGCACTTATGTCTTATATAGCTTGATGAATACCTCCGGAGTAATAATAAGTATATGTATGAGATTGTGCGGGCAGGCGAGGACGGCGGACGGCTCGACGATCCTGGAGCGTGCGGTGTTCGAGCACAACCTGCTGTCGGCGAGCAAGCTCTACAACAACATTGAGTTCGAGGAGCTCGGCGCGCTGCTCGAGATCCCGCCCGCCAAGGCCGAGCGCATCGCCGCGCACATGATCAGCGAGCAGCGCATGAACGGACACATTGACCAGATACACTCCATCCTGCACTTTGAGTGTGAGCATCCTCTTATAATACATACAAACACTAACCCTGCATTCCGAAATGCGTACATTGCAAATATTGCAGAGAAAGCGAATCTTGAATACTTGGTGTTCCGAATTGTTATCACTGCTCATAGCAACTGTGCCGACACAGCTATTTCTTGTCTCATATAAAATAGTAAAGAAATATCAAGTAAATTGAAACGGTGGTTTTCAAATGATTAGTGAACTAAATTTGTAAGGGGATAGTAATTTTACAATGATTTTATCGTACTAAGTAACTCAATAGAATACATCCCATGTAGGTCGGTGTGTATGAGCCATCAATGTTCAGTTCCATAAACAAAGTGTGATTGTTGCAGCACGCGACATCTTGCCGCAGTGGGATAAACAGATCCAGAGTCTCTGCTACCAGGTGGGTTTACGTCCAATGGTCTCGCAGGCTATACTATAATACATTTAAATAAAATGTCAGAAATCTCAAGCTATTGTAAGCAAACATATGTACCAACTATATATCTTATTCCTATTTATATGTATGTTCCTAGTTTGTAATTCCGCATGCACCACCTTTTCTTTAATGTATTCTTATGTATCAGTAAGGAATAGCTTTGGATACGAGCAAATTCTAATTATTTGTTATTGTTACTGCTTTCATTGTTCGTGTCAGTATTTCCTCCTAAATAAATAAAATAAATACTACAAATTAGGGTTGTTTGTACGTTCTGCTAGATATTTCGTAAATGGCAATATTGGTTTCTAAGCCCGTAGTCCCAGTTGTCACCTAAATTGGCGCTTACGGCAAACCGATCCACTGGCGTTTTCAAATGTATGGACGAATTGAGGAGTGCGCGCAGTGGGCGTTTAGCGAACTAACATTTGCGAGTCTGAGTTTGATTTGACAGCTTACTCACCGTCGGCGTAAATATGTCGACGTTGCCGTTTACGTCGACTCCGCGTTTTCATACAAATCGCAAGTCCTAGTTTGACTTTGACAGCTTGAAGAAGCAAAACCACAGAATAAGTAGTAAACATTTGCATTTGCATAAACGCCAATTTAGGTTAGAACTCAGACTGCTCACTCCGATCATGCTCCTCTCTGATGCTGCAATGTAGTGCATGCACAGTGGAGTCAGGTATTTGTTGATTACTATAATACATAAATATAGTCAGTCAGTCGGCGTGTTTGCATCCACTGCTGGACATACGGCCCTTTGAATTTTTCTCCAGTCCTCCCGGCCCTCAGCAGTAGAACCACGCCGAAGCACTTGATGTCGTCGTCCCACCTGGCGGGTGGTATTCCCACACTCCGTTTTCCTGTCCATGGCCGCCAGACGGCTTTTACACCAGAGTATACTTGTAATGCTATAAATTATATTAATTTATATAATTGCATTAGTAACTTTATTACAATATTTAGTTTGACGGCTTACCGCGCGTGTGAGGAGCAGGACGTGCTGCTCGACGTTTCGGAGCCTCACATGGGCTCCATCTTCAGGAGAACGTGCCTGTCGCGACGGAGGTAGGCACGTTACTGGCTACCCGCCGCTTTGCTTCACTTCTCAGCGTCCATGGCAACACTCGTACATTTTCTTGAGGATTAGCTGCGGTCCGAATTTCGTGTGAAGTGCAAAACACGCTGACTGTGTTTTCCTCGACGTCTGTTGTCGGTGCACCTCTCCGAAATTCAGTTCTCAGCTTATTCAGCACGGGTTTCCATATGGGCGAAAGACGTTAGGAATCTTCACGATTGAAGTTCTTGTGCTTGCTGATTTCGATGGACTCCCGAATGATTCGTGGGAGGTTTCGTTGTTCAGGTACTAGGACTTTCACCTGATCCAACCTCAACCAGTGCCCAGGTCCAGATTCTGCATGCTCACACAGCGCTGACTTCGTGATATCTCTGTTCTTAACCGCCCGTATGTGCTCCGTGATGCGTGTGCTGACGCTCCTCTTCGTTTGGCCAATGTACGATTTACCGCATGAACAGGGAACTCTGTAGACGCCAGCGGCGAGTAATGGTACCTTGTCCTTCACTGATCGGAGCATGGCTGAGACCTTGCGTTGAGGATACAGCACGGCTGGTATGCTGGATCTCCTCAGTATCCTCGCAATACGGTCTGTCACTCCCCTGATGTACGGCAGGTATGCGGCTCGCCTCTTGACGTCATACTGTGGTTGTCGTTCTTTCCTTCTGGTTCTCCAATCTCTTGCCTTATAACCATTGCCTTGCAGCACTGTCTCAATGAATTTAATTTCCGCAGCAATGTGTAGTGGATCACAAAGACGTTCCGCTCTCTGTAGAAGTGATTTTGGTACCGATTGTAAGTGTGCCGGGTGGTGATGTGAGGATGCATGTAGGTACCTATTGGTATGGGTCGGTTTTCTATATACCGTATGACCCAACTTTCCATCGGCGCACTTAATCACTAATACATCCAGGAATGCTAGCTTTCCTTCCTGCTCAATCTCCATAGTGAACTTAATCCTGGGATGTATGGAGTTGAGGTGGTCTAGGAATTTGCTGAGCTCTGTGAGTCCGTGGGTCCACACTGCGAAAACATCATCCACGTAACGGATCCATAGTGCCGGTTGTAAAGCTGCCGAGTCCAGGGCACGCTGTTCAAATGACTCCATGAACAGGTTCGCCACCACTGGAGCTACCGGTGACCCCATCGCCACACCATCTGTTTGGACGTAGTAACTCTCGTTCCACAGGAAATATGTAGTGCTAAGGACGTGTCTGAGTAGATCGATGTACATCACGGACAGGTTGTTTTCTTGTAGAAGGGCTTCTATTCTCTTCAGCGCATCTTCCACAGGAACGTTCGTGTACAGAGACTCCACATCGAAGCTCACCATGATATGTCCGGGTTCTAGTGTTACTTCCGACAAGACTTGCAGAAAGTGGGTGGAGTCCTTCACATAGGACGTTGTTTTTCCGACCAATGGCTGCAACACACAGGCAAGGTGCTTAGATAACCAGTAAGTGGGCGAATTAATCTGGCTAACTATGGGTCTGAGCGGCATATCTGGCTTGTGTATCTTTGGTAGGCCGTAGAACCGGGGGGGCTGCGGATTGTCCGACTTTAGCCGTCTACGTTCGTCTACCGGGATAGGTGAATAGTCAGAAGTGATGAGTTTCCATGTATCTCGTACCACTTTTGCGGTGGTACGAGAAGGTGATGAAGAGAAGGTGAGTTACCTATTAGCCACAGATAACTACAAAAAGTTAGATAAGGCACCGACCGCAAAAGTGGTACGAGATACATGGAAATTCATCACTTCTGACTATTCACCTATCCCGGTAGACGAACGTAGACGGCTAAAGTCGGACAATCCGCAGCCCCCCCGGTTCTACGGCCTACCAAAGATACACAAGCCAGATATGCCGCTCAGACCCATAGTTAGCCAGATTAATTCGCCCACTTACTGGTTATCTAAGCACCTTGCCTGTGTGTTGCAGCCATTGGTCGGAAAAACAACGTCCTATGTGAAGGACTCCACCCACTTTCTGCAAGTCTTGTCGGAAGTAACACTAGAACCCGGACATATCATGGTGAGCTTCGATGTGGAGTCTCTGTACACGAACGTTCCTGTGGAAGATGCGCTGAAGAGAATAGAAGCCCTTCTACAAGAAAACAACCTGTCCGTGATGTACATCGATCTACTCAGACACGTCCTTAGCACTACATATTTCCTGTGGAACGAGAGTTACTACGTCCAAACAGATGGTGTGGCGATGGGGTCACCGGTAGCTCCAGTGGTGGCGAACCTGTTCATGGAGTCATTTGAACAGCGTGCCCTGGACTCGGCAGCTTTACAACCGGCACTACGGATCCGTTACGTGGATGATGTTTTCGCAGTGTGGACCCACGGACTCACAGAGCTCAGCAAATTCCTAGACCACCTCAACTCCATACATCCCAGGATTAAGTTCACTATGGAGATTGAGCAGGAAGGAAAGCTAGCATTCCTGGATGTATTAGTGATTAAGTGCGCCGATGGAAAGTTGGGTCATACGGTATATAGAAAACCGACCCATACCAATAGGTACCTACATGCATCCTCACATCACCACCCGGCACACTTACAATCGGTACCAAAACCACTTCTACAGAGAGCGGAACGTCTTTGTGATCCACTACACATTGCTGCGGAAATTAAATTCATTGAGACAGTGCTGCAAGGCAATGGTTAAAAGGCAAGAGATTGGAGAACCAGAAGGAAAGAACGACAACCACAGTATGACGTCAAGAGGCGAGCCGCATACCTGCCGTACATCAGGGGAGTGACAGACCGTATTGCGAGGATACTGAGGAGATCCAGCATACCAGCCGTGCTGTATCCTCAACGCAAGGTCTCAGCCATGCTCCGATCAGTGAAGGACAAGGTACCATTACTCGCCGCTGGCGTCTACAGAGTTCCCTGTTCATGCGGTAAATCGTACATTGGCCAAACGAAGAGGAGCGTCAGCACACGCATCACGGAGCACATACGGGCGGTTAAGAACAGAGATATCACGAAGTCAGCGCTGTGTGAGCATGCAGAATCTGGACCTGGGCACTGGTTGAGGTTGGATCAGGTGAAAGTCCTAGTACCTGAACAACGAAACCTCCCACGAATCATTCGGGAGTCCATCGAAATCAGCAAGCACAAGAACTTCAATCGTGAAGATTCCTACCGTCTTTCGCCCATATGGAAACCCGTGCTGAATAAGCTGAGAACTGAATTTCGGAGAGGTGCACCGACAACAGACGTCGAGGAAAACACAGTCAGCGTGTTTTGCACTTCACACGAAATTCGGACCGCAGCTAATCCTCAAGAAAATGTACGAGTGTTGCCATGGACGCTGAGAAGTGAAGCAAAGCGGCGGGTAGCCAGTAACGTGCCTACCTCCGTCGCGACAGGCACGTTCTCCTGAAGATGGAGCCCATGTGAGGCTCCGAAACGTCGAGCAGCACGTCCTGCTCCTCACACGCGCGGTAAGCCGTCAAACTAAATATTGTAGTTATGTCCCGCGTAAGTTTTAAAATATTAGTAACTTTATTAGTTGTAAGTTACTTAAACTGAGGGTTGCTGTTTCTATTGTTCTTTGTTCTTTGCCTTAATCTGTTCTACCAAGGAATTGTTTGGCTGTAGCATTTAGATCTCAGTATGTATTTCATAACTGTGGACGGAAAAATATGTTTTGTACACCCGTGAAGTTTCTTTGCGGGTTCTTCATTACTGGGTTGATCGGATCCGCGGATCTTTGTGACGTAACTTGGTGTAGTTTGACTACCAAAAAAGTTTAAATAAATGAAATTAAAGTGTAGGACACGGTTACTCCCACAGTCTTCGTCTCTTCGGCTGACGTGGCCAGCACACTGCCATTTGAGCTTAGCCACCCGGTGTCCAAGAGGAACTTTCAACCTCTGGATAACGGTGACCATCACTCAGTAGTCTAGTCATCAGGGATAGTAATACCATGTGAATTTAAGTATTATATTTTGGTTATGCAATACTTTAAGGTGAATCAAAAGCTCCGTATACAGTTGCGTCATGTGTTGTTGCGTGCGTAGGTGAACGGACTCATTGAGAAGATCGCGCTGCTGGAGCCGGACTGGATGGCGAAGGTGATGGAGGAAGAGATGATCCAGTGAGCCGCTCCCCCCCCCCCTCCCCTTCCGCGCGCCGCCCTCACCGCACCCACCCAGCGGCAAGCGCGCGCGGGGACCGAGTGTGCGTGTGACAGCTCGAGAAGACTGTATTGCAAGAATATGTTTTTATAAAATCTACCGTTACTCTTGATGTTCTATTGTCATATGGTTTGCGCATATGCATCATCACTGTAGATGCCCTTCCTTATTTACTAAGTGGTTGTACAATCAATCAACTTGAATGTCGATCCCCGCGACAATGAAAACTGTCCATTGCTGTCCACCCAGTTCAATAAAACCGTGCAATATTAGATACTGGCATGGTACCTATTCATTCGGAAATGCGGCTTTATGTCAGTACATGTTTTAATGGCCATCAATGTGATTTCATATTAAAAAGAAACAAGTTATAAGAAATTTAAATTTAAGCAACAACCTTTTCAATTCCTATTCTTAGCCTTTTCAATGCCAATTTCTTTCTATTTCTGAGTTCGATGAGTGAATTTCGTCACGAATGCGAACTGCTCCATTGTTCGGGTTCGGAATCCATGTAAAACTGTAGGTCCTCTTCCCCTACTAGGTGAAAGGGTCTAAGCCCACCCGGGTTGACACCATCGCATTGGAATCTTTTCATCCGAAGTGGTCGAAGCGGCAATGAAAAATTGTCTGTGTTTTCCATCCAGTTCAATGTAGCCGTGCTCATAAAGGGAGGGTCCTGGCATGGCACCTCATTCCTTCGGGAATGTGGTGTATTGGGCTAATATAACGGTAGTTGTGTGGTATTAGCCATCCATGCTAGGTTGCAAAAAAATAATCTTAAGATGCACGGTCGTATTCAGAGTGGACTACCAAAATTTAGTACGCAGACTATATCGGACTAACTATATAGAATAATATTAAGTCCAGCAATAATCCCTTTATTAAAGTTAGTCGACCCACTCTGAATACTACTTAGAACTAAGAACAGAAATAATTACACAATCGATTATCTTTTCAAAGCATCAATTTGGAGTATGATTGTTTATAAAAAAAATTTTTTTGTTGAAGTATGTGCTTTGGTGGTTGATTTATTTTATGTACACTTAGGGCAGAGTGCACGAAAGGACAAAAAATCAAAATCAACGTCAACGTATGATTAAACACGTCACTTTGTCTGGACAGTATGGAATCAACTCCTCCTACCGTCCTAAAAGTGACGTGTTTGAACATTGATTAACTCCGCCGTCTCTTCGTGCAATCGGGGCTTAGTGTATGTCAATAGTTACATGGATTTTGCTTGTCTAATTGTTTTTTGAAATTATTTGCTTTTATGGCACTCATCTTTTCCTGTGGAGACTCCAAGACTCCACGTTTCGGGTAGCAACCGAAATTAAATTTAATTGACCATAGTCAGCTTAAGCCAACCGTCAACCGCATTGTGGGCAGCGACGGTGTGAATTAAGGTGGCCTTTCCCGATGGGACTAACTCATTCGCAGGCACAGTACAAAACCGTGCTATTGCGCTCTGGGACTTTCTCTGATTCACAGAAAAGACATGCTCCGTGATGAGGAGGATGCAACATGTCCACAAAACAGCCAATGCCCATAGTATTTGATATTGGTAAATCACGACCGCTGTAGTCAAAAATCAAACAAAAACCAAATTGATTATAAATCTTCATGAAATAAGCTAGGTCTGATCACTAATCTTTTTAAGTTGTTATTGTTTTATCATTGAGTAATCCAAGTCCAAAGTTATTGTATAAAACGCGCGAAAGATTGGATCTCTTGGACCTTATAACTGTGAACCCAAACACTATTTTACAATGCCAATGGTCATCAGACATCTAGATCGATCAAATAAAGCTGTTTTTAGTATAATTTTGGATCTCTGACAAGAATTATGCGCATGATCTTTCCAAGTTTGTATGGGGAATTGAACGGAAAGGCCCACCTTAAAAAACGTATATACTTTTAGTTGAAATAAAAACACAAAACAAAGGTGAACTTTGATTCAGACAGGCAATCGTCTTTTATTTCTCAATAGAATGATGTAACACCACACGACGCGTATTTACAAGGAAACATTTTACATTTGAATAATATCAATAAATCTAATCCAACGATAAACCACGATTGACATTCCACTCCTATCGAATCAAACATTTGCGCACAAGAGTGTACGTGCCAAAGGGTGAACACCGATCTGCAAGTGTCGTTCTGCAGCGGCAGGATATTTCTGAAAGCAAGCTGTACACGAGGGGGTCTCCAACGGTACTCCGGGCTGAAGCCAAAGTGTTAACAAGTGTCTTACTGACATTGTCTACGTGAAACTGTAAGCGGACTACGATGACTTAATACTGGATTTGATGACACATGTACACAGGGATAGTCACTGGGTATCGTGGAAGTCAACTATATTAGTGACGATGTTGCTACAATCTGACAGCGGTAGTGTTATCTACAAGGGGGCGGCGCGAGGCGGAGGGGGTGAGGCAGGTCTAGGGCTCCAGCTCGAGTGCCAGACCGAGCTTGTGCCCGCCTGCGTTGAAGTTCTGTCCGTCGATGAGGGCCGACAGCGTGAGGGTCACTCCTGCAACACAACACGTGCGCTCTCAGATTGTGTTGATAGCATCAATTCTTGTCAATATAGGCCATAGGCTGCATCCTAATGGCCTCTGTACACAAGCTTTATCGTAAGCACCGAGTCCTGGTGTCACGTATCAGTGTATCAACCAATTACAGGTGAGCACAACATTGTTACGGCGAGTCAACCTTTCTGTATGCAAACCGATGACACACATTCTTATATGTATAGGGAAGGTCCTGGCATGGTACCTAATTCGTCCGGGAATATGGTGTATTGGGCTATTATCATGACGGTAGTTGTGTGGTATTAGCCATCTGTCAGGTTACATAATAAACATACTACTGCTATAAGCATATGCAACCCTAATGACTGGTCTATTTGTGTTGTGTGTGTAGGTGTGTGTTTTTCGATTGAAATAATCATTGAACTTTTAATCTTGTCTATTTAAATTTGCATAAGCTGCTTGTGGAAAAAGGCCTTCGATGAAATCTAGAATCCACAAGAATAAATGTATTAAAATATTACACATCCCGTTTTTGGTTTCTACCTATAAGTATATCAGTGCATATTTACAGTACTAAAGGTCTTTTTCACCTACTGATGATTAGCTTAATATGTATTTATTTATTTATTTATTTATTTATTATAGAAACTTAACAGCCATTTATGGTTACAAATAGTACAGGTATTTATCAAATTGTTAAGCCAATTATAAAAGTTTCACAATTTGAAAATTTTGTTGTAAGAATACAAATTCAAAAATATCCTAAAGGTTAATCGGACATATGTGGGGGGGGGGGGGGGGGCAGGGCGTGCTGGAATCTTTGTAAGAAGTGTGAGTATGGTGTGTGGGTGTAAGTTGAGTTTGTGTGACAGGGAGGGTGTGTATGTATGTGTGAGGAGTCGTGAAGGTTGTGATAGGGTTAAGTTATGTTTTTTTTTTGACATTTTTTATCTTTAAGACGGATGGTGATCTTGGAGAAGCTCTTTGATTTTTTTTGCAAATTTAGTTTTGGTTAAGTTGAAAATATTGATTTCACAGATTTTTTTGGTGTAAGTCTCCATACATCTATTAATGGTGGATGTCAGGGCGTACCTAGTGTGACAACTATGGGTTTGAAACAAATCAAGACTGCGCGTACGTACCGGAGCCTTTATTAGCTTGCAATCAATACCAGTGCACAAGATAATCAGCACTTTAGTTATAAAGCCCTTTAAGTGTCGATTAAAATAAATCAGCACTTGGTAAAAACCAGGCTAGCTAAAGTTCTGATTGGTATCGATTGTGAGATGGCAAGAAAGGCCCTTGTGAGCATTAAGGACCCATACAATGTTTTTTTCACACAGAACGCAAAAAGTATTGCACTTTAAGGCACGAATTCGTCAAAAATATTAAATATAGCCATAGTAGTTGCAGCGAAAACATATTCACAATTTCAGGTTTAATGGTTTCGTTATAATTGCCGATTAGAAGTTTTACACCGTTATATGGTGCTGTTAAATAAAAATCGTATTTAAATAAATTGTAACAAAACCAATAATCCTGAAATTGTGAAATTGTTTTCGCTGCAAGTAATATGACTATATTAAACTTTTATTATTAATTCGTGGCTTAAAGTGCAATACTTTTTGCGTTATGTGTGCAAACAACTTTATATGGGTCGGAACAACCTTAAGCTAATCAGTACTTGGTGGAATAGGCCCTGAGACTATACTTTTTGGGTGCTCTATTTTTAATCCATTTGCAACGGGCGTTGATGTTTCTTTCGTTTTGTCCTTTGCCTTATTAAGCTGTTCTACCAAAAAAATGTTTGGCAGTAGAATTTAAATCTAAGTATGGTTTTCATTATTGTGGATGGAAAACCAGTGAATTTTCTTTGCAGATTATTTACTGAGCTGATAGAATCCGTGGATCTATAAGTTTGTGACTTAACTCAGTGTTCATTGACTACCAAAAGTTCAAATAAATGAAATGAAATCGGACCACAAAGCAGTTTAAAAGTTAACGCTTTAGCCATGAGACGTGCGTCAAAGTAGTTTGTATGAAAGTAGTGGATATCGGTCTTGACAAGTCCGCTTGACGTGACACAGATAAGGTTATCTCGACATCTCACACCAGCGTACATATTATGTAAATAGTCATATCCCTCTAGAATCATACATTCAGCCACGAATGAAAAAGTATTGCCTTCGTGTGTTTCGACCAAGTTATCATACTTTTTTGACGCCTTGAATGTTTTCAGGGAATTAAATTGTGTACCAGTGAAATTGTTAGAATTACAATACTGAAGTCAGCGAGTGATGCGAGGACAGGAGTGGAGAGCGTAGCCACTCTTTAGGGAAACTCATACACTGACGGTAGTGTCGGCCAGTCAGTTCGCTTACGAATTCACTCACTACTGATGGTCTCGAGTTCCAACCTGAGTGGTCAGTCTTAGTTCTCACCTAAATTGGCGTTTACGGCAAACTCCATACAAGTTTTTACTAGATATTCTGTGGATTTACTTCTTCAAGCTGTCAAAAGTCAAACTCGGACTTCCGATTTGTATGATAACGCGGAGTGGACGTAAACGGCAACGTCGACGTATTTACGGCAACGTTGAGTAGCTGTCAAATCAAACTCGGACTCGCAAATGTTAGTTCGCTTAACGCCCACTGCGCCCGCTCTTCAATTTCTCCATACATTTCAAAACGCCAGTCGATCGGTTTGCCGTAACGCCAATTTAGGTGACAACTGGGACTTCGGGTACGGACGTAAGAACTCCACAGGACGCTATTTAGTGCAAAACATTCGATCTTGTGGACCCTAATTCATAAACTAACGGGCCACCATCAGTGCATTCTAATACGTGGCTGCGCTGTCGCCATATGGATGAGTTTCAGTCGCCACTGCCGTCTTTTCTTACTCACTGACTGGAGCATATAAAGAAATGTTCAATATTTATCTGTAAAAGTGGTTGATGTAATTTTAGCGTCGATGTTTCGTGCTGCAACAGGGGGCACAAGCTACACACAAGACTTTTTGAATTAGAAAATAGAATGTACGATGACATGGTACGCACCGTCGCGCAGTTTCTGCTGGTAGCCGAGCCCGATCTGCGAGGCGTTGTTGACCTTCGCGCGCAGCGAGGCGTCCTTGTCGAGCGCGTACTTGGCGCCGACGCCGAAGCGCGTGTCGGACGCGCTCGACGACCAGTTTATGGACACGCCGCAGTCCAGGTTCTCCGACACCTTCTGGTATATGGAGCCACCGAAATCTTGGCCGTTGTCCCTGAACACACGACCCTTGAGATATACGCTACGAGAACACTTTTAATTACTTCAATTAAGTTTTATGGAGAATATTATCTGGTTATTTGTGTACACAAACTATAAAATAGCTAACTTTTGTGTTATTAGTCGAGTGCCTTTTTAGGGTTCCGTACCCAAAGGGTGCCAACACAACCCTATTAGGGAAAAGGTGAAAAATAATAGGCAGCTGAATTTTTCACATAGTGTGTATTTATTTTGCCGCTTTAAAAAGTATAAAAATTAAAAGAGGGCAATCACACAAAAAAATATTGTGTTGTTTTTGTGTTAAATTTTGAACCATAGTAGTACGGAACCCTTCGTGTGCGGGTCTGACTCGCACTTGGCCAGTTTTTTATTAATTTATTAAATGTCTTTATATCTTCTTAATATCATTAAAATCCATTTTACCCATTGAGTTTTTGTGGCTACAAAAACTCAACGGACTTCAGTGAATCACAAGAGCCAAATTACAAACGCCATTTTGGAGGCACCATGGGGAACAAAACTCAAAGTTTATTGTAGGTGTCGCATGAGCGACTTCACCTAAGAAACTTCAAGTTTTATTTACCTGTCAATCTCCTATATATATCATTCCTGTCAAGTTTTATTTACCTGTCAATCTCCTATATATCATTCCTGTCAAGTTTTATTTACCTGTCAATCTCCTATATATATCATTCCTGTCAAGTTTTATTTACAAGTGTTTAAGATGCAAGATGTACTCCACGATGCAGCTACAAGAAGGTTTAGATGAAAAGAAGAGCTTTTGTTTGTCTTCAAGCTAATTTTAATGATATAGACCCTGTAGGTACAAAGTTTGAAATGAAATATTATAGGTTATGTTATTGTGATATTTTCTTTCCTACGACTTGATTTGATTAGCATAATTTGGAACTAATAATTTTCAGATTTTTAATGAGAACATTAAGGTGGCCCAACCCGGCGGGACCAACTCATTCGCGGGCACGGTACAAAACCGTGCTGTTGCGCTCTGGGACCTTCTCTGTTTCAAAGAATAAGACAGGATCCATGATGAGGAAGATGCAACATGTCCACAAAAAAGACAATGTGCATAGTGTATGATTTGGTAAGATTTA
Organism: Incurvaria masculella; assembly: GCA_946894095.1. Taxonomy (NCBI): domain Eukaryota; kingdom Metazoa; phylum Arthropoda; class Insecta; order Lepidoptera; family Incurvariidae; genus Incurvaria; species Incurvaria masculella. The sequence continues at coordinate 18,455,649 of OX335657.1, read as the reverse complement.
CGAAAATTTAAATTACAAAACGACTTATAGCTAAAAGTAAACCACGACCGCTGTAGTCAAAAATCTAACAAAAACCAAATAGATTATAAATCTTGATTAAATAAGCTATGTCTGATGAATAATCTTTTTAAGATATTCTTACTTTATCATGGCGTAATCTACCTCCAAAGTTATTGCATAAAAACTTTCGGACCTCATAACTTAGAAATCAAACACAATTTTACAATGCCAACGGTCATCAGACATCTAGTTCGATCAAATAAAGCTATTTTGAGCGAAATTTGGGATCTCTGACAATAAATATGGGCATGATCTTCTTTCCCCGTTTGTATGGGATGGGCCACCTTAAGTCAATTTAATTTCATAGGTTGAGTAAATTAAATTTTGAAATCTATTCTGTTTTGACAGATCTTTTAGGTTAGCTCGCTTAGACGCCACCTGTCGTGATAAGTAAGCAGTTTTATTCCCCGTGAATAATACTCTAATAATGCCAAAGATTTTTAAAAAGACAATCAAATGTACTCACACGTTGGTGTGCAACACAAAGTCTCCACTGGAGTATCCGAGCGCAAAGTTGTTCCTGGTGAGCTTTGTCTTCTGACTGTCGAACTGTGCGGCGTAGCCGGCGAGCCAGCCCTCGTACTTCAGCACGGCGGCCGCGTTGACGATGGGCCCCGCCAGCTCCAGGTCCATGTCGCAGTTCACCGCCAGCGTCTCGTTGGCGTACAGCGTCTTCAGCTTGCCCGACTTGCTCCTGCACGCAAACACACATGTGAATTTTCTTGCATAGGTTTTGTGGCCAACTTTGACCGAAAAGTGATCTCTCCCATTGCCCCTAATAAAACTTTGGCCCGGGACACATGTACGGAGCGCGTCACACTAAACACCATAGTATGCATTGGTATTTGTAAGAAAAACTGAAATTTTCCTGTCGGTTTCACCAAAATTGAATTTAAAAATAATGCAAAAATATCTAATCAAATGGTTTGCATTCAGAAGGATGGCACAAGGCCGTACGGAAAATAAAAATTTCTAATAGACTCTCAAGCTTTACCAGAAATGGTGCACTCCACCCTAAATAAAACTACAACATGTGGTTTCTCTGATGTTTCTAAATATTATTTATTGTTTAGTATTATCCAGTGATAGATTTTTATTCAATGCACAGTCCAAGGCAGCGCATGTCCAAAAACAGTCTGTGCCTTGGACGGGTTAAAAGTTGACACAAATATATTGATTTGTGCCAAGTAATGTATCGAAACATGAAACATGGTATACAATAATGCACAGCAGTTTACTGGCGGAGGGAGCGTCGTGGCGTTACAACCAATGGAAATTTATAAAAAATTACAACAAAAGTAGATTTCCACACGAGTTACGTTAAAACAAATGCATTTAAAAAAAATGCCATTTTAACTTGTCCTTCCGCATGTGTTCAATTACCCGGTCTGAGGTGCGAAGGAGGCGTCGAGCGTCACTTTGAGTCCGGCTGCGAGCTGGTCTTGAATCGTGATGTCTGTGGCCAACGTGTTGTCTGTCGTCCACTTCTCCGTGAACGTGAGACCGTAGTCCTTCACCTTGTACTTAGACTGCAGGCTTCCCAGCACCTGCACGGACACCGGCACATTGGTAACACCATTCCTAAATAGGAACATTAGTCGACGATCGCTACACTGACCAATAAGTGTGTGTTTCCAGCTGTCGAAGAAGGCAATGATCTGAGCTATAAATGGTTTCACCAAATATATATATAACCCTTTGCAGGTTTTTAACCATGAAATGGGCAGTTATCTATCTAGCTCGCTGCAGCTCTGGCGGTTTAGTTAACAATAAAACTCCTCAGCTTACCTGTTATGGCTAGGATGCTTGCATAGAACTTGCTCCAAATTTATATTTGTTGGAAAACACTGGCAATATTGTTTATAAACCCGGGAGAATAACCCAACCACCTATGTAGTATTCACATGCATGAATGCACGTGAAGAACATTCATTCTAGCCATTACAATGGAACACAATGCATCACTATAGCGCAATGTATACAAGACTAGGCAGTACACATACATTTAGTTAACTGTTGCACAACAACTTTGTTTCTTGCCTATTGCCATACCAATATCGAGAACGAATCATCGGAAAGAGATTTAGGTGCAATAAAATATACCAATCCGGACCAAAAATATTTGACATAATTAGATTTTTTTTTGTCACACTTTTGAGGGTTAGAGGCAAATGCATGGTTGATGAAATAAATACTGAATGGTCTACTGCACAACAGTAGTGGCTCTGCAGTTAGGTCGTGACCAGATAGAATGCAGCAGCCTAGGTTGTTAATTAAATCTTGTTTCTCATTAGAGGCATTCACCTACACATTGATGAAATATATAAGGTGAGTTTATAATAATCTACAAGCCTTATAGGGTTGATTCAGTATCTGATATAGAACAACTTTTGCTAAGAATGTAGCTATGTAATTTTTTTTGTTCCATTTTAATTTTTGACAAATTTATACATTACATTCTTCCCAGTATTGTAAACAACTTTTGCAAAGAAACTATGTACCTATCGGTGACGGTTTCCAATAAAATTAATGATTAAAGTGCCCTAACTCTTCAACTGCCTATTTGAATAAGGTCAACAACGGGACATTGACCGTACTGTGACCCACTTACTTACGCAAGACACAATTTACCGCCGCCGCGCCGCGTGCGCAGACAGGTCAGCCTAGGACGTTTGTTTTCGTTGTAAAAGCAATTAGTAGAGTAGCAGCTCTAGGCGGGCATCAGACCTATGCATCGGACACGAGCGAGTGCCGATCGTGCGGAAAAGGACAAAAAAAATACATTCTTAGCAAAAGTTGTTCTCCGTAAATTCCTTCAAAAATAAATTGGACAATCATATAAAATCTAAAAAAAAAAAAATATAATAAATAAATAAATAAGTGTTGTGATATAGGCGCATCAGCTTAAAGCTGCTAGCCTATCAATAATAATAATAATATATAATAATATTGTTCTATATCAGATACTGAATCAACCCTATAAGGCTTGTAGATTATTATAAACTCACCTTATATAAGTGTACATGTGATGACAGCAGCAGCGGGACGACCGCCATAGATTGAGAGCCGCATGTATTGACCAAATGTATCTGGTCAACAGGTCCGGTTTAGCCAGTTACCCGTTAACCGTAACTGGCCAGAGTCGAGCTCGACTGATCTACGTGAGCGTGGTGGGTGAAGGGGTTTAGACAGCGGGTGAGTACCTTGCCGCACTCCTGGTTGGAGGTGAGGCTGGTGGCGAACTCCACTCCCGACTCGCTCTTGGTCTTGAGGTCGAGCTTTAGGAGGCCGAAGTGGTAACCTTGGCCGAACACATCGCGCGCCTTCTTGCCGAGGTCTCCATACACGGGGGTGGGCGCGGCCATGATCTGCGCCCATGGAACAACATATCAATAACTACTAACATACTTATTCTCAGATCATATAAAATCACAACACAATAGACACAGCGGAGTAAAAATGAAACTAAATGTGGCACCAGGCCAACACTGTAAGAGCTCGCTTGCGAAGTGCAAGCTAATTAAATCTGTGCATGTAAAAATTTAAAACTACCACAACCAAAATGGAGGCCTCTACCTTGCTTGCGAACGCTGAATACTATATAGTTATTGAGCTCAAAGTATAGTATTATTGTAATTTTTTTTTAACATTTGCAATATAGTTTCTACCATTCTTCTATGAATAAGCTGAGCCTGGAAAGCTGTGGAAATACTGCAATATTGCAAATAACAAAAGGCCAAACTAGGAAAAATATCTAAGAAGGTTGTTGAAACCTTTTAACCTGTTAACCTTAGTATTTTTTCCCGCTTGACAGATTTCACATTGTTTTACGCTTTGCAATAAAGCTATTTTTGCAGTAAAATCTCTGTCCATTAAGTTTAAAACGGAGAATTCTTATTTACAAGAATATATTTTAAGTGCATTAGGTATAAACGCACACAAACCCACCGATAGATGCTATAAAAGCAAGGCCCGAGCAGCATCATACAAGGAAACAAAAAAAATTGCTACATACACACAATCAAAGAGTTCTAGCTAGTAAAAAAGCTTGTCGATTTTGCACTTTTTAGTTTTTAAGTTTAGTTAATTTCAGAATAACAGATTGACCAAGAATGCAGCTGAGGACTTGGGGGCGCGGCACCAACGATTTGACAGTTGCAACTCAGCTGTCAAGTTCGTGACGTCACCCTGAGCCGGCACGCGCTGGATCTAACCTCACAGCTTGGCAAATAGATTCATTGCTACTGCATTACATAACGCATTCTTACACTTAGGAATTATACTATTCTAAAATGTTTAACGGTAAGCCCGTTATCCGGAAAGATAGTCCGACGTGCCTCGGAGGCCAGCCAGCTTAAACTTGACCTTTAGGAACAGCAATTGGGAGATTTTCAGATGAGATTAGGGTCGCTGAAATCGGTCAAGGATGGTTTGCTGCCGAGCAATTCGGGTAACGGATTATCCGCTTAGGTGAATAGGCCGAGGAGGAGTTTAAGCACGTGTTTCACTAGCTCCGCGGCACCCATGAGACGTGGGAAGGAAGGAGCTCTCGGCTACATAAATGCGCCAGTTCTGACGGCTCTCCGTTGACCTGCAACACTTCTATTTTGTGTTCCCGGCGAGACACTACATCTACATAATGGTATACCACACAATTATTGCAGCGGGTACTTACGCTGTTTGTGGAGAGTTATCTAAGGGGAATTTAGACTGAAAATTCGAATACAGCAAGAGACCACGGAAGACCTGCTGCCGCGAGCGAAAAGCAAAAACTACTGCCGTCATGCTCTGCCGTCAGATGGCGCTGTGTTGAAAATGAGCGGAAGTGGCGCAAATAGATGTATACTTTTATATGAATTATATAGATTTCCTCGACGATAATTATATTAATTAATATTAAAAAAAATATTAAAATAATATTGAGTTTACTTATTTATTTCCAACATAAATAATTTACAAACAATCACGCGGGAATACCAAAACTTTAAAATCGCTTGCTCAGTGTTCGGATGGTGTTCGGTACAATAAATCGATTTTCTGTTCAAGAAATATGTCCTTAGATCAAATTGCAAACTGGACAATGAAATAAAAACTGCAAAAAATATTATAGAAAGCCTGTTTTATAAACATATTTTGATGTTAGTGCAGGACGACAACCTTGATTTCTGCTCACAGGCCCATGTCGATGTCCCTACTAACCTACTAAACAAATAAAAAACCTCAAAGCAGTGCGGGCAGGTATTCCCGGCACACAGCAGCCCTAAGACATTCCTGAAGCGCTGCTTGGCATCAGTAAATATCCCCAGCGTCTTGGGGACGCGATCTCGCTGATCTGGAGAGCACAGTAATTTCGAGGCGGTAGTGCGGTATAGACAGGCGCTTGGCCCTTGAAGCCAGGACGCAAACGCGCTTTCAAAAACAATTGAAAAGCTTCTGTAAGAAGCATCGGGCTACCTAAGAGCATAGGTACAGCAGGGAACCTACCCATACCCTCCGTAATGGCGACGATGCCCTCCGAGGAATATTTCAATTTATAATTATGGGTTTGCCATTTAATAATTGTCATGTTGCTATATTTTTTTTATTAAAATGTACTTATATTCTACCCTGAATACCACCACCGAATATGAATTGGGTTGTTCGGTTTATTGCGACTGCCACCCCTCATTCCCGAAGGAATTAGGAGCCATTCCAAAACCTTCCCTTTATGAACACGGTCTCCCTTCTCCGTGGCTGGATGATAAATACGGACAATTTTTCATTGCCACTTCGACAGTTAACACTTACACCTGGCACCTACAATTGTACGTGGGGCAATGGAACAACAAGTGGTGCATGAAGGGGGCGAGGATCGAACCCATGATCTTAATGGGTCGTGGTACGCGCTACTGACCTACGGACCTCGCTTCGACCATCTTTCATCAAATGTGATGGCATAATCCGAGACTACTACCTAGTAAGCGGGGAAAGGGACCTACTGTTATATGGGTTTCGGACAATAGAGTGACCCGCATTCTTAACAAAAATACTAATGACCATTGTCGGTTATGAAATAAACATTCCCTAGGATCTAACAAGCGTTTTTCCAACCATGGGACCACACACAATAAACCCTACACTTCAGGCCACACGTTTAATAATATCATAAATTAGTACGAGTATATAGATGTGTACGTTACGTACATTGTCTCGCGTATACTAACTAGTAGGTGTTCTTGGACCTGCCCGAACTAAATTAAATTGCTTGTCAACAACGAGCCGCCGAAAACATTGCTTCTACAGCGACAATACAGTATACATAGTCGCGTCTAGATGTTGTACCCAATCGAACAATCGCGAGCTCCCCTCTCGAAAACTCGTGCTATTTTAGCCGCAGATTTGATCGCACGCGCCCGCCAAATACACGCACCGCTGCTCAATCCACTCATTACCTCCCTCACGCGTGAACCGAGCTGACCGCTCGGTGTCCTAGCTTCGTGTACCAGGGTACACCGTGCACCAGGGTACACCGTGCACCAGGGTACACCGTGCACCAGGGTACACCGCTCGCCGGGACCAGCCACCATGACCGACGAGGGAGTTCGGCATTACCGGGTGCAGCAGAATGGCCAGTTCGGGAAATATCTTGAGGCGAGCAAGGATCTAGAGAGCGGGGAACTCATTTTCGAGGACACGCCGTTTGCCGTTGGGCCCAAGCCTGGTGAGTTTTTGGTCGGCCAAGCTTCACTCTATCTACGAACCGTCTGTTCTCGTCGACTTGTAAGAGGATTCGGCGATTTTCTAGGGACGACACATGGCGTACGCCAGGCCTCGAGGTGCTCGATGACGCCATAGGTTCCGAACTTACACACGGGCTCCGAAAACCATGCCCGCCGGTTAGGTGCTTCTTTACACCATGTTTGGAAGACCCCAAGTCGTACTTTGGGGGGAATACCTCAGCATAGTGCACTTCCAAAGTTTACCAATCATATAAATAAAGAATGTACAGGATCGGTTCAAAATTTTGAGGAATGTCGTCAGTGAATGAGTGCGTTCCTTGCCTGTTGGGTGTTGAGCGATAAACAAAGGCGTGCGAGTATTGTCCGGGAGACGACAAAACATAAGAGACCCTAAATCCCTTCAGAGTACGAGGGATACTTTGGGATCGTTGACGAGACAGGGAAGCGAAAGGAGGTGCGCCGTCAGGATTCTAGTTATTTACCGGCATCTAGAGTAATACCAACTTTTTCATCTATAATCAACTTGAGAATTTATCAACTGTGATGAATCTTGACCACTGCTAAAGGGCTGTCTACCACACAGAAAAATCCAAAGTTTTTTTCTAGAATGAATCTGAAGAAGAAAATAATCCATGAATGAACACGCTGATGTTTCAATACTTACCGTTGACTTTAGCATGCATGCGAGAAACCCCTATGTTGACCTTCCATTTCTTTCTAACTTCTTCTTTGTTTGATGCGAATGTTTTCATGGAATTAATTTCTACCTGCCGAAACACGAATTTTCGTTATTTTGAATATTCTTTATCTTTTATCCGCGTTATTCTAAAAAAAACATGTCTAACGACCGCGGTAATCTCAAAAGAATCGTAACGTTTTCTAAAATACGTAAATAAATCCAGTATAATATTATAACAGAACGTAATTTTACACAATCGGCGTAGTTAAGACTACCGCAACATCAGACGTATCTGATGGAATTCCTTCTGTTGGACGATCGCCAAGTTTGTCGGAGACAGTCCCTCCGCCCGCGCGCCGTCGTCTCCTGTCAAATTCTGGATTGATCCGTGTCACCGACTTTACTCAGAATCGATACTGTTACGTATGCTAAAAATATATACAGTTCCTGATGAGAACAAGCACACACGAATATGATTTCGAGAACGCTCGCCAAGATGCCTTGTGAGCGCCTGGCTTGAGCCCCGCTTCTCGGCCGGAAGCTTCGGTTCGATACTTGTATTTAGTCTCACAACTTCTCCATGGCTAAAATCTACCTACCCAGCATACGTTAGAAACAAACTTGCACAACTTGCACATTTCCCAAATACTTTCACTGCTACATTGAACTGGATAACTAATTTAAAAGTTACGAAACTGGGCGGAAATAACCCTACCACCCAGTATTTAAGGAGATGTCCTGAAAAGATTCCTTTTATGTCGAATCTGAAACATGAACGACAAAATTCCTTAATCGCCTCTCACGACAGCACGGGAAGAAATACAGTGAGACAACTTGTATTTTTAATGTCTACGAAAGGCGCTGTTCCAAAAGTTTGGCAAAACATCGATGTCGGGCTGCGTTTTCAAATGCAGAAAGAATTGATCACGACAATCGTTCGGAGATTTCTCTCTCAATTATTTTTGTTTTATTGTTTATTCATCATCCATGGACAGTCATTGAGGTGAAATTTCCTCACCTCCATGTGGACAGAACACTGCACTCGGATTTGTCATATTGACATAGCTCGGGGTGACCTTTCAGGATTCGTCCCAGGTCCATGTTCTCCCTGGAACAACTATTGGCGACTTGGAAGTAGTTGGAAGTGACATGTCGTCCCTGTTTGCAGACACGCCGCTGCTGTGCCTGGGATGCTACTGCCCCTGCGACGGCAGCTACGCGTGCGCGCGCTGCGGCTGGCCGTGCTGCGGCGCCGCGTGCGAGGCCGCGCCGCAGCACGCCGACTACGAGTGCGGAGTGTTCGCGGCCGCGCGCGTGCGCTTCCAGCCCGTCGACGACGCCACCGCCAGCTGCGTGCAGCTCGACTGCATCACGCCCCTCAGGTGTGATGCAGTGTGAACTAGGTGTCATTCCCTTTACAAACCGCTACGTGAGCTGGATGAAAAACACGAATGTTAATTTGCGCTTTGATCATCTTTTCATCCAATGCGATGGTACCCCCCGTGGATGGTACCAACACGGGTGGGTTCAACCCATATACCTAGCATGCGCGCGCAGCCTACATCCTACATCCTATTGTACATCCTATTTCTACGGTTTAACCCACGTTTAACCCTACCACCTAGTGAGTGGAAGGGGTCCTCCAGTTATACATGGCTTCTATAGAGTTACCAGCAATCTGAAAGAAAAGGCTCATTTCCATCTCGGATAATAAAAGAGAAGATGCATAGCCTGAGGTACGAACCCAATCCACCTCACTAACGCCTCAAGCTGAGTAATAGATTACGTTCTCAAGTCCTCATCATCGATAAACGGTCAATGAAAATGATCGATTACGAGTGCTGGTGACCTTTAAAAATTACTTCTTAAATTTGATAACGGTCTTTCCTCTTGGCAGTCGGGCATACGACTTCGGCTTTGTTTTATGGTTTTCCGTCGAATTATCAATCATCAACTTAACCCGCTGAGAACAATCTTTTCTCCGACTAAATACAATGAAGCATACTTGACACAGGATCCTGTTGGAGAAGGAGCGCCAGCCGGAGCGCTGGGCGCGCGAGGTGGCGGCGCTGGAGACGCACAGCGAGGCGCGGCGCGCGCGGCCCACGTGGGACGCCGACCAGGTCAACGTGGCGCGATTCCTCGCCGACCACTGCCGCCTGGCCGACCGCTTCGACACGGACCTCGTGCAGGCGGTGTGCGGCATCCTGGAGGTGAGCTGCTATCGTGTCGTATATTTGACGACACAGGGAATCGTCAATATGCAATGTAGGTATCCCGGTCTTGAAGGCCGGAGCGGCAGTGAACAGTGTCCACTTCTATGAAAATATATACACAACCCAGTGTCTTGTTCGCGGTATATTCTGGAGACCGGCGCGGCAGTGCTAAACGAAGCACGAAACGGGGGAGGTTGGTTGTATTTGACAGCTATTGCGATTACGAAATTGAAGTACCGATAATTGCAGTGCTTGAACTTTTGAACTTGAAAGCCGTCAGTTTGCTGTCAATTTGGGGTAGGTGCGGCTCCTACACCTCATGACGCGCTTCGTAATCGCGCTGCCGGAGGATCCCTTCATGTCCGGATGATCACGGCTCACTATCACACCCAGTTACCAAGCACAGGCACTCGTGCTCTGAAACTGAACAAGCTCATCCTAGCAATTGCCAGTCTGACAGAACCCCACTACTGGCATTATTTTTCACACATTGCTTCCCCTATCTACTACTAGATGGCGCTAATTTCGCGTATTAATTCTACCCTAAAGAATTTCGGCTCCAATGATTGCGAAATCAACTTAATTGTGATCGTCACAAAAGTCGATTTTAATATCACACACTAGAAACAGCGTGGTTTTCAGTTGATATTTTCTTAAAGTATACGACATTACCCTCTTCTCTATGAGGAAATCATACAATAATGGTGCATCGATTCGTCAAGGCAAGAGACTAGATTTGACGGACGGCTGTGTGGTGGTGTCTTGCAGGTGAACAGCGTGGAGGTGCCGGCGCGCGGCGGATTCAGCGTGCGCGCGGTGTACCCGCAGCTGTCGTTGGCCGCGCACAGCTGCGTGCCCAACCTCGTGCACACCATCACCAGCGACTACCGGTGACCATTCACTCTTCATTCCTTGTATTTATGTTTCATTGTCAACGGTGCATCAGTTATCCGTGCCCGTCTTTACCTCCGACAGGCTTTGGTTTGCGCCTCGCTATTTACGAATGCTAACGGTGAAGATAACATATGCGAAGGAAAAAAACTAACTAATTTGGTGGTATTAGACTCTCTAGATAACAAGCAATGAGATCGCAAACGCTAATATCCACAGATCTCGGAAGCATGAAAACTATGATCCGAGATGTCCATTAAGCAAATCGGCTTTGAACGATCTTCCTTTGTCAAGTTAGGTTTAAACTGCACATTTGCAGGAACGTGTACCATTGAAGCGTGGCCGTCGCCAAGGGCGGCATGGGGGGCAGAGTTTCCATGTGCTCTGTGGCTGTACCTATAATTCATACTTTTCCCATACTCCAATATCAAACTGCCCATGTACTCCATGGGCGAATTTGCTCTGTGGCTGTACCTATAATTCATACTGTTCTCGTACCGACTCCAATATAAAAACTGTCTTCCCCCCGGCCCATCCTGGGCTGGCGACGCCACTTCATTGACGCTGCAGCATCCATCGTTTGTATGCAGCGTGCAGGTGAGGGCGGCGGTTGGCATCGCGCGCGGCTCGCCGCTGTTCCTGTGCTATACGCACGCGCTGTCGCCGACGCTCGCGCGCCGCGACTTCCTGCTGCAGTCCAAGTTCTTCGAGTGCGCGTGCGCGCGCTGCGCCGACCGCACCGAGCTCGGCACGCACCTCGGCAGCCTCAAGTGCGCCAAGTGCGACGACGGACTCATACTCTCAACCGACCCGCTAAGTGCGATATTACATTTCAGTCACAGCAAAGTCTTTCAAACTATCATCGGCACCCGCAGACATCTTTTAACACTTCAATTTCCTGCTGAGATCCCAGCAAATCTTTGTTTGTGCGGGACCACTCCATCGCTTAGTAGATAGGTCAGGTTAGGTTAGGTTAGGATTCTAAAGATCCTAAAGTGGGACCTACAGTTGAAAGGTTCGTAACTGGCCTGTGAAGGGCACGGGAATACTGGCGGATCCAGAGGGGAGGAGGGCCAGTGGGACATGGCTCTTCCCCAAAACTGTGAGGAGTGGTACTGAGTCAAAGTGCTAAAGAGCCGCCAGTCTTGTTGAATGCCCCAAACTCACGGATAACTTGGGAGTCTCTGAGCCACAGACGGTTTGTAGGGCCGCTCAGTATGTTCTACGGTTACTACGAATGTCATGCCACGAGCGCTTCTCTATTGATCTTGAATCCATTTTTCCTCACTTTTCAACTCCACCAACACCACTCGCCGCAGAGAATTAGTGCACCTTGAAACTATCGGTGATTGCATTTTTTCACTCTTTCAACCTTAGAGCATTTTAACAAGCTCGATAGATCTGCAATAGTCCGCAAATGTCTGCCTGGGCATAATTTCTGAAGTTTTGAATTGGAGATTGGATTTGGAGATAAGATTTGACTTTTCTGAGCACCTTTGTTCCATTGGCACCGGTTGTTCGTGAAAAAACTACTGCATGATTCTATATTGGGTGTCAGGCACAGCACATGAGGTTATCATTGCTCAGCTCTGACAGTGCCGTCGGTGTTGCAGACAACGAGGCGGGCTGGAAGTGCACACACTGCGAGTTCGCCACGAGTGCGGCGGCGGTGCGCAGGATCCAGTGCGTGGTGCAGGCGGAGGTGGACGGCGCCGACGAGCTGGAGCCGGGAGCGGCCGCCATCGAGCTGCGGGAGCAGTTGCTTAAGAAGGTAACCATCGTGCATTACCGTGAAAGACATTTAATATTTTCGTAAATATGAGGAATGGGTGTCTCTGTATTTGGCGCTGCTCACATTTATTTGAGTCATCAATGAAGCGCACAATAGACACGGTTAAGTGATTTTCTTTTTAAGAAAGACCCAATAGTTGTAATATTGACAAAAATATGTAAATACGTATGAAGGTACGTGAATATCACACGGGATGTGTTTAAAAAATTACATAAAATACAGGACTTAAATCAGAGCCCTGGGGCACTCCCAATATTTTAAAGAATGATTTCTCAAGACTGAGAGCTTCGTTGGTCGACATTTATTTGCTGAATACGACCGCGGCCGTGGTGATATGACAATGTCAATGGATTACAGTGAATCAATTAGAATGCCATCCTGAGACATAATTACCACTAAATGTTGTTGTTTCGTCCACGCAGTACCGGTCAGCATTCCACCCCCGCCACTCGCTGCTGCTGGGCCTGAAGCTCGCCCTGGCGCAGCTGTACGGGCGCGTGGAGGGCTACGAGCTGGACGAGCTACCCGACATCCTGCTGGAGCGCAAGCTGGAGCTGTGCCGGCTCGTGCTGCAGGTGCTAGACGTGGTCACACCGGGCGAGAGCAGGCTGCGAGGTGTGTATCTAGCAGTACCGAAGCTCTCCCTAGCGCAACTGTACGGGCGCGAGAAGAGCTACAAGCTAAAAGACATCCAGCTGGAGGTGTGCCGGCTCGTGATGCAGGTGCTGAACGTGGTCACCAGCCCGTAAAGATCAAAGTACCTTTGCAAAGTTTTTAGAATAATGTTTATTTTACTTTTTTTTTTATCTAGTTGTTTATTTGGGACTTAAGCCATCACCGACTATGCCAGCCCCATAGTGACTTTATAAGTATAATTACTTCAAGCTATCAGCTTCTCCTTAGAGCAATTGACAGCTTGAATATTTTACTTTACTATGAACGTTACTGCCAGGTTGCCAGGTTTCGTCATGGATATATAAAACGAGATATGTACAAGTCTGGAAATCTGTCTGTAGGCATGTTTTTGTCATTAAGTTGTGCATTGCAGCCACGATGCTGTACGAGCTGCACGCGCCGCTGGTGTTCCTCGCGCGCAGCGAGTACCGCGCGGGGCTGCTGGACGGCGCGGGGCTGCGCGCGCGGCTCGCGGAGCCGCTGCAGTGCCTGGAGGCGGCGGAGCGCGCGCTCGCCCGCGAGGACCCCGCCAGCGCCGAGGGCATGCTGGCGCGCGTCGCCGCGGAGGCGCGCCGCCAGCTGCAGGACAGCCTCGCCACACTCTAGCCTTCGACCACACATTCTGCAGTTCCAACACTCCCTGTCCGCTCCGGAGATGCGAGTTACCCATAATTTCACCACCCCCAGCTTCCTGAAACCCGATAGTTTCGGTTACGTTGAATATTTACATGGTGTAACCGAACGATAACTTTGGGATTTTTGTAGCTGGAGGTGGTGAAAACGAGCGTTAGTCCATCATTTCAGTCTTACTAATAAATATTTTTACCATAGCTACTACTCCGGTATTTCTCGCTGTTAAAAATACTACTATTAAAGGCGGCACGTACAAGTGTTACGGGCAACGAGAAAATATTACTGGTGTCCACGAGGAATTGAACAAAATGGCGACAAAAACGCTTCAGCGGTCGTTTTCACAATCAGTGAATCGATTGACTTTAGTTTGGATGGAGAACTCTGTGCGTATGTTTGCGGTAGTAGGGTAGGGAAAAATAGCCGAGGGCATGGCTGCGCAGTCGCGGCAGCTTCTGATTCGAGCGAGTTAAATTATTCCTTCTCTATTACGAGATTAGTATTAGAATCCTATAACATCTTTATGCCTGGTAACTGTTTCGAGCATATGCAGTGGAATGAGCAATGTTTATTAGTAAGAAGAAGAGAAAGAAGCTTTGCACATGTTGCCTTTCCTAGTGGAACAGTCCATGTAAAAAACCCCGTGTAAATCACCAAACAACAAATGCATTGTAGCAGTTGGTTTATTAAGTGATTATTGAGTTGATAGTCTATGGGTGAACAAAGGTTGCATTTCACGATGAAAGTTGCGCCACCTCTACTTCAACCAGTTGAGTGATTATTGTGTTGTGTAGTTCTGTTGTTTACAGGTTTTTTAGGGTTCCGTACCCAAAGGGTGAAAACGGAACCCTATTACTAAGCCTCCGCTGTCCGTCCGTCCGTCCGTCCGTCCGTCCGTCCGTCACAGGGCTGTATCTCAGGAACCGTAATAGGTAGGCAGCTGAAATTTTCATAGTGTGTATTTATTTTGCCGCAAGAACAACAAATAGGTAAAGTAAAAAATGTTTTGTTTGATCTTGTACGATGATACGGAACCCTTCATGTGCGAGCCTGACTCGCACTTGGCCGGTTTTTTATGTAACTGGACATGGACGGCATATACCAAACTAATCGTCAGATATTAGCCTAACACACCACCTAGGTGCCATGTCAGGACCTTCCTTATATTGCCCGGCTTTATTGAACTGGATGGAAAATATGGACAATATTCATTGCCACTTCGACAACCGTTCATTCAGTACGATGGTACCAACCCGGGCAGGATTAACCCTACCACCTAGTTAGTAACCCCTTTGACGTAAAACCTACAGTTTTACGTGGAATCTGAACCACGGCCAGCCTCAACGGTTGAAAATGGTCACCTATCCAGAACCTAATCGCTCTCAGAGGTGTTTTACCATGCTTTTAGAATCGCAAGGCGTCTAACCACTGGGCTACCGAGGCTGACAAAAAGGTGAAGGTTACATTCTATGGCGAATGTTGAGCCATCTCTACGTCAACCACAGTCGAGTGATTATTGTGATGTGTAGTTCTGTTTCCAGAGTCTGTAGTCCTAGTTGTCACTTAAATTGGCGTTTACGCAAAACCGATCGACTGGCATTTTCAAATGTATGTAATGTTGCCGTTTATGCCGACTCCGCGTTTTCATACAAATCGGAAGCCCGAGTTTGACTTGAGCAGCTTGAAGAAAAAGAATAACTAGTGAAAACTCCGTTCCGCAAACGCCAATTTAGGGTGGCCCAACCCGGCGGGACTAAATCATTCGCGGGTACGGTATAAAACCGTGCTGTTGCGCTCTGGGACCTTCTCTGTTTCAAAGAAAAAGACAGGCTCCGTGATGAGGAAGATGCAACATGTCCACAAAAATGACAATGTGCATAGTGTATGATTTGGTAAGATTTACGAAAATTTTGAAAACAAAACGACTTATAGCTAAAAGTAAACCACGACCACTATAGTAAAAAATGTAACAAAAACCAAATAGATTATAAATCTTGATTAAATAAGCTATGTGTTATGACTAATCTTTTTAAGATGTTCTTACTTTATCATGGCGTAATGTACCTCCAAAGTTATTGTATAAAACGCGCAATAAATTCGAACTTTCGGACCTTATAACTTAGAAACCAAACACAATTTCACAATGCCAACGGTCATCAGACATCTAGTTCGATTAAATAAAGCTATTTTGAGCAAAATTGATGAATAGATTGAAATGATCTTCTTTCCCCGTTTGTATGGGGGTTGAGCGAGATGGCCACCTTAAGTGAGAACTCGGACTGACCATACAGATTAAGGTTTTAAAGGCTTTACAATTAGAATTTTCGACACGAAGGCAGGTACGACTCTTGCATCTTGAATAGGTCCTTACAGCGAGCATGTATTTCGCTAGTGGCTTGACTGGGGACAGTAACAA
The DNA here is from genome assembly GCA_946894095.1 of Incurvaria masculella. Taxonomy (NCBI): domain Eukaryota; kingdom Metazoa; phylum Arthropoda; class Insecta; order Lepidoptera; family Incurvariidae; genus Incurvaria; species Incurvaria masculella. The sequence goes on along the minus strand of OX335657.1, from coordinate 18,439,571 downwards.
ACACTTACGACACGAACACTGTCCCTATATTTATTAAGTTTACTGCTTCTTATTATTTTTATTTTTACGTAGATACATTATTTTAATTGTTGGATCTCAACTGTGTGCTGTATCATAGTTAATGATTAAATAAAAAGGTAAATTTCGCAACAGTGTATTACTTCACCCGTCACATTTGACATATGCCATAAGCTGAACAGCTAGTAGTGTAGGGGCTAGATGACTTGCCTTTCATGCGAGTGGTCTGGGTTCAAACCCTCACCCCGGTCAGGCAATTCTTTCTCTATCTAAGTTGGATAAGTGCAAAAACATTGTCTGATATTGGCTTATTATTACATTGTATTATTATTATATTTTCCACGGTCCTACTAGCCGACATTTCGAACTGTTTCTTCCAATTCATCTTCAACTGTTTGTTGTGTGTGTTCAGTGGAAAATAACTGTGGTAAGCTAATATCAGATAATATTTTACGTCCACAGAACACTTAAATGTGTATAACAAGTGCATTTGGTTACGAATGCGATTTTATAGTTCGGAGCCCATGTGAAACTGTAGGTGTAGGTTCCCTACCAGGTGGGTTAAGACCGCCTGGGTTGGTACCACCGCATTGGATGGAACTATGGTTAAAGCGGCAACGAAAAATTGTCCGTGTTTTCCATCCAGTTCAATGTAGCCGTGCTCATAAAGGGAAGGTCCAGACATGGCACCAATTCCATCAGGAATGTGGTGTATTGGGCTAATATCACAACAGTAGTTGTGTTGTATTAGCCATCCATGTCAGGTTACATGAAAAAAAGTACAGAAGCAATAATAAAATAAATTCAATGGGGAAGAACACTCAAAGCTCATTGTAGATGTCGCATGAGCGACCGAACCTTATAAACGTCAAAACTATCATTCCTGTAAAGTTTAATTTATGAGTTTTTAGATGAAAGATGTACTCCATGATGCAGTTAGAATAAGGTTTAGAGGAAAAGGAGAGCTTTTGCTTGTCTTCAAACAAATATAAATATCATTGACCAGCACAAAGTATGAAACGAAATATTATAGGTTATGTTTTTGTGATATTTTATTTCCACGACTTCTTTTGATTAGCGTAATTAAGAACAATTATTTTCGGAATAACATGGAGAAAATTGAGTAATTTCTATTACATAGAATAAATAAAATTTTCAAATCTATTCTGTTTTATTTTGCATGGCTTTGACGGATCTTTTGGGTTAGCTCGCTTAGACGCCGCCTGTCGGGATAAATAAGCAGTTTTCTTCCCCAGTGTAAAGCTCTTGTGGTCTTGATATTCCATTTAATAACTTTATTATATCAATAACAAATATATATTTACAAATATCACCCCAACATTCCATCGTGCGCTAGAACTTGATCTTCTTGGGTCTCGTGGGTCCGGCGGTGGCGGGGGTGGGGGCGGGGGTGGAGATGGCCTCAAGGCCGTCGTCGGCGGCGGCCAGCGTGTGCAGCCGCACCGAACTCTCCTCTCGCTCGGTCTTCGTCTGCAACGATTGAGCTTATTAGGTTAAGTAATTTATATTTTAAGACTGTTCACATTGTAGTTTTCTCTTAGTTCTTTGCGTTAGACCATTCTAACGCACACGAAGGGTTCCAACCACGTTTTTTGTGTGTAACACAAAAAAAATCACCCTTAATTTTTTATATTTTTTTATTTTACCAAATTTTTCAAAATAAATACATACTCTGTAAAAATTTCAGCTGCCTACCTATTACGATTCATGAGATACAGCTCTGTGACGGACGGACGGACGGACAACGGAGGATTGGTAATAGGGTTCCGTTTGGTACTCTTTGGGTACGGAACCCTAAAAATGGGCTTTGTATTTTTTGTAATATTAAAAAAAACATGTTGTACAGGGTAGAACCCTTGCTTGCCTTTGCTACCTTTGAGGAAAACAAGCTCATATTACTAAAAACGGATGGAGAAAGAGAGATAAGCTTACGGTTGGACAGTCTTTCCTCAAGTGTGTGACGTCCCCGCATAGCTTGCAGCCACCTCCATTTGGGTACAGCCCCTTGGGGTTGTCGGGACACTGCCGGGCAATGTGACCCTGAAAACGAAAACTTCCATTCAGCACATTTAACACAAAGAACAGAGCTGAAACCACTTATAATGTAAAGAGACACAGATTCAACTGATGGATGAGACCAAAATTGTTTCATACAAGATGTATAATATTTATTTTTTACTCAAAACAATTTCTAAATCACATGTCAATGACAAAAATTACAATACTAGATTTTTTATTTTTTCGTTTCCCTAGCCGTGAATCGAACTCGTTGATTTTGAAAAAAATAACACAACCTGTATTTTTACGCTAGTCAATAGTGTCGCTTACAAGCAACAAATCCTGTGAAGTAATGTTACACAACAAACTAAAGGAAATTGTTGATTAAACTGTTCTAGTATTCATAGATTACCCGTACCCAATAAATAAAAATACAGACGTAGAGTTTGACAAAATATTTTAGAATCCAAAATTTCATAAACAATGTTAAAAATTAAGAGCATGTAAACAGTTATTGCCCTTAGTTATATGATAGTGCAACGAATCTCTTAAACACAATTTCACGGGCGACACTCCAAAGAATCTTCCAGCAGTTTTTAGAAGTCATTAGTTTAACCAGTGCAACACTATACCGACCTAACAACGCAACTGAGTACAAATCATTGTGCGCTCTTATATCAGATTTTGTTTTGCAGTCGCTACCGCACTGTGTGAGTATAGATAGTGATATAGTGGAAGCGAGATAGCATGCGATTTCAAATACTTTGAAATAATGATGAAAAATTAAGAAATAGGTATGATCGACAAAGAATCAGTGGGTCACCTCTTATTTTATACGAAAAAAATGGTATTTGTCCAGGTTTTTTACGGCACAGATCACAATGCTTTCTTTAACGAAAACTAGAGAAATCATTAAGATATTTACAAAAAAAAACAAATAACATGAGCATGGACACAATGTACTGATAACAATTCTAAAAGTTGTCTCATCGGGTAGGTATGTTCCGTCTCCCTCTTAGGCTGATATAAATAGTCGTAACAGAAACTAAGACTAACAAAAAGTAGTACTTTGTGACGTCAATTTGCAGTATTTTCAGATTTCGTCCATACAAAAGTGTCAAAGTGACGTCACAAAGTACTACTTTCCGTTAGTCTTAGTTTTTGTTACAACTATTAATCTCAGCCTTGGTAGCAGTAGTGATTCTTGAGTTGACGTTATTTTTATCATAAATTTAAATGACAAGTTCTACAAATTATAATGACCTAAAGCGTAGGATGGATGGTGACACGACTATAGCCAGTTCAACTATTTATTATACTTTTTACGTAAACTTGAAGTATAATTATTGACAGGCAACCAGACAAAAAATTCAATACTTGCAAGACGCTGTAATGTTTTTTTGTGAAAAAAGATCACTGTGTTAAATGGTAAATAAAGTGGATTTTTATAAGAAATGCATTATGCCATCATGAATCAATTACTACTCAAAAGTAAAATAAATGGTTGGACAGACTTTACATACTTACAATCTGTCACACTTACATATTTTTTGCAAGTCTGTAACTGCTGTCACTTCAGCTATTTGGTGTTTTTGTTGGAATTTGGTTCCGAGCACAGCTATCTATTAAGTTTGGTTGCAAGTCTTGTTCTGACACGGTCAGGGAAGACGGGCAAACTGGCCAGCACGATCTTTGCATCGAGGTAATGCCATTCCATCCCAAGTAAGTTCTCACTTATTTACTGCAACGCCGCGATCGTAACCTGAACAGACGCCACAACCCCACAACAAGATGTAGTCTCACCTGCTCCTTGCAGATGAAGCAGCTAGCGAAGCGGAACTCCTGGTTGCGCTGCACCTTGCACTCGAACTGGCGGTGCTCCGTGGAGCCGCACTTAAAGCAGACCCCGTCGGCGCCGCTCGGCGCGCCCGGCTCCGTGAGCTGCGTGCGCAGATCCGGACAGTCCGACAGGTTGTGGCCGCCCTTGCGACAGTTGTAGCAGACGTCCCGTTTCAATCTACATCCAATAAATCAATTCATTAATTTCGATCAAAGAGGTAATTTTTACACAACTTTCCTAAATGATATTGGTGTTCGTGTTAGTTCATTACCACGGAAATTAAAATAAGTATATAAAACGACCGTTGGAACAGCCGTGTCCTACAATGGCGCCGTGGACAGGAAAACAGAGTGTAGGAAGACCACTCTGGGGCGTGGGATGACGACATCAAGTGCGTCGGCTGAAAGCAGTGGTTCCGTACCACTGAGGGCCAGGACGACTGGAGAAAAATTGGAGAGGCGTATGTCCAGCAGTGGACGCTAACACACTGACTGACTGACCGATATATAAAACACCAATGTGCAATGAATAATAACCATTAATAACCATTTATTGGATGAAGAAGACATATAAGTACACAGAAAACAAAAGAACAGTAAAACATACAATGCGGAGTACATTTCTGAAAAGATAAAAAGGAGAACATAAAAACATATTTTAAATGTTAACTACCTACTGCATGCTTTCCTTCATCCAATGGGTGATGTTATTGCCTTATGGCAATCTCTTCCACCTCACCCATTAGATATAAGGGCATAGTGGTGGTTTGCAGCAAATAAAAACTAAAATAAAATAAAACAATAAAATAAAATAAAACATGAAACAATGGCAACCGCAGGCGGGGGTCGAAAGAGAACAGATCACTCTTGCGACAGGTAATGTTCCTTCAAGCGTGTTAAGCTTCAATAAGTTAATAGTTAAAAAACATATAACAATTGTTTCGAATTTTGAAAAAAACATTTAGCCTATCCGATTCAGTATCTAAAACTGTACTTCGTGCCTTCGGCAGGTCTATTCCTGGCATTGAGTAATCAGGAATCAGGAATCCTGAGTCTAGATAACCGCTTTTATAGCAAATTTCAAAGCGAGTTTTTCGACGGAAAATCTTGATTAATTAAAAAAACTATGCTCCGGAATATTTTCGTCAAGAAAATCGCTTTGAAAACCACTACAAAAGCGACTCAGGATTCCTGATTACGAAATGCCAGGAATAGACCTGCGGGTGTACAATAGGTTTTCTCTTCACCGTGTATATGAATCGACTCAATGCTTCCCCTATTTCGAATTGATTTCCCATATCCTATGCTATGGCATTTTGACAGAATGATTAAGATATCAATGTAGGTAACAATAAGGCATTGACATGTAAGTATAGAGCAGTGGGCATGTAATCCAAAGTTTTCAGGTTCTAATCCTGCTTTAGATGAATGACTGACATACTGATTATTTTCAAAATCTTATATACAATGCTTCAACGCAGATGTAGTTGGATAAACTTAAATTAATGTTATTTAGCATTGACAAAGAGGTAGCAGATACCGGAACAAAATAATAAAGCGCACCTCGCCAGGGCCTTCTCGGCTCGTCTGCGTTCCAGCTTCATGGTGCGCTGCAGCTCGCTCTTGGGGATGCCCTTGGCGGCCATGCTGCGTCGCAGCTCCTCCAGCCGCTCCGCGTCGCGCTGCATCACCGGGAATCCATCATATCGCACCAGCTTCACCTCGCGTCCGTTGATGATGATCTGAAATGAATGGTCGTCGTCGGCCTTTCGACGCACTGCCTTTCCATTATCAAATTTTTTCTTTTTCCTTTGAGCATTATTCGCTCGCGCTAAAGGTATGCTAGGTGTGTTTTCAGTTCCATTTTCAAACGACGGCTCATTCCTTTTTACCATCGATGGTGTTTCGATAGAATTTTGTGATTCACCATTATTATTTTCAGACTGCTTATTTTTATTTTTATTTTTACGTGTTTGCTTTTTACTGAGCTTTCCTTGGATTTCACTTGTATTTGAAGTTGTTTGGATTTCTGTGGGATCACTGATCGATTGATTGCCTTCCTTGTCACCAGTTTCTATGCTCTTCAGTTGAGGGTTTTTCTTTTTTTTCTTGTGCTTTTTAGATTCTGCATTATCCGCTGTTATACCACTGTCCCCGAATTCAATAAGAGTGGGTTCGCCATTCGGAGCACGATCAGTTTTCTTGCTTTTTTTAATGTTTACTTTAATGTGACTGGGTACTTTATTAAGAGAATCATCACCTTTCTTGTTTTTCTTATTGTTGTGTTCAATGTGAGTGGGTTCTTCATTTGGAACCTGATCAGTTTTCTTTATTTTCTTACTTATCTTAGGCAACATAGGTTCCGAAGGAGACAATTGAACTTGCTGCAGTAGAGATGGACGAGTGATAAAAGGCCCGTTTGGTTTCTCATTCCCTTCCGGAAATTCGCACCAAGTGCTTTTGCGTTTTGCTGTCTTTTGTTCCTTTAGGAATTTTTCATAATTTTCCAATCGTTGGTTTTCAGCCTAGAAAAACACAAAGATATAATTTCACAAATTTAGAATATACATAATATAATTTTGTATAATATTGAAGTATTCAGTCAGACCTTTAAAGAAGTGAACGGTACTGGCAGGGGTTCAGTGAAATAGTCTAGAGCAGTCTTTCTCAAATTGGACAACAACGTCCCCTAGTGGGCGCTAAAGGCCTACAGGGGGGCGGTAAAGGGTCCAGAGGAAATTGGGAGGCGTTGTAGCTGTTTAGGGGAATGAAATCATTAATGGGTAGTTGTAAATTGTATGTATTTTGTGTGCGCTATAAAATAATCAATTCTCAAAGTGGGCGGTAGACGACATATGTTTGAGAACCTCTGGTCTAGAGATATGCGATGCGACTGATTTGTAGTGCTTGCCTGTTCACGAAAGCGCGCGTGTTCGGCGTCGTGCTTCGCTCGCACGAGCTGCTCTTTCATCACGGCCCACGGAGTCCCCTCTTCGGGCGCCCGCTCATTCGACGCCTTTGAGCCCTTCGCACGAGCGAACCGTGTCATCTTAGCCTGTCACACGCTTCGTCTGTAAAAACTGACACCGCGCACACGACGTCTAGCGTTCTTTGTGGTGGACGGACAGTATACTAATATATGTGTGGTGGTGCCGCACTAGCGCTAGCACGCACGCACCAAAGATAAGCAATAGAAACCCAGGACAGTGGACGCAGGACGATATGAACACAACTATTTTTAGCGCATGCGAGCGAAATAACCTCCAAACATTTTCATCATAGAATATATACTCTATAACACAGACAACGGAAAATTATTCTTTTCCTTTTACTGTGCCATTTACAGGTATATAGTCCCACATAGCTTATTTTGCGCATGGCTGAGGCCTGCCACTGTCTTTTTAGGGTTGCCACATGAAACCCCCCCCCCCCCCATTGAGAGGGAAAACATTTACAGCCTGCTGTAAGAAATAAAATCTTGAGGAAATGAAAATTACGATTTTAGGTAAATACTATTATTCAAATTAAAACTAAATTACATCTTTCATCATTTTAATAAAACCAATTTGAAAGTAGAAGTCGGGTTACTACCATTAGTTGTGTGTTCTTGAATTCTATGAATAAAGTAACCTCCACTATCAATACCGGAGGCCAATCTCGTCAACCTAATATTTTCGCCATACAAATTAGATAAGACTTTTTACAGTTTTATATTTCGTTATCATCTAACAAGGACTGTTGATGCCATCGCGAGTTATACTGAGCGTCACCCACGCAACATTAATTTTTAGCAGTTACTCCCGCGGCCAAGCCACGCACTAGGTAATTCCTTGCGGATGCTGTAATACTTGTGTACTTTTATTCTCAACACGTACCATGGCCACATTGTTCTGTTTCTCTCATGATTTTGTTTATTGACGATGTTTGACACAGAGCGAGTCGATACGCCTGGAATTTATAGAAAAGTTTTGGTAAACAATTTACAAAATACATTTTGTTTGTCAAAACTTAATTGATATGAATAAAAACACATTATTTATTTTGAACCACTCACACTTTATTCACTACATTGTATAAAACAAAGACGCTTTCTCTGTCCCTATATCCCCATGTTCGCTTAAATCTTTAAAACTACACAACGGATTTTGATGCGGTTTTTTTTAATAGATAGAGTGATTCAAAAGGAAGGTTTATATGTATAATAACATACATTAAATAGTGGAGAAATACTGTTATTTTTGAGGTTTCCAATGTGATGTCGTAATAAATTACATTTTTTCCGCTTACATTGCAAACGCATGCTGAATCCTACGAGATTTATCGAAATAATGTACTAAGTATTGTACACATTGAAAAAGTCTACAGAAAACTCCGCGATGGTATATGTCTATCTCTTATGGATATACCACAATAAATTTTTTTTGTCATTAACTTTTTACGACAAATAATGGCTAATTTTCGAGGCGATTTTAACCAATACAGCATTAATCCTTATCCAATTAAATACCTTAAATACATTGTTGATTTAATATAGATTTATATGGCCGTTTACAGCATATGATTAAAATGAATATTTTCGAAGATATTACAGATTTAAAAATGGCGGGACGTAGGTTTGCGGCAGTACGGGCCGGCCGGGGCGGTGGGAGCGTGCCTATAAATAGTGCGTCGGAGGCTGCGGTTCTAGCACTTTGAATTTAGCAGCGATCGGACGCGTTTATTATCGGAGCTCTCTAATCTATACTCTATCTATACTATTATATAAAGAGGAAAGGTTTGATTGTTTGTGTATTTGAACCGAATAGGCTCAAATACATGAACAGATAGGAAACTACTGAACGGATTTGAAAAATTATTTCACCGTTGGAAAGCTACAGTCTATCCGAGGGACATAGACTATGTTTTATCTTAAAAAAATTAGGGATCCTTACCAAAACTCCGATAACGTAACCCAAGGTGCAAAAAAATTACCAAGAATGTTCCTTACATCGCGTGCGCTGCGAAAACTATTCACGATAGAACAAAATGATGTAGTACAATTTTATAGAACACATTATTATCTACAAAAAATGTCGCGACAGCATACATCTAACTATTATAGTTATGTCACAATAAGTGTGCATTTATTTTAAAATAAAAATTTAAATACCGCCGCTAGAAAAGGCTCTTTATTTGTACCTAGATATGAATCCTTATCAAAATAAATAAACTATTATTTAAGACTGTTTCAATACCTTTATATTACTTTTTGAATTATTCGATTCCGACATTTAATTCGAAAGATATCATGAGTTTTATAATTAGAAAAAACTTCCCTTTGACAAACTATGCGTTTTCGAGTTTGTAGGCGTCACTCAGAGATACGGGAGGGGAGTCAGTCGGCTCCCTACGCAGAAGCCGTGTGCGGAATTTAAGAAATTGTCGCTTGATAATATTTTGTCGCTTGATGATAATTAGTTTAGCAGGTAACTAAACGCATTCAAAAAGTTCTTTTCAGAACTAGACCCATTAATATATGTTGTACATTTAGTTATCCTAATAAATAAGTGACTTAAATAGTTTTTATGATTTTCGATTAAATACTTTTTAGTTGTAGGTTATAGTAGTAGATGTAGGTAGCTAATAACAGTTAAACATGTTTGAAAAATGTTACGGCTTTTCACGCGGCAGGAAGATACACTCTCCAAAGACATTCTCAAAAGCCGTAACATTTTTCAGACATGTCTAACGACCGCGGTAATCTCAAAAGTATCATAATAACAGCTGAAGTAAAAAATAAAACAACATCAAATAATGTTTACTCCCTGGCTTTAACTCAATAAATTATTTATTTAATGGCTTTGTTTTGTGGTTATGACCTTTTTAAAATAAATAATAGTATGAAAAATACATAAAAGTAAAAAACACAAATAAGAAAAAAAATAAAAAATAAAATAATTCACAAAATTTGTTATTTTTATTTCAAATATTTCAATGTAGGTTTTTTTTTTTTTTTTTTAGGAACTCTACGTAATAAGGGGTTTATTTGTGTATCATTGTGTCAAAATAATATTTTTTCAATTATATTATGCCCGTGCAAAGCCGGGACGGGCTGCTAGTAAAATATAAAACTAATTATTAATATTCGTATTTATTCTATAGCTCTCAGCACAAAAACGCGTGACGAACGGCGAGCGATCCTAATGGTTACTTTGAAAGTAAAAACATACTTATAGCTATCCTAAACACAAAAATATCTTCACAAACTTTTAATTACTTACTTACCAAAAACAAATTCTCAGCTTTAAATGCTAAAATAATGCCTAAAATGAATAAACAGTGGGTAACTTGCACTGTTATAATGGCAACACATCCACGTAACGCGCTTGTTAACGTTTTGAAATGGAATTATAGCCTATTTATTTCTTTTCCGGCCTCGAAGAACTTTCTCATCTTCAAAATAATCTCTCGAACTCCACTTTTGTAGACCTTAGGCATGATTTAACGCATTCAAAATTCTGAAAAATATTCGCTAAAAACAGAGGACAGGGTATAGGGAAATCCGATAGTCGAATGACGTTCAAGATGGCGACCGCTTAGTTCCGAATTTGGCCACACGCAAGATAAGCTATGTGGCACTATACAACTACTAACTATCGTATTCAGAGTGGGCGGACTCTACAGTGTTATGTTGAGTCGTGAACATGCCTAGTTGCGTAGTAAAGTTACGAAAGTTATAAAGACACATGGAATATCATATCAACGGTAAGTAAACTCACATTATATTTGTTCTTGTTTAATAATCGCAGTTTCAAGCGCTAATTTTATTACCTACCGAAGTTCATAGTGACGCGCTGCCGCCCGTCGCAGATGTAGCTGAACTAACCTTGTACGGTCGTCCTTTTTTACTTCTGTTTTTTTGGATTGGATATGAGTAGTTAATCAAAAACATTTTTTAATGTGATCTATCATGCGACTACTCAAAGTAAACGTCCCGACCTTATCTACCTGCCTGTCATGTCAAAATTTGTTTTCGTTATATATTTCCCAAGATATAAGGAAAACAAATTTTGACATGACAGGTAGGTAGACTAGGTCGGGGCGTTTACTTTGAGTGGTCGCATGGTAGGTCTACGACCAGTGTTTCCCATGATTTAAAGAAAACAAATTTTTACATGACAGGCAGGTAGATCACAAATCAGACAGGTACAAGAGGAAATTGAAATTGTATTTTACTTGAATACCTTGAAATGACAAAAACATTTTTCATGCATAATTTATTTTATGATATTTGAAAATCTTAAAATTAATGGTTTTCGACTACATACTAAATGAACTTAAAAGTTTAAACTAAAAAAAAATAACTTAAGTACGCAGGTACAAGGTTACATTGGTAGACCTAATGCAACATGGCGGCGAGTTGTCAACACGGCTTTGATACGGCGCTCACGTAGTTCTTCCGAGTTTGGATAGATGGCGCTACTATTTGCTTGTATGTATATTGCTTGAAAACAGCGGTGGGCCTAAACGTTATTTTCCAATACTATCTCATTCCTTATTCGTTACTGCGTAAGAACGAGTATCAAAACCTGTTATTAATAACGGGTTTTGATACTAGACTTATATCAATGGCTGACCACTGCAAAATAATTTTTTTTTTAATAATTTAATGCAGGTCTTAAATAAATACACTCCTTGTAAATATTTCAGCTACCTACCTATTACGGTTCATAAGATACAGCCCTGTGTCAGACGGACGGACGGACGGACGGATGGATGGACGGATGGACAGTGGATGCCTGGTAATAGGGTTCTGTTTACACCCTTTGGGTACGAAACCCTAAAAATTATTTAACTTATAAATAAAAAAAATATTCTCATTAAAAAGTTACATGAAAAAATCAGACCCTCTAAATTCTTAAATAACATTTTTTTTATAACTTAAATTTCCAATAAAAAACTGATATTTAATCAACCTGGTGTTTAAAATAGTTGTAAAATAAATCCCTGTCATGCACTGTACTCGTACATTAGAACAAAGCGCGAGATCCCGTTCCTGAAGATGTTATTGTAATAACAGGTTTCGTAGTAAGAGGCGCCCGCAAGATAGTATTGTAAAGACGTTACTGTAGGAACGGGTTTCGCAGAGCTAGGCGCGCGGCGCTCGGGCGATCCCGTTCCTGAAGACGTTATTGTAATAACAGGTTTCGTAGTAACAAGCGCGCGCGGGATAGTATTGCAAAGATGTTATTGTAGGAACGAGTTTCGCCGAGTAGAGGCGCGCGGGGCGCCCGGGATAGTGTGGCTCAAGACGTTATTGTAGGAACGGGTTTTGTGGATGATGAATAACAAGAACGACTTGTTCTTTTCCAATACTTGTTATTAACAATCGTTACGTTAATATCGGCCCGCCGCTACTTGAAAATCATTGGTTTTAAAAGGGTCTTACTATATAGTGGTTCAGAGTGTGCAATAGTGTTGGGAGATCTAAATGCGGATCGCAACTCGTTGTTACATGGCGAGATGGAGAGCTACTGTGCCGAGCAGCAGTGGGTGTGTGCGGACGTGCGACTCCTTCCGGCGGATACCTACACGTTCTTGAGTGAGGCGCACGGTACGACTAGCTGGCTCGACCACTGCGTCGTTACCGCCGCGGCATGGGACACTATTGTAAATGCTACCGTAATCAATGATGTGTTTTGGTCGGATCATTTTCCACTCGTAATCGAATGTAATCTAGAGCTTATTAGACCTAAGATTGAGAGCACTGATTGTAGTCAGGAACAAAATAAGGTACTCTGGGGACAAAGAAACTCAGAACAAACAAGCAAATTTAGGAATATTTGTAATGATTACTTCCAACTTGTAAATGCCTCTTTTATTTGTGATAAAAACTGTGATATAGTTTGTAAAAATCTAGTTCACTATAAAGCTATAAATAAGCTTTATTTAGATATAATACATGTTTTAAAATTTGCCTCCACGGAAACGTTTTATGTCAAAAAATGTCATAGAAAACCAGTGGTAGGGTGGAACTATCATATAAAAGATAAGCATAAAGTAGCACGAATAAAATATGAAATGTGGCTACTGCAGGGGAAACCCGCATCAGGAATTTTGTATAACGAAATGCGTTCCAGTCGAAATGAATTTAAAAATATTCTTAAATGGTGTCAGCAAAATGAAAACAAAATTAAAATGGATATTATCACCAATCACCGCATGAACAAAGACTTTGTCAAATTTTGGAAGGCAACAAATAAATTAAATTGCAAATCCAGTATGCCTGAAAGTGTAAATGGTGAACAAAATCATAAAACCATTGCGAACATATTTATGAACCAATTTAAGGCAGAAAGCACTCTGTCTGTTCCGCTCGCTCAAGGCAGAGACTGTCATATTCCGGTGACTGTTCATTTCACACCTGAGGATGTAGTCAAAGCTGTCAAGTCTATGAAGAGAGGGAAGTCGCCGGGACACGACGGCCTCAGCATTGAGCACCTACAGAACGGAGGGCACGAACTTTTCAGGCTCATGTCAACCTTATTTAATTTATGCATTCGGCATTGTTTCTTACCTGATGACCTAATGAGGACGATTGTTGTACCTATTGTAAAAAACAAAACAGGTGATATATCGAGCACTAGTAATTACCGTCCAATATCCTTGGCCACAATTGTATCAAAAGTTTTTGAAAAACTGTTGCAGCCAATACTTTACAGTTGTATGAACCTGAACTGTGCCCAATTTGGCTTCCGTCCCGGCCTGTCGACTGACATGGCCATATTATCACTCAAACATACTGTAAACTATTACGTGAAACGAAAAACCTCCGTATATGCATGTTTTCTTGACCTAAGTCGCGCTTTTGATACGATTAAGTATGAAAAATTGTGGGAAAAAATGTATACGTCGAATGTGCCGGAAGAGTTGATATGTTTGTTGAGATACTGGTACGGGGGCCAAACTAATGCAGTGCGATGGGGCAGCACCTTCTCTCATGAGTACAGCTTAAAGTGCGGGGTAAGACAGGGTGGCCTGACCTCTCCTGATCTGTTTAATCTCTATGTCAATGACCTCATCGAGGGGCTCAGCAATGCTGGTGTCGGCTGTCACATAGGTAACAAATGCTTAAATAATATCAGCTATGCAGACGACATGGTGCTGTTGAGCCCCTCGATGAAGGGCTTACGAAAACTTCTAACAATATGTGAAAAATATGCAAAAAACCATGGCCTCACATACAATGTTAAAAAAACAGAAGTCATGATATTCAGGTCAGGACGAGGTCCGGAAAATGTGCCTAACATCTATCTCGACTCAACGCCGTTAAAAATCGTGAAGTCATTTAAATATCTCGGCCACATTTTAACGCATAATCTATGCGATGATATGGACATGGAACGGCAGCGTCGGAATCTGGCCATGAAGAGCAATATGCTTGCCAGAAGGTTTGCTAACTGTTCCAATGACGTCAAAATAACTCTATTCAAAGCGTACTGCCAGTCGTTCTACACATGCCAGTTATGGACGAACTACACGAAACGAGCATACAACACCCTGCGTGTTCAATATAATAACGCATTTCGTTGTATCATGGGTCTCCCCTGGCGGTGTAGCGCTTCTGGTATGTTCGTTGAGAATAGAGTTAATGACTTTAATGCCATTATGAGGCAAAAACGAAATAATAAAATGTATTATAAGCCAATTCAATGCCGAAATATTTATATTCTGGCATAGCTTCATGTTAACAACTTTATAAATGTACTAACCATGTAATGTCTACTAACAACATATGGGTCATGACCTGAAATAAAAATTATTATTATTATTATTATATATTGTATAAGAGGTGATTTTTTTTAACATATGGAACAAAACAGTTTCGAGGACTAGTTACTTGTGAACTTTTGTAAAATTTAGTCTGGTTTGACCATGCTACAACCAGTAAAGAAAGTCCGCAAAGAAACTTTTTACTAGTTTTCCGTCCACAGTAATTAAATATAGGGTGATTACATAAGCGCTTACTTCGCCTCGTCACATCGGGCCGACATACCGGCCAGGAATATGCAGCGGCTTGCTTTTTAGGGTTTTGTACCCAAAGTGTGAAAGGGAAACCTATTACTAAGCTTCCGCTGTCCGTCTGTCACAGGGCTGTATCTCATGAACCGTGATAGGTAGGCAGCTGAAATTTTCCGCTATAACAACAAATAGGTAACATTAAAAAATAATAAAGACTAAAGGGGGGTCCCATACAAAAAAAGCGATTTTTTTATGTTAAATCTTGTACAATGGTACGGAACCCTTCGTGTCAGTCTGACTCGCATTTGGCCGGTTTTTTTTATGGAACCTGAAATGGGTGACTAATAACACACAATTTATGTCGCGCATGACCGGGGCGAGGATTTCAAACCATACCTCCCGCATAAATGGCAAGTCCTCTAGCCCCTACACCACGAGCTGATCTTAGCTGCCTGAATAGCATGATAAATCGAGATAGCCATCAACATCGGGAAAGCGGGCGCCATCGTCACCGGCAAGCAGCGAAGGACACCACGCGAGCTGTAACTCCGGGGAAAGGACGACGAGGTCGTCCTCGGTTCGCTACCTCGGGTGTTTCACGATCGGTCCCTTCGACGTCTATGGTGGACCTTGTGATCCGAAAATCGAAAGCATCGTGTACATTACTGAGACCTGTCATCTCCTCGAGACACCACTACGAGCAAATTGAAGATATAAAAACCTACGTTCGTGCTAGACTAACCTACGCAGCTCCAGTGTGGTATGTGCTGTGGTCAGCCACACAGAAGCAACGGATCCAGGCCCTAGGGCGTAACCAGCGTAAGATGTGCGAAAATATGTGAGGGAATGCGATCAATTCTGCACCAAACAGAAGCGTTTATGTTATACCTTCTGCTCTTAGGGGGTACTGCAGAATTAATTGAATTCCCTCACACATTTTCTCACCACTTATGCCCGTTCAGCGCCAGCAGAACAACAACGTTTGCGCGCCGCATGTTTGAGCACGCTAACACTTCTTCACCTGGCTTTATTGCATATAAAAATATACAGGAGAAAAAATCATGAAATTATGTATGCGAGAGTGGGCTTAAACAAAAATGTTAATTTAGTTTTAAGCGTGGGACAAAATCGTTTTCAAGTTTTTTTTAAAATAACCCTACCATGTGAGGCTTACCACGGATTTTTAATGATTTTCAGATATAGGAGACAGCCTCCTAGCAACGCATTGCGCGTTTGAGTGAACATACCCAACTCAAATTGTTGCGACGTAATGAGCGCCCGGGCCGCATCTTCGCGTTCCACCACTGAGAGATGGTGCAAAAAGGAGTGATTCCGAACCATTCTAATGTTTAGCGAAGGAACTGTCATTCTGTTGAGCAAAATATTTCATGATCCTTCTTGCACTGAATGGCACGGAACTGTTCTTCTGAGCCGGTAGTCTGAGTTCGCACCTAAATTGGCGTTTACGTAACTTCGAAGTTCCGTAAAAACGTCAAACTCCATAGAAGTTTTTACTAGATATTCTGTGGTTTTACTTCTTCGAGCTGTCAAAGTCAAGCTCAGACTTCCGATTTGTATGAAAATGCAGAGTCGACGTAAACGGCAACGTCGACGGATTTACGGCATCGTTGAGTAAGCTGTCAAATCAAACTCGGACTCGCAAATGGTAGTTCGCTTAACGCCCACTACGCGCGCTCTTCAATTTCTCCATACATTTGAAAACGCCAGTCGATCGGTTTGCCGTAACGCCAATTTAGGTGACAACTGAGACTTCGGGTACAGCTTCCACTGATGACAGCTCAACCTCGTTGAATTTACTAGATAGATACATTGCTGTGGATCAGCCTTTTGGGCTACTATTTAAGAAGTAAACTAACCGCTTGAAAACATGTTTTTGATCACATTTTACCAGGCACCGCTCGGGTGAATGTCTAAAACGAAATTGACCCGAGCAGAGCCAGGAGCCTCAGCTAGTTAAATTATAAATACATACATACATATCTTCACGCCGCTTTCCCGGAGGGGTAGGCAATAATGATAGAAAGTCATACGGTACGATCAAAGCACACCTCATTCGTTTCATCTACAGACACATCTTTTCATACATGCTCTACGATTATGAGTGCTTTATACCGAAGATAAGAATTATACCGATTAGGTTGTGGTACATACTCCTACGCCGCCCGAGCACGACGCTTCCACTCGCTTGTGCTCTGTAAATTTGTTTTGTCATCCAATCGTTCCATATGTCCAAACCATCTTAGCACTCCTTTCTCGATTCTAATCACATCATTTTTCAGCTGATATTGACAATTATAAATTAATATAAATAAGACAAAGGGTTTATTAAATATAAAATATTTAACGACATTACCGTGGTCGGGATAGCTCAGTTGGTTAGAGCAGTGGACACATAATTCAAAGGTCGCAGGTACGAATCCTGCTTCCGATTAATGTCACGACCAAAAACGTTTTCAGATTATTTTCAATATCTGATTACAATGCTTCTGATCAGACCTTAACAGTCGTATTCAGAGCGAACTGTAACTTTAGTACGCGGACTAGCATCGGATAACCAAAGTGCTATTTTGTCCGGCGACAATCCCCGTATTAAAGTTAGTCTGCACACTTTGAATACTGCTGTGAATAAATAAATAAAATGTTACCTAAAGTAATCACTAGACAGAATCATGTTACTTATTTACATATTTGATTTGGTCTTTTGTTTTCTTTTCTTTTTCTGACTCTGTTGATCTTTGAATTCAGTTTCAATGCTTGGTTTTCGTTTGCCATTACATGCACCAAAACTACATTGAAGATCATTTGGTCCAGTACCATCTTCACTTAAAAGTTCGTTTTTGACAGATTTATTCCTATTTTTTTTCTTCAACTTTCTTCTTTCTTCAGCTTTTTCTTCAGTTATGACATTTACTGTACTGCTGCCTCCTGTGCCTGAATCGATTGAGTGTTTGGTTTTATTTTTCTTCTCCATTTTGATTGCAACTGCATGTGTGCATGACTGTTCAGCGGTCTCCTTGCTTGAAACTGAAGACTTGTTTCCACCGGACAGCTTGGCTTCCAGCAATTTTACCCAGTTCTCAAACTGCAGGTTTGCTTCATCGTCTAAGTTGTCGCAGAACTCGTCAATGTCTTTGTCTGTGACCTGATCTTCTTCTTGTACATTTTGGGACTGTTTCGTCCCACTTCTACCGACTTTCATATTTAAATCTAGTTGTTTAGATGTAGAATCCATATCAGCCTCAAGATGTGTGGTTTGCTCGGAGTAAGCTTCATTGGGCACATCATTGTTGCTCTCACCATTGCTGAAATGCGCGATCTTCTCTGTCTTCATTGGGTGATTTTGCTCTGCTTTCATCTTGTTAGATTTTGATTTTTTACCCATTTTGAATGCTTTATTATCCTAGTTAAACCTGAAAAAAATATATACCTTGAGAAAAGAAGAGGCACACTATGATTGATTTATTATCTTCTCTATTGAAAAATAGTTTGGATCCATTGCTAGACTGCCTAATACTGCTAAACTAGCAACCAAAAACAAAAAAAAAAATAACAAACAACTCAAGGCAAGGCTAACGAGACAGCAGTTGAGTCAGAATGTAGCGTATGTACTGTGTACCCATTGTCGAAAGTATTTTGAGGTGGTTTGAATATGTGGTGAGAATGACGGAACCGATATACAAAGAGGAAGTAAGTGGAACTGTGGTGATCAGGTAAAAGATGAAATTATTGTGACTTTTTTATATAACTGGACATGGATGCCTAATACTACACCCACTCCTTCCTTTTTTCCTACCATAGGATTGAACCTATAATATTATTTACAAATATGCATAAAAACATTTTGTATCTATCATTATATATGCTATCAATAAATAGCCTCCACCATCACGTTTTGGAACGCCAACATCTTTTTCATGTTTTTAGTATTTTTATTAAATAAGATTTTTTTTCCACAGCTTTTACATCCGATTTCAGTAAAAAGCCAATCAATATGTTATAAGTTGCATGAACTGAAAAATAAGCTGAGTTTTGAACGAGAAGTTTGACTGAGCTATACTACAGGGTCCATCACTTGAATTGTTACCAATTGAAAATGAATTAATTGAATTACGGTTTATTAAAAACATTGAATTTTAAGACAATATATTGTTCGCTAATAATTGTTCGATATAGTCTCCTTTGGCATGGATGATGGCACCAATCTCTTCCGGCAAAGGCATTGCAAGCTGCACGAAGATGGGTTTGCAGTTATCTGTTCCATTCCCGATGGAGCACTGCCTTTAGCATATCCACTTTCATATCTTTTTGTTGACACTGCCTCCAAAATGGACCATACCGAGAAGTCCATTGGATTCAAGTCTGGAGAGTAGAGAGGCCACTGTTCTGAAGAAATGAACCGAGGATCCCTCAATATGCGCCTCACTCACAATGTAGCTGTAATCCAGTTCAATGTAACCGAGCAATATATAAGGAAGGTCCTGCCATGGCACCTAGTTTCCATGTGGTGTTTTAGGCTAATATCTGATGGACAGTTTGGTATTAGCCATCAGTTACATAAAAAAAAATATATAAAGCTTTTGCATCTGAAGAGAAATGATCTACGCACAATGGTGGGAACAATGACAGGACATTGTTCACTTAACAAACACCTCCATAACTTGGGGGTAACGGACAGCCCTCTATGTCGTGCCTGCACATACATAACAACATAAACAACCGCTCATGAACTGTTGGAGTGCAAGAGTGCGGCCGACCAACGGGCGCAGACCCTGGGAGCACCGGGATCCCTTACAGAGGCCTGTGGGAACGTAAAGGGTATGCTGGACTTCTAGGACGAGCTGGTATGGCTTACATAGTCACTTTTGTTACGCACAATGTCCTCTCTGTGAAGTATGCTTAGCGCGGAAAACATTTTGCTCAACTAATTAACTATCTGTCACATACATTGTCGTGTTTCGCTGAATAAAACGTTGTTATCCAATTCAAGGTTTTGCTTAATTCACAACTCTTCGACCCAGGCGGTATTTACCCTACCATTTAGGAAGAGACTTCAAGTTTTACATGGACTGATGACGAAATGCATTTACCAAACTCGGAAAGAGAAAGAAAGTGGTGCATGAACGGGGCGGAGATTGAAGTCATGACCTCTGCCATGAGAAGCAAGGCCCCGCGTTCCAGTGCAAACAAAATAGTAACAATCTGAATGAACACTGACCGACCAACCAACCACGTGGGTATAAATAGTTTTGTTCCAATTTTAGCACTGCATTTACACTTTTGTTCAGGCAGGATTCACAGAATATACTACCGGCAGGAGCGGCAGGACCAAAGAGTGTGTAAAGCTTCGCTTGGCAGAACTCGCTGGATTGAGGCACAGAATATAATACTGGTGGCGTAGAAGCGGAGCTTTACATACTCTTTGCTCACAGCAAACAAACAGCAGGGGGTCCATTCAGTCAAAATCAACTCACTTTTTAAAATAATTACTATGTTTCCACATTTCTTGAACATCATTATAGTTAGGTAAAAATTTGGTTTGTCCCGTAAATACTTTGGAAGTATAAATAACGGTTCCGTTATTTAAATAATAATATATTTCCCAGCTATTTTTTTTTTTTTAATTTATTTTATTTATTGTTATTTAAGAGAATTAACAGCGGTAATTAGGTTAACTCACTCCCGAACTCGAACTCACTCTTACCTGAATGGGCCCCCAGGCGTTCATACTCTTTGCCACAAAAAACGCTGAACGTCACGAACGCTCAACGTTGGCTCAACGCAATGCAAGCAAAAGTAATCAGACGATATTCTATGTTCTATGTAAATCAGACATTTGTTTTGACGGCGGTGGCCGGCCGGCGGCGTCGAGTGGGCAAGTGATAGCAGAAATGTAAACACTTGAAGTGCCTGTGGGTGATAGCGGTGTGTTATTACAAGCTGCATCAGCTAATAACCCGCGCCCCGCCGTCAGTAGCTGAGCTCACTACTATCTCAAGTCCATGCAGAGATAAGCGCTTCACAGCGAAATACACTTGCCGACTAGGGATTATTAATAAATTGCCCTAGCTCTGCGTGTTACGTAACACGTATCAGATCCCGTGCTCGCTTTTTCAGCCCGTGATCCGCCCCCACCCGTGCTGCCGTGACGCCGCCGTGCCCGTCACGTACGCCTGTGTCACGATTTGTCATAAACAACTTGTTAAATAGTCTAAAACATTGCACTGCAGCTCATAATTATAGCCTGGTCTGAAGAAGCATAGTTATCAAAGGAAGTGAATTAGTCCTGTTTGAATACATCCTTTTCCATTTTATCTTAAAAATGGCAGAAAAGAAATACATTCTGGGTATGGACGTCGGGACCACTTCTGTGAAGGTTTGTTTAGTTCTATATCTTTTTTCTGCCCCATGAAAATACATAATTTAAATGTATTGGTAGGCAGGTAGAAATATCGCAACAATAAATATGTTTGCAGATGACCATTTCAGGGTCATGATGTCTATAAGGACAAAAATCTTTCATATACTAGATAAGTTCACCCGTCTTCATTTCCTAGCGTCAAAAAAAATATCCGTGTTGTTAATCTAGCTCAGAGTAGCCGTGCTCATAAAGGGGAGGTCCTGGCAAGGCAACTTATTATATTGGGCTAATATAATTACGGTAATTATGTGGTATTAGGCATCTATGTCAGCTTCTATCAAAAGAATGAGTTGGCTGAAATCCCATATTTTTCAGTGTTTGGGACATTCCTTTTCTTCCAAAAAAACCTTGTAGTACAGCTCGTTAGCGCAAAATATACAGCTCCACTCGAAAAAAGGAATTCAAATTGGACCCATGTAGCTTATTATTCACATGCGCCAGGAATTCCAATTTTCTGGCCTTGGGTCAAAATGTAGGTACTATTTATGTCTTACATAAATTAAAAAGATTAATAATTAAATACCTTTATGATAATGGGCTGGAGAGGACGCATACAAAAGTTTGGGAGTCTTGGCGACAGGAATACTTTTAAATTTTGATAACTGAAAACTGCGGTAATGGTTATTGTTTGGATTGTTTTTTTTTTTAAAAATAAACAAAATGAATATTCAAATTCAGGCTTCTACCCTAGATTTGATCATTGCTGCCGATCCTTATGAATCTTTTTTTTTTTAAGTGGAATTGATTTTGAATTGAAAAAGACAATAAAAGAAAAATAATATATATTAAAACCCCTGACGTAAAAATGAGAATGACTATGAGAGATTTAGTCTTTTCTTCTGAAAGTGAAGTCATGGAACCAGATCGTGGATCATTGAAAAGTCTGTCTTCTTTTCTGCGAAAACATAATTGGCATAACGTTTTTCCGAACTCAAATTACATTTTTCATTTAATTTCATTTATTTAAACTTTTCGGTAGTCAAACTACACTAAGTTACGTCCAAAGATCGAAGAATTTAGCAGTTCTCTAGCTCAATGTACACCATTGACAAATCTTTCGGGTGAGAGAAGCCTTTCTTGGTTAAAATGGGTGAAAAATGTACATGTGCATAGAGTCAGAACTAATGAACAAGATTTCATACAACGATTTAATTGATGTTTTTGCAAACAGAATATCCCAAATCATTGTAAAACCTTCAAAAGTGAATTAATAGAATTTCATAGTAAATTTTAATCGAATTGTTGCCAGCTAATTGAATAATTTGTTTTCAAACTGTAAGTAAGCGCAATAAAAATGGTTTAAATATGTTTACTGAATGTACATTATTGTGTTAGTAGCTGCCTTATTAGTAGTACATGACTGAGCTTTTATTACCTCAATGATAGTCACCAAAACTACGGCAAAATTTGAATAGCCTACTGGCGGCAAATGTGTAAATCCGCCGCTGACTCGATCCTTAACTCCGGTGTTTATTCCGGACTTGTGGAGTAGAAATGGGAATCCATTCCTCTTTGAAGCTAAATGACTCATTGCTGGTTTAGACCCCAATGAAGTAGGTAGGTAGTAGTCCCCCCTCTGTACAAGAGCGAACTATTCCCTATCGCTCCGCTTAATCGGACTCGGACATCCGTGTCAGTCGGACGGAGTGAAGAGAAGAACAACAGAGCGTACTTGAACGAGTGAGCAAGACACGTTGCTTGCGTGGTTGCGCAACAACTATTTCTAATTTTCTTCAAGCTTCAAGCGGCCAAGATGCTGCCAAGAACTATAATCTCTGCTTGAAAAGCTCTTTTTTAATTTAGGTAACTGAACATGAATGGCTAATGATTAGCACATTTGGTGTGACGCCAGGACTTCCTTTAAAGTTAATTTGTTTATTAACATTGTTTTTTTTAAAACAAAAAAAATGTTTTTGATAGTTAAAAAAAGTTTTGTTTTGTAAAATTGAGCCAGGAAAGCAGTGGGAAAATTTCCTTATTGCAAACGGAGAATAGTTTTTTTATAAAGTACCAAATTCATTATGATAATTGGGTAATGTTTGTTTAGGTACTTACCCAGGTTTATAAAATCTACAAAGTGCTGTATAATTGATCGGTTCGTGATTAAATCTAGCATGAATAGATACATCTCAAGTGAAATGACTTTTTCGTACTAAGCAGGTATGTCGCTTATTCCAAGGAATGTGATACTTATTTATGTATAAACGACCGTGAAGCAAGGACACATTCTTTAAAGAAAGATCCCAGTAAAAAGAACTACTTTACGAATATACTGCAAGGCTGGATGCGAGCCATCAAAACATACTATTTTCGGGTATTACGTCCACCAATTTCACCACCTGCGAAGTACATCTCAAACGCACAATCAGAATCGGAATCTAAATCAGAAGTCAGATCACAAAGAACAGCGGTAATCATTAAGGCCCTGGGACTAGCCAAATCACAAAGTTTGATGAGGCACCCAAAGTAAACTAGTTAAGATTTCATATCTTCGATTACATAGAAGTTTCATTATACAATATATGATTCCTTGTCTAGCAATCAACCTAGTTTCGTTAATATATGTTTTCTTTTTCCATATAAGAATTTGTGTCAATTTCCGAACGTTTTTGACTAAATGTAAAAATCTAAAACAAATTGAATAATTTGTTTTTATCCGTATATGCTGTTTTACTCATATCTATTGATCATATTACTTTAAAATTTCTAATGTGAAAAATCTACTTTTTTATTTTTATTATTTAAATAAATTAATATGTTCTATTTCGACTTACTGAGAAGTTTTACTTTTGTTTTAAGGCTGTTCCGACCCATATAAAGTTGTTTGCACACATACCGCAAAAAGTATTGCACTTTAAGCCACGAATTAATAATAAAAGTTTAATATAGTCATATTACTTGCAGCGAAAACAATTTCACAATTTCAGGATTATTGGTTTTGTTACAATTTATTTAAACACGATTTTTATTTAACAGCGCCATCTAACGGTGTAAAACTTCAAATCGGCAATTACAACGATACCATTAAACCTGAAATTGTGAATATGTTTTCGCTGCAACTACTATGGCTATATTTAATATTTTTGACGAATTCGTGCCTTAAATTGCAATACTTTTTGCGTTCTGTGTAAAAAAAACATTGTATGGGTCGGAACATCCTTAAGGTACATTTGTATGTTGCGAGTAGTTGACTAGTCCTAGCGTCTTAAGATGGCGCTATACAGAAATTTCACCCCACATAAGTTTAAAAACGAACATACCAGCTAAGTGGACATAGATAACTACATAAAACAATATAAGACTGAAGAAGAGCAACGAAGAAACATTTTCTGGATTCGACGCTAGTTCCTCCCAAGGCCTTGGCTGAAAATATCAGATTCTACATTGAAATTATCAGTTTCATCTTCAGTGTTAGTACATTTAGCACAGCATTTTTAGACTGGAGTCTAAATTAGTAAGTTAGCATCACGACATAGACACAATTGTGTCATTATGACGATCTATGACAAATAGGTAGGCATAAAATGATTGCTGTGTATTTTTATATAAATCGGCAAGACGAAAAATTATTACACCACTCATTTTTATTTAGATGTGACAGATAATGAGTAATCTCATTTGTCATATAAAATACTCAGGGCCGAGTGCACTAAAGGACAAAAAATCAAAATCAACGTCAACGTACGATGAAACAAGTCACTTTGTATGGACGGTATGGAAGGAACTCCATGCGGTTCACTAAAAGTGACATTGATTAACTCGGCCGTCTCTTCGTGCAATCGGGGCTTAATCAGCTCTTTGTTTACAGTAATTTCAAATTTTTAAAACTCATGGATAATGCAATTAAAGAGGAGTAGGATACAAAATATTTAATTGCATTCTTCGATATTAGTTGAACTACAGCCTACTCGGTTTGGTCTCCATTTTCAGATTCAGAAGAATTTCTAAATCTTGGACTAGCCTTATAGGGCTTGCTCCAGGTAGCACCTTCTCAATGTCTGGGGGTCGAATAGTAACCACTAGAAAAAGTAATAACATGAATGGTGTAGGTGTGCGTGCTCGACACGGCCACTCAGGAGGTGATCGCGAAGCAGAGCAAGGACACGGCGGCTGCGGTGCCGAGCGAGCAGGGCACGGCGGGCAGCAAGCAGGACGTGTCGCGCATCGTGTCCGCGCTGCACGCGTGCGTGTCGCGCCTGCCCAAGGAGCTGCTCCGGCATGTCACGACCGTCGGCGTGTGCGGCCAGATGCACGGCCTGATGCTCTGGAAGAGCGGGGAGGAATGGTTTGTTAAAAGTCAATTTAATAATTAAACAATTAGAATTTTTAAGGAGCTTAATAACTCCACAAAGATAAATAGAACAACTTAAAAAATATTGCGGGGTGGTATGTACATAGTCTGGAATGCTTCCTCTGTATACTGTATTCACCCATATCTAATCAAAAACGTTTTTACGAAAAGAATTTACCCCAAAAATAACACGTTTTTTGTATGCCCCCCCCCCCCTTTAATTTTTATTATTTTATAATTTTACCTATTTGTTGTTATAGCGGCAAAATAAATACATAATCTGTGAAAATTTCAGCTTACCTGTTACGGTGCATGAAATACAGCCCTGTGACAGACAGACGGACGGACGGACAGCGGAGGCTTAGTAATAGGGTTCCATTTTCACCCTTTGGGTACAGAACCCTAAAAAACTAACAACGATATAAAGAGCGCATTAGAACTCACCAAACTTCCTGGCTACACACCTGATGGATGAAAGGCCCACATATCGCCGATTGAAGAGGAGAATTCCTCAAGACCTCATAGCAAGACAATCCTTTCACCTTTGTAAACAATTAGGTTGCTTCACTGGAAGCAATCCTAGAAAGCCAACACTAACAATTCACATAACTACTACTGAATGTCCAAATATGCGACAGATCGTGATATAAAAGGGAGATAAAAAAAGGGAGATAAATAAATCCTGGCATGTTGTTTCAGCGCCTGGGAGAGCGTGGAGAAGGAGGGCGCGGTGGTGAGGTACGAGGCGGTGCGCGAGCGCATGTCGGCGCTGTACACGTGGCAGGACACGCGCTGCACGCCCGACTTCCTCGCCGCGCTGCCGCCGCCGCGCTCGCACCTGCGCTGCTACTCGGGCTACGGCTGCGCCACCATGCTGTGGATGGCGCGCAACAAGCCCGGCAAGCTCGAAGCTTACGACTGTGCCGGTACCTATTTATGTGTATATTTTATTTATTTTATATTAGACAGGCAGCCTAGGCTCATGTGTCTAAATCATGTTTAAGGTGGCCCATCCCGCCGGGACTAACTCATTCGCGGGCACGGTACAAAACCGTGCTGTTGCGCTCTGGGACCTTCTCTGATTCAAAGAAAAACACAGCCTTCTTGATGAGGAAGATGCAACATGTTCACAAAAAAGACAATGTGCATAGTGTATGATTTGGTAAGATTTACGAAAATTTTGATTTCAAAACGACTTATAGCTAAAAGTAAACCACGACCACTGTAGTCAAAAATCTAACAAAACCCAAATAGATTTTAAATCGTGATTAAAAAGCTATGTCTTATGACTAATCTTTTTAAGATTTTCTTACTTTTTCATTGCGTAATAATCCACCTCCAAAGTTATTGTATAAAACGCGCAAAAAATTCGAACTTTCGGACCTTATAACTTAGAAACCAAACACAATTTTACAATGCCAACGGTCATCAGACATCTAGTTCGATCAAATAAAGCTCTTTTGAGCAAAATTTGGGATCTCTGATAAGAAATATGGGCGTGATCTTGTTTCCCCATTTGTATGGGGAGTTGAGCGGGTTGGGCCACCTTAAGTATGGTTATCACTTTTCATGTTTATAAGTTTTTTTTGTCCTAATGGTCGACTTAGTCACTTCCTCGTAATCTATGAATGTCAGTTTTGGTTATTTACACAGTCTTTAATTATTCTTACACAAGTTGTTTAAATGAGTGTCCAAACGGTTTTTAAATTGGTTAACATTATTTGCGTTGTGTCATGTTGACAGCTCATAAAACTTTCGTTTTATCCATTAATGTGATGTCCACATCGGTGGTTTCAGTATTACACTGATACCACCGATGTAAACTTTTCTAAAAAAATTGCTACAGAGCAGATGATTGCCAGAGAGCATCTGTGTCTTGGTCTCTCTCTCTCGGAGTGACCATAATTTTAGGAATAAATGGAACATTATAGCAGCACATTTTCATAATAGTCGAAGCGTCCAATAATATTTCATAAATATTGTCACCATAACAGTAACTTCGTACAACTCATCATTTGTTAAATTGCATTGCCAAAGGTATTACTTACATATGTACTTTGGATTGAAAATGATACGTCACGGAGGGAATAATTTTAAGAGCTATAAATTTGCATTGATTTCATTAAAGGAACATGCAGATAAAACAGTAATCAATCTAGCAAAATATCGAATTGCATTATTGCAAATATTTCCCTGCGAATTCTTTTTTCGCCTTGGCACTTGCTAGACAGGAATGCATCTCCACTGCATGTCCGGATGTTCCTCTCTGTTGGTAACAAGTAACAAGATCAAGAACGTCAACAGATACGAGTACGTGTCCAAGTGTCGTATTAATCGTATTATGTTTTGCTGAACAGGTACAGTCCAGGACTTCGTGGTGGCTATGCTGTGCGGACTGCCGGCGCCGGTGATGTCGGACCAGAACGCCGCCAGCTGGGGCTACTTCGACACCGAGAGCGGCGAGTGGAACGCGGAGGTGCTGCGCGCGGCGGGGCTCCCGGTGCGCCTGCTGCCGCGCGTCGTGCGCAGCGGCGAGCTCGCCGGGCGGCTCGCGCGCGCCTGGGCCGGGGTGCCCGCCGGCACGCCCGTCGGCGCCGCGCTCGGCGACCTGCAGTGCTCCTTCCTCGCGACCCTCGAGAGCGAGCGCGACGCCGTGCTCAACGTGTCCACCTCGGCGCAGCTCGGCTTCGTCGTCGACGCGGTCGGCGCGCTCGCCTGCGACACGGTCGAGCACCTGCCCTATTTCGGCGGGCGCCACCTCGCCGTCGCCGCCTCGCTCAACGGCGGCAACGCGCTCGCCGCGTTCGTGCGGATGCTGCAGCAGTGGGCGCTCGAGCTCGGCCACGCGGTGCCGCAGGCGAAGGTCTGGGAGCGGCTGATCGCGCTCGGCGCCGACGCCAGCGGGGACTCGCCGATGGAGATCCGCCCGCTGCTGCTCGGCGAGCGGCACGAGCCGAGCGCGCGCGCCACCGTCGCCAACGTGAACCTGTCGAACCTGGGCCTCGGGCAAGTGTTCCGCGCGCTGTGCGAGGGCCTCATCGCCAACCTGCACGGGATGATGCCGCGCGAGCTGCTGCGGGGCGCGCGCGTCGAGCGCATCGTGGGCAACGGCTCGGGGCTCGCGCGCAACCCGGTGCTGCAGCGCGCCGTCGAGCACCACTACAGCCTACCGCTCGAGTTCACGTCGGGCGGGGACGCGGCGCGCGGCGCGGCGCTCGCCCTCGCCTCCGCCTCCGCCTGACTCGCTCATCGGTGACCGCCACGCACCTCCTGTTCAACATCATTAGCATTTCAAACAATTAAAATTGAATCAACCCCTAGTGTTGTTCTATCATCATTTGCAGTGATTAAACATATCTACTGGAATATTAAGTAGGACCTCTTTAATTCGAACTCCGAAAATTTACCCCCCTTCGGATTCGTGGAGCATTCGGATAATAGTACAGAGAATTTGTAGGGTCCTTTTCTTTGACTTCGAAGCTATGATGTGAAAACACAAATATCTGTCGAGATGCACAAACGCATAACAACAACAGATGTGCGTGGACAAGTAACAATAACAGATGTGCGTGACCCCTACAGCAACTGGCGAGACGTGAGACGGTGAGTGAAAAAGTGTGGGCGGGGTGGGGTTCGGATTACAAAGGTGTTCGGATTAAAAAGGTCCTGCTGTAATCCAATAATGGTTTATATTGATTTTTCAGCATGCATACAGATATTAACAAAATGTTGGAACAGGTTTAAAACAGATTTATGTGTGTTATTTGGGGGAATAAGTGTAAACTACCGGTCATCCCTGTCGCGGTACATATGTCAGCGCTCGTCCCAGCGTTTACTTATTTTCTATTATTGGGAACATTTTGATTCAGTTCATTTTAAAAGTCCAATAAAAATATGTATCCTGGATTTTGCTCCTACCAAGCACAGAAACGGATGGTTCAGCTTGCTCCACCAATTAGTTAACACTCTGTATAGACACATCTGTAATCACTATGGTAGAAGTTACCTGATCATTTGGTGCCGAACTAACCTAAGTTATTTGCATTACACTCTAGCACCACTTTTAGAAAAAATGCATATGCTGTTTGAGGTTTTTTCAAAAGAACTGCTCATCGTGCATATCTAGAGAACATTTTTCTTCATAACATTTTTTAGTAGTTTCACGAGTTGCGCAGAAAATAAATGCTCACTTTGCATATCAGCATAGATCAGGCAAACGCTTTTGAGGGCTGCAATTTATCAAATTCTCCTAGATATTATGTAAGTCTGCAAAAATAATGACTGAGTAACATTGTCTAAAATTTCGTTTTCCTAGTAGGGTTATTCATATGACTTATACATGCGTCGTTTTGTGCATAGCTTACTTGTATTACATTTTTACCTACATATTTAAGTATGCCTATGATGCCTACATATTTAAATATGAAGTACTACTTTGTACCTACATATTTATTACATATGTAGAGAATGTCAGCAATTCGGACAAAACATTTTGTTGTTCATCCCATGACTATATTGTTTTGTTTCTCAACGAATATTACTTACTCTAATAATTTATTGAAAACATTCCTTGTTAAGGGCGTGATAACACCTGATTGCGTTCAGTTCCATAAGGGCATAAGTAAAACCATATTTTATTATTTTTAAAAATAAGTACTACTTATTTTGGAATTTCAAAAAGGCGAAAGATGCATTGATGGTCTAGCTATATTTGAAACCTATAACGGTAAATATCTGACACGAATACTCCGTGCTCAAACTTTTAACCTGACTGCAAGGATGTGGGTTATGTTTTTTTTATGAATATTTGTCTAATTTGAGAACAAAAGTACCAGAGACTTACAGTTTTATCTTTAAATTGTAGCTATACCATCAATCTACGTATTTACTTTTTTGTTTATCGAAATGTGTTCTGGTTTTTTTTAAATATAATCAAATGTAGTTACACTTACGTCCTTATCAAACTTAATGCAATCGGGTCTTATCACGCCCTTAAATGATGGCAGGAGGGCAGAATTCTAATTAAATCAGTGATGAAAAGGCTCTGTTTCCTTAGTCAATATTATTCTGTGATACTTCTTTTGGGTGGAGCCTGTTGCAAGATTAGCGACTAATGCCTACGTAGTGTTTTGATAATGAAGAACAAACTCTATGTCGTTCCTGTCAACATATAAAGTGTGCTAGAATAATATTTGGTTGTTGTGAGAGGTGTTTGTTAAAGTTTATAGGTCAAGTGTCCGAATTACGCACACAGCATCAGCTGGTCCGACTTATTTTGAGTCTATACTAATGTTTTGATGTAATTTTTTTACCAATATTAGTGTGCTTATCAAGAAATTAACAATAATTTTAAACTGAACCACCTACATGGTCACTTCATACTGAGAACTGTCAGATTTGACAGTTGTTTGAACGAAAGTGTGGAGGCGCAATAGGGAACGCTGAGTGCTGTAGGCCACGAAAACCTTAATTTGGACCAACCCTGTTGTATGTCGGAGTATCACTTTTTAGATTTAAGTAGAAAGACAATAACAATATTTCTCTAGGGACTGTTAAACCTTTCACGCTCTCTTGGTGGATACCAATGTGTTAAAATATGTTTTATTTAACTTACCAAAGTTGTATAGTTCTTACTTGTATTTCTAAGTTATTTATGATTCCTATTTCAGTATTGCATGTCATAAATATAGAACATACAGAGTAGAAAAGTCTTTACTACCGTATCTTTGTAGATTGATTATCGAGATCAGCACAAAAAATGAATTGGAATCATCCAAAAACTTTTTTTTTATGTAAACAAATTCGAATTTAGTACAAAGAAAACAAATACAGTTAGGCTGACACCATCTATGCAGGCTGTGTTAGCACCACATGGTCGTCCAGGAATGGAAGATAGGAAAAGGTTGGACTAACTCCATTTTGAGCCCCAAGGTAAAGTCACTAAGCGTCTATAAACTTTTATAAATAAATATCTAAAAAATTAGAGGTGTTTTGAAATTGTATTTACTTTTTTACCCTTCAAGTATTTCGATGGAAAAGTTACGGTAGTGACTGCTGTAACATGCTGTATAAATGTAATCAAACTTATAACACTATAATTCTAGTCCCTTCTTGCCTAAACAAATTGCTGTAGAAGTGCCTTTATTTACAATGTTATGAACAGCGTTATGTAGATTATATTTGTGCAATATCTGTTAACAATCCTATTGTAAGAATGTTGTTATTTCTGTGTTGAATAGTTTTAGGAAGTTGGTAATGTTTTAATGGGTCCATATAATGCGATTCAAATAAGAATAGGATAGGATCACCACCATTTTGAATGTCAAACTGCTAAAACTCTCACTTCACTTCACAAACTGCAGTTCTTTGCCGCGGTGTAGCGGCGTACTTTCCCTCGCGAATTCAAGTGAACTTAGTCACGAGCCCTGTCCTATTCTTATTTGAATTGTGTTGTACTTACATAAATTGCTTTTATGTTAAGAGTCCTACACACATCGGGCCAACATACAGAAATGTATTCTGCTTCGTAGATGGCGCGCCGCTTTGCCACCACGCGACTCGGTGGCTGCGCAATTCAGTCGCCACTGGATAAATTGAGTGGCTGCGGAGTTGCATGGCCATTGCTACGCGGAGTCCAAGAAATGGACGGCGGATAGCAGGACATATTTGTGTCATGTTATCACCCTAACCGGACTTATTGGACTTGGACCTTTCGGACTTTCCTTTCTAATGCCTACTGTGGGGTTGACGGTGATGCGCTCCGTACGTTTGACCTAACATCTAGTTGGCTTTAGGTATTATTGAAATGTCACCATGTTAAACATGGTAAGCAGTCCATACAGAATGTACATGTGTATGGATAATTTAACTATGTAGTTTACACCAATGCTGCACTTAACTTTAAATTAACAATTTGTAATTTTAAAATTAATAGATATAATTAGTTACCATAAATATGCTTATAGACATATTTATTTACAAATATTTCTTTAGTGTTCATTATAGTGTCATGTACTGGAAACAAAAGGATTGTTTTAATTTCAAAGAATTCAAATAATATTGTAATACTGAGATGTTTAGAGATTATATGTTTTACTATCAAAATATGTAAATTTAATACTTATACACTCTAATAAAGAGTTTCATTTTAAATTACCTCGGTTTTTATTCGCGAACATTGTGGGTGAAATACTTTACATGGGTGTAAACGACCTAAGGGTAATTTCACTACTAGATAGTGTTGACAATGAGACGTTTCAGGAAAAATGTGTGGAACAAACTGCCCAAATATGTCGTTCAAGCATCCACCACCAATTCCCTAAAAACTATACTAAAGTAACCGTAATAACAAAGCACCAGTGAACTCAGATGAACACATGTAAACACACACACACACGCTTAGGCTGCTTGTTCATCAAGTAAACAAAAAAAAAAACAATAAATTCATGGGACATTTGAGATTTTATTAGGATGGTGTTATTCAAGTATGCACTCCCTGGTGTTCACATTCCCCATCATAAACTTTTGCGACTGCCACCCAAAAAGCCACACTCTTACAAACTTTCTAATAAAGGAATTCAAGACTGACGAATGTAAAATTATGATTATGATTAACGATGTTAAATATGGAAATGTGACGATTTCGAGTGCAGCAAGCTGTCTATGGATGATGAATAAAATACAAATACAAATACTCGAATTTCAATTAGTCATTAAAGTAAATAATTTTTGATCAATCACGTCTTATGTTTCGACTATTTTCGAAACTGATTCTCATTTGGGAAGCTCTCGATTTTCAGTGTACACGTAGATGTGTATTCTTATATTAAGGTGGCCCAACCGGCCCAACGGCGTGCCTAACTCATTCGCGGGCTCAATACAAAACCGTGCTGTTGCGCTCTGGGACCTTCTCTGTTTCAAAGAATAAAACAGGCTGCGTGATGAGGAAGATGCAACATGTCCAAAAAAAGACGATGTGCATAGTGTATGATTTACGAAAATTTTAATTTCAAAACCACTTATAGCTAAAAGTAAACCACGACCGCTGTAGTCAAAAATCTAACAAAAACCAAATAGACCATACATCTTGATTAAAAAGGCTATGTCTGATGACTAATCTTTTTACGATGTTCTTACTTTATCATTGCGTAATCCACCTCCAAAGTTATCGTATAAAACGCGCGAAAAATTCAAACTTTCGGACCTTATAACTTAGAAACCAAACATAACTTTACAATGCCAATGGTCATCAGACATCTAGTTCGTTCAAATAAAGCTATTTTGAGCAAAATTTTGGATCGTTGACAAGAAATATGGGCGTGATCTTCTTTCCCCTTTTGTATGGGGAGATAAGCGGGATGGGCCACCTTAAGTAAGGAAACACACACATATAGGTATTGTACCGCACGTCAACACATAAGTAGGCGCTAGGAAATTCTGGATAGAAAATTGTATCCAAAAAATTAACTATTAACTAGGTGCTTGCTTAGTAAAACCTTATTATTGTGTACCCTATCTAGTAAAATTTTA
This sequence comes from Incurvaria masculella, assembly GCA_946894095.1. NCBI lineage: Eukaryota > Metazoa > Arthropoda > Insecta > Lepidoptera > Incurvariidae > Incurvaria > Incurvaria masculella. Next base: position 18,405,435 of record OX335657.1, on the reverse strand, counting down.
ACTTCTATTCTTTGCTGTTCCTTCAAATTATAGCACTTTAAGTGGATATTAACTGATTTTCATGAATACCTACTGAATGAATTTCTAACCTACACACAATCTTTTTCAGAGTTCACTGTCGACATTCCTTGAATTAGAACCAACCGATCCTGTAAATAATTAATTTATAAGTTCGGTAAAATGTAGATAGCACTAACTGCCGAGGTATTTCCCCCAAAGCCTGGGATCTTTCAAACATATCGTGTGAAGAAGCACCTGGCTGGCCGGCATAGCTTTTGCTGGCCCTATGAAAGTTCGAAAGCCCATGGGCATTGACGTGCACTTCTTAGCTGACGACTGCTGTCAATGAATCTTTGATGAGAAAATGGGTGGAAATAATTGGGTGAACGTCGAGCAGCAGCGATGCGCTTGCTACCTTTGCGCCGGTAAGCCGTCTTCTCAAAATATTGTCATGAGTGACGGCGCGGGAATAAAAAGTATTTGAGTGATTTTTTTTAAGTAACACCATGGATGGCTAGTACCAAACTCAACATCAGATATTGCCAGGATCTTTCTTATATTGCTCGGCTTTATTGAACTGGTTGGAAAACACGGACAATTTTCATTGCCTTTTAGACCATAGTTCATTCAATGCGATGATACCAACCCGGGCAGGATTAACCCTATCACCAACGGAACCACGGTCAGCCTCAACGGTTGAAAATGGTCACCCATTCTAAACCCAACCGCGCCCAGAGGTGCTTACCCAGCTTATCGATTCGCAAGGCGTCGCACCACTGGGCTAGCGAGGCCTAATGCAATTGAGTTGTGGTGCAAAAATTATAAATCCATATAGCCCACACGAGAAAAAATTACCTATTACAAAAGAGATGGCTGTAGAGCGAAAGCTGTTGCCTTTCCGGTTGGAAAAATATAAAAAAAAATTATTGAGTGACGTGACGTATGATTGTTTGACGTTTCAAGTTTGTTTCCGTCCGTTTGCTATTTTCTTGATCCGCTCCGCAAGCTGAGCGCGGGTTATATAGCGATGATAAAGCGCTGATTCCTAACAGATTTTCCAAAATTGGAGGGTCCTCAGATTGGTGGCTCCCTCTGCAAGCTCGCAATTTCCCTCGCTGCTCAGGTGTCGACGTCGGCGTTGCGACTGCGGCCAGGATGAAACGCGTCCGGATCAACGGCGAAGTGCAGCTCGCCGAAGAGGCTCCGGAGCCGACCTCGCGGCAGCAGCAGCAGGAGGAAGAGACGGCCGAAGGGAACCTGCTGGACGGCGCCCGGGGCGGTGGCGGCGGGCGGTTCCAGTCGACGCCGCTGATGAAGCTGCGCACGTACGTCCTGGCGCTCCGGCCGTGGTCGCTGAGCGCCTCATTGCTGCCGACGCTGCTGGGCGCGGCGCTGGCGTACCGGCTGCCGGGCGACGCGCCATTCGGCTGGGTGACGCTGCTGCTGACGCTGTGCACGGTAGTGCCGGTGCACGGCGCGGGCAACGTCGTGAACACATACTTCGATTTCGTGAAGGGCATTGACAACCGCAAGTCTGATGACCGCACGCTCGTCGACCACATGCTCACCAAGGTAGGTACCCATGACATTTTATCTGACCTCATTTTCAATATTATACAATTGTAAACTACATTTTTTATTCTCACTATCTGCAATCAATCTGGTGACTATAAGCAGGTGAATTGTGTGGATGTGGTCATTATGGTTTGTACCCCAGTGAGAACAAATCAATTTCAGCAGGATATGTTTAAGGCGCTAGGACTAGCCAACTACTCGCGCCATACAAATGCACTTTTTAACAAATGTAATAATATGTAGTGAAACGCTTCAACAAATCCAAAGAGAACTCCAGACTGATAATGGATTGTTAATATTTTTTATTCCATCATTTATTTAAATAATAATAAAAATAAAAAAAGTTGATTTTTCTCATTATAAATCTGAAAGTCATTCGATTTGTAGATATAAGCAAAAACAGCATATATGCATAAACAAAAAATTCCATTTGCTTTTAGATTTCTACATTTAGTCAAAAAAGTTCGGAAATGGACACCGTTTCCGCAATGTATTTTGTATAGAAAAAGGAAACATACATTAACGAAAATCATTCGATTCCTAGACAAGGAATCATATATTGTAAGGATGACACTTATAATCGTCAGACTTAGTTAGTTTACTTGGGGTGCCTCGTCTAACTTTGCGATTTGGCTAGTACCAGGCCCTTAATGTCCCACTCAGCTGTGTGTATTTTTCTCAAACTGTTTGTATGTAAGCTGGCCTACCAGACAATTTGGGTGTCGGCAATGTCTATGTAGGTCCTCGGTGTTGACCATTTTAGTTTCCTTGCTGATTATATTTAGGAGTTGGTGCATTTCTGTGTTGTTAATAAACCACGGTGCATTTGCAAGGATTTTTAAAATCACATCTTTCACTCTTTCTATCGCGATTGGACTGAGCGACCGTGCTCATTAGTTAGCCGCTTACACACCGTGGCTTCCAAGGCCAACTCCTACGGAGAAAAAGTTGACAACACTGCGAAGAACTCATTGCTTCAACCTGACCAAAGTGATCCGAAGCGAAAATAGTGTTTCAAGCACTTGGATATTTCATTTCACCTAAAGCTTGTATTAGTTTAAATTGTGTCTGATTCCTTTGTATTTTAATATATAGTAAATGTGTGTTACAGGACGAGGTGGTGTCGCTGGGGGCACTGCTGTACTTGGCGGGCTGCCTCGGCTTCCTGCTGCTGGCGTCGCTGTCGCCGGCGCGCATGGAGCACCTCGCCCTCGTCTACTTCGGAGGGCTCTCCTCCTCCTTCCTTTACACCGGAGGCATCGGACTCAAGTACATAGCTCTCGGCGACGTGCTCGTCCTTGTCATCTTTGGGCCCCTCTCCGTGCTGTTCGCCTTCCTCGCGCAGACGGGCCGCGTCGACTGGCCCATCATGTACTACGCCTTCCCGCTCGCTATGAACACGGAGGCCATCCTCCACAGCAACAACACGAGGGATCTCGACATCGACAGCAAGGCGGGCATCGTCACGCTCGCCATTATGATGGGACGCACCGCGTCGCACGTCCTCTACGCCTTCCTTCTATTTATCCCGTACATCGTGTTCGTGGTGGCCTCGATGAAGTACTCGCTGTGGTTTCTGATGCCGCTCCTGACGCTGCCGAGGGCGTTCGCGATCGAAAAGCGGTTCCGTGTGGCGGAGACGCGGTGGGAGGTGCCGCGGCAGACGGCACGGCTCAACTTCTACTTCGGCCTGCTGTACGTGATGGCGATCGCGTGCGCGTACGAGCTGCCGTTCCTCCTCCGGCGGCGGGTGTAGCTGACACTCCTCCGCACGTTGGAACCGACCACTCGTGTCTTGGCAACGATGGACATGGGACAAAGCTCTTTGGACAGAGGCAGGAGAAAACTCGAAGAGAACTAATAGGATTTTTTACTTATGGGACATATCGAGTCTAACCAAAGGACCAATATAGCAATAACAAGAGTGGCATGTAGAATATACTATGTACCTACATTGGTGGGGTGTTTGCTGCATCAAAGGTTCGACACTCAACTATTTGAATTAATTGGAAAAGAATAAGAAAGTAATAACCCATCCTTTGTCCGGCTTACATTATTAGAAAAATATGAACAATAACAATTTTATGCACATAACATTAATAAAAAATTGGTCTCCTGTTCATCATTGGCTAAAGATATGTAAGGAACGCAGTACCTCTTAAATCGACACTTTTCAATCAAGTGGATATTGTACTTATGATAATGTTTGAATGATTTAATATTTGGTGATTTTGTTTCTTCGAATGACTAATTTATTTACTTGGAAATAATCTGCTGTTACTGATTCATTAATTTTGTTTTATATTTTCTAGTCACCGCTTTTCTGCTGGTTTTCCAGTGTGTGTCTTGTTTATACTTATTTTGTGTCCTTCGATTTTGACTCCAGCATTTTTAGTAATATGTGAAGTCTTCTGTCTTCTCGAAATGTAGATTTGTGAGTGGATTAGGGAACAGCTCAATCCCAGGCTCAAAAACATTCTTCAGCTTTAAAAAGCCTTTTTTATCGTTTCGACTGATGACTGTACCTAAATGTGCCAATATTTTATTTTCAACAAAAATGATGCAACTACTCATATATGAAGCAAGGACAGATTAAATAAAAAAGTAAATAAAGTTATAATAGAACTACTTCGTAAGTAAGTATATTTTCAGTGGCTGCTCCAGCTTTAGATTAATTAGATACGGTACCATCATACTGGAGACCGATCATGTTTCATCATGGCACATCAAAACTTCGTGCGCTCCATACTCCATTCCCCAAGTGGCGCATAATTTTTAAACAGACATAATATAATATAGTATGATATATATGTATGGCATACATTTTACTGTCCGTATTGCGTATGGAGGAGTAGCCTATCTATTCCTTTTTTTAATCTAAGGATCCGGCTAGTTAAAAATAACACAAACAAATCACGTTTTTTGTATAGGGCCCCCTTTATTTTTTATTATTTTAAAATTCTACCAATTTGTTGTTATAGCGGCAAAATAAATACACACTCTGTGAAAATTTCAGCTGCCTACCTATTATGGTTCATGAGATACAGCCCTGTGACAGACAGACAGGCGGACGGACGGACAGTGGAGGCTTAGTAATAGGGTTCCATTTTCACCCTTTGGGTACGGAACCCTAAAAAACGACTTTGCATTTCTTCTCTTCGGAGGCTATCATTAACTTATCATTTGAGATTATTTTTAATTATGCATCGAATTTTTAGTGTAGTTAATGCAGATCTTTTTTTAGATCAACTCTGAAAACTGTGACATCTCGAATTATTAACACTTTTAAGAGGACTTAACAGTTCAGTTGATTACTAGCTTTCAGCCTTTTAAATTGTCAATGTACCCTTGCTCTTACGTTTACAGGGCGCAATTCACATCTGTGTTTATTATTTTTAGGTGGGTTGTATGGAGGCAAAAAACTCCAAAGTAAAAAAAAAAAAATGCAATTACAGACCGCATAAAACTCGTTGACACGGTGCAATGTAGCATTTACGGTGTTAATTTATTTATCATAGTTATAGGAGCTGGTGCAATGTATCTTATGAAAAAGTTATTTATTGTTATATGGATGGCTTTAGTCTAAAAATAATCGAAACAATTTACCGAATTGCTTGTTTCATTGTATCGGCATAATTTCAGTGTAATGTGCTATATATCTATATCTATATGTTATATATCTGTTCTTAGGTTCAAATGATTTATTTAGGTTTAAATGGTTGCTGTAAATAATAATATCACCTTGAGAAGTGATGAGATGCAAGTACTGCCATGCATTCATTTGTTTCCTTTACTTTAAATTTTTTGTATGTTTGGCGCTAAATTGATACATAAATGTCTGTGCAAGGTTCACAATAAATGCATGTAAAAGTTTTAACATTTTAGTGAAAACATATGTATATTATGCCCAGCCTTTTATTTAATTTTGTTTAGGTATTCTTGTTTTGGCAGGAGTTCGGCATCTAAGGAAATAAAATAACAATCATTTTGTAAGATAAACAGAGCGTAACAAGTGCATTTAGTTTCATACTAGTTCTGTTTATATAGATTTAAAAATTGTGTGTCTTCCATGACTTGTTCTGCTGGAGATAAAAATGCGTTGATACATACTATGAAAACATTTTATAGATATTTCGATATGAAATACCACATTGTATTATTTATCATTGAGCCCCAAGGAAAGCATTGTGAGGAAAACCCATCACTTTGGTGATGTTAGGCTTTCTGGCTATATCAATATGACACAGCAACGGCTCCCCACTCATTATGGGGGCCTAAAAAATAACACTGGGCAAAACGGTGCTCGGGAGTTTTTTTTTAATGAAACTCGTACGAAATGAATTAAATCTGTGGATTTGTTGGAGTTGGCAGTAGCAGAGGGACACTATTATTATTAATAGTATCCCTCTGCTACTACTAATATTAGACAGACAACTAAAGTTGTTTTTTTCACAGCTCTGGCAACTTTAGAAAAGTAAAGTTTTTGAAAAATGCATTTTTTTTTCATTTACTTATCAATCTATTTGATGTTACGTCATTAAAAAAATGTCCTGCCTAAGTCAGTTCTTATAGAAGTATAACAGGGCAAAAACTTGAAATCCCAATTCAGATTCTTGATGAAATGCATTAACAAGCAGAGTATTTCAAAACTTGCATTGAATGCAAGTCACGTGCATCCAAAGCAGTGAATATAGGTGTCTCAATATTAAAGAAAATCACAAAGGTCTTAGTGATCATGGCTTGGAATATTACACTAATAGCATAATTGTGGCCCCACACTCAAATAACAGTGTAGTCAAAACTGACCTTACAATTTGACCGGCCGTATCGATATTCAGTGTGCTCACGGTCAGTATGATTCGCCCTTTTTTCCGTACTGTTTGTGATTCTCACAGCTGTGAGCGTACAATATGAATTGGGACGGTAGTGAATGCGGTACATTTTGCGAGCTCAATTCAAACCACACTGTAAGTTTGCATTTATTATTTTGATCTTACTCAGGACAGCTCATAAGTGTGAGGCCAGCATTTTAGGCGAACTGACAATAATATATTTTGCAGATTTAGTTATATAGTAAGGTTTTATTTATTCTAGAGTTTAGTTATGTGTAGCATATTAAATACAATTTATAGAAAATGTGGTGTGTTTCAATTTAAATTCTAGTGATTTCTCTATAAATATGGTAGTGCATTTTGATCAGTAGTACAAATAATTTTATCTAGCCTACAAACTTACGTACATAGGCTTTATCTTGTGTGCGGGACACTTGTCGCCAACCGGTAGCATAAACAATGTTATGTCGAGCGAGATTGTCAAAATAAACCCACACCATAGACAAATCTCGACAAAGAATAAATATTGTGCATTTGTGGAAGCACAAATAAATTTAATGCTACTAATTTGACGTTTGTTGAAGATAATTTTGTCACCACCACCGGGAGGGTGTGTTAAATTCTAGAAGGTGTTTGTTCGTGTTACGAATATGTGCGTATGCAGTGGCGATGGCACAGGCGTTTATTAACGTTATCATGGTTCAAAGACAGGGACAAGCGGCAATGAGAGCGAAAGATGGATGGGTTTGTTTGGGCAAAGACGTTTCCATTCCATCCTTTACTTTCAGTTACAGGAAGTAATCAGGCGGAACGGCTTAGAGCAACGCTCCAGGTGAACAGGAAAACGAAAAAAAAGCAGAGATTAACGTCACATTGACATTAGATAAACTACAATACTTCTAATCTAACAAGGCAAATGCGCTAAACCAAGCAATTTTTATCTAAATTCATTAAAAACATACTTAATTGTGCATCTATACGAAATTCAATTCGAAATAACTTAGGTGTAGGCGATTTGTAGGAAATGGCATTTTGTTCACCGCTATTCTGTAAAACGCTATTTCTTGCTCCTTGCACTGAATATCATGGAGCAGTCTGCGCGAACACAGCCAGGGTCGGGAGGTTTAAAGTGACAGTTCTTGTGGACAAAACGGTGGGTGTTGCCACTCTCTATCGAGTTAACACTCGATCTCGATAAATTAATCGAGCTCCCCATTTGCGATATCACAGTTGATAAAAATCCTCGACAACATTTCTTATCCCTCTAGCTCGACAAGTGTCCACTTTCATTTGTGCTCCCGCTGCTGAGAATACTTTGTTGATGGGGTGATGTCTTGAGTGAGTTGAGGACTTTAGGGGAGACAGGGCCAGGGCCTCTGCTGCTCTATTCATCACAGATGCTGAGATTTTAATTTTTTTAATGCAACCTGACATGGATGGCTAATACCACACAACTACCGTTATGATATTAGCCCAATACACCACATTCCCGAAGGAATTAGGTGCCATGCCAGGACCTTCCCTTTATGAGCACGGCTACATTGAACTGGATGGAAAACACGGACAATTTTTCATTGCCGCTTCGACCATCTTTTCATCCAATGCGATGGTACCAACACGGGCGGGCTTAAACCCTACCACCTAGGAGGGGAAGGGGACCTACAGTTTTACATGGATTCCGAACCATGGAGCAGCTCGCATTCATGACGAAATGCACTTATCGAACTCTGAAAGAGAAAGACAGTGGTGCAAGTTGGTATTGAACCCGGGCCTCTGGTACGCTAGGCCAGTCCCCGCGCCACTAGGCTACGAGCCGCTCAAAAGAGATTGATAAAGATTACTAGTACTTGGCTAAGCCAAAGTATCCCTTCCGACTGTCAGTTTTGACATGAAGTGTATGCAACAAATGTGGAATTTGACAGTCGGAAGATATACTTTGGATAAGCCTAGCTAATTCTTAGACCATACTCGTGTATGGTCTAAGAATCTCAGCATATGTCAATAATCACTTGAACACTTTTCAGACTCTTGACTGGCTGCAAGTAGGTATGGGTAAGAAGCCAGGCGATTTACGTGCTGTTTCTTGAATCGCTCAATTTCTGTAGCAAAGGTATTTGTGAATTTCAGTGTTTCAGTGAAACAAGTTGAAGCAAACTTCTACCGTTCCTCATTGCTAATACTGCATTATTTTGACATTTCCCTCGCTTTTTCCGCCAAAGAGAGGTCGATCTTCTCGTAGGCCTCTTGGCGGTGAACTCCAGTATGGAGGTTGGTGTAGCGATTGACATGAATATTCACTCAATGTTATAATAATATATTGCATAACGTATTGTTATAATGTTCTTTGCAGTTTGTTGTCGAAATACGATTGCATCTTTTCTTCAAATAACAATAGCGGATTAGAAGGAAAGCAGCACACTTCATATCGCATTTGCTCACACGAACAAATACTCATGTCAATCGCCATTCCTGTGCTGGTGTTGTACACTTGTGCTGCCGAATAAGCATGCGGAATGAAGTGAGAGTAGGTAATCTTAAGGAATTAATAAGAGAGGAATAAAACCAGAGGAGGCGATTGCTCGGAATGGGATAGACTCTGACCCTTCGCTGTTCGGAGGTGTTAAAGAGATAGAAATGAAATAGATACAATTGAAAAATAATAGTTTAATTTCCACAGTTCTCATTAAGAATAACACATAAAGCACGCCAAATACTCCTGTAACAGATATACAAATTCACGTCTCCTTTAAATATTTTATTATAAATGTATTGCCTCGACTGCTAACGATGAACTAGCGTTAACTTAATTAAAGATAGGCGGCTAGAGCAGACTACAGTCAATTTAAAGTTACTTCTGAAAAAATACACATCATTACCATATTGTGATTTGGAGCTAACTATCCAAAGGAGAGAGCTTCGGAGTTCTTTGGCAGATCCACCTCCGCTCTCAAGTAAGCCAAACAATTTAAATCAATAATAAATATAATATTTATTTAACATATTCCTATACAAATAAACTTTTAATACCAACGATGCCAAATGGGTACATTTCTACTCATTTAAATATTAAATTATAATCTTACCAGCGAGGGGTTTTTAAATTTTTACCAGAATATCAAAATTGTTCAGTTTTATTCAATGTACCTCTCTTCACCAGTGGCGTTGGTATTAAAAAGTTATGTTTTAGTTTCTCACCGAGACAAGTGGATGGTACTGTGATTACCATCCTTCATGAGATCATGACAATTTCAATATAGTTATATGATACACCATTTGAGAACGAAACGCGCGAAAAGTTCACAACATGTTCTAGTGTCTATGTACAAATGTCTTTGAACCCGCATCATTGCGCTAATGTCCTGAGCTTGGACGCATTATTGTCATAACCTAGGTGTCACATTGCGTTCGACATAACGCATAACGCTCTCGCACATCTTATACGATGACTTACCCGCTTAGGGTTGTCGTTATTGAAAAATTGGCAGCACTCAGTATAATTAGCACGGAGGCATAGTAATAAATCTACTAATAAAAAACCGAAGCTCCGTCTCGAATGCCTAGCTACCTTACAAAATGTACACCTCGGCCGTATTGTGTGTACGTAGACTAATGCTAGCGAGGGAGAGGCGGTCGAGATAGCGCCGAGGGCTCAGACTTGAGGGGGGCGGGGGGAAGGGGCTGGGGGCCTTTTAGGGCGCCTGCGACGTCGAGGGTCTCTTCTCTCGCAGCCACGAGGTAATGCGCTCCTTCAGTTCCGTTGCTGAAACATTCAATTATTATTTAAGTATTTTTTTTTCTCTTTGGACTAAATAATATGTATTTTGAGAAGAGGTTAAACCACAACCCTAGCATGAGCTTGCTGTGCTTGCAAGACGAACACTGTGTGCGAGTGCGAAGCCATAGCCATTAGGTAGGTATAGAGACATACCTATCCGATGCGACAACTTTCCAAATCGCTTCAACTAAACAGTTTCATTATCTAACTATTTCATTTCATTCTACTACTTCTGGTAGTTAAACTATACTAACCCCTGATTTTAGCACTTCCAGCCACGTGAAATCCGATTGTTAACTTTGGGTTACATTGCATATTTACATGGTGTAACCGAAAGATAACTTTGGGATTTTTGTAGCTGAAGGTGGTGAAGACGGGCGTAAGTCATGTCACAATTTCATTGATCCGCGGGTTCGATCAACTCAGTGAAGGACAACCCCCAAAGAAACTTCAGTGGTCTATAAGTTATGCCTTTTTTCGTTCACATAAATGATATAATACACTTATGAATAAATACCTAAATGCTACTTGCCAAACTTAAATTTTTGGTAGAACGGTCTAACACAAAGAACTAATAACTACGAGGAAACTTGTTATTTCTTGAGTTTTTCTCAAAGAAAGCATGGTGAACTGTGCATTTATAGATCGTGACATAAACGGGTGTACCGGGATAATCCAGACAAATATACTGTTTTCTGGTTAATGAAAGGTGACCCACTGATTCTTTGTCGATCATATTTCTTGTCTTTTCTGCAATATTTTTAAGTAAAACTTGAAAGGTAAGTTTAGATCATTATTTCAAAGCTATAAGGCGATTAAGACATGTTTTTGAGTAAAATTAGAAATGTAAGTCATTTTGTATGAAAAAAATTTTGTCTCCTCCGTCATTTGACTCTGTGAAAGCATAGCTTAGAATACTATGCGTTTAACACAGACATATACATTAGCACTGTCATCAGGTAAAACAGCAGAAAACAATGGTTACTCTGGACATTCAACTGAAGCTGGATTCGAACCTGTGACTTTCGGATTATTTTCCCACTGCTCAACCTACCGGAGCTATCCAGAGAGCCATTATTGTTTTAATTTTATGGAACTATGGCTAAGCATGGCCGATACCGTCATATACTCTCATGAATTAGCCCAACACACCACCTTCTGGAAGCCGCAGTAGTGGAGTGAGTACCTGGCGTGAGCTGCTCCTCGGTGAGCGGCTGCCGGTTGAAGGGGTCCGTGCTGCTGTTGAGGAGGTGCCGCAGGATCACCGAGCGGTCCATCACCTGCCCACCGGAGCGAACACTCTATACATTACGCAGGCAAAACTTGGCCCTTTCATTATTATTTTTAATTTTCAATATTGGGATCACTAAGTGGGCAATACTTGTAAAAACTTATTTGCAACCGAGTAGTAGAGTAGAGGCATGGAAGAAACTTCCAGAGGATGTGGTTAACGCCACAATCACTAATCAATAAAAAAAAAAGACTGAACAAACACATCCATCAATATCAAAAGTAAAATATCAACGGTAAACAGAAGCAAGTCAACTTACATAAAATATTTTTATTTAGCCAATTTTCCCAAGATGTCAAAAAAATTATCAGTGGTCAAAGATAGACGGTTTATCGGCGACTAAGATGTGCATACATCGACACATTCACCAAAAATACATTCAAACACAACCTTAATACATCAAGCTTCACTGTACACACTCTAAAACACCCATTCCCACCTTCCCTCCCTTACTCTCACACTCTTAGGTAAGTAGTTGATTACATTTAAGGTTATACATAAAGATTTGCAATTTTGTGGAACTTTTTCATTGGCGTAGTAATATGTAATTTTAAGTATATTAATATAATTGGTCATGTACGCTGTAAACTTTCCTAAAATAAATAAATAAAACAAAAAACACAAAACAACAAACTATGCATTGAATTTGGACGCATCTAATCTTTTTATTTTGACTTTCACTGTTACACAATATTGTTAAAATGTTTTCGGATAGACAGTGTTGTGAATCGCATCTAAGCTGTGCTAAATGTATAAATAAATAAATGGTTCCGGCTCTTACAATTGTTACAGAACTGGGTTATTGGAAAAGTTATTGCTTCGCGGGTTAGGCTTGAACACACAATAGTGAGAGGCACGGAATGGAAACGTCAAGGCGCACCTTCCCCGAGGGCAGCATCACGGGCTCCGTCATGAGCGTGTCCATGAGCGGGTCGCGGAACTCGTCCGGCGCGTCCGCGTACTCCTCGCTGCGGAGCTGATTCGACACTGCAACCACACACAGTGACACATATGACAAAAATATTATTAAAAAGGAATGAGTACAGATACGATAAGTGTTTGCCTCAAGAGGTTAAGTTTGTTGGATAAATTATCTGTACTGTCAATTCTGTTATCTGTAGAACGCTGCATAAAAACAAAATAAGTTTCATCTAGATGGCAGAAGCCTTTGGCACCTCTTGTTCCATTGCTTATCCTCAGAACCTAACAGAACTTTATGTCAGTTCAGACATGAGGATGTTATAGGACTCATTACTAACAATCTCGGAATAGAGAAGGAATAACTAAACCCATGCTCACTATTCATACAAAATGCACTCCAATCAGAAGCTGCCGCGACCGCTCCATCTTATGCTCCCGGCTACGTAGTCCCTACCCTACTACCGAAAACATACAGAATACTCCATCCTGGGCTACTCGATTCACTGATTGTCAAAACTGATGCGTTATTGTCGCCATTTAGTTCAATTTCTCATGTACACAGTAACCTTATACCGCCTTTATTAGTATTATTTTTGGACAGCTAGAAATACCGGAGTAATAACGATGGTATAAATGAAAACGGTCACCCATCTAGAAGCCAACCGCACTCAGAGTTACATCACCCAGCTGATCGAACCGCAAGGTGTCGCGTCACTCGGCGACTGAGCAATGTACCTGTAAGGCGCTATTTAACCTGGAAGAAGTAAGCGTGCGGGCGGTACCTGAGATCTGGTAGGCGTTGTCTGCGAGCGCGCGGAAGCGCTCAATCTCGGGCGGCGTCTTGATGCACGACTTGGCGAGCCGCACCGCCGCCTCCTCGAACAGCTCCCGCCGGAACGAACGCTGCAACGCATAACCTTCACTTTTAGCATTGGCTTTATTTTTGCACTGTTCGTTTTTATAGAAGTAAGTAACGAGGGGAGAAAACTTACAGTTTTACATGGATTCGAAACCATGGAACAGCTTGCATTAGGAAAGTGGGGCATGCACAGGGCGGGGATTTGAACCATTTGCCCGCGCCCCTGAGCTACCAGCTACTCATAAAAACTTCGAAAAGTACTTATTTTATAGTATAGGCTTTTGTATGTCCGTGGCTATCATTCTAACTCAAGGAGACTCTGGCTACATTGAGAAAATGTAATAATTGTTATAGAAGCTTGTCTATAGAATGCAAAAAAAATCATGTAATTGTGCAATATCTACTAGCCCTGCATACAATTCTATGGAAGAAGCATACACTTTTGGGGAACGAGTGACATGCATAAAGCTTTCCCTCTGTCTCCTTTCTACCATCGCTCAATGCAACCGACAGGGAATGCGTCCACTGTCGACATTCCGAAAACAAGAACCGACCGATCCTCCAGTTGGACCCTTTCATCTATAGGGTTCAAACCCTATGAAAACCATTAACTATGGAATCGACTCCCTGTCGTGGTATTTCCTCAAAGTATAACAAGGGGGCCTTCAATCATGGTGTGAAGAAGCCACCTGGCTGGCCGTCATTGTTTTCCCCGCGTCATGAAAGTTCTAAACCCCAAGGATGTCATGGGGCACCTCTTATGTGAGGTCCTGGCGTTTGCCATATGCACAAGAGAAATATGCAGAGAAACACATGGTTACCTCGTCCGCAGCGAGCGCGGCAGCAAACTGCGGGCAGTCGAGGTGCAGGTAGATATCCACCAGCTGGCTGAGCAGCCGTCGTGGCTCCCATCCGTACTTCTCTGGCCTCCGCACCTACAGACATCCTCTATTCAGTATCGTGCCTGAGTGCCCACATTAAAACACATAAAGATAGCATTGTAACTTAACTGTATTGGGAAGTAGTAGAGCAAAAAGTGAGCCCCGTGGTATGCCAAGCATGCATGTAGTAGAATGACAACTGTGATACCATAATCATCATTTAAGGTGGCCCAACCCGCTCATCTCCCCATACAAAAGGGGAAAGAAGATCACGCCCATATTTCTTGTCACAGATCCAAAATTTTGCTCAAAATAGCTTTATTTGATCGAACTAGATGTCTGATGACCATTGGCATTGTAAAATTGTGTTTGGTTTCTAAGTTATAAGGTCCGAAAGTTCGAATTTTTCTCGCGTTTTATACAATAACTTTGGAGGTAGATTACGCAATGATAAAGTAAGAACATCGTAAAAAGATTAGTCATCAGACATAGCTTATTTAATCAAGATTTATGATCTATTTGGTTTTTGTTAGATTTTTGACTACAGCGGTCGTGGTTTACTTTTAGCTATAAGTCTTTTCGAAATTAAAATTTTCGTAAACCTTACCAAATCATACACTATGCACATTGTCTTTATTGTGGACATGTTGCATCTTCCTCATCACGGTGCCTGCCTTATTCTTTGAAACAGAGAAGGTCCCAGAGCGCAACAGCACGGTTTTGTACCGTGCCCGCGAATGAGTAAGGCCCGCCGGGTTGGGCCACCTTAAAGTACTCCACTACGAGATAAGGCATTAAGCCCAGCAACTATTTATGTCGGAGCCTGTCGCAGTACTTTTACAAAAATAGCTCATTGCAAAACTTATCGAATGCTTGCTGTAGATTTGAAAATTCAAATTCCAGTCCATTTTAAAAGAGTAGGTTTTTAAGATTAGGATAAAACCATGAAAAAATTATACTGAAGTTCTGTCATAGTATAAATATTGGATGACTTGTGATAGAACAGCTAAAAATAAGTAAGTTTATGTACTTTGAGGTTTTTGCACTTGGGGCCGCAGAGTTGCTGCAGGTTGAAGTTGAGCATGGAGGCGAGCCGCTCCACCAGCTCCGCGCGAAGGAACGGCTCCTTGATCTCCACCGTCAGGTACTCCAGCATGTCCACTGTCTCTCTGCAATCGGCAACGACATCGCACATCAGCACATCGTACAGGTTGGGTCTATGTCGCTCATGAATAGCTAAATGTATCTTATGGTTAGCAGCTTTACTGAAGCCGAGCAAAAGCCCTGAATAGTGGTCAGTTTGTCCTTTTCAGGGCCAGAGACCATGCGTTATATTTGAAGCAATGAGTTAAGTTTTGTGGTTCACGTTAAGACGTTGACGGTAAGACGTTGCTTCAAGGCAATAACGAATAGGCCCACAAATCCTCCGAGTTAGAAACACATTCAATAGACAAGTGTGGAAATAAATTGGAAGGCAAAGTCCCTAGCGTGCGGATGCCAGTGCAAGAACGTTACACACCTGGCGAGGGTGAGGTAGGAGCGGCACTGGCGCTCGTCCTGCGCGAGCGCGCGCACGCGAGCCGCCTGCCGCTCGGCGGAGAGGCGCGACCACGCGGGCTCCGCCTGCGCCTCCTGCGCCTCGTGGATCCGCTTCAGGTACTGGAGGCACTCGTCCAGCAGGAACGTAGTGTCGTTCATCAGCATGTTGACGAACTTCACGAACTGCCGGCCCGACTTGGACTCCTTCACGATCGACTGCCCACCGCAAACATGACATGGCTCCATTAGCATAGAAGGCAATCATTTCATCTCCTAGCAAAAGAAGATGTATGGCTTGTTTGGAATACAGTTCTTGGCCAACATATTTGACATTTATGACCTCAAGACCGCCTCGGTACATACTGTGGCATCATACATTTGCAAACCAATTCAGGCACCAATGTAAACATACGAGTATGTGAAGAGCAAGCGTGCTGGTGTTTAATAAATGTAAAATCAATGATGATAAAAGAAAACACACTCAACTTAAGAGTGTGTGGAAATGTGTAACGCGTGGTGTACCTGCTTGTGCGTGGGCCGCTCCCACATGCCCTTCAGGATGATGCTGATGTGGTAGCGGATGGTGAACTTGTCGTAGAACTCTGTGCTCTGGCCCGTGGTCTCGATGTCCGTGTAGAACTTCATGAGGGCGCTCGGCAACGAGCTCTGAGCGAGCGGCTGCTCCATGATGCGTTCATACAGCTCCTTGAGCTGGAAGCAAATGAAAGTCGACTCATCATGATTCAACCCTGTTCGACAGACAATTTACAATTACAATTTACTAACATAGACAATTTAGATCAATTTATAGTTCACTAAAATACAGTTAACTAATGCAGCAAATTAAAATGTGTCATCGTGATTTTCGGTTTTCTTGTGAGAGCTGAAACTCCTTGCCAATTTCGACATCGGGTCTTGGAGCTCCAAAACCCCATGTCAACCCATGGTGACCGTTTGATACCCAGGTTAGAACTTCATCGGCTAGCCAAATCTGGCGGATGTTAAAATTTACAGCCTGTCCAGTATAAGACTGCATCACAACCTGGCCTCACACGTGTTCGAGGGACTGTGTTGGTGGCATTTGGGTCAGAGGTCCAACACAGAGAATAGTGTGGGGTGTGGGTTGCAAATTTCACATTGTGAATGCAATAGGTCCATAGTGAGCCTATCCGGTTATATCAGCACAGTGGTCGGTGCCTGTCCTCCGTGTACTCGCCCACAAACTGCGGCACGTACCTGATGGCAACACAATACTCACCGAGAGGTTTATGACGAACAGCACCTCGACGATTTTGGCCACGAGGTAGGGGTTCTTGATGAGGTGCGCGCTGCACACCGCCGCCAGCAGCCACGTGATGAGGCTGTCCTCTGTGTATTCGCCCACAAACTGCGGCACGTACCTAACGCGGCAAAATAAATCCATTGATAGAACGAGAATTGCAACTATTTTTTTTAATAATATGTGATCACCGAGGCACTTATAACTTAAATGAGTCATCTGTGACCAAACATTTATATTTCTAAAGTCGTGCAGTTAGTAAAGTATTTGCTTTACCTATTTATTTATTATGCACAGGGAGACTAAGCTGATTTCTCTAAATCTTTTTATACGTTTCAGTGGATTTAGTTTTGATTACATGAAAAATAAATTTATATACTATTTACAGTGACTCATATTCAGAAATTGTGGTGCAGTGAATGAAATATCAGGTGAAACAGCAGGGGGCGCAATTGGTAGACACAATAACTGCAAACGGTATGTTTTGCTGATTCATGTCCAGCATTGTAGTATATTCGTAAAGTAGTTCTTTTTACTGGATTATTTCTTTAATTAATGTGTCCTAACTTCACGATCAATTATACATACACACATATCACATTCCTTGAAATATCAGTTGTTAACCTAATTACCAACCGGTGGCTGTTTCGTTTACATGAGACGGCAGTATGGTAAGATCCTTTGCCTATCAACAAGAACATTAGAGCAAAGACTTGCTTATGTCTGTCAATGTGTGACAGATTGATTTCATAATTTCGTGCTGGGACATAAGCTAGCAAAATTGAGCAACACTTGCTTTGACAACGGTTAGAAGCAATTTTTTATTAGCTCCGTTTAAAATTCGTACAAATATTGACTTACTGCATGAGACGGCAGTATGGTAAGATCCTTTGCCTATCAACAAGAACATTAGAGCAAAGACTTGCTTATGTCTGTCAATGTGTGACAGATTGATTTCATAATTTCGTGCTGGGACATAAGCTAGCAAAATTGAGCAACACTTGCTTTGACAACGGTTAGAAGCAATGATTTCAAAGGTAAGGATACGCCCTTATATAGAATTGAAACAAATCTTCTCCATACAAGCAAAAAGTAACGCCATCTATCCAAACTCGGAAGAACTACGTCAGCGCCGTGTCAAAGTCGTGTTGACAACTCGCCGCCATGTTGCATTAGGTCTAACGATGTAACCTTGTACCTGCGTCCTTAAATGTTTTCTTTTTAATTTAAACTTTTAAGTTCTTTTAACTTTCATGAATGAAAAATGTTTTTTGTAATTTCAAGGTATTCAAGTTAAATACAATTTGAATTTTCTCTTGTACCTGCTTGGTCTGGATCTACCTGCCTGTCATGTCAAAATTTGTTTTCGTTATATCTAGGGAAACACTGGTCGTAGACCCATCATGCGACCACTCAAAGTAAACGTCCCGACCCGATCTACCTGCCTGTCATGTCAAAATTTGTTCTCGTTGTATCTTGGGAAACACTGATCGTAGACCCATCATGCGACCACTCAAAGTAAACGTCCCGACCTGATCTACCTGCCTGTCATGTCAAAATTTGTTCTCGTTGTATCTTGGGAAACACTGATCGTAGACCCATCATGCGACCACTCAAAGTAAACGCCCCGACCTGATCTAACTATCTGGAATGTCAAAATTTGTTTTCGTTATATCTTGGGAAACACTAGGCGCAGACCCATCATGCGACCACTCAAAGTAAATGCCCCGACCTGATCTACCTGCCTGTCATGTGTTTCCCAAGATATAACGAAAACAAATTTTGACATTCCAGATAGTTAGATCAGGTCGGGACGTTTACTTTGAGTGGTCGCATGATGGGTCTACGACCAGTGTTTCCCAAGATATAACGAAAACAAATTTTGACATGACAGGCAGGTAGATCAGGTCGGGACGTTTACTTTGAGTGGTCGCATGATGGGTCTACGACCAGTGTTTCCCAAGATATAACGAAAACAAATTTTGACATGACAGGCAGGTAGATCAGGTCGGGACGTTTACTTTGAGTGGTCGCATGATGGGTCTACGACCAGTGTTTCCCAAGATATAACGAAAACAAATTTTGACATTCCAGATAGTTAGATCAGGTCGGGGCCTTTACTTTGAGTGGTCGCATGATGGGTACGACCAGTGTTTCCCAAGATATAACGAAATCAAATTTTGACATGACAGGCAGGTAGATCAGGTCGGGACGATTACATTGAGTGGTCACATGATAGATCACATAACAAAATTCTTTGATTACCCACTCATACTCATATCCACTCCAAAATAAACCAGAATGAAAAAGGACGCCCGTACAAGGTTAATTCACCTACACGTGCGACGCGCGGCATGGCGTCAATTGCCCGCTTATGAAGTTTGCTAGTTAATTAAATTATCGATTGAAAATGCAATTATTCAATTGTTAAACAGAAAAAAATATTATCTGAGTTTACTTATCGATGTGTTACTTAACATGTGTCTTTGTAACTTTCGTATCGTATTTTATGCATCCTTTTACTACGCAACAAGGGCATTTTCACGACTCAACATCACTCTGTCGTGGTCCGCAGACGACTGAGTCGCGTTGGCCCTAAAACGAATATTTTAGGGCCAACGTACTGGTGCCATCAGTCGTGCGCGTTGACCGGGTCCTTACGAAGTAATATATAAGTCAATGGTTAGAAGCAATTTTTTATTAGCTCTGTTTAAAATTCGTACAAATATTGACTTACTGCACGGCGAAAAGCAGGAACTCGGCGATGTCCTCGACGTACCACTCGGGCAGTGCGCGGAAGGCCCGCGCCGCCGCGCCCACGCCCTCCGCTTCGCCCTCCGCGCGCCGCAGAAGCGCGTGGAACACGAAGCCCGCCGTCGAGTAAAACTGCAGCGTGCGGCGCATCAGCTCGCGCTCCAGCAGCGCCGTCTCCGCGCACTGCTTCGATCTGCCGCACGGACACATACACTCTTATTGTGGTGCTCAATAGGCCATGTTTCATTTTGATTTTGATTTTCATTCATTTTTTATTTCGATTTTGATTTCATTCCAACGAAAAACCGTGGATTTTCTCCATTTACATTTGATGTGGTTATAATTTATAGAAATAATCCCATGAAAAGAGGAAGTTTAAGCTGGCTTCTGACTGGCAATCGAAGCTTTCTTTATATGACTGGGGTGTATGGATGTCAGATGTCATTGACGTTGGTCTGTCAGTGCTGTGACAGAATGAGTCATATTTCCGGTAAGAAGTTGTCTGTGACACAGCAACTTTTGTGTGGTTTTGAAAGGCTTCACAAGGAAGTTTTTTTGATGTGCTTGTTGGAAAGCATCGACATAGGTGTCACGTGTCGTAGCTAGTCTCAACTTGGCAATGCATGCCATGTAGGATTGAGTGAGTGTGTGTGCACGTGAGAAGTGTCGGCGACGGCGCACGGAGAAGCCAGCCAACAACCAGCATACGCCCACCGGCGAGCGCCAAGAGTCGTAAGAAACACTAGTTCTCACTGGATTCAGTAGGATAGCGTTTCCTTCTGACGCTTCTACGTAAACCAGCACTTTCATCGTACAGGTGAGTAGCGCCTGCGAACACTAGCTGATACTCCATATCAAGTCAATATTGAAGAACCAAGACAATGCTAAGCTCCTTCATCAGATAGTCTACAAGGAAATGTGCCTGACCTGTTGAGTCGTGTGACCTGCTGCTTCCATCGCTTGATGAGCTCCGTGTTGCGAGCGGCCGAAGCGCTATTCCGCCACGCCGGCTCCGCTAGCGACAGCTCCTCCATTAACTTTTGCAGGTCCCGCATCGCACTGCAACGAGAAGTGTCACCTCTTTTACTCATTTGTTGTTTGTACTCATTTACAAACAAATGTATTTGTTTTTCGTATTTGTTTTGGCGAACCTTGAAAACAACAGATTTTTACTCGAGCTAAATACATATATAATTATTTGTGTGATCAGAAATATTGTGCAAGATACAATGAATATATAAAAAAAATCAAGTATCACTCAAATATTATCCCTGAGGAACGGCACAATTTTTATAACTATACCAGCAGTGGGAGCACAAATACTCCAGGAACTTTAGACTTAAATCAGCACTTAGAAAAACATTAAATCCGAAATGCAATTTTTTTTCTCAGAAACGTAGTATTTCATATGGACGTGTGTACATTAAGTTTGCAACATTTTGGGGGGCCCGGAAGATAGAAATAAAATATGAAATATGTTTAAGAAATGATATCTCCTAAACAAATATTTAGAAATGGTATTTCAAAATCGAATATGTTAACTAATTTTAAGTGTAATATAACTGTAAATTTGCAACAATTTATTATTTACGGAACTGAGTAAATATATTTTTTTTGTACTATTTCCGTAATATCTCCAAAGCAAATACTGCTAACTCAGTTTTATTTTCTGGAATATGTAAATGGCCTAAAACTCTATATTCTGTGAGAAATTTAAAATGTTGCAAAACTTAGAAGCACATTTTTTTTCATTTATAATTTTTAGATTCGAATATAAGCTAAACAAAAAATTCGAAATGCGGTTTGAATCATTCATTTTGTAGTTTTATCTTTCAATAATATGCTATTAATTTTGCAACAATACAAATCGTCCGGAACTAGGTTCAATTAAAACATTACTATAATTACCAGTTTTCACTCGTACACGGACGTAAAGCCACTTATCTGTGTGAGTGTAGCGCGTGTAAACATAGCTAGGAAGACTGCGGTGGACGCGGGGGGATGGGGCCGGTCGGCTCGACAGATTCTCCCCGCCTTGCTACCTAAACATCACCGCATTTATTTTGTGTTCGTTCGGGAGCAATTTTCATGTGTAAATTGATTTACATTGTTGATAATACAGAATGGCTGTGCACATTTGCGATAGAGCGATCGTGCCAGTGTCGGGTGGATTTGCCTTACACGACAGAGGTCTGGGTTCAAATCCCCACAATGCACATGCACCACTATCTTTCTCTTTCTGAGTTGGATAAATGCATTTCGTCATTAACGCGAGCGGTTCCATGGTTCGGAATCCATGAAAAACTGTAGGTTCCCTTCCCGTATTAGGGGGTAGGGTTAAGCCCTCCCGGGTTGGTTCCATCATACGGATTTTCCGTCCGTGTTTTCCATCCAGTTCAATGAAGCCGTGCTCATAAAAGGGGTGGTCCTGCCATGGCACTTATTCCATCGTAAATGCGGTGTGTTGAGATGAAAATGGAATAGAATTGATGCGATCATAATTGGCAATTACTAAGAATGTTTTGACGGGATGCCGACCGTGCCTCTAGTCCTTTTATTTTTAACATTCTTAGTATGCTTATGGTATGCTTGTTTTATCTATATTTTTATTTTGGATGATAAATTGTTCGCCTTAATAATTTCACCTTTTTACCGATTTCGCCACGCATAGTCATTATCTGAAATAATAGGAAGATTTGAACCAGGAAAAAAAAATTTTCAAGAAATTCAACCGACGAAAAAAATATCAGAAAAGCGAAAAACATAACAAGACGTTTTGATATGACCCCGTATCGTAACAAACAAACGTAAATTGCTGACTCAATATTAGTATTTTTATTTTTCCCTTCTGAGTTTTAAGGTTAACCACCCTAACTCCGCGAGATATAGCAAGATTATTAATTAGATTAGATTAATACCAAGAATGCAATCCCGATCTCGCAAGATCTCGTTTTCGCGAGTTCTCGGCCTTTTTTAAACGAGATTGATCTCGACACACTAGCATAAAAACCTCTAAAGAGAGTTGTTACTCTATCAATTCCCTATACTACGGGCGATAACTGGCGATAGCTCTATTTCAACACTGACAAGTGCGCTATATTGACATTGAGTCACTCCAGAGAGCCTATTCAATACCAAAATTGACTTGGTGATGTCTTGCTTTCGAGAGTGACAAGTTGGACACCAAATTGTCTTTTTTCATGATCACGTCGACAAACTATGCAAAAGCTCCTTTCGGACCCTGGGTGTTGTATTGAGACAAGCGTACCATTTGCGCAGTACAGATGCCGTAAAAATCCTGTACAACACATTTGTGAGAAGCAAGCTAGAATGCAATGCAATGATATGGAACCCTCATGAGGCTTAATATACTGCCATGCTTGTTCTGCCAAGGAATTGTTCGGCGGTAGCATTTAGATCTAAGTATGTATTTCATAATTGTGGACGGAAAAATATGTTATGTAAACCCGTGAAGTTTCTTTGCGGGTTCTTCTTTACTGGGTTGATCGAATCCGCGGATCTTTGTGACGTAACTTGATGTAGTTTGACTAACAAAAAGTTTAAATAAATGAAATGAAATGAAATGAAAATGAAAACGTGAAAGAGTGCAAAAAAAGTTTTTGAGATTCCTTTATAAAAATAATTATAATTTTTATCCGATTTATCCGAATCGCAGTTGACAAAATATGTGTTTAAATTAGTAATTGGACACGTGCAAAATATTTCAGTGTTAGAGAGTGTTAATCTGTTCGCCCCAGAAAATTACAGTCGCGTGCGCTCTCATCCTCGCTTCGCGCTGCCCTCCTCGCGCACCAACATGCTGCGTCACGCGCCGCTCACCCATGCGCTTACAGCTCTAAATGATATATCTGACAAAATAGACATCTATGCTTGCACTCTGGCCGAGTTCCAGAAGGCAGTTGCTGTTTACTTTGAAGCTGCATAATTTTTAAATAAGGTGTGTACTTTATCTATAAATTGCCTAACGCCTTGGCCATTACGCTGTAATGTTAGGTATATTGTTGTATGAATAAATAAATAAATAAGTAAATACGGCCAGTGGCTGAAGAAGGGGGTATCCGTCTATAGAGCAGCCACTCCACTAACCCCTGATTTCACTATTTCCAGCTATCTGAAATTCGTTAGCTTACTTTCAGTTAGATTGCATATTCGCATGGTGTAACCATAAGATAACTTTGGGATTTTTGTAGCTGATGGTAGTGAAAATGGGTGTAAGTAAACTCTTTATTATTATTATTTTCTTTCAGGACGGGTAAGCAAATATTTAGTACTAAAATTACATACGTCGCTTTGTTCAACAAATGTGTTATTAATGCAGAATCAACGGACACATCAAAGACATTGCCTTACTTTACGAATGTGGAACTAACTCATTCACGGGCACGGTACAAAACCGATTTATCGCGCTCTGGGACCTTCTCTGTTACACAGAAAAAGACAGGCTCCGTGATGTGTAAGATGCAACATGTCCACAAAGCAGACAATGCGCATAGTGTTTGATTTGGTAAGATTTACGAAAAATTGTATTACAAAACGACTTATAGCTAAAAGTAAACTACGATCGTTGTAGTCAAAAATCTAACAAAAACCAAATTTGTTATAAATCTTCATGAAACAAGCCATGTCAGATGACTAATCTTTTTAAGGTTTTTTAGTTAATCGTTGAGTAATCCACCTCCAAAGTTATTGTATAAAACGCGCAAAAAATTCGAAGTTTCGGACCTTATAAATTAGAAACCTAACAAAATTTTACAATGCCCGACAGTCATCAGACATCTATTTCGATCAAATAAAGCTATTTTGAGTATTATTTTGGATCTCTGATAAGAAATATGCTCATGATCTTCTTTCCACGTTTGTATGGGGAGTTGAGCGGGAAGGTCCACCTTAAGTCTAGATTTTTAAATAAACTATAACCCCACTTAAATTTTACAAAATCAGCAAATTACAAAATAAAAAAGTGGACATCTTTAGCTATAATCACATCTAGTGTCATGATATTAGCCCAAAACAACATATAGGAACGAGGTGCCATGCCAGGAACTTTCTTATATTTCATGGCTACATTGTAATGGAAGGAAAATATCGTCTATTTTCATTGCCGCTTTGACCGTAGTTAATTCAATGCGATAGTACAGCCCCTACAGTTTTATGTTTAATCCGAACTACCATGAAACGTGTAAATACTCTTTCGAAGACAAACTACGCCACCCTAAAGAGATTTTTATCATTGTCAGCCTCGGTAGCACAGTGGTGGGACACCTTGAGATTCTATAAGCTGGGTAAGCAGCTCTGAGCGCGGTTGGGTTCTGGATGGGTGACCATTTTAGACCATTAGGGCTGGCCGTGGTTCGGATTCCATGTAAAACTGTAGGTCGCCTTCCTTACTTATTATGTTGTAGGGTTTATCCCGTCCAGGTTGGTACCATTGCATTAAATGAACAATGATAGAAGTGGCAATGAAAATTGACCGTGTTTTCCATCAAGTTCAATGTAGCCGAGGAATTTAAGGAAAGTCCTAGTATGGCACCTAGTTCCCATGTCGTGTTTTAGGCTAATATCTGACGTTCAGTTTGGTATTAGCCATCCATTTATAGTTCTTTAAAAAAATTATTACAATACCTACTCAAACAAAAACGATCGTATAAATATTTAAATTTTGATTAAGATATCGTTATGAACAAATATTAAACCAGGCAGTTTCAGTAAATATGTACATTAACCCTGCTACTAATAATCCCAGATCATCGTCTGAATAGGTATACAATGTTTTGTCCCTTTCTATCGAATTAGAAACTGCCTGTCAATGCAAAGGACAAAACATTGTATAACGATTCAGCTGATGATCTAGGTTTATTAGTAACAGGGATAATATTTCGTGCTAAGCAAGTACGTCGCTTTTTCCAAGGATAGTGATATGTATGTTATATTATGATATGTATGGAAGATAGCCAGTGCATGTTATGCGATGAGATCAATAAAAAACACTGTGCACATATCAACTTTAAGAATAATTGATGTTAGCTATATAGAATCGATTTTAGTGTACGGAATAGATGTGTGGGGAAACAATTGTAATGTTAAAAAAAGTATTCTCATCCTTCAAAAGAAAGTTATACGAATTATTTGTGGAGCAAAATATGACGAAAGTTGCCGACCCCTTTTCGTAAAATAAAAAACCGGCCAAGTGCGAGTCGGACTCGCACACGAAGGGTTCCGTACCATCGTAAAAAAATGTATAAAAAAAAATCAGGTTTTTTGTATGGGGACCCCCTTTAATTTTAATTATTTCTTAATTTTACCTATTTGTTGTTATAGCGGCAAAATAAATACACACTCTGTGAACATTTCAGCTGTCTATCTGTTACGGTTACTGAGATACAGCCCTGTGACAGACGGACAGACGGACGGACGGACGGACGGACGGACGGACGGACGGACGGACGGACGGACGGACAGCGGAGGCTTAGTAATAGGGTTCCGTTTTCGCCCTTTGGGTACGGAACCCTAAAAAATCATGACTGTAATATAATATGCATTGGAGTATATAAAAAAAACTAATACTTAGATAAAGTGAAGGAATTGCAGATATATGACTTAAGAAATAATGACAGTTTTCGACCAAAAGGCCCAAAATGTTTATTGTTTAACAATTAATCTTTTTATACTGGAGTAAAAATTTACAATCATTTACCTATTTCCATCAAACAATTTTTAACAATAACCAATTTTTTTATTAATTTAAAAGAATATTTGTTAAGTAACCCGTTTTATAATATAGAAGAATTTTTCAATAATTTTAATTGTAATTTAGAATAATTTAATATTGACATTTATTGAACCAGATTATGTATTGAAAATGTATTGTGAATTTTAATAATGTATTTATAATTATTTTTTATTATAAACTCTAAGATAATTAATTTATGTTATAAAATGTGCACGGCTCGCAAGGGTCACTCATGCTAAATAAATAAAATAAATATCTATTATTCGACCGTGAAGCAAGAACATATGAAATAAAGAAAGAGCCCCGTAAAATAACTACTGTAAGAATATACTGCTAGGCTGGGTCCGAACCATCTAAAATACCATTCGTGTATATTGCGTCTTCCAAGACGTAATACCCGAAAGTACCTACACATGTAACTGTCGCACGCACGTGCCACTCCCGCCCCGCACCACCCGGCGATAGCGTCCTCCGTCCGTCTCCCCGTGCCGCTGCCTACTCACTCATACAATTACAACTGATAAATGTCTGCATATGGCTGCGCAACAAATACACCTGTAAGAGCGGCACCTGTAAAACGCTTGCAGATTTAATTCATTTTTACCTTGTTCCAGACTTCTTGCGATGTTGCAAAATTAGGGAAATGTTCACAATTGATTTATGTTAACACTGAATGAAGGAAATCTTATTTCTGATTTTTTGTTTACCGTTTATAGCATTAGAAAGTTTGGATTTAAAAAAAATACTGTTCTAAGACTTGCAACATTCTAAAAACTTTACAGGATAAAGAGTATAATTTTGTTTACATATTCTAGAAAGAAAGGTAGCCATAGCAAGTAAGGTTCTCAGCATAGATTTTTTTTAGTAAAAACATTTTTTTTAATATATTTCCGTAATTAGTAAATTGTTGCGAATTCGCCGTTACATTACGCCTTAAAAGAGTTAACAAATACATTTCTATAATACCATTTCTAAATATTTGTTTACGAGATATATATTTTTTTATACATTTAAATTTTTTTTTCTATCTTCCGGGCCCCACTCAATGTTGCAAACTTAATGTAAGCATATAAATATGAAATTGTATATTTCTGAGAAAAAAAAATTCATTTCGGATTTCATGTGTTTCTCAAACCGTCCGGGGACGGGCCTAAAATGAAAGTGGACACTTGTCGAGCTAGAGGGATAAGAAATGTTGTCGAGGATTTTTATCAACTGTGATATCACAAATGGGGAGCTCGATTAATTTATCGAGATCGAGTGTTAACTCGATAGAGAGTGGCAACACCCACCGTTTTGTCCACAAGAACTGTCACTTTAAACCTCCCGACCCTGGCTGTGTTCGCGCAGACTGCTCCATGATATTCAGTGCAAGGAGCAAGAAATAGCGTTTTACAGAATAGCGGCGAACAAAATGCCATTTCCTAAAAATCGTCTACACCTAAGTTATTTCGAATTGAATTTCGTATAGATGCGCAATTAAGTACGTTTTTAATGAATTTAGATAAAAATTGCTTGGTTTAGCGCATTTGCCTTGTGAGATTATAAGGATTGTAGTTTATCTAATGTCAATGTTACGTTAATCTCTGCACTTTTTTCGTTTTCCCGTTCAGCTGGAGCGTTGCTCTAAGCCGTTCCGCCTGATTACTTCCTATAACGGAAAGTAAAGGATGGAATGGAAACATCTTTGCCCAAACAAACCCATCCATCTTTCGCTCTTATTACCGCTTTTCCCATGTCTTTGAACCATGAAAACGTTAAGAAACGCCTGTGCCATTGCCACTACATACGCACATAATCGTAACACGAACAAACACCTCCTTCTAGGATTTAACACACCCTCCCGGTGGAGATGACAAAATTATCCTCAACAAACGTCAAATTAGTAGGATTAAATTTATGTGTGCTTCCACAAATGGACATAATTTATTCTTTGTCGAGATTTGTCTATGGTGTGGGTTTATTTTGACAACCTCACTCGACATAACATTGGTTGGCGACAAGTGTCCCGCACACAAGATAAAGACTATGTACGTAAGTTTGTCGGCCAGATAAAATTATTTGTGCTCCCACTGCAGGTGGCACACCCAACTACTAAGGCAACCACCTTACAATTTGTGAAGCCAGAAGAATAAACCGTCAAAATGTAGTACGCGGACTAACACCGGACTGACCATACAAAATGCTATTTACTCCAGCGATAATCCGCGTGTTAAAGTTAGTCCACCCACTCTGAATACTGTTGTTAGTCCTTAAAAATCATCAGTCGTATTCAGAGTGAACCTGTCAACATTTAGTACGTGGTTAGCACCGGACTAACCATACAAAAACCGGTTTAGTCAGGCGTATTAAAGTTTGTCCGCCCACTGGGAATACGGCTGCATGTGTAAAATTTCCTTAGATAGTATTTCTGACTTTGTGAAATGCT
The DNA here is from genome assembly GCA_946894095.1 of Incurvaria masculella. Taxonomy (NCBI): domain Eukaryota; kingdom Metazoa; phylum Arthropoda; class Insecta; order Lepidoptera; family Incurvariidae; genus Incurvaria; species Incurvaria masculella. Next base: position 18,376,550 of record OX335657.1, on the reverse strand, counting down.
AAAGTTGATAAATTTTTTACTATATTTGCATATGTTTGTATTTTATTGCACATTCTGACATGCATAACTACTAACAGCACACCGTTTCAGCGGAGGGGTAGGCAGAGATGATATCATTGAGAGATTATCTTGTTACTCTCCTTACACGCCTTACAATGAACATAAGCAGAGCTATCAGAAGTGTTAGCTCGCAACAGTAACAGGAGCTGCAGGAGGTACCTACAGGGAGAGCGAGCTCACCGGATCCTGCGCTGGTGCGTCTGCAGCGCCGGGAGCAGAGCCAGGTGGTGCGCGTGCAGCGTCAGGAACCAACAGATGGTCTGGAACTGCGCCTTCGGCCACTCGTGGTTTGGATCGCTCTCTGCAAGGCGAGAAGTCAATAGATGATAAGACATTTAGCCCCGGTTGCACGAAGAGACGGCTGAGTTAATCAATGTTCAAACACGTCACTTTTAGTTTACCGCATGGAGTTTCTTCCATACTGTCCATACAAAGTGACGTGTTTAATCGTACTTTAATGTTGATTTTGATTTTTTGTTCTTTCGTGCACTCGGACCGTAATTGTATGCATTCCTGGTTTGTTTATTGGGCATATCGGCCCAGAAGTACACACAAATACATATGTTATGCTACATACAAAAATACATACCATCACGACACTTCCTCGGACTGGTAGACAGAGATGTTACAGTAACATTTCTGTCTAAACTGCCATACCCAAGTCTGGCTTCAAAACATAACAGTAGGCATATAGCTGGCAGAAAAAGAGGTTGTCGAGGTGAAGTGTATGGGTGGCTACTCTCCTCAGCGCTAATGTTTCGGTTCGCTTCTTGCCTCTTCAACTAGACTGCAGAGAATACTGACGCCCAGTTCTGCTTTCGAACTATCAATATTCGTTAGGATGCCTCCAGTGATGACTGCAGCTCTCGCCATATTCGCGTAGCTCTTGGAAGGTGGAGATTTATAAAGACTGTAGAGCGACTTTTTTTTTTATGTGACCTGACATGAATGGCTAATACCACACAACTACCGTTATGGTATTAGCCCAATAGACACCATTCCCGAAGGAATTAGGTGCCATGCCAGGACCTTCCCTTTATGAGCACGGCTACATTGAACTGGATGGAAAACACTGACAATTTTTCATTGCCGCTTCGACCATCTTTTAGGGCTTAAGCCCTACCACCTAGAAGAGGACGGGGACCTACAGTTTTACATGGGTTCCGAACCATGGAGCAGCTCGCATTCGTGACGAAATGCACGTATCAAACTCGGAAAGAGAAAGACAGTGGTGCAAGTCGGAATTGAACCCAGGCCTCTGGTACGCTAGTCCAGTCCCCGCGCCACCAGGCTACGAGCCTACGAGACTTGACTGGTAGTTCTCTAGCTCCAACTTCAACAGCAAATTATTACATTTTGAACCCATTGCTCACTAAGGCAGTAATTCCTTTGAAGCTCGTGGTCTAGGGGCTAGAGAACTTGCCTTTCATGCGAGAAGTCTGGGTTCAAATCCTCGCCCTGGTCACGCGCCACTTTATTTCTCTGTATGTTCTCTGTTGTGTTAATTCGTTACGAATGCGAGCTGTTCCATGGTTCACAGCTCTTCTCCTACTAGCTGGTAGGGTGTTAAGGCTGTTCCGACCCATATAAAGTTGTTTGCACACATAACGCAAAAAGTATTGCACTTTAAGCCACGAATTAATAATAAAAGTTTAATATAGTCATATTACTTGCAGCGAAAACAATTTCACAATTTCAGGATTATTGGTTTTGTTACAATTTATTTGAATACGATTTTTATTTAACAGCGCCATCTAACGGTGTAAAACTTCTAATCGGCAATTACAACGAAACCATTAAAACTGAAATTGTGAATATGTTTTCGCTGCAACTACTATGGCTATATTTAATATTTTTGACGAATTCGTGCCTTAAAGTGCAATACTTTTTGCGTTCTGTGTAAAAAAAAACATTGTATGGGTCGGAACATCCTTAAGTCCACCCAGGTTGATACCTCCGCATTGAATGAAATTATGGTTGAAGCGCAATGAAAATGTTTTCCGTTTTTTCCATCCAGTTCAATGCAGCCGTGCTCATGAAGGGAAGGTCCTGGCATGGTATCTGATTCCTTTGGGAATGTGGTGTATTGGGCTAATATCATAACAGTAGTTATAATCATTATAATTATTATTTATATACACAAGCTGCTTGAAGCTGATGCGTGTATTTCACGTGTTGAGTGCACTTTTTATCTTATTAGTTTTCTTTTTTTCAAATGTTTGTCAGTTGATTTTTAAAACTGTTTACATTTATAGCACTTATTACTTCTTGTGGTAGCTTGTTCCAAGAGTCCACTACTCGGTTAGTTAGACAGTACTTTCTTGGGTAGGAATTGGAACTAGTTCGGTTTAGTTTTAAGGAATGTCCACGGAGTTTCTCGATGGTGTTCATTGTGTACATTGAATTAAAGTTGGCTACGTCGTAATGACCATTTAATATTTTAAAAGTTTCGATGAGTGGTATTAGCCAACTATGTCAGGTTGCATTAAAAAAAAAGCAAAGAACATAGTTACCAAGCTCGGCGAGCCAGTCGGTGGCCTCCTGCGCGGTGAACCACAGCCGCGTGTCCTGCTCCACGTTGACGCTGCCGCCCGGCTGGAACGCGTACAGCGGCTCCACGCGCTCCATCTTAATGCGCACCGCCAGCAGCTGCAGCAGCGACAGCAGGTTCAGCATGAAGCCGTCCCCTGCAATGTTGCACGCAAACACTCAGACCAAAGGAAAAACTGATGAAGTCTCTCGGTGTTTGTGCCGTGTTAACAATACACTATCGTACCCAATACTATTAAGAGCAGTTAGCTGCACTTGAAATAACATACTCTACTGAATAAATATTTTGAACTATGAACTATCACCCGCAATCGCAAAGTCACCAATAAAGGAAGTATTTAATTCTAAACTGAAGCCATTATAAGTCGTATTCAAAGAGCACCTGTCAGAATTTAGTACGATATTAGCACCGAACTAACCATACAAAAACCGGTTTAGTCCGGCGGATTAAAATTAGTCTGCCCTCTCTAAATACAATTGTAAGAACTTTTCCAGGAAAATCTAAAAGACACACTTTACTTACGGAACTGAATCGATTTATATATATATGTATTTCAGGAGGGAATAATACAATGGGTGAAGGAGGAAATCAGCGAATATGTAAGTCAGAGGGGAGCCGGGAAGCAGCAGCAGCTTATAATGAGAAGATGAATTGGAACAACATTCAACACAGAACGGGAATGACTTGTTAAGTGCAACACAGTACAGTACAGTATAGTACCTGCTAGCGAGCGCTGGTCGCAGCGGAGCTGCGAGCGTCGCTCGTTGCGGTGCAGCAGTGCGGTGAGGTAGTTGAGCAGGGGGTCGCGCGCATCGGGACAGAGCAGCAGGTTGTGGCAGATGCCGTGCAGCGTGTTGCGGCACGTCTCCACGTCGCGCTGCAGCGCGTACTCCAGCGAGCACTCCGTCGACACTTTGCTGCAGAGGCACTCGGCGATTCGCGGGTTCTCCTCCGCAAACAGTGACACCTGACAGGGTAGTAGTTGAGGTTCAAAATATGAAGGCAGGACAGCTTTATTCCAGATGGATCCGGATAAAAAACTCAGAAAGGTAATGCCGAAAGAATTACATGAAACTGTACATTCTGCAGGTTCGAAAATTAAGGACGATGAAGAACCTACTAGAAACTTGGCCGGGAGTCAAAATACAATTTTTTTTTTTCAAATGATTGTAGTAGAAGAGTATAATGGTGTGAGAGCAACCTTAACAATAGAATATGAATAGTTTGAAATGCCAAAAATGATCGGGATGGCTCAGTTAGTTAGAGCAGTGGACATGTAATCCAAAGGTCGCAGGTTCGAATCCTGCTTCCGACGAATGTCACGTCCAATACTTTTTCAGATTATTTTCAAAATCTAATCTGATTAAAATATTTCAAATGTAAATGCCGCTAAAAAATTCAAATTAACGAGATAATGGTAATTTCGTATCCTTTAAATACATAAAATTATCAAGTATGAATAAGATTCCTGTATAAGAGAAAGAGGAGTAGAGAGGGAGTACTCACAGAGAGGAAGGGTCCCAGGAAGCTGACGCGCGCCAGCTCGCGGCCGGGCGCCGTGGTGACGGCGTCGGGGCACAGCGCCGGCAGCCGCGCCAGCAGGGAGCACACCTGCCCACACACACAACCATCACTCCATCACTCATAACCATACTGCAACACATTCCTACATTGATGATATTGTGCTCAAATTAAGGAGGCGATAATTAACCAGCGGAAAATCCATCCATGGTCAATATGATTCAACCCTTCCTCTGGTAGCGGTACCACCAGTGTTACCACTACAGAAAATATCTTAATTGCCAATGGTCAGCAAGGTTGGCAGCACTTGTTCTAGCACAGTCACAGCATTCGGAACATATTCTTTCAACAAAATTTTCGAATGAATGATCGCTTTACCCTGCGAGTTCTTTGCGCCATTTTTCATGGTGGATGAATATTTTGTTGAAAACAATAATTAATACCAATTACTAGGTGATACATCGTTAAAAGTGCAATCCAAATAGTTTTTTTTATGGATTTAAGTCAATATAATCTTAAAATATATTTACCAGGAAATTTCAAGTGTATAAGTCATTAAAATAATTTTATATATTTTTTTGTTTTGACTCTGTGATTTTGGACGTAGAGGCATTTAAACAAAACATATTTACATGATCACATGGTATTATATTTTACGCACTTGTGATTGATGTACATACATTATATTACAATGAACCCATGTTTTCAATCTATATTCCTGTTTTTACTACAACCTTTCTAACTGCGCAAGAAAAACAGAAAATGTCCCAATTTTGGCATATGTTGCGAGCCCGAATGGCAAGCAGAGGACGGGTTAAACCTAGCTGGCTTCCTGTCTGAGAAGAATGCCTGACACTGACTGCACATGTAAAGAGTGAAACGAGTAACTTACAGGTCGCAGCGAGTGTCGCGGTCCGGCGCGCAGCTCACACAGCGAGTGCAGCGCGCGCAGCGGCTGCGAGTGGCCGCGGCCCACGCCCGGCGACACGCGCCGCCGCATCTCCTCGCGGACGCCCATCAGGATTGGGATGAATACCTGACGAGTTACGTTTTACGCGTGTAGAAGCTGCGAGTATGGTAGGGAGCGCCAACCGATGCTCGCTTGTGTGGGAGCGGCGTAGCCACTGTTATGCACAACGGTGGTAGCGCCGGCCAGACAGTTTGCTTAAGAATTCAATCACTGCTGATGGTCTTGAGTCTCAACGACACGAGAAGAAAACGTAAGCACTCTACAGGACACTATTTGTTGGCACGAAAATTCGGTGTGGAATTAGCCCAACGAACCACAAGAGAACTAGGTGCATGCCAGGTACCTTATATTGCTTGGATACATTGAATTGATGGAAAGCATGGACACTTATTTATTTCTGCTTTGAGCAACTTTCATTCTATAGGATACCAACTCGGGCCAAATTAATCCTGCTACGTTACCTACTAAGTTAGATAGAAGAACTACATTTTCTCGTGAAATCCGGTCCACGAACAGCCTCAATAGTAGAAAAGTGGTTTCCTATCCAGTACCTAATAGCGTCCAGAGTTGTTTCACCTTCGTTATCAAACAGCAAGGCGTCGCGCCACTGGGCTCCCATGCATAACATAGTAATGTACAGCTGAAGACAAAGCGTGTAAGATGCAGTCAATCACAGTACTAAAGTAATTTCCCTAGTATAACGGAGTTGAAATAGTGGCTTATGCCTCACCTCCTCAAACGCGTCTTTGTCCAGATACGTCGACTGCAGCAGTTCCGGCACCAGCCCGTTGGGCGCGTTGCCGTTGAGGACGTACGGCAGCAGCGGACTCGTCCGGCACCGCTCGAAGTCCAGCCGTCTCCGAAGCACCAACACTAGGCCGTTCACTATCAGCGTCCTCAAGGCCTGCAGCAAGTCACTCATGGGCGGGACCGAGCTGCGCTTCGGCTGCTGTCGCTCCTCGATATTCACATTATTGTAAAACCTTAACAAGTAACTAACGGCTAAACTCTGAGAGGGGACTTTGACGGGCAATGAAGGCGCGGGACAAGAGCTGCCCGGCTTTTCCGTTTCGCTCTCCAGGAAGAAGCGACTGAGGCAGTCGTCCCCGCCGGTGTCTTCCGATTGTCGTTTGGCAGTCTCCGAGAGGGTGGCCACTTTCTGGCCGAGCGGGTCCTCGCCGTCAGACACTTGCGAGAGGAGGTCCATCATGGCCTGGCTGGCGAGCTCCTCGGTGCGTATGGTCGGGTCGTCCAGGAGAGAGGCCGCCACCGATGGTAGAAATGTGCCTCCTGGGCGGAAAAACATTTCATTTTAACACTTTGACATCAGATAGTTCATTCTTTGTTTTTTTTGGACCGACAAAGGGTTATTTTATATTTTTCTGTAAAAAAGTTACATTTTCATGAGAGTGTTTAAGTTGTGACACAGAACACATTAACAATAGCCACAGATGGAGCACTGAAGTTTTGGTGTGGAGACGCTGCACAGGGAAAAGAAGCGTCGGCAAACCGCCAGCACGTTGGTCAGACGATATTTGTCAGACAGCAGGTGACAACTGGCGAAGAAAAACAGGACACCGCACAACCTGGCGAAGTGGACAGCAAAAGGCTGAAGAAGAAGAAGACAGATGCGTAGAGAAGAGAGGAGATGAGAGGTGAGGTTACCAGCGCAGTCCTCGGACCAGGAGACCTGCAGGATGCGTGCCGCCACTTGCCGCAGCTGCTCCTCCGACAGCTCGCTGGAGCTGGCGGTGCGCGACCGTGACGCTGACTCGGACTCCTCGACCTGCAGCCACCAAACATTTTATCGTATTTGTGAACAGGCAGCTATTGACTGATGAGTTTATACCTATACTTTACTTCGTTTTTTCTCATAGTTTTTTCTTATTATTATTAGTTATTTGGTTTGTTATCGTCTTGAGCAGTATTTTATTATAACATTTTTAGCTTTGTGGATTAATTTTCATTACATATATTATTATTATTTTTTGGTTTATTTTATGTATTTATCAAATCGGTTTTTGAATGTGTTTGTGTTTGGTGAATAGATTAGAAAATCAAAACACAAGCTGCGAATTCAATTAGACTCGAAGTTCGTATTTGTGCTAACTCACTTTGTACATTTGACTGATACGGTAATACTAAATCAGCACTCGAACTCAAAATTGCGAGTAAAATAGCCCGGTGCATACACTTCCCACGTGCCTTAGCGTTGCGCCCCCGCCCCATTCCAGTCAGTCGCTCGCTAGGTCTCGCGCGTGTCATACGTGCTTTACTGACGACCCGACGATTACATACAATGCGATTCAAATAAGAATAGGATGGGGCTCGTGACTAACTTTACTCAAATTGGCGAGGAAAAGTACGCGGCAACAACTCGGCAAAGTACTGAAGTTTGTTAAGTGGAGTGAGGGTTTTAGCAGTTTGACATTCAAAATGGCGGTGATCCTATCCTATTCTTTTTTGAATCGCATTGTACATCATGATACCGATCATGCATTTTCTCCTACCTCTATTAACCGACATTTTCGATTATCTGACCTAGGATTGGTCCACATTAGGTCGCATATTTGAGGTTCTACTGTACAGTATTTTGTTTGCAAACTTTAATCTCGCATTGCATTAATTAATCTTAAATTTCGTTTGAGAATTTCAGATAAAGAACATCTTTCCATGCAACATTTAGCTGGAGCTAGTAAATGCTGATGAATGAAGAGAAAAATCAAAACAATCCAAAAACTACACCTCACTTAGCTCTCTCTGATATAATTGTCGTACGGAAGCAAGAGAAACTTCGTTTTGTTTTGAATGCAAAAAATGATGTTGACACCGAATCAGGACTATTTTTAGATTTCAGTGTAGACGAACAGGAAAAACACTTTCAGTGGATTGCCTATGTTGTGATTTCTATCAAGGCCTAACACAATAATCTTTTTGCTTGTTATGACTTGCATATTAGTATTTCCAATGAAATATGTCTGAACCAAATTACAAGAATTTTGCATTGTACGGATTTAAAGTTTTGTAAGTTGGCTATCCAACATCACTCATATAATGATAAGACTATTCTTACTCTCCTTTATGACAATTTTTCCAGTTTGGCCTCCAAACATCCAAAATGGGATGAAAAAGGGACTTTTATTATTAACATTTTTAGATTTTGTTATGCACATTTTCACTAGGTTGCAGAACCACGAAGAGGTTGTGGCTAGTGTAGTGTTCTTTGCAGTGCACGATCAACTGACCTCCATGGACTCGTGTCGTTCGGACGTTTGCCTGTCCATCGGTTCGTCGACGTCCATCGTGAGCGAGGAGGAGCGTGGAAGGCGAGCGGCGGCTGAGCGAGCTGTCGGCGTCGCGAACACGTCGCCCGACACACCTGTCACAACACCAATGATACCTTTTTTTATGCAGCCTGACGCGGATGGCTAATTGAACACAACTACTGGTATGATATTATCTCTGGTAGTATCTCGCATTCATGACGAACTACACTTACCCAACTCAGAAAGTAGTGCATGAATGAGGCGAGGATTTGAACCCAGACCCCTGGTATGCTAGGTAAGTCCCCGCGCAACGATGCTACGAGCCCCTCTTATCATTTCAAGATTTAAACGGCAATTGCATGCTATGCAGAGTGCGTAAGTCCATACTCATCCCTACTTTTCTAGGTGGTGGAGCCTGCTGGAGTGCTAGAGATGACAGTCGAAATGTATATGAAAATAGTTTTAAACTATAATTTGCGAAACAACGTGTACCCGTGGCAGCGGGAGTGGGTGGTGTGGGCGGCGTGGCGGGAGCTGCTCGCGACACGGACGGTTCGCGGCTGCGGCCCTCCTCCATGCTGGAGCTGGGCTGGCGGTGCAGCACGATGTCGCCCGCAGGCTCCGCGCTCGCCACTAGCGGCACACTGACCATCGGTGACGGCTGTCGGACATGCTCGTTAGTATGCGTTGAGTAATGCGGAGCGTCATCATATTTTGTCCATGAGAGGTTTTGGAAGCAATTCTCATCATTGAAGACCGATTGATATATTACTCGGATATTTGTAAGGTAAGTTTTTAGTACGATATCTGTCAGAATATTTTTATTTCAAACTAAGTCGCCAGTCTTCTAGCACTTTGCAATTAAGTTTTCATTAATTTTTCATCCTACACCGCCCAATCGTAAAAGCATTACAAAGTAGAGAACTTTGGAAATGATACTCTGCTGATAGTTACAAAATGTAAGCATTAGGAAATTTTTTTTTTACTTCGATGATTTGCTACGGTTGGTGTATAATTACAAAGAACTGTTTTTCTTGAAGTGTTAAATAAATATATGTAAAACATCAGTTCAAATAAGTGGTTATAAGATAATTGAATTGAATCCTACTAATCTAAGTATGTGTTTAGCTCGCTCACCTGACAAGTAAGCAATGAATCATCTCCCATAGAGCCAATGTTGAATGGTCTCGTTTGTGATAGGTCGGCCATCTTTGTGTCTGGCATCTCGTCTAGCAGATTGTTGTTGGCCTTCTCGGTGACGATGATGCCTTCCTCGGGCGGGATTTCATTCTCGGAGCCGCCATCTTGGAAGTGCGGGGCGGGCGTGTGCGGTGGGGATAGCTGCGGGGGCGTGGCGGGGGCGGGAGCGGAAGCACTGGGTGCGGGTGGAGGTGACGCTAAGCCGGGGGCTTCGCTGCCGCCGCCGAGCGCTGCCAGGCGAGCTAGCCGCCGCCGTCGGATCTGTCATCGTGAAAACTAACTAGAGAAACAACACCAACTTGTTTTGTGTATTATAGGTGCAAATAAGACTGCAATGAGAACTTGAAAAAAGATCTATTGCAAAACACAGTTTTTTTAAGGTTCAAATTTGATCAAACACAATGTTCCGAAGAGCAAACTAAGACTTTCTTGAATCTTAATCTTAATTCATATAAATACGCAAACCTCAATCACGTCCTTCGCTATTTAAAAAGTGTGAACTTGCCTTCCATTCCAAGGGTTATGGGTTCAAATCTTGCCCCCATTTATGCACCACTTTTCTTCCTTTCTGAATTAGAAAAGTGCATTTCGTGCCGAATACAAGCTGTTCTATGGTCCGGAATCCATGTCCCCTTTATCTACTAGGTGGCAGGGTTAAGCCCGCCCGGATTGGTACCATCACATTGGATGAAAACAGGGCTTAACGGCAATACACCATTGTCCATGATTGTCATCCACTTTCACGATGTGCACATAGAGGGATGGTCCTAGCATGGCACCTAATTACCTTGGGAATGCGGTGTTGGGGTAATATCATGACGGTGGGTGTGGTATTACCCATCCATGTCCAATTACTTACAAAAAATATTGTAAAAATATTATTTATATAAATGTTACTATGTGAGTAAATATACTTCTTCGTACTAACCAACGTCGCGTTTTTTAATGAATGTAAAATATGTTTGGAAAATAAACATATTTGATTTGATTTACAACATGAAATAGTGCCACACCATACTGAGAATCCAGATGTTATTGTAGGTAACCGCTAGTTTGCAAGTCATCACAACGATTCATTTGGGAAAGTGATACGAAACTACAGCTATGACTAAACAGATTTTTTATTAAAAAACCTCGGTATGGGTCCTTTTGAAAACTAGACTTTATGTTGGGAGATTACGCTGATCTGATCGACCATGAGGTGACGAAAATAGGAGAAGCCAAACAAAGACTGTGAGAGTAGGGAGACTTTTGTCATTTTTTATCTCACCCAACCACCTAACAAAGTGTCATTGACTTCGCAGACGTATCTCCAGAAGCACAAACATGTGCGAGGTCGCGAGCGCCTACGCTTTGTTTTGTTACGAGATGCAAAGCCCTCTCTCTAGCACTCACCTCTTCTTGGCTTAGTTCACTCATGTCTGCGGCGGCTGATACGGTGCTGCTTGCTCCAAAACGTATAGCTCGTCTTCAATCTGTTCAATGGAATCAGTGAATCAGCAAGAAACGAAGCACGAAGCGCAATCACTCGAGCACTCCAAGCAGGCAGACGTCAATCACAAGTGCAATCAACCCACCCAACCAACAGCTGAGAGCGAGCAAACGAAAATACACGCGTCACGGGCCATAGACAAAATGTACGTCGCCAACACGGCACGTATTTACCTACGTTCCGAAGTGCGTATATTGCAGAAATCGCAGAGAAAGCGAATATAGTGAATATGTGTGTTTCGAATTGATGTCACTGCTCACAACCACTATCGTATGATATCAAATCGGAACGAATTTGAGCAGAAATATCTGTCAGAGCCTAACCTAACAACCCCGAAAATTATCGAGAGTGGTTATTGCAGGCCTACAAACTAGACTAATAAACGGCGAAAGGTCTTCGTTATTGCAGAATACAAATGCAAACGATCAAAAAACTACAGGTAGACGCGATTAATGACAGCTCGATGACAGCCATTTGACAGCGTACACGTTGCACATTCTCTCAGCCGTGCGCACATTGTACGATCTATGTGTCCACAACAGGACATAACTAAAATATAAAGTTTAACGGCTTAGCGAGCGTATGAGGACCAGGTTATCCTCCTCACATGGGCTCCATCTTCAGGAGAACGTGCCCGTCGCGACGGAGGTAGGCACGTTTTTGTATGGTTAGTCCGGTGCTAATCCCGTGCTAAGTTTTGACATGTTCACTCTGAATACGACTGTCATAGTTAATATCTGTGGTATACCTGATCATTTTGCGAAATTAAAACTCAAACTGAATCATAATTGGGCCTTGAGACCAGATTTTACGTACCTGCTCGTATTCTGTGCGTGTCGTTGCAAGATTTCGGTGCTCGCCCTGCCGGATCGACCACTCTCGATTGTCTGCGATTTACGCAATTCGGAACGCAGGAGTGCGTGCATTGCTTATGGCGGGTAATTTGAATGTTTATTCTGCATGCAACCTTTCCATTCCATTGTATAATTTATTTTAGGTAAATTTGCTCGGAAGGCTCGACTTCTACGATCAAAGGAAAAATTCAAAAAACCATGTTTATTGCCTGATATTAGATACCAAACATCAAGTAAATTGGAACAGTGGTTTTTAAAAGATTACTAAACTACGTTTGTATAGGGAGTATAGCTGACGGGCCATACTTAGCCTCGGTTGCACGAAGAGACAGCCGAGTTAATCAATGTTCAAACACGTCACTTTTAGTGATCCGCATAAAGTTCCTTCCATACTGTCCACACAAAGAGACGTGTTTGATCATACTTTGACGTTGATTTTGATTTTTTGTACGTTCGTGCACTCGGCCCTTAGGTATTGAAAGTACTGACTAGTCTTATAAAGTGTTTGTCTCTGTTTTGAACTTAGCCCCGATTGCACGAAGAGAGGGCTGAGTTAAATTAATGTTTAAAAACGTCACTTTAAGGGCCGAGTGCATGAAAGCACAAAAAAATCAAAATCAACATCAACGTATAATTAAACACGTCACTTTGTATGGACAGTATGGAAGCAACTCAGTGCGGTTCACTAAAAGTGACTTGTTTGAACATAGATTAACTCGGCCGTCGCTTCGTGCAATCGGGGCTTAGTCAAGCGCATGTAGTTCCTCCCATACTGTCCATACAAAGTGACGTATAATCGTACGTTGACGTTGATTTTGATCTTTTGTCCTTTCGTGCACCCGGCCCTAAAATATCATCACGTATGGTGGATAACGATTCATTTAAATTATGGAGGACTATGTTATTTAACAATAAAAGTTACATACTTCATCTAAATAGTTGCTGAACTCAGGACAAATGCGTAGAAATTGAAGGCACAGCCAATTAAAACTCGTCACGAATAATTGTTCAACGTTGAGTCATGAATTGAAAGTGGCAGGCTGCGATAGAATTAACTCATTTGGCAGCTAGTGTTCTCCAGCCTCAGGCAGTGATAAGTACTAGAACTAAGCGGCTATATGGTTGAAGTTTCAATAAATTATTAGGATTTAATGTTGGCATAAGTAGATAAAGATTGCGAGGGTCATAATCAACCGATAACGCAGTGTTGACAAGGAAGTGGAGTGAGGAGCCACTCTCAAGCAGCAGAGAAAATGGATTCTTACCAGATCGTCGATTTCGAAAGCCTTAGTAAGTAGATTTTTTTTTTATTTCGTCATTGTTGTTTCGAAGTTTCAATATTCACTTATAATTAAAAACGTTTATAAGTTGAATTAATTTAAGTTTTAGTGTATAATAGGACAAACTATTATACACTAAAACTATTGAACTTGGAGAAAAGATCGGCCGGAATAAAGGTAATAACTATGGATACAATAAAGGTAATTAATCTGTATGTAGGTAAATACTTAAACTTAGAACAATAAAAAATAACTTTAACCCTTTATCACATGCCATTTAATTCTTTATCCATTCCATAGACAGTAGGAAGGTACCACGTATATGTACACTGCCGTAACTATGGACGAATCAACTATTCTATGAAAATCTGTGCTACATACATACACACGCTCAAGGTTTCAAAGGGTACTGATACCCTTAAAATATTCTAAATAATGTATCTGCATAGTCTACTTACAAACCCACCCACCAGTGCGACCAGTGCTATATTGGACGCGGCTATCTGCATGTTTACAATCAAGTTGTATGGCCTTGTCCTCCTTTCAATTACTGATGCTTAGTGTTTTAGAAATCACATTCAAAACCTTCGCTCTACAAAATAATTTGCTAGAACGTGCAAGGAATGGGCGAGATCTTTATTTACCAGGACAATTGAACTAGCATTGGCAAGAAATCTAAAAAACATAGATGATAAGATATTTTTCAAAGTTACCTATATTGTTTTTGCATGAATATTGATTGATTTGTATTATGGCCTCTGTCCTTTTTTTAAAGACAATTTTGCCAGTGTCCAGTTGGCTTTGAGGTAAGTTTGGGCCAATGCCCTAGTTGACTCTGCCAAATACTATGGAGATTCATGTAGGAGTGGTTACCTATAGAACAAAGAAATGACTAGGTATCATAATTTTGTAAATTTTACAGACCTGAGATTTGTAGGCAGACAACACAACACAATATATAAATAAAACAAATATATTTACACACGAGGAATTTTACAGTTTAATGGAATTATTTTTAATAAAATTAAATAATACTTGTAAGGTGGCTGGGTGGCAGAGGGTTAAAAGGTTTTTCATGTTTGTGGGTAGGGGTATTTTATATCTGGGTAGCACGGTATATAGAGAAGGTTGGATTAGAGGACATGAAAAGAATATATGGTCAAGGTCTCCATCCGCAAGTCCACACTCACAGAGTGAGGTATCCCTAACCCGTATTTTAAATAGGAATACAGGGGTGCAGCAGTGTCCTAAACGCATTCTGCATATGACAGAGGTTTCCCTCTTTGTTAAAAGTTTATGTTTTGAAAACCAAGGTTTGATTGGTATCTCAGGTTGCAAGTCTGCATACAGCCGACCTTTTTCTTTGCTTGTATGGGACCACTGGTGGTTCCAAACTTTGCGAAGAGCCACTCTAGGGAGAGAGAGCAGATCGTTTGGATATATTTTAAATTATTTTCTTTCACCAGTCAGTATGGCATCTTTAGCTATGGAGTCAACCTGTTCATTACCTAAAATACCAATATGGCTAGGCACCCACACAAGTGTCATTTCCTGTTCTTGCTCTACACAACCGACCAGGGCTTCCTTTATTTCAAATATAATTTTAGATGTTTTGGAAGAGAAGGGGTACTGATGCAAAGCTTGAAGGCAGCTTAGTGAGTCCGACACTATAAGAGTTTTCTTAAAATTTAAACTGCTGGCCATGGAGATAGCTTCTGCTACGGCCACGCATTCACCAGTGAAGACAGAGCTTTCTGGGGGGCACTTCCTTTTCCTGATAGCCTTAGTGCGTTGATGCAGCGTCGCTGCTCCTAGGCAACCAACCTCAGAACGCTTAGATGCATCAGTGTATATGACTTCTGAGTCGGGCCATCGCTGGGAGATTACTGAGGAGAATACCGTATTGGCGTTGATAGTATTCTTATCAATTCCTATAGAAAATTCTACAGTTGGCTTATAAATTACAGAAAAGTATGGAGTACTATATAAAGGGATGGGGTTTGAACGGTGAACGGGTGCCTTGAGGCCTTTAAATCTATTCATGCTCTTAACAAGAGTAGGGTACATTTTCCGGTTCCAGAAGGGTTTAGAGCGACAGTATTGAGAGAGGAGTTCCAATTTGGGGAAAATATGGTGTGTTGAGAGAGTAGAGGCTCTGTACAGAAACCGATCGGCCAAGTATTGCCGCCTCAGGGCGAGAGGGGGTTCTACACACTCGACCTGCATCGCGTTGACTGGAGATGATTTCATAGCCCCAATGATGATTCTCATACTTTTTGACTGTATTAGTTCCAATTTCATGAGAGCTCTTTTACTGCATGGTTCGAGCAAAAATGTACCATAATCTAAGTGGCTACGAACAAGAGCATTGTAGAGAAGCCTCTGAGAGAAAGGGTGAGCTCCCCACCAGACGCCTGAAAGTGTGCGAAGAATATTAATATTTTTCTCACACTTCCCGACAATATATTCGAGGTGGGGGATCCCTGTCATCTTACAATCAAAGATAACTCCGAGAAACTTCACCTCCTTTTTAATGGCGATAGGTTTACCAGATATTGTTATAGTGACAGGGGGGATATGACGGCGTCTAGTGAACACAACTATACTGCTCTTTGTAGGGGATAATTCAAGACCGTGGTCAGACAGCCAGCTATTGAGGGATATTAGTGCATAGTTCAATGATTTTGACGCTTCGGGGACAGATATATTGGAACTATAGACAAGTAAATCATCAGCATATTGTAGGATTCTGCAAAATGGAGTGACACTACGGTCAAGATCATAGGTGTATATGTTGTATAGCATGGGGCTAAGGACAGATCCCTGAGGAAGGCCACGCCATACCACTCTTTGCGCGATCATCTCCCCTTGAACCCTGAGATGAATAGTGCGAGAAACTAAAAGGTTGGAAATGAAATTCACTAGCTTAACAGGAATCCTCAGCTGGAGCATTTTTTGCCTGAGGACTGGAAGCAAGATACTGTCGTATGCTGCCGAGATGTCTAAAAAGGCAGCGACAACAGGTTCATTTCTCGTTTGTGCAAGCCGAATGTCTGTGTTAAAAACGCTGAGGCTATCAATGGTGCCTCTGCCTTTTCGGAATCCAAATTGAGTTGGAGCTAATATTTCTCTATTTTCTACAATCCAATCTAACCGATTCTTTAAAAGATGTTCCGCTATTTTAACAAGTGCTGATGATAGGGCAATAGGTCGGTATGAAGATGGGTCATTAAGATCCTTTTTAGGCTTAGGTAGTGGAATTATGATCTGTGTTTTCCAGTTCTCTGGGACGTTACCAGATTTGAGAACCAGGTTAATGAGCTTTAAAAAATAAACTAAGGTTTTGGGTTGGGACTTACAAATAAAAGAATATGGAATTCCATCAATTCCCGGAGCTGAGTCCTTAACATGTTCCAGGACATATAGAAGTCCAGTAAGAGTAAAGTCGGACTCCATATGGTCAAAAGGAGGGGTAGTGGGGAAATATTGGGGGACTTCCTCAGCCTGAGGGGCTGTGGGAGGGGCCAATTTGTCTAAAAATGGTATAGTCCAGGCTGGTGAATCTGCCTTGTGGGAATTAATATCAGTGAAAACTGACCTATACCTTTTGATATTCTTCCATACAATGGATGATTTAGTTGATGGTGAAATGGATGTACAAAAGTGGTGCCACCCCTCACGCTTTTTTTTGCGGAGGAATCGTTTGGCTCGTGCTTCGTTTTTACGGAAGATAAGAAAATTATCCATCGACATATTGGAACAGTATGTTTTTTCTGACGAATTTCTTATTTTGATTATCTGCGTGCATTCCTTGTTCCACCATGGGGGTGACGAAAGCTTATCAGAAGCGGCATTTTTAAGCGGGATGGTATCATCAGCAGCGCAAGTTAATAATTTTATGAATGAATCATAGCATGTGTCTATATTATCTATAGTAGCTATAGGAAGGGGGGTCACCTTGCTCTCTATCAGGCTGCTGAAAGAATACCAATCAGCACTACATATTCTGTATTTAAGAAGTGGGGCTATATCCTTTTTTGGCAAAGTTTTTGATGGTAAGGTTATAGAAATCGGAAAGTGGTCGCTACCTCTCGAGAGGTTGGACACGTTCCATGTCATCAGAGAGGACAATATTGTAGAGCATAAGGTTAAGTCCACAGCACTAGCCCTCTGGTTTGGGGGGACTCTTCGGGTAGGTGAACCATCATTTAAGATGCATATATTTTGGTCATCTATTAAATTTACGAGCCTTGTTCCAAATGAGTCCTGTTGGGGTGAGCCCCATAAGGGGTGGTGACAATCCACCCAAAACGACAAATGGGGCTGGCAAACTATTAAATATTGAGGTCAGCTCCGGTATGATTGAGGGTAAAGGGTGGGGGACATATATACATAGGAAGGTAATGTCATTCGCCCGCACAGCCACAGCATTAAAATTGTTGCTATGTGGGGGAAGGGGCACCTGAGAATAGGGAATGGTGTTCTTAACTAACAGGGCACAACCGCCCCATCCATCATCTCTGTCGTCACGAACGCAGGAGTGTCCAGATACTCTAAAAAGAGAGCCTGGCTTTAACCATGTCTCCGTGACGGCAGTGATTATGGGGTTATATTTATTGAATAAAAAGATAATTTCATGTTTTTTATCCCGTATGCTTCGTGTATTCCATTGGAGCAGGTTGATTGGTTCCATAGGTCATTTTGGCAAGTGTACGAAGATGTTTGGCAACGTTGTACGGTAATTGGGATTGAGATGATATAAGTGAGATGAGTGTAATAAGCAATGTTTCAAGGATAGAGCTATCTGAGGATGTTGGAGTGTTATTATTACTGGGAGTTAGGGCACATCCATTTACTGGGGTTGGAGGAATAAAACTATTTAGTATGTCCCGGTGTGCTGATTTATCAAAACTTGGGGACAGAGGGGCATGTGACTTGGGTTTCAAAAAAACAGTTTTACGGTAGGAGGAATTTTGGGAACTGGTAGGTTGTTTATTAGAGGCTGCTTCTGCGTATGACCCCCTGGGAGGTCCAGTTTTTCTAGCAGCTTCTGCGTACGATATAGATTCATCGGCCATTAAACTTTTGATATTTTTGTTGTCTGCCATGCTCAGAGCACACTTTACTGGTGGCGACGTGGCTACCTGAGCATGAGAGACAGAAAAAGTCTTTGACATTGCAGGAATCGCCAGAATGCGTGTCTCCACATTTGTAGCAGCGAGGTGTCGATCTGCATTGTAGTTTAGTATGTCCAAATCGACAACAGTTGTGACATTGTACTGTAGGGTAGTTGTATTTTTCAATGGGCAGTGAATTGTGACAGCAGAAAACTCTATTTGGCAGCACTTGTCCATCGAATGTAAGAACCACTGTTTGCGATGGATTCCAGGTTGTGGTACCTTCGGACATAGACTTATAGTTCAATCTTCTGATTTTAATAATTTTGCCACAACCTTTGGGAACGGCCACACATTCTAAAATATCCTCTTCAGACCAGTCTGCGGGGATCTGTCTGACCAGACCCATTCTAGTAACATTATAAGTGGGGATTATGGCCCTATATTTTTGGGTATTGAAAAAGTCGCTACTTAGAAAAGCATTTGCATACTCAGCTGATCGAAATTCTACAGAAATTCGGTTGCGACCTAAGCTTTTGACTCCTCCTTGGGAGATATTGCCAACCTTGTGCTGCATTAAGAGGCGCCCGAATTTAATATGGTGAATTGTCGTGCCTGCCGAGGGATCTGCCTCTACCCGGAAGATGTGTACCAAGAATGGTCCACTATCGGTGCAGTTGTAAAATTGTCTGCCAATTTGAGGGGATGAATACTGAGTCTGAGAGGGTGAAGGAGGGATAGGTTGGGAGGGAGGGATAGTTTGAGACGGGGGGGTGCTTTGGGAAGTTAAGGAGTGTGTGTCAGAAATGGTTTGGGGGAGAACAGAATTATTTTTTGATGTATCAGAAAGAGTGGATATTTTATTGGAAATCTTTCTGTCTTTGTTGGGAGTTAGGGCTTGAGCTTTACGTCTAGTCCGAGCAAGGTCCTTATCTGATTTGTCCGAGGAGTTGTAGATTTTAGTTTTCCTTTTTCTTTGCCGTTCGACAGTACCGTCATTTGAACAGTCCATGTCGTCTGAGGTGTTAACTGTGGTATATGCTGCTGGGGACGGAGTGGATGAATACTGTGGAATTAGGGAAGGAGACCCGTCACGGGACTCGACATCGCGAGCTGCAGCTGATACCGCTAACTCTAGATCTCGATCAGAGACCTGGCCCCCACCGGGGTCCGCCGGTCCCTGATCCCTCGCAACTTTATCCATATCCGTGCATGTAGGAAATGGTCAATAGAATAATTATATATATACGTACAGTTATAGGACGTCACAAAACACAAACAACACAAAACAAATCTCAAGGGTCTTTAAACCGAGAAATAAGCAAAAAAACCACGAGCCGACTCACTAACACATGTGGTAACCATAGAGAGCGGCGGCAGAGTCCTGCATGAATATTATATACTTAGGTAACAAGCTAGAATTTTACATCACAGCGAGTCACGCGCGTAACTAGTCGACAAGACCATAGTAAAATCAAGTAATATATAAGTCAATGGTAAAATCAGTCAAAGTAAGACAAGACAACCGATTTGTTACATTGCCTTGGCGCGCGGTTACAGTAGGGCTGTCTCTATGTAGTCCATTCCGTTCTTGGTTAGGGTGTAACGCTATTAGTTTAGCAAATAATTAGTAATAACAGTTCTGAGGTAATTGGACCAATCAATATCAACTCACGTAGACTTCGCGTTGACCTGCGTTGACTCTATGGCTAAACTTCCTATTCAGGGTTGGCGATATTTGAATGAATAATTGGAATGTGGTTTTAACCTACGTTTTGAATTTAATATCGCCAACTATTCAATGAAGGACAGCACGAGGGATTTTTTGTAGTCCTGGATTCTTTTAGTTCGTCATATCCACAAAAGTGCATACCTACAATATTTCCGTTATGTCATTGTTTGCAGGTGAGGCAGTTAAAAGTCTGATTCGCGATGCAACAAGCATACGCAAATCGGCTTATTGCCCGTACTCAAACTTCGCAGTCGGCGCCGCCATCTTGACCGAAGATACCTCCAAAGTGTACACGGGCGCAAACATCGAGAACGCAGCGCTGAGTCCTTCTATTTGTGCAGAGCGCTCGGCCATACCTCGGGCGGTGTGCGAAGGTTCACGAAAGTTCAAGATGGTCGCAGTCGTTGCCCACCAAGAGAATAGTTTCACAGCGCCGTGTGGAGTCTGCAGGCAAACCTTGAACGAGTTTCGAGGGTCAAGCGGCGACATAGACATTTATCTCAGCAAGCCAGCTATGGACAAAGTCATGTGTACTTCCATTTCCAAATTGTTACCCCTTTCTTTTGTTAGCTATACCGAGGATAGTGTTAAAGCATAATTGATCTGCAGGGTAATCATCACAGAGCAGTCACTGTGCTAATCATAGAACTCGGGTGAGAAGGTTTCATCTGAGTAGCTGTCATCTCATTAGTGAAAAAATGTAGGCAGTATTTTTAATATAGTGAATGACAGCTACTCGTGTGAGAACTTTTCGTGTTCGTTTCATTAATAATGAAACGTTGTTGTTTTTTTTTATCTTTATTATTTTTAGGACTTTTTAAGCTAAGCCTATGCCAGTCCCATAGTGCCTTTAAAACATAATACAAGAAACAAATAAAAAGAGCCACTAACCCCTGAGAATCCCTTAGAGAAAAGGTTAATCCTGTCAGTTTTAAGTAATACTTGTAATTTTCTTCGAAGGTGCCCGTTCCGTTCACATTCTACTAAAATATGATATAGGTCTTCTTCTTTTGTGCGATGTTGACAATTTGGACTTTCCTTCTTTTTCATAAGAAATAAATTTTTTTTTAGTGGGATATGTTCGGAGCGAAGTCTGTGTGCCATTACAATCTGAGTTCTAGTAAGGCGTGGCGTTGTTTTTAATGCCAATAAATATATTGGAGCGATGGATTTTGGCTGGTCCCCTCTACCCGCAACGGCAGACAAAACCAAAATGTTTCTGCGCAACCGCTGTCGCTTGTCGCTCTGAAAAACAGAATTAACGACCCTATAGTTTATTTTTAAATAAAGATACTAAACTTCAAGTGAGTGGGTTTGTAATGGCTAATGAAACATTACTTTCATTAGACTTTGTTTAGAATTCGCGTCCATCGAGTCCGATCTTCCGGCTTCCATTCCACCCGCACTGTGTTGCTATGAAGCAGGGATGTTGCGGGTGCCGATTTTTTCACATTCGCGGATGTGAATGCGGCTGCGGGTTTTTGAAGGCTCATCCGCGGATGCGGATGTTTAAGATATAATAATTAAAGCAATGATAAAGTCATTATTAACATTATTATGAATGAAATAATTTTTTTTATTTTTTTTTCAGTGCAAATGGCACGCTCCATTCGCCGGCCTCCGACCAATTTCTTTATTGTCGCTACTTGTATTACATTCGCATTCGCATGAAGAGCACCCTCATACCTAAACATTTTGGACCAATTTTTGCGATTAAAACGAGATAGCCAGAGCCCGACGTCGCTTAGTTAGAGAAGCTCGAAATAATTATTTCTAAATGTGACCAACCCGCATAACGCGTGAAACCGGTTTTTTTTATTGTTTCGTTAAATAAATTGGGAAAAGTTAAGCATGTTCTTCGCTGAATGGGTAGATAATATTAAGATCTTTGAAATGGTATTAAAATAAATATTACTTAATATCAATATAAACCGTAAACTTGAAGAATAATATATTTTAGACCT
This sequence comes from Incurvaria masculella, assembly GCA_946894095.1. NCBI lineage: Eukaryota > Metazoa > Arthropoda > Insecta > Lepidoptera > Incurvariidae > Incurvaria > Incurvaria masculella. Next base: position 18,354,543 of record OX335657.1, on the reverse strand, counting down.
GACTTCAAACATTTTTTCCATGCATAAAATATCAATTTCTGTAACATTTTTCTTTCTGTTTTGGTAGAACATTTGTTGGAATTATACATGTTTTTGTTTCATGTTCTCATTCCATAGGGATCAGGAACTAAACGCAATCAAACTATTCGCATTGGCTAGTATAACCATCTGAAAATCAGCATTTATTATTGTAGTTGCGTGTGCGGTTGCAAATGACCAAATCTATGCGGAAGCTCCGCATTTGCGGATGCGAATATTCGCAACATCCCTGCTATGAAGGAATGAATTTGAGTCCTGCAATAAGGCTGTCGTGAAGTCACAGTAATCTATAATTTGAAAATTTTAAGAAATGCATCATTTGTTCATGGCCAGTCTGAAGATTAGAAGTGTCATTCTTACAATACATGATTCCTTGTCTAGGGATCAAACTTTTTTGTTTATTCCGGGAGGTCACGAAATTTTTGGTCACGATAAGGTAAATGGCTGAATCTGGGTTCACATGTTAGAGACCAACCCTCTGATGCTAAATATGTCGGTCTGCCCGTGCCAAGTGGTTGCGTTTTCTAGATTGGCTATATAAAATAGATGCTGGTATGTACCTGCTGATGAATATACTGATTATTTGGAAACATTGATACCTATTAATTATACAACAATAACCAGACGGTACTCAATTAAATACTTAAATATACCTAAAGTTATATCTATAACCTAAATCGCCTATAACTACTAAATGCAACCAAAGATTTGTTCAGTTTTTGTATTGCCAAGCAAGTATGTATTGATACTTTCATGCTTCGTCATTTGCATCCATTTACCTTATCATATGTATTTTTTGTCACCATAACTATTTTTTGAGGCGCTTTATGTACGTAACGCAACCACTTGGAACAGGCACACTGACACATTTAGCTTCAGAGGGTTGTACTTTATCCCGTGAACCCAGTTTCAGCCATTTACGTTATCGTTACTATTTTTGTCGCGACCTCCTAGTCTATACACTAAATATAGTGCGGAAAAGGTGTCCATTTCCGAACTTTTTTGACTAAATATAGAAATCTAAAACCAAATGTATTTATTTGTTAATGCATATTTGCTGTTTTAATTATATCTAGAAATCATATTACTTTCAGATTTGTAATGTGAAAAATAAACATTATAAAGGATGGAATAAAAAAATATTAACAATCCATTATCAGTCTAGATTTCTATTTGGACTTGCTGAGGCGTTTCACTACATATTATTACATTTGTTTATAGGTGCATTTGTATGGCGCGAGTAGTTGACTAGTCCTAGCGCCATCATCTTCAACGTTTCCCTAGTATGTATCGACATATCGGAATCGAATAGCTTATGAATCCCACAATCGTGGAACTCGACATTGATGATTAATATCAATATCGCACCTACTGTCATGATATTAGGCCTCAACACATCACAATCCCAAAAATGTGGCGTCATGCAAGGACCTTTTATCATTTACATGAGAATAGCTACATTGAATTGTATGGAAAACCCGAAAATGTATCGTTGCCGCTGCAACCATTCTTTATCAAATGTGATGGTACCCATAGATAATATAATATTACAGATGGTACCTACCCGGGGTAAGTAACACAACCCCACCAACTAGCATAAAGCAAAGTATTTTTATGGAACTAGATATGGATGGCTAATACCACACCTACTGTCCTGATATAAACCTAACCCACCACATGGAAACTAGGTGCCATTCCAGGACGGAAAATACCGACACCTTTAATTGCATCTTCGACCTACTCTCATTTAACACGTCAGCACCGGGAGGGGTTGAAACCTTACCACTTGAGGTAGGGGACCATGTAAAACTGTAGTTCTCCTTCCCCTACTAGGTGGTAGGATTTAAGCCTGTCTGGGTTGATACCTGGAATTGGATGAAAAGATGGTCGAAGCGGCAATGAAAAATTATCAGTGTTTTCCGACCAGTTCAATGTAGCCGTGCTCACAAAGAGAAGGTCTTGGCATGGCACCTAATTCCTTCGGGAACGTGCCTACAAATTAACGTACCTACTGCAAAACTATGCATTTTGATAAAGTCATGTGAGATTTAGCTCGACCCCCGAGCTAAATCTCGCGACATCTCACCATTCGGTTCGACTGAATAAAGTCATGTGAGATTTAGCTCGACCCCCGTGCGAGCCCCCGAGCTAAATCTCGCGACATTTCACCATTCGGTTCGACTGAATAAAGTCATATTAGTTTAGCTCGACCCCCGAGCTAAATCTCGCGACATCTCACCATTCGGTTCGACTGAATAAAGTCATGTGAGATTTAGCTCGACCCCCGTGCGAGCCCCCGAGCTAAATCTCGCGACATTTCACCATTCGGTTCGACTGAATAAAGTCATATTAGTTTAGCTCGACCCCCGAGCTAAATCTCGCGACATCTCACCATTCGGTTCGACTGAATAAAGTCATGTGAGATTTAGCTCGACCCCCGATCTAAATCTCGCGACATCTCACCATTCGGTTCGACTGAATAAAGTCATGTGAGATTTAGCTCGACCCCCGATCTAAATCTCGCGACATCTCACCATTCGGTTAGACTGAATAAAGTCATGTGAGATTTAGCTCGACCCCCGTGCGAGCCCCCGAGCTAAATCTCGCGATATTTCACCATTCGGTTCGACTGAATAAAGTCAAATTAGTTTAGCTCGACCCCCGAGCTAAATCTCGCGACATCTGACCATTCGGTTCGACTGAATAAAGTCATGTGAGATTTAGCTCGACCCCCGATCTAAATCTCGCGACATCTCACCATTCGGTTCGACTGAATAAAGTCATGTGAGATTTAGCTCGACCCCCGTGCGAGCCCCCGAGCTAAATCTCGCGACATTTCACCATTCGGTTCGACTGAATAAAGTCATATTAGTTTAGCTCGACCCCCGAGCTAAATCTCGCGACATCTGACCATTCGGTTCGACTGAATAAAGTCATGTGAGATTTAGCTCGACCCCCGTGCGAGCCCCCGAGCTAAATCTCGCGACATTTCACCATTCGGTTCGACTGAATAAAGTCATATTAGTTTAGCTCGACCCCCGAGCTAAATCTCGCGACATCTGACCATTCGGTTCGACTGAATAAAGTCATGTGAGATTTAGCTCGACCCCCGAGCTAAATCTCGCGACATCTCACCATTCGGTTCGACTGAATAAAGTCATGTGAGATTTAGCTCGACACCCGAGCTAAATGTCGCGACATCTCACCATTCGGTTCGACTGAATAAAGTCATATGAGATTTAGCTCGACCCCCGAGCTAAATCTCGCGACACCTCACCATTCGGTTCGACTGAATAAAGTCATGTGTGGTTTAGCTCGACCCCCGAGCTAAATGTCGCGACATCTCACCATTCGGTTCGACTGAATAAAGTCATATGAGATTTAGCTCGACCCCCGAGCTAAATCTCGCGACACCTCACCATTCGGTTCGACTGAATAAAGTCATGTGTGGTTTAGCTCGACCCCCGAGCTAAATCTCGCGACATCTCACCATTCGGTTCGACTGAATAAAGTCATGTGAGATTTAGCTCGACACCCGAGCTAAATGTCGCGACATCTCACCATTCGGTTCGACTGAATGAAGTCATATGAGATTTAGCTCGACCCCCGAGCTAAATCTCGCGACACCTCACCATTCGGTTCGACTGAATAAAGTCATGTGTGGCTTAGCTCGACCCCCGAACTAAATGTCGCGACATCTCAGCATTCGGTTCGACTGAATAAAGTCATGTGTGATTAAGCTCGATCCCTGGGCTAAATTTCGCGACATCTCACCATTCGGTTCGACTGACCGAACGGTTGTGCAATATAAAAAAACCGGCCAAGTGTGAGTCGGACTCGCACACGAAGGGTTCCGTAACATTATTTATTTATTTATATCCATCATCATACACAATACAGTATTCACATTTAACTATATCTAAGTGGATTAATACCATTCCGATAGACCGTTTGGCCCGTGGTGAAATGGTTTGCTAGGAATAAACATTTTGATTAAGTTAAGATGGCGTCTTCTGTATATTATGTATGAAATAAGTAATACATAAATAAAATATTCCATTATAATATTAGATAAAGAGTAAACTAAGTAACATTAAATAAGTATTTTTATAGTGTAAGTCGAGGTGTTAGTGTAATTATGTGTTTTTATTGTAATATAAAAGTAAGGGCTTGTTCACACTCTTGTCTCCCTGCATCAATTAGCCAGCAGTGGAGAATTTTTTTCCTCGTGTGAGGTTTTTTTTTGCCTAAATATGGGATGGATTTTATAATATGGTTGTATATTTTAGGTGCCAAGAAGGAATAGAATCTTTGTGCAAATCGTGTGGATGTGGAAGGAAGTGGTAGCAAGTTTTTTTGTCGAGTCGCATAAGAGTCGTTGTTGCAAAGATTGTTTGCCATTGTACTGTCTTCAATCTCATTCATTTGGTTTAGAGTAATCATTTTTATGTATGTTTGTCGCACGTCAAGCAAGTGTAGCTCATTGAAAAGTAAATCAGATTGGTAACGGAAGGGTTTCTTGCCAATGACTCTGAGAAGAGCTTTTTGTGCTTTGATTAAAGGATCCATATTAGATTTTGCCATTCCGCCCCAAGCGATCTGACCATATGCAATAACTGATTGAGCTAAGGCATAATAGATGGATATCAGCGTTTTTAGATTAAGGATATTTCTAATGTTGATGAAAATGTGTATGAGCTTTCTTACCCTAGCTGATACTTGAATAATATGTGGCTTCCAAGTCAGATGCTGGTCAAACACAACTCCTAGATATTGGAGAGAGTCTACCCTGGCGATCGGTTCACAATTACATGGGCTATTTTGACTACAGGCGTGAATAGTTATTGATTTAGCGAGAGAAGGTTGACGCCTCGAGTCTATGGAGTAAGTCATATATTTGGTTTTTTCAATATTAAGTGTCAGTAAATGAGCATCAAGGCATTTTTTTATAGTGCTTAGTCCCCTTTCGGCTTTTTGAAAAACTTTATCCCACGAATCATCACTAAAAAGAAACACCGTGTCATCAGCATATGCTATTATTTCTCGATCAATTAGGAGCCTACAAAGACTATCAATATAAATAATGAACAAGGTAGGGCCAAGCGTACTACCTTGCGGGACTCCTCTGCTGATCATCATACTGTCACTTGTTATCTCATTTGTAGTGACAGTCTGTGTTCTTTGCGTTAAATATGATTTTAACCAGTTATAAGATGTACTAGATGGATTAAGTTCTTCAAATTTTCGCAGTAGAAGTCCGTGAGAAACAGTGTCAAAGGCTTTTTTAAGGTCTATGAACACAGCAATACAGGCGCGCTTCGAGTCTACTTTGTGTACAATTGTTTTAGTAAGTTGATGAATGGCATCTTTAGTACCTTTGCCAGGTCTAAATCCAAATTGAGATATTTCAAGGAGTTTATGCTTTTCAAGATAACTCATAATCTGAGCATTTACTAACTTTTCAATAATTTTGCTGAAAATATTCAACAGTGATATAGGACGGTAGTTATTTATATTAGTCTTTTCTCCTGTTTTATTTAATTGTTATTATTTTTTTAATTTACCTATGGCACCCTTTGGGTACGGAACCCTAATAAGTAGGTACCTATTCTATTGTACGTTTTAAAATGATACCTACGTTCATTGTCTGTCATATAAAAAAATATTAAAAACGTCATGCGTCTACATATTCAATAGTCTGAAAATAGATAAGACAGTGCAGAGGCAGAGGGCAATAACTTAGTTATGCCATACCATTCAGTTCGTTGCAGCACAGAATAACTAATAGTGGTTGCAGAATGATTTACTACAGAACAATCAAAGCGTTATTTTTTCCTCCGATAAGAAGAAGCGAAGCCGTCGTCATGGCGGTCAGCAGGTTTTTAGTTGTCGGTCGAACCGCGTCGGCGCTGGCTGTATCATCGGCTATCTGCACAATTACGATCAACGTATAATTACCGCACATTATTAGTAACCATGTTGAAATTATTGCATTTGTCGGCTATAGTGATGTATACGTTCGGGTTGTGGTACGACTATAACTACGTACACTTTCCGTTTGCTAATGAATCTACGAAGAAGTTGCCGTTAAAAGGACGAATAATTTATTTGACCATTTGGAATCTGGTAAGTTTTTATTTTTACTCTGTATGGGGCAAATGAAAGGAACCTTACTGCCAAGGTCGAACATGTTTTGATATTCCAGTTTCGGAAAACATACCTACCTAAGTACAGGGATCTATCTAACAGTCGTGTTCAGACTGAACCTGTCAAAACTTAGTACGGCATTAGCACCGAACTAACATAACAAAAACCGGTTTAGTCCGGGCATAATCTGCTTGTTAAAGTTAGTCCGCCCACTCTGAATACGACTGGTAATCTTTGTTAGGTAGCTGGCACTTTTCTTTAATTAGTTCAGATCCGTTCTTAGTAGTACTTTCTTCTTATTTTTATTGTTTATTGTTTTTTATTCTTTCTCTTAGTTTTTATTGCTACCTTCTCATAAATTTAAAATCTTAATTAAATCGTAAAGAGTCTTTTGCATACGAAATTACAAATTAAAGCTACATATACCATCTGTCGTATTCAGAGTGGGCAGACTAACTTAGTGCACCGGAATAAACCGGTTTTTTTATGATTAGTCCGGTGCGAATCTCGCTAAGCTTTGACAGGTTCTCTCTGAATACGTCTGATATAGATGTATCTTTAAATTATAGCTGGATCAGTTGTCTAAACATTCTTGATTATCAAAATTCATTGCAAATTAAATGTTTTTTAACTTACGCCCTTATCAAATTGAACGCAATCGGCTCTCCAAACAGGTAAGGGCCGATCGCACGAAAGAACAAAAAATCAAAATCAACGTCCACGTATGATCAAACAGGTCACTTTGTGTGGACAGTATGGAAGGAACTCTATGTGGTTCACTAAAAGTGAAGTGTTTAAACATTGATTAACTCAGCCGTATCTTCGTGCAACCGGGGCTAAGTCACAAGTCACCCCAGTGTTGTACCTCTCGAATTTTGATAATCACGAAGTTAAATGTTTATATTAATGATTAACCTATAATTTAAAGATACATAGTCTGTAACAGTCGTTAATCAGAGATACCTTTTAAAATTTAGTACGAGAGGCGACTCTGGGCGGCTCGTAGCCTAGTGCCGCGGGGACTGGCCTAGCGTTCTAGAGGGCTGGGTTCAATTCCTCGCCCCAACATGCACCACTTTCTTTCTCTTTCTGAGTTCGATATGTGCATATCGTCACGAATGCGAGCTGCTACATGGTTCGGAAGCCATGTAAAACTGTAGGTACCCTTCCCCTACTAGGTGGTAGGGTTTAAATCCGCCCGGGTTGGTACCATCGCATTAGATGAAAAGATGGTCGAAGCGGCAATGAAACATTGTCCGTGTTTTCCATCCAGTTCAATGTAGCCGGGCTCATAAATGGAAGGTCCTGGCATTATCGGGGCTAATATCATAACGGTAATTGTGTGGTATTAGACATCCATGTCAGGTTGCATAAAAAAAACGAGTTTATAACCGGACTAACCATACAAAAACTGCTTTAGTCTTGACTTTGAATACGGCTGTTTGAGCTTTGGTTTCTCACATGCAAATAAGCATACAAACTCATAAAACAAGTTTAAACAGAGAATGAGAGCGCCAGCTAGTTATGTAGGTACCGTTACAGGTTTTAAATTATAGAGCCAGACGATCAATGAATAGGTATTTTATCATTTTTAAATCATAAAATTGTGATTTTGCTTTACGCTCATACAGAAATGAATGCCATTCGTTGTCAATCACAGAGAAATAGAGAATTTTAATAAAAAAATATTATTTTTCTTTCTGAAAATGTTCAAAAAACCGGCCAAGTGCGAGTCGGACTCGCACATGAAGGGTTCCGTACGATCGTGCAAGATTTAACACAAAAAGTAACGTTTTTTGTCCCCCCTTTAATTGTTATATTTTTTTATTTTACCTATTTGTTGTTATAGCGGCAAAATAAATACACACTCTGTGAAAATATCAGCCTATTACGGTTGATGAGATACAGCCCTGTGACAGGCGGACGGAAGGACGAACGGACGGACTGCGGAGGCTTAGTAATACGGTTCAGTTTTCACCCTTTGGGTACGGAACCCTAAAAACCAACTGGAACTCAATAAGACCGGATAAGAAAATGTACATGTAAAAATATTTTAGGTGAAATATACTACTTTAGCGACCCACTCCGGCTTCGCACGGGTTTTTACGCAATATTAAAACTTAAATATGCCACAGGACAACGCAATTCCTTCTGTCATCCCATACACAAAGCAAAGTGCCGAAGTATTATAATATTTCGTATTATAATTATTAGTATTATCTTTGGTATGGGTGACATGATTTGACATTACCGTGGTTAAAACATTGACATAAATATTACTACGAAAGGACAGCCTACCATGCAACAAAAATGGAGCAACAAAAGTGGTGTTCTATGCGTCGCGGGGACATCACTTTGCCGTCAGACAGCCGCTCGCTGTCCTCATATGCCTGTGCGTCGCCTCTAGGTAATAATGCGCCTCAAAAATGTCCAATAGTTTGGTAAAACCGTGCAAGGCAAGACATAAGACGGAAAATCTGCTGCTAAAATTCTGTCGCCTTTTATGAAAGGGCATATCCTTACCTTTTACATATTATTTGTAAAAACGGCTTTGTGTGTCGATAATGTTACACAGTTCTTCGCAGAGTACCCGTGGACTAGCCTCACCCACATCTACTAGAAGTAGTGTAATCAGTGACATAAGGGTTATTTTGTTCCTTCTGAGGAACGGAACCCTAAAACATAACATTGGACAATGCTATCAGAAAACTAGGTACCTTGGTAGGCATGCATGCATCGACGGTACATACGTGCGAACCTGACGGGCGGTCAAGCGCGGCGAGGTCAAGGTCAAAGCGCTTTCATTGCAACTGCAACGTCTTGTTTTGCTCATAATTGCTCTTGGTTTCGTCACTGCGATTATTTTCTGAAACGAGTCTACTATTTTGTTGTAACAAAAATGTCATTGATTCTAACCCATGGAGGTGAAGCCTCCATGTTCAAACCATATACATTTTAATGCTCTCTAAGGGCCGAGTGCACGAACGTACAAAAAAAAAAAATCAACGTCAAAGTATGATCAAACCATGGAGGTGAAGAAATAACCTCCATGGATCAAACACGTCACTTTGTGTGGACAGTATGGAAGGAACTCTACGCGGATCACTAAAAGTGACGTGTTTGAACAATGATTAACTCGGCCGTCTCTTCGTGCAACCGGGGGTAACTAAGCCCCGATTGCACGGATTGATGGATCTAAGGGTGTCATACCTATACCTACCTACACACCTTTACATAGGTACCTAATCAATGCCCCATTACATCGGAAACGTCCATGCAAACCCTGGCGCGATGGATCCGTCTAGCTACATACCAGCTTATCCGGATTCATGGAGTGAGGGGCATTCGATCTTAGATTAGAAAGAGGTGCAGGCCCAAGCCCCTGGGCATTAAACCCTTGACCTTCGACACAAGGAACAGGCTGCTCAGAGAATTAAAGGGCTTGAATTCGTTCGCTCGCTTTCATGAGTAGTTATGATGCATATTTACTCAGGAAAGCGAAAACGAGTTAGTCACAGATGAAAGTGAGACACTTTCGTCTGACGTCATCAAACATGAAATGTTATGGATGTGTCGTCGCCCTCTAATTAGAATAATTAAAAAGGGACAACACTAGGGTGACTCGTAGCTTTCATTTCATGAGCACGAAAGCGTTGTGACACACTGGTGAGTCACTGGTGACCCACAGCTGAGAATCTTATGAGTAGACCCATGTACTCTCCTCGAGGGGCTTGCCAGCTGCAACCCCTTGGAGGAGGCCTTTAGAGAAAAACTTTATTTACTTTTCCATCTAGAGAAATCATTAGGATTGCGAAATGTATGCATACAGTGGCTTTACAACATTCTGTATATTTCGTTCTGCGGGGTTAATCTTCAAATTCACATTCGACGTTGACTCACAGTCAATGTCAAATATGAACCCTCTCTTACTCATGTCATCAATGACAGTTATTTTCGTGAAACCTTCTCTCCCGAGTCACCATAGTTTTGTCCCTATATAATTATTCTTATTTAAATTATTATTTAAAGTTACAATGATACAATATTATTCTACTCTGGGAAGTAAAAGCGAGAAATTCTTGTGTTCGCTTTAGTCAAACTATGTAGACAAAAGTAGGTATGACGTCACGCGAATACGAAACGTAAGTGATTCAGTTTCATCTGTGAATTAAACTCGCGTTCGTTCAATGAGTACAAGAGCTGTGCCTTCGATCGCTTCAAGACTTTTCTTTCTTGTTTTATTTATATACTACTAGCTGCGGTACCCGGCTCCGCTCGGGTCAATGTCGTGATGGACTGATTTCGGTCTGAATTATACCCTGGATAAAAAGTAACCCACCGAAAGGACGATGTATCCATCAAACAAATTTAATCAAAATCGTTTTAACCAATATGGCGTGATTGAACATTCCCATTTAGAGCTTCGTAAACATTTGGGAGCGAATTTTAAAATCATGTGCCGCCAGACCCTTACGGCACTGGCACTGCTACATAGAAATTGATAAAAAACCAACAAAGGGGGAATTACAAGGAAAGTTTTAAGGTCTTCTTACTAGGTAAGAAGACCTTAAAATTTTATGAGGAATACGAACCACAGCCACCTTCAACATCGAAAACGGTAACCCATCCGGAATCTAAATGCGCCCAGAGTTGCTATACGTTGATAAGATTATCATATAAATTGGGTGAGTAGTTCGAAGTTATCGCTCTATATGATATCCTAGAACTTTCTGTCTGTAGGCCTTTTTAACACCTAAAATTTTCCAGTACATAGTATTTTTCTCTTAAGGTGGCCCAACCCGCTCATCTCCCCATACAAAAGGGGAAAGAAGATCACGCCCATATTTCTTGTCAGAGATCCAAAGTTTTGCTTAAAATAGCTTTATTCGATCGAACTAGATGTCTGATGACCATTGGCATTGTAAACTTGTGTTTGGTTTCCAAGTTATAAGGTCCGAAAGTTCGAATTTTTTGCGCGTTTTATACAATAACTTTGAAGGTGGATTACGCAATGATAAAGTAAGAACATCGTAAAAAGATTAGTCATCAGACATAGCTTATTTAATCAAGATTTATGATCAATTTGGTTTTTGTTAGATTTTTGACTACAGCGGTCGTGGTTTACTTTTAGCTATAAGTCGTTTTGAAATTAAAATTTTCGTAAATCTTACCAAATCATACACTATGCACATTGTCTTTTTTGTGGACATGTTGCATCTTCCTCATCACGGAGCCTGTCTTATTCTTTGAAACAGAGAAGGTCCCAGAGCGCAACAGCACGGTTTTGTACCGTTCCCGCGAATGAGTTAGGCCCGCCGGGTTGGGCCGCCTTAAGGTATGTAGTATTTGTTAAAAAATTACATGCACAATCGTTGCTCGTTGATCGATCCCTATCGCTCCTTATACTAATGAAAACGGTATCAAAACATTTGTTGCGTTAAACAGAGAAATAAAGGCAGATAGCGATTACCCCCCCTCCCCCAAGCCTCCGCCTCGGAGCATTTCGGTTTATATGACAGTTACACCTTAGCCTAAGCGGCACTGAATTCTATATAGCCTATCCTGTGTCCCATGTAATCAAATATACGTGTAGTAAGTTTCATCGAATTCGAATGATTTGTTTAAGAGTTATGGAGGAACATTCAAAAATTCAAAATTCAAAATTAATTTAATCCGTGATTTTCAGTTGATACGAAATACAAACCAATTTATCACATCGTCAAAATTATTAGGTCTACATAATATACATCTCAATCAATTAAAGTCAATCAAAATACAGAAAACATACATACATACGTACAGAACTGATTTCTAAAAACATCGTCAATTTAGTTTCAGTATCATACATAAAGTCTACAAACGAAGAATCTTAGAAAACAAAGCAACTTACTCCATGAACACCCCTTACAGATTTATTATTAGTAAAAGATAATCTTTGCTTCCGCCAAAGAGTTCGGAGAAGTCGCTGCGAGATTCTCTTTCTACCAAAGAGTTCGGAGAAGTCGCTGAGATTCTCTTATTTATACGCTTTCTACGGCTTCCACAGCATCAAAAGCTGTGATTCGGATATCTTTCCTGTGAGATTTTTGTGTAAATAAATGTAACGGCAAATAAATCGATCTCTGGTTTTCTCTTGTGCACGCTGTGCCACCGCTGGTTGTGTCTGTATCTAGTGGAGAGTCGAGTGGTGTTTGTGAACCTCGGACTATGCCTCACGAAGTGGCGATGTTGGTCCGCGTGTTCCACTTATCGGGCGCAGTTTTGTTCCTGTTCGGCTGCTACTATGACTATACGCACGTAGTGGTGTCAAAAGACAGCTCCTTCAGGAGCGGTGGCTACGGGGGAAAATTCAAATACCTGACATTCCTGGATGCGGTAGGACTTTGCGGATGACTTTCTCCTATTGGGCACTGACAGCCGTATTCAGAGTGGGCGGACTTTGTATGGTTAGTCCGGTGCGAATCTCTTACTGAGTTTTGACAGTTTTTCTCTGAATACGACTGTGGAGTATTATTAGTTTTATTATTTTTTCCGTCTATTTTGGTTTGTGATAGGTATTTCGTAAATCCTGTTCAAATTTCACTTGCATATAGGAACCGAAGCCCAGTTAAAAAGGACCAACCTCTTGGCCAGGGTTTCCAACCTGAAATTAGGAGAAGTGTTGTCGTCAGGTCGATAACCTCCGTACGGGTGCAATTTATCCGGCTCATTTTTGATTGAGGAAGCCTAAATTCCAATTATTTGTGCAAGTTACGGAACGCGTAGACCGACGTTCTTTGACATGTTTTTGTACAATGTAGGTGTGCAACATAAGGAAGGTCCTGGCATGGCACCTAGTTCCAATGAGGTGTGTTGGGCTAATATCATGACAGTAAACAGGTATTAGCCATTCATGACCAGTCACATAAAAAAACTATCCATGCTAGAATATCTTAATGGGTTGCTGTGTCAGTCGTTGTTTGCTTGTTAATTTTTCCCTTCAACTCTCCTCCGACTTCATTTATAGAACTTGCATAATCCATGTACAGTTTTTGCTGCATGCTTCAACTAAGTTGGCAGCCTTCTTCCATATGACAGCAAATAGAGTGGCTTACGAAATTCTGTGAAGTAGTGGTATACGGAAAACTAAAAGAAAGTATTAATTTTTAATAGACTGAGAAAACATTTCAAATATTCGTGCACAACCTCCACTAATCAAATTGTTTAAAATCTTTTTTTCTTTCTCACATCATGTCCTTAAACCGAAAAGAGATAATACAATTTTGATATAAGAACATCATTTTGTGATTCTGAATGCAGATGGATACAATCGTTTAGTCTAGGTGGTTTGAGCTTGGCGTTGATTCGTGTCGAAAATTTTAATCAATTTATTAAAAATCAACACTTTAGTTTGTCGCATAACATTACTTCACAGGATTTGTTCTTTATAAGCGACACTATTTACTGGTGCAATCATTTCATTTCATTTATTTATTCAACTTCTGGTAGTCAAACTGGGTAGTCAGGTTGAGATAAATAGTTGTAACAAAAACTAAGGCTAACAAAAAGTAGTACTTTGTGACGTTACTCTGACACATTTAGTATGGACGAAATCTCAAAGTAATGCGAATTGACGTCACAAAGTACTACTTTTCGTTAGTCTTAGTTTCTGTTACGACTATTTATCTCAAACTTAGTCATGTCACAATTTGATTGATCCGTGGATTCGATCAACCAGTGAAGAAGAACCTGCAGAGAAACTTCACTGGTCTATAAATTATGTTTTTTTGTCCTTTTTTTCGTCCACATAATAATAATAAATAAAATAATAAAGAATAATACAGGTGCGTTATTTTTCTCAAAATCTACAAGCTCAATTCCTGGCTAGGAAAATGATTTTCCAAAAATCTAAGAATGTAGTAATAGTTTTTATTAATATCGGCCACATGACTCCTTTGAGTGGTTTTCGCTATTTCTTATAGTTTCGGATTTGGCCCTGAGTGTCCACTAGAAAAAATCACCCTGTCTATATAGACAATATAATTGTTTTCTTGTTCCAGATGCTACAAACGGTGTACTTCACAGTGGCGCTGCTCAACGACTTCCTGGGCAGCAACGAGCACGCGCCGGCCCGCAAGCCGCCGCTCCGCAAGCTCAAGGACGTGCTGTTCTGCTCCCTCGCGTTCCCCCTCGCCATGTTCGTCGGCACCACCTTCTGGGGGCTCTACGCGGTCGACCGCGAGCTCGTGTTCCCGCGCGTCCTCGACCAGTTCTTCCCCGTGTGGCTGAACCACCTCATGCACACCGGCATCATGGTGTACATCCTCATCGAGCTGCTGGTGACCTTCCGCATGTACCCGGCGCGCCGCGTCGGCTTCACCGTGCTGACCGCGTTCATGCTCGCCTACGTGGTGTGGCTGCACGTCATTTACTTCAAGTCCGGCGTTTGGGTGTACCCCGTGCTGGAAGTTTTGAACTGGCCGATGAGGATCGCGTTTTACCTGTTCAGCCTGCTTCTGGTTCTCGGTCTGTACGTGCTCGGAGAGAAGTTAAACAGAATCATGTGGCCCAAGCAGGTGTCTCAGATCCTCCGGTCGGGCAAGAAGAAAGCTCACTAAAGGGTCAATATTGATATAATATACTCATCTTTTGTTTAGTGCCACGGCAATTCTACACGTCGACACAGCTGTTTGGCACCATTGTTGGTTCACTGCCTAATTTACATTTGAACAGTTGGTTTGGTTGTCTGTAAATTGGCTTTTGTAATATTTTTTTACGCTCCTGTGTGAATGATGTTTGTTTGTGTGTAGGTTGCGGGGAAAATAATTGATTTGCATTTGCAGGTAGCTTAATTACCAGTGGTTAAAAAATTTTGATGTTTAGTATTTATTAACATATAAGTACAGTATGTTTATTGCTAAACTAGTAATAAAAAAGTATAGGTATCAATACAATAAGAATCACAATAATCGTTAGATTGGGTCAATCACCTACTATATTTTATTGTCCAGGTTTTTTAGTCAGTTTAATTCCCTAGCCGGAAATTACCATTTTATTGCAGAATGCAAAAAAAAACAGGCCTCTAAATTTTATTTCTAATGCAATTTTCAAATTGCTAATACTAGCAACTAGTTGCTAGAACACTAGTTCACCAATTAAATTAAAATAACCTTCTAATACAACACTTTTACAAATCTGTAGAACATACCGTGAACCTAATATCATGATTCTTTGCATGCTAAAAAGTAAAGATCCACTCAACAATTTGAGTTACTAATCATATTCTTATTACAATATTTATTTTATACTAGCTGCGGTACCCGGCTCCACTCTGGACAGTATGAAAAATAAATTTTTTTTTTTGATAAAAAGTTCCTTTTGTCACTCTCCAGCCTATGAACTATTTATATGCAAAAAAGTGTCAATCCATTGCTCCGTTGCTGGGTGAAAGAAGACAAACCAACAAAAACACCTTTGCATTAATAATAATAGGTCGGGGAAAAAGTCTTTTCGCATTATAGTATGTATGAACTTGTAATAAAATCTCTTTGGCTATACTATTTGTATCTGGCTGGTTTTGGTATCATTGAAAGTTTAAATTTTAAAGAACATAATTCCAAATTCAAATTAGGAAAATGTGTGATTCTCATTTGCTTTTCGTACTGTCAAAATGAGTGAATCTAATGAAGAAATTCGATACATTTTAAAATTTTACTACAAAAAAGGTAAAAATGCAACGCAAGCCGCGAAAAACATTTGCGATGTTTATGGACCTAGTGCAGTGTCTGTGAGAGTAGCACAAATTTGGTTTAAGCGTTTTCAATCCGGAAATTTTGATGTCAAAGATGCACGTCGCTCTGGTCGCCCTATTACGGATAAAATGGATACCATTTTTGAAAAAGTGGAGCAAGATCGGCATATCAGTAGTTACGACGTAGCTGAAGAACTAGGAATTGACCACAAAACAGTTTTGGCGCATTTGAAAAAAACTGGGTACACAAAAAAGCTCGATATTTGGGTACCTCACGAGCTCACTGAAAGAAACCTAATGAACCGTGTACTCATTTGTGATTCTTTATTACGACGTAATGAAACCGAACCATTTTTGAAGAAGCTGATAACTGGTGATGAAAAGTGGATCACGTACGACAAGAACGTGCGAAAAAGGTCGTGGTCAAAGGCCGGTCAAGCTTCACAGACTGTGGCGAAACCCGGGTTAACTCGCAACAAGGTGATGCTGTGTGTGTGGTGGGATTGGAAGGGCATTATTCATTATGAGCTGTTACCACCAGGCAGGACCATCGATTCTGAACTCTACTGCGAACAACTGATGAGATTAAAGCAAGAAGTTGAGAGAAAGCGGCCGGAATTAATCAACAGAAGGGGTGTGGTTTTTCATCATGATAACGCTAGACCTCACACATCTTTAGCCACTCAGCAAAAACTAAGAGAGTTTGACTGGGAGGTGTTAATGCATCCGCCGTATAGCCCTGACCTTGCACCTTCAGATTTCCACCTGTTTAGGTCTTTTCAGAATTCTTTAGGCAGTGTCAGGTTAACATCACGAGAGGACTGCCAAAACCACTTGTCGCGGTATATTGATCAGAAGTCCCAATATTTCTATAGCAATGGGATCATGTCCCTACCTACAAGATGGCAAAAAGTTATCAAACAAAATGGTACCTACATACTTTAGTTAAATGTAAATAAACCATATTAAAAAATGTTTTGAATTTTCTTAAAAAATGCGAAGAAACTTTTTCCCCAACCTAATATATATTACAGGATTCAAATAATTAACTAGCAAAGATCAAGAATGTCTGTCAAGATACGATACAGCAGGATTTTTTTGTAGTATTGGCAATTTTTTGCTTGTGTAAGTAAATATTTACCTGAATAGCTGCCTTAGGATTGTGCAAGGAACTGCTACATTTTACCAAACTTGACCCAATGAACAATTAAGGGCATTCAGCATATTATTTAGCTGAGATATGTAGAGCAAAACAATTGTGCAAATTTTGCCTTTTGCGCTGTTTACTCAACCAAAGGTTTGTTTACCTAAACGTTTTCCATCTCAAGGCCACGTGAGGTATTTATGCCTACAAAAACTTAAAATTTAACGTACTTATATAATATATAAATGAATGACCTCAAAATATACCATTGCTATCTCTGAAACCAGATCAATTGAAATTGTTCAATCTTATCATTCCAAATATAATCGCCTTAATGTGATTATCACAAGTATTTTTTCGCATGTAACCGAACATGGACGGCTAATATCATATATATTAAGGCCCTGGTACTAGCCAAATCGCAAAGTTAGACGAGGCACCCCAAGTTAACTAACTAAGTCTGACGATTAGAAGTGTCATTCTTACAATATATGATTCCTTGTCTAGGAATCAACCTATTTTCCTTAATGTACGTTTCCTTTTTCTATACAAAATTAATTGCGGAAACTGTGTCCATTTCCGAACTTTTTTTACTAAATGTAGAAATCTAAAAGCAAATGGAATTTTTTGTTTATGCATATATGCTGTTTTTGCTTATATCTAGAAATCGAATTACTTTCAGATTTCTAATGAGAAAAATGAACTTTTTTATTATTTATTATTATTTAAATAAATGATGGAATCAAAAAATATTTACAATCCATTATCAGTCTGGAGTTCTATTTGGATTTGCTGAAGCGTTTCACTACATATTATTACATTTGTTAAAAGGTGTATTTGTATGGCGCGAGTAGTTGGCTAGTCCTAGCGCCTTAAGCCAACACACCGCATTACCGAAGGAATTACGGGCCATGCCAGGACCTTCCCTTTATGAGCATGGTTCCATTTAACTGGATAGAAAACCAGGTCAATTTTTAATTGCCGATTCGATAACTTTTTAATCCAATGCAATGGTACCAACCCAGGTGGGGTTAAACCCTACCACCTAAACGGGGAAGGGAATCTACAGTTCTACATGAATTCCGAAGCATGGAACAGCTCGCATTCGTTACGTAATGTACTTATCCCACAATTAGGAGGTAATTATGGAGTGCCAGGTATTTAGAATGGACGGATGCGACCGTAAAGACTATTTGACATTCCGTTGCAATAAGTTGATTTTTGTAAGCTGATTTAGTTTACAATAAGATGCCAGTGTTCAAATAATACCAGTGTTGTGGATAATTAGTTGTATACTTTAAATAATTTACTAATACTTTACTACTTTCATTTATCCTTCACTACATTATAAGTATTTTTAAAAATTATAATGTATATTTACTTCCGTAGGTCACACATAAGTCAGCGTATTTTTTTATATTATGTTCCCTTCACCACTTTTGAGTATTAAAAAAAAATCGAATCTATACTTCCATGGGTCACACAAAGGTCAGGGTGGAATGACATGGCCAATGAAATACTATATAGGGAAGAACAATCTCTTGAATCCTAAAGAGGATAATATGATGTAATGTATATTCACAATAGCATGATACATTTTTTTTTTTTTTTTTATGTGACTGGACATGGATGGCTAATACCACAAGTTCTGTCATGGTATTAGCCCAACACACCACATGGGAACTAGGTGCCATGCCAGGACCTTCCTTATATGGCTCGGCTACATTGAACTGGATGGAAAACACGGACAATTTTCATTGCCGCTTCGACCATCGTTCATCCAATGTGATGGTACCAACCCGGGCGGGATAAACCCTACCACCTAGTAAGTAAGGAAGGGGACCTACAGCTTAACGTGGAATCCGAACCACGGCCAGCCTCTCTCAACGGTCGAATGGTCACCCATCCAAGACCAGACCGGACCCAGCGTTGCTTAACTTCGGAGAGCGATCGCCGAAGTGTCGCGCCACTGGGCCACTGAGGCTGACAATGTCATACATGTCAAGTGGTTGACTTTGTGATGTGACAAAAAACTATAGTCAATAGTTTCTTTATATCAAAGCTAAATTTAAAAAACCCCTGTAATCCTGGAAATGTCAGAATCCAGCTGATGTATAAAATGTTAACTTGCTGACGTCACATCAATTTTCTTATTAAGTTCCTTGTTTGACCTGTAATGGAGATGAAACAGACCATAGTATAAGGAGAACAATGTCACAAGTTTTGATCATATTATTGGTATACATACGTAATGTGGTAAGCTGTAAGCTGTGCAACCTGTGATCAAGATCGCAATAAAATTAAAATAATTACTTACCGAGATCTTTAATTTTACTACCTGGAAAGCAGATTCAACGGTGAGTTTGAGTGGGGAATACAACTGCTTACTTTTCGTTCATTTAATTTATGAGTGGTCGCCATACAAGTAGCTTAAAGCACATTTCGTGGCACCCCAACATCACACTGACAACCAAGCAGGTTGTGCTTTCGTATAAGACCTATACGTGAAGTGACACATACATTATGAGAACATTTAACACATTACGGGTTGCAACTACTGAATACCAGCTTGGACTGAATAGATAGACCAAGAGATACCCATATACCAAGTTGTGCTAAACTGGACTTGTATTTTCTGCTTAACATGGATGGTCGGATGATCGCTGTATGGCTTCTTATCAAACACCTTTGGAGAGATCGACGTGAAGTCGCGCGTCGCTGCTTGCCCAGCAAATAACAATTAAAATGGACCGTCTGTACTCCTTGTACTTGGGCCGAGTGGGCGGAGGTGTGAAGTGTGGGGAGCGGGACAGGGCACATTCACGGAACACGAACCACAGCCTATGTCACTTTGTTTGTATGGAGGCGGCCTAGCCACTTTGACATGCAATATCGGTAGCGCCGAACTTCACAGTACGCTATATTGCAATGTTCATTCAATGTTGCGCATCCCGAATTGGTAAGTGAATTAACTACAGTCGGAATGTTTCTATTAAGTCTATGGACCGGCCATTATTGATTTTATATGCTCTCTGCTTCTGGAGGTTTACTTTGTTCAGCTAAAAGAAACTACAAAACATGTTTAATTGATTTATTGACATATTGCACTGGGTAACAACAGGTCAGGCTATATATACTAAGTTCATTGTAACTTTCAAGGCTCAATTGTACTTACACTAAAATTGCAAGTCGAAATGCACGATGTAAGAATCATACAATAAAAACGCATCGCTGAATTTATACTTAATTACTGGAAATTAAGTATGGAAGATTTTTCTAGATCTTTCTGCATAACTTTCATGCCTATTCAATACAGAAAACAACATTACGACAGGAATCCAAATAAAAATAGACGACTTACGACATTGGTATTAGATTTTTTAATGAAATCATAAGGGGCAAAGAAACAATAAAGTGGATATTTCAGGGCAAGTGTATCCATTTCTAACAGAGTAAAAAAAAGATTTGCATACAAAGACATTTGGAACCATCTTACGTTTTTACCCAACAACGTGCACTCAGTTCAGGGTCACATTGATAACACCTGACTCCATTATCTCGCTTAATGTTATTGCACATATCGTCACCGAAAATCAGGGTTGACGGACCATTCGCCGTTGGGCAGGAGATAACGAAACATTACAACTTATTACCTCACCACTTATAGCGAAATAATGAGAGAGAAGAAATACAAGTAGCACACAAGGCATAAAGGCAGTGGCATATAACTTTTGTTTTTTTAATTTAATTCTATTAAAAATAACAGCAACACATTTCGATAGTCACAAAGTAAATTTTTAGGTGTCTAGCTATTATTTAAAGACAAACATATCTGGTGCTATGATTCCTCAAATTGTAGGAACATGAATAAATATCATAAAAAAAAGTTTGAACAAAGAAAGAGCATCAGATAATTACTGTTGTAGATTTCAAATACACATAGACTATCTATGTATCTTTCATCTTTTAGAAATGTCTACATAAGTTACAGTTATTTTTAATAATTATGTAATGTAGCAACTGTATAGAAGTGACTGCAATCAACTGCTGTCAGGTCCTTAAAGAGAACTAAATTTTAGATCTAAAAGGATGAATTAAGGTGGCCCATCCCGCTCATCTCCCCATACAAAAGGGGAAAGAAGATCACGCCCATATTTCTTGTCAGAGATCCAAAATTTTGCTCAAAATAGCTTTATTTGATCGAACTAGATGTCTGATGACCATTGGCATTGTAAAATTGTGTTTGGTTTCTAAGTTATAAGGTCCGAAAGTTCTCATTTTTCGCGCGTTTTATACAATAACTTTGGAGGTGGATTACACAATGATAAAGTAAGAACATCTTAAAAAGATTAGTCATCAGACATAGCTTATTTAATCAAGATTTATAATCTATTTGGTTTTTGTTCGATTTTTTACTACAGCGGTCGTGGTTTACTTGTAGCTATAAGTCGTTTTTAAATTAAAATTTAAATTTTCGTAAATCTTACCAAATCATACACATGCACATTGTCTTTTTGTGGACATGTTGCATCTTCCTCATCACGGAGCCTGTCTTATTCTTTGAAACAAAGAAGGTTCCAGAGCGCAACAGCACGGTTTTGTACCGTGCCCGCGAATGAGTTCGTACCGCCGGGTTGGGCCGCCTTAAAGCTACATTCAGCACTTTGTGCGAGAGATGACACTGAAACGTTTATATGGGTAATAGACTTTATTCGCTAACTCTTACTGCAAAAAAAGGGAAGAAGTACAGTAGCCTAATTTTTTTTTTAAGTAATGTGACCCATGCCTAATTTAATTTAAACTAAATACATCAGTTATATTTATAAATTATTATATAAACATTAGTGACTAGAACCTTATAACTAAGTATAAAAATCTTTATGCAGCATTTAATTTCATGCTATAAAATTCACAAAGGACTTTAATGCCTTTTTTGCAGAGCAGCTATATACATACATATAGTCTGTAGGTATACCTATGAAATGGCTTCTGGGACTGTTTTCATCCATAGGTTTTTGAAATTAAAGAAAATATCAAATCGGATTGATAGAAGAACCATGCTCTTCGTGGTCTAACTACAATGTAAGTAAAATGCTCATAAGATAATTAAAAAAATATAAGGAACCGCAAATAGAGGAATATAATTTTAACATAACTAGGAACTCAATAAAATACTGACATGGACATAATTGTTCATGGTCCATACTAACTAAACTCAGTTAAAAACCTAAAAAAAATGCAGGTGATTCTATAGTGTCGATGCTGAATTTAAAAATATGCCAAAAATGTGAGCATCGAGTATACTTGAACAGCCTTAGTAATAAACATTTACACCGTCGCGATTCCTTAGTTATTCCTACCTGTCAAAAAATACTACTACTAATGGTGATGTCAGCTGATCCCGTGCTAAGCCACCGAATAGATTATTGCAAAATGTACATTCATTTCGCCTTTACTCTAGGTTGAACCCTAGGAAAAAGAGAAAAATGGCATCATCAAACCAAACAGCTGTTGATAATAATATATTGACGCATTCCCCACATTTCACGTTCTATAATTGCCAAATGACCCGAAGTGCTCAGAGTCCCTAGACAAATTTGTCACTTCAATTGGCGTTCACACCAAACCGATACACTAACGTTTTCAAACGTATGGAGAAATTTAAGAGCGCACACAGTGGGCGTTAAGTGAACTAACATTTGCAAGTCCGAGTTTGATTTGACAGCTTACTCACCATCGCCGTAAATACGTTGAAGTTGCCATTTACGCCGACTCCGCGTTTTCATATAAATTGAAAGTCTGAGTATGATTTTGACAGCTTGAAGAAGTTAAATAACAGAATAAATAGTAAAAGTTTAACGATTTTACGTAACTTCGAAGTTCCGTTAACGCCAATTTAGGTGAGAACTCGGACTGACGTAAAAAAAAACAGAGCGTAGCAAGAATGTTAAATAGAGCGTTTGAGCACTTTTTAACGCGACCAAAATGACATTTGTCTTGACAATGATATGCGGAAACCACATTTTAGGCACCGGTATTCCAGTGAACCGAGTTGATTGGCATGCAAATCTATGCCAGTGGGCAAAATTGGTGCTGTAACGCAGGTTACTATTCTGGGTTTGTTAGTAATATATCACGTTTTGGCTTATACCATCGTAAAACCTGGCGTAACTATTCCGAGATAAAGCAAACACTTATTATAATTATTTATTAGTAAGGCTGTTAGACCACACATCTATTCATTCAATTGCCGTAGCTAGAGTGGAATTAAACGTAGGGCAGCGGCAGCGGTTCACTATGAACAAACATGTTTACTTAGCTTAGTTGATTGACTTTTTAAGGTAAGCATTGCCCAAAATGAGACCCCAGCTACGGCATATTAGATGAAATATAAGTTTCTACCACATTTATATTTCAATGGGCACTTTTAACACACACTTCCATAGTGATGACTGCTGTCTAACTTATAAATTAATTCAAAGTTCTAGTTTTGGTATGGAATGTTGGCACGAGAATGTTAAATATATTATATGTGTGGCGCATTGAATGTGCGGTCCGATTCTATAAAGAATAACAGTTTTTGACATAACCCGCCCCAATAAAACATGTTCGTCGTACAACGACCGCCACTGCTGTTTAATGCCTGCAGTCACAAAGGCTCTAATCTTCCGATAACAGCAAACACTTGTCTAACCCATCAAGCAAGATAAAAATGTAAACTTACTGCCATTTACGGTTTTATGAGCGATTTATATACTACAAACAAGATGTTCTCGACATCTTGGGCCTCAAATGTTTGCCGGTTTTGCCTACACTTCAGTGACAAATGACTAACCCCTGTTTTCACCACCTCCACTTACCTGAAATCCGATAGTTAACTTTCGGCTACATTGCATATTTGTATGATGTAACCGAAAGATAACTTTGGGATTTTTGTAGCTGGAGGTGGTGGAACCGGGCGTATGACAGTTAGTAACTATCTGCAGTCGCAAAGCAACTGATCCATCAATAACAAAAAATAAAAGATGGGGATTTTCATTATTTCTGTACAATAATAACTTTGTTGTTTTTACAAGGTGTTTCCCGAAACCACAAGAAGGAAATGCATTAAGGGCGTAACAACAACATAAGTGAAATTACATTTTATTACTTTTAAAAATAACCACAACACATTTTCAAAATAATGAAGGATACATTGATGGTCTGGTTATATTTGAAACCTTAATTAATAGATAGACCATCAATATAAAATGAATTCATTAGATTCTAAAAATTCATTTTAGTTATTTTCAAATTTAATTAAATACTGTATTAATTACGCCCTTGTCACACTGAATGCAGTCGGCTCTGAGCACGCCCTTAACCCCTTGGCTTCCGATCGGTCGATATCGATCGAGTGTGTGTTCGCCGCGCCGCACTAGTTTCTCGGGAATATTTTTTAGAGGTTATTTTAATTCTCGCATACATATGAATGAGACAAAACTAAAAAGCTAAATACATTTTCTTTCCATCGATACCAAATGTCCACAGTTCCATTCATCTATTCTTGAGTTAGAGAATTATTTTTCCTCCATTTCAGCCATCAAACCAAAGTAGGCATATGGTTGGATTGGTAATTTACTTATCTGTCATGTTATGTAAAACTAAGAAAGAAATATATTTGGATATTTTTTTATTGCAGCAAAAAACAATCAACACAATTGTCATTTTACTTTACATTTTTTAAATCTACTTAGGACAGGATTTCTGCATAAAACAAATCAGACACGGAAAGAGTAATTATTTAACTACATGATTCATTAATAATTATGTGCACTTTCATATAAAAAGTACTGAAGGTGAATATATTTCTGGAACTCGCGTTGCGCAGCTGCGGCCACACCATCGGAAGGTGGTTTCCCGGTAATTCGCTCAGAAGCCGAAGGGTTGAGTGAATCGCAATGAAGTTATCAGATTCTAACAGTCAGCTTACATGTTTTATTAATGTTGGTTTACATTTTTTCTCTCGAGTGGCGGGCCTCAGGTTAACCTACCCGTTCCGCCGGCCCTTACGTCTTGACCTTCCGCTGCGGCTTGTGCCCGTTGCGCTTGCCGCCGCTGCCGCCGCCGCCGCCGCCGCCGCCGCCGCCCGCGTCGCCGTTCAGCAACCGCCGCGAGAAGGACGACTCTCGCGTGCCGCGCGACTCGAACAGCACGTCCGAGTCCGTCTCCGTGTCCGAAGCGTTGTTATGAACTGCGATGCCAATCGACATATTAGTCATATCGTTAAGGTCGCGTTTGTTTATTTATTTATTTGGAAAAGCAAACAGGTACAGACATGATTAACATACAAAAAGACAATTTAATACTAATTAACTAGATATGTACACGGCACCGCATTTTACATATAATAAAAAAAAATAGGGCTTATTATTTATTATTAATATCTATATTAAAGAAAAACAAACATATCATAATCATAAAATAAGATGTAAGTTAATAATAAAAAAAAAAATACTGAAGGTTCCAAGTTTCAAAAATTGAGCACAGATAAAGTATGAGAGCAACATGATAACGTGCATGGCAGAAACATTCATTTAAATGGCACAAAGAAAATAACTTAATTAACAATAAAGAAAATCAACGATTACTCAAACAAACATACAAAATTAATATGGATTATGATGAACGAGTTGTTGCAACTTGCTTCTTAAAGTCATTATTACTGAGATATTGTAAATCTAGATCAGTTCCGATTTGAACCGTTACCAAAAGCACGCTCTAAACTGGTCCGATTTGCGCTTACAGCCCTCAAAATGACGTCCCGTAAACGGTATGACGTCATCGGTGCATCACGCAAAGCCGTACACAGCGCTCACGCTTTAGAGGAAGGGCACTGTGTGCAACTGTCAATGTCACTATTTGACATTTCTAAAGAGTAGTCTCTCGTGTTTCTATTGTGTTTTTTCACAAACCGTTGAATAAACCTCAGTTGAAAATTCAAGTTCAAGAGTCATTAGATTTAAATTTGAGGTGAACTACTACAATTAACGTCAACTGTTCCATGTTTGTTGTTTTGCTATCGTAAGCGCGTACACAAACGGTCCGAATCGTTTGTAATGCTTACTGCTTTGAGTGTGCAATCTGATTCGGGACGCTTGTATACGCTTTTAGCAGTGTAAGTGTAAGCGCGTACACAAACGGTCCGAATCGTTTGTAATGCTTACTGCTTTGAGTGTGCAATCTGATTCGGGATGCTTGTATACGCTTTTAGCAGTGTAAGTGTAAGCGCGTACACAAACCGTCCGAATCGTTTGTAATGCTTACTGCTTTGAGTGTGCAATCTGATTCGGGACGCTTGTATACGCTTTTAGCAGTGTAATCATTTACAGTTCAAATCGGAACGCGCAGTAAGTCCTCTAGATCCATTATCTATAGAGTACAACTTGGTCTCTTTCAAACGAAGGCATTCAAAGTGCTGAAATAACTAGTAAAAACTTCCTTTCTTACCAATGAATGGAAAATATCAACCCGTTACTGATAAACCCAGATCATCCTCTGAATAGTTATACAATGTTTTGGCCTTTGCAATGACACGCAGTTTCGAATGCGAGAGAAAGGGACAAATCATTGTATAACTATTCAGAGGATGATACGGGTTTATTAATAACTTCCCATGCCCAGTGCCGTGACGCCTTGCGATTCGATAAGCTTGGTGAAGTACCTCTGAGAGCGGTTAGGTTCTGGATGGCTGACCATTTTGAACCGTTGAGGCTGGCTGTGGTTTGGATTCCACGTAAAACTGTAGTAAGGTGAACCCTCCCACCTTACTTACTAGGTGCCGGGTCGGTAGCATAGCATTGAATGAACGATGGTCGAAGCGGGAATGAAAATTGTCCGTGTTATCCATCCAGTTCAATGAGTCCGAGCAATATAAGGAAGGTCCTGGCATGGCACCTAGTTCCCATGTGGTGTGTCAGGCTAATATCTGACTGTCAGTTGGTATTCATTAAAAAAAAGTTTAGGCTGTCTGTTTAAGGCGGCCCATCCCGGTCATCTCCCCATACAAAAGCGGAAAGAAGATCACGCCTATATTTCTTGTCAGAGATCAAAAATTTTGCTCAAAATAGCTTTATTTGATTCAACTAGATGTCTGATGACCGTTGGCATTGTAAAATTGTGTTTGGTTTCCAAGTTATAACGTCCGAAAGTTTGGATTTTTCGCGCGTTTTATACAATAACTTTGGAGGTGGATTACGCAATGATAAAGTAAGAACATCTTAAAAAGATTAGTCATCAGACATAGCTTATTTAATCAAAATTTATAATCTATTTGGTTTTTGTTAGATTTTGGACTACAGCGGTCGTGGTTTACTTTTAGCTAAAGTCGTTTTGAAATTAAAATTTTCGTAAATCTTACCAAATCATACACTATGCACATTGTCTTTTTTGTGGACAGGTTGCATCTTCCTCATCACGGAGCCTGTCTTATTCTTAGAAACAGAGAAGGCCCCAGAGCGCAACAGCACGGTTTTGTACCGTGCCCGCAAATGAGTTGAGGCCGCCGGGTTGGGCCACCTTAAGGTCTGTCTGAGCTCACAGGTGGTGTCGGTGTGCGGTGCGGCGGCGGGCAGCAGGCGGTACTTGGCGCGCGGCGCGGCGGAGTGCGCGGGGCGGCGCGCGCCGGCGGCGGCGCACAGCCGGCGAGCGGCGCGCAGCACCGCCCAGCACGCGCCGCCCGCGCCCGCCAGCGCGCCCGCGCAGCCCAGCGCCGCGTACACCACCGACCACTCTGGGGACACAGGCTTCAATAAGGACATAGCAACATACATACATACATAGATACATACATACATAACAACAAGGACATAGGCTTCCTTTTGTGGTGAAAATTAAAATCGATGGAGGTAATATAGGGGAAGAAAGTTTCTTTGGGGAACTCATATGTAATATCCAGGAAATAATTCAGCCCAACATCAGTCCAAAACATCATTGACCCGTGCGGCGATCGAGCTGCGTGGTGATCGAGTTGGGGCGCATAAGAAATTGAATGGAGAAGTAGGACGCCTGTCGTGCGCAGCCGGCATTGACACACTCTCACCGCAGTTGGGCGGCGCGTCCGGGTCGAGCTGCGCGAACGGGCTCTGCATCCAGAAGGCGTCGCAGCGGCAGGTGCGCGTGCGCTGGTCGCACACGCCGCGCCCGGAGCACGCGCTGAGGCAGCGCGCGGTGCGCAGCCGCGTAACCGCCGCGCCGCCGCCGCCCGGACCCCACCCCGCGTGCCGTACCATCGACAGTGCCCGCATGCCTTCCACTGGCACACCCTACGTGGACAAAATACTTGCTATCTATACTCACTAAAGCTTTCGACAACACTTATACTGCATTCCGAAATGTGTGTACTGCGGAGAATTTATGATGCACGCCAGCCACGTATCCAGACTTTTGGTTCGGTGGGGGGGGGGGGGGACAAATATTGAAACAACCATGTGAACTGTGTAAAAATCGCTGTAATTACTATGCTATAATTTTTTATAACTTAAAGAATTCCCGTCCGTAGTTTAGTCACACACTTGTAAGTATTTTATATTTATATATAAGTATCTTACATAAACATTATATAAGTATTTTTTTACATATTTTTTGTCACGTTAACGTTTTTTTTTCAGTCATATTTCGGGGTGTCTATCTATCATATTTCGGGGTGTCTAACTATCCCCCCCCCTTGATACGTGCCTGTGTACGCGTACACAACCGTTCCAAATTGCGTATATTCACTCCCGTGAACGTTATGTTGACAAGGGACGTGACTCTAGACCGCACACAGATCATAAAAAGCGTGCACGGTTGAGAGCATGTGCGCCAAATGGCTGTCATTGAGCTGTCATTAAGCGTGTTTATCTGTAGTTCTCTGATCTTATGCACTTATGTTCTGAAATAACGAAGTCCTTTCGGCGTTTGTTAGTCTAGTTAGACATTTTGCCTGAAATAACCACTCTCGAGACTAACGAGGCATTTTCGAGGTAGTTAGGTTAGACTCTGATACATATGTCTGCACAAATTCGTTCCCATTTGATATCGTGCGATTGTTGCTATGAGCAGTGATATCAATTCGGAACACAAGTATTCACTGTATTCGCTTTCTCTGCGATCTTTGCAATGTACGCATTTCGGAATGTAGGGTTACTATTCTAATCTACTGTCCTTAGTTTGACACGCAGCTGTACATAAGAATATTCAGTTTGTTTTGTTGCCGTGCAGCAAATCGAACGTATGTACCAATATGATACGGCTAAATGTACAGCCAAACGCACATTACGTCAAGCATCCCTCAAGGGTCACTTCTTAGCACTTTTGTGGTCATAGTATTAATTTTAGCTCTTACCCGGAAAGATATAACTTTTTAATACATAGAACTGATTGCAAATATAAGAAAAAAATATATGTTTATTAATATATTTTTTTTAAATGACCGTAGTCACGACGTACCTTCTCGCGCAGACAGAAGAGCAGCTGCGCATTGTCGGTGTCGGGTTGCGCGCGCACCGCCGACACATTCACCGTGACGTCGCCGCCCAGCAGCAGCGACAGCTTCTGCTGTAGCGACTCCAATTGCGCGCCCGTGAACATTGACACCTGCCGTGAGATTTTTTATACGTTAATACTATTTGCCACAGAAAATGTTGCATTGCAATTTGTTTTGTTTGTTTGTTAAGGATGCCCATAAGCTAAGCACACCATCTAATAAATAATATAAAGGGGAAAGTTTGTAATAATGGATGGATGGATGGATGGATGGATGGATGGATGGATGGATGGATGGATGTTTGTTACTATTTCACGTAAAAACTACTGAATGGATTCTAATGAAACTTTACAATAATATAGCTTATACATCAGAATAACACATAGGCTACAATTTATGTGCCCATGGGCTTTAGAACTTTCACGGGGCTGCGAAAACGATGCCGGTAGCGATACTTCACACTAGGGGGAGAGGAGCCGGGGGCGGTGGCGGGGAGCGGCGGCGGGGGGAGGGCAGACGTCGTGACTGTTTGGTGTCCGTTTGGCGAATTTTCAAGGCACTAGCGATTTGTAAAACTTAGTACATGTACATTTAACTACCCGGGAATTAGGATTGGCTAAATAGAATTCAGTTCCGCTTACGCTAAGATGGGGCTGTCATACAAACTGCAATGCTATGCACGGCTCGGCTTTGCGGCGGCAGCGCTTACTTTTTCTGAAGTACGGCTTGGTATTTCCTGCAACTTTAGGACTACTTGGCATCACGCTAAATCGCCGGAGGAGCGACCAACAGAATAAAATCCTTGAGAACCAATTACTCGATTTAGATGTGCATTGTATCTACGTCTAGCCTGATTCTACTAAAAACTTATAGATTACATAATATAACGCTTCATTACCAGAAGGTTAAGTAGTGAGTCTTAAAGTCTTATAACATGCGAACCACTTACCTGATTTATATGCGTATTTTATCAATGTATAGCATCTCTGGGAGCAGTCAGGTTCGAGATGGGTTACTGTTTTCGATGTTGAGGCTGGCTGTGGGTTGGAGTCCACGCAAAACTTACCTACGTTACACGTTACTTACTAGGTAAGCAATGTAGCAGTGAAAGTGCAGAAAGGTTCTCGCGGCAAATGTTTTTTTTTAAATAGCCACCAAACGTCAACGAAGCTCTAAATGGGAATTATTGGATGTTTCTCATCAAATCATGCTATTTCGGCTCGAACGATCTTGATTAAATTTGGTACATGGATACATTGTCCTGGACCAGTTTGACCCTATTTTGGACCAGTCATGTGGGCTACTTTTTATCCATGAGATAATTTAGCCGACACTAACCCGAGCGGAGCCGGGTACCGCAGCTAGTATAAACATAGTTTGGAAAAAACTACTAAAACTGTACCAATTTAGTTGAACGTAGAAACTTAACAAAATGCACTCATGCACAGTTGACATTCCTGAAATTAGAACCAACCGATCCTGTAAATCCTTAATTTTAGGGCCAGTTAACTGTGGAATGCACTTCCTGCAGAGGTATTTCTCCCAAAAGTACGATCTAGGGTCCTTTAAACATGGTGTGACCGAGCACCTGGTCGTCCAACATGGTGCGACATGGGTTAAGCAGGTTAATAAAAAGGCGACCGATAGTTTGATATTGACAATACCCTGAATGGTTAAATGAAGACAACCGGGGTGACTTGATCGAAACTTTTAAAATTCTAAATAGACTTTACGATGTACCCAACCTTCGAACCGTTTTTACTATGAATACTAATGAAAGACTTCGTGGACATTCTTTAAAACTTAACCGAAGTAACTTCAACTCTAACCCAAGAAAACATTTCATATCTAACCGAGTGGTGGACTCTTGGAACAAACAGCCACAAGAAGTGATCAGTGCTACAACAGTGAACGGGTTTAAAAACCAATTGGACAGTTATTTTAAATTAAAAAAAAGAGATGTTTAATAACCAAATAGTGCACTCAACCAATGACATACACGCATCAGCTTTAAGCTGCTAGTGTATATAAATAAATAAATAAAATAAATGGGTACTATACCGGCTCGTTAAGCGTCATCTCAAGTAGATGATCCTCGAGTGGGTCGGGTTTGACCTGCACGCTGACCGTGTCACTGTCGGACAGGCCCTGGTCGTCCGTCACCGTCAGCTCGAACACGTAGCGCCCGGGCACAATGTCCGTTAGCTGGAGACAAATGTCAATGAGTACAGCTACGGTTGTGCACGACTGAAAGAAAGTGGAACTTTTGTTTGTCTAACAATTTTTGGTATTGGCAAATGTAATAAACTGTTGAATTCTTATATTTAAATTAATAAATAACGAATTTTGGTGTATTAAGCCCCATTTTCACGAGGAAGTAAACTTCCGCGAGAAATGTCGGACAGACTGTCAGATAGTAAATCTGTCCATGAAAACACGTCTTGCAGAGGCGATTACACGGGCGATTTACTGTAAGTATACCTTGTTCATACATGATTACAGAGGTTGCTCTTAAACTATTGTACTCTTTATTTTCTGTAGGTGGAAGCATTTAAATGGTTAATATTACATAGTTTTTATTTAGCTGTAAGAATAATAATGTTTTTGTATTTTGACTCTTTGTTTCGAGGTCACTGTAGTAGTTCATGACAGAAATAATAGTATTAAAACTAAATTACACAAAGGTTTTAATTTTTTTTCTGGTTGCCACTGGAGTAGTGCATCGTTTTGAGGTCCTTGCTTGCGGTGACGCTGGGTTTGGGTCTCATCTTTCCCTAAAATATGGATGAGAGGCAATGGCTGTGCCCGGCGTGATGCTCGTGAACGGGTGCTGTTTGTGGGGACTGGCTTGCTCCAATTGGCAACATGTCTGATGGTGTGCACGGTCTTTACAAATAAACTGATATTTGTCACGAACTGTTGCATACGACATGAATTGATAATCTTCGTCAATTCACATTATTTTTGTGTTTTTACCTGTGATTGTAAGCAGTGGCATATACTTTTGTAAACTTAGACTAAGTAGACATTGAAAAACAAAAACCAGCTGAGTTTCTGGCCAGTTCTTCTTTGCTGGAATTGCTGAACTGGCTAATGATAAAATATGATAAATCCGAGTCCAGTGTACTGTCTATGGATGATGAATAAACAATAAACAACAATTGCTTTGACACAATGTGAATCGTATACGATAGACCGACTGACCAGCAGCACGGGCGTGGTGTCGGAGGCGAGCGCGACGGTGCCGGCGGCGGCGCCGGGGCGCGCGCGACGCCAGCGCCACGCCACGACGCGGAAGTCGTCGGAGGAGCGCGACCCGTTCAGCACCAGCACGGGCAGCGGCAGCGCCAGCACCTGGTCGCCTCCGCCGTCCGCCTTCGGTGGCCTGTTGTCCGCTGCAAATTATACAGTCATAATAGTGGTATATATTCTGCGGTAGTTGGTACTCGCCTCGTATGCCAGAGGTCATGATATTCCGGGAGGTCACGACATTTTTGGTCACGATAAGGTAAATGGCTGAATCTGGGTTCATATGTTAGAGACCAACCCTCTGGTGCTAAATATGTCGGTCTGCCTGTGCCAAGTGATGGCGTTATCTAGATTGGCTATATAAAATATATGTTGGTATGTACCTGCTGATGAATATACTGATTGTCTAGAAACATTGATACCTATTAATTATACACCAATAACCAGTCGGTTTTTTAATTAAATACTTACATATACCTAAAGTTATATCTGTAACCTAAATCGCCTATAACTACGAAACGTAAACAGAGATTTGTTCAGTTTTGATATTGCTAAGCAAGTATGTACTGATACTTTCATGCTTCGGTATTTGCAGCCATTTACCTTATCATATATATTTTTTGTCACCATAACTACTTTTTCAGGCGCCTTATCTACGTAACGCAACCACTTGGCAC
Organism: Incurvaria masculella; assembly: GCA_946894095.1. Lineage (NCBI taxonomy): Eukaryota > Metazoa > Arthropoda > Insecta > Lepidoptera > Incurvariidae > Incurvaria > Incurvaria masculella. The sequence continues at coordinate 18,321,052 of OX335657.1, read as the reverse complement.
AGGCAGACTGACACATTTAGGTTCAGAGGGTTGGTCTTTATCCTGTGAACCCAGTTTCAGCCATTTACGTTATCGTTACCATTTTTGTCGCAACCTCCTAGTCTATGAGTGCAAATCCTCACGTTGGATAAGTGCATTTCGTCACGAATGCGAGCTGCCCATGGAGCAGCTCTGAATACATGTAAAACTGTAGGGCCGCTTATCCTACCAGTTGTTAGTGTTAAGCCCGCCAAGGTTGGTACTAAGTCTTGGTCGAAACGACAATAAATAATTGTCAATGTTTTCCATCCGGTTAACATAGCCGTGCTCATAGAGGTAAGGTAAGCCATTCATGTCCAGTTACATAAATAAAAAATTGAGATAGTTTGAAATTACATACTGCAGATCTAAGCTAATGACTTGGGCTATCAACAATAAATGGGCAGTAAACTGTATACATACTATGACACAGAAATGTATCACAAAATCAATGACCAAGTGTTATGGTACACCCATGCAGTTATCAACGAATGCCACATGCAGACCCCAACACCAACATTTTTGGGAAAGTATTTTTACAGTTGCAGGTCTCGCTCACACCGGTTGTCACATCCTCACGAAGAGGGCGAAAATGCCACAAAAGAACTTTATCTAAGAGCAGCATGACAAATTTCGGCGTACATCTAGTCTACGCCGGCTTTTATGGTAAACGAAATAATTTCGAGGAAACCACAAATTCTGTAGAGAGCAGTTCACGACTAACTGAAAATAGGTCAATATTATTTAACCACTGGGAACTTCGAATACACATACTGATGGAAGCAGGTGTTAGAACAAAGAACCCCCGCGTTGGGAAAAGTCACCAAGTAACATTTTTACCAAAATGTTGTTGTTAAAACCTTAAGACTTATTCCCCAGGACAACCTGCCAAACACATAAAGTATAAATGTGCAAGTAAAAAACCGGATGCTTCACTGCGGGCATACTTGACGAGACAAACTCACCCTACAAACATTTAACTGAATGTCTTATTTTTGTGACAGCTTGTAAAAAGAATGGCGATATTTTTTTTTTATAATAATTAAAAAACAGACCACTTTTTTAATTTGAGTCACATCATGTGAATTTGAGTATAATTCTTTTCTGCATACTCCGAAAAATTGATTTCCTGACTGTTATCCAGATATTTGAAGTGGAAAAATTATTAAGAAGGAACAGTCGACCGATCCATGAATGGAAAAATAATAACATTCAAAATGTCCCTACATACAGAACTGTAGTCCCTAACAGCAATGAGGTAATCTTCCAAAACATAAAAATATTCTAATAACTCATAGAAAAATCGAGAATGCCACTCAGGTAATACAATTTACGAGTCGTATTCACTACGTATAATATTCACAACGTATAATAGTATTTTTTTCCAAAAAATTAAAACCATGCATATCGTATAATATTCACAACGTATAATGTTATACGTTGTGCATGAGTTTAAAAATAAAATAAACTCTTTGCATCATGCAGAACGTATAATAGTCACAACGTATAATATTCCTAACATGAATTCACAAAAAAAGAAAACCATGCAGAACGTATAATATGCCAAGAAGCACTGCATAAAGCGCCCTAACAACGATACATTTAAGGCTGAAATTGCTACGAATCGATATCTGTTGAAGAGTAACAATTTGCTACAACGCTAATTGAGACGGTCGAAAAGTCGCGTGCGAGTATAATCTTTAATCTTATAGCGATAAGGACGCTTATCGTATGAAATATTTTAGGATTATATGATATGCATGGTTTTATTTTTTTGTTAAATAAAGATCATAACATTATACGTTGTGACTATTATACGTTATGCATGGAGAAATAAGTAATTTAATTTTTTGGACTTCTTCATGCACTACGTATAAGATTATACGATCTGCCGATTATACGTTGTGCATGGTTTTAAAATTTTGTTAAAATATGACATTATACGATCTGCATATTATACGTTATGCCGTTCCCCCCAATTTACTAACGTATTTTGCCTGCTCCGTATGGTTGACAATGAAAGATCGAATTTAGATCTAAGTGTGTATTTCATAATTGTGGACGGAACAAATATGTTATGTAAACCCGTGAAGTTTCTTTGCAGGTTCATCTTTACTGGGTTGATCTAATCCACGGATCTTTGTGACGTAACTTAGTGTAGTTTGACTACCTAAAAGTTTAAATAAATGAAATGAAATGAACTAAAATATGTGGCAATATAAATATTGTTGAAGTTATGTAAATTAACAAATTTTTTTCTTCAAAGAGTTTATTAACCATATCAACAAAACAAATGAAAACAGTTTGATGCGAGCGACATCTGTTGGAGACTTGCGAAATCGAGTTTCGTTTGGCGCAATTGGAAGTCAAATCACAATTTAATCAGCAAACCTATTCATGCATTGAAACAATCACATCATTAATCTCCATATTTATTTGTAATTCCAACGGTTTAGGCATTTTTCGGGAATAGTTACTTAATCTTCAGCCCGCTTTTCAAATGGGCATTGTCCTTTTGTGTTATCTCATAACTTTGGCTTCTAAAGCCTGAGTTCGCTAAAAAACGAAGAATCTAGACGAGATCCTATCCAAACGTAAAAACATCTCCTTTTTTTCAACACATTGCAAAATAAAAAACAACGCAACAAAAACACAAGACAACGTCTTCAGTCTCAGTTGAATATGAACAAACCAAAACAATTGCCAACCACGGCTTCGTGGTGTCAAAGCCCAGCTTTATTTACTCTCCTATCAGTATGTTTGTTCGTAGGCAGGGAACCACAAATCTAAATATTCGCTTGACAGCCGCCGCTAGCGGCACCCCACCCGCGCCACTCACTCTGAGCGACCGTGACGGTGACGTTGTCGGTGGCCGCGTTGCCGTTGTCGTCAAGCACTGTCAGCCGGAAGACGTACACGCCCTTGGTGAGGCGCGTCGCGTTCGCCGCGGTCTCGTTGGCGGACAGCAGCACCGCGTCGCCGGGCCCCGCGAGCTGGCTCCACGCGTGCGAGACGATGCGGTGGTCGTCGTGCGACGCGGAGCCGTCCAGCGTGACCCACGTGCGCGGCAGCGATATGAACTGGAACGCCCCGTGCTGTTAGTCACTATGTGGGGGACTGTGGAGGTTAGGTGAGGTGATGATGAAGCGTCGTTCCGTGCGATCATATTACTTTCAAATTAATGGTAAAATAATAATGGGAACATCTTTAATTATTTGACGGTCCATTTTTTTTATGGAATTTGACATGGATGGATAATACCACAAAACTACCCTTATGAAAACTAACAAAACTAGCCCAATACACAACATTTTTGTTAGAACATTTTGTTAGATTTACATATGATTTGCATGCGTGAAGAGTATGTGGTTAAGAATATGAAATGAGGTATTAATAGTCCGTTTTAGTTTACATATTTGCAGAACATGGAATGAATGATACACAAATGGAGGTGGCAACATTAAGAACAATCACCCAAGTAAAAATAAGATTAGTTTTCATTACATGAGTACATACATTCAGGCCATTCATAGTTGGTAAAGCGTATACTTAACACAAAACAATTATTACCCTTTAACGTTTTGCATTCCACATGGGATAAACCATAATTTATTTCTATTTTGACCAATACTATAAAAACTGTCAGTTTCACCATATAATAATAATTGAGTTATAACCATATTTCATAGTTCAAATCCATAAAATGATCTGAAATTTGTCACAAATAATTGGATCCAGAAATATTTGCAAAACTGTAAGTAAGGAAATAAGCCTCTTACATATGAAAATGGCGTTTTGTCGAAATAACTGCTTTGATGTAAAATATCTGGTGTTTGGTTAGGAATTCCAAATTCAGGCTTGTGTATTTGCATTTCGAATTTAGTGAATCATTTGTTTTTTTCTTTGACATCATTCTGTTCACAATAGGTTTTGATACAAATTGGTTTAGCACTTTCCTTGCGTTGCGGTCATTGAAATAGACTGAAAATTCAATCATATTGCCGTCGGCACCAAAATCGTTAAATCAATGTACGTGTATAATATTAAACATAGTAGAAATTGTTTTCGGGGAGGAAGGACTGTAGTACACTTCCAAATTATGTGTATGCAGCAGTTGTCGAAATTAGTAAACGCAATACCAGCAAATGGTGTGTTTTGCTGGCATTGCAGTATTTTCATAAAGTAATTCTTTTTACGAGGTCTTTCTTTAATAAATGTGTCCTTGCTCACGTCGAATTTACATACATACATATCACATTCATTGGAAAAAGGGACATACTGGCTTAAAAAGAAAAAGTATATTTACTTAAGTACCTACCAGTGTGGCTCCTTGGACTAGATATAGCGCTGTGACGACCCCGAGGAATACCGGAATATAGAGACCCGTCAATTCAGAAGGCGTGCAGGGTATCTTTCCGTGTGCTGTCGTCCGTACCGTGGGCGTTCTATGGGCTAGACAGGAGGATGCTCGCAGGTGCTCGGTGCGTACCTGGTCGGACCCCGCGTCGGCGACGGGCGGCGTGTTGGTCGGCGGCTTCACGAAGACGTGCACGTCGGCGGAGGAGGACTGCCCCGACGAGTCCGTCACCTTCAGCACGAACGCGTACACGCCCTCCGACAGGTTCGACAGCTGGGGGGAGACACACCGACACCGTTCACGCACAAACTGAAATCCGCTGGGAGAGGACGACGATGGATTTTGGAGTCTTCAAACATTTCAACAGACGAGGAACGTTCTCTGGTGGAATTTAATGTATTGAATGTTTCATACGAATGTATGGTAGAAATTTGGGAAAAGTGTATATTGGGCGAATTTTTCAAGTGGGCATTCAGGGCCAAATCAGAAACTATAAGAAATAGCGAAAAACACTCAAAGGAGTTTTGAGGCTGATTTTTGTGTTGGAACCGTTTCATTAGATTTAAAAATAAACTTTTTTTTAGCCGAGAAACGTAGTCATTGATTTTGAAAAAAAAAAATGCACCTCTATTATTGCAACAGTCCATAGTGTCGCTTATAAGGAACAAATCCTGTGAAGTAATGTTACACGACAAACTAAATGAAGGTGTTCATTTTTAATAAACTGATTTAAATTTTCGAGTATTCACATCATACATTACCCGTACCTTCACTTATCAAAGCGAAGCTCAAACCACCTACACTAGAAGATTGTATCCACCTGCATTCAGGATCACAAATCACGATATAAGATATAAGATCACGTTCTTATTTCAAAATTTTATTATCTCTTTTCTGTTGAAGGCCATGATAGGAGAAAGAAAAAAGATTTTAAATATTTGATTACTGAAGGTATGGGTAAATGATGAATCCATGAAAATTTTAATCAGTTTGTTAAAAATCCGACTGGTCCCGAATGAATTACGTTGGGAGTATGGACCCATACCAAGTGGTACATCAGTCCGCTCCTTAGTGCCTGCTCTAGTACTACTCTACGGCAAGCAAGAACTTGTTGTCCCACCCGAGGTGTCAGCTCCTCACCTGCAGGTAGGGCGAGTGAGTGTTCTGCATGTCGACGGCCTTGTCCTCGTCGCCGGCCGCCTTGGTCCACTCCCACGACACGATCTCGTGGTCGTCCGACGAGAGGCTGCCGTTCAGCGTGAGGCTGCTGTTGGGCAGGTACACGATCACGTCTTGCCCTGCCGCCGGAACAAAAAAGAGCTGTCAACGTATACACCAGCCAAAGCCATAAAGATTTGAAGATTGATCGTGTTTTCCATGCAGCGGTGCCCTAGGTTATGTTAGGTTAATGAGAACCATGTACAGCAGGGGTCATAGCAAGGGAACAAAATTAAAGTTATATTTTGTTATGAAAAATACTGTCACATACGAGATGTTCGGTTTTGTAGATTTATTTGTAAGTTCCTAACATGCAGTGTTCCAATTAATTTCTTACCTACTCGTAGTATTTTAAGAAGGAGTACCTATCATCCATTGGAACTGCTTTAGGATTTGTCACATTTTATGAAAAACAATTTCACCAATCGAAGCGAAGAACTAGAAGAAATTTTGCTGTAGCACTGTTCACTTAAGGTGGCCCAACCCGGCGGGCCCAACTCATTCGCGGGCACGGTACAAAACCGTGCTGTTGCGCTCTGGGACCTTCTCTGTTTCAAATAATAAGACAGGCTCCGTGATGAGGAAGATGCAACATGTCCACAAAAAAGACAATGTGCATAGTGTATGATTTGGTCAGATTTACGAAAATTTTAATTTCAAGACGACTTATAGCTAAAAGTAAACCACGACCGCTGTAGTCAAAAATCTAACAAGAACCAAATAGATTATAAATCTTGATTAAATAAGCTATGTCTGATGACTAATCTTTTTACGATGTTCTTACTTTATCTTTGCGAAATCCACCTCCAAAGTTATTGTATAAAACGCGCGAAAAATTCGAACTTTCGGACCTTATAACTTAGAAATCAAACACAATTTTACAATGCCAATGGTCATCAGACATCTAGTTCGATCAAATAAAGCTATTTTGAGCAAAATTTTGGATCTCTGACAAGAAATATGGGCGTCATCTTCTTTCCCCTTTTGTATGGGGAGATGAGCGGGTTGGGCCACCTTAATCTTAGTTTACAAAAGTGTACCTCGGCATGAATGGCTTATACCACACAACTACCTTTACATTATATTCCCGAAAGCATGCCAGGACCTTCCCTTTATGAGCACGGGTAAACTGAACTAACCGCTTAAACCATAGTTTCATTCAATGCGGTGGTACCAACCTGGTCGGGAGTTAGGAAGGAAGTACTTAACTTACCCCTGTTTTCACCACCTCCAGTTACCTTAAATCCGATAGTTATCTTTCGGCTACATTGCATATTTGTATGATGTAACCGAAAGATAACTTTGGGATTTTTGTAGCTGGAGGTGGTGGAACCGGGCGTTTGCCGAGCATTATAGGAAAGGTCCTGGCATGGCACCTAGTCCCCATGTGGTGTGTTAGGCTAATATCTGACGGTCAGTTCGGTATTAGCCATCATGTCCAATTACTTAAAAAAAACTTGAGGATTTTGAGTTGGTAACATTGACAAATTTCAAAATCGTAAAAATGGGGGCACCGTCGGGGTTCGTACCTGCGTTGGCCTCCGGCGGGTAGTCGGTGTGGTTGAGCACGGTGATGTTGGCGGTGGTGGAGTTCTTGACGCCGTCGGTGTCCTGCACGGTCAGCTTGAAGGTGTAGTTGCCGGGCTGCGTCAGGTCCTTCAGCTCAAGGGTGGCGCCCTCCGGCAGCCGCGGCTGGTAGCCGATGGGGCCCGACGCCACCTCCCAGTGCCACGACACGATGCCGTCGTCGTCCTGTCCACGCAACAACACCATTCGTATACATCGTGTCCTGTTTGAGGTTTTCCATGCTAAAAAGTAAGAAATGCAAGTGATTTTGTGGAAGGAAATTCACCTCACAAATTCGCCCGTGAAGGATAGCAAAAGGAAAGTAAACATAAATAAAAAAAATAGCAGTAACAGTAGAGCGCCCTGTAGTTCAGTGGCGCGCAGACTTGGCTTGCATGCCAGAAGTCATTAGTTCAAATCCCCTCCTCCTTAATGCACCACTTTCATTTTCTGTCTGAGTTGGATAAGTGCATTTCGTCACGAATGTGAGCCGTTTCATGGTTCAGAATCCATTTAAAACTGTAGGTGCCCATCCCCTGCCCAGATTGCTACCATCGCATTGGACTTGGCACAAATAAGGATGGCATTTTTCACCTTATACGAAAATGTAAAGTCCCAAAAGTATAGAAAGCTGTGATGGCACCATCGATAAAAATCTTTAGTTTCTGTAAAATTAGTGTAAGCGAGTGTGAGCACTTTGCTTGTGTGAGATTATATGTGCATGGTTTTGTGTGGTGTGGTGTGATAGTGTTTGTGGGTGGCGTGTAATGTGTAATAGGGAGGGGGAAGCACTAGGAAAAGCATGTGTTGTGTTGTGTGATAGTTTATGGAGGTGTGTTGTAATGTGTAATAGGGATGGGGCAGCATTAGGAAAAGCATATGTGTTTATGTTGTGTGCGGAGATAGTGTGTATGGGTGTGGTGTAATGTGTAATATGGAGGGAGAGGCATTTAGAAAATAGTTGGGTGCATGCTAAAAGGAATTACTAGCTAACTATACGGAACATGTTTCATAGTGAGGGTGAGTAACCTTGCTGGCGCTGCCGTCGAGCACGGCGCCTGTGTTGGGCGGCTTGACGGTCTGCGCGGCGGGCGCGATGACGGCGCGCGGCGGCGTGTTGGTGCGCGCTGCCGGCAGCACCGTCACGTTGGCGAACCCCTCGCCGTAGCTCGTCGTGCCGTTCACCGTCACCTTGAACTGGTACTGCCCCTCCGTAAGGTCAGTCAGCACCATGGTCTCGTCGTTTTGATTCATATTACCTGTTGGGAAACATTTTTTTCAATAATATGTACCGAAGTTGGGAACGGAGTAAAGAAACATGATGAGAGGTTTCAGTGTACCTTTTACGTCCGACTTTGCTCACTCCAAAGTCGGACGGAATAACATTTGGCAAGCGCCAGTCGTCAAGTTAAGCAAGAGTATATGCTTGAAGTGCTAGAAGCCTATCTTAATGAAATTAAGACACACTGTCGCAGAGGGCTTCTTTGGATTTTGGTCCCAATGCATTGTATTTTATTACGGCCCGAAGTTCGATACTAATACCTGTCTTCTTTTTCATGAAGAAAAAGACAAGCGAAGAAAGAGACAGGTAGCGGTGTTATCGTATCGGCCGTAAAGTAATATGGGTTAAAGGGTCTGCGCCAGAAAAAGCGCCGCTCGGACAATTTTTCCCGTGCAGTTCCGATCTGCCAAACGCACGATAAGGAACATCGCTCCAAAAGCTATATATGAGAGAACGGAACGTGAAAGGTGCGACTGACCCGTGAATTTATCCTTGGGCTGGTCCACGAGGGTCCACACGTAGCTGTAATGGCCGCCGCTGCTTTTCTCGTCGGGAATAGTAAATGCAGATAGTGTTACTTTGTTTTCTGGCAGCTCAATCTGCAAAGAGAAAGACCACAGACATGTCAGCCTCGATAGAGGCGCCGACCAAGCCTTACCGTTCGAAAATCAAGATAAGGCAATTCTGTGAATGGTCAGGTTCTGGCTTTCTGCAGATTATCCATACGCCACCGTTAAGAACTAAACTGATCACATGCAGAAACTTCTAAGTTAATCAATGTCAAAAGATGTATTTTTAGTGAACCGCACGGAGTAGACTCGTCTCCATTCCATATTGCCTATAAAAAGTGAAATTATACATTGAAATTTATTTTACGCTGATTTACTCGGCCCTAAGTGATGGCAGCAGCAATATTTCAGACTATATTGCATTACATTTTGAGCACAAACTAGGGTCTTAAGGTGGCCCAACCCGGCGGGCCAAACTCATTCGCGGGCACGGTACAAAACCGTGCTGTTGCGCTCTGGGACCTTCTCTGTTTCAAAGATTAAGACAGGCTCCGTGATGAGGAAGATGCAACATGTCCACAAAAAAGACAATGTGCATAGTGTATGATTTGGTAAGATTTACGAAAATTTTAATTTCAAAACGACTTATAGCTAAAAGTAAACCACGACCGCTGTAGTCAAAAATCTAACAAAAACCAAATAGACCATAAATCTTGATTAAATAAGCTATGTCTGATGACTAATCTTTTTACGATGTTCTTACTTTATCATTGCGTAATCCACCTCCAAAGTTATTGTATAAAACGCGCGAAAAATTCGAACTTTCGGACCTTATAACTTGGAAACCAAACACAACTTTACAATGTCAATGGTCATCAGACATCTAGTTCGATCAAATGAAGCTATTTTGAGCAAAATTTTGGATCTCTGACAAGAAATATGGGCGTGATCTTCTTTCCCCTTTTGTATGGGGAGATGAGCGGGTTGGGCCACCTTAAGGGTTACGTCGGAAATGTACCGCTTAAGTAACCAGTAGAAAGAAAACACGACAAAATAAAATAATTCTCAGATGTCTGCCGATATCGGCCGAATCACTCACTCATAAATTCTTCTCTTTGCAAACGATAGTTTTGACCTTTTTAATACATTAGATACGGAGAACACAGCATCACTACTACTTCCTTGGGAAACATTTTGACGCAGACTGGCGTGCGGACAAATCATATCGATAAAAAACTTTCTTTCCAGCTCATTGCCCCATACATTTTGGGCCCCACAAAATTTTAGTTTCTATCTTCCAAACCAGTGTTATAATTTCGAAAATAATATTACTTTTCGAGTTATTAATTTTGAAGACCAAATTAATTGCCATTTTAAAGTTATTGACAAAATGCGGTTTTAGGGTTATTAATGTTTTTGAGACACCAGAGTCAGCATAGAGCAAAATGCTCCAGTCAAAACGCAATAAAAATGGACAGAGTTAATGTCTCTTTGATATTTCATAAGCAACAATCCTTTACATTGGTCCTAGGGATAATTTTACATACATATTTACGCCTTTTTTTCTCCCTTACCGGACGGAATGACATGGAGCCCGAACACGTCTAGTGACAACGGAAGTACGCAGCGATGTTCTGTCCTTGTCTTATTCATATTGTTAGTAGGAAAAGATGTAATTGTGAATTATTTATTACTTTTAGGCCGGGTTGCACGTACCGTCGTGCATGTCAACATCAGCGTCAACGTATGATTAAAGACTGATCAGTCAAAATTTGCGTTGCACGAAACTTAATCATTAGGTTGATCTATGATGTTAACCGCTAATCTTAATCACTCCCGACCCATTGATCACTGTCAAAATCACAATCAAGTAATAATTCAAAGTGTCAAAAGTCCCTATTTTTACATTTTTGCAGTCTTATTGGACCTTAAATAATAGGCAAACGTCGCCATTAATGGAACACAATGCTTTGTTTTTAGCCTGGCACTCGGTTCCACGGATTAAAAATTTCGGCGCCAAATCTATGTAATCTATGGTGCTACCAACAGCTGATAGCAAGCCGACATATTGGGCGCTAGTAGCGCCACCCCGCGGCTACAAGAGCAACTGTTTTGTTTGTTAGTACGAATGATTGACGCTAGATGGTGCCACAATTGTGTCTGTCTCTTTCTGATAATATACTGTGGAAGAAGGACAATACTATGTCAGCTCAGGCGGTGCTGAGAGTTGCCATACAGCAAACATTTTTGCCGATTGTTTCGAGGGACTATTTGTGGTCTAACGCCTGGCAAGCTAATGTTGACGAAAATATGTTACGTGCAACTCAATTTCATATGATGGGCGATTAGCCGTCACATCATCGTCAAATGTAATCAGTAACGGATAACAGTTTACGAGGCGTCGTGCACTCGGCCCTTAGTTATTTAACGAGTAACTGGCCGTGAAAAATGGGGATTCGGATAGTTTAAAATATGTTCAAATAATAAATATTAATTATCGCACATGTGTCAATAAAAGACATGAATGATTTCTAAGAGGCCTGGATTTGGATATCACCTTTATTATTCCTCATCAACAATGTTGAACAACTGTTTCTCAACAAAAGAATAGTATAAATATGGGGCTAACGCACCTCTTGGGAGGCAACGGAGACAATGAGTTTCTGCACTGCGCGCTCGGCGGGTTCGTCGCGCGCCTGCGACTGCGCCGGCGTCTCTGCCGAATCCTTGGTGAAGGTCGGCACGCACGCGCCGCGCCCCGCACCGCCCGCCTTGTAGCCCGCGCGGCAGCGGCACGCGCCGCGCCGCGCGCCGCGCGCCCCGGCGCACTGCGCGTGCGCCGGACACTCGCCCTCCACGCCCACCTGCCCATCGAATATCTGTGAGCAACTGTACAAAGAGCTGTACGGCTACAGATTGGAGAGCAGCTCGTAGCCTAGTGGCGCGGGGACTTGCCTAGCATACCATAGGTCTAGAAAAGTGCATTTCGTCACGAATGCGAGATGCTCCATGGTTCGGAATCCATGTAAAACGTAGGATAAGCTCAGTTTAAGCCCGCCCGGGTTGGTGCGGTAGGCATTGGATGATAAGATGGTCGAAGCCGCAATGAACAATTGTCCGTGTTTTCCATCCAGTTAAAAGTAGTTGTGCTCATAAAGGGAAGGTCCTGGCATTGTACTTAATTCCTTAGGGAATGTGGTGTATTGGGTTAAAATCATAAAGGTTGCAAAAAAAAATTGTTAAGAGCGGCATATGGCATTCGGCAGGCCCTCACACGAGAAGTGCTCGATGACATCCACGGGCTTTTTAACTTTCACAGCGACTGCGAAAACTATGTGTATGGCAAGCCAGGTGCTACTTAACACCATGTTTGAAGGGTGAAATGTTATAATTTGGGGGAACTACCTGGCAGGGAGCCCATTTCATAGTTTACTAAACCTACTGATGAAGGATCGGTGAGTTCTTATTATTGGAATGTCAACAGAAGAGCATTCTCCAGGGTAGAGATGATAGATGAAAGTCTGCGGGAAAATTTAGGGATTTTTGGCTTTTTGAATTGGAGGATTATTTACGAGACACACGTCACGGCGCTGTATCGAGGGAGCCAAACAGGTACTTAACTCAGCTTAGTATTTGCTTGACCCACAGGTGTGAGTGTGAGGCAGCTCCGGCATCCTACAGGAGATGAGTTATACAGCCGACACTCCACTGAGCCCGCCTCACCTAGCTGCTGCTGCCGGCAGTTCAAGAGGATGTATACCGCAGTCCCTCGGGTAGTGAGCGTCGCGTCGAGCTCACCTCGCAGAGCTTGCCCACGTAGCCGGTGGGGTCGGGCAGCAGCTCGGCGGGCTCGAGGTAGTCGTGCGGGCGCAGCAGTCGCCGCGAGAGCGCCTCGCCGAACTCGGGCAGCTCCATGTAGTGCGCGAGAGACGCCGCCTCCTCCAGCGGCTCCGCGTCGCCGCGCGCCCGGTACTCCGGCGAGCCTGCCGCCTCGCCGAGCTGCTGCTGCCGGTAGTTCGCGAGGATGTCTTCCCAGCTCTCTAAAATTTTTTTATATTTATATTTATTTTAAGCCTAACATAACCCTCATGTGTTACATATCACAAAAATCTATGTGCACACTAGTAGCCACTTTATTATTATTATTTTTTCATTTATTTTGGATTCGAACAGTCACACATAAAAATTATCAAATAAAATAAATCTAGCTTAGACCTATAGATCCGAAAAATTGAACTAAATAACAAAATAATAATAATAATCATTGTTTTCCTTTTTATTCATTTTGCTAAACTTTTTGATAAACCGATCTTTAGCTTTGAGTTTTAGTAATTTAGTAGTATTTTAGAGTTGGCTGGAAATCCCAAGGAAACATTTTCTGGTTAATCTTGTTGTAGAACCTTGGAATCGAGTGCTACATGAAGTCATGAGTGCTGAATTGCATCCAGTTAAATGCATCCGTGCTTATAAAGATTAAAAATCCTGGCGTGGCACCTGATTCCTTCGGGAATGCGGTGCGTTGGACTGATATCATGATAGTGGGCCTTCCAAGTCATTACATTAAAAAAAATATAGATATTTGTGAAGGCAACTTATATAATGGCTTTACCATATACACATGTGTCAGGCATTCAGTCTGTTAGCAGCGACTGACCATTGTAATTTACCATTTGACCTGATATTGCAAGGACGAAAGAGCTTTGATAACAGCTATATTGATATTTCTCGACTGCTGCCTACGCATGAAACCATTAGATAAATGAAATAGTTGAATTTTGAGCCAATTGTCAGAACAAAGATGAGTTTAACTTAAGGTGGCTCTTCCCGGTGGGACCAACTCATTTGCGGGCACGGTACAAAAACGTGCTATTGTGCGCTCTGGGACCTTCTCTGTTTCAAAGAAAAAGACAGGCTCCGTGATGAGGAGGATGCAACATGTCCACAAAGCAGACAATGCGCATAGTGAATGATTTGGTAAGATTTACGAAAATTTCAATTACAAAACGACTTATAGCTAAAAGAAAACCACGACCGTTGTAATAAAAAATCTAACAAAAGCAAAATTGATTATAAATCTTGATGAAACAAGCTATGTTTGATGACTAATCTTTTTGAGATGTTTTTACTTTATCGTTGAGTAATTCACCTCCAAAGTTATTGTATAAAACGCGCGAAAACATAGAACTTTCGGACCTTATAACTTGAAACCAAACACAATTTTACAATGCCAAAGGTCATTAGACATGTAGTTCCATCAAATAAAGCTAATTTGAGCAAAATTTGGGATCTCTGGCAAGAAATATGGGCGTGATCTTCTTTCTACGTTTGTATGGGGAGTTCAGCGGGAAGGCCCACCTGAAAGCAATATTTCAAAGGGATGAGGACTTGGGTCAAAGAAGTATTTAAAATTTATTTGGTTTACACACAGGAATGAATTACAAACATTCAACAAAAACAAGGTAAAATAGTAAAATGGATTTGTTAAATGTGATATGTATGTAAGTATAATCGACCGTGAAGCACATTAATTAAAGAAAGTCCCCTGTAACAAGAACTACTTTAGAAATATATTGGAAGGCTGGACCCGAACCAGCAAAACCATTCAAGGGTATTACCTCTTACAATTTCGCCACCTGCTTTATAGCCATAATTTGGAATTCTCCTACAGTCTCGCCTACCATAATTAATACCTCCTACTAACACGTTTTTAAGATTATACCTACATACATTGATTTACGCTTTATCTACGTTGCGGACATTGACTGCAAATATTGATCATTCAAACATGTTGCCGTTGACACTAAAATTTGTATTTGATATCAGACGCTAGACCCAGTCCTAGGTTGACTTAAGTAAATATACATACATACATATCACATCCCTTGCAATAAGTTACTTTTTTAGTATGAAAAAGTATATTTACTTGATTTGTAAAATGAATGCAAACTTAAAAAACCGGCCAAGTGCGAGTCGGACTCGCACACAAAGGGTACCCTCGTAACAAAAAAAATACAAAAAAATCACGTTTGTTGTATGGGAGCCCCCTTTAATTTTAATTATTTTTTAATTTGACCTATTTGTTGTTATAACGGCAAAATAAATACACACTCTGTGAAAATTTCAGCTGTCTACCTGTTACGGTTACTGAGATACAGCCCTGTGACAGACGGACGGACGGACGGACGGACGGACGGACAGCGGAGGCTTAGTAATAGGGTTCCGTTTTCACCCTTTGGGTACGGAACCCTAAAAAGGCTTACGGCTGGATAATCGATAAAGATAATCTACTGGAACTGGCAATGTATTTTACCTAAGTACCTTCATTCTGATGTAATACTCACGAAACATGATATCGGGTGTGTCCACTAATTGAGTATTTAATCTCATTTAGGGATGATTTTTCAATAGTCTGATAAAGATAGCTATTCGACAGAATTATTTACACTTCTGCTTATCTCTCCGATATAGTAAGTCCAAATGTTTATAAGTAAAATTATACTCAGATAATTGTGATAGAAGATATAATTCTCCAGCAATGACTATCCGTCTTTTGACAAAAGTGAATTTGTACTATCAGTCCGATAAGTACTATCAGAGGATTAACAGTACTTCTGTTTATATTTTAATAGAATAAAATAAAGAATACTTTAACAGTCAATAATAACGTGGCTCGGTACCCACCGTCGGGCAGCACAGGGCGCACCAGAACCATGGCGGTGTGCGCTTGGGCAGCGCCGCGCGGCTGCGGCACGCACAGCTCGTTCGAGTAGCACTCCACGTGGTAGCACTTGTCGTCGACGGCGAGTACCGCGTTGCAGGCGGCCACGCGGCAGCAGCCCATCACGCACGCCCGCAGCACTTTCAGTGAGGGCTGCTCCGTGTAGTTGCCCGCTGTTAGGTTACCTGTTGCAAATAGATCTTTGTAATGAGCCAATTGGGTTTTCACCATTCGGTTGGTTGCTGACTGTCTAAGGGATGATTTTTAAATAGTCTAATAGACAGCCGGATAGCTATTCGACGGATTTATTTACGCTTCTGCTTATCTATTCGATATAGTAAGTCCATATTTTTATTAGTAAAATTATAGTCAGATAATTGTGATAGAAGAAATAATTATCCAGCAATGATGTCTTTTGACAAACGTGAATTTGTACTATCAGTAGGTACTACCTCAGGATTGAAAAATCGGCCCTAAAATAAATAAATTAATTAAGTGTAATGGCCGAAGCCCGTCCTGCCTGGGCAACTCCATGGGAAAGCTGTCCACAAGTACGGAAGAGTTAAAAGTGCCTGGGGTGACGTTGTATTATGTGCTACACACTAACTCAAAAAAGCTGTATCACAATCGGTCGAAGCAGAACCCTCGACGACACTTTCTTGCCAACAGAGTGGTAGAATCTTGGAACAGTCTTCCCAGTGAAGTTTTAAACGCTGTCTCCGTAAATTCCTTCAAAAATAAATTGGACAATCATATAAAATCTAAAAAAATATAATTATAATAAATAAATAAATAAGTGTTGTGATATAGGCGCATCAGCTTAAAGCTTCTAGCCTATCAATAATAATATAATATAATATAAAAACCTTGTAAGTTTATGGAGACTCTTGAGTAAACCCTCTAGAGTAAAACAAATCCAAGTCAATTGCAGCGCGGACACCTAGGGAGTTACAATCCAGTGTGTGTTTTTATTCAAACAAAAATATTTGTCGCTCCTGTCATAATTGGTTGGAGATTATCAATTATTATTATTAAGAGTGCGTACATGTCTATTGTTTTAATTTCTAGGACATTTTACATAGTTAATGTTCGTATTCATATAATAATTTGAAAACAATTTAAAAGCTGGGTCTATAAAAAACATTATTGCGATCGGATAAAAAACCATATATATAAACATAACACCATAAAAAAATATACATAGAGAACTGACAGAAAAATAAAGGCAATAAAAAGGATAAAGCAAAAACCGGCCAAGTGCGAGTCGGACTCGCACACGAAGGGTTCCGTACCATCGTAAAAAAAAAACACGTTTTTTGTATGGGAGCCCCCTTTAATTTTAATTATTTTTTAATCTTACCTATTTGTTGTTATAGCGGCAAAATAAATACACACGCTGTGAAAATTTCAGCTGTCTACCTGTTACGGTTACTGAGATACAGCCCTGTGACAGACAGACGGACGGACGGACGGACGGACGGACGGACGGACAGCGGAAGCTTAGTAATAGGGTTCAGTTTTCACCCTTTGGGTACGGAACCCTAAAAAAACAAGGTGAAGGTGCTAATGAGTTGTTGAAGGCAAAGAAAATGATTTTCCAGAGAAGATTGAGTAAAGAGAATGAATGCACCTTTTTCTTTTCACAGCATCTGGACCGAGATCTCTTTGAGCATTTCTTCAGTTACTGAACGCAGACAATACAGGTGGAATCATTGAAATTGACCAAATTTGGAATTTTTTTATTATAAAGAAGGAGATATCTTTGAACAAAAATCTTTCACCGGTGAGTTCCTATGAAGACAAACTTCAATCCTATCCAACCAGCGAGATGCTAGGTTTGCGTGGCTAATGGAAACCACAACCTAATAATGCATTAAATGAAATGAACAGACTTAAAAACATATCCAGCATAAACTAGAAAATAAATTAATGGTAAAAAACATTTTTAAATACCTGCTTTTATTTAAATGCTAAAAAAAACTTTTAATTAAATCAAACCCATCCATTTCCTATATTATACAATTTATGACATTAAAGCTTGTCTCTAAATTTACCTGTGTAAATAAACAATAATTACAATATGTGACTTGATCTTGACATAGGTAGTTCTTAAAAAAAAATTATTTCATAAAATAAATTTAGGCAGGTCAATCTCGGGGTAGCTTTTATATCTTAAAATTTGTTCAATATCATCAATTAAAGTGTTTGATTTAATTTGAAGTGAAGACCATGACTAATCATAACGGAGAGTGGAACGCACTGGGAAGCAGCAAAAGCAGGGTCAGCAAAATGATTTAGGAAACCTAGCAGTTACATTCCTAAGTTTGTATAAAAATAAAATTGTATGGCTTCAGACATTGTAATGGAGACACAGCTGACTGACCGATGGGAGTGTAGCCGATAAACTTTTTAGGGTATAGTCGAGGGCAGCGCTCGCCGGCACCGGTGTCATCCTCCCATGCGTCCTGCGCGTGCGCGCCGCACGTCGACATCGCCAGCAGGGCAAACAGCAGACGCCCGGCAGCCTCCGGAGAGAACATAGCGTTAACACCACTCTAGGCGGCCGCGCGGGTAGACATCTGATCTGACGAATGTGGTAGCGGCAGGCGCCAGACAGGAAACGAAATAGATAACAGTTCTCCCTAGATCGCGAATCAGTAGGCACCAAACTCAACAATAACAAAACCGCGCAGCAGATGTACGTCACAGAATATAAATGATATACGTCAAACTCTGCGTCACAGACTTAAGAGAGGATGCGTCAAAGAATAAAATAAAATGGCACCAAATTAATGTTGGTATGTGGTGCTTTGGGCTAATATCAAGACGGTAGTTGTATGGTATTAGCCCTTCATGTCCGGTTCAATAAAAAAACGATTCCATTCCAGAATGCAGGCTAATCCGTGGGAACTAAGAATAGAAAGGATAAATAATTCGTCGGTTTGGTCGTAAAAGTGTTATCAAGTTTTAAATTCAACGCGTTCGGTCAGTCGCAGTCACTGGTCGCAGTAATATCGCAGTTTGACTCACGTTGCTCGCGTATCGTCTTCGCGCTAATGCCTTATTGCGTGCAGCCGCATGCTAGGTCTATGCCTAATTGCCTTTTCGAAAGAAATCATTATGGCTGCATGGTTTTAAAACCTTTGCTCTTCCAACTAGATTTGTGTTACAAAATATAAAATATGTCATTGAATATTTTTCTTTTTTTTTTTAAATCCTTCCTAGACGATTGATCGCACAGCGAAAATAAAATTGAAAGAATTTTCTTGCAAGTTGCTTTTAAAGTGTTTACTGAAAAAAAAAATATCTTCTCATTACAATCAATACTCCTAATTTAAATGAACTCTTAATATAAATTAAGTAATTCAAACCAATATTCAATCAATAATTTCAGAATCATCCATTCCGCTCAATCGTCTAGAAAGCATCTTAAAGCCTTCGCTGCCATGTTGCCGTTTGTCGCGGCTGCGTTGCTGGAGATTTTGTGTTATTTAGGTTATTAGTTATAAGTTTAGGTAATTAGTAGTTCTATCCAGTCCTGGTTGTTTTATTGTGATATTACTCTGAAGTGAAGTGGCTGCCGGCCGACTAGCGGAGACACGGAGGCATCATCATGTTATAGCGAACACCGCGTCTATCACCGATAGAGGTAAAAAATGCCTCCCATTCAGCAGAATTGTATATGTGACGGTCGAGTGTGAGTGCCGGGGGCGAGGAGGCGCTATGCAGACACGCGGTGGAAGTCGAAATGCGTTTCTGTCCCTATGCTGACCTCATGTCAAGGCTTTAATCCTCATGCACGACTAACTGGTTCAGATTAATTTACCATGTACCTACTCTTGTAATTAGTTTTACAACGCTATGCGACCTTTTTATCGCTTTGGTGGTATCTCCGTCCACCCAAGCATGGTCATATTACAACTGTTACTGCACTGTATTACCAGAAGCTGAAATTATGTGGGCTGTAGAATTTAGTAGAATATTGCTGGTAAATGGCACTGATAGCGAGAGTATGAGGAACTATTAGCAAAAATATTGCAGTAGACTAATATTTTCAGATGTTTTTTTAAAGATAGCCAATTATTAGTGAATTTTTTTTTCTATGTATGCACGATGGTGATGGTGATTTTGACTATTCTATAATGTTTGTAATTATAGACTGACATGTGCAGCCAGACATGTACAGCCAGACATGGACGGATTAGATTAGATTAGGTGAGGTGAGGTGAGGTTAGGTCTGCCCCCTCTCCTGCAGGGTACGCCCAAACGAATCCTCTCATCCCCCAACCGCTCCTCAACACTCCTCCCTTCCGCCACTATCTAATTAGCCTAATTCTACCAACGGATTTTGGCATACTTTTAAATTTCACTAAATATTTGGCAATCTTGAAAGAAATTTAAGTCTGCAAAAAATATTTTTTCCAATAGTTCCTTAGGCCCTTACCTACCAGTCCCAGATACCAACAATCTTCTACGTAATCTCCTCCATTCTACAGCACACCCGAGCTGGAAAGATGGGACAAAATAGCATTAGTGCAAAAAAGTAAAAGCATTTTGTAATAAATATACCTGACTACTAGCCAAAAAATGCTACGACTAATTATTGTATTTTTAAATCAAATCATATAAATATTTTTTGTATGTAAAGTAACAGAATTTACGCATCAAATCCTGCTCTCTAATTGAATCATCAAAAAGTCTGCCGTGGAGACTTGAAAATCACATTAATTCATATTAATCATATTTTCAATTGCCGGTGAATTCTTTAATTTTTTTTTTTTTTTTATGTAACTGGACATGGATGGCTAATACCACACCTTCTGTCATGGTATTAGCCAAACACACCACATGGGAACTAGGTGCCATGCCAGGACCTTCCTTATATTGCACGGCTACATTGAACTGGATGGAAAACACGGACAATTTTCATTGCCGCTTCGACCATCGTTCATCCAATGCGATGGTACCAACCCGGGCGGGATAAACCCTACCACCTAGTAAGTAAGGAAGGGGACCTACAGTTTAACGTGGAATCCGAACCACGGCCAGCCTCTCTCAATGGTCGAATGGTCACCCATCCAAGACCAGACCGGACCCAGCGTTGCTTAACTTCGGAGAGCGATCGCCGAAGTGTCGCGCCACTGGGCCATTGAGGCTGACTGATTATTTTAATAATTTGACAGCAATTACTGTATATTTTGGTACCAAGTTCTTAAATTACTTAAAAACAGCCACTAAAAAAGCAACTTAATTTATTTAAATAATACTAAATAGAATGAGAGAACATTAAGCTTAGATTATACCAATCCTATACCAGTTAATAACCATAACCAATCAATAACTAGCAAGTGTTAGTTTATACCAACACACCCGTTTGGACTAAGCGAAGGCCACGGAACTATCGAGCAAGTACATAGGTTGATTGATCTCATGAATAGAGCACAGGAAAACAAACAATATCGCTGCGCAGTCTTCCTAGACATTAGCCAAGCATTCGATAAAGTTTGCTACACTAGGATGCTACTCTAGGCTACTCTTTGAAATAAAGAAAATGCTACTGCACTTTTTCTTTCTATTAGTGAAATCTTATCATGAATAAAGATGCTACGAAGTAAGATATAACTCCGATGCATCACCAATGCATGAAATTCAGTCAGGAGTTGCACAGGGTAGTATACTGGGACCAGTTCTCTATCTAATATTCTCAACAGATCTACCCACTTATGCCAATACAATTACAACGATATATGCAGATGATAACGCACTTTAACTGTATTTAATGTCATAAAACAATGTCTTGCCTTGAATAAATCTATCTGAAATTGGAACATTTTTATTATTAATTTAAATTAAAATACTCTGTCTACAAAATTAAATTAATCTATAACTTTCCAGCTAATCAGGGGGGACATTCACAGACTTTTTGCAAACTTCCATATGCAACGCAATCTTCCGTCATTCACGCTTGTAGCGTATTTTCTGCTACCAAATGGTATTCTACACACTGACCAATCCGTTTATACTCATGCAAAGAGTTGGTGAATGCATCTCCAGGTTAGTTTTTTAGAAGGACTGTTCTTGGTTCAATGTTTAGTTTGACGCTGCCTATACAAAGGTTAACCACCATATTATTATTGTAAAACTAAAATGTTTGCTCCAACTCTTTCATGCGTGGGATATGAGTATCTTTTTTGTTATAGTTAAATTTATTTTAAAATGAAATCCCTAAACAATCCCTAATAGAAGAAAATAAACAAAGAAACGGATGGATGCTATTTGCTAGATGACACTCGCAACTCGTGGTGGGTGCCTAAAAACATAATTGGTTAAATTGAGGTTGACGTTAGTTAACCTAGCTAAAAAGACACAATGTGTAGTTAAATAATATTGTTTCAGTTGTCATATTTCATTGAAAGTATCGAAAAAACTCAATAACTGCAAATCAATATTTGGATATTAATATTTTAAAACTTACGCGGGACATAACTACAATATTTAGTTTGACGACGTGCGACAGGCACGTTCTCCTGAAGATGGAGCCCATGTGAGGCTCCGAAACGTGGAGCAGCACGTCCTGCTCCTCACACGCGCGGTCAGCCGTCAAACTAAATATTGTAAATATTTGGAATTTAAAAATGTTGTCCAAATGGAACAATATTTGTTGTAACAACAAACAAGCACTATTCCTAGTATATAATGTTTTTTTTTTATTCTTACCACTTGGAAGAAATAACCAGAAATGTAATAAAATATGCCTATTTTGGCGATATAATATAGCTGAATACGCCTGCCTTTTTTCTTTGTGTCACGTCCGAGTTTAATCACTTGGCCCAAGTAGCCGTGCCGAACACTGTGATCGAATTTGATGCTAGGTCTGTGGTTCCCATCAGCTTGGTTTTGTCTTCATTCATCTTGAGTCCTACTTTTTGCGATTCCCATGATAGCATGCCATGAAGATTTTATGGTCATATTACTATTGTTTTCCACGATTTTATCAATGCCGTAAGTATCACCCTCCTCATCCTTGGCCTCACACACTGTTATAATGATTTCAAAATAATGCTGATTTATTTTTCTAACTAGGTGCTGAGTTGCCATGGAGTTCGCGCGACCACCTCCCAACATGCTAATGCAGCCACCCGGGCCTATGGGGCCCCCGGGGTCTATGGGGCCCCCGATGGGCCCTCCCCCGGTTCGCGGTGGCCCCATGGGTCCCCCCTTGGGCCCTCCACCTAGCCGCGGCGGCCACGTTAGGCCCGGTTTTCGCTCATTTGGGTATCAAATGCGCTTCCCGCCCGCCGGCCCAATGAACATGACTCAGGACGATTTTGACGGTAAACGCTTGCGCAAATCCGTCATGAGGAAGACGGTCGATTACAATGCGGCCATTATCAAGGAGTTGGAGTGCCGTGTTTGGCAACGCGACTGGAGAGACCGGCACGCGCTGCAGCCCGATGCGATGTACATGCCTGACCTTCTCCCTCCCCCCTCCTACCCCGATAATCCTACGAATTCTGTTACCACACGCTTCGTTAAAACAGCAACCAATAAGATGCGGTGTCCTATCTTCGCAGTGGCGTGGACGCCAGAGGGCCGGCGTCTCATCACGGGTGCGTCGTCTGGAGAGTTTACGTTGTGGAATGGACTTACGTTTAACTTTGAGACGATCCTCCAGGCGCACGACTCGCCCGTGCGCTCTATGGTATGGTCACACGGCGAGGGCTGGATGGTGACCGGAGACCACTCAGGATTCGTCAAGTATTGGCAGAGCAACATGAACAATGTCAAGATGTTCCAAGCGCACAAGGAAGCCGTGAGAGGCATCAGCTTTAGCCCTAATGACTCCAAAATTGTTACTTGCTCCGATGATGGAACTCTTCGAATATTTGACTTTTTCCGGTGCCAGGAGGAGCGTATACTTCGAGGCCACGGCGCCGATGTCAAGTGTGTTCAGTGGCATCCCACTAAGGCGCTCATCGTATCCGGCAGCAAAGACAACCAGCAGCCAATCAAGCTCTGGGACCCCAAGTCGGGGTTAGCGCTCTCCACCCTACATGCTCACAAATCTACTGTCATGGACTTAAAATGGAACGAGAACGGTAACTGGTTAATAACTGCATCCCGAGACCATCTTCTGAAACTCTTCGACATCCGCAAGATGGGAACGGAGCTGCAGATCTTCAGAGGGCACAAGAAGGAAGCTTCGGCCGTGGCGTGGCACCCGAACCACGAGGGACTGTTCGCCTCGGGTGGCTCCGACGGCGCCATCATGTTCTGGAACGTAGGCACCGACAAGGAAGTGGGCTGCATCGAGGGCGCCCACGAATCGATCGTGTGGACTCTCGCCTGGCACCCCCTCGGCCACATCCTCTGCTCGGGCTCCAACGACCACACTTGCAAGTTCTGGACACGCAACCGGCCCGGGGACCTCATGCGCGACAAGTACAACCTGAACACGCTGCCGCCCGGCGTGCAGGACGACCACGACCTCGAGGAGCCCTCCGTCATCCCCGGCATGGGTCCCGAGGACAAGGTCGAGATCTTCTCCTCCGACACGGACAAAGCGATCCCCGGTCTCGACCTCGACACGAGCGTCCTGCCGATGGACACCGAGAAGAAGGTCAAGAAGGTACCTTACAGCAAGCCCATCCCGCGGCACTTCCAGATGCAATGGAACACGGGGGCCGTCGAGGGCGCGTCGGAGGCCCTCACACAGGCGATCGTCGAGTCGGTGCCGGGGGTCGTCCCGCTGCAGAACATCGCGCCGTCGGCAATCATCATCTACGGCAAGCTGATTCCGGTGGAGCCGGGCTCGAAGCTCGAGGCGGTGATCGCGGATGGCCCGCAGGCGCTCAAGAAGTACATCGCGTCCGGCGAGATCGAGGAGCTGCACGAGGTGATGCCGCACCTCGAGGAGGACGAGGAGGACACGAGCACCGCGCAGTTCGTGTACCCGAGCGACGCGCACGACTCCGACATGCGCGGGCCCTACCCGCCGGACGGCTACAACAACCACAACAGCTACCGGGGAGAGCGGGGTTTCAGCGGCGCGCCGCCCGCCAACCAGAAGAAGCCCCCCTCGCTGTTCGATACGGTGTTCGACCCGAACAACCCGCCGTTCATCCCGCCGCCGGAGCCGTCGTACACGGAGGAGCGCGGCTACGACGAGCGTGAGGAGGAGGAGTACTACGAGGAGGCGGAGGGCGGCGAGGAGGGCGGCGGAGCGCCGCGGTGGGCGGGCGGCGGCGGGGGGGCGGGGCGCGGATTTCCGCGCGGGAGGGGCCGCGGGCGCGGGCAGAACGGGCACAGCGGCGGGCGCGGGGGCCCGTGGAAGCCGCAGCGCGGGGGCCGCGGGCGACGCGCCGGCGGGAACCGCCCCTACTGGCGCGGCGGGGGACGAAATAAATCATAATCACTATTTTATTATTGTTTTAAAAGACTTCGTTGCGTTGGACGGTTGCAAGATATGAATGATGAGATTATTTGTGTATGCAAGTGTGAAATCACCCAACCACTTATGATCCAATTTTTTCGGTAATTTTAAGACATGTATTGTTATGCTGCTTCCTGAGAACATAATAAATGAATATTATGTAGGTACTGTGTGCACATTTAAATTAAAAATATCATAGCCCTTCGAAAACTCTTCACTGATACTAAAAACCCACCATCCCTTAAACACGTCGATGATGGATATTCTGTTCAGGTTGGAAATGCTGCGAGGCTTAATTGGTGAGTATGTTTCCTTATGTGGTAATTGTTTCAACTGTTGGACTCCGACTAAACTTTGGCTTATTGCTTCCACAGATGTGCTATCGGCTTTGTTGGTATCCACTGTCTGCTAGCGTAAGTGCCGGAAGCACCACGCCAGAGGAGCACCCCGCCACTGCACGGCACCCACTCGCCCCGTCCCATCCCCGTCGGTAGCAGCGATCCAGAGAGGACTCGACTCCACGCTTCTACGTACAGACATCATAGGCCATCATCGTTTATAGTAAGATCCTGGTCATTTTATTAAAATTGTTTATAACCGGTTTATTGTAGAACAAAATTAAATGAAAATTGTGTTAATAAAGAAACACCACTTCCTTACTTTTCCTTTTGAAATGAATCAACAGAATCCCCTCAAATTCCGCAGGCAAATAAATACACCCTGCATTGAAGTAAAGAATCTTAATAAGCCACTCTGTTTGTTTACTGTTTGTCTTTCATGTTTTTGTTAAGTTTTGTTCTTATGTATGAAATAAAAAGTTTTTAATGTCTGTTATTGTTAAGATAGAAATAATAATAAAATGTTAAACACCTTATCCTGATAAACAAATGATCCCAACATTAAAGTCCTAAGTAATTTTCTCTCTCGAATTTCTATTGCCTTTTCTGTCAATGTGCAGCATTTACGCAATGCCTAGACTTCTGTCCCGAATGGTTTATCTGAAACTATCTATTTCATTGACATCGAAAGCAAAGATGGGAAATTTTCCAATTCCCGTATTACTTTTGCAGCAACCCTCAATATTGCACCAGAAACGTTCCTAAAGGTTCCATTATAAGGTTTTACATTTTGTCTAAAATAAATAAAGAGACAAAGATAGCATAAGTGTTGAGCTACAATAGTTCAGTCCATTTTGTAAAATTTTATTGAATAAACGTTTAGAAAGTGTGGAAGATTTTCATTTAATGTTGCCCTCGATCCTAAATAAAGTTCAATGAAAAGCAACAATGTAGTTTCAATGGTCGAGATCTAGCCGAGTGGGCGGTGCGGAGCTGGTTCGTAAGCGCGCGTCTCTCTTGTTGCAGGATGCGGCGGTGGCGGTGGCGGTCGCTGCTCGCGGCGCTCGGGCTCGCGGCGGCGGCGCTCGCGAGCCAGCACGCGAGCGGCGCCGGCGAGCGGAACGCGCTCGGCGAGCCCGACAACGCCACGGAGGTGATCCAGCTGCTCCCGATCGCCGGCACGCCCAACTACCGCCTCGTGCGCCAGGAGAAGGGCGCGCAGTGGTTCCCCGAGCGGGAGCTCAAGCTCGACAGCTGCGTGCGGAAGGCGCGCTGCGAGCCGCTCGATCGCGCCGTCTGCCTCGGCGCGAGGCTCCCCTACGACCGCACGAGCGTCCGCCTCACCTACTACGGCAGCCAGGCGCTCGTCCAGCGGCGGCTCGAGCTCTACAGGGAGCTGATCAACGTGCCCAAGTGCTGGGCGGTCGTGCAGCCCTTGCTGTGCGCGATATTCATGCCCAAGTGCGAGAGCATCCAGGGCCAGGACGTCGTTTACCTGCCGTCGTATGAGATGTGCAAGATAACGATGGAGCCGTGCGCGATTGTGTACAATACCTCTTACTTCCCGTCGTTCCTCAAGTGCAACGAGACCCTGTTCCCGGCGCGCTGCGACAACCCGGCGCGTGAGATGCGCTTCAACACCTCAGGCCGCTGCCCCGCGCCCCTCGTCCCCACCGAGAAGGTGCAGCACTTCTATGAAGGTGGGTTTTTACATTAACGTGGAGGGAATTTTATGAAAATGTTCCCACCAGCTGTTTGCGAGAATCGATTCAATGACATTCCATCATAACTATGGTTGGTTTTGCGCTTCGATCATTACAACTTAACATTTAGGTCAGTCAGTCAGCGTGTTTGTGTCCTCTCCAATTTTTCTCCAGTCCTCCCAGGCCTGCGGCACTGAACCACTGCTTTCGCCGATGCACTTGATGTCGTCTTCCCACCTGGCGGGTGGTCTTCCCACACCCCGTTTTCCTGTCCACGGCCACCAGTGTAGGACACGGTTACTCCAACGGTCGTGGTCTCTTCGTCTGACGTGACCAGCCCACTGCCATTTGAGCTTAACCACTCGGTATCCAATATCGAGTTTTTTTTGGCTTCTTGCCAAGCAGTCCAAAGGATAGATTGTTTGGCAAGAAATTAAAAAATTTGAAGTAAATTTTTGAAAGGACAATCAAATTGCAATCGTACATTCACAAAGACCGATTCCAATAGGCAAACATGTGATTGAAAATTAAAATTAAAATTAATATTTTTCAATTACTAATTAATGAAAGTTCCAGCGGACAAGGATTATTATTTTTAAAAAAGTTTACATGTTGTTCTCAGTGTTGTCAGATGTTGCGTATTTTCGCTGTAATGGGTAACGACATTTTATTTATTTATTTATTTATTTGATGAACGAGCAGCCTAAGCTGATGTGTTCATGTCTGGGCTCACTGGTGCTTTGTTATTACGGTTACTTTAGTTTAGTGTTTTTAGGTGTTTGTCAAGCCTGTTTTTAAAAGAATTGGTGGTGGGTGCTTCAACATCTTCTGGCAACTTGTTCCACATTTCAACTGCTCTATTCGACAGGAAGTGTTGTCTCGGGTTTGTTGAGCTGACAGTGGCATTGAGCTTTAGGCTATGACCACGGAGATGACTATTTGTGTTTCTAGTGAAGAGGTTCTGCAGTTCTGGACAGTCGTAATAGTCATTGAGAATCTTGTATGTTTCTATGAGGTCGCCCCTTTCTCTTCGTTGTTCCAAGGTTGAGCACTTTTAGTCTTTCCTCGTATGGTTTCTTCTTCAGTACTTTTGGTATCTTGGTCGCTCTTCTCTGAACTCGTTCTAGGAGAGTAATATCTTTGACGAAGTAGGGATTCCATATTTGGAATCCATATTCCAGGAGTGGTCTAATGTGAGATTTGTATATTTTGATTAATGTCTCTATGGTCAGGTTCTGAAATGATTTCCGTATGACGTAGAGTAGGGTATTTGCTCGTTTAACTATAGTCTCTATATGATTTGCCCATTTTAGGTCTTCTGAGATAGTTATTCCAAGATCCTTCTGAGCCTGTGTAGGGACTATTATGTCTGTTCCGATTTTGTACTGGAGTCTTGGGTTGTTCTTCCCTATATGCAGCACTGTGCATTTCGAAGGATTGGTTCGTATAAGCCAGTGACGGGTCCATTCCAATATTCTGTCCAGGTCGTCTCTGAGTGTCCCACTGCTCACAATGGGGTTGGCGATGAGTTTGGCGTCGTCGGCGAATAGGCTTGACATGGCTTGGGTAATAGCACAGATATCGGAGATGTAGAGACCGAAAAGAGTCGGTGCCAGAACTGATCCTTGGGGAACGCCGCTTAAAACGTCTTTTACTCCCGAAAGGCAATCACCCACTCTCACTTGGTATGTTCTACCGACCAAGTAGTTCTCTATCCATGTTAGTAGCCTTCCTCGCATTCCAAGATGTTCTAATTTAACCCGTAGTCGTCTATGAGGAACTTTGTCAAATGCTCGTTCAAAATCTAGGTAAATCACATCGACTGGGTTTTTACAATCATACTCTTGGGTCCAGTGGTCTAGACACACAAGTAGATTCGTGATCGTAGAGCGCCTGGGGACAAATCCATGCTGGTGAGTAGATATTATGTGCTCAGAACCGAGAAAATTTTGCAAGCTATTCACTAATCCTATCTTGCGATTTCAGCTAAATGATAAATGTCACAGTCGTTAATCTGCAATAAAAATCTAAACTAAATACACTCCTTATATAGTGAAATGAATCTTAAGTTTAGTTTTGGTCTATTTTCTATACCAATATCTGGCAGCTCCGACCGCGACAAGCCGTCATCATGACAGATTGTATGTATATATCAAGCTAAAGATCGTACAGTACGTCTTCAATAGTTTACGGAGAACCGACTGACGCTGCTATCACTATAATATTTTCCTTTAGATCGGAAGGAAAAGGTTATCAGCCAGATCAATTTATTTTAAGATTTACGACCGTACTGTTCGATCATGGGATACTGATTTCGCTTCCTCTACAAACATACACGTTTGGGAATTATTCGTCAACTACTATTTTAATTATAATTTAACTTAAATGCCTTTTTCGTAATTCATAGAAAAAAGATATTTATGGTTCTATGCTGAAAGTCCTTGCCTTTCCGTGTGAACAAAGACACAAAAAGAAGTAACATTTCACAAGACTAACCTCAAATATGCATTTTTAAAAGTGTCTGACGGGTTATTCCTGCTGTGAAAGTAACGTAAACCATATTAATTATTGTGTGTAAGCATGTGAGGAATGAAAATACGTTTGGTTGATACGGTATTGTTTAAGTAGTAGCGCTTTTCTGGTCCATAGTAAAATCGGCAAGGTCCTTTGAACTTTTAACAGAGTGTGTATTTTTATTATGACTAATAACAGAAAATATCCCAATACAAGATACGTAATTTTTTGGTATAAAATGTTGTAAGATGGTATGGAACCCTTCGTGTGAGAGCCCGACTCGCACTTTGTCGGTTTCCTGTACATGCTCGGTGGGCGCAGGCATTGCCGGGTGTGGCGTGCCATGTCGCGACCCGCTCTACACGGAGGACGAGCACCAGCAGATCCACCGGCTGGTGGCGTGGGGCGCGGGCGTGAGCCTCGCGCTCAGCCTGCTTACCGTGGCGACCTTCCTCGTGGACTGGCGCTCCGCCAACAAGTACCCCGCTCTGGTCATCTTCTACATCAACGTGTGTTTCGCCGTCGCTTCTATGGGGTGAGAAACTGCAGCCAAAGGCACAGACCACTTCCTACCGGAAATTTTGTATTTTCTTTATTTTATTTTAGACAGGCAGCCTAGGCTGATGTGTCTAAATCATGTTCAAGTATGGTTGTCAGTTGTCATTTTTGTAAGTTTTTTTTTGTCCCTATGGTAGTTCACTTAGTCACTTACTTGTAATTTATGAATGTCAGTTTTTGTTGCTAACACTGTCTTTAAGTATTCTTAAACAAGTTGTTTAAGTGAGTGTCCAAACGGTTTTACATTATTTGCATTGATTAAGTGCTTGCGTGCATTAGTCTTGTGCCCTGTTGCAACAATTCGATTTGTCACAGCACTGACAGAACCAGGCCAAAACAACTTTGTTTTTCGACAACATGTTTTGTCAGGGGGTGGCAAAGGACCTTTCCATACAGCCGTCATAAAAAATTAACGTATTGCATTCTCATGGATGCAGTTGGCTGGTGCAGTTCGGCGTGGGGTCGCGCGACGACATAGTGTGCTCGAAGGACGGCACGCGCCGCCGCGGCGAGCCCTCCGCCGAGGAGAACCTCTCATGCGTCGTCGTCTTCGTGCTGGTGCGTCACAACATCACAATTCTGAACACACCTTCCCCTATTAATGCGACTCACACAGGTTTTTTGAAAGCATGCTATTGGCTTTAACCACAGAGTTGGAATGTATAGACACTAAGGCGGAGGAAAGTGTCGTAACAGAACTAAGTGAACGAAAAGTAGTACTTTGTGTCGCCACTGACACATTTTGTATGGACGAAATCACAAAGTAATGCAAAGTGACGTCACAAAGTACTACTCTTAGTTTCTGGCACAACTATTTATCTCAGCCTTAGTCCCGTTCCCCTACTGGTAGGGTTTGAGCTCCCCTGGTTTTGTACCATCGCATCGGATGAAAAGATGGTCGAAGCGGCAATGAAAAATTGTCCGTCTTTTCCACAGTTCAATGTAGCCGTGCTTTTAAAGGGAAGGTCCTGGTATGGCACCTAATTCCTTCAGGAATGTAGTGTATGTGTGTAGTTGTTTGCACGAAAACATCTTTAAATCTCCATGTGGCTTCAAAATAATAATGTGAAGTTAAGTTTGAGTAAAGTTTTGCCTATGAGGAAAATATAAAAATATGATCGACAAAGTCATTGGGTCACCTCTTATATACCAGAAAAAATCGCAGTGAAAAAACTTATTGAGTATAACAACATCAATAACATTTCCGGTTCTTCCGGTAGAAGGATTTAGCAAAAATTATGTTGTGTTTCAGGTGTACTATTTCATGATGGCTGCGTGCGTGTGGTTCGTCATCTTCACCTACGCGTGGCACATGAGTTTCAGGGCGCTCGGTGAGCACGTCTCCATACATTGCATTTGTTTATGTTCACCGTAGCATAACGCCAACCCTCACGTAAGAGGATCCCGACGACATTCATGTGCTTGCTTTCCAACTAACACGGGGGCGTGAAAAACATGCCCGCCCGGGCAGGTGCCTCTTCGAACCGTGTTTGAAGGACCCCAGGGTGTACTTTGGGGGAAATACCTCGACAGGGAGTGCATTCCATGGCCTTTAGGCAAAGGATCTAGCGAATAGGTTGGTTCTTATTTTGGGATTGTCGATAGTGATTGGGTGCATTTCCAGCCTTTTCCGCGCTGTGCGGTCGTAGAAGTGGGACAGAGGGATGGAGTTATGCAACTCCGCAGAGCATTCTCCATGGTAGAGACCGGAGTTATTCATCAAGCTATGTAAGACATATGTGCGGCCACTTCTTGAATACGCCTACCAAATTTGGAGCCCCTACTTCAAGAAGGACATAGATTTACTTGAAAAAGTCCAAAGACGAGCAACAAAGATGGTAATCACCATGAAAAACCAACATTATAAGGACCGACTAAGGCTATTAGGCCTTACAACACTGGAAAAATTCAGACAGCGTGGGAATCTTATCGAAACATATAAAATACTGCATGATTCCTATGATGTCAATAATTTAAAAACAATGTACACATTTAATACTAACGAAAGGCTACGCGGTCACTCGCTAAAGCTAAATCGCACCCAAGCATCAACAAATCCTCGATAACATTTCCTAACAAACCGAGTTATGGATAATTGGAACGGCCTACCTTAGGAAATAATAAGTGCATCGTCAGTAAATGTTTTCAAAAACAAAGTGGATCTTTACTTAAAATAAAAAAAATATATATATATTTTTTTAATAATTCATAGACAAAACAATAAATAAATAAGTGCAAGTGCTTATAAACAAAAGTGCAAGTGCATAAAAAGAAGTGCACGCATCAGCATAATGCTGCTAGTGCATTACAATATAATAATAATAATAATAATAAAAAAGCGGGGGAGGTCGTCGCTATAACCGACGACGACCTCAGCCCACTACATTGGCGGTGGAACCTTCGGATGAATCCGATGGGTCTGCCACCGCCAGTGAAGTGGTCACCCCGGCCTTAGGGAGGGTTCATCTGGGAACAACATCTCCACCGGCTTGGGCTCGGCAGCACCAGCTGCAATTCCGAACCCCGCCACCGGTGGAAGCCCAGTACGCCGTTGCATGCACTGGACTAAAAACATGAACATTAGTGTCATGCGGGCGTACTACCTGGCATAGCGAGGGAGTGGAACCTGCTTAAGCCTGATATCGATGTCACGGGACAAAAAATTAGACCTCGATATTGGGCTCCCATTCCAGATGCAGAAA
Source organism: Incurvaria masculella (assembly GCA_946894095.1). Classification (NCBI taxonomy): domain Eukaryota; kingdom Metazoa; phylum Arthropoda; class Insecta; order Lepidoptera; family Incurvariidae; genus Incurvaria; species Incurvaria masculella. Next base: position 18,288,136 of record OX335657.1, on the reverse strand, counting down.
GAGGTTCTGCTCTCGAATGCGAGAATCGTTCGGCGGTTTCTGTCTCTGTAGCTCGGAGCGGCCTTATTGGATTTGTCCCAGGTGGGACCTCCCTAAGGTTAAATACAGTTTTAGGTTTATATTTTTTAAGGCTACGATTTTGTATGTTTTTTATTAGATAATATAAACCTAAAATTAGTTAAACAAAAATTTAATGTGAATAATAATAATAGATCACCAAGAGACCTTCATCCCTTCGGAGTCGGACGGTTTCTAAATTCTGGGATACCTCGGGGTTGTAGACGCGACGCACGGCACGGTGCTGTACCAAGTCCAAATCTTAGCTGAGCCGTCCTACAGATGCGAACCATACTCCAAGCAAGACCTTATCTGCACCTTGTTGGGGGGCAGTTTTTGGTCACGCGTGAAATGCTGACAAACCCTGTTGAGAAAACCCAGCTTTTTTGAGGCGAGCATGGCTTTATGTCAAGGGAAATTTAATCGTGGACAATTCTATAAAAGTTTGACTTTATTCTGGTTATTCCTCATGCACTTTTATAGTAAAAAAAACTGAAATGCCAGGAAAAACTTTTTTCCAATCATTAGTAGCTAATGTTTTCTAATCGAAAAGGTTAATGAAAAAAACAAAAAAACATGCAGATGTAGGTTTCAACAATAAATTTTAGAATAGAATAAATAAGAATAAAACCATCGCCCGTAGCATGGGGAATGCATAGGGCAACGACCCACTTAAGTTAAATAATAATTTGTTTGAATGTTCAATCTTTGCAGTCAATGTCCGCAATGCAGATGAAGCGTAAAATGAATCTTAAACACTGTGTTAGTAGGACATTCTACAATTGCACAACGCGGAACAGGCAGGGAATCCACCTATTTACTGTCGACATTCCCAAAGTAAGAACCCACCGATCCTTTAGTTCTTTTATCTATAGGGTCGTTAAAATATGGAATAGACTCCCTGTCGAAGTTTTTCCTTCAAAGTACAATCTGGGGTCCTTCAAACATGGTGTGAAGAAGCACCTGGCCGGCCGGCATGGTTTTCGCAGCCCCTGTGAAAGTCTGAAAACCCATGGGCACTTTCGGGCGCCTTGTGAGGTCCTGGCGTGCGCCATATGCCGGGCTTAACATAAAAAAAGGAGGCATTGATTATGGGAGGAGGGACTGTAGGAGAATTCCAAATTATGGGCATACAGCCGGTGGCGAAATTGGTAGACGCATTACTCGCGAATGGTATGATTTGCTGGTTATGGTCCAGCCTTGCAGTATATTCGTAAAGTAGTTATTTTTACTGGGCTGTTTCTTGAATTAATGTGTCCTTGCTTCACGGTCGATTATACATACATGTCACATTCCTCTTAAGTTTTGTCTCTGGGTGCAGGCAAAATTCAAGAGCGCATCGACAAGAAAGCTGCGTACTTCCACCTGGTGGCGTGGTCGCTGCCGCTCGTGCTCACCATTACGACGATGGCGCTCGGAGAGATCGACGGCAGCAGCATCACGGGCATCTGCTTCGTGGGCTACGTGAACGGGCCGGTGCGCGGCGCCATGCTGCTCGCGCCGCTCTGCGCCGTGCTGCTGCTGGCCGGCTACTTCCTGGGGAGAGGTACGCTTCCTTTTATCTAACTGGACATACCACACCCATGCTAAATGCTAAAATATGACAAATCCGAGTGCAGTGTACTGTCTATGGATGATGAATAAACAATACAATACAATACAATAGTCATGATAATAGCCCAGCGCTCCGCATTCCCGAAGGAATCTCGTGCCATGCCAGGACATACCCTTTATGAGCACAGCTGCTTGGAGTCAATTGCCACTTGACATCAGGAGCTCAGCTTCTCTTGATATTTTCAAAAAACGTGTAAAATCATACTTCCTCGCAAAATTTGTAAGTTCAACTTTTGTCATATTTTAGTTTTATTATCATGTTGCACTTTTTGAAATGTATGTATTGTATAGATTTTTATATTTTTAGTTCATATCACTACTGGCTATTAGTTGCTACTGGTATATTTTTGTCCCATAATCGGTTTGATTGGAAGAGATTGACTTTAGGCAATAAGTCCTCCCTTGCACGTACCTATGTGTTTAGACGCAATAAAGCATATTATTATTATTATTATTATTGAACAGAAAACATCGCCAGTTTTCTTTGCCGCTTCGACCATATTTTTTTCACTGAGGACCCATAATACAGCAGTTCTTGGCGCTTTAGCATATCGCTTCGCTGTTCTTAATACCGTAGTGTCGTGTTAGTGTGTGACTTGCCGTCGTGGTCGGCAGGCGTGCTGTCGCTGGTGGCGGTGCGCGCGGCGAGCCGCGACGTGATGTCGCCGCGCGCCGCCGACAAGATCCGCCAGACGATCCTGCGCTGCTCGCTGACGGCCGCGCTCGTCGCCGTCTTCGTGTGCGTCACGTTCGCCTGCCACCTCTACGAGTTTCGCACCGCACACCTCTGGGCGGATGCATTCAGAAGGAACATGGTGTGAGTTACTCGAATCCTTTATGAAAATATTAATTTAGTTACTGGGCACTATTCTAGCTTGGATTGTGTAGGCCACACACAGTCAACTGATGGTTTAGACCAACATTTTTTCATTTTCATATAAAATGTACTGAAATTTCTTATTATAGCTATTTGTAGCTTCAAAATAATGATCAGAAGTTATTTTTTAAGTTTTACATGAAATAATGAGGAAAATATTAGAAATATTATCCAAATAAATCTGTGGGTCACCTCTTATTTACCAGAAAAAAGGGTATTTTGCCCGTTCATTCTACAATTTACAAATACACAGGTCACCATGGTTTCAACAGATGCTTTCTTTGAGGTAAACTTTGAGAAATCATAAAGATTTTACATAAACGCATTTAACTTTAATGAGCCTGGACACTGAGTACTCTTATCGATTTGAAAAGTTGTGACATCGGGCATGACTACCTGTCCTCTACCGCTCAATGTAAACGCCTGTTGGCGCCGACGTGTGGGAAGGAAGTGCTAAACTAAAACCAGAAATAAATTGGGTTTACACTAATTTTGGCGCTCGTTCCTGCAATGGTGGTTCGCAATTCCCGACACTTACGCATACACACCTGGCATTGCCATGGCAATGCTTTGTGCGTAAGCAGCAATAACTTACGCACAAAGCATGACTTCTTGTTGTCAAGGCTTTCTTGTCTCCCCCAAGTTGCTGTGTCACAGGCACAGACAACTTCCTAACGGAAAAACAACTCGATCTGTCACAGTATTGACAGACCTAGGCCAATGACAACTCTAATATTTTTGTCAGGGGTTAGGCAAAGGACCTTACCATACAGCCGTGTCATTTAAACTAAACAGGTAGATGTGTTCCATATCTCTCCAACTCGCAGCAGTGGTGTTTTAGTTCACTTCTCACTCAATCTCTCTCATTCAATGGGTTTGTCTTGTCTGTGGCATCAGCATCCACATCTACATCCACACGAGTGCATTGAAGTAGGACTGGGCATGGTCACAGAATATATATGGGATGACATCCTCAACTCCATGCAAAGTCCCGATTTCGTGCACCTGTACCGGCACATTTGGCTCATATGGGCTCTGTCCTAGTTTCGCGGTGCTGAACTGTTGCGAATGGTCCTTCGAAGTAATTTTTTTTAAAATAACAGAACCAGCAGTGCTCCGCCAATATTTAAGCGAAAACCCCGACACTTGATGGACGGAAGGTATTTATCTAAAAAATCGCCCGAGTTGTGCTACGGCTGTGAGCCCGGGTCGCACAGCTTCATATCTTCTGTGGCACGGTGCAGGTGTCGGCTGGAGCGCGGGGTGCGCGAGGGCGCGGCGGGCGGGGGGGGCGCGGCGGGTGCGGGCGGGGCGGGTGAGGCGGGCGCGGGCGGCGCATGCGCGGCGGGCGCGCGGCCCTCCGTCTCGGTGCTGCAGCTGCGGCTGCTCTGCTGCTTCTGCGCCGGCGCGCTCATGGCCTCGTGGACGTGGACGCCCACCGCGATGGCCTCCTGGCGGCGGTACCTCGCCAGGTCGGTGCTCACCGCTTATGCTCTTATTCAGAGTGAACTGTCAAAATTTGCCGTACAAAATGCTATTTAGTCTGGCGATAATCCCCATATTGAAGTTAGTCCGCCCACTCTGAATACTACTTTTGGTACTCAATGTTTTTATAGAGCCCTCAATAGATGGAGCTGCTATAAATTCCAAAGATAGTGCTTTAACTCCTTGGCTTCCATTCGGTCGATATCGACCAAATTAAACTTATTGCAAACAGAGATTTTGCCACGAAAATCGCTTTAATGTAAAGGGCCAAATTAGGGCAGATATGACATGCGGGACCAATACCTACTGGATTCCGGTCGAAATGGCTATGAAAATCCAGTTCAATGAAGCAGTGCTCATAAAGAGAAGGTCACCTAATTCCTTCGGGAATTCGTTGTCTTCGACTAATGTCATGACTGTGGTTTTTGTATTAGCCATCCACGTCCAGTTACTTAAAAAAAACGGAAAGCGTTAAAACACCATTCCGTGACCGTAAGCTGTGATAACGGGCATTTACCATGGTGAGTTAACTCGCCAGGTAAATAGCAGGTGAACTGGTAAGAGTGTGATTAAATCTGACGTTAAGTTGCATTTAGTGCCAAGCTAACTGTCAACGACGTATTATTCTTCCAAGTGAATCTTCTATGGTACGAAATGCAACTAAACGTCAGGTTTGATCACTCTCTACTGGGTGGTACTGGGTGATGTCGGTGACGTCGGCGGAAAGCAGTGGTTCCGTACCGCTGAGAGCTGGGAGGACTGGAGAAAAAATGGAGAGACGTATGTCCAGCAGTGGATGTAAACATGCTGACTGACTGACTGATCACTCTCTTGCCTGTTCACCTACATAGCGAGTTATTTATCATGGTAGCCCCCCTGCATATGTAAATTTGTACAAATGACTGAATAATTGAAAGGGGTGTACGCAATGTGTTAACGCAGAAAGTGCGGGTGCTCGGTGGAGGCGGAGGAGGGTGCGCGGCGCGCGCGCAAGCACGAGCTGATCGCGCGCGCGTACCGGCGGCGCGGAGAGTTCGCGGCGCGCGGCCGCCTGTCCATCTCGCTGGGCGGCTCGCGGCAGGACCCGGTGGGGCTGTGCCTCGACACCGCCGGCCCGCCGGACCCCGCCGACGACGCCGCCGCCGAGAGGTACGCGCTGCGGCATAGACAACTATCCGTAGATGATGATCTCGTAGCCTAGTGGCACGGGGACTGGCCTATCGTACCAGAGGTCTGGGTTCAATTTCTCGCCCCGACATGCACCACTTTCTTTCTCTCTCTGAGTTCGATAAGTGCATTTTTGTCACGAATGAGAGCTGCTCCATGGTTTCGGAATCCATGTAAAACTGTAGGTTCCCTTCCCCTACTAGGTGGTTGGTAGGGTTTTCATCCGCCCGGGTTGGTACCATCGCATTGGATGAAAATATGGTCGAAGCGGCAATGAAAAATTATCCGTGTTTTCCATCCAGTTCAATGTAGCCGTGCTCATAAAGGGAAGGTCCTGGCATGGCACCTAATTCCTTTAGGAATGTAGTGTATTGGGCTAATATAACGGTAGTTGTGTGGTATTAGCCATCCATGCCAGGTTGCATAAAAAAGGGATCATAGATAAAAAAGAAGGAGATTTGGCATCGATCGGGTCTATTATGGAAACCGCTGTCTCCAATATATATAAATGCAAACATAGTCGCAGACGTAGTGGTTGTATTTGTGTAGGTGTAAACTGACTTGAGAAACGCTATTTTAGAGCACATTCGCGTGCAATGGCGATGTTTCGACTGTGTGGCATACGATACGCCACTGGATTCCCAAACAATTATATGGTTCATTTTGATCATGTAGCGGAGACGCGATATCGGCCGCATGCCACTTCTCCTTTCTTTCTATTCAGTGATAGGGATAGACTGCTTACGTCATACAACGTACAAAACACGCTAATTAATTCCTTTTTTCGCTGTTACTATGACATTTCTTACCAGCACTATCTCCCGTCACTGCCAGAACTAGTTGCACAGTTATTAAACTAAGCTTAATTCCAAAATTTGACTAGGCGGGCATGATGAAAACGTTACATTTTAACTATAAATTAAGTAATGTCATTGTAAATAAAAATATCATTGATATTCTTCGAATACTCTTACCAAGTGTGGAATCCCTACTTTATCAAGAACATTTACTTGCTTGAGAAGGTCCAGAGGCGAGCCACCAAGATTCCATCCCTGAGGAAAAAAAAGTCATAAAAGCTGCTTGGACGCAATGGGTCTCATCTTTAATTGAAGGAATTTCTATCTTGTCCTTTGTGATAGAACATGAAAAGCAATTTCGACTAGGGTAGGCCCTGCTTCTCTGCCCCTATGAATAGCATGACACTGTGTGATACACACTCCAACTATGAAACAAAACACATCTATCAACAGACAAATGCCTATAAATGAACGCATCTACACTTTACACTACTGGCATATGGTGCGTGCGTGTATTGACGTGTGTGGTTGTGGTCGTCAGTTGCGAGCTGTCGTCGTCGTGGGCGGCGAACCTGCCGCGCTTCGTGCGGCGCCGCGACGCGCTCGTGCTCCCGCACGCGCACCACTCGCTCTCCTCCACGCCCGACCGCCGCAACTCGCAGGTACCTCACCGCTAATTTCCACGAACTATACTATACTATTGTGACATTCCTTGGAATAAGCGACATATATGCTTAGTACGAAAAAGTATATTTACTTATGCACATATACTTACATGTTACATACTAGCAATAGTTTCGGGTCTGATCGGGGCAATATCGGACTAATTTTTATTTTAAATAGCAGCTTATCTCACTCTATGACTTATGCGAAAATCACTACTTCAAAGAGCACAAAACAGCAAACAATTACAAACAATATTATCAAAAAAAAAATGGACGATTGCTCTATGATATTAAATTCCCTATCTCTTTTCGCACAGCTCAATTGCTGTTTATAATGTTATATAATAAATATATTTCCAAAACTAATTTCAGCCTCGGTAGCCCAGTCGTGTGACGCCTTGCGATTTGATTTGCTGAGTAATCACCTCTGAGCACGGTCGGGTTTTGGATGGGTGACCATTTTCAACCGTTGAGGCTGGCCGTGGTTCAGATTTCATGTAAAACTGTAGGTCCCCTTCCTTACTTACTAGCTTGCTAGCTGCCAGGGTTGGCACCATCGCATTGAATTAACGATGTTCGAAGCAGCAAAATAATTGTTCATGTTTTCCATCCAGTTCAATGTAGCCGAGCAATATAAGGAAGGTCCTGGGATGGCACCTAGTTCCCATGTGGTGTGTTAGGCTAATGTGTGATTGTCAGTTCTGTATTAGCCATCCATGTCCAGTTACATTAAAAAAACCCTTGATCCTCTACTATACACACAAACACACTAAGTGTAATCAATTATGTGAATATCTTGGGCAGGACTCCCAGATAAGCTTCAGCCTGCGCCACGTGTCGGTGGAGTCGCGCCGCAACTCCCTCGACAGCCAGCTGTCGGTGAAGATCGCCGAGATGAAGACAAAGGTGGGCCGGCGGCGCAGCCGTCACGCGCGCGGCAAGCGGCGCGCGCACCGCTCCGCCGGCGCGCTCCGCCACGACTCGAGCAGCATCGAGAGCCACATCGGCCGCTACGTGCTGCAGGCGCTCGCCAACAACGAGCCGCCGGCGTCGCGGCGCGACCCGCTCCATTTCAGCTTCGACTCCATGTGCGAGTAGACTCTACTTCGCATCTGCACTGACGATATCTATGTGTTTGTACATTGTCTGCTTCCATATCTCTATTTTTGGGTAACTCACAGTTTTGAGAACATTCGGAAACAAACAATACTGCTCAGCCACTTTCCTGGATGACCAGCAAGCTTTTGATAAATTATTGAATTAGGTTTTACTATGCAAGTTGGAAAAAAAAACTGTTACCACACATACTATACTTTATCGAGAAGTTGTATTTAGGAGGTAAAGTATTCCAAGTTAAGGATAAAACTACTCTTTAAAAAAAATCTGGCAGGTGTCCCCCAGGGCTCTGTGCTCGGTCCTGTTTTTTTTCAATGTTCTTTATTCATGAGATGAAAGATACGACAGCCAATCCAACTATATGACCGTAACTGCCAGCCTCTGAGCCAGTTCACATCCAATAGCAGGTGACTCAACAACATATGGATATCAACTCGACGAGATTTGGAAGCAAAGAAGTAAATATTGAAGTATAAGGAGACCAGAGGAAGTTTAGGGAGGAGAAAAGCATTTCTCACATACATATTTTATTTTTCTATGAAGAAAAGGCTAACACGTTTAGCTGTACATTGTGTTTGCATTTTTAAAGTGAACAGCTCTCTTGGCTAGCTTTTATGTGTGAGCCACCTTGTGTGCACAGCAAATTCTGGTATTTACTAATTGTCACTGTGTTCCATGTCACACAGCTTCCATCAGCGAGTAAGGAAGCACGCAAGTAGTGACCGAAATTCATCCATATAGCGGCAGCGTAGCCACGTTCCAGTGGCAATGCACTGGCGGTAGCGCCGACCAGTCGACTCGCTTATAAAATCGCTGTTGCGCGTCCCGAATTCGTAACCAAATTAAATGGCCGGCGCTACCATCAGTGTTAATGTTTTGGTGGTATTTAAATGGCAGCTTGAAACTGCGAGTCGATTTATCTATTTGTGTAAAGTCAAAGAGAATAGTCAATATTTTGATAACTCATTATTTTGTACCAATGAAGTCAATTTACAATGAGGAATCTCATGAATGATCTGAAATGTATTTGATTAGTCTTAAGCATGTTATAGTTTTACCAGCTGTAAGTTTATACACGAAAGTGAAGCATCTTTTCATATAATATCCACTGATATACATTTTAAATAAGTTAGGGATGACTTTGAATTATTAAATAAAGTTTTTAAATAATTATTCGCAAACTTGTTGTTGCAAAACTTGTTGCATGAAAACTAAAATTATTTTAATATGAAAACACAGCAAAAATACATGTATATTTATTGTTTGTATTGACTTTAGGAGTAATGTTACAGATTGTGTAATTTTAGTTGTATTGATATTGTTTCATATGCTAGTTTTGTATAGTTTGAATACATGACTAGTTCAAAGCCACTGACATACAAAGCTGTCTTATAAACTAGATTAACGATTGACAATATGAACTGGGTTGTCATAACTGTAGTGCCATTATACACGAGTTTTACAACTCAAAACATTTTTTCTTATATGTAACAAAAATGGTGTAGTGTGGTGATAAATACCAAAGTCATAATAAGAATTTGTCTTAGGTTTAAGGCAAGATCATACAAAAAAGGCTCACTTTTTTTGTATGATCTTGTATGGTCGCTTTCTTCCTCTTGACATTATCTTTATTTCTGTAATGTGACCACCGATGTGGTGCATAATGTAAGTGACCAGGTGCACTTCTGTGACAATATTTTTTTTTTATATATTTACAGTTCGATCTTTGAGTCAATTTTATTAGTAAATTGTCAAAAGACAAAGAAATTCCCCATGAATATTTTAGTGCAGGTATAAAAAAAAAACTGATTCATGTACATAATCACCCCTTTGGTAGTAATATGGTAATGTATACCATATGATTAAAAAAAAAACACGAATTAATATTTGAATCTGTCTAATCAATAATAATCAAAGTATAACAGCTTGGCTGTCACAGCGTGACGTTGGGTGCCACATTTGACTTGTATGGCGACCACTCATCTAGATCTCTGGTCGTAGGTTGTATTACAAGTTATGAACTGTTTACACAGTTGTCGGCTAGGTATATAAGAAACATAAATGTATAAGAATGTTTTGGAGTAGGAACCACCGAGTTCTATATAAATATTCCTGACGGGTGTCCAAGCCCCAGAAAGGTGCTTCCATGGCATAAGGTGCTTCTTCTACAGAGTAAACTATACAAATCAACTTTCTGTCAATTATTGTACGAATGTCTTTTAGAGTTAAGGGCGTGATCAGAGCCAATTGTGACAAGGGCGTGAGTAAAACTACAATTAATTATATTTAAAAATAATTACAAGAAAGTAAGATAAAAAAGTGAATTTATCGATTGATGGTCTAGCTATTATTTAAAAACAAAATCAAGTCTCTGATGCTTTAACTGCTCAAAGTAGGCAAATATGCATGAACATAAATAAAAAATGATGAGAGCGTCAGATACGTATCTTTTTGAGTTTTTAAAATGAGTTACAGTTATTTTAAAAATAAAAATTACGAGAGTTGTCGTGTAGTTCCTTTCGCTGTTTTATGTAGTACCTCAAGAAACACTTAAAATTCGGACGGAATAACATTTCCCAGGGGCCAGTCGTCAAGTTAAACACGAGATTACGCTTAAAGCTCTAGACGCCTATTTAAATTAAATGGATGCACACTGTCGCAGAGAGCTTTGTTTGCAATTCGCTCCCAATGCATTTTATTGGAGTATGGCCGAAACTATAACAAAAAAAGTAAAATAAAATAACCTTCCGGCCTATAGGTGGACGGGTCTGTGACAGTAAAAGTGTCTCTCGAACGCTTTTTCACGTGTGGCTCCCATCCGCCAAACGCACCATAAGGAACATATTTCCAATCAAATGTAGTTTCTCTTACGACCTTGTCCGAATGTGATCATTTGTCGTCACTCCCTTTATATTTTCGAATAGTTAGAATCTCTTAGTTAACAAGTTCTAAAAGACAAATCGTCGGACTGAAAATTATGTGGCTTTAATGAATTTGTACAAAGTATACAGTTTGTACGACGCAAGAGTATTGTAGCATGTAAATGTGTATTTTTGTACTGAATAAATAATAAAGCATGTTTTGAGTTTCATTAAAAATGATTGCCCACAACTGTTAAGTTTGATTATGTTTTGTTTTGCTAGGATTATGCTCTCACAAATGAAAATGCTTGGGCAATGTTAATGAAATCATCCAACATAAAACTTGCAGTGGGCTATTTTTACAGAACTTTTGAGAAAGGATAAATATTTTTCATTCTTTAGAATGGGTGCGGGTCAGATTGGAGGCATGGCTACTATAGGTGTGTACTTAACAATGTAATTATTACATACATTATTATTTCGCCGGGCAAATACTGACCAAAAGTATCTCCGATTAGTTAATTATTTTCTAATACTATCTAATCTATATTCTAGCAGTGTGCAATAAAACTTTTTTTTATACAAGATTTATTGGGCCCTAGAAACAAGGAGTAGTGTGAATATTTGGATTTTTTAGATGTTTGAGAGAGTTATTCAAACAAGCGGATGCTCTCACCACATATCTATACTAACAATAAATCTGTAAGGGCTGTTCATGGAGTAAGTTGCTTTGTTTTCTAAAATAATTCGTTTGTAGACTTTATGTATGTTACTAAGGGCCGAGTGCACGAAAGGACAAAAAATCAAAATCGACGTCAACGTATGATTAAACACGTCACTTTCTATGGACGGTATAGAAGCAACTCCATGCGGTTCACTAATAGTGATGTGTTTGAACATTGATTAACTCAGCTGTCTCTTCGTGCAATCTGGGCTAAGACTAAATTGATGATTTTTAGAAATCAGTTTTGTATGTTCCGCCATAACTCTTAAACCGATCTTACGAATTCTATGAAACTTACTACACGTACATGTAAATACACGGGACACAGGATAGGCTATAAATATTTCAGTTCTGCTTACGCTAAGATGTGGCTGTCATACAAACTGCGAAGCTCTGCACGGCTAGGCGGGAGAGCGGCGGGGGGGGGGGGGGGGGCGGCGCGGCGTTTACTGTTTCTAATTGTACCGAAGTACGGCTTGGTATTTCCCGCAAATTTAGGACTAATTGGCATCACGCTAAATCGCCAGAGGTGCGACCAATTGAATAAAATACTTATCACTTGAGAACCAATTACTCGATTTAGATGCGTCTACTCAAAACTTATAGGCTAATATAACGCTTCATTATCAGAAGGGTGAGTAGTGAGTGTTAAATTCTTTAATTTTTTTTAAATAGCCACCAAATGTCAACGAAGCTCTAAATGGGAATTATTGGATGTTTCTCATTAAATCATGCAATTTCGGCACGAACGATCTTGATTAAATTTGGTAGATGGATACATTGTCTTGGACAAGTTAGACCCTATTTCGGACCAGCCATGAGAGCTACTTTTTATCAATGAAATAATTTAGCCGACACTAACCCGAGCGGAGCCGGGTACCGCTGCTAGGTATTTAATAACATTAGTTAATGCTGGCGTATCTTCATGTAAGTACAAATATATTTTTTTGGTTTGGCTTGAATGAACTTATTCTTCTGTCCCCTTTTCTGTCATTATCGTAGTCAAGAGTTTGCACCTCACCAATGTATATAATGTTCATATTATACATTTATACACCAATGTATAAATGTATATAATAATGTTCTTTGTGAGCAGTAGTAATCAATCAATCATTGTAAACTAGTTTGTAAGTATCACTGGAAAAAATAATAATACAATGACCAACCTGACCAAGTTTCTTGTCGGCTCTTCTTCGCCAGAAGTAATCGAACCGACAGGAAAAAAAAATTTACGAATCCGAGTGTGTAATATATTAGGTTGGGGAAAAAGTTTCTTCGCATTTTTAAAAAAAATTCAAAACATTTTTTAATATGGTTTATTTACATTTAACTAAAGTATGTAGGTACCATTTTGTTCGATAACTTTTTGCCATCTTGTAGGTAGGGACATGATCCCATTGCTATAGAAATATTGGGACTTCTGATCAATATACCGCGACAAGTGGTTTTGGCAGTCCTCTCGTGATGTTAACCTGACACTGCCTAAAGAATTCTGAAGAGACCTAAACAGGTGGAAATCTGAAGGTGCAAGGTCAGGACTATACGGCGGATGCATTAACACCTCCCAGCCAAACTCTCTTAGTTTTTGCTGAGTGGCTAAAGATGTGTGAGGTCTAGCGTTATCATGATGAAAAACCACACCCCTTCTGTTGATTAATTCCGGCCGCTTTCTCTCAACTTCTTGCTTTAATCTCATCAGTTGTTCGCAGTAGAGTTCAGAATCGATGGTCCTGCCTGGTGGTAACAGCTCATAATGAATAATGCCCTTCCAATCCCACCACACACACAGCATCACCTTGTTGCGAGTTAACCCGGGTTTCGCCACAGTCTGTGAAGCTTGACCGGCCTTTGACCACGACCTTTTTCGCACGTTCTTGTCGTACGTGATCCACTTTTCATCACCAGTTATCAGCTTCTTCAAAAATGGTTCGGTTTCATTACGTCGTAATAAAGAATCACAAATGAGTACACGGTTCATTAGGTTTCTTTCAGTGAGCTCGTGAGGTACCCAAATATCGAGCTTTTTTGTGTACCCAGTTTTTTTCAAATGCGCCAAAACTGTTTTGTGGTCAATTCCTAGTTCTTCAGCTACGTCGTAACTACTGATATGCCGATCTTGCTCCACTTTTTCAAAAATGGCATCCATTTTATCCGTAATAGGGCGACCAGAGCGACGTGCATCTTTGACATCAAAATTTCCGGATTGAAAACGCTTAAGGCGCTAGGACTAGCCAACTACTCGCGCCATACAAATGCACTTTATAACAAATGTAATAATATGTAGTGAAACGCTTCAGCAAATCCAAATAGAACTCCAGACTGATAATGGATTGTTAATATTTTTTTATTCCATCATTTATTTAAATAATAATAAAAATAAAAAAGTTGATTTTTCTAATTAGAAATCTGAAAGTAATTCGATTTCTAGACATAAGCAAAAACAGCATATATGCATAAACAAAAAATTCCATTTGCTTTTAGATTTCTACATTTAGTCAAAAAAGTTCGGAAATGGACACCGTTTCCGCAATGTATTTTGTATAGAAAAAGGAAACATACATTAACGAAAATAATTCAATTCCTAGACAAGGAATCATATATTGTAAGAATGACACTTATAATCGTCAGACTTAGTTAGTTAACTTGGGGTGCCTCGTCTAACTTTGCGATTTGGCTAGTACCAGGCCCTTAAACCAAATTTGTGCTACTCTCACAGACACTGCACTAGGTCCATAAACATCGCAAATTTTTTTCGCGGCTTGCGTTGCATTTTTACCTTTTTTGTAGTAAAATTTTAAAATGTATCGAATTTCTTCATTAGATTCACTCATTTTGACAGTACGAAAAACAAATGAGAATCACACATTTTCCTAATTTGAATTTGGAATTATGTTCTTTAAAATTTAAACTTTCAATGATACCAAAACCAGCCAGATACAAATAGTATAGCCAAAGAGATTTTATTACAAGTTCATACATACTATAATGCGAAAAGACTTTTTCCCCGACCTATTACATCTAATGGAGGAAATAAACAAACTGAAACTGAAACTGAATATCGCTCAACGCACTACAGGCAGGGAATGCACACATACACTGTCAACATTCCTCGAATTAGAGCCAATCGATCATATAAGTCCCTTATTTAGATGGTCAGTAAAATGTGGTTTTTTTTAATCAAAATCCGGTATGCTGTGCTGAGATGGTGCTCTCAAAAGCCAAATCTACCTCGCCTCGCGAAACATCATACCACCACGGTACCAAACCCATGGATTTGCGGACTATTGCTTTTTCAGATTACGTGTGAAGACTCCCAGCTCATAGGTTATAATACCTCCGGCAGGTAGTGCAATTTCCTCCAATGTACAACCTGCTTATGTCCGGGCTATTTGTACTAGAACGTTCGCGTCCGACTCGATCAATTTTGCACTAATCAGAAGTGGACGTTACCGCTAGTTCGAGTTATGTCATTATGAGATATGTTTGTGATTGGTTGAGACCCACACCAGCGGGTATACAAACATGGTTGTCGTTGTACTTGCTCGCCACGCGCGCCCAGTTAATTGCTCCATGAATGGTTCCAGTACCCGAAGTCCCAGTTGTCACCTAAATTGGCGTTACGGCAAACCGATCGACTGGCGTTTTCAAATGTATGGAGAAATTGAAGAGCGCGCGCAGTGGGCGTTAAGCGAACTACCATTTGCGAGTCCGAGTTTGATTTGACATACGTCGACGTTGCCGTTTACGTCGACTCCGCGTTTTCATACAAATCGGAAGTCCGAGTTTGACTTTGACAGCTCGTAGAAGTAAAACCACAGAATATCTTGTAAAAACCAATTTAGGTGAGAACTGAGACTAAACCATGTCGCCGGAGATTGCTGGATGTTGTCGTGACGACGAAATCGACAGAGTTTTTTTATGCAACCTGACATGGATGGCTAATACCACACAATTACCGTTAGGATATTAGTCCAATACACCACATTCCCGCAGGAATTAGGTGTCATGCCAGGACCTTCCCTTTATGAGCACGGCCACATTGGACTGGATGGAAAACACGAACAATTTCTCATTGCCGCTTCGACTATCTTTTCATTCAATGCGATGGACGGGCCTAACACCTACCACTTAGTAGGGGAAGGGGACGTACAGTTTTACATGGGTTCCGAACCATGGATCAGCTCACATTCGTAAACAAATGGACTTATCCCACTCAGAAGGACAAAGAAAGTGTTGCATGCGAGGATTTGAGCCCAGACCTCTGGTGTGCTCGGCAAGTCCACGCGCCACTATTGCTGGATTGCTGCAAGCTGAGCAACTTTAGTTGCCCGTGTATGGGTACCTTTAGGGTTTCCTTCGAATGCATCCGCGTCTCCCAGCGCAGCGCATCGCCTGTTTCTGGCAACGAAACGTCTACAAACTAGTAGATATCTATCCTTTAAAATTTAGGTGAGCGATCGCTCATGCCCGGAGTGACGCTCGCAGGACGACGTGGGCTCCGTGGTCGTGTGCGGCGGGCACCTGCGCGGCCTGCAGGCCTCGCGCGCCGTCAACCGCCGCTGCGGGCACGGCTACGTGGACCTGCAGCCGCACGGCAAGTTCCTCAAGTGCGGCGTCGACGAAGCGAGAGACATCACATGCGTCAACTGCCACGTGCGAATAGAGGACGACAAAGGAAATGTTGGAAATTAAAATATGATTATTGGTTGAGTGCGCATTGTCAATAAAACTTATATAGCACTTTTTATTTTTATTTATTTACTCTTTAATACAAACATGGAAAGGGCGAGCTTACTTTGTTGTTAAAAAGACAGGATCTTACAATTAACCCTACCTAAACAGAATGTTTACAAATTGGAGTAGTAGAAATTAAACAAAAAAAAGTAAAGTTTCTTAAAAAGGTTTAAAAAACGAGACCATATATAAAATACTTACAAACATAAATCATACACACTCACACAACTACAGTTACATAAAACAAAAATTTTAATATGTAATTGTTTATTGTACACCTCTTAACAGTCACAACAGGCGGGCGTAATGTTGAATCTTCGGTCTCAATACCAGGTCAAGTGTGGCAATGATACTTCGCCCATTCGGATTAATTATTTATTATTTGTCCAAGGTCACCCCTCGTCCCTTGGAGCCAACGAGCACGACCGGGCAGGAGTGGCAACCGAAACTCGTTCGCGATAAAATGTACCACGAGGGGAGTAGTAGCGAAAGGTTGTCCACAGGGAGGTGTTCTTTCACCCCTGCTTTGGAATATCGTGGTTGACAGCTTTATCACGAATGAAAAGGGACATAAGACTGTAGGTTATGCAGACGATATCACGATTCTGATTAGTTTCATATTGGAAAAAGGATGAACAAAGAATGGCCTCTCTGTGGCGCGAAAAAATGCCTCCTACTAACACAGTGTTTAAGATTATACCTACATACATTTATTTGCCGCTTCATCTGCGTTCAACTACAGTTAGATAGATTCTTGGCTACGCCGCCATTTTGATGAGTTTCGATCTTCGATGCTCGCTACTCGGAGCACTTGGGAAGGTCTCACAATGTTTCTTTATCTTCTAGCCTATTCAAGTGTTAATATCTACGAAAAACCTTAACAGATCGATACAGAGATGCGCTCCGAGCTCGCCTGAGCTCACCGGAGCTCGCCTGAGCTCGCCTAAACTCACCTGAGCTCGCCTGAGCTCGCCTGAGCTCGCCTGAGCTCGCCTGAGCTCGCCTGAGCTCACCTGAGCTCGCCTGAGCTCACCTGAGCTCGCCTGAGCTCACCTGAGCTCACCGGAGCTCGACGCGCAGCTGGTGGCCGCGCACCGGGAACAGCAGCATCTCGACCTTGAGCGGGCCCACGTCGTGCGCGCGCAGCCGGTACGCGCGCACCACGCCCGACACCACGCTCTTCATTATCAGCATACCGAAGTTGCGTCCTGCGGGCAGAGTACACCTTCATTTCATTTCATTTAACTACACTTAGTTCCATTGTAAACCACTTGGCTGCCACAGTTGAGTTTCGCGGTCATATTGACTGACGTATAATATGACCACGAAACACAACTGTGGTAAGTCAAGTGCTAAACCACTTGGCTTACCACAGTTGTGTCTCGTGTCATATTGGCTGACGTATAATATGACCACGAAACACAACTGTGGTAAGTCAAGTGATAAACCACTTGGCTTACCACAGTTGATATCCTGCCTGAACACCAATAGGTGAAAATAAAAAACAAGTGATTATATAGATAGATTTTTATATATATACATTTCTGGCATGTCACCCAATTACAGGTGTACACAAAATTTTTCAAACCGTATAATTTTGAAGGACTATTAATAATATATAAAACTGAAAAATACTAGTACATTGATCACTATACAAATATTTCATTTCATTACATAATTTAGGCTGGAGTGCAAAAACTCCGGTTAATTACATTCCGATCCAACTACAACCAAACCGCTGTCAAATCTCTGATCAAGCGAAAATCGGCGTGCATTACTCGGTAATGACGTCACAATCTGATACCACTCGATTCTACGTGGTTAAACATAAATATGGCGTTAACTGCTGATTTGTATCAATATCAGCGGAGACCAGCATATTTTTTTTGTATTTCGGATTCAACGGCGGGAAAAATACCTAATATTTTAGTGCAATTTCGCGTAATTGACCGTGTATGATTAGTATTGTAATTAAAATCGGTTTTGTCGACTGGCCACTTAGAGCCTTTTTCACCTGATGCTGATTAGCTTAATCGCCACAAATTAAGGGCTTTTCTTAGCAGCTTGCAATCAATACCAGTACAAGATAATCAGCACTTTAGTAATAAAGGCCCTTTAAGTGTCGATCAAACTAATCAGCCATTGGTGAAAAACAGGATTAGTTAGTTGGTAGTTGTGCACACCAAATTTCCTTTTGACAGCTACTCGTGGTTAAATTTGATTTTAACTTTTTTATCAACCGTAATGTCGTGCACTCCAGCCTTAGTGTACAAAACGCTCACCGATACAGTTCCTAGTGCCGTGGCTGAACGGTATGAAGGCTGCGGGGTGGCGCGGCTCCAGGAAGCGGTCGGGGCGGAACAGCCTCGCGTCGGCTCCCCACGTCGCCTCCGAGCGGTGCATCGCCCACGCGCCCACCACGAGCCCAGTACCAGCCGGCACCGTGCACCCCGCTGCCACAACATATGGAATCCTTCTGGGCCTTCTCGGCTAAGCCCCGTCACTCACACGTTCAAAGACGTCACATTTAGTGAACCGCATGGAGTTCCTTCCATACTGTCCATAGAAAGTGACCTGTTTAATCAGACGTTGACGTTGATTTTGATGTTTTGTTCTTTTGTGCACTCACTTTTTTTCACGTCTTTCTCTTTCAGAGTTCGATAAGTGCATTTCGTCACGGATGCGAGCTGCTCCATGGTTCGGAATCCATGTAAAACTGTAGGTCCCCTTCCCCTACTAGGTGGTAGGGTTTAAGCCCGCCCGGGTTGGTACCATCGCATTGGATGAAAAGATGGTCGAAGCGGCAATGAGAAAATGTCCGTGTTTTCCATCCAGTTCAATGTAGCCGTGCTCATAAAGGGAAGGTCTTGGCATGGCACCTAATTCCTTCGGGAATGTGGTGTATTGGGCTAATATCATAACGGTAGTTGTGTGGTATTAGCCATCCATGTCAGGTCGCATAAAAAAATAAAAAACTCGGCCCTAATGTACAAGATCGCAACTGCTGCTGGGTTTAGGACTGTTTTACGTTAAGCACAGATTGCATGAAGAGACGGCTGAGTTAATCAATGTTCAATCACGACACTTTTAGTGAACCGCATGCAGTTCCTTCCATACTGTGCATACAAAGTGACGTGTTTAATCATACGTTGACATTGATTTAGTTTGTTAGTCCTTTCGTGCACTCGGCCCTAAATCTACGGATCAACTTTGTTCTATCTAACAAGGTTATATGAATCTTAATTTTGGTTATTACAAGGTCACATCGGTCGTCTTGCAAGGTTAATTTTTCGGCTTTAATTTGGTTTTCCTTACAAGTCTCTATCGGCGGTTTGATCTCGGACCGTCTTAAAAGGTTCCATCCGCGGCTTGATTTTAGTCGGTTTAACAAGGTTCTATTCACGACGTGACTTTGGTTGGTCTGGTAAGGTTCTATCTACGGCTTGATTTTTTTTTTTCACCTTAGAAGGTTATGTCTGCTGCCTTATTTTTAGTTCTACGTGAAAGGATTTATCCTGATGTGATAAGGAGCTTAATTTCGTTCAGTCTTACAAGGTTCTATCGCGGGTAAATTATTTATGTTCATCTGAGAAAGTTCCATCTGCGACTTGGGTCAAGTTAGTCTGACAAGGATTTATCTGCAGCTTAACTGTGGTTGGTCTGAAAAAGTTCTATCTTTCTGGATTTTTTGGTTCGTCTAAGAAATGATCTGCTTCTTGATTTTGGTCCGGCTTAAAGACTTCTATCAATTTGAGGGATTTCCGTTCATCTTAGAAAGTTCTATCTACGGTTTCACTCTCTGGTTCATCGTGAAAAGTTCTATCTCCGTCTCGGCTTTGGTTGGTCTCACGTGGTTCCATCAGAGGCGTCATTTTTAAATTCGAATGTAGTAACTGTTTTCAGCTGTAAGATTTATCTTAAATGTGTCTGTCCGCATGTCTTCTGGCGCAGTCGGGTACTCACACAACTGGATGTCGCGGTCGGCGGTGCGCGCCACGATAGGCACGACCGTGTACAGGCGCATGCTCTCCTTCAGCACGCGCTCCAGGTACGGCATGCGCTGCAGCTCGTCCTTGTCCGCCGCGCGCAGCGACTCCCCAAATATATCCTTTTGTCTGCAACATCCAACAGTTAGCCGGGTTTTCACCAAGTGCTGATTTGTTTTAATCTACACTTTAAGGGCCTTCATTACTGAAGTGCTGATTATTATCAATTGCAAGATGGTAATAATGGCCCTTTAATGTGAGGATTAAGCTAATCAGGACTTGGTGGAAGATACCCTTAGTCGTGTAATCACTAATCATATTATTTGAGGCTAAATAACTATAGCGGTGTTAAATGCAAAAAATATTTTGTATTAAAGTTTTCTGGACATGAGTATAAAGCAGAATTCGAACCTGCGACAGTATCAGGTATCGGTAATGTCATATCCATTACTTAGGATACAAGTTTGTCTAAACCGTCGCAAATAAAAATTTACTCTTAAATAATTTCTAGTCTAAAAATTCAAGTGACAGTTTGGTAGGCTCTATTCGATAGTAATAAAGTTGGACAAAACGACTCACTCGGCCAGGACTCGCTCCTGCGCGTCCTGGTGTATGCCGAGCAGCACGAGGGTGTAGGAGATGACGAGCGCGGTGGTGTCGTTGCCGGCGATGGTGATGGAGTCGATGTGCTCGCGCAGCTGCTCGTCCGTGAACTCTATCTCCCGCTCGAACAGCATGTCGAGCACGACCCGGAACTTGCCTGCCAAATTGATACCGATCGTGGGACAAACGCGACGGATAACACTGGGCCCCCTACTACAAACCCTATCGAGTAGGCGCCTTTCAAACGCATACAATATTTTTGACAGGCGATATCGCCTCCTCGATGGCGCCTACTCGACAGGGTTTGTCGTAGGGGCCATTGAAGATTTATTTGACGATGTGAAGCTACCTACACTCCTCTTGTTTCTGAAGTCTGCTGTAATCTAATAATACTTTAGGTACGGATAATGTGGCGATCAAGGTTCGCCCCGTAAAAGCTGTATCGTCATCATATAAAAGGCAGAACAGGCCCGATTCATTGGGAAGTGGCGAAATCTTTGTATTGTGCAAAAACACAAGATAATCTAAAGAAGTTTCGCTATGATTAAACCTTAGAAGCCAGTCCTGAACGATGCCCGGATAGCGAATTTGGTCAACCTCATCAAGTAACCACCGATTTGACATGAGTATGTGATGCGATTTCTTTTCCTTGTAAAGGTTATATGTCTCCATGTAATATTTAGTTACATTGAGGACTATATTATCATTGATTCTTAAGGCTGACTCAAGTCATCGCGCATTTCGCTAGCATCATGAATAGTTTATTAACAGTCCGAATAGTATAAGACCCAAGCGTGATCCATGGTGGACACCAGAACAGGCATTTATTTAATTAATTGCTTAATTAATTAACCGAGCATAACTTCGAAACATTGCACGAAAATGTATGCTTCCACACATTTTTGACCCACAACTAGTTTTTGGTTTGATTTAATAAAATGGTAATCATGTCAAAACCGGAGGAATATATACGATTAAGGAAAATTAGGTATGACCCACTCACTAGGCTTGGAATCAGCTACGGGACATTTCTTCCTCGTCTCGTACTCGATGCGTCGCTTTTTGACGACCTGCAAAATATAGTTATTCTGGTTTAGATCCTCACAGATTATGAAATTAGTAACCAGAACATTCATCACTATTGGCTAGATAACTCTAACTTCCAAATAGTCTGCTCTTCCATGATGCTAAAGGAGAGAAGCTTACATGGCTCCGTTTGTTTCGTTTTTTAGGGTTCCGTTCCCAAAGGGTGCTAACGGAACCCTATTACTAAGCCTCCGCTGTCCGTCCGTCCGTCTGTCACAGGGCTGTATCTCATGAACCATAATAGGTACGCAGCTGAAATTTTCACAAAGTGTGTATTTATTTTGCCGCTATAACAACAAATAGGTAAAATTTAAAAATAATAAAAATTTAAGGGCCCCCATACAAAAAGTTTCGTACGATGGTACGGAACCCTTCGTGAGTTAGTCCGACTCTTACTTGGCCGGTTTTTCAGGTTGCTAAAGGAGAGAAGCTTACATGGCTCAGTTTGTTTCGATTTTTAGGGTTCCGTTCCCATAGGGTGCCAAGGGAACCCTATTACTAAGCCCCCGCTGTCCGTCCGTCCGTCTTTCACAGGGCTGTATCTCATGAACCGTAATAGGTAGGCAGCTGAAATTTTCACATAGTATGTATTTATTTTGGTGCAATAACAACAAAGGTAAAATTTAAAAATAATAAAAATGAAAGGAAGCCTTCACTTAAAACGTGATTTTTTGTGTTAAATCTTGTACGATAATACGGAACCCTTCGTGTACGAGTCAGACTCGAACTTGGTTGTTTTTTAAATGTCAGTTATGCTTGTTATCCTTGAAACGAGAAATAACTGCACGTTAGCTTTCACCAAACACACCAAACTCGAATTCGAACCGAAGGCATATAAATGGCGTATGAATCCTGGTTAGGCGTTCACATGCAGAGATTTATTTATTTATTTATTTATAAGGATTCACTTACACAGTAATATGTTAGAACATGTAAAAATAAAATAACAAAAAGATACATAGTATGGACACACACTCTGCAACTAGTGAACACAACATGCGATTTATAATGTTGCAGCAGTGAGTGAAACGTAGATTAATAAAAGATTACCAAGATATGTGTATGAACAGATTAAAAATATTAAACACCGCATACAGAGTATACACACAATAAATAGTGAACACAACATGAAAAATTAAATTAAAACGAGCATTTTATGTCCATGAACCATTAGGGTGAAAAGGTTCCAAAATAAAGCTTACCTACCTACATTAATATTATCTCGTTCTCTATTATGGATTCGGGGAAATGGATCTAACAAAAGTGTCTTCCGTTAGTTTCAGGTGGCTCAGCTTTAGCTAAGTCGATTTCAGTTCTATTCATGACGATGCCCATCCCGCTCATCTCCCCATACAAAAGGGGAAAGAAGATCACGCGCATATTTCTTGTCAGAGATGCAAAACTTTGCTCAAAATAGCTTTATTTGATCGAACTAGATGTCTGATGACCATTGGCATTGTAAAATAATGTTTGGTTTCTAAGTTATAAGGTCCGAAAGTTCGATTTTTTTGCGGGTTTTATACAATAACTTTGGAGGTGGATTACGCAATGATAAAGTAAGAACATCTTAAAAAGATTAGTCATCAGACATAGGTTTTTTAATCAAGATTTATAAACTATTTGGTTTTTGTTAGATTTTTAACTACAGCGGTCGTGGTTTACTTTTAGCTATAAGTCGTTTTGTAATTAAAATTTTCGTAAATCTTACCAAATCATACACTATGCACATTTTCTTTTTTGTGGACATTTTGCATCTTCCTCATCACGGAGACTGTCTTATTCTTTGAAACAGAGAAGGTCCCAGAGCGCAACAGCACGGTTTTGGTACCGTGCCCGCGATTGAGTTCGTCCCGCCGGGTTGGGCCGCCTTAAGGGGGTGTGTGCGTCCATGTAGATGGCGCCATAGTAGTTCGTCGCTGTTTTTGCTATAACTCCCCAAAAATAGAAAGTTTCTAGCTATAACATTAGTAGCGTTTGATTTCACACAACACTATGTAGAAAACCTGCCAAGTGCGAGTCGAATTCGCACACGAAGGGTTCCGTACCATCGTACAAGATTGAACACATATTACCGATATTTATTTGTTGTTATAGCGGCAAAATAAATACACACTTTGCGAAATTGTTAGCTGCTTATCTATTACGGTTCATGAGATACAGCCCTGTGACAGACGGACGGATGGACGGACGGACGGACGGACAGTGGAGGCTTAGTAATAGGGTTCCGTTTTCACCCTTTAGGTACGGAACCCTAAAAAGGCTATCATTTGTGATATTATTATGAGACAAAGTGCAAAAAGTTGCTAATTATAAATGGCAACTTTTTGCACACATCCTCAGAATAATCTCGATTACACCTAATTTTATGTAATTGGTTAATGTGATTACGCACATAACCGAATAATGTGCTCGCCACCAAAGTTATAGTTTGTTACTTCCTATGATGAAGGAGTTATATCAGAAAAAGCTAAGAACGACTGTGGCGCCATCCCCTCAAAACCAGCTGATTAAGATCGGTAACGTGCCAGCGGTTGATTGACCAAAATGTGATTGTAAATCTCACCTCATCGGTGAACTTGTGCGTGAGCTCGATGTTTTCTCTCTGCTGTTTCGCGTAGCTGGTGAGGTTGAAGAGGCAGTCGGGCTGCAGCCACACCTTGAAGAGGCGCATGTTCAGGATTGACATGACGGTGTGGCGCGCCTTCAGGTACGGCGTGTCGGGGGAGCTCTGCACGTCCATCCGCTCACCCATAGCCGTCTCTGAAGGTGCCCACCACTTTAATATGATCTGCTGTCTCTAATCTCATAGGAAGTTGCGATATGTATGTATAATTGACCGTGACGCAAGGACACATTAATTAAAGAAAAAGAACTACATTACGAATATACTGCGCAGCGTTGCCGATTACAACGTGGATTGCCCAATTCCCCGAAAAATCCCCACTTGCATTCTCCAAAATTTTCCTCACGAGACCTGAAATTCCCCGCAGTTCGGGGAATCGGTGAGCGATCGGCAACGCTGATACTGCGCAAGCGACTTATACTTGCGTAATACGAAAAATTATATCTACTCATAGGTAGTGTCCACACAAAAACTTCAGTGCTCCCATCTGTGGTCATCCCTGCGACATACGTGGCCTGCCCACTGGCACTTGAGTTTAGCAACCCTATGCATAGCTTCAGTGACGAGTGAGAAGCTTCGGCAAACCGCCAGCACGCTGGTCAGACGATATACGTCAGACAGCAGGTGACAACTGGCGAAGAAAAACAGGTGACAGAACAACTTGGTGAAGTCTGGGGGAGGCCTACGTCCAGCAGTAGACAGCAAAAGGCTGAAGAAGAAGCAGTTGTCCTTAATCTCGAGGAGTCCTCAATCAACTGAGTGTATCTTTCATCGCCTCTTTGATTTAATAAACAATATGGTTAAAACATTTGTACTTCAAAAGGAGATTTGTTAGCCTGTTAGTGTGAAATGCGGGGCCATTTACGCTACCTACGCTATTTTCATTATAGAAACTCCTGTAACGCGTGAAATCATGTGAATTCAGAATCACTGTTGACCGTGACAAAAATACCGTGACCGTGCATGCATTTTATGTTTTCACCAACAATAGTCACGAGATAGTTATCCATGGAGATTGTGGGGTGTGGGTTAGCATGTGTATGCCAAGGGAAAAAGATAATTGGTGGTTCGGAATCCACGTTAAATTGTAATTCCTCTTCCTCGATTACGAGGTGGATAGGTAAACACAATCGTATTGGATATACAAGGGATATTTTGTCCGCGCTCTTCATCCAGTTAAATGTAGTCGTGCAATTTATTGAAGGTCCTGGCACGTCATGTGGTGTGATGGGCTAGTATCATGGCAGTAAGTGTGATATTAGCAATCTATGTCCAGTTCCATCGAATATGTTGGGAAGGTGAGGTTTAATTCCCTGCGATTGCATGGTTCCTAATATACTGCCATGTACAAATATTACATGTCGGAGCGAAGTTGCAGTTACGCTACCTTTTAGTTCCATAAAGTATTGTTTTGATTGTTTATCGTTGATCTTGCAAAGCATCGCCATCTATCGGCAGAGTTGGAAACGTCAAGTCGTTCTACTTGGGTGAGGTCGTTACAGGGGTTGGCGAAACAGCCATTAGGGGCGCTGTTAGTACATGTCTGGTGGGCGAGCGAGTGAGCAGGAGATAGGACACTTTTGGGTTGAGTGGTCGGTCGGGGCGCCACGCGGTAACAAACTCGCCGCGTTTACCAATTGAATCCGCTTAAATCACTGTAATCCTGTGTTAACCTGGACTATTATCGATTGTTAGTGAATAATAAACCAACAGAGATCACATTCTGACTATTAATTTGGGTTTTACATCATGAGGGACCACTCTGATAGCGAGCCGCCCTTCACCAGACGTCGTCATATAAATTGTTCTTTAACAATTGAGAAGCGAAGGCTACTTCCACGGAAAGCTGTGCTTCTACCTTCGGCGATCTCGACTGTTAGTACAAACGTGACAAGGTTGAGTGGAAAATCATGCAAGCATTACTTAAAATATTGACTCGTGTCAATTAGTAAACCGGGTCAGTTGCTGACACCGTGTGGTAGGTGCGGTGGACACGGCGTCACGCATCACGGGATACATACGTCTCGGGTCAACAAAGGTGAATCAACGAAACTCCACCGGGCTAGCCGTTGAACTGACTCGCAGCCGCCATTCATCCAACAGGGGCATCCGACAATCCAACACGGGGTTCAAGTACGGCCTAGTACTGCTCCACCACAGTGCGCACCGCTCACCGTACACGATGTCGAGCGTGCACGCGGTGATGTAGGTGAGCACGTCGAAGGACTCGCGGCCGGCGCGCTCCGCCAGCCGCCGCACGAGCAGCGCCGCCTGCGCGCCCAGCACGCCGACGTACTCCTCGACCACGCGGTTGCCGAACACGGGCAGCAGAACCTTCCGGTGCAGCTTCCATAGGCCCACTGCGTATGCAACAAAAAGATACATACCTTTTTATTTATTTACATAATGTTAGTTTGTTTTTAAAATTATGGAGATGTCACCCAATGTATGGATTGTATTTTTAACCGACTTCAAAAAAGGAGGAGGTTATCAATTCGTCTGTATGTTTTTTTTTGTTTTTTTTTTTTATGTTTGTTACCTCATAACTTTTGCCTGGGTGAACCGATTTTGATGATTATTTTTTTAAATGATAGCTAGTGCTTCCCAAGTGGTCCCATTTTAATTTGGTTAAGTTCTGAAAATGATATCCATGAGAAAATCATAAAAGTCTTAAATTTGTATTAAGATGTGTGCGACAAATGGACGAATAACTCAATATAACGCCAACCGATTTCGGTGATTCTTTTTTTATTGGAAAGGACGTGTACAAATTAGTAAGTTTATTTCAGATTCACTAAAAATAAACAAATAAAAAAACAAATTTAACAAAAAAAATAACCGACTTCAAAGGAAAAGCACTAAAAAGTAAAAAAATATTTTCATTTTTGTAGTTACGATTTCTGTAATTTTTTGAGTCGGTGTCAGCCAAGGTTAGGTTAGGTTAGGTTAGGTTAGGTTAGGTTAGGTTAGGTTCTCTTGATTGGCGCAGCGCGTGCCCGGCTGACGCCGACTCAAAAAATAACAGAAATCGTAACTACAAAAATGTAAATGATTTTTTACTTTTTAGTGCTTTTCCTTTGAAGTCGGTTATTTTTTTTGTTAAATTTGTTTTTGCTTTCTATTCTTCGTGAATATCTAGAAAATGAACTCTAACCGAGACTCTAACTTACGCATACCTCGCACAACCGCGCGGATACCTCCCTTCTGCATTAATAAATTCATACAAGAGGAAAAGAAGATAAAGTGTTATGTGATCTTAACCAGCCACTCCGCCATATGGACCAATTGTGCATATAATTTTAAGATGGTTATACTAGCCAATGCGAATGGTTTGATTGCGTTAAGTTACTGATCTCTATGTAATGAGAACGTGAAAAAAAAACATGTATAATTCCAGTTACTACCAAAACAGAAAGAAAAATGTTACAGATTTTATACATGGAAAAAAAATTTGAAGTCAGGTCTCAAATATATTATTTTTTAAGTTTGTTATATAAATTAACTAATATTTATTTTAATACCATTTCAAACATCTTAACATTATCTAACCATTCAGCGAAGAACATGTTTAATTTTTCCCAATTTCTTTATCGAAACAATAAAAAAAACGGTTTCACGCGTTATCCGGGTTGGTCACATTAAGAAAGAATTATTTCGAGCTGCTCTAACTAAGCGACGTCGGGCTCTGGCTATCTCGTTTTAATCGCAAAAATTGGTCCAAAATGTTTAGGTATGAGGATGCTCTTAAGGGAAGCTGGTCTCACGTCGTATTCCAGACAGCACAAATATAGCTAACGCGCGCGACCGGCAAAAAAGTTGGTCTCAACTGTACATCTCTAGTGTGCCGATTGGTTGTCTTCAGACTGCAAGTTCATGTTTTGACGCACGTTCTGCAATCAAGCTATTCCTAAACGCCAAGCAAATTCTTGCTAAGGCAGAATTATTTTTTTATTTATTCTGTGGCGGAGGCACGCTCGATTTACTGTTTGCTCGAGTCTGCAAGCCTTGAGGCTTGGAGGCTTGTTAGAAGGCCTTTTAGCTGTGGTGACAGTTATAATAATATCTGACAATGTGGGCGTTAATTAAAACCACGTATTCTAGGCATAAAAATTAAAAACTTTCGTTCTGCGAAAATAAAAAAATATATATTCTTACTCCATACCCCGTGGGAAAGAAATTTTTTCACCAACTTGTAGGGAAAAATATTTTAATTTTATGCCTGGAATACGTGGAGTAATAGAAAAAACTTTACGAGTTTCTTTGCGGGTTCTTCTTTATCCTCGAATCAGCGGATCAATAAGTTTTTGACGTAACTTAGTGTTAACTGTACTTAAAATTACCAAAATATTTTAAATATTTTTTTTTCTCACCAAAAGGAATAGATTCAGAGATGTATATAAAATTTGTCTATCTAATTTATCTAAAATTTTCCATGTAATATCCATGTTCTGCGCCGTCTGTACTATGGGTATTTCGAACATCTATGGCCGAGACGAACGACGCAGACGAGAATTGTCAATATGTACCCAGAGACGGCGAGATGCTCATCTGTTCGTGGCAAATAAACGACAGACGACCGTAAACATGGTGGGCACTGAGCCACAATACCTAAGACAGTATAGGACAGACTGACTACTCAAACTTCATACTCAAACATTTACGATTCTCCGGAATTTAAATATTGTTTTATTATATTTTAAAAGTTATATAGAGTAAAAATAATAGAATTATAGTAATGCGAGAGTGCCTCTACATCTAGGATCGATATACTGATTCATGCGTGATATGAAAGGAAATCCTAGTAGCAAGTTGAATGAGTTACAAGGAATGCAAGATTAATGACGCAAGGCCACAATCAAAGAACGTCTTTAAACTTTAGTGTACACTAGGTCCATCTATAGACAGCTCTTTATCTCACTTGATTCACTGTTCATCATAATCAGCCTCGGTGGCCCAGTGGCGCGACACTTCGGCGATCGCTCTCCGAAGTTAAGCAACGCTGGGTCCGGTCTGGTCTTGGATGGGTGACCATTCGACCGTTGAGAGAGGCTGGCCGTGGTTCGGATTCCACGTTAAGCTGTAGGTCCCCTTCCTTACTTACTAGGTGGTAGGGTTTATCCCGCCCGGGTTGGTACCATCGCATTGGATGAACGATGGTCGAAGCGGCAATGAAAATTGTCCGTGTTTTCCATCCAGTTCAATGTAGCCGTGCAATAGAAGGTCCTGGCATGGCACCTAGTTCCCATGTGGTGTGTTGGGCTAATACCATGACAGAACTTGTGGTATTAGCCATCCATGTCGTCACATAAAAAAAAATAAAAATAATTTGTACATGTATGAACTCACCGGGAGCCAAGAAGAGTCCGTTGCCGAGCCACGGGTGCGGGAAGTAGTACTCCAGATACATCTAAAAACAGTTCTTCATTCCACTTGATTCACTATTGATCATAATTTGTAGATGACTGCACTCACCGGGAGCCACGAAAAGTCCGTTGGCGAGCCACGGATGCAGGAAGCGGTAGTCCAGGAACATCTAAAGGCAGCTCTTAATTCCGCTTGATTCACTATTGATCATAATTTGAAGATGACTGCACTCACCGGGAGCCACGAAAAGTCCGTTGGCGAACCACGGATGCAGGAAGCGGTAGTCCAGGAACATCTAAAGGCAGCTCTTAATTCCGCTTGATTCACTATTGATCATAATTTGAAGATGACTGCACTCACCGGGAGCCACGAAAAGTCCGTTGGCGAACCACGGATGCAGGAAGCGGTAGTCCAGGAACATCTAAAGGCAGCTCTTAATTCAGCTTGATTCACTATTGATCATAATTTGAAGATGAAATGAACTCACCGGGTGCCACGAAGAGTCCGGTGCCGAGCCACGGGTGCGGGAAGTAGTACTCCAGATACATCTAAAAACAGTTCTTCATTCCTCCTGATTCACTATTGATCATAATTTGTAGATGACTGCACTCACCGGGAGCCACGAAAAGTCCGTTGGCGAACCAAGGATGCAGGAAGCGGTAGTCCAGGAACATCTAAAGGCAGCTCTTAATTCCGCTTGATTCACTATTGATCATAATTTGAAGATGAATGAACTCACCGGGTGCCACGAAGAGTCCGTTGCCGAGCCACGGATGCAGAAAGCGGTACACCAGGTCCTTCTGAAGGCAGGTCTCTAGCACCGTGGCCGCGTCTTCTGGGTTGGCGACCGCTGAAACAATACTTACTATGTATTTACTGTCAAAACTTTGCTTTCTTGCATAACGATTCCGTTTTGCGTTGTCAACCTAAATATGATGTAATGTTGATAATTGAGAATTGTTTTGATGGAGAATGGTTGGTAAATCGAAACAGACTGCTTGTTTGTTTACAGAGATTGTCTACAAAATGTTTATATTTGATGTCGAGCCAATGCGACTAGACTGACTAAACGTTTTTCGCAGAGTGAAGTACGTTACATGCGTAATTGAAGAGCATGCATTAAAAGATGAATGTATATTTGTGATGTAATGGTGTACTATATACACAAATATATACATTCATGCCAGTAACACGTCATCCAGTTGATCTACTGAAGACGTGTCGGAAGGCCTCCTAAATTGAACACTGTTTACTCATAAAATACATTATTTATTTTTTTATTTTGCATATTTTTATCGTGCCGTTTGGTACATAGGATTTAAGAAAAAAAATCTTAACAAACAGTTTGAGGTTTTTAAATGTAACTGGGCATGGTTTGCATTTGTGACGAAATACACTTCAAGAAAAAAGAAATGGTATATGAAAGTAGCGGGGATCGAATCCATGTGCTCGTAGTTTAGATCCTTAGTTCCGATCCGCTCAGATTCATGAGGAGGTGGATTCGAACCTGCAAGCTGCTGATTGAATGCCTATCCGGGAAATGACGTCAAACAACGAATTTGGAAATCAACCTATTGTTCAACCAAACAAAATTATACCCCCTTCACATCCGAGCTGACTTTGGTGTCTGAAGACGAAATCCACTTTGGTGACGACAGCAGTTAGATTGTTATCGTTAGCGTCATATGTTTAGCGTCAGATTAAACCATTTAGTACAATGGTTATTAAACTTTTTCGGAGCCTTTCGGATGGCAAAAATTTTTCGGAGCCCTTAAATAATAAAAAATGGCTTATGTGTACTTTAAAAAAATAATCCTGTTACAAAATAATGAAATGTCTAATAGGAGGAATGAAACCGTTTACCTGATTGTACGTCAGCTTGAAGCTTTTAGATAATTTTTGAACTTTATGTTGAAAAATTTATATGGACAGATTTCATTTTTCTGATGCATTATTCTTTATTCTTTATTGCTTAAAACTATAACATAGTATGCAAAGGCGAGCTTATTGCCAAAGGCAATAAAAAGGCCTCTTGCTACCTCTAAATAATGAAATTGTGATGTAGCAAGAAACATTAAATTACTTAACACCATAATCACACTTAGAAAACATTAGATAACTTAAGACTATACAAACAGAAAATAATTGATTAATTTAATTGTTATAATATGTCAACTACCAAGATTAAGCAAGAAAGAAGCGCTTTCCCTAATAGTAAGAGGCAATTGATTCCACAATCGTGCTGGGTGAACTGTAAAAGAACCCGAATAAGCAGTGGAAGAATGTGACGGAATAAGGAGCAGGAGATTATCTGCAGACCTAAGTGGTACACCATGAAAAGATAAAGTGGGGATTTGGGATCGTTTAGGATTGAGTAAAGAAGGGAGAGAACATGAATATTACGCCTCTGGCGAATGTTAAGCCATTTAACAGCAATTAAGATGGTCATACTAGCCAATGCGAATGGTTTGATTGCGTTAAGATCCTGATCTTGATCTCTATGGAATGAGAGCATGAAATAAAAACATGTATAATTCCAGCTAACGTTCTATCAAAACAGAAAGAAAAATGTTACAGAAATTGATATTTTATGCATGGAAATTTTTTTTGAAGTCAGGTCTCAAATATATTATTTTTCAAGTTTGCGGCTTATATTATTATTAACTAATATTTATTTTAATAACATTTTAAAGATCTTAACATTATCTACCCATTCAGCGAAGAACATGTTTAACTTTTTCCAATTTCTTTAACGAAACAATAAAAAAACCGGTTTCACGCGTTATGCGGGTTGGTCACATTTAGAAAGAATTATTTCGAGCTGCTCTAACTAAGCGACGTCGGGCTCTGGCTATCTCGTTTTAATCGCAAAAATTGGTCCAAAATGTTTAGGTATGAGGATGCTCTTTAGCCATATTTGCTTGTGGTTCTGAAATCTGTTGAGCGCGTCAATTCACCGGGCGTGCGCGGGCATGTCTACTCACCGACGTAGAGGCGAGGTCCCAGCCAGAACTTGATGATGCCCTTGTGCTGGAGCGCCACGTCGGCAGCGTGCTCGATGTTCTGCAGGATCCCTGCGATAGTCACACGTTACACTTTGGGCTCTTCGGCTAGGTGCGTTTAATTTTCGCCACAAAAGGTAGCCTATGTCCTTTTCCAAGGTTGAGACTATCTCTTTATCGAAAGTCATCAAACTTGGTTCAGTGGTTTAGACGTAAGAACGCAACAGACAATACCTTTCGCATATATAATATTTGTATGCAGTAGATATAGAGAAGAGTAGATATAGTAGATGCAGAATAAATATATGCATACAGTAGTAGTAGTAAATAAAATAAACTATAGATGTATGGTTTAGGGGTGGAATTCTCGGAGTTAGAAGAAAAGTCGGACAATCCGGAAACTTACAAGAAGAACCTTGGCATTGTGTGATATATGATAACCCATCTTATTTGCTGATAATGTTCGTTTAGGTTGGGTTAGGATAATTGGTTAGGTTAGTAGGTTGAAAACG
The DNA here is from genome assembly GCA_946894095.1 of Incurvaria masculella. Lineage (NCBI taxonomy): Eukaryota > Metazoa > Arthropoda > Insecta > Lepidoptera > Incurvariidae > Incurvaria > Incurvaria masculella. Next base: position 18,254,863 of record OX335657.1, on the reverse strand, counting down.
CGTACCTTTTGTTCATTGTCGTTTCTTTGATCGAATGATACCAACCCGGACGGGATTACACCTACGTAGTAAGTATTGAAGTACACCTGGTAAAGTTTTACATTGAACAACGCGGTCTTCGACGCAAGACAAAGAAAATATGTGCAATGCGATTCAAAAAAGAATAGGATGGGGCTCGTGACTAACTTCAATCGAATTCGCGAGGTAAAGTACGCGGCAACACTGCGGCAAATTGAGGGAAGTGAGGGTTTTAGCAGTTTGACATTCAAAATGGCGGTGATCCTATCATATTCTTATTTGAATCGCATTGCAGTTTCTACACTATCGTCGCAAAATGGCCGATCTTCCGTTAACATTTTAAAAACAGAACGCAATTGAAAGCGTAGCTCACGCTCTGTGTTGCCAACGAAGATGTGCGCGCTGCCCAGGAGCGGCAGACTCGGCTGCAGCGTGGGGATGCCAGCCGTGAGGCGGTCCGCTCGCCTGCGCCGAGCCGCCACGTACGCGTACGAAGCCACAATCAGCAGCAGCGCGGCCCACACCACTATCATCGTGTCCTGGAATAACACGTTTAGTTGCGGCTTCCCGGTGTGCGGTAACGTTGATGCCCGGCATGCTTCGCCTTCACCGCATTTAGGTGGTAAAACGTGTCGGCATGAAACGACAAAGCACCCATCGAAATGTATCGAAGAATTCGAAGATCGTATCCTATAAACAAAAAAAACCAACTTATTACGTTTGCTCAAAAGTCGTACTTTTTGAGAAAAAGCTTTATTTTTGAAATTGTATGTAACTGGAAACCTGCTGCAATGATATTATTCTAACACACCATAGAGAAACTAGGTGTCATACAAGCAACTTCCTTATGTTGTACGGCTACATTGAACTACATAGATGGAAAACACGGACAATTCGCATTGCCGCTTCGACCATCGTTCATTGCGGTGGTACCCATAACTGAGGAAGGGGACCTACCGTTTTACGTGAGATTCGAACGGCGAACGACACATTCCTCAGTCAGTTATCTTATTTTTGAGTGCCAAAACCCACACAGCATAACGGCGCATAAAGCAGTATCAATTTTGTATTTGTAGAAACTAGAACCTGTCTTCAAAGTCAACTGATGCTGGGTGCTGTTTGCGGGGACTGGCCTGCTCAACGGTCTTTGCAGAATAAACTTTTTAAAATAAAATAAAGTTTTTACTTGTGTTTTTCTCAACGCGGCATCGAAAACGGAAACTTTGGAATGGACCATGTTAGCCGCTCCATCGAACAATAATTGAACGAAACAATCTTCATAAAATAATGTAAAGAATGGTTCTTGTGTATGATAATGAAGATTACCCCTAATATTGTTATTTATTTTCAAAATAAGTACTAAGTACTACAAAAATATAATAAAAAAAGTAGAGCAAAGGCGATACGCTGTCTGCAAGAATGAATGTTAACGTAAAAGTAATAAGGTTTCCTTCTGACCGTTTGATTTCCATGAGAATCATCAATGGTATTAGAACCATACTGTCTTGGCCCAAATATGGAGGCCAACATAACTCGCGTCATTCGTCAAATACTACTCGAAATGCTAGTCGAAGCAAAGTGGACTTCAGTTTTATGTGGAATCAAGTTCTATTTCTAATCCATTTGCACTGAGGATTGGCGTTTCTGTTGTTCTTGTTCTTTGCCTTAAGCTGTTCTACCAAGAATTGTTTCGCAGCAGATTTTGGATCTAAGTATGTCGTTCGTTACTGTGGACGGAAAACCAGTAGTTTCTTTGGGGATTCTTCTTTACTGGTTGATAGAATCCGCGGATTTAAACGTTTTTTGGCGTAACTTAGTGTAGTTTGACTACCAAAAAAGTTTAAATAAATGGAATGAAATGAAAACTATTCGCCTCTTATGACATGCACAGGAAGAAATGCTTACTCTATATAATCTACTATTAAAAAAAACACATAATTACCCAAATCCCGTCAAATTAACACGGATTAGCGCCACTTAGCGGCGAACGTCAGCCTCACACGTCCGTCGACGGCGTTATAGATGAAACTAGACGGAGGCTCATCCGCACCTAATCTGTCAATATTTGAATTGGAGTACATATTGGTCTTCGCTTGAAGGTTGCGCCAGAAGGCGAGTTTTGAACAGTATTTGCACAGAAGAGAGTAGGAAGGAGACGTGTCATTTGGTCGTTATTCGCGATGCCGCCGTATAGACAAACCGAGCGGTGGGTCTCGTCGACGACTCCGAGGTATCGCAGAATGTAGAGAACCTCAAAATCTGAAGGAATGTACAACACAGGCGAATTAACATGACACCTAGCTCGGAACTCGATCCTCCGTCCGCGCGAAACTGAAAAAAAAGTTAACAAAATTCTTTTGTTAAAATTCATCTTAGCCAGGTGTCATGTTAATTCGCCCGTTTTTTAGATACTCTACTCTCCCTAGATCCTTTATCCATAGGGTTAGTAAACTATAGAAAGCACCAATTATGTGAAATACCCCCTGAGGTATTTTTCCCCAAAGTATAACCTTCAGACTTTGTGGTTTTAGAAAATTCTAGACTCATAGTAGGGGCTCTAAATTTTTTTATGGAATCTGACATGGATAAATAAAAATAATAAAGTATGGGTTGGAAGAAAAGTTGGACAATCCGGAAACTGTTAAGAAGAAACTTGGCATTGTGTGGGATGATAACCCATCTTATTTGCTGATAATGTTCGTTTAGGTTGGATTATGATAATTGGTTCGCCCCCAGTCATGATACTAGCCAAATACACCAAATTCCCGAAGGAATTAGGTGCCATGCTGGAAACTTCCCTTCATGATCACGGTTACATTGAACTTAAGGATGTTCCGACCCATACAATGTTTTTTTTACACAGAACGCAAAAAGTATTGCACTTTAAGGCACGAATTCGTCAAAAATATTAAATATAGCCATAGCAGTTGCAGCGAAAACATATTCACAATTTCAGGTTTAATGGTTTCGTTGTAATTGCCGATTAGAAGTTTTACACCGTTAGATGGCGCTGTTAAATAAAAATCGTTTTTAAATGAATTGTAACAAAACCAATAGTTAATCCTGAAATTGTGGAATTGTTTTCGCTGCAAGTAATATGACTATATTCAACTTTTATTATTAATTCGTGGCTTAAAGTGTAATACTTTTTGCGTTATGTGTGCAAACAACTTTATATGGGTCGGAACAGCCTTAAAGGAAAACACTGTAAAAACAGAGCACATCTCCTTCCTTTTTTGATCTGAGAATACTTCCGACGAAATGTTTAGGTGACGATTCGCGCTGTCGCAGTGATTTGTTTACGTACGAATTATTATAGAAATCCAGGAAACCAGCATGTTGTTAATATATAAAATGTGCTGTTTGATTTCCGGCACTTTAAAATAATACCAGTGGTCCCACTGCATTTTTTAAATGTATCGGGACATGGAAGCTGACGGTCAGATATTGGCCTAACTTATCACATGATAACTAGGTGCCATGCCAGGACCTTATTTTGCTCGGCTACATTGAACTGGATGCAAAGCACGAGCGATTTTCATTGGCGCTTTGACCATCGTTCATTATAGTTCATATTTCATTTATTTAATAGATTTTTCTACACGTCACAATTATTTTAATTAGCAATTTAAAATAGGTACAGTACATGGCATGGTACAGTACATGCGATGGTACCACCCCGGGCAGGATCAACCCTACCATCTTGTAAGCTGTGCGTGGAAACCGAACCACGGCTAGCCTCAACGGTTGAAAATGGTCGCCCATCCAGAATCCGACCGCGATCAGAGGTACTCTACCCAGCTTATCGAATCGCAAGGCGTTGCCACTGGGCTACCCAGGCTGACTGAAGTTGCACCTCAAAGAAACTCATCATAGAAGCTGGAACCGCGGTGCTGAACGAGTTAACTTCACAGTCTTCATGATTGATTCTTTATATTACACATTCGTTGATCTAGTACGACATGGCTATGAGAGGAGCAACTAAAAACTATGTTCTTAGCAAGATTTCATAACAGAAAAAATTAACGAATGTCACACAATAAATGAAAACTTAAAGCGCTCTTGAATTCACAGGAAATCAAAGATTTGAATTTTTTTAAGAAATGTATTCTTTGTCCATTGGCCAAAATCACAATTTTTGCACGGCCACTGAAATCGTCTTACCTACCCCTAAACACTGTCAGATGTCAATCATTTTTTTTCATCACTTGCGTAAGCTTCAGTCTTTGTCCGTATGTTTTAGTTTTATTTTCTTATATTTCGGTACAAAAAATCGGAAATGAACGTAAAAAAAGACAACCTTTTCAATGTTTATTAGCCAAAAAATGTAAATGCTATTCAGCGCGGAAACGCCGCTAGTGTTCTAGGAACATTAAAAAAAGACGTTGCAGAGGAATATTTAAATTTAGTTTAGTTATAGTTATTTTAATTTTTGTTATGAAATATTATTTTCGATTAAATTGTGTTATGGAGTATCATGTAATGTAAATAAATCTTTTTTTCTTGTGTAATGTTTGCAACATTTTACACAAAATCTCATCGTGTAATCGACTGTTCGCCGAAAATTGCGCCGCCGATCACAATATTGTCCCACAACCTAACACCGACAGCGCCATGTCGCGAATGACGCTAAGCCACGCCTTCTTATCACGTGGGCTGTGACGTAGAGACCCACTCGGTGGACACAGACCCAGTTTGCTTAGACCATCTCCTGTCTACCTCGCTCCTCCGTGCCTGTGACAGACTGAAGGACGGACGAACGGACGGACGGGCGGACGGACGGACGCACGGACGGACGGACGGACAGCTGAGGCTTAGTAATAGGGTTCCATTTTCACCCTTGGGGTACGGAACCCTAAAAACGCCACAATTTTCTGAATCTCTCACGAGTGTTCACACGCGTATCAGTATTTGATTAGGACCTTTGGAACATGTGCGAAAGCGATGGCCACTATTAGTATTTTTCCTAGGAAGCTGCGCTGTGCGTGTAATGCGACACAGTCGTGTGACGCACGCAAGTACGCACACAGGCACCTCACCGCGTCTATTTGCCAAATCATTGAGGACACTATTGATTTCTTTTTTGCATAGGCGATCAAGTGCGAGCAGGACTAGCGCCTTAAGGTGGGCCAACCCGGCGGGACTAACTCATTCGCGAGCACGGTACAAAACCGTGCTGCTGCGCTCTGGGACCTTCTCTGTTTCAACGAATAAGACAGGCTCCATGATGAGGAAGTTGCAACATGTCCACAAAAAAAACAATGTGCATAGTGTATGATTTGGTTACGATTTATGAAAATTTTAATTACAAAACGACTTATAGCTAAAAGTAAACCACGACCAATCAAACCACCAATCAAACGACCAAGTAAACCACGTCAAAAATCTAACAAAAACCACATAGATCATAAATCTTGATTAAATAAGCTATGTCTGATGACTAATCTTTTTACGAATGTTCTTAATTTATCATTGCGTAATCCACCTCCAAAGTTATTGTATAAAACGCGCGAAAAACTCTAACTTTCGGATCTTATAACTTAGAAACCAAACACATTTTTTACAATGCCAACGGTCATCAGACATCCAGTTCGATCAAATAAAGCTATTTTGAGCATTTGGGATCTTTGACAATAAATATGGGCGTGATCTTCTTTCCCCGTTTGTATGGGGAGTTGAGCGGGATGGGCCGCTAAGTCACAGGAAAACTAAGATTTGAAAATTTTAAGAAATGCATTCAATGTCCAATGGCCAAGACACAATTTTGCACGGCGACTGCCATTAATCTAGCAAAATCTTCTTCCAGGCCCTAAAGTTTTCCGACCCCTAAAAGAGTTCAAATTATAATCGAATTTATTTATTACTTTAGAAAGCTTAATACTATTTTTGTATATTTTTATTGTTTTTTTAAATATAATAAACATTCGAAAACCAACGTGAATATAGACAACTTTATTATAATGTTTATTAACATATAATAATCCTATCTGAAGCGTGTCTAAAAAAAAAAAGTACAGACGTAGATTTCGACAAAATATTTCAAGGGTTAGGTTAGGTTAGGTGAAACCTTCACCTAACCTAAGTTTAAATGAATGAACACTTATCACTCAGTCACCGCTAACTATGGAAGGTGACGTTGGTTAACTTTAACTGAGCAAATATTGTCAAAGAGACCTGTCACGCAGTCACGCAACGACTGTATAGCGCGTCACAGTTTCCCAGTACTAGTCGGTGCAGCAGATGCGAGACCTCCGCTCTCTGTGCGCGATCCGACAGACATGGCGTCCAATTCATTCTAAAACGATTTTCTACCTTTATATCTCTCGTCATCACGTAATTGTGTGATACAATTTTCTCAGTTATGTTCCTCTGTATTGTTGTTCTTTATACATTGTTGTTCTTTGTACATTGTTGTTCTTTGTACATTGTTGTTTCATATGAAGCTGTAGGTTCCCTTCTCCTAGGTGGTAGGGTTAAGCCCGGCCGGGTTGGTACCAGCTCGAAACTATGGAAACTATGGTTGAAGAGGCAATGAAAAATTGTCCGTGTTTTCCACTGAATTCCATTTATAAAACTTCTAATTGCATTCTGAAAATTATTCGGCGATCTATGGCTACCTTCTATGCATAATACAAATGAAAGACTATTGTGTTTTTTTTAATCTAATTTTTTTTGGAGCTTGTGTACACATAGTAATACTATAATATACTAGTAATACTATAATATACTATAATATAATAGCAAAACTCGAGAACGGCTGGACTGATTTAAACAATGTTTCAAACATTCTTTGGAAGTCCGATGAAGGTTCTTGGCTATAGTTGGACCCGGTAGGTAGCGCTGTAGTCGACATAGAGATATTTTGTTTAAAACGCTGGATACGTTCTGAAACATCTTGCATAGGGGCTCTTTATGAGCTGTATCCTCGCGAGTCTGTCTTTGAATAGCTTAAAACTGAATAAATGTTAAATAAATGTTAAAATAAATAATGTTAAATAAATGTTAAAGCGATGCGCTTGCGAAAAACTTCGCTCGATTAACTTCTTCTTTTCACACACACATAAATGCCATCACGCGATAGGGTAGGCAGAGGTGATAGGGGGCCATACGGTACGATCACAGCATAGCTGAGAGTTCAGCATTGATTGGAATTTGAAGGGTGGTGTTTCATACAGTAGTTGTTATGCTTGCTGCGCCAAAAAGAACCTCAGACACGAGTACACTGGCCTTAAAGTGGTCCTCTCTTCTCTCGATTAAGTATGTAAAGCACTCGGTCTGTTCTGCGCGGAATGGTAAGTCAATATTAGTCCACAAATCAAGACATATTTGAGAGAAGTCCTCCACACGTGACGTACTACAAATGAACTTACTTTTTTTTATGGCATTGGACATGGGCGGCTCATACGACACCAATGTCATGGCTTACCCAACACGCTGCAATCACAACGTAATTAGGTGCCATGCCAGGATCTTTCCCTTCAAAGAATGGCTTCATTAAACTGGATGGAAAACGCGGACACTTTTTCATTGCCGCTACGACCATTTTTCCATCCAAATCGATGTCGGCTCGGGTGTAACCCTAACGGAATGGAATCTACATTACATACAGTATTACATAGATTCCGAGGCACTATTTCTAATGTAATTTCAACTTTCTACCGTTCTTTCAGGCATTTGCCTTTAACTACAACCACGGAGGATAGAGGTAGAGAGGAGATGGTCTAAGCAAACTGGGTCTGTGTGCACCAAGTGGGTCGCTCCGTCACAGCCCACGTGATAAAGAAGGCGTGGCTTAGCGACATTCGCGACATGGCGCTGTCGGTGTTAGATTGTCCATATTATGGTCTGCGGCGCAATTTTCGGCGAACAGTCGATTACACGATGAGATTTTGTGTAAAATGTTGCAAACATTACACAGGACAAAATAATCTAAAGTTTGTAGGTGGAATTACATTTTATTTGTCAGTAAAACACCTCATATTTTATAATTTGAGTCAATATTCGAGCATTGTATCGATGTATCGCTCTTGCTATGTGCCGATAGATGGCGCGCAATCATTTTCGTTTTACGGTAAGAAATGTTGATCTCATGATGCAAATTTTAATGACATTTTTAAATTAAAATTATTTGAATCCGCGCGAAGGCATAGATTTAAATTTCTAAGGTTTTTTTATAGAAAAAACACTTAATAAAATTTAAAAGGCTCCATCTAGTTGTGATCTTGTAACCACTAAGAATAGCTCTCGGAATAGCTGCTACCAAAATATCGATTCTTCCGGTAGATGGATTTCGCAAAAATGGGCGGTGCATGACCCCACCATAAAGCAATTTTCCCCCCCGCTACCCCGCACAGTGTCACGCTGCGATCCTTAGTAATATGAGTTAAAAACATCTCTTCTCTCCCTCTATCCTCCGTGACTACAACTTTCCAAGACTGTGAATTTATGTGGTAGGGCTGCAGCCAACAGGATTGGTTCTATATTTTCACGTTGCGCGCCAATTTCACGTGTGCTCTGGCTTCACTCGTGATTTGCATACCTGATACATATGGGCCTCATATGTTATTTTTAAATTTTTATATGCAACTGGGTGGCTAATACCACACAACTACCGTTAAGGATGTTCCGACCCATACAATGTTTTTTTTACACAGAACGCAAAAAGTATTGCACTTTAAGGCACGAATTCGTCAAAAATATTAAAACGAAAGCGAAAAAATATTCACAATTTCAGGTTTAATGGTTTCGTTGTAATTACCGATTAGAAGTTTTACACCGTTAGATGGCACTGTTAAATAAAAATCGTATTTAAATAAATTGTAACAAATCCTGAAATTGTGAAATTGTTTTCGCTGCAAGTAATATGACTATATTAAACTTTTATTATTAATTCGTGGCTTAAAGTGCAATACTTTTTCCGTTATGTGTGCAAACAACTTTATATGGGTATACATATACACCGCATGTCATGCGAGGACTTTCCCTTTATTAGCACGACTTATTTATTTTATTTATTTATTTATTTTCAAAACACCCTATATACAGACAAGGAATCCAATTCTTAGGGATGTGAACAAACAACAAAAAGTATGATTATTTTAAGTGGTAACAATAATACACATACACAAATTTACATTTACAAAATACATGAAAGGTCAGTAAGTGCCTAATTTAATAAATCTGACTGTTTCATATATTGTTATATACTTCAGCTAGTTTTGCAAATTGTTTACGATTGCAGTGGAAGACATCTAGCTCTGGCAGTTTAGCTATTATGTCATTGAGTCCGTACAACGCCCGAAGCACTGGAGTCTGCTGACAGTGGACAGTACGAGATCGCGCTACTGTGAATAGTCTGTGATTTCTGGCGCGTATGTATCTATCCGGCACATGAAGGGAGATCAAACGGAGAATGAACGGATTGTCAATCTGACCGTTCAATAAAAGGAAAAAATGTAAAAAGAGATGTACAGTCCTCCTATTCTGTAGCGTAGTGTATCCAACCATTCCGCTTACGAATAAAGAGGGGTAGTTATATTTGAGTATCTCATTGTAGGGATAGTAGCCATACATTTTCTTGTATAAAAACCTATTAAATTTCCTTTGAACTCTTTCCACCATGAGTATGTATTTTGACTCATGTGGGTTCCAGATAATTGCATTGTAATCGAGTTTCGAACGCACAAAGGCGTCGTATAGGAGTCTGAGTACTGTGGCGTCCTGAAAGTAATTACCTTGCCTCAAAACAAACCCCAAACTCCTGTATGCCTGCTTGCACTTCCCCTCTATATGGTCATGAAACGTTAGTTTATCATCCATTGAGATTCCTAAGTCTTTTACGCGATGGACTCTCGAAAGTGAGTTCCCCGACAATTTGTAGTCGTGTTGAATCGGGTTTCGAGATCTAGTATAGGTCATTATGGAACACTTGTCGAAATTGAATTCCATCATGTTCTGCTCGCCCCACTCTTGGACTAGATCGATATCATTTTGCAGTAATTCACAGTCAAGTTGAGTCGTGACACCGAGTGCCAGTTTTAGGTCGTCGGCGAATAAAAAGCACACTGCCGTCCTGACACTCTGTGGAAGGTCGTTAATCATGAATAGAAACTGGGATGGCCCCAGATTACTCCCTTGGCTCACCCCAGACCTGGTGAAATAATTTTTAGATCGTTCTCCCGAGAGCTGAACGTACTGATTCCTGTCCTTAAAGTAATCTGCAAAAAAATGCACTAGTTTAGGAGAGAAGCCAGAGGCTGACAATTTTTGGAGCAGGACATCATTATTCACCCGATCGAAGGCTTTCCGGTAGTCAAAGTAAGCTACATCTACTTGCTTCATTTTTTCCATTTTACCTGATGTATAATTTACAAAGTTCATCAGATTAGTGGTCGTTGATCGTTTTCTTCGAAACCCGTGTTGGCAGTCGGTGAGCATAGTTTGCGTCTGCCAGGAAATGCACGAATTCAAAATTGTCTCAAATATTTTGGCAAAAGTCGAAAGGATGGCTATAGGCCTGTAGTTGCTTACGTCTGATTTGTCTCCATTTTTATGAATTGGTGTTACCCTTGATTCCTTCCATCTAGAGGGATATTTGGACTGGTGGAGAGAAAGATTGAATAAGAACAGAAGAGGTTTTTCGAAGGCCGATATACAGTCTTTAACGACAAACGAAGGAACAGCATCTGGGCCTGGAGAAGATCGAACTTTCAAACGTTTGACTGCGCGTTGTAGGTCGGTGATGTCGATTGAGTCCACACTAACAAGGGTTGCGCCGGCTCCAACTCCAGAAAGCTCCATTGCGGCTCTAGCATCCAGTTTCGGAATATCTTCTAGGAATACAGATTTAAAATATTCAGCGAAAGCGTTACTCGCGTCACAACCGGTGTATGATCTACCGTTGTATCTATATTCTGAAGGTTTTTGTCTGTCGGTTCGTAGGTCTTTTACAAATTTCCAAAAGGTAGTGACATCTGTCCTTATGTTGCTTTCAATAGTTTTCATGTATAAGCTGTGTGCGTCAACAATTTGTTTTTTGACAAGTGTCCTGTAATACCTAAATTGTTCTCTATCATCTTCTAAGGTTGTTCCGAATTTTGATCGTTGGTGAAAGTAATATTTAGACCTAATATTGCGTATAATTTCGGAGGTAAACCACTTCGGATATTGAAACCTCGTATTTACTTGCATACCTTTTTTCATCGGAACACAACCGTCGTAGCAACTGTCTAAAATTGAGTAAAAGTAAGAAACTGCTGTATCAATATCTTGCAAATCATAAAGCGATTCCCAATTTGCTTCAGCGAGTCGTTTAAACAATAAAAGAAAGTCTGCCTTACGAAAATTCCGTTCACTTGTCGGTTTGATCTCGCGTAAGGCGGCGGTAGACACAGGTGCCGAATGCGCGCGAGGGAACACTATGGTAGTGCTCAGCGGCGGGTGGTAGCTGTCCACTCTCACGAGACCGGTACACTCACATACTGATACGCGTTCTTCAGGAAGGTTGCTAAGTACCAGATCTAGGATACCTCCACTGCAATTAGGAACAGAATTAAATTGTTTAAATCTACAGAAGGCCAAAAAATATCCATAACATATCAAAACATTTTGTGAACAGGAATTTAGATTAAAGTCGCCGAAAACAATAATATTGTCATATGACAGACTTAGGTTTTCAATAATTTTAAATATTGAATAATATGTGTCATCAGATGCAGATGGCGGTATGTATGTGACACAGCACAAAAATTGTATGTTTCGGTTTTTAATAGACGCACACAATAATTCAATTCCTTGCAATTCACCATCCACTTGCATCAATTGGCGTACGTCAAATTCTGCCCTCGCTGCGAGCATCACACCTCCCCAATTGTCCTCACCGCCTCCATTGAACTGGATGGAAAACACCGACAATTTTTCATTGCTGCTTCGACCATCTTTTATTCCAATGCGGTGGTACCAACCCGGGCGGGCTTAAACCCTGATACCCCTAGGGGACCTACAGTTTTACATGGATTCCGAACGCAGCTCGCATTCGTGACGAAATGCACTTATATAACTCAGAATGAGAAAGAAAGTGGTGCATGAACGGGCGAGGATTTGAACCCAGACCTCTGTTATGCTAGTCTAGTCCCTGCGCTACTAGGCTACGAGCCGGCAGATGATTTTGGAAAGGGACCGCCTTGATTTCCGGCGTGGCGGCGCGGGCGGAGAGGCTATGCCGTCTCTGCCGTCGCGCGTATGTGCTTCTTGTCCTGAGCCGAGAGTTTTGGTAAGAGCTGGGGCATTCCTTGCCCCTAGCCGAGCACCGGTTGATCAACAGATATCTTGCAGAACTCGCTCCCGCTCGCTAGGTAGCGAGAGTTTAAAAGAATAAGAATGGAAATAAGACCAGCAAGCTCACCTGAATTTCCGGTATTAAACTCTGGCCTGTACTAGGCAGCAGAACTAGGCCCAGGATGGCACAGAGGTGTCAAGCCTTGCAATCAATAGGAGCAACGATCGGTACATTTTTCTCGGTAAGGTCACATTCAGAATGTCAATATTTTGAAATGAAACTAATTGCTTACCAAAACGAAGTAATTTGTAAGTCAATGTCCAAACGTTTAAGTTTGTAATCATTGTGAGCATTATGAGAAGCAGATTCTGAGAAATACTTCTTTGTTCATCGGTCTGAAAACCGACCTAATTACTAACTTCCTGTCAATACGAAATGTTAGCCATATTCTGACATATGCAAAGTTGTATTGTCACATCTCTGGAACCTGTCGACCAGCTAAGTAAATTCAGTTCAGTTGAAATTAAGGCAATGAAATCTGAAAAATCCCAACAGGCTCGTTTCCGTCTGTGTCCCACGACCCCTCACGTCATTGACTCCTCACGTACATTTTTTTGTAGAGGGCGACCGCATTACTGTTGTTGTCAACAGCCTCGGGGCGGTGCGGGGCGGTGCGGGGCGTTACGGGGCGGTGCGGGGCGCGGGGAAGCCGAGGCGACAACACCCGGCCGCCCATCAGACACCGTCGCGGCCTCTCCTGGCACTGTCCCTCCGAAGGACTATCTACTCGAGCTCCACTTTAACTGTCCAGTTGTTCTCTTTAAAAAGTGTGCGGTTGTTCCGAGGATTTTACATAAATTAAAAAAAGTGAGTTCATTATATTATAATTGTTAAAGATATATCATAATAGCACACTAGAGTAAAAGGATAATGGTTGCATCTATAAATAAAAATCTGTTAAGTATGTATCCTTTATGATTGAAAGGTTTACAAAAGACGAGCTTTATGTCCAGCAGCTTTTTCATTCCCACAAACTTATAAAATTTACCGGACGATAATTTGGCAAGTTTATTCAAATGATTTTTCATTAGATTTGACATCTTAATCTCTACTTATATAAAAGGGAACGTCTGTCCACATGCGAAGGGTAATCTCCGTAACCACAGAACAGATCAAGATGCCGTTTGTACCGATTTACAGATTCGATCGCGGGGCTTGCTTTAGGATACATACCATCACGCTAAATATCCTAAAGGCTGAGCAATATCAATGAAATTACCCTCGAACAAAATTAATACCATCCCGTGGCGGATGACGGCGCTACGTGCGGCGTCATTTGGGCCTTAGGCTACTTTTTATCTAGGAAATTATTCAGCTCAACATCAGTCCAAAACGTCTTGGACCCGAGCGGAGCCGGGTACCGCAGCTAGTATATTATAATCGCATAATCATATCATATCCAAGCTGATACCAATGTAATACAAATTACATTACAAGAAGTATTCTAGGAAACTTGTAATTGTACGAATAACGCTTTTAAACGCTCTTACTAGCTGATTTGGTTTGGTTATGGTTGTATAATTGACTAGGCTGAATTCGGTTGGGATATGTTAAGTTTGACTAGGCTAAATTCGGTTGGGTTGGGTTAGGCTAGGCTAGCTTGGTGAAGCCTTACTAATTGAAGTTTAGTACAAGCTTCCTAGGTTACTTGAACGTTTACGGATTCAACGTTGTTGTTCCAATGGTCAACCCACCAATCTGATAATGTTTAACTTTTGTGGAGGAGCCAATTAGGGTTTTTGGCGAATTAATTTATTTTCATGATATTAAGTTTTCTCTCAGAAACTTATGAAGCATTAATATGTCTCCATATCATTTAATATTTTATAGTTTACCAAAACTTTACTTTCAAACGAGATTAGGAAATTTGATGACTTTGTTTGTTTTGTACTGTATTTCAAACTCAAAATCTTTATTGGTTCATACAACATATTACTTACTATATTAACATATTTATTTAAATGAAGACTAAAATTAGAGCTAAGTATTTTCGTCTTATCAGTTCACAAAGTGGTAGTTTGATAACTATGCTTTGGTATTTTTCAGCCGAATCATTAGAAGACAAAGAGTAAATGTGGTAGAAATTATACCGATAGTAATGTTTGTTCACATTTCGAATCCTGAAGATGCCCAGATTGTGGTGGACAAAACGTCGACCTAAATAAGTGTGCTGAAAACGGTTTATCCAGAAATTTTAATAAAAATTCATAAAATTATATCCAATTATAATCCATCCAATTATAACCAATAATATATGGTACCAACCCGAGGCGGGCTTAAACCCTACCACCTAGTAGGGGAAGGGGACCTACAGTTTTACATGGATTCCGAACCATGGAGCAGCTCGCATTTGTGACGGAATGCACTTATCGAACTCGGAAAGAGAAATACAGTGGTGCATGACGGTATTGAACCCAGGCCTCTGGTACGCTAGGCCAGTCCCCGAGCCACTAGGGTACGAGCAGATCTGGTGGTGTGGTATTAGCCATCCATTTCCAGTCACTTAAAAAAAGGGAAGCTTGTAAGTTAAGGGCCTGGTACTAGCCAAATCGCAAAGTTAGACGAGGCACCCCAAGTTAACTAACTAAGTCTGACGATTATAAGTGTCATTCTTACAATATATGATTCCTTGTCTAGGAATTGAATTATTTTCGTTAATGTATGTTTCCTTTTTCTATACAAAATACATTGCGGAAACGGTGTCCATTTCCGAACTTTTTTGACTAAATGTAGAAATATAAAAGCAAATGGAATTTTTTGTTTATGCATATATGCTGTTTTTGCTTATATCTAGAAATCGAATTACTTTCAGATTTCTAATGAGAAAAATCAACTTTTTTATTTTTATTATTATTTAAATAAATGATGGAATAAAAAAATATTAACAATCCATTATCAGTCTGGAGTTCTATTTGGATTTGCTGAAGCGTTTCACTACATATTATTACATTTGTTATAAAGTGCATTTGTATGGCGCGAGTAGTTGGCTAGTCCTAGCGCCTTAACAGATTGCACAAACCTTAACACACACTAAAAGTAGAAGTATACATGTGTCCAGTTCAATCAAAGTATATTGCAAATTTAAAGTGTATTTAAATTCACTGGGTCTGTAAACTATGGAATACACTCCCTGCCGAGTTATTTACCCCAAAGTACAACCTGGGATCCTTCAAACATGGTGTGAAGATACACCTGGGCGGCCGGCATGGTTTTCGCAGCCCCCTTGAAAGTGAGAAAGCTCATGGAGTCGTCTGGCCCCTTGTGAGGTCCTGGCGTACGCCATATGCCGCGTTTCGCATACAAAAAAAGCTTAAGTACCTCGTTATTTGTGAATTATTTTTAACTGAGTTAATCGAATCTGTGGATCAATCGAATCAGTTTGTGGCGTAGGTTCTGTACTGACTGTACTTTCACTAGTAGTTTAAAGAAACGATATTCAATGAAAGTGAAATCATGTTTTGTCAAATACGCATAATAAGTGAAAATTAAACAATAAAGAATTAAATAATTTATTTGATAACATTAACAGATGAAAATTTTAAAAACATGAAAAAGAAAAAAAACGAAGACACAGGGGTTAAGAGCCAAGGTAAAATACTTCGTCCAGCGGCGACACGTATGGCAGTGTTCCCATCACGCTTGCTGTATTGCCCCTCTGGATAGCAATGCTCAGTCTTTGTGTTAAATAAAGTAATTTACTCAGAGTTAACAAGTCGAGATGGTCGTACAAAGATACTATCAACGTCCGTAGTAGTAATTGACGCAAGCCGTTGTAAAGCGACGTAAGGGAGTGTGAGCACCTAATTGCATTCAGTCCCATAAGGGCGTAAGTTAAATATCATTTTATTTAATTTAAAAATAACTACAACGAATTTCGATAATAAAAAAAAAACAATTGTAGATTTGATGGTCTAACATAATTTACAGACAAAACTGTAAGACCCCGATGCTTTGATTGCTTATAAAAATCAAAAATGGTGAAATGTCAAAAATGCATAAAAAAATAACAAAGATATTTAAAGCTTCAGATATTCATAATTATAAGTTTCAAATACAGCTAAATAACCAATTTATATTTCATATTTTTTAAAGGTATTTAAGTGTGAATAAATGATACGTAATTAATTTCAAAATTGCTTTTTTTGTTTTGTCTAAGGGCCTTTTTCACCTACTGCTGATTAGATTAATCGCCACGTATTAAAGGCATTTCTTAGCAGCTTGCAATAAATACCATTACAAGATAATCAACACTTTAGTAATAAAGGCCCTTAAAGTGTCGATTAAATTAAATCAGCAATTAATGAAAACCAGGCAAAGACTAATGTTCAAATAAAAGTGGACACACCTGGCAAGTCTAGCGACATCTTAAAATGAGGGAAGAAGAACTGGCAAAAAACTTCGCAGGAATTTTCAACGTATATTCGTCTAAGTTTTTTAAGGTTAAAGTGTATCATTTTTGGTTAGTGATAATTTTAAAATTAAAATATATTCGTCCTTATTTTTCGCCTGAAGAAGAAAGGAGAAAGATTTTTGATAACTATGACACTCATAATTACCAGAAATGGGGCAATTCCAAGAAAAAAATAAGAATTTCCCCAAAAACAGCTCCCGATCACGAGAACCGCTTTCAGTCTTATTTATAGGAATACATTCATTAAAAACAAACATGTCCTTCCTCCTAACCTAACCTAACCTAACCAAACCTAACCTACCATGAATACAATATTTCTTACAGCTGGTAATTTGCTAGAGTACACAAATTACATTCACAACTGTATGAATGACCAAACCCAAGTTAACGCTGTGCAGATTTTTAGAAAGCGTTTGAAAAGGGAACCTTAGGTTAATTTGTAAAAAAAAAACTGTTAGCTATGTATAACACTAGGTATACCACACGATGATCTTCTTTGAAGATAAGTGTGATACGTAACTAACAGCAGTCAGATTGTCAAAGTTAGAGGTCAACATCTGTTCTTCAGGGCTAGTACTTGAGACCACTATTTTTCATATGTAACAAGATAACTGCCAGTTACTCAGTCGCAAGAATGGGCATATTCTACAATTTATTTAGGAATTTCCATATATTACCATAAATCTAAAGATATATTTAATATCATAAATTTTAAGTAAGATTTTAGCTTGCATTAGCGAGTTTGGATTAAATCAAACCATCAAAATGACTTCTCAAAATAAGATACCTTACAATAATGTTTTATGGATATTGATACAATTCTAACGACTCAGGTGATTTTTTCTTCCATGCCAGAGGCCCCCACCACGTCCATGCCCCCTAGTTTCTGTTTCTGTGTTGGATACCTGCATTTCCTTACGAGTTCGAGCTGATCCATGGTTCAGATTCCAGATAAAACTGTTGGTCCCCCTTCTCTATTACTATATATATATACTATATATATAAATACTTTTTAAATTTTTTCTTCCTTTTTGCCATCAAGATCAATATATCTATGCTCATAAAGGGAAGGTGGGAAGGAAAATGGCATCTAATTCTTTCAGTATTGCCACCTTGTGAACATGACTTATTTTCACTCTTTCACCGAAAATCAATCTAAACTAGGTATGTCACAGAAGCACAAAAATAACATTTGACAGAGGTAAGTTATTATAATTCCATCTGTAAAGCTTTGACGGGCCTTCTCCGTTGTATTACGACGATTGCAGATGGATAACGTAGGTTTGATTTTATTTTGATGCAGATATTAGACATCACCGATTCTGGTGGAAGTATGGGAAGTCCTGTTTAGATCAATTTATACAGAAAAATATTGGTTATCCTGGTAAAATATATGATCAGTTCAACAAATACCTTACTAGTGCCTAAATGTTTAAGGTCTACAACGTAGTCACCATGATGCTGGGGATAGGAGTCATCTTACTCGCCGTGCTCTACTACATCTACTTTCGGCACACGCGGCGTCGGCTGTACGAGCTTGCGGCACGGCTGCCGGACGTGGCGCCATTGCCGCTGCTGGGCAACGTACACCAGTTCCTAGGCGGCCCAGAGCGTGAGTCCTCTCCGAGCTTCTACTTGCCGGCGTCCTCGCACTCGCTGGGCCGCGCTCTACTACATTATCTCCAACGATTATTCGGATCCACTAATGATTGACTTTATGTTTATAACTTTGAATTTATATTGGAAATTTCGAGAAATGAAAAATTAAAACCAACAACACATCAATAGGTTTACACATACGATTAAGTTCAAGTTGAGCATGAGACTATCCTTGTGTAGTCGTTTTCTGAGGCCTGTTCCATGGTTGATAATATTAAAATAATAAAGCGTTATTTTGCTTAGCACGATAAAGCAAATAATGTTTGGAACTTTATTGACAGGTATTCTGCAGAGCATTAACAAAGTATGTGACGGGATAATCAAGCAAGGCGGAGTGGGCAAGGCTTGGTTGGGCCCGAAACTATACATTGGTAAGTTTGAGCCAAATCAGATACGAAAATATGAGAGAACATCAATCAAACTTTTTTAATTTAGAATAAATGCTGGAATATGTTGTACATTCAAACATACAATTGTGAGAATATATTCTCAATCTATGATAGCTCTTTCGCTATTTTGCAGTTATAACGAATCCAGAAGATGCGCAGATAGTCCTGGAGAATTGCCTGCAGAAAGACATCGTCTACAAGTTCCTGCAGGCTTGGCTCGGAAATGGCTTGTTTGTTGCACCTGGTAAGTCTTCACGAACATTCGTAAGCAATGAAAGATCATTCATAGCGTAGAAGTTTTTGTCGGCTCTTTATCATCCGCGGTAATCGAACCGGCTGGTCACAGAAGAGACAAGGATTTTGATTTGAGTAACTAATGAAGAAAATAAACGAATAAGTCAATAATTAAAAACGGTGTGTTGAGCTAATATAAAAAATGTGCCGTCTAACGCGACAGCTATGAGATCCGCAGTCTCATTTTTTTAAAAATACTAACCCAATTTATACATACATGCTACACGCAAACATAGGAGGGTTTGTGTGGTTGCAATCTGACTTGACGAATGCGTTTTGGAAGCACATTCGCGCGCGGTGGCGATGTTTGGACTTTGTCGCATACGTGACGCGGCCAGCTTCCCATACGATTATATGCATTCATCCCATACGGTGGAGTCGCGATATTACTTCATTTCACTTCTTTCTTTTCTCTTGTGTCAGTCATCTATGTACAGTTACAATATAAAACTCCGAATGTGCATCATCAAATGTGCTAGAAACTAAATCTTCTCATGTTCGACAGTTGAACTATGGAAGGTGCACCGGCGGGTCCTGATCCCCGTGTTCCAGAACCGCATCATTGAGGAGTACATCCAGGTGTTCGGGGAGCAAGGTGCTGTGCTCGTGGAGAGACTGGCGACCCGCTGCGGCGCCGGCAGCTTCGATGTGTTTCACTACATCACCTCTTGCACGCTCGACATCGTGTTCGGTAATTTCAATTAGGGGTTTGGGAAGCAAGGAGTTGAGTTCTCAGAGAGAGTGTCCCCTGCGGTGCCTTTGGATTGACGAATCGCTTTCTGCAGACTCGACACTGTGTTATTCTGTCTAGTACCTAACGTGCTATTCAATCAGAATCACATAGATAATTGGCGTCTTAATATGTGTTTTTAAACGTCAATGGAAATGTCTTCCGGCAGAGACCGCCATGGGAGAGCGTATGGACGTGCAGCGCTCACCGGAGACGCCTTACCTGAAGGCTCGTAACACCGTCATGTCCATCATCAACATGCGCTTCTTCAAGGTGTGGCTGCAGCCCGACTTCCTCTTCAACCTCACCAGTTACGCCAAGGTTCAGAAGGAGAACATCGATGTTACACATGCTTTCGCCGATGAGGTTAGAATTTTTTGATTATTTTTAACCATACAAATATTATATTCGTATGCATGTTTATGTAAATACATAGTATAAAACGTGCTGTAACATTTTCAGGTCGTCAAACGGAAGCGGATTGAGTACGAAAGCCACCAGAATAAGGAGACTGGTGAGCTAGTAATAACATTAGTTTTGTGAGCCGCAATAATGTGATATCTTTTTAATATCGACCGAATAGAAGCCTACCTAGTGGATCAAGGATGTTCGAAGCAAGTTATCCGTTTAGTACAATTACATCGAGACAACCAGCATTTGGCTTGACACTTCGTTCAGTCAGGTGTGAACTAGACAGCATCTGCTATATTAGTCACCATGTCCTAAAGCAAAACGGGCGCAGGTTCGCGGAAGGTGCTCCTGGAGCTGCTGTTCGGGCGCGACATCCAGTTCACGGACGAGCAGCTACGCGAGCACATCGACTCCATCACCATCGCTGGCAACGACACCACCGCGCTCGTCATCTCGTACGCGCTCGTGCTGCTCGGTGCGCACCCGCACGCGCAGCGCAAACTCGCCGACGAGTAAGCCTAGATGCACATACATACATTTATACAATCAAGCCGCTTCCCCGGACGAGGTAGGCAGGGACGACAGAGCGTCATGTGGTAGGATCACAGCATACGACGCCTTACCATAACTGCGCCTTTCGCAGCAGCAGTTTTTGGCCCGGCATGATATACTGCGGTTGAGGATTCCCATTATTTTTGAGACCAGATTGGCTATATTTTCGATATGGCGTCCTAAGTTCGGGCCATACACCGAAAGTCACAATGTGATCGTCAATACGCAGAGCTGTACCTGAAAGTTCGGAGCTGCTTTAACTGCTGTTATGCATACGGCTTCTATTGGAATTTGGGTAAAGTACCTAGGGGCAACACATTATGAAGCCGTATATGTATGTAGTCCAAGTTGTGGAAGATAAGATGCAGAGCTGATATTGGAATGGCATGCCTCCGTCTGTATCTATGTAACATCACTAAACATGTAACAGGCAAGGCAAGGAATTAACTGTTCCCATTCCTCCTATAAGAATCGTCCTGTAGATTTTTTATATATGGGGATATGTAAACTGTGAAAGGCATCCCCTGCGCTATTTCATCTAGAGCACAACCTGGGGTCCTTTAACAGTAAAGTGAAGAAACATCTGGCCGGCCCGCGGCTCTGGAGTTTTGCATCCCCCGGTAAAGTTTGACTGCTCATGAGCGTCATTAGGAACCTATTAGTTCAGGGTCTGGCGTACTTTAAATGTCGACTTTCGCGAGCCGAAAATTCTACTCCTGCTCCATACTTTTTTTCAGAACCTTATTTTCCGCCAAATCAACATTGAAATCTCATAAGTTTAATGGTTCAAGAGTTCAGTGAATATGAAATGTTTATTGTGTGAAACGGTGCTCCTATTGTCTTTGTCTCCAATTGAGTCCTCATTCCGCAGACTGGACGAGATATTCGGAGACTCGCTGAGGGAGCCTACCAAGAATGACCTGCTCCGGATGCACTACCTGGAGCGAGTCATCAAAGAGACCATGCGCCTCTACACAGTAGTACCCATCATCGCACGCACGGCCGACAAGGAGATACAGCTCTGTAAGTCTCACAGGCCGACTCGTCCCTAAGGGTTGACGGTATCAATTCTGTGAATCTGCAAATTCCGCCGCCTGCTCTACGACCCTTACCGGCTTATCACTGATAATTCTCTTGCTGCTCAATGTACATCATCATCATGAAACACATTTTTTAAGATTTTACACACCTTGTTTTCACGCATTACTTGCGTGGCAGATATTAGTTGCACAGAAAAAAACTGTATCTGGCTGAATTAGTAGACGAGCTATCCGCGAATGATCTGCTTGACCCATGTAAATCCAGTCATGTAATATCGAAAAGCTCAATAGCTCAGCAAATTCGCTGGCACGCAGAAGCGGATCGAGCGCATACAGAAGTTATTTACTAAGCAACTGAATTTCACAGCGATAAAATCAAACGACAGCTACATTGACAACTGTAGTGTATTACCTGACATAGCCTTTTAATTTGATGTGGTTCGAAGACGCCTAGATGGCATGGATCTACTGGGCGCCACTCAACGACCACGCCGCTGCACAAGTAACACTGCGCTCTTTCACGTGTCCACGTACCTCACAAACTATGCCAAAGATTCAGTCCTTACTCGAATCGTATGCTCATACAATGATCGATTCAATGCAATTGACATATTTCATTTAACGAGCGCAGATCGTTGGAATAAAATCATCAACATCATTACCCGGAGTGAATGACTTACCCCTCTTTTTACCCCCAATTTCACATCACATGAACACTTGGGTGTTTCCCATTCTTACACACAACCATCCCCCTCCACACACGTATCACAACCCACCTATCACAGCTGTTAAATTTATTTACATAACAATGCTAATAAAAATGCTCACCTTCCAAGCTCACAATTCCAGACTGATCAATGGAAATCTCTTATTGGCCACAATCCTTAGACTAAGAACCATTTTAAAAATATCTTAAGATGCCGCTGTTAAATTCTTTAATACTAAATAAATTAAAATAAGTAAGGTTCCTCTCTGAGCGTGGTTCCGCGAGGCGAGGTGTATTGAGCTTTTCTGAGCGTTTTTGGTCCTCACCACAGCCACCCATGAATTATTATAGAAAAAAAACTTATTCATGAGTTATTTTTATGTTTATCCTTGCTCCATGGTTATACAAATGCATTGTCAAAAAGTGATGTACTTGTTTAGCACGAAGAACTATATATTTTACTCAGCAGCGACTGGTTACATCGTTCTGTGTGTACCAGCGACGTGTCGCGTGCCGGCGGGCGCGGGCTGCGTGATCGGCTCGTTCGCGATGCACCGGTCGCACGCGCTGTGGGGCGCCGACGCCGACCGCTTCGACCCGGACCGCTTCCTGCCCGAGCGCAGCATCGGCCGGCACCCAGCCGCCTTCATACCCTTCAGCTTCGGCGCCAGGAACTGCATCGGTGAGTTGCTTTCACCACACCCTCACACACAAGCGCTTGTGCTGTGTGGTAGACTTTCTTCCCGTGTGAGAGTAAGAGTCGACTTGGTACGCCACCTCACATGGTTATAAGTCACGCTGCCAAGCAGTTCCCTGTATTCCGGGGTGTATCCGGAGGAACCAGTAGCAGGGTGAAGAGGAGTTGTCTCTATCCTTTACTCCCAATCAGTGTCTCTAAAGCGGAGTCATTTATTGAGAGTCATAGATCGACACGATGGCAAGGAAACGCTGGTGGACTGGTGCCCGTCCGTTGGGTAGTTCAGGGCCCATTCTGTGAGTTTCCAATGCAGAAGGGTCGCCTTCACATCGCGCATACTCTCGGAATGTTCCGTTATGGTCCGTCGTGACGGTTGGTAATTGGACTGCGGATTAAGATCCGCGGGAGATCTGAGGCCCTTTATTCCACCCTGTTGGAAAATCACCATTCCAGGCAGAGTGCGAAGCCACAGAGTTGCGCTTTGACCACAAATCTTCTCTGTTTAATAATATCGCAGAGATAAAAAATCTCATTGCTTCTGCTGCTGCATTTCCCCAAAACATTAGTCCATATGAAATGAGACTATCAAAGAAAGCAATGTAAACCGTTTTTTAAACTTGTGTACTATATAGTTCCCTGATTTTTTTATGACATAACAAAATGCGATTAGTTTATTAGCAAGGGCATCTATGTGGGGTTTCCAGCAGAATTATAAATTAAGTGATACCTACAGGTGATTCAGTTCTTTGAATTGAAATGTTTCACCGAGCGATAGTATTTGGTGTTGAGTATTGCAAGCGATGAATGATAACATTGTGTTTGTGATTTTCGTGTTTGAAGAATGTTGTTAAATTTTGGTCTTTTCGCCTCTAAGCACTTTGTCCTTCATCTCCCTATTTTCTGTGTGCTATTCAACAATAGATGAATGTTCACAGGGCGTCACTTCGGTATGCTGGTCATGAAGAGTCTGATCGCCAACGTGATCCGCAGCTACCGGGTGACGGCGACGCACTGCACCCGGCTCAAGATAGAGATCCTGCTGTTCCCGGTGCACGGTCACCAGCTGAAGCTGGACAAGAGAGAGAGGGGGACGGCGCGCAACCCGCTGCGACCCGCCACCGCTTGAGCGCGGGCACAGAATAATATCACCAACGATGCCCTGTACTCCCGTCTTCCGTAAAGGCATTCCCAACTTTTCTCGTTGCCATATTTTGCTTGTCGATAAGTTTTATACACTCAGTATCCTCGTTATTCAATCACTATATTGATGCTATAAAATAATGTACAGTCCTGCTCAATCTATTAGGGACGGTATGAGCATGGAACCCATGCAAAGAACATGTTCCCGTCCATCCACGGCAAACTAAGTGTTTTGGATCCGTTGGCACCCTTTGGGTACGGAACCCTAAAAAGTATGCCTAAGTATGTGGAATTCCATGATTTGAAATTTTTGATTCATGTTCTTGTGCACTTAAATATTTAAAGACTTAAAAGAATGAGCATCCAGTGACTCCAAATACAGTGACTCCCGTAACTTCAGGATATGATGCTTGCCATCAATACAAACAATAAACTTAGATGAAGTCATGTCCACATTTATTTATTTATTTATTTATTTATTTGGAAACTTAACAGCTAAATTAAACAACATTGAAAAACTTAAATTACACAAACTATACAGCCAATAATAAAGTTTCACTTTTTAGCAAACTAACACAAAAATATATCCACTTAATCTAATTATAAGTATTGCACATACACATACTTTGCGTAGAAAAAATTTAACAAAAGAGCAGATTAAAAAAAAAGGTTTGTTCCGGCTTAAAAGAGAGGAATTTGTTAAAAAAAAATTTTTTTTCGACGTTGTGCCGACCGTGGCCGGCAAAGAAAGGCAAGAAAAGGCAAAATTCCAGTGTGGGCAAAAAGTATTACATTGCAATGAATTTTTGGAACCACAATTTTGACACATAAATGAAGGTAATGACAAAATTAAATGGTTCATTAATAGTTTGTTATAAGATTTAATTAAATTTGGTATTGTTATTTTTGGGATATTTAATATTACTTTCTGACTATTTTATTGTAAAAAAAAAAAATGTATTTCTATTTTATTAATTTATTGTATTATATTTCTCTGTTGTGATTTTATGCCTGATTTCAGTGCTTCCAAATGTTTATTCATAATAATTAATTCGAAAATTAATATGTTAATGCACAATTTTTTAAGTTAGGCGAAAGTTAACTAATAAATTAAAATATAATTTAAAATGTCATACCGATGTTAAGATAGTGAATTCTGTCATATTCTGTAGAGTGAGTAATAATTGAATAGAATACCTTTCAATAATCAATGGCAGAAATATTTTTTAACCAAATTCAAAAAAGGAGGAGGTTCTCAATTCGACTGTATTTTTTTAATGTTTGTTACCTCAGAACTTACGCCTGGGTAAACCGATTTTGATGATTATTTTTTCATTTGAAAGCTGGTGCTTCCCATTACAATTTGATTTAGTTTTGACAATAATATCAACGAGAAAATCATATAAGTCTTAAATTTGCATTAAGTATGTGCACGACAAATGAATGAATAACAATATAAGGTTAACCGATTTCGATTATTCTTTATTTATTGGATAGGACGTGTACAAATTAGTTAGTGTATTTCAGATTCACTAAAAATCAACAAATTAAAAAAAATAACAAAATAACCGACTTTAAAGAAAAAGCACTACAAAGAAAAAATTAACGCCATTTTTGTAGTTACGATATTTGTTATTTTTTGAGGCGGTGTCAGCCAAGGCAGCCAAGGTTCTCTTGACTGGCGCAGCGCGTGCCCGGCTGACCTCGACTCAAAAAATAACAAAAATAGTGACTATAAAAATGGCGTTTATTTTTTACTTTTTTATGCTTTTTCTTTGAAGTCGGTTTTTTTGTCACAATTGAGTAGGAGTGTTTACAACTTTATTTGCCGATCATAAACAATACATTCGGGCATTTTTATGTGACTGCAACGAAATCTTTGCTTAGAATTTAATAAGTAATATTATTAACATATCATGTTTTGATAAATCTAGTGTATTTCGAAATTTGGCAGTCAACAATATTTCAATGAAAGGTTACAATAAAAAAGAACTTTTGCGTATTAATATTATCAGTTTGATAATTTACCTATCCATTCCCTTTACTATTATTAGATTATCATATGATTATTTTTTTCATTCATTTTCACTATCACTTAGGAAGCAGCGCAACGGTTTCCAGTATACAGTATTTTTCGTAATACATTTAATCAATTAACACGAAAGAAGTCATAAAATAGGCAACAAAATTTGTAGAGAGGTTTGTATCAACCTAGAGGGCACACAATAAACTTTCACCCACGTACCATTTCCTTGCAAATGCCAATGCCTACTGTGGCGTGGCCCTTCCCGGCGGACTAATCGCGGGCACGGTACAAAACCGTGCTATTTCGCTCTGAGACCTTCTCTGTTTTTAAGAAAAAGACAGGCTCCGTGATGAGGAGGATTCAACATGTCCACAAACCAGAAAATGCGTATAGTGTTTGATTTGGCAAGATTTACGAAAAATTTTATTACAAAAGCAGTGGCGGACGTACACATTTGCCGCCAGTAGGCTAATAATTTTTTGCCGCCCCTACCGAACTCTTTAATTCGATGCCCTAGTCACGGAATAAGTAAGAGTCCCTTGTTCACAATAATATAAATTACAATTTATTTGACAATGAACTTGTACTTTTATGATATGTGATGATTCGTTTTTATTACACAACCTCTCTCCCGTAATTAGTATGATTGTGAACTAGGACATCGATGTGTCTGCTGCTAGATTATTTTTATAACCCAATTATTGAGTTAAGATTGCAGAAGAAATAGTTTTTCAGGATTTTTCTAAACTAATAAAAGCTCAATCATGTACGAAAAATAAAGCAATGTAAGGTATGCCTTAATACTATTTACACAATAATGTATATACGGTAAAATTAATTAAAAACTTTTTTATTGCGCTTACTTACAGCTTAATAACAATACTTATATTCAATCATCTGGTAACATTCCAACTGACTATGAAATTTAATTAATTAAGTTATCTAAATGTTGAGTTATTTTCTATTCGCAAATAATCAACTATGTCTTCGTATGAAATATTGTTCATTAGTTCTGAATCTATGTATGCACAAAAGAGCTAAGGCGTTTAGCTTTTACCTGTTCTTTTCAAGAAAAAAATCTATTGCGCGAATAATTTATCGCCGGTGTACACAGAGCCGTGCGACCTGCTATATTTAAGTTTGGATAAACATTTTCCAAATTCTGTTTTCACAGGAACGAAGATAGACTTTTCAATGATCTACAATCTGGTTTCACCATCATTCTTACAGAAATTATGAGGTAACAAACATAAAAAAAAAAACGAAAAAACAAAAAAAAAAAAACATACAGACGACTTGATAACCTCCTCCTTTTTTTGAAGTCGGTTAAAAAGGTATAATTGGAAGTGCATGCATTATTGAACTAAGTCGGTCTCTTAATCATTAGCATTCATTTCTTCCAATAAAAGGGCTTTTTCCGTAAGGGTCGATGATGACGATTTACTCATTTGGTTAAAAAATTCAAACTTTTCATTGCAATTGTTGCAGGCCTCCTGCCGCTTTTCCAATTCAGATACCGAGTCTATCAATGAGAACGAGAAGTGTGTTAACCCTGAACGTATCACTCGTGGTCATTATTTTCTTCATTGGGTGTTTGGTCATATTTTTCCTTTTCGGTTGTCTTTTCCCCACGTCTTTTGCATAGTACTTCTACACGCTTATTTCCATTGCCTTTTTTTCAAAATCCTTGAAATTTTCTGATTCAGCAGCGAAAACCCAACAAAGAGATTCATATAGATCGGCAACAGTAAAAATCTACGGTTAAAGCCTGAATTTAAATATATTTACTTTGTTTAAAAAAAACATTCCACACAATAACCATTACCGCCGTTTCCAGATTTCCTAAATTTAAAAGTATTCACGTCGCTTTATTTCGTATTGTAGGTTTTTTTAGGACAATCTTCCTTGATTGATTCTACAGACTTAAGGACTTCCTGCCAAGAATCTCTCAAAATTCTGCATGCGTCCTTTTTATATCCAACGTGTCAGTTTTACTCTATTTACTAAGGAACAAAAAAGCAAAAGGTGCTTGGCTTTTGCTTTTTAGCCTGTAAGCCATTGTACACACAAGACATTTTCGCGACATAAACATTCGCCAGTCTTCAATATTTATGCCCAGTATTTTGAGTTCCTAAATTATGGCAGAAAACATTGATTCAGCTCTATGTCTCACTGAGGGCAAACAGTTGAATAATATTTCACACGGTTCACCTGTTTCCAAAACGTATCTAATGACGAGGGTAGGTTGGTCCACATGTGCTGTATCTGGTGTTGAATAGATTATTTAAGAACAATATCTGGCCCATCTTATCTCGTCTCCCATCTGTTTCAAATCAATAAACTTATCACAAAGGATCTTCGATAAGTAACAGGTACTTCCTAATCCTTGATTCCCAAATCATTCAATATGACTGGCTAAAAAAAGATCGACCTTAGGTAACAGATACTACTTAATACAATTATTAACACTATACGGATAACCAAACTTTTCATTTATTCCCCTTGAACACATTCGCTTCACTACAGCAACAATCCCTTTCAGTACTATTATCCAATAAATGAATCAATCTGGAAATGTAGTAAATTGTCGAGTCGGCCGTCAATCTATGAAAATTGTAGAACAATGTATTCAAGTAGGATTTTTTTTATGCAACCTGACATAGATGACTAATATCACACAAATACCGTTATGATAATAGCCCAATACACCCCATTCCCGAAGGAATTAGGTGATGTTGAATTACTTTAATAATAATACAATTAGTTGAGTGCGATGTTATGCACAAGCACCCTATGCCTCTAGCAAGGCACCAAATTCGCTCTTTCCGGCCGGTACTCTCGACTTGGAAAGCAAGAAAGAAAAATGTTGGCCCAAAATTTGCCGCCCCTAAAATCTGCCGCCCTAGGCTCAAGCCTACTCAGCCTGCTGGTAAATCCTCCACTGACAAAACGACTTATAGCTAAAAGTAAATCACGACCGCTGCAGTCAAAAATCAAACAAAAAACAAATTTATCTGTAGGTAAAAAATCTACGTCTTTAGGTTTTTAATTTTTCTTACGGATATAAAATGAAGCTTTCTCAAGTGATATATAAAATAATGTTTACAATTTGACAACTTTTAGGGGTATTAGGAAAACGTTAGGACTTTGAAGACGGTTTCGCTAGTTTGATGGCAGTCGCCGTGCAAAATTTTGCTTTGGCCAATGGACAAAGTTTTTCTTAAAATCTTAGATTTCTTGTGATTTCATTACTGCCTTACAGCACATAGTTTATTATCTTGACAAGGAAACACATTCATTAACCGATCTCTATTATTACTTAATACTAAAATATTGTATAAACATCATCAGGGGCAAAGATTAATATCTAGGTTATTTTCAACTGGTTACCAATTTACTGACTACTGTAAACTAACACTTAACGGAAATAAAACAGTAACTAACGATAGCGCCTATAGGCAACTCATTTGCTACGCCAGAAAAATGATTGCTAGTTTTTAACATCTGTTGCGAAATGCTTTAAGTTAGGCATTCAGAAAACAATTAAGTGATATTTTACATTAGAACAGTCACAAGACCACGATTATGTGTCAAATATACTGAAATGTATGAATGTTTCCGACAGTCGGTTGAAAAAGTTTAGAAATTAAGACCTTTTCGATAATATAGATTTCATATAAATAGTATAATATTGTATAACTATATTAACACACGAATATAAGTTTTATGTATAAAAGAATCCATATCCCAATCGTTGGGATTCACACGCGATAGCAGCAGCCCGGGCGGTCTTATCTCGTCCACATAGTCTGTAGAGAATGGCACCTACAGTTTTAAATAGTTTCCAAACGGAAAATAACATATAAATTCAAATAAAATAAAATGCAAATTAAAATTTTGCCTAAGTAATACGCGCAGTCTTCAACACAAGACCACGGGCGTCCACACCAACACTACGGCCCAATAACACTTGCTATTATTCCGGGAGGTCACGATAATGTTAATGGCTGAATCTGGATTCACTGGTTAGAAACTGATGCGGCAGGGACTAAAGTGGGCACCAACCTGCAATCAAAAGAAGATAGACCAAGCTCCCATTGCATAAAATCTTACCTCACTCGATTTCTCTACAGACGTGTATTGCAGTGAAAGAAAACACTTGGAAACATCGGTTCATAACAGGTTGCCATTCCGTAACCTGGTAAAACCATGTTTTTTTTCGGGTTTAAAACCTCTATTTTGACCCAAAATTATCTCATAAGATTTCACATAGAAAAGTATATGCAGTAAAAGATATGCCTTAGGAGATGAGAACCCGCATAGGTTGCCTCCCCCCACCCTGGAAGGTTCCATGGTCAGCCAAGTTTAATGAGGCCAAAAAATGGGGTCATTTACCTCATTTGATTTCTCGATGAAATTTGTGCAGAACGATAGCTCGAAATGTGCCATTGACAAAAATATAAGGTTGCCTGTCATCAGCCTGGTAAAACCCTGTTGTCAGCCGCCTCAAAGGAAACGAAGAAAAATCTTCGGTTTAAGAAAATCTCATGTAGTCGCTAAATTCCGGGGGGCAATCAGTCCCAATCATGGTATCAAGATAAAATCCATACCCTGACATTCCTGCGCCTCGTTTATTTTGGCAAAAAAGGGTACAGGGGTCGACTATGAACTTATTAGTTTTTTGTATTCAATAATGAAAAAAATCATGTTATCGTTTAGAATAGGCGTAAAATAAGTACCACCAACCATGACATAAGTCGAAACCTATACGCACTGACATTTGCACACATTATATGTTTTGAAATAATGGTTATGGTGCTGTCTCGATAACAAACACAAAAACAACAATCGTTGTTATTAATATTATGTCTGCCTACAGAACCAATACGGTAAAAATAACTAAATAAGTAAATAAATAAATAAATAAGTAAATAAATAAGATATAGTTGAAGATCAATATACCTACATACGAATAGAAAAATAGTTGAAATAATGAGGGTAAAATAGTCAAATGTTGTCTTTCCATTCGCACAGATGTATGATGCCGTTTAGATTCGTGCCCTATCTAATGACATTTTTGAGCTTCATGTTTATTGAAACAATAGAGTAAGTGAGTAAACTGTGTCAATTGGTTGTTATTCTGCCTGTTTGCATGTATAGGTATAAAGAAAAATATACGCTGCCGCGGAGATGCATCAGGTATGACGAGTGCCAGTCGTGATTTTAAGTCAAATGAATCGCACTGATGTAGTGACAGCCATACATATATTTTTTACATTACATTAATTTACTTGACTAGTCTGGTTGTTTGATTTTAAATAAATATTCATAATGCCGCTCAGTTTCTAAGTATTAGCAGTGCTATTCGTGATATAACGTAAAAACCTACAATCTGAAATATAATATTCCACAGTTAGTAAGTGACCTTAGTCCGTGGTCCTTAGAAAAGTTAATGTAAATGTGGATTAGAGAAGCAACGTTTGCTAGGGGTTTTCACTTCAGGTGACCAGCCAGTTGAGCCAGTTGATCCAGCCAACCAGAACCAGTGCAATTGTAATACTGTTGTTCGGTTTATGTTTTTGTTGTATTTTTTTTAATTTAATAAACAAATTTTATTACTTTCTTTCTTTATCACGCCATTAAAAGATAAATCTATTCGTCATCAGTTGAATCTAGACTACCATCTGATTAAGTTTTTCTTACTATTATATCTTTAATACTAAAATTAATGGTATCACCTGCTATCATATGTCGTACACAATCATAAAATTCCTATGGACCATTCAGCGAGGTGAAAACGGCTCACGTTCTATTTAACTATATTAAATGCCTTCGTTTTTTCTTTGTCTTTTAAGGCAGATGTGTAGTCATAACCAGTGTAAACCTGCTGAGCTGCATAATATATTTCCTAGCTAGCGTGCTTACTCTATGCAGTTATAAGCCAAATGGCGATGGTCACTGTAAATCCATATTTCCGAACAATTCGAGAGTAGGTGTAAATTCCCAAAAATAAATATCAAAATTTCTTTAATTAAATTTCTCCACATCCAAACTCATCCACAAACCACTGGTTGAGCTAAACATACTAGACTAGATGCTCGATTTCCAAGCCAAACTCGAGGATGCTTAGCGCCATGCGATGAGGATGCCGACATCGACAAGGCATATACGAGATTCGTATCCTCACTAACGGACACTGCAAAAAGCACTTCAGCAAAAGTCGACATGCAGACCGCAGTAAGTTATCAGCAGAGACGTTGACGCTCCTGGAAACACGACGAAATATGAAACCGGGACATCCGCAGTAGTGTTTCGTGCACAAAAACCTCAACAAGACCATCAGCAAGTCCATTCGCCGTGATATTCGCCGAGAGAATATGAAGTTGGTTGGTGGTTGAGCACATTACAGAAGAAAATCGAGGCAGTTAAGTGTTTGCCTGTTCCTTCTCTACCGGCGTAAACAAATTTTTAAATCGAGGGAGCGGATGGGGCTGTCACTGCAAAAAATCCGGATTTTATGTCGAATTGTACTCCGCAGCAATTCCTACCCGAGCCCAATCAAACCAGTCGAATCTGATAGGCGTGCGCCGCCCACTAGACACTGCACCGATGATCTGCCGGAGATTAGTGTCTATGAGATAAACTGCTGCCTCTCGGAAAGGCAGCCTCTCGGTCGGCTGACAGGAAGGCTGGATTAGCACCAGCCTCATGAGCCAGCTAGGTTTAGAAAAGGATACGGCACAATGGATCATATATTTACTATGAGACAAAAGGTGCTGAAGTGCGAGGAGTACAACAAGCCGCTCTTCCTAGACTTCGTGGACTATGAGAAGGCGTTCGACTCGGTTGAAAACTCCCTCCTGAGGTGCAGAATCACTACATCGAGGTATCGTAAATGTGTATCGGTCCGCGACCATGACTGTGAGTCTCCATGAAAATATCCAATCCAACCTCCTTGGTAAAGGCGTAAGGGGTATGTGATCGCACCCAAGCTCTTCGCCAACGCATTGGAAGATGTGTTCAAGACGCTTGAATGGGACAACATGGGTATCAACGTTAATGGAGATTTTTTCACTCATCTTCGCTTCGCCGATGACTTTGTTCTTCTGTCGAATTCCCGAATTCAGTTTCAGACCTTGCTGTAAGACCTTTAAAGCATTGTTAAGGTAGGTCTGAAGATGAACCGGGAAAAACCAAAGGTCATGGCGACCGAGGGCATGACGGGAGGACAAATCTTTATCGACAGAGAAGTGATCGAAGAGGTTGAAGAGTACGTATATCTCGGTCAATTTCTGCGGCTTGGTAGATAAGAACTGATTAAGGAGTTTTAGGGCCGAGTGCACGTAAGAACAAAAAGTCAAAATCATCGTCAAAGTATGATCAAACACGTCACTCTGTGTGGACAGTATGGAAGGAACTCTATCCGGATCACTAAAAGTGACGTGTTTGAACATTGATTAACTCGGCCGTCTCTTCGTGCAACCGGGGCTTAGAGACGGATTCAACTGTGTTGGACTTGCCTTCGAAAAGCTTAAAATTCCCTCTGAGATCTGACCTTCCACAACATTTAAAGACCCGAATATATGACCAGTGTGTCCACCCGGTTATGACGTACGGGTGTGAAACGTGGACTCTGACGGTCGCCTCCCGTCATACCCTCGGTCGCCATGACCTTTGTTTTGTCCCGGTTAATTTTCAGGATCATCATGCTTTATAAAGGTCTTCCAGCATGGTCTGAAGCTGAACTCGGGAATTCGACAGAAGAACAAAGTCATCGGCGATGCGAAGATGGCTGAGAAAATCTCCATCAACGTTGATACCCATGTTGTCCCATTCAAGCGTCTTGAACACATTGTGGAAAGATGAAAAGGTGGGTCAGGTCTTGAGACCCACGGCTGCGCAGGTGCTCTTCTCTAGACGTAATTTGAATGTTGTATGTGTGTTAACTCGCTGGGAAACTTCGTTAGTGCGATATAGACTTCATGTCTAGCGGGTAGCGCCATCTAGCGCCATGTTAACTAGCTTCTATGCATCCGTTTGTTGATTTGTGGCATGTGAAACTAGCATCTCTCAGTAGAGGGCGCTAGGTCGCTACATCACTTTCCCCCAGTCGAATGGCAAGTTGCCATAAAGACGATGTTGCTGCTGGTTTCGGTGCTGGTCGTCAGTGTCCAGTGTGACGCGGTGAGTCGGTGTGGTGCTGGATGACGGAGCGCCGGAGGTGCCCAGTGCGACGCGGTGAGTCGGTGTGGTGCTGGATGACGGAGCGCCGGAGGTGCCCAGTGCGACGCGGTGAGTCGGTCGTGATGCTGGGTGACGGCTGCCGGAGGTGCCCAGTGTGACGCGGTGAGTTGGTCGTGATGCTGGGTGACGGCTGCTGGATGTGATGATGTTACCGGCGTCCTAGTTGGCGTATCGATACACCTACTTAGGACGATGGTGCTGATTTTTCTTCTGCTGGGTTGGAGTGATGCTGGATGACGACATGCTTGAGTTACTACCGGTGAGACCCGCTAGTGGGAGGCCGGTAGAAACTGTCGTGACTGCTGAAGTATACCTTGTTGTGACTAGAGGAGGCGTGGTTGTTGTAGAATCACGTCGGGGTCACCACTGTGGAGAGATGAAAAGGTGGGTCAGGTCTTGAGACCCACGGCTACGCAGCTGCTCTCCTCTAGTCGTAATTTGAATGTTGTATATGTGTTAACTCGCTGGGAAACTTCGTTAGTGCGATATAGACTTCATGTCTAGCGGGTAGCGCCATCTAGCGCCATGTTAACTAGCTTCTATGCACCTGTTTGTTGATTTGTGGCATGTGAAACTAGCAGCTCTCAGTAGCTAGGTCGCTACAACATCTTCCAATGCGTTGGCGAAGAGCTTGGGCGAGATCACATACCCCTTACGCCTTTACCAAGGAGGATGGATTGGATATTTTCATAGAGCCTCACAGTAATCTTCGCGGACCGATACAGATTTACGATACCTCGATGTAGCGATTCTGCACCTCAGGAGGGAGTTTTCAACTGAGTCGAACGCCTTCTCGTAGTCCACGAAGGCTAGGAAGTGCGGCTTGTTGTACTCCTCGCACTTCTGCACTTTTGTCACACAGTAAATTTATGATCCATTGTGCCGTATCCTATTCTAAAACCAGCTGGCTCACGGGGCTGGTACAGATCCAGCCTTTCTGTCAGCCGACTCGTGATGACTCTTGAAAATACCTTGTACAGGTGGCTTAGAAGTGAGATAGGTTGATCGTTTTTCAACTTCGCCCTATTCGTCCTACAGCACGACGACACTATTTTGCCATGCAGCCGGAACGACACCATTTTCGAGAACTGCATTGAACAGTCTTTGCAGTTCCTTCAAGATGGGTCTTCTGACAGCCTTTAACAGTTCCGTCGTTATCATCAACCGGAGCCTTGGGTTTTTTAAGTCCTTTCAAAGCAGCCTTTATCTCATAGACACTAATCTCCGGCAGATCATCGGTGCAGTGTCTAGTGGGCGGCGCACGCCTATCAGATTCGACTGGTTTGATTGGGCTCGGGTAGGAATTGCTGCGGAGTACAATTCGACATAAAATCCGGATTTTTTGCAGTGACAGCCCCATCCGCTCCCTCGATTTTAAAATTTGTTTACGCCGGTAGAGAAGGAACAGGCAAACACTTAACTGCCTCGATTTTCTTCTGTAATGTGCTCAACCACCAACCAACTTCATATTCTCTCGGCGAATATCACGGCGAATGGACTTGCTGATGGTCTTGTTGAGGTTTTTGTGCACGAGACACTACTGCGGATGTCCCGGTTTCATATTTCGTCGTGTTTCCATGAGCGTCGACGTCTCTGCTGATAACTTACTGCGGTCTGCATGTCGACTTTTGCTGAAGTGCTTTTCTGCAGTGTCCGTTAGTGAGGATACGAATCTCGTATATGCCTTGTCGATATCGGCATCCTCATCGCGTGGCGCTAAGCATCCTCGAGTTTGGATGCGAAATAGAGCATCTGGTCTGGTATGTTTAGCTTAGCCAGTGGTTTGTGGATGAGTTTGGATTTGGAGAAATTTAATTAAAGTCCAGCCTTATTCTTAGACACTAACTAATTCATTGTTCCGATACCGAAATTTTGATATTTATACTTGGGAATTTACACCTACTCTCGAATTGTTCGGAAATATGGATTTACAGTGACCATCGCCATTTGGCTTATAACTGCATAGAGTAAGCTCGCTAGTTAGGAAATGTATTAGGCAGCTCAGCAGGTTTACACTGGTTGTGACTACACATCTGCCTTAAAAGACAAAGAAAAAACGAAGGCATTTAATATAGTTCAATAGAACGTGAGCCGTTTTCGCCTCGCTGAATGGTCCACAGGAATTTTATGATTGTGTACGACATATGATAGCAGGTGATACCATTAATTTTAGTATTAAAGATATAATAGTAAGAAAAACTTAATCAGATGGTAGTCTAGATTCAACTGATGACGAATAGATTTATCTTTTAATGGCGTGATAAAGAAAGAAAGAAATAAAATTTGTTTATTAAATAAAAAAATAACAACAAAAACATAAATCGAACAACAGTAGTACATTGCACTGGTTCTGGTTGGGTGGATCAACTGGCTCAACTGGCTGGTCACCTGAAGTGTAAACCCCCAGCAAACATTGCTTCTCTAATCCACATTTACATTAACTTTTCTAAGGACCACGGACTAAGGTAACTTACTAACTGTTTGAGAATATTATATTCCAGAGTGTAGGTTTTTACGTTATATCACGAATAGCACTCCTAATACTTAGAAACTGAGCGGCATTATGAATATTTATTTAAAATCAAACAACCAGACTAGTCAAGTAAATTAAAGTAAAGTAAAATTGACACAGTTTATTCATTTACTCTACTGTTTCAATAAACATGAAGCTCAAAAATGTCATTACATAGGGCATGAATCTAAACGCATCATACATCTGTGCGAATGAAAAGACAAACATTTGACTATTTTACCCTCATTATTTCAAACCATATAATGTTTGCAAATGTCAGTGCGTATAGGTTTCGACTTATGTCATGGTTGGTGATACTCATTTTACTTCCATTCTAAACGATAACATCATTTTTTTCATTATTGAATACAAAAATACTAATAACTCCATAGTCGACCCCTGTACCCTTTTTTGCCAAAATAAACGAGGCGCAGGAATGTCAGGATATACATTTTATCTTGATACCATGATTGGCACTGATTGCCCCCCTGAATTTAGCGACTACATGAGATTTTCTCAAACCGAAGATTTTTCTTCGTTTCCTTTGAAGCGGCTGACAACAGGGTTTTACCAGGCTGATGACAGGCAACCTTATATTTTTATCAATGGCACATTTCGAGCTATCGTTCTGCACAAATTTCATCGAGAAATCAAATGAGGTAAATGACCCCATTTTTTGGCCTCATTAAACTTGGCTGACCATGGAACCTTCCAGGGTGGGGGGAGGCAACCTATGCGGGTTCTCATCTCCTAAGGCATATCTTTCACTGCATATACTTTTCTATGTGAAATCTTATGAGATAATTTTGGGTCAAAATAGAGGTTTTAAACCCGAAAAAAAACATGGTTTTACCAGGTTACGGATTGGCAACCTGTTATGAACCGATGTTTCCAAGTGTTTTCTTTCACTGCAATACACGTCTGTAGAGAAATCGAGTGAGGTAAGATTTTATGCAATGGGAGCTTGGTCTAAGAGAGGGACCGCTCGCACGGCGAAGGCACCTCCTGCGCTCCAGCACCAGCAACGCGCCCAGCGCGGCGGACACACGTCACGGGGCTATCCAGGTCGGTTCGGGAACACGGTCCCGCCAAAATGTCCACAAAAACTTCTAAGACACGGACTCGAATTCGAAGCGACCGCCGCGTGAAATACTCTTCGATAACTGTCGCGTGAATGTGCTCGCGATGACATATTGCACCTTACGCGGTGGTCCCGAGGATAGTTATGGGAAATCGGTGGCAGGTTGGATGGGATTCCGTGAAATGATCAATTGATACCCAACAGAAACAAACCCTCTGATGCTCAATATATCGGTCGTGGTTGCGTTACCTAGATTGGCTTCACAAAATATATGTTTTATGTGCATGGAGATTGTTTATTTATTAAGAATTCAACAGCTTATTATTAGCATCACATTAATCTATGAAAATTATTGAAAAACTAGCCAATTACAGAATTCTATCGCTTACTCAAGTTAATGTTTGTGTAAGGATGGACATGTGTGTGTGTGTGTGTGTGAGAGAGAGAGAGAGAGAGAGGGTGTGTGTGTGTGAGGGTGAGAGAGGGTGTGTGTAGATATGTGTAGGGTGTGTGAGTGTGTGAGGTCTATGAGGTTGAATAAGGGAGAAGTGGTTGGCATGCTGTGTGAGGGTATGACTGTGGGTTGCATTTGTGTGGTGAATGTGACCATATTTTAGTGCTTGTATTGGTATTGTATTTCATTATCATATTATTATTGTATTACTACTCCTACCTACCTACTTACTCCTACCTACCTACTCAATATTTATTTGTATTTATTTTCTGTTTGATTCATATTACCTGTTAATGTTTATTCTGTCCTCTCTGTCTATAACAATAATTCCACCTTTACAAAGTTTGGTATTTTCTCTTTGAATATTTACGTTTTGATTTGCATCTGGTTTTATTATATTCCATGTAGTTTTCACCTCCAAGGATAATGTTTAGGGTTTCGTACACAAGGGTTGCCAACGGAACCGTATTAATAAGCCTCTGCTGTCCGTCCGTTCGTCTGTCCGTCCGTCTGTCACAGGGCTGTATCTCATGAACCGTAATAACTAGGCACTTGAATTTTTCACAGGGTCTTTATTTATTTTGCGGCTATTACAACAAATTAGAAAATAATAAAAATTAAAGGGGGCATACAAAAACTGTATCGTTTTTGCTCGGTTTTGATAATGGATGGCTAATACCACATAACTACCGTTATGATATTAGCCCAATACCCCCCATTTCCGAAGGAATTAGGTGCCATGCCAGGACCTTCCCTTTATGGGCACGGCTACATTGAACTGGATGGAAAACACGGACAATTTTTCATTGCCGCATCGACCATATTTTCATCCAATGCGATGGTACCAATCCGGGCGGGCTTACACCCTACCACCTAGCAGGGGAAGTGGACCAAGAGTTATACATGGATTCCAAACCATGAAGCAGCTCGCATTCGTGACGAAATGCACTTATCGACCTCAGAAGGGAAAAAAGTGGTGCATGTCGGGGCGAGGAATTGAACCCAGACCTCTGGTACGCTAGGGCAGTCCCCGCGCCACTAGGCTACGAGCCGCTCATTTCGTCATAATCGATCGTGAATCAAGGATACATTAATTGAAGAAAGGGCCCAGTAAAAAGAACTACTTTACGAATATACTCCAAGGCTGGACCCGAACCAGCTATACCATTCGCGGGTATTGCGTCTACCAATTTCGCCACCGGCTGTATGTATACCCATAATTTGGAATTCTCCTATAGTCCCTCCTCCCGTAATGAATACCTCCTACTAACACAGTGTTAAAGATTATACCTACAGACATTTATTCAACGCTTCATCTGCGTTGCGGGCATTTGAAAATTCAATCTTTGCATAAAAAAAAAATAAAAAAAAAGAAAGAAATAAAGAAACTCAAACTGAAATTGAAATCCGCAGATCAATCAAATCAGTTTATGATGTACCTAACTTAGGGTAGTTCCGGATGTTCAAATCATCAAAATGTATTAGTCAAAGTGTTTTATAATTTAAGGTGGGCCATCCCGCTCAACTCCCCATACAAACGAAGAAAGAGGATCATGCCCATTTTTCTTGTCAGAGATCCCAAACTTTGCTCAAAATAGCTTTATTTGATCGAACTAGATGTCTGATTAAAAATTGTATATGGTTTCTTAGTTATAAGGTCCGAAAGTTCGAATTTTTCGCGCGTTTTATACAATATCTTTGGAGGTGGATTACACAATGATAAAATAAGAACATCTTAAAAAGATTAGTCATCAGACATAGCTTATTTAATCAAGATTTATAATCTATTTGGTTTTTGTTAGATTTTTACTACAGACGTTGTGGTTTATTTTTAGCTATAATTCGTTTTGTAATTAAAATTTTCGTAAATCTTACCAAATCGTACACTATGTACATTGTCTGTTTTGTGGACATGTTGCATCTTCCTCATCACGAAGCCTATCTTTTTATTTGAAACAGAGAAGGTCCCAGAGCGCAACAGCACGGTTTTGTACCGTGCTTGCGAATGAGTTAGTCCCGCCGGGTTGGGCCACCTTAATTAAATTTATTTTACTTATCTTAACAAATCTAGTTTATTTTTTATTTATGCGTAAAACGCATACAAGTGGAAAGAAAACGCAATACGTCATTGACTTAGTTTGCGTCAACAGAACCGAGACGGCCGAACAAATATAGTATTATGGACGCCCTCTAAGAATAGACGTAACTGATTCATAAGAAACGTTAAAACGTGTCAGTAATATGTGAAAATATTTACTTTAGGGGCATCCATTAATTACGTCAAACGTAATTATTACGTGAAGGTCCCCCGGTGATATGTCGTGATATTTGGCTCAGCCCCTTTCCCCTTAATCTCACGTGAGATTTTTCAAAATGTGTTATTTGTAAATTTAATTTTTTGTGAAAATATGTTAATCTGTGTTTGATTGTGTTGAATTCATTAAAAATATATAACTTTCTTAATATATTTTATTTAAGACTACTAAGACAGTACTTTATAACCACAGTGAGATAAAATACTTAAATAAAAACTTTCAGTCCATGGAGACTCATGTCTGCTTGGGCTATAGCATGCCATCCAGATATCTCGGACCATTACACGACCATATCAATAGATTACAAACAGATAACTTCTTCGGAACCTAATAAAGTGAGTATACGATTCCGTTACGAAAAGCTATATTTGAAAAACATACAGCAGCTATGCTGCTTGTTAGGGTTCCGTACCCAAAGGGTGAAAACGGAACCCTATTACTAAGCCTCCGCTGTCCGTCTGTCACAGGGCTGTATCTCAGTAACCGTAACAGATAGACAGCTGAAATTTTTACAGAGTGTGTATTTATTTTGCCGCTATAACAACAAGGTAAGATTAAAAAAATATTCAAATTAAAGGGGATCCCCATACAAAAAACGTGATTTTTTTGTAATATTTTTTGTACCATGGTACGGAACCCTTCGTGTGCGAGTCCGACTCGCACTTGGCCGGTTTTTATGGAACCTGGAATGAATGGCTAATATTACACAATTACCGTTACGATATTAGCCCACATTCCCGAAGGAATTTGGTGCCATGCCAGGACCTTCCCTTTATAAGCACGGCTACATTGAACAAGATGAACAGTTTCTTACTGTCGCCTCAATCATAGTTAAATTCAATGCGATGGTAGAAATCCGGGCGGGTACACCTATAGTAGCGGAAGGGGACCTACATTTTAAAATTGTTTAAGTTTACTATTACTGTGTTTAATTTTATGTCGAAGATTCATTGGTTTATGTTTTTTTTTGTTATGATTATTTTATATGTATGTATATTAACTGTTTTCTTCGCAAATAAAGTAAAATAAAATAAAAATAACATCATGTTAATATAGCAACACAGATTTTGATAATTTCACTTCTAGAAAAATATGAAATAATAAATCTACTAGACGTGTCCCAAACTACAAACGGATGAAACCATGGATAACACCAGGCTTAATTTTGTGTATCCGAATGCGTGATCACAATTACATTTAATTGCGCGATAAAATATAAAGGACCAGCCAAAAAAACGTTAAATACCGAAATCAATTCAATAACATCTTACATAATCTTAAAAAAACCGGCCAAGTGCGAGTCGGACTCGCACACGAAGGGTTCCGTACCATCAACACCAAAAAATCACGTTTTTTGTATGGGCTCCCCCTTTAATTTTTATATTTTTTTTATTTTACCTATTTGTTGTTATAGCGGCAAAATAAATACACAACCTGTGAAAATTTTAGCTGCCTACCTATTACGGTTCATGAGATACAGCCCTGTGACAGACGGACAGCGGAGGCTTAGTAATAGGGTTCCGTTTTCACCCTTTGGGTGCGGAACCCTAATAAACGAAAAAATACTGACTAGTCACAGCAGTGCAAGTGAAAAAAACATGAACAAAAAGCATCATGAGATCAACATTTCTTACCGTAAAAAGAAAATGATAGCGCGCCATCTATCAGACATAGCGCGAGCGATACATCGATACAATGCTCGAATATTGACTCAAATTATAAAATATGAGGTGTTTTACTGACAAATAAAACGTAATTCCAACTACAAACTTTAGATTATTTTGTCCTGTGTAATGTTTGCAACATTATACACAAAATCTCATAGTATAATCGACTGTTCGCTGAAAATTGCGCCGCAGGCCATAATATTGTCCCACAACCTAACACCGCCAGCGCCATGTCGCGAATGTCGCTAAGCCACGCCTTCTTATCACGTGGGCTGTGACGGAGCGACCCACTTGACACAGACCCAGTTTGCTTAGACCATCTCCTCTCTACCTCTATCCTCCGTGTTCTTCTCAGTGAAGAGTTGATCGAATTGTATTGTATTTCATTTCGTAAAATGGGCATACAATTTGAATGATTTTCGTTATTTCTTATAGTTTCGGTTTTGGCAATGGTGCTCACTAATAATAATAATAATAATCCTCTTAATACTCGTATGTTTCCACTCAACTGTCCACTTACTCCTGATTTCACCACCATAAGCTGCCTGAAATCCGATTGTTAACTTTCGGTTACAACGCATATTTACATGATGTAACCGAAAGATACCTTTGGAGTATTTTTGTAGCTGGAGGTAGTGAA
The DNA here is from genome assembly GCA_946894095.1 of Incurvaria masculella. Classification (NCBI taxonomy): domain Eukaryota; kingdom Metazoa; phylum Arthropoda; class Insecta; order Lepidoptera; family Incurvariidae; genus Incurvaria; species Incurvaria masculella. The sequence continues at coordinate 18,211,540 of OX335657.1, read as the reverse complement.
AACGGACATAAACGAAGTTTATTGAAATTTATTAATATAGTATTATCGTCCACTAGTATGTATTTCTTAATATTTACTCTTTTACACACACACATTTACTTTTTTGAAGTGAAAACTTCTTTAGCGGCGCTGAGCACTTTTTTTGAAGTGAAAACTTCTTTAGCGGCGCTGAGCACTTTTTGTTGGATGGGTAAAAACTTCCAAACTCGCGTCAGGGTCACGTGATGCTGATCGAAAAAGCGTAAGATTGAAGTGAAAACTTCTTTAGCGGCGCTGAGCACTTTTTGTTGGATGGGTAAAAACTTCCAAACTCGCGTCAGGGTCACGTGATGCTGATCGAAAAAGCGTAAGATTGAAGTGAAAACTTCTTTAGCGGCGCTGAGCACTTTTTGTTGGATGGGTAAAAACTTCCAAACTCGCGTCAGGGTCACGTGATGCTGATCGAAAAAGCGTAAGATTGAAGTGAAAACTTCTTTAGCGGCGCTGAGCACTTTTTGTTCCGCACCCGCCCCCGGCGGACCGCCCGCCCCGCCCCCGGCCCCGCTCTCGCTACCGCCCCCGGCCCCGCTTCCCTTGGTGTGAAGTAGCGCTACTGGCATCGTTTTCGCAGCCCCGTGAAAGTTCTTAAGCCCATGGGCACAATATCTTTGTAAATTGTAGCCTATGTGTTATTCTGATGTATAAGCTATATTATTGTAAAGTTTCATTAGAATCCATTCAGTAGTTTTTACGTGAAAGAGTAACAAACATCCATCGATTCCAATCAAAACTGTTTGTTTCTTACTTCAGCTATCATAAACCGATTGTATCAGTTTTAGAAATTTGCGATGATGATTCTGGTAATAACGATGGTGAAAAAGTCGTCGAAATTATGGATGAAAGTTGATTTGCTACCGGTGTTTTTTTCTATAAAAGATTTTTTTAATGTGTCACACCTTTATGGCGAAAGACACTGCTTTCCATAACACACAGAATCCTAGCATGGGAAGCAGGACTCCATTAGTTCAAATACTTGGCTAATCTGTGTATCAAATAAATAAATGGTCCCACGAGTGTGATTTTTAACCGACTTCAAAAGAAAGAAGCATGTTCTTAATTCGTCGGAATCTTTTTTTTTTCTCTTTTTTTTATGCATGTTCACCGATTACCCGTTTAGTAAAAAATTCTGCTCTTTCCACCTCCCTCTGATTTATCCACTCTAAGCTTAGATTTCATCTAAGGCAGCCATTGTCGTTTGCAGCATAGACCTAGCATGCGCGCGCGTGCATCCTATTTCTATGGTTTGCACTGACTTAGCCCCGGTTGCACGAAGAGACGGCCGAGTTATAGACCAAGCTCCCATTGCATAAAATCTTACCTCACTCGATTTCTCTACAGACGTGTATTGCAGTGAAAGAAAACACTTGGAAACATCGGTTCATAACAGGTTGCCATTCCGTAACCTGGTAAAACCATGTTTTTTTTCGGGTTTAAAACCTCTATTTTGACCCAAAATTATCTCATAAGATTTCACATAGAAAAGTATATGCAGTGAAAGATATGCCTTAGGAGATGAGAACCCGCATAGGTTGCCTCCCCCCACCCTGGAAGGTTCCATGGTCAGCCAAGTTTAATGAGGCCAAAAAATGGGGTCATTTACCTCATTTGATTTCTCGATGAAATTTGTGCAGAACGATAGCTCGAAATGTGCCATTGATAAAAATATAAGGTTGCCTGTCATCAGCCTGGTAAAACCCTGTTGTCAACCGCCTCAAAGGAAACGAAGAAAAATCTTCGGTTTGAGAAAATATCATGTAGTCGCTAAATTCCGGGGGGCAATCAGTCCCAATCATGGTATCAAGATAAAATTCATACCCTGACATTCCTGCGCCTCGTTTATTTTGGCAAAATAGGGTACAGGGGTCGACTATGGACTTATTAGTTTTTTTGTATTCAATAATGAAAAAAATGATGTTATCGTTTAGAATGGAAGTAAAATGAGTATCACCAACCATGACATAAGTCGAAACCTATACGCACTGACATTTGCAAACATTATATGTTTTGAAATAATGAGGGTAAAATAGTCAAATGTTTGTCTTTCCATTCGCACAGATGTATGATGCGTTTAGATTCGTGCCCTATGTAATGACATTTTTGAGCTTCATGTTTATTGAAACAGTAGAGTAAATGAGTAAACTGTGTCAATTGGTTGTTATCCTGCCTGTTTGCATGTATAGGTATACAGAAAAACGTACGCTGACTAGTCTGGTTGTTTGATTTTAAATAAATATTCATAATGCCGCTCAGTTTCTAAGTATTAGGAGTGCTATTCGTGATATCACGTAAAAACCTACACTCTGGAATATAATATTCTCAAACAGTTAGTAAGTGACCTTAGTCCGTGGTCCTTAGAAAAGTTAATGTAAATGTGGATTAGAGAAGCAACGTTTGCTGGGGGTTTTCACTTCAGGTGACCAGCCAGTTGAGCCAGTTGATCCAGCCAACCAGAACCAGTGCAATTGTGCTACTGTTGTTCGGTTTATGTTTTTGTTGTTATTTTTTTATTTAATAAACAAATTTTATTTCATTCTTTCTTTATCACGCCATTAAAAGATAAATCTATTCGTCATCAGTTGAATCTAGACTACTATCTGATTCAGTTTTTCTTACTATCATATGTCGTATACAATCATTCAATTCCTATGGACCATTCAGCAAGACGAAAACGGCTCACGTTCTATTTAACTATATTAAATGCCTTCGTTTTTTCTTTGTCTTTTAAGGCAGATGTGTAGTTACAACCAGTGTAAATCTGCTGAGCTGCCTAATACATTTCCTAACTAGCGAGCTTACTCTATGCAGTTATAAGCCAAATGGCGATGGTCACTGTAAATCCATATTTCCGAACAATTCGAGAGTAGGTGTAAATTCCCAAGTATAAATATCAAAATTTCGGTATCGGAACAATGAATTAGTTAGTGTCTTAGAATAAGGCTGGACTTAAATTTAATTTCTCCAAATCCAAACTCATCCACAAACCACTGGCTAAGCTAAACATACCAGCCCAGATGCTCTATTTCGTATCCAAACTCGAGGATGCTTAGCGCCACGCGATGAGGATGCCGATATCGACAAGGCATATACGAGATTCGTATCCTCACTAACGGATACTGCAGAAAAGCACTTCAGCAAAAGTAGACATGCAGACCGCAGTAAGTTATCAGCAGAGACGTTGACGCTCCTGGAAACACGACGAAATATGAAACCGGGACATCCGCAGTAGTGTCTCGTGCACAAAAACCTCAACAAGACCATCAGCAAGTCCATTCGCCGTGATATTCGCCGAGAGAATATGAAGTTGGTTGGTGGTTGAGCTCATTACAGAAGAAAATCGAGGCAGTTAAGTGTTTGCCTGTTCCTTCTCTACCGGCGTAAACAAATTTTAAAATCGAGGGAGCGGATGGGGCTGTCACTGCAAGAAATCCGGATATACTTCAGGCAATGGAAGAATTTTATGTCGAATTGTACTCCGCAGCAATTCCTACCCGAGCCCAATCAAACCAGTCGAATCTGATAGGCGTGCGCCGCCCACTAGACACTGCACCGATGATCTGCCGGAGATTAGTGTCTATGAGATAAACTGCTGCCTCTCGGAAAGGCAGCCTCTCGGTCGGCTGACAGGAAGGCTGGATTGGTACCAGCCTCATGAGCCAGCTAGGTTTAGAAAAGGATACGGCACAATGGATCATATATTTACTATGAGACAAAAGGTGCTGAAGTGCGAGGAGTACAACAAGCCGCTCTTCCTAGACTTCGTGGACTACGAGAAGGCGTTCGACTCAGTTGAAAACTCCCTCCTGAGGTGCAGAATCACTACATCGAGGTATCGTAAATATGTATCGGTCCGCGCCCATGACTGTGAGTCTCCATGAAAATATCCAATCCATCCTCCTTGGTAAAGGCGTAAGGGGTATGTGATCGCACCCAAGCTCTTCGCCAACGCATTGGAAGATGTGTTCAAGACGCTTGAATGGGACAACATGGGTATCAACGTTAATGGAGATTTTTTCACTCATCTTCGCTTCGCCGATGACTTTGTTCTTCTGTCGAATTCCCGAATTCAGTTTCAGACCTTGCTGTAAGACCTTTATAAAGCATTGGTAAAGGTAGGTCTGAAGATGAACCGGGAAAAACCAAAGGTCATGGCGACCGAGGGCATGACGGGAGGACAAATCGTTATCGACAGAGAAGTGATCGAAGAGGTTGAAGAGTACGTATATCTCGGTCAATTTCTGCGGCTTGGTAGATAAGAACTGACTAAGGAGTTTTAGAGACGGATTCAACTGTGTTGGACTTGCCTTCGAAAAGCTTAAAATTCCCTCTGAGATCTGACCTTCCACAACATTTAAAGACCCGAATATATGACCAGTGTGTCCACCCGGTTATGACGTACGGGTGTGAAACGTGGACTCTGACGGTCGCCTCCCGTCATACCCTCGGTCGCCATGACCTTTGTTTTGTCCCGGTTTATTTTCAGGATCATCATGCTTTATAAAGGGCTTCCAGCATGGTCTGAAGCTGAACTCGGGAATTCGACAGAAGAACAAAGTCATCGGCGAAGCGAAGATGGCTGAGAAAATCTCCATCAACGTTGATACCCATGTTGTCCCATTCAAGCGTCTTGAACACATTGTGGAAAGATGAAAAGGTGGGTCAGGTCTTGAGACCCACGGCTGCGCAGCTGCTCTCCTCTAGACGTAATTTGAATGTTGTATATGTGTTAACTCGCTGGAAAACTTCGTTAGTGCGATATAGACTTCATGTCTAGCGGGTAGCGCCATCTAGCGCCATGTTAACTAGCTTCTATGCATCTGTTTGTTGATTTGTGGCATGTGAAACTAGCAGCTCTCAGTAGAGGGCGCTAGGTCGCTACATCACTTTCCCCCAGTCGAATGGCAAGTTGCCATGAAGACGATGTTGCTGCTGGTTTCGGTGCTGGTCGTCAGTGTCCAGTGTGACGCGGTGAGTCGGTGTGCTGCTAGATGACGGAGCGCCGGAGGTGCCCAGTGCGACGCGGTGAGTCGGTCGTGATGCTGGGTGACGGCTGCCGGAGGTGCCCAGTGTGACGCGGTGAGTCGGTCGTGATGCTGGGTGACGGCTGCTGGATGTGATGATGTTACCGGCGTCCTAGTTGGCGTATCGATACACCTACTTAGGACGATGGTGCTGATTTTTCTTCTGCTGGGTTGGAGTGATGCTGGATGACGACATGCTTGAGTTACTACCGGTGAGACCCGCTGGTGGGAGGCCGGTAGCAACTGTCGTGACTGCTGAAGTATACCTTGTTGTGACTAGAGGAGGCGTGGTTGTTGTAGAATCACGTTGGGGTCACCACTGTGGAGAGATGAAAAGGTGGGTCAGGTCTTGAGACCCACGGCTACGCAGCTGCTCTCCTCTAGTCGTAATTTGAATGTTGTATATGTGTTACCTCGCTGGGAAACTTCGTTAGTGCGATATAGACTTCATGTCTAGCGGGTAGCGCCATCTAGCGCCATGTTAACTAGCTTCTATGCATTTGTTTGTTGATTTGTGGCATGTGAAACTAGCAGCTCTCAGTAGAGGGCGCTAGGTCGCTACAACATCTTCCAATGCGTTGGCGAAGAGCTTGGGTGAGATCACATACCCTTTACGTCTTTACCAAGGAGGATGGATTGGATATTTTCATAGAGCCTCACAGTAATCTTCGCGGACCGATACAGATTTACGATACCTCGATGTAGCGATTCTGCACCTCAGGAGGGAGTTTTCAACTGAGTCGAACGCCTTCTCGTAGTCCACGAAGGCTAGGAAGTGCGGCTTGTTGTACTCCTCGCACTTCTGCACTTTTGTCACACAGTAAATTTATGATCCATTGTGCCGTATCTTATTTTAAAACCAGCTGGCTCACGGGGCTGGTACGGATCCAGCCTTTCTGTCAGCCGACTCGTGATTACTCTTGAAAAGACCTTGTACAGGTGGCTTAGAAGTGAGATAGGTTGATCGTTTTTCAACTTCTCCCTATTCGTCCTACAGCACGACGACACTATTTTGCCATGCAGCCGGAATGACACCATTTTCGAGAACTGCATTGAACAGTCTTTGCAGTTCCTTCAAGATGGGTCTTCTGACAGCCTTTAACAGTTCCGTCGTTATCATCACCCGGAGCCTTGGGTTTTTAAGTCCTTTCAAAGCAGCCTTTATCTCATAGACACTAATCTCCGGCAGATCATCGGTGCAGTGTCTAGTGGGCGGAGCAAGCCTATCAGATTCGACTGGTTTGATTGGGCTCGGGTAGGAATTGCTGCGGAGTACAATTCGACATAAAATTCTTCCATTGCCTGAAGTGTATCAGAATTTCTTGCAGTGACAGCCCCATCCGCTCCCTCGATTTTGAAATTTGTTTACGCCGGTAGAGAAGGAACAGGCAAACACTTAACTGCCTCAATTTTCTTCTGTAATGTGCTCAACCACCAACCAACTTCATATTCTCTCGGCGAATATCACGGCGAATGGACTTGCAAATGGGTCTTGTTGAGGTTTTTGTGCACGAGACACTACTGCGGATGTCCCGGTTTCATATTTCGTCGTGTTTCCAGGAGCGTCAACGTCTCTGCTGATAACTTACTGCGGTCTGCATGTCGACTTTTGCTGAAGTGCTTTTCTGCAGTGTCCGTTAGTGAGGATACGAAGCTCGTATATGCCTTGTCGATGTCGGCATCCTCATCGCATGGCGCTAAGCATCCTCGAGTTTGGCTTGGAAATCGAGCATCTAGTCTAGTATGTTTAGCTTAACCAGTGGTTTGTGGATGAGTTTGGATGTGGAGAAATTTAATTAAAGAAATTTTGATATTTATTTTTGGGAATTTACACCTACTCTCGAATTGTTCGGAAATATGGATTTACAGTGACCATCGCCATTTGGCTTATAACTGCATAGAGTAAGCTCGCTAGCTAGGAAATGTATTATGAAGCTCAGTAGGTTTACACTGGTTATGACTACACATCTGCCTTAAAAGACAAAGAAAAAACGAAGGCATTTAATATAGTTAAATAGAACGTGAGCCGTTTTCACCTCGCTGAATGGTCCATAGGAATTTTATGATTGTGTACGACATATGATAGCAGGTGATACCATTAATTTTAGTATTGAAGATATAATAGTAAGAAAAACTTAATCAGATGGTAGTCTAGATTCAACTGATGACGAATAGATTTATCTTTTAATGGCGTGATAAAGAAAGAAAGAAATAAAATGTGTTTATTAAATAAAAAAAATAACAACAAAAACATAAACCGCACTGGTTCTGGTTGGCTGGATCAACTGGCTCAACTGGCTGGTCACCTGAATTGAAAACCCCTAGCAAACGTTGCTTCTCTAATCCACATTTACATTAACTTTTCTAAGGACCACGGACTAAGGTCACTTACTAACTGTGGAATATTATATTTCAGATTGTAGGTTTTTACGTTATATCACGAATAGCACTGCTAATACTTAGAAACTGAGCGGCATTATGAATATTTATTTAAAATCAAACAACCAGACTAGTCAAGTAAATTAATGTAATGTAAAAAATATATGTATGGCTGTCACTACATCAGTGCGATTCATTTGACTTCAAATCACGACTGGCACTCGTCATACCTTGATGCATCTCCGCGGCAGCGTATATTTTTCTTTATACCTATACATGCAAACAGGCAGGATAACAACCAATTGACACAGTTTACTCACTTACTCTATTGTTTCAATAAACATGAAGCTCAAAAATGTCATTACATAGGGCACGAATCTAAACGGCATCATACATCTGTGCGAATGGAAAGACAACATTTGACTACTTTACCCTCATGATTTCAACTATTTTTAGGGTTCCGTCCGTCCGTCCGTCCGTCCGTCCGTCCGTCTGTCCGTCTGTCACAGGGCTGTATCTCAGTAACCGTAACAGGTAGACAGCTGAAATTTTCACAGAGTATGTATTTATTTTGCCGCTACAACAACAAATAGGTAAGATTAAAAAATAATTAAAATTAAAGAGGGCTCCCATACAAAAAACGTGTTTTTTTTGTTTTCTTTTACGATGGTACGGAACCCTTCGTGTGCGAGTCCGACTCGCACTTGGCCGGTTTTTCTATTCGTATGTAGGTATATTGATCTTCAACTATATCTTATTTATTTACTTATTTACCGTATTGGTTCTGTAGGCAGACATAATATTAATAACAACGATTGTTGTTTTTGTGTTTGTTGTAGAGACAGCACCATAACCATGATTTCAAAACATATAATGTGTGCAAATGTCAGTGCGTATAGGTTTCGACTTATGTCATGGTTGGTGGTACTTGTTTTACGCCTATTCTAAACGATAACATGATTTTTTTCATTATTGAATACAAAAAACTAATAAGTTCATAGTCGACCCCTGTACCCTTTTTTGCCAAAATAAACGAGGCGCAGGAATGTCAGGGTATGAATTTTATCTTGTTACCATGATTGGGACTGATTGCCCCCCGGAATTTAGCGACTACATGAGATTTTCTCAAACCGAAGATTTTTCTTCGTTTCCTTTGAGGCGGCTGACAACAGGGTTTTACCAGGCTGATGACAGGCAACCTTATATTTTTGTCAATGGCACATTTCGAGCTATCGTTCTGCACAAATTTCATCGAGAAATCAAATGAGGTAAATGACCCCATTTTTTGGCCTCATTAAACTTGGCTGACCATGGAACCTTCCAGGGTGGGGGGAGGCAACCTATGCGGGTTCTCATCTCCTAAGGCATATCTTTCACTGCATATACTTTTCTATGTGAAATCTTATGAGATAATTTTGGGTCAAAATAGAGGTTTTAAACCCGAAAAAAAACATGGTTTTACCAGGTTACGGAATGGCAACCTGTTATGAACCGATGTTTCCAAGTGTTTTCTTTCACTGCAATACACGTCTGTAGAGAAATCGAGTGAGGTAAGATTTTATGCAATGGGAGCTTGGTCTATTAATCAATGTTCAAACACGTCACTTTTAGTGATCCGCATAGAGTTCGTGTTTGATCATACTTTGACGTTGATTTGGATTTTGTATCCTTTCGTGCACTCGGCCCTTAATCTGTGGTAGCTTGGATACGGAAGCTCGACGTGTGATAATCCGTGAGGGTCGCAGTGTGGACCGCACGCCAGTTTTTTTAAATGTTTTACTTAATTTAACAAATTTTTCTAGTTTTTTTACACGGTTTCTTGCGAAAAAAAATACGGGATATTTGCGAAGACCCGTTTCCTCTCCGCCACGTAAGATTGAGTAAAATTCGGCTCGAACCTCTCCCTCAAGGCTCTCTCAAACGCCACAAGTAATTGATGGACGCCCCCTACAAGTGTTTCTTTGCATTGAAAATTAACAGATGCGTCGTTTGCATAGACTATAGACAACCTTCAAAATTGTTGACGAGAGTGCAATGATTTGAACCGATCCCTCGAGAATGCCCAAAAAAAAGGCGGAGGCAAAGAATAGAGTAGATATGTACAGGTGGCGGGGGCGAGCTTGTCAGTTAGTTGGCTGTGATAGAAAAGTGCATTACTTAGTTGTTTTTTTAAAAGTGTTTAAAAAACATGGGCTAACAAGGCTTAAACAAACTTATAAAACGAATTTTCAAAAATTTATATTTTGTTATTGTATCCCATAGAAGAATTTGAATTATATTTCGTGTATGTATTATGAAACATTAACAAACATGTAAGTTCAAATTTCTGGATTTTTTGTTTACTTTTATTCGATTAGGTTAGGAAATTGTTTCTACTTAACTGCAACACTTTTTTCTTCTTAATGGGTATCGGTTGGTTTAGACCACGGAGGATAGAGGTAGAGAGGAGATGGTCTAAGCAAACTGGGTCTGTGTCCACCAAGAGGTCGCTACGTCACAGCCCACGTGATAAAGAAGGCGTGGCTTAGCGACATTCGCGACATGGCGCTGGCGGTGTTAGGTTGTGGGACAATATTATGGTCTGCGGCGCAATTTTCGGCGAACAGTCGATTACACGATGAGATTTTGTGTATAATGTTGCAAACATTACACAGGACAAAATAATCTAAAGTTTATAGGTGGAATTATGTTTTATTTGTCAGTAAAACACCTCATATTTTATAATTTGAGTTAATATTCGAGCATTGCATCGATGTATCGCTCTTGCTATGTGCCTATAGATGGCACGCAATAATTTTCGTTTTACGGTAAGAAATGTTGATCTCGTGATGCAAATTTTAATGACATTTTTAAATTAAAATTATTTGAATCCGCGCGAAGGCATGGATTTAAATTTCTTAGGTTTCTTTATAGAAAAAACACTTAGTAAAATTTAAAAGGCGCCATCTAGTTGTAGTCTTGTAACCACTAGCTCTTGTAACTAAAACTTGTAACTCTCGGAAGAGCTGCTACCAGAATATAGATTCTTCCGGTAGATGGGTTTCGCAAAAATGGGCGGTGCATAACCCACCATGAAGCGATTTTTCCCCCGCTTCCCCACACAGTGTCACGCTGCGATCCTTAGTAATATGAGTTGAAAACATCTCCTCTCTCCCTCTATCCTCCGTGGTTTCATCTAATCATGTCATAATAATGTCATGGCACTGAAGTGTTAATATAAAATAAATAGTTACGAAAAACTCAGGGTTTACAGAATATATTGAGACCATATCATCTTTTTTGATGAGTTAGTGTATTTGATAACGCCACAAGTCAACAAACGCGGACATTTCAATAAGATGTTTTCTCGTATTTTACACATTTGGCAGACCAGACGTGTGAAATTGACTTAAAGTGCTTACCAGCCGAAGATTTTGCTAGCGGTTTACAAAGCGATTATATTAATTTATAGATATTAATTAAAACAACTATAGTCCTGAATCTTTTCGTTAAGAAATTCGCTTTGAAAACCGTTATAAAAACGGATTTTTGAGACTCAGCATTCCTGATTAAGGAATTTCAGGAATAGGCTGCAGTCATGATTAGCTCAACGTACCACTTAGCACGCCGAAAACTTTCTTATATGGCAACATTTCTTTAGATCTTTAATTTCTTAGGGAAAGTATCCATATAGCGGGACATTGTGAACCGATCCAAGTCCCGCAGGTGGGAGTGGGGCGCTCAACACAAATGCTCTTATAAAAGTTTATTTATTGTGACTGAGTCCTTTCACTAATGAAGGTGACCTCGAGAAGATGTCGAAGTCATCTCGCCAAGTATTGTATTGTTGACATATTAAACTAATACACATAAATACAAATGCTTGAACGTTTTGAATTTCAGCCTCTCGCCGTCGAGACCTTTAGACCTTGGTCACCGGACGCTAAGGCTTTTGCAGATGACATCGGAAAACTCCTAGTGGAGAAGTCTGGCGATTGTCGTGAAAAGTCTTTTTTATCCGTAGAATTGCTCTCGAAATTCAAAGAGGCAACGCGGCGAGTGTTCTAGGCACTTTGGGGCAAACATCAGCTGCCTTCAATGAAATATTATTTCATTGGATCGCTCTCCGATCCACATTTTTAGTATTAATTTAAATTTTACTTTTAGATGTTAGATTATTAATTTAAATTGTTATTGTTAAATTAAAAACATCAATGTAATAAAAAAAATACACTTAAAAATAATAATACATAAATGTAGCGAGGCGACATAGGCCCGGTTGCACAAAGAGATGGCCGAGTTAATCAATGTTTGTGATGATGTACTTTGACGTTGATTTAGATTTTTTGTCATTTTGTCCTACGGAGAATGTCTCCTCCCGCCGCGTGAAAAGCCGTAACATTTTTGAAACATGTTTAACGACCGCAACAATCTCAAAAGTATTTAATCACTAAAGTAACCACAAAAAATCACGTTACTTAACCGTATGAGGGACATTTTAAATTTTTATTATTTGTTGTTATACTGGCAATAGAAACACAAATTCTGTGAGAATTTCAATACTGTCTGCCTATTACGGTTCATGACATACAACCCGCTGACGGACGGACGGACGGAGGCGAAGGACGAACGGACGGACAGCGGAGGCTTTGTAATAGGGTCTCGTTGGCATCCTTTGTGTACGGAACCGTAAAAATTCTAGAATGGTGCATACTCGTATGTGTAGAAAAGTGCATATGTGCGTTCGTGAGTTTGCGGAGGCGAAAATAAGTGCTGCGACGCAAAAAATGGCAGGATCTATCCAGAAGTACTCAATCTTTATTCGTTGAAGGCCAACAGAGAGACACCACATTTTTCAAAGGGCCGCATTACTACATTGTTTTTTACATGGAACCTGTCATGGATGGCTAATGCCACACAGCGTTTTGATATTAGCCCAATACACCACATTTCCAAAGGAATTCGCTGCAATGCCAGGACCTTCCCTTTATGAGAACGGCTACATTGAACTGGATGGAAAATACGAAAAATGTTTCATTGCCGCTTCAACCATCGTTTCACCCAATGCGTTGGTACCAACCTGGGCTGGCTAAGCCGTGCCACCTAGTAGGGGAAGGGAAATTAGAGTTTTACATGGGTTCAGTACCACAGAACAGCTCGCATTCGTAACGAAAGGCATTTTTCCACCTCAGAAAGGGAAAGAAAGTGGTGCATGATCGAGGCGAGGATTTGAACCCATAAACTCTCGTATGAAAGGCAAGTCCTCTAGCCCCTATAACACAAGCTATTATTATTTTTTATTTATTTGTCATCATCAGACACAGTGTCCATTTTAATATATGCTGCAAAATTACAGGTAATATTAATATTATTAAAAATAAACGGTATTCCCTCTTCTCCGTGAATGAGTACCTAACATGATATGTTCCCATTCACGGAAAATCGGGTTGTAACACCATTGTACCAGTCCCTCTATTATTGTATTCTCACACGTGTACAGACGTTGCATAAAACTAAACACTCTGTTTCGCATAATGGCACAAAAATCCGATACCCGACTCTCGGCAAACATGGTTGACGCACTACAGTATCGCGGCAAACGCATTATTTGCCTAAATACATTGTTATATTGAATTCTTATGCCATAATACGATTTTGTGTTGACGGAGGTATGGTCCAAAAACTAACCGCATATTCCTTGACATATTTGGAGCAAAAAAGGTAAAAGAAGTTTTGTTGTCCAAAAAAAATATTGCCATCCCCATACATTTTTGTAAATACCTACACGAAAAATATATGGGGAGGACGATTTTTTTTTCAGTCGTACAAAAAAATTGTATCTACCCTTTTTGCTCCAAATATGCCAAGGAACACGTGGTTAACGTTTGGACCATACCCCCGTTAACACCCTGTATATGTTATTTGTGTCCTGTGTACTTTAATTGTGGGTGCACAGGTAGTGACTCGGCCACGGCAGGTGACATCAACTTTGACGATACGAGCTCAGTACATACAACTTTTTTATGTTAAACGCGGCATAGGGCGTACGCCAGGACCTAAAAGTGCCCGACGACGCCCATGGGGTTTCGAACATTCAGGAGGGCCCCAAAACCATGCCGGCCGGTCAGGTGCTTCTGCACACCATTTTTAATGGACTCCAGGCCGTAATTTGGGGAATTACCTCGGAAGGTGAGTTTTACGACCCCATTAGATAAAGGCTCTGAATGATCGGTGAGTTCTTATTTTTGGAATGTCGACTGTGAATTTGTGTATTTTCGCCCTGTTCCTTGCTTAAGTTACTTTACTTAGATTAAATAAGACAGCCCGCATGAAGTCATGCGGGCTGCAGGTTGAGCGCCGCTGATTGCGCATGGGCCGGAGGCCGCGCGGCAAGGTGCACAGGGAAGGGGAAGGGGTGGCGCGATCTTTACTTATATCGCAGCGCGCGAATAAGTGGGGCATTTTTTAATCGGAACTCCTAGCGAAAAGCTCGCGAGTGATTGGCTCGGAGGCGAGCTTCCGTAGTGCTTTGGCGAGGTTTAGCAAGTGCGAAGCTGTGCGGCTGTTCGTGTTGGAGGTACGTCGGATCAAGTTGTTGGAAACTGATAAGCAAGTCCTTAGAAAAGCTGTGTTGGAAATCAAGTATTGATTCCGTGACTCAGGGATGCATATTAATAAATAAATAAATAAATAAAATCAATGCACTCATCAGAGTGTCCCGAAACTAAACATGAAGCAGGTACTAGGTGAGAGGTAGGCTTATTCAGGTTCTTCTATAAATAAAAAAATCAAATCAATGTCACTTGGTAAAGTGGCAATAGACATTTTTGGGAAAAGGAATGTGATATGTATGTATGCATAATCGACCGTGAAGCAAGGACACATTAATTGAAGAAAGAACCCTTTCTTATTAGGTGGTAGGATTAGTTAACTAACTATTTGTGTGTCTCAGTCAGTCAGTCAGTCAGTCCGCGTGTTTGCGTCCATTGCTGGACATACGTCACTCCAATTTTCCTCCAGTCCTCCTGGTGCTCAGCGGTACGGAACCGCTGCTTTTCGCCGACGCACTTGATGTCGTCTTCCCACCTGGCGGGTGGTCTTCCCACACTCAGTTTCCTGTCCACGGCCGCCAGTGGAGGACACGGTTACCCCAACGGTCTTCGTCTCTTCGGCTGACGTGACCAGCCCACTGCCACTTGAGCTTAGCCACCCGGGGTCCAATATCGACTACTTTAGTACGTCGGCGGATTGCCTCGTTACGCACCATATCCCGTAGCGATATTCCCAGCATGGCTCGCTCCATTGCTCGCTGTGCAACTTTCAACCTTTGGACAACGGCGACCGTCAGAGTCTACGTTTCACACTCGAAGGTCATAACCGGGATTCAGGACCGGGAGTCTTTAAATTTTGCGGAAGGCCAGACCTGAGCGTATTTAAGTTGTCCAAAGGCAGCCTAACACAGTTGAATTCGTCTCTCGACCTCCTTAATCAGTCCTTGTCTACCAAGCCGCAGAATTTGGCCGAGATATACGAACTCTTTAACCTGTTTGATCACTTCTCCGTCGATAACGATTTGCCCTCCCGTCATACCCTCGGTCGCCATGACCTTAGTTTTTTCCCGGCTCATCTTCAGACCTACCTTTACCGATGCTTTATAAAGGTCTTTCAGCATGGTCTGAAGATGGATTCGGGAATTTGACTGGAGAACAATGTCATCGGCGAATCGAAAATGACTGAGGAAATCCCCATTGACTTTGATACCCATGTTGTCCCATTCAAGCGTCTTGAATGGGACAACTTGTCTATCTATTATTGTAAGAATTTACAATATATACAAGACCATACCACTTCTTTCTTCTTTCTTCTTCTTTCTTTTTCAGATTTATTTCTTCAATGAATGTCCTTGCTTCACAGTGTATTCTATATGCATATCACATTCGTTAAAAAAGCGACGTACTTGCTTTGAACGAAAACGTATATTTTACTGGTGCCTAAATGTTCAGGGTTTACAAAGCAGTCATCATGCTGCTGGGCATAGGAGTCATCTTACTCGCCGTCATCTACTACCTTTACTTCCGGCACACGCGGCGTCGGCTGTACGAGCTGGTGGCGCGGCTGCCGGATGTGGCACCACTGCCGCTGCTGGGCAACGTGCACCAGTTCCTAGGCGGTCCGGAGCGTGAGTCTTCTCCGAACTC
Organism: Incurvaria masculella; assembly: GCA_946894095.1. Classification (NCBI taxonomy): domain Eukaryota; kingdom Metazoa; phylum Arthropoda; class Insecta; order Lepidoptera; family Incurvariidae; genus Incurvaria; species Incurvaria masculella. The sequence continues at coordinate 18,195,927 of OX335657.1, read as the reverse complement.
TCTACATGCAGGCGTCCTCGCGCTAACTGCGCCCCGCTCTACTACCTGTCCTGCAGGTACATGCAACATCGGCTATGGGAGCTGGACGTGGAGATTATGCCGCTGCCGGGTAACGTGCACCAGTTCCTAGGCGGTCCGGAGCGTGAGTCTTCTCCGAGCTCTCTACATGCAGGCGTCCTCGCGCTAACTGCGCCCCGCTCTACTACCTGTCCTGCAGGCGCATGCAGCATCGGCTATGGGAGCTAGACGTGGAGATTATGCCGCTGCTGGGTAACGTGCACCAGTTCCTAGGCGGTCCGGAGCGTGAGTCTTCTCCGAGCTCTCTACATGCAGGAGTCCTCGCGCTCACTGCGCCCCGCTCTGTCCCGTCCTGCAGGCACATGCAGCAACGGCTGTGGGAGCTGGACGTGGAGATTATGCCGCTGCTGGGTAACGTGCACCAGTTGCTAGGCGGTCCGGAGCGTGAGTGCTCTCCGAGCTCTCTACATGCAGGAGTCCTCGCGCTCACTGCGCCCCGCTCTGTCCTGTCCTGTCCTGCAGGCACATGCAGCATCGGCTGTGGGAGCTGGACGTGGAGATTATGCCGCTGCTGGGTAACGTGCACCAGGGTACTGTGCTTTGGCTCCAGTCGTTCATATTGCTTTGAATTTATATTGCAAATTTTGAGACGTGAGACTTATAACCAAGAACAGACAAAAGGTTTACTTTAGTTGAAGTCCAGCAATACGCTATACCTGCGTCTTACGAACCAGTTATTTTCTATGCGTATTTCTATGTGGTTCATGATCAATTCTGCAAACACTATCATATCCAATGAAAAAAGTGGCTAATCAGTGTTTCGTTAGCACTAGAAAGTATATATTGAGTGGAACTGTGTTGACAGGTATTCTGCAGAGTATCATCAACATCTCTGAAGGTATAATGAAGCAAGGCGGAGTAGGCAAGATGTGGTTGGGCCCGAAATTATACATTGGTAAGTTTGTACCAAATCTTAAATTCAAATCTTGCATCGAAATTACATCAATGAGAGAACCCACTGCCAGAAAATCTTAAACTTTCATGAAACTTCACTGCGCAAAATATTCTTACGTAAAATTACGAAGACCACGGACTCAATCTATGATAAGCGGTAACATTTCGTGTTTTGCAGTGACAACGAATCCAGACGATGCGCAGATAATCCTGGAGAATTGCCTGGAGAAAGACATAGTCTACAAGTTCCTGCGGGCTTGGCTCGGAAATGGCCTCTTCGTCGCACCCGGTAAATCTGCACGACCTTACTTAAACACCTAACTTCCCGATAAACCTAGAAACTTAAACATAAAAGAAATTACGAAACCGAGTGTGTAATATAAATACATCTAATCTCGTTGCATCTCTGCAGAGGATACAAATAAAATAAAACGGTAATTAAATTAGGGTTTTTTTTCGGTCACACGATTTCAGTATCTTCGCGGTTCTGTAATCGAACCGACATTAAACATTTACGAAAATAATCCAAGAGTACGCACTCTTCATAGAACAGAAAACAATTTTAATTTGAGGTTGAATACATTTTTATTTCGTAATTACAAATGAAATATAGTTCAAGATTGCAAAATGTGTGGTAATAGAAAAATTGACATGCCATTAACAATAAAACCACTAACTGTTATCATCAAATGTATTATTCTTCTGATGTTCTACAGCGGAAATATGGAAGGTGCACCGGCGGGTCCTCGTCCCAGCGTTCCAAAACCGTATCATTGAGGAGTACATCCAGGTGTTCGGGGAGCAAGGTGCTGTGCTCGTTGAGAGACTGGCGGCCCGCTGCGGCGCCGGCAGCTTCGATGTGTTCCACTACATCACCTGTTGCACGCTCGACATTGTGTTCGGTAACTACTACAAGGTATTCAGGGAACATAAAGTCGAGCTCTTTGAGAGGGAATCTGCGGTGCTATCAGATAGATGTGTTTCCCTACATTCCCTCCTTGCTGCACATACGACATCGTGATTGGTAACTATATCCGGCTTGTATAGCGATTCCCGATTTAAATTACCGATGAAATAAAACTATAAAGCGTTAATTAACCTTACATAATATGACTTTAGGAGCACATACATCTTTGGCCTTGATATTATTTTTGAACCGTCAGCGTCACTGGCAATGTTTTCCGGTAGAGACCGCAACGGGGGAGCGCATGGACGTGCAGCGCACGCCCGATACGCCGTACCTGAAGGCTCGTAGCACTGTCATATCTATCATCAACATGCGCCTCTTCAAGGTGTGGCTGCAGCCCGACTTTCTCTTCAACCTCACCAGCTATGCGAAGGTTCAGAAGAAAAATATCGACATAACACATGCCTTCGCCGATGAGGTCAGTATTCACTTCATTATTTTACAAATGTGATAAGAAGTATATTTACTAAGAATGCTATGAAAATCCTATGCAAGAGCTAATAAATCTGAAATGGAACATTTATCGTGTTTGAGATTTTTCTTTTTTACATTATATCTAATAAGATTCATTTAAAAAAACAATAAGTAGGTAATTTAGGGTTTGCTGCACATAGTACACATAATCTACCAGGAGACGTACTAAAATGTACTGCTGATCCCTCTATGACTACTGAGCAAGCGCCTCTCCAATTCACCCTCTACATACTTCATGTGTTGTGAAACTGCATACGGCAGCTATCAGCTATCCATGTCCATGTATCTATTTGCGCGCAACCAACGCAAGCGAGTTCGTGGATTGTCAACAATAGCAGTCAATCGGACGTCAGTTACGAGCAAACACGAAGACTGGCCGCCAAGTTCGCCGTGTCTGTTATTATTTGTCAAGCGCATTATAATGCACGTGGCCGCCCCAGTCCTCTTCGCCCGCGGCGGCGAATCGCCGTGCGAATGTACACTCGAATGGAAAATATTTACTCGTCAATGATGGTCATCGGATACTTGGGAGCAAATACGCTTTGAAAGGACGTTTTATCCGCAATACACATTCAAGTATATCATGTATAAAACCCGCGAATAAAGAAACTTCATGAACTAACCAATTTAGTTTGGTTTCCTCAAAGGTACGTTCCAGCAGCGATGGGCTGTAGGCGTTTAACCACGAAACGAAATTGGCGGTTGAACCAGGCAACCATCCTGGTACAACACAGGATGGAATAAAGTTACCCATACCCTGTTGTATCTGCTCGGTAATAGGCGCACCTTGATGGGTCCGGAGAGGCAAAGCAGACCTCCTGCCAAACAGTTGTGGCGGCATGCTTTGTAAGCATACCGCACACACACACGTGTATAGGTGTTTCCCCCCGCCTCAGTCCACGCGCGCTGCGACGCGCGCCCGAATTATTTAGTGAATATACGCCCTTCTACCAGATTGCACGCGTTTCACTCCGGACTGGCGAGTCGACATTTACTTACGCCAAAGTGGTGACCCCGACGTGATCTCGACGAAAACGTTTAAAAAAAAAAATGGCTCATCCCGCCGGACAGTACGCGAACATCCTACCACCCGTCCCACCTACTACGGCGGATGAAAGACTTGGCCGGGACCAAAGTTAGCACGGAGGCGCTGAAGTTCCTGTGGGCAGGCCACCTCCCCAGCACCGTACGCACAGTGTTGGCTGTCAGTGAATCTCAGGATCTAGAGGCACTGGCGGCCGTGGCGGATAAAGTGATGGAGAACACAATACGGACGGACATCGCCCCCGTCTCCGCCAGTGATACCGCCTGTCACTACACCGATATGGTGTAGTGACACCAGACAGTGATGGAGCTGGCACAGCAAATAAGAGGGATGATGATCGAAATAAAAGAAATCCGAGCCGATAGACGGTGGGACCGGAGCCGCCACGGCAGTCGCAACCGCAGCGAGAGTCGACAGAGCCGATCGCCATCAGCGTCGCGTGACCGGCGCAACTCGGGATGGCAGGAACGCCGGGCAGCGAAAAATCCTGACTGGCTGTGCACGGCGCATTTTAGGTACTGGGAGAGAGCCCGCACTTGCCGTCAACCATGCGCATGGCACGCGGGAAACGAGTAGCGGAGCAGCGGTCGACCTCGGCAGACCTCTGCTCCATGGGGAAACCCAACAGCCGGCTGAAGGTGAAGGACACAACATCCAGTTTAGAGTTTTTAGTGGACACTGGTGCAGGCGTTTCCGTCGTTCCGGCGCCAAGGGGAGCGCAGCGCGACCCGAGCCATGTCCTATATGCTGCGAATAATACAGTTATAAGGACATACGGCGAGAAAACAATGCGGCTCAATTTAGGTCTACGACGCCCGTTTGTGTGGACATTTATAGTGGCCGACGTCAAATACCCCATTCTTGGTGCCGATTTCCTCGAGAACTTTAATTTAATGCCGGATTTGCGTCGGAAAAGACTAGTGGACGGTGAGACGAGACTCGAAGTTGTAACTGTAGTGGACCGCAATAGTGATTATAATAGTATTAAAGCCCTAAGCACGAACGACCCGCTACACGAGGCGTTACGTATACGCGGCCTTAGAGGCCAAACCGCGATACCATCTTTCTCTGCCCTCCGCGACTCCCGGAAACCAACTAGGGCTCCAAAGGAGAGTAATATCAGCATCCACGACTCCAAGCCGTCGATCTCCTACGCAAGTCCACCTGACTGACCGAGTGGGTGCTGACCTCCAAGTGCAGCAAGCTCCATCAGGACTGGCCTGTGGTACTCACCATGATGACATGGTGGAGAACATCTCTACCACGTACTTTTCGTTCGTGGAAATTGCAGAAAAGGACGCGAAAAACTCCATCGCCCAAGGGACAGGTCGCTCAAAAATCTGGGACCGAAAGGCTGGGACGTTTTCTGTTATCTATTTTACTAGTACTAAGAGCACTAATAGTTTTAGCGCCTCATATAAAAAAAATACGGAGATTTGCTATCTATCGCGCCTATAATAAGCGAACGCATTTCGGGAGCACATTCACGCGTGGCAGTGTCTGACAACGTCTGATCACGTCTTTACATGGTCTTGCGTACAGTATTGTTCGCATTTGTGAAACGGCACCTGTTTGGCTCCAGGATACACTTGGATGCAACGTCGGGGCGTGCGTCTCGTCGACGACCCCGAGGTATGCCTGAATTTAGAGAACTATCTGTGCTCTATCGTCTTCACCATGGAGAATTCTGGTCGGAGCTACATAGCGCTGTCTTCCGTCCCCTTCCTACCTTTGCTTAACGCGGAAAAGGCAGAGAATGCATACATTCTCACTCGAAATTGCTAAAATATGATCCAGCTTTATCTAAAAGGGCCGGTAAACAATGGAATGATGAAGGTGTTTCCCTCTAAGTATATGTTAATTTAATATCATTGATATACATTTTTGGTAGTCAAACTACAGTGAAACTGATACGATCAACTCAGTAAAGAAGAATCCGCAAATGAACTTCTCTGGTTTTCCGTTGGCGTTCACACACAACACAACACGGTGTGAAGGAGCTACTGGCCCGCTGGCATGGTCTTGGCAGCACCCCAGAAAGTTCGAAAGCCCATAGGCGTCGTCGGTCCTGGTGAAAGCCATATGCCGCGCTTAACATTAAAAAAATACAGAGCGGGAACCTGCCGAATGCCCACATAATCTTCTTCCTTTTCTCTTCTGTGATATGTGCATGCATACAATGCGATTCAAATAAGAATAGGATAGGATCACCGCCATTTTGAATGTCAGTAGTTTGCCGCGGTGTCGCGGTCGCCGCGTACTTTCCCTCGCGAATTCGAGTGAAGTTAGTCACGAGCCCCGTCCTATTCTTATTTGAATCGCATTGTACCTTCATGCACGCGCAGCTTGGTTGGTAAAAAGTCTCCGAAGTGTCAAATAATGTAGCGTATTGAAGAGTGTTGTGACCTTTTAGCAAATGGAGATTGGCGGGGCACTCGCTCAGATAGTAGACAGACACTTCCTATGAATTAAAAATTAACAGGTAATCTCCTCCAGTCAGGAACTGCCAAAAAAAAATTTGTGCAACTTTTTAAAAATAATTAAAAACTCTGTAACATTTCAGGTCGTCAAGCGGAAGCGGCTTGAGTTTAACAACCATCAGCAAAAAGAGACTGGTGAGCTAGGAATCCCCTATACTTTAAAACAAGTCACTTTGTACCACTAGCCGTGTCAACGATTATACATAGTATTCAATATGTTCGGAACCTATGAAAGCCATTTCGTGTGGCCATTATGGGGTAACGCATGGAGGTGAAGAATGTAGGGTAACGCCTGTGTTCTCTTGTGTCAAAGACTGCGGGATCGAGTCCCAGGCTAGACCTCTTTCATTCTTATCCGAGATAAAAATATGCATTTTAGTTAGGAATTCAAGTCAGGCCTTGTTTCGGAACCTATGCAAACAGAAGGTGCCTTTCTCAACTTGCTATGTTAGTACCATCACATTTAATTATAGATGTTCGAAGCAGCAATGAAAACTGTTCTAATATTTCCATCCAGTCAAGGCAGCCATGCTCAAGAAGGTCATGGTATAGCACGAGGTCTGATATCAAGAGGGCAGATGTTATATTAGTCACCATGTCCAAACGTTTCAAGAACAGACGGATGCAGGTTCGCGGCGGAAGGTACTCCTGGAGCTGCTGCTCGGGCACGACATCCAGTTCACGGACGAGCAGCTGCGCGAGCACATCGACTCCATCACCATCGCCGGCAACGACACCACCGCGCTCGTCATCTCGTACGCGCTCGTGCTGCTCGGTGCGCATCCGCATGTGCAGCGCAAAGTCGCCGAAGAGTAAGTACCTAGACGTGGTACAACGACACCACCGCGCTCGTCATCTCGTACGCGCTCGTGCTGCTCGGTGCGTATCCGCATGTGCAGCGCAAAGTCGCCGAAGAGTAAGTACCTAGACGTGGTACAACGATACCACCGCGCTCGTCATCTCGTACGCGCTCGTGCTGCTCGGTGCGTATGCGCATGTGCAGCGCAAAGTCGCCGAAGAGTAAGTACCTAGACGTGGTACAACGACACCACCGCGCTCGTCATCTCGTACGCGCTCGTGCTGCTCGGTGCGTATCCGCATGTGCAGCGCAAAGTCGCCGAAGAGTAAGTACCTAGACGTGGTACAACGACACCACCGCGCTCGTCATCTCGTACGCGCTCGTGCTGCTCGGTGCGTATCCGCATGTGCAGCGCAAAGTCGCCGAAGAGTAAGTACCTAGACGTGGTACAACGACACCACCGCGCTCGTCATCTCGTACGCGCTCGTGCTGCTCGGTGCGTATCCGCATGTGCAGCGCAAAGTCGCCGAAGAGTAAGTACCTAGACGTGGTACAACGACACCACCGCGCTCGTCATCTCGTACGCGCTCGTGCTGCTCGGTGCGTATCCGCATGTGCAGCGCAAAGTCGCCGAAGAGTAAGTACCTAGACGTGGTACAACGACACCACCGCGCTCGTCATCTCGTACGCGCTCGTGCTGCTCGGTGCGCATCCGCATGTGCAGCGCAAAGTCGCCGAAGAGTAAGTACCTAGACGTGGTACAACGACACCACCGCGCTCGTCATCTCGTACGCGCTCGTGCTGCTCGGTGCGTATCCGCATGTGCAGCGCAAAGTCGCCGAAGAGTAAGTACCTAGACGTGGTACAACGACACCACCGCGCTCGTCATCTCGTACGCGCTCGTGCTGCTCGGTGCGCATCCGCATGTGCAGCGCAAAGTCGCCGAAGAGTAAGTACCTAGACGTGGTACAACGACACCACCGCGCTCGTCATCTCGTACGCGCTCGTGCTGCTCGGTGCGTATCCGCATGTGCAGCGCAAAGTCGCCGAAGAGTAAGTACCTAGACGTGGTACAACGACACCACCGCGCTCGTCATCTCGTACGCGCTCGTGCTGCTCGGTGCGTATCCGCATGTGCAGCGCAAAGTCGCCGAAGAGTAAGTACCTAGACGTGGTACAACGACACCACCGCGCTCGTCATCTCGTACGCGCTCGTGCTGCTCGGTGCGTATCCGCATGTGCAGCGCAAAGTCGCCGAAGAGTAAGTACCTAGACGTGGTACAACGACACCACCGCGCTCGTCATCTCGTACGCGCTCGTGCTGCTCGGTGCGTATCCGCATGTGCAGCGCAAAGTCGCCGAAGAGTAAGTACCTAGACGTGGTACAACGACACCACCGCGCTCGTCATCTCGTACGCGCTCGTGCTGCTCGGTGTGCATCCGCATGTGCAGCGCAAAGTCGCCGAAGAGTAAGTACCTAGACGTGGTACAACGACACCACCGCGCTCGTCATCTCGTACGCGCTCGTGCTGCTCGGTGCGTATCCGCATGTGCAGCGCAAAGTCGCCGAAGAGTAAGTACCTAGACGTGGTACAACGACACCACCGCGCTCGTCATCTCGTACGCGCTCGTGCTGCTCGGTGCGCATCCGCATGTGCAGCGCAAAGTCGCCGAAGAGTAAGTACCTAGACGTGGTACAACGACACCACCGCGCTCGTCATCTCGTACGCGCTCGTGCTGCTCGGTGCGTATCCGCATGTGCAGCGCAAAGTCGCCGAAGAGTAAGTACCTAGACGTGGTACAACGACACCACCGCGCTCGTCATCTCGTACGCGCTCGTGCTGCTCGGTGCGTATCCGCATGTGCAGCGCAAAGTCGCCGAAGAGTAAGTACCTAGACGTGGTACAACGACACCACCGCGCTCGTCATCTCGTACGCGCTCGTGCTGCTCGGTGCGCATCCGCATGTGCAGCGCAAAGTCGCCGAAGAGTAAGTACCTAGACGTGGTACAACGACACCACCGCGCTCGTCATCTCGTACGCGCTCGTGCTGCTCGGTGCGCATCCGCATGTGCAGCGCAAATTCGCCGAAGAGTAAGTACCTAGACGTGGTACAATGACACCACCGCGCTCGTCATCTCGTACGCGCTCGTGCTGCTCGGTGCGTATCCGCATGTGCAGCGCAAAGTCGCCGAAAAGCCGGTACCTAGACGTGGTACAACGACACCACCGCGCTCGTCATCTCATACGCGCTCGTGCTGCTCGGTGCGCATTTGCATGTGCAGCGCAAAGTCGCCGAAGAGTAAGTACCTAGACGTGGTACAACGACACCACCGCGCTCGTCATCTCGTACGCGCTCGTGCTGCTCGGTGCGCACCCGCATGTGCAGCGCAAAGTCGCCGAAGAGTAAGTAGAGATGAGTCGTATTCACTACGTATACTATTCACAACGTATAAAAGTATTTTTTTCCAAAAAATCAAAACCATGCAAATCGTATAATATTCACAACGTATAATTTTATACGTTTTGCATGAAGAAAGTTTAAAAATAGAATCAACTGCATCATGCAGAACGTATAATGGTCACAACGTATAATATTCCTAACGTAAATTCAATATTGTTGTAATATTGTTAATGTTGTGTGTTCTTTATGGCGAAATAAATATCTGTATCTGCATTTGTATCTGTATCACAAAAAAAGAAAACCATGCAGAACGTATAATATGCCAAGAAGCACCGCATAAAGCGCCCTAATTACCATACATTTAAGGCTGAAATTGCTACGAATCGATATTTGTTAAAGAGTAACAATTTGCTACAACGCTAATTGAGACGGTCGAAAAGTCGCGTGCGAGTATACGCATTAAAAGTATATGCATAAGGGCGCTTATCGTATGAAAAGTTTTTGGATTATATGATATACATTGTTTTCTTTTTTTGTTAAAAAAGATCATAATTTTATTTAAACTTCTTCATGCACTACGTATAAAATTATACGATCTGCCGATTATACGGTGTGCATGGTTTTAATTTTTTGTTAAAATATGATATTATACGATCTGCATTTTAGACGTTTTGCCGTTCCCCCGTAGAGATGGTAGAGCGACATTCGGTACGAACGATCGCATCATACCAAATTAGCTTCATCTACATGTGTTCATAAAATTCAATACTCTACGCATTACGAACTATTACATCAACCTAGTCGTGGTACGTTCTCCTATACCGCCCGTGCACAACTAATCTTCTGTTCTGTAAATTTGGTTCGTCAGTATTTCGTCACCCATTCGCTCTTAATGTCCAAACGACCTTAAAATGCGACGCAAACTCGATCTTTCTCTTCAAATGATATAATTCCGCAGACTGGAGGAGATATTTGGAGACTCGCTGAGGGCACCGACGAAGGATGACCTGCTCCGGATGCATTACCTGGAGCGAGTCATCAAAGAGACCATGCGATTCTACACAGTAGTACCCATCATCGCACGCACCGCCCATAGGGAGGTTCAGCTCTGTAAGTCTCGTATACTACTACCTGCTCTTCGGCCGGTCCATACTGTGAGTTACCGTATAGTTTCTCCTACAGGGTTTTAGATTCTACACGTCTTAATTTAAGTAACGCGCACATTGACTGCAAATAATCTGGAAGTCCTCGGCAGGGTGCGTCAACTTATTCCTGACCAAAAACTGCTCCTCTACAAGGCGCAGATAAGGTGTTTCGCGAAGTATTTTTCTAATTCGTGGAACGGCTCAGCTAAGGAACTTTTTGTCTCCCTGGAGTCGATGCAGCGTCGTGCAGTGCGTCTCGTCGAAAACCTCAAGCTATCCCTGAATTCAGAAATCCTTACACTCCGAAGGAATGCACGGTCTCCCAAATAGCCAGACCGCTTCCTGCCGAGACCCTCAGCCGGCACCCCGCCGCCTTCATACCGTTCTGTGTGCGCAGCGACGTGCCGCGTGCCGGCGGGCGCGGGCTGCGTGATCGCCTCGCTCGCGATGCACCGGTCGCACGCGCTGTGGGGCGCCGACGCCGACCGTTTCGATCCGGACCGCTTCCTGCCCGAGCGCACCCTCGGCCGGCACCCAGCCGCCTTCATGCCCTTCAGCTTCGGCGCCAGGCACTGTATCGGTGAGTTGCTTTCGTCACATCTTGACAAGCAAGTAAGTAACAAAAACACCAAATTCATCCGATAATATATTAATTATAATCCAGTTCGGTCACATCCCAACCACATATTCCCGCCAAAATTTTCCAATTCCTGGTGTTGCCACCACATAAATGTTGCCAAGGCATTTAGGTCCTTCTTTAACGTTGTGTGTGTCGCTAGGTGACACTTGCCGGCAATTTCGTTAGTTTGACGAGTGCGTGCGTGCGGCTGGGCGCACGTTTGACAGACCACTGTACGTCACACGCGAGCGGCTGCGAAGATTGTATGAGTGGCTGTGGGTAGGCCGAAAACTTATTGCGGCTGCGTTCTGTGCTCCCACCAACGTGCAGAATGAGCTGACGACATCTTCCTGCGAATGCTTGCTTGGGGAGTTGCTACAAGATGTTGCTTGAAGGGGGACTTGCTACATCTCAGAGCCAGAACTAGATTTCAAACTGCTGACAATAATTGTACGAGTCTCCACTATTGAAATTGGCGTGCTTCAAAATCTCGATGGACTCGCGGATAATCCTTGGGAAGAATCGTTTGTCGGTGGACAATACCAGACAATAGTTTAAACACCCACAGAACACTCAAATCAGTTAAACTTAGATAACCCATTTATTGAAATAGTTATTTTACATATACACGTTTATTAACATTTTGAATACTTAGGGTCTTTTCCACCAAGTACTGATTAGCTTAATCCTCACTCAATCTCGCAATTCATATCAGTACAAGATAACCAGGACTTAAGTAAGAAAGACCCTGTAAGTGGCGATAAAACTAAATCAGCACTTGTTAAAAACCAGGCTTAGCACGATGCATAACCAAATTAAATGTTTATCTCGGCGCACGGAACCGACGAGTTCGCGGTGCTTGCAGCATTCTTGCGTCCACACACTTATTTACGTTAAGTATTGGCAGTTGTATTTTAATATTTTACGTATAGTTAACTGCTATAAATAGACGTACTCGCCAAATACTATGCATAATTTTAAAGAAAGTTGTCGTAAGTTCTATATTTTATAAGTTCTTAAATTAATGTAAGTATAAGATTTTTAATTATTGGATAAACAGATATTTTCCAATATACGTTATTTCTCTGTCATAAAAATATCAAAACAAGAAGTTTTAAGGTTGGCCTTCCCGCTCAACTCCCCATACAAACGTGGAAAGAAGATCAAGATTTTCTTGTCAGAGATCCAAAGTTTTGCTCAAAAGCTTTTTTTCATCGAACTAGATGTCTGATGACCATTGGCATTGTAAAATAGTGTTTGGTTTCTATTTTGTATGGTCTGAAAGTTCGAATTTTTCGCTCGTTTTATGCAATAACTTTGGATTAGCTACTCAACGATAATATAAAAAAATCTTAAAAAGATTAGGCATCAGACATAGCTTGTTTCATGATGATTTCAATTTTGTTTTTGTTAGATTTTTTACTACAGCGGTCGTAGTTTACTTTTAGCTATAAGTCGTTTAGTTATAAAAAAAATCGTAAATCTTACCAAATCAAAAACCCTATGCATATTGTCTGCTTTGTGGACATCTTGCATCCTCCTCATAACGGAGCCTGTCTTTTTCTTTGAAACAGATAATGTCCCAGAGCGCAATAGCAATGTTTTGTACCGTGCCCGCGCCCGCCGCCGGGACGGGCCACCTTAACACGGTGTAAATGTCGATTTTTGCATTGTAGACAGTCGTAAAACGGGGAAAACATCATTGTATTTGTAGTGTTGTTTGTACAATTGTATGTTTTTTTTTATGTGACTGGACATGGATGGCTAATACCACAAGTTCTGTCATGGTACTAGCCCAACACACCACATGGGAACTAGGTGCCATGCCAGGACCTTCCTTATATTGCACGGCTACATTGAACTGGATGGAAAACACGGACAATTTTCATTGCCGCTTCGACCATCGTTCATCCAATGCGATGGTACCAACCCGGGCGGGATAAACCCTACCACCTAGTAAGTAAGGAAGGGGACCTACAGCTTAACGTGGAATCCGAACCACGGCCAGCCTCTCTCAACGGTCGAATGGTCACCCATCCAAGACCAGACCGGACCCAGCGTTGCTTAACTTCGGAGAGCGATCGCCGAAGTGTCGCGCCACTGGGCCACTGAGGCTGACAAATATTGTACAATATTGTAACATTGTTGCAGCAAATAAAAGATTTCGGTTACGTGTCAGTTTGCATTTCCGTCCACAATAAGTTGAGAATGCGGATTGCTTCAAGAATTGGAACAAGGGTTAAAATGTAGTTCTTCTGTAATATATTTTCTGTACGTTCTGGTTTGTCAAAATCTGCGCATCTAAGGACAGAACGGTCGAACCAATCGCGAAAAGAAGTATCACGTGGTAGCGCCTAGCTCCGTCCGAAATACAGTGCGATAGGATGCGAATGAGGGACAGCACACATGACGGAATGTAACAACTGGTCTATTTGCATTAGTCCGTGGACTGACGGTGGTAAACAGATGGCCAGTATATTTACACAGCGCTCTGTTAGCACACTGCTGCGCACAAAAACAATCTTTGCAGTCTTCTCAAGTGAGAACTTATCTGGAACGTCTTAGACACCATGAAGGACATTGTTCTCAACTGTGAGCCTTGCGAGGGCACCTATGGAAAAAAATATAAAAAAGCTCCATCAGTAAATAAGGCACCCGAGCATTGGGAGCAGATAGAAAATGTTTGGAGACAGCACGTGAAGTAATATGTACCAACAATTGAGAGACCGATCATAGATGTAGTCCCGGTCCATATAAGCGCATTATTGTTTTGATTATTGGTGATATCACCTGTCGCCTCGGGGTCGGGGCGCGGCAGCCTCCGATGGCCCGGCAGACGACCTTCGTTATCTTGTGATGGACAGTAAATGAAATTCTTGATTATTTTTTGCAGGCAGGCAGTTCTTCTATTCTTCAGGATCAAGTGTCCGCTGGCTCGTCTTCTTTGAGTCTGCGGGCTCGGCCATTTTGGCCTCTTTATATAACAGTTGCCCCTTCACTCCGCGGACGTCCGCTAGATGGCGGGGCGGAGTGGAGGGGCGGCTGAACGAGCGGACCAGAGACCCCAAAAAATGAAAGATGCATGTTTCATAGTTTATTTTACCTATTTTTGACATGCTAACTTAAAGCCTATGATAAAATCAATCAATCAAATCATACAGTCAGAACCATTTTGTAAAGCACATATACAGATACTAAAGCGCACTCACTACCGCTCACGATAGGCAGAGCTTGTCTTTCACCTACGTGGCGGGTCACTTAGCACTCTCACTGTTCCGTCGACAACATTCTCCCCCCGGTCGTCCACGTCGACTCGATCAGTGGGGAGACGGACCAGCTTCCTCGCCGGGCGACGCAGCACTCCTCCGGCGACGCGCACGTCAGCGACGCGCACGTGTCCGTCCTTGCCGGGCAGCACCTTCTCGATGATCCCTCGCGGCCAAACGTTGCGAGGCAGGTTCCCGTCGACGATGAGCACGACATCGCCCGAGCGTAGCTCAGGGCGGCCGTCGCCGGGAAGAGGCCGTCGCAGGAGCGTCGGCAGGTACTCGCGCACCCAGCGCGTCCAAAACAGGTCTGCCAGGCGCTGCGCAGCGCGCCACTGGCGCCGCCGCACGAGGTCGGAGTCGTCGAACACGCCCGGAGTCGGCGCGCCGGACGAGCTTCCCAGCAGGAAGTGGTTGGGAGTCAGTGACTCCGGGTCCCCAGGCTCCGTCGAGACGTGGGTCAGAGGCCGGGCGTTCACGCAGTGCTCGGCCTCGGCGAGCAGAGTAGCGAGCACTTCGTCGGTGGGCGCTCGTTGGTGTAGTGTCACGTTTAGCGCCTTCCGGATGGAGCCCACGAGTCGCTCCCACGCGCCTCCCATGAATGGCGCGGCGGGAGGGATGAACCGCCACTTGGCTCCGCGGTTCAGCGCGTAGTCTCTGATGATATCTTGGTCCAGCTCGGCCCAGGCACGGCGGAGCTCGGCGTCGGCACCGTGAAAGTTGGTGCCGTTGTCGCAGTGAATCTCGGCGGGAGCACCCCGGCGCGCAATCATGCGGAGCAGGGCGCAGATGGCGGAGTCCGTTGTCAGGCTGTGGGCGATCTCGATGTGCACGGCGCGCGTCACAAGGCATGTGAAGAGCGCGCCGTACCTCTTCTCTCTGCGGCGTCCGACCGTCACGTCCATTGGGCCGAAGTAGTCCAGCCCGCAGAACGTGAACGGTCGGTGGTGGTGGCTCAGGCGGGCGATAGGTAAGTCGCCCATCGGAGGTGCGAGCGCGGTCGCGCGTCGCACTCGACACGCCTGACAGGCGCGTTCGACGGCTCGCACGGTCGGGCGGAGATGCAGAATCCAGAACTTCTGTCGGAGGTGGTTCACCACCGCTTCAGGGTAGGCGTGGTGCGCAGTCACGTGGTAATGGTGCACCAGGAGGCGGGTGATGCGGTGCCGGCCACATAAAATCGTTGGTTCCGCTGCTTCCTTGTCGATGCCCGGCGCCGCGCTCGCGCGTCCGCGCAGGCGCAGTAATCCATCGTTATCAATGTATGGCGACAGATGTTGTAGGCGGCTACTTGATGCGACTGGTCGGTTCGCGCGTAAGTCTCGCAGCTCCATCCCGAATGCATCTTCCTGTACTCTTCTGAGTAACATTCGTACCGCTGCGTCCATGTGTCGCCGATCGAGAGCGCCGGTGTGTCGCCGGCGACATTTTTCAGTGAAGAGCACGACACAGGCGGTCGCGCGTACCAACTTCATCCATTTTGAAAATCTTGAGGCGTCCGGTAGGCAGTCGGCTGCGGGCGTCGCATCAGTCACTGTCACTGTTTCGGCCGTATTTTTTCTCTCTTCCGTCGTTGTACGATTGTCGTCGGGTTGTATCGGCCACGCGTTTTTTGGTAGTCGCAGGAAGGCGGGTCCGACGAACCAGCGATGCTCGGTGTTGAATGTCTGTTGAGCGCGCGTCGCGTCGTCCGCTACATTTTCTGTGGTGTTCACCCAGCGCCAATCTTCCGGTCGAGTGAGCTCGTCTATTTCGCCGAGCCGATGCGATACGAATGCTCGGTAGTCACGTGGGTTTCCTCGTATCCATGCCAGGACCGTGCGCGAGTCCGTCCAGTAGTATTTCTGTGTGACGTTCGCTGAATGTTCGCTGATGACAGTAGCCGCGAGTCGACTCCCGAGCAGCGCGGCCTGTAACTCGAGGCGCGGTATCGATGTTGGTCTCAATGGTGCAACTCTTGTCTTGCTCGCGACGATCGATGTATGCACGCGTCCGCTGCTCAGTTGAAATCTCAAGTATGTGACGGCGGCGTAAGCGTCTTCACTCGCATCGCAGAACGTATGAAGCTCAATTGCGAGTATGTCGGAGTCAGTGCAGTAGCATCGAGGCACTCGGCACGTCCAGGAGTCGTGCAGATGTTGTACCCAGTCGAACCATTTGGCCGCCTCGGCATCAGCCAGCTCGTCGTCCCAGTCTATGGCGGATCTCCAGACGTACTGCAATATTATTTTTGCCTGTATGATGACGGGGGCCAGGAGTCCGAGGGGGTCGAAGACGGACATGACGACGGCTAGCATTTGTCGCTTCGTCGGGCGGCTGTCGCCGGTAGCTATGTCATTCGGAATGCGTGCGAGGCTCAGATTGAACCCCAGCGTATCGTCACCGGTGTCCCAGCGAAGTCCCAATGTCTTCTCTTGATCTGCTTGTAGGTCTAGATCGCGCATGTTTTCCTGGCGCCCCCCTGGATTGACGTGCTCGGTCACTTCTTTACTGTTTGACGCCCATCCCACTAGTTCGAGGCCACCGCGCTTGTTAATTTCTTTGACTTGTGATGAAATCTTCACCGCTTCCATGGTCGAGGGAAAGCTTTGCAGGTAGTCGTCCATGTAGAATTGTCGCTCCACGGCTTTTGCGGCGTCCGGGTACAGGTGTACGAACTCCTCTGCATTTTTATTTTTGACGTAGATGGCGGTTGTTGGAGAGGAGGCGGCGCCGAAGATCATTGAGCTCATTTCGTACTCTGCTGGCGGCGTGTCTCGGTTCAGTCCTCGCCAGAAGAAACGTTGCGCGGGTCGGTCCGCAGGCCTTATTTGTATTCGGAGAAACATTTCCTTGATGTCCGCTGAGACTGCCACCGCCCCCTCCCGGAACCGGAACAATACGCCGAGCAAAGGTTGCAGTAAGTCGGGTCCCGTCAGTAGCGCATCGTTGAGTGAGCGTCCATCCACCCGCGCTGCTGCGTCGAATACAATCCGTACCTTGCCTCTTTTATTGGAGTTAGTCACAGCGAAGTGAGGCAAGTACCATAATTTTTTGTCGGTGGTTGGCGCCATCTGTCGAGCGTATCCAGAATCTATGATGTGCTTCATTTGTTTCGCGTACGCTTCACCGAAGTCTCTGTTAGCATCCATCTTTTTCTCAAGTAAACGTAGGCGCTTAAGTGCGGACCCCTTGCTCGGCGGCATCGCCGTCGAGTCAGTTCGCCACAGCAAACCGGTTTCCCACCGGTCATCATTATCTGTGCGTCGGCAGGTGGTGTTCAGTATGTCAATAGCTCGCCGGTCAGTGGGCTTTTCTCTTTCTTTCGTAGATACGCCCAACGCGTCCAGATCGTAGTGACTCTTGATGAGTGAGTGCAGTTCTTCGTTGTCCCGCGTCAGGTGTCCCACGAAGTGAACCGCTTGCTGTCCGCGTCGTCGGTTGGTCGCGCCGCTCCCCCCGGTCGAGCCGCTGAGTACCCAGCCGAGCAGGGTGCGGACGGCCGACGGGCTCTCCCATCCGAGGCCGGCTGTGCGTCTCTCTCTCTCGGCGAGCAGGTGGAAGTTGTTCTGCCCGACGACTATTCCTGGCACGACGTCAGTATATGGTCGCAACGGTAGGTTCTTTAGGTGCGGTAGATGCGAGTAGTCGGGCACGGTTTGTGCTATCAGCTCTAATTTTTTCACTGTGTAGGCGCCCCACAGTGGGTACTTGGTGCGAGTAGGTCCCGCTATCTCCAAGTCAATAAGTCGGGACGTGTGGACACCTTTCGTCGTGGTTTCTGAGAGCATCAGTCGTTCAGTTGGACCAACAGCTCCGACGCGATCGGCCAATTCTGTTTTTATTAGCGTCGTTGTAGCCCCGCTGTCAAGTAGCGCGTGAGTACGTACACTGCCTTTTGGCCCGTAGACAGTCACTGGGATTATCATTAGCAGGGCTCGCGTCTTATTTCCTCGTGCGCATGCGGCATTTTCTTCATTCGCCTCTTCCCTTTCATTAGACATCGTCAGTGGCCTAGTGGGTGGGGGAAATGACTTGTGCAGCAGCGTGTGATGTCGCCGGCCGCATCCTTCCATCGCGCATCCTTGTTTCGTGCGGCAGACTTGTGAGCGGTGGCCACTTTTTAGGCAACGAAAGCAGGCCCGAAGCGCAGTGGCGGCGTTCCATTTTTCATCTTCGGAAAGTGCCTTGAATTTCGCGCAATTGTGTACAGTATGGTCTGTAGCTTCACACTGTAGACAGATGGCGCCCCCCGCGGCTGATGTGTGTACTGCTTGTGTACGTGAGCCCTTCTGTCGGGCGGCGGCGGCGGCGGGAGGCTGATTCTGACGCGCGTTGTTGATTCGGCCTTGTTGAGTCGTAGCGCGCGCGTCGGTACTCGCGGCAACATCTTTTGTCTCCACTGCCCATGCGTAAGTAATCTTCTCGCTCTCGCATTCCAAAAATTCACTTATCATCGTCAATTCGGGCTTGTTGTCATCTCGATGCGTATGTACGTAGTCGGCGTAGTTGTGCATCAGTATTTTCATTTTTTCTTTTATCGCTTGTACTGCGTCGACGCTATGTAGATATTTATCTTGCTTCATGCTTGATATCGTTGCGATAACATCTTCAATCGTACACGCGAAGTCATTTATTTGGCGTGGGACGTTAGTGATGGTCGGCAAGTTTCTCAATCGACGTAGTTGATGCATAACTAAGTCGTGATCGCGCCCAAACTTCTTTCCCAGCAACTTCATTACTCGATCTGGATCGCCGCCGGTCAGTAATTGGTGCGACACGGTTGCTTTTGCATCTCCGCGAAGACATCGTCGCAGTCGAGCGAGATTTTCTATTTTGTCGAATCGTCTAGATTGCTCATCGTAAGCGGCCTTAAATGCGAGCCAGTCACTCGTTGCGCCAAAGAAGTCGGGTAGCTTCGATGTACAGCATCTATCTTTATTTGTCGCAAGCCCTTTTAATTCGCGCGCCAATAATGCTATGTCGCTCAATCCCACTCTCGTGGTCGGGTGTGCAGCCGATGTGTTGTGCGCTCCTACGTCCGTGTCGTTTGCGGGCGGCGGCGGTGGCGCTGCAGTCGGCGGCGGGACGAGGGGTGCGGGGCGCGCGAGCGGTGGCGCCACCGTCGCATGATTCACCTCTTCATTTAGCGAAGCGGGGGGTGAAGGGGGAGGCGCTCTTTGGCTGTCGCACCATTCGCTGGTGCGCTGCATTGTGATATTTTCAAGGTCGTCGGCTTCCCGCGAGCGGTCATCCTCTTCCTCGATATCTTGTAAATCGGACTGCAATTTCTTTTGTATTAAATCGCTTTCGATCTCCAGCTTTTTTCTTTCGATTTCGGCCAGCTTTTCTGCTGCCGCTAACTCAGCGGCGCGGCGTTTTCGGGCAGAAAGGCGTGAGTGCGTGGTCGACGCGGCGGGCGAGCGGTCGATTCTCGGTGCGGTTTCGATAATCGTTCTCTCACCGACGGACACATTGAGGGGGTCGGTCGGGGATGCCGGTGGGCCCAGTCTGACTATTTCCGGATGTGTTTGCACTCCCGAGTCGGCCGCGGTGCTCGGCTGGGGCGCTGTCTGCGCATCCGCGCTTGTTCCGTCGGCTTTGGTACTTCTTGTCTTAACCATTGTGACGTTCGCGTCGTGTTCTTGCTCTCAGCGTTAGCGATGTGGAGCGCGGAACGGCGACCGACGCGACGCGACAACGCGAAGTGTGGCGGAACGAGGCGGGCACGCAGCGGACAGGCGCACGGTGCACTAGTCTCGCTGCGCTCGCGACCGGAGGAAGCAGAGTCTTGAGGGGCGCGGGCCTTATCTGCTGGAGGGAAGTAGGAGGCGGAAGGGTTAATGGGATACCGTTCGGCAGAGAAACACAAGCGGGCCAAGTGCTCTCTCACACCAGGGAAAGGGTGCGAGACGGTGCCTTCCAGGAGGCATGGCTTGCGCAAGTGAACATACCGACACGGCTCGACTCAGAATTTGACTTCTCGTCCTGAACAGGACGGTCCGTCTGGTGTCAGTCGCAAAACACCACGCACCGCTTCGTTGGCACCGTTAAGTATCCACGGGCGTATGCCAATGTTGGCGTGTGGCTTGCGTCGGTCTTGATGCAGGCGGCGCCAGGCGGGCAGGTTGACGAGCGATCAGCGGAGCGGCGTCTTGATCTCGAAGTGAAGTCAGGATTCGGCGGCGAAGGACCAAACAATGTCGCCTCGGGGTCGGGGCGCGGCAGCCTCCGATGGCCCGGCAGACGACCTTCGTTATCTTGTGATGGACAGTAAATGAAATTCTTGATTATTTTTTGCAGGCAGGCAGTTCTTCTATTCTTCAGGATCAAGTGTCCGCTGGCTCGTCTTCTTTGAGTCTGCGGGCTCGGCCATTTTGGCCTCTTTATATAACAGTTGCCCCTTCACTCCGCGGACGTCCGCTAGATGGCGGGGCGGAGTGGAGGGGCGGCTGAACGAGCGGACCAGAGACCCCAAAAAATGAAAGATGCATGTTTCATAGTTTATTTTACCTATTTTTGACATGCTAACTTAAAGCCTATGATAAAATCAATCAATCAAATCATACAGTCAGAACCATTTTGTAAAGCACATATACAGATACTAAAGCGCACTCACTACCGCTCACGATAGGCAGAGCTTGTCTTTCACCTACGTGGCGGGTCACTTAGCACTCTCACTGTTCCGTCGACAACATCACCCGTGTGGTACCAGACGCAGAATCATTTAATACAGTTTAACTCTCAAACTGTTTAGTTTTAATTATCTTTAGTAGTCGATACATGGAATTAATATCGACTTTTATATGCATGCATTGCAGCTCGATTTAAAAAAAGCTGAGAGTCCTCAACAGGTGCGTCATTATATAAATTAGAAATAGAAGCTCATCATGTATAGATAGAGATAGAAGCAACACTTCTATCACTCATGCCTCCATGCATAATCATTTTTTAATCACCTTCTTTTTGGGTCTCACATAAACGGGATATTGTTGACTTTTGGTGTTTTTCGCGTTTATGACGGCGTGTGTTACCCACCATACGGTCGTAAACCCTATTCTGTCCATAGGGCGCCACTACGGGATGCTGGTCATGAAGAGTCTGATCGCCAACGTGATCCGCAGCTACCGGGTGACGGCGACGGATTGCACCCGGCTCAAGATAGAGATCGTGCTGTTCCCGGTGCACGGTCACCAGCTGAAACTAGAGAAGAGAGAGAGGGGGACGGCGCGCAACCCGCTGCGAGGCGCCACCGCTTGAGCGCAGTCACAGAATATCACCAACGATGCCCTGTGCAGGCGTTTATTCTGAAACCTATACACCGGAAATAGAGACAAAAAAATATGCGTGATCACATTCTGTCATATTGACGTCAACCCGTATAGGTGTAAACGCAGTAAATTCCGTAACTTCGGGAAATTATGCTCGACTGATACAAAAATACAACAAACAATAAACTTTAATGCCATAATTTTACATAGTTTGCGTAGAAATTAGGTACATAGATGTTTATAATTTAGTGTTATTTTTTGGAGATTTCCTGTTAACTACTATTTTACTTTGTTACAATTTTAATATTTTATTGTAAAGTGGTTAAATTGAATTCTATTTCATTGATTTATTGTATTTTCTTAATCTATCAGTAGTATTCAGAGTAGGCGGACTAACTTTAATACGGGGATTATCGCCGGACTAAATAGCATTTTGTATGGTTAGTCCGGCAGTGCGATTACGAAGCGCAAAATGAGGTGTAGCCTCGCCTCTCCAATTGTTCTCGTCCTCCCGGCCCGCAGCGGTACGGAACCACTGCTTTCCACTGACGCACTTGATGTCGTCGTCGCACAAGATAAAATTCTCCTCTTCAATATTCACGACTGGTTTGACAGACTCTAATAATTGAAACAAAAAAAATACATTAACAAAAAAATAACCGACTTCAAAGAAAAAGCACTAAAAAGTAAAAAATAATTGCCATTTTTGTAGTTACGATTTTTGTTATTTTTTGAGTCGGCGTCAGCCGGGCTTGCTCTGCGCCAATCAAGAGAACCTTGGCTACCGTGGCTGACACCGACTCAAAAAATAACAAAAATCGTAACTACAAAAATGGCAATTCTTTTTTACTTTTTAGTGCTTTTTCTTTGAAGTCGGTTATTTTTTTGTAATTTTTTTTTCTTTATTTTTAGTGAATCTGAAGTACACTTACTAATTTGTACACGTCCTTTCCAATAAAAAAAGAATCACCGAAATCGGTTGGCGTTATATTGAGTTATTCGTCCATTTGTCGCGCACATCTTAATACAAATTTAAGACTTATATGATTTTCTCATGGATATCTTGACTCAAAAAATAACAGAAATCGTAACTACAAAAATGAAAATAATTTTTTACTTTTTAGTGCTTTTTCTTTGAAGTTGGTAATTTTTTTTGTTAAATTTTTTTCAACAACAATCTTTTGTGAATTCATATTTGCAATTTTAAAATCTATGTACCCATCTATTTCCTTAAATTGGTAGTTTCATGTTTATTTTAATTTCATTAATTTTCACACCGTATCCTGGAATCTGCAGCGGTTTCTAGTACACAATAAAATTCAATATTTTTTGTAATGCATTTAATCAATCAACACGAATAAAGTAATATAATAGGCAACAAATTTGTAGAGAGGTACTTTGTAGACTTTTCTATTAGATATACAATGAACAATATGCATTGTTTTGACATTTTGAATGATTGTGCATATTTGGACTAAAACTGTTTAATATTTTTAAAACTTGGTGTATATGTTACCCTTTTTCGGTAATGCCATTAAAGTGTGTGAGATCATAACTAGGAAAACATAACTCAATTATTGAGAATAATTGAAAAGAAAAACGCCTTAGTTTAATCTTACATTTAAGAAAAAAAAAGGAATATGATAATTTTTCAGGCACATGATAAGCTTGTGTATGTATGTATATAAAACACTAATTAGTGCATATGGATTTCTAAACTGCCTTGTGTAAACTGCACTTCATATCTTTAAGTCTTAATTTCTGTAACATAACTTAGAATAAATGCGTCATAAGCCATGCGATATTTTTGGTTACAGTAGGAAACATTTTCTCTTCTACAGAGATGGTGAGTTATCTAGGCAAATGTGATAAATATGATTTGGTATAAGAGAGCGAGGTGATAAGATACAACTAAAGCACCAGGAAATAATAAGAACTAAATGAGCAAATTATCACAAACCAAATATTACAACCACAAAGAGAAAAAGAAAAAATTAAACCCTAAACCTGTGCTTTGAGCACACCTTTTACTAAAACATATTGAAAGAAGATAAAAATGTGGTCATCATACATGAGCGGCGACAGAATTCAGAAGCTTCACAGGCTTCAGTTGAAAATCTGAGCAGTATTTGCTGGTAGAAAGAAAGACAGTTTCTTCCGTCCGATTTTATTGAAAACGCTGCTGACGGGAAGTCACTGGCTGTTAAAAACAGTACGAAACTGCTTTACAGTCTGTAGCAAATTATAGACATAGTACGCCAGATAAATTTGCGTTCAGAAGCTTTGCTTCACGAAATTGTATTGTTGAAAACGAAAATAATGTACGTACTTAAGTTATTTTGGGTTCGTAAAATCACAGAGCAAATATATTTAAAGGATTTTATTAAAAATATTCTTCTAGTCAAGTCTGTCAAGCAAATGAAACCCATGAACTGAGTTTATTTTTTAGTTGAGTAAAACAACTAGTTAACCTGAATTAAAAAAAAAGTGATCAAATGTAGTTTGAACAGTTGCACAATGACCAAGTATTTATGTTTGGTATTGTGAACAAGGTGTAATGTGTATTTTTACAGTGACCAATTAAAGTGTGTATGGTTATAAAATGACCAAGTATAGTCTGTATAGGTACACAGTGATTAATGCTAAGATTCGAAGATAGTTCTTGAGTTTGCGGACTGCAACATTTTACATTACTTTCATACATTTTATGTCAAAATTGACAGTCTGACGACTTGAGAATCGTCTCAAGACCCAAGAACTTCTTTGAATCTCAGCATAAGTGTACTGTGAAGGACCAAAGTTACCAATTGTAGTGTATATGGTTATAAAATGAAAGTTTAGTCTGTATAGTTAAGCAGTGACCAAGTGTACTATGATGGATCAAAGTGATCTTTATTGAACTTTTTTGAACATTCACTTTTTGACAATTTACCTTTATTGAAAATGTTGTCCACCGACTGTGTATCCTACATATGTACATATATATTTTGTCATAGATACATACATGTATTTCCAGCTTGTTTTGTTTACATATTCTTTATAAGAATATGAAATACACACGTAACCAAAACACGATAAACGAACACTAGCAATAGGCAGAAAATTATGTAAAGTCTTACTTGCCTGACAGACTAATCAGACAACACAGAAAATATAGGTAGTTACTATTTTTCAGATTAAAATATATTTTTAAAAACAAAAATATGGAATGTAATATGATTCACTGCTACTTATAGATTATGCTGTCTCTGTGTTTATTATAATATGTCCTAAATTGCTCTTAAACATAAATAACTAAAAACAACGAGTGCAAAGAGCTCATAGCTGCAATGGTAAAACTATTTTATAATTATTATATCAAGGAACTTAATCTTTCCAGAAATTTAACTGAACCTTACTACTATTTTCCAATTTAAAAATGGACAAGTTTTTAGCTTCGTTTGACTTAAAATTAATAACACATCTTTGGTGCATTTTTGTGCAACTTCTCAATTTCGTTCGAAGTCTGCTTGATGCGAAGATATTTAAACAAAAGATTGAAAGAAAAAAAATTGCAACTTACCAAAAATTTTAGTAGAACAAATATAACAAAAAAAAATATTACTATTAATAACCTTATAATGAAAAGAAACGGAAAACAACACACTACAATTACTGCCTGACCATTTCAAACCGTCCCTGTCAAAATATTCGCACACATTCGGCACTCTGACAACGATTTGAAGGTTGGCTAAGTTAATATTATATCACCCAATGTCAACAGTCTTGCAATATTTACACAGTCTGCCTTTAGAGACATCAATGTGTCTCGAATTTTATTGTTTTTGAAATTCGCATGTCTTCTCTCCAAGAAAAGTAACATATTGACGCATTTTTAATTGTATGCATGAATGGCATCTAAATGGAATCTAGCCCTAAAATAAAAATAAAAATCGGACAACTGGCATGTTTAAAGTCAGTTTTCGTGGTCATTCAGAGCACAAGGTCAGGATAGTTGCAACATTTCTAGCAGGTAAAATACCTGAAAATTGTGTCGTAAAAACACAGACTACTATAATTCTGTTTTAATACTAAATTGTGGATTTTCAAGTCTGAACAGAAGATCCGCAAAATTCAAGCTCGCTAGACCTACAATTTTAAACATTAATTTTAACCATTGCATCCTAATTTTAGCATGTCAAATAAACCTCCACCAAGTTAAAAATTTCTTCGATCTTGCGCATTTATCTGTAGGCTTTGTTTTCGTGTCGATTGTAATAGCTATAGAATGAAATCTCTAAGTCATCCGTCTCTGTAAAAAAGTGCATCCTACCAGAAGTAGCATGTTCGTTTTTGTCCTTGTTTAATACATTGCCGTCTAATTTGATATCCCAAGTTGGGTGAAAACCCCTTTACATAATATGTTGATACAACTAATCTATTAAAGAATTTGTTATTGCCAGATTCGTCCTTTTGGACATTAATCTTATTTTTCTCGATAGAAACTCCAGTCCTTAATAGACTCACAAGACTTTCAAATTCCAAAACATCATGCTGAACTCCACCTGAAACTGAGTACAGTAGGAGATATTACAAAGTATACACTTACAGTTGAAAGTGGAAAAAAATAACCATCTGTAATATTATTATAAGTTTGATGCGGCAGCCTCTTCGACAACGGGCTCAATGATCAACCCAAAATGTCTGAGAAAGTTTCCTACAGCAATGTGAACAGTTGTTAGTTTTTAAAACATGTTCAATCAGGTTTGCATGCAATTCATTATAGGTGTTTTCTATATTGCATGAATATCTACATATTAGTCAGTCTTATACAATTGTTACTTACGTCAAGTTATTTTGACTACTATTTTTTTCCCTTGTGGGAGTGATAGCACCTGAATGCAATTAATTCCATAAGGGCAAAAGGGAAACCATATTTGTTATTTTGAAAAATAACTACTACTTATTTTCAAATTTCGAAAATATGAAAGATGCATGATAGTCTAGCTTTATTTAAAACCTATACTAGTAAATATCGGATGCTCATATTCTATGTTTAAACTTTTTTATGATAATTTATAATTATTTTCATAATTTGAGAACACAAAGCACCAGAGGCTTACAGTTTTATCTTTAAATTCTTTATAAATATTTTCTTTTTTGATTATAGAAATGTATTGCAGCTATTTTTAAATACTTATAATTAAATTTGGTTATACTTGTGCCGTTTAGGAACTGATTTCAATCAGGTGCTATTACCGCCTTAACTGGTAATGTATACTTTGAAGTGTTCCCACCTGCACACTTCTAAATGATGCAATTTCAATTTTATGGTTGATGAGATTATGACTGTTCTTTGACCTTATAACATTCCAGCTATGCTAATGCTGACAAGATGGCGACTGTAAAGAAAAAATAAGGTGCTGTTTCTAAATCACAACAAATTTAACGGTCTCATATAAATAGATTATAACACAGATGAAACGGGGTGGTTCCCTAAACAAAACTGAACAAGTTTTGTGCTACAACTCCTTTTAGCTTTTGAAAACCAAAAATGTTCATCATCCCCACAAATTTTTGTGTGTAGCTATCACAAATGTTCCAACGACCGTTCAATGATGTAGGTGTCAAAATTATAAGGTGACGATGATTTTTTTGGTAAATTATTGTAAAGTCTTAGAATGAAATATAGTCAGTTCCGTATACAGAACCACGCCCTTTCAGCTGTGGCCACATATTTTACACTGATATTTACTTCGATCGCATGATCAAGTCATTCAATGGGGAAGTGAGTTTTTTTCGAGATTTATAAGAAAAATCATTATGAACTGGAATCACCCGCCGATGTTAACGCACCAATTAGTTTTTTCTGCCTAATAATTTGTAGAACTATTTCCTGCATTCAACGACCTAAGAAATGGTCACAACAGTGAGAATCATCTTTGAAGGGATGAAACTCAATGGATGAGCCTAGCCTACACGCCACTACATCTACAACTATTAATAACCTGCTGCTATGCTAGTGCATGACCTTTGCATGGTGGTCACTAATCAAGATATGGGAGTTCCACACCTGGCCGACCTATACAAATATTCTTATGCATTACGCAAAAAGTAATGGACTTTAAGGCAAAAAATAATTATAATTGTTAAGTATAGCTATAGTTTTTGCTGACAAAAACCATTTTGTATTTTTTATGTCCATTTACCGATTTCTCGGTCAATTAAATTTTCAGGTTCATTGGTTTTGTTGTAATATCCATTAAAAGTCGTATGTTGAGATTCAAAGGCAAGATTCTTGGGTCTTGAGACATTCTCAAGTCTTCCGACTGAGAAATTTGATTTTTACTTCCATAAATTTTATGTCAAAATGTAAAGTCTGAAGACTTGAGAATCGTCTCAAGAACTGAACTGAACCATGAATCTCAGTATTAAACCGTTTTAATTCTTCTTTTAAATTCTTAAGAGGGTATCTAATTTAACAAAATCAATGTACCTGAAGATTTTGAAATGATTTGGCTAGAACAACTATGGCTATATTTAACAATTATAATTTGATTGAATTGATTTGAATTGATTTTAACGTCTTGCATAGAATAAACTTCGTATGGGTTGGACAGGTTTGACACCACCTTAACAATGGACGTATAGACGGTAGCGCCCCCTACGTGGAGCGGGCCTTCTCGATGTTCTGCCGCTCGGCGTCGCTGAAGCCGAGTATGCTCTCGATGGCGTTGAGGTGCCCGCGCCGGTTCTCCGGGTCCGTCAGGAAGTAGTAGATGGCCGACTTGAGGAACTGCAGCGTGACCTCCGGGTCGACGGCGCGCGCGCCGCCCTGCGCCTCGACGATGCGACGGTACATGGCCTGCGGGCACGGCCAGCGATTACGACACCTGCCCCTCGGCTTGCAATTACTTTGCTCCCAGGTGATGTAACGTGTCAAAAGCTCGGAAGGAGACAACGGCAAACAGCAAGAACGAAGACTTATTTAAGCACAACAACCTCACTCTTATACCTATGAATTATTCCTTCCCAGATGAAATAATGGGAAAAAAAAACTCAAAACTTATTGTAGGTGTCGCATGAACAACCTCACCTTAGAAATGTCAAAACTGTTTTATTTAAGTGTTTTTAGATGCAAGGTGCATGGGCCTTTGTTTGTCTTCAGATTAATTTTAAAGTAATAGACCAGCACAACATTTGAAATGAATTATTTTAGGTTTTGTTATTGTGATATTTTCTTTGCTATGACTTAATTTGGAACAAATAATGAGAAAATTCAGTAATTTTAATTACGTAGTTTGAATTATTATTTTTTATGGTATCTGACAGCTTTGACAGATCTTTTAGGTGAGCTCGCTCAGACGCCACCTGTGATAAATAAGCAGTTTTCTTTCCAATTCGGGTTAATTCCAGAACCAATAAGAATTATCTTGAGTCAGTATCTTCCATATGCATTTTAGGATAAGCTTTACCGGTTCCTAAACCTGTCTGTCCCGCATGTTCCCATACCTTGGTCTAAATCTGCCACCCAGCTCATTTTCACAGCCCGGCTTGCGGGTTTCTTCGCGGAAACAAGAAGAGGACATCCCACTCCAAAACTCAAGATGAGCTATCCGTGCATAAATAGATGCTATCACGTCGTATCGCTGGAGGGGTGGGCAGAGATGATAGATCCACAAAATAAAAGCTATGCGTCTTACAGGTTCCTGAATTAATTCCGTAATTAATTAAGTGCTGCCAATGCAACAAGACCGTGATGTAACCTGGGAGCAAGATTTATGGAGGAGGCCATTGTTGTTGGGCCATAGGCCGGGTGATGGCGAACTGGGCATGCAGAGGTATTAACACTACGAAACCAACGGCGCCTGTGTGTCGGCAGAGCATGCAGAACTATTTACACTACGAACGAACGGTGTCTACGTGTTACACTGCGTTGCGGTATTGAATAGAAGCAATATCACATTACCAGTGCGTTGTGTAACCTTGCTGAGATTAAAACTACAGAACTACTGAAGCTTAAACTGAAATTGATTATTGCGCATTGTTTATATTACAGAATTGGAGATGGGTCAATAAATAATAATAATAATAATATTGTTTATTGGCAGACCCAAGGTCCATAAATTGTCAATATTTTTTTTTTTACATATAAATCAGAAAAATTTAAAATGACAACAATACAATAATTTAAAAGATAAAAATATAAAATCAGTCACAAAAGCAAAATCCCATTCCATTTCTGAAAGATTGCTGAGTGGAACCAATCAGCTATCCCACGAATAATTGTATTGGAACAAAACCTGATTCCAGACCAAAATCGGGCAATCCGGTTCCGCACGATAGCATTAAACGTGTTGACACGCTCCTCGCAGAACATACCTGATGCGCTGCAG
Source organism: Incurvaria masculella (assembly GCA_946894095.1). Taxonomy (NCBI): domain Eukaryota; kingdom Metazoa; phylum Arthropoda; class Insecta; order Lepidoptera; family Incurvariidae; genus Incurvaria; species Incurvaria masculella. The sequence goes on along the minus strand of OX335657.1, from coordinate 18,166,132 downwards.
TGGCGCGGCAGGCCCATCAGCTGCCGGAACGTGTTATTATATTGAACACGAATGCTATCGTGCGACCTTTTCGCATAGTTCGTCCACAGCTGACACGTGTAGAACGTTTGGCAGTACGCTGTAAACAGTGTCCGTTTCACTTGTTTCGTGCACCTGGCGAACCTTCTCACCAGCATATTACCGACCACCGACAGCGACCGCCTCTGCCTCTCAATGTCCATGTCATCCTTCCTAGAGGAGGTGAGGATATGGCCCAGATATTTGAAGCTGCTAACTATCCGGATTGGTGTATTGTCAACTTTTACCTGAGATACCCTACTGGGCCCACCTCCCGCCTTGAAAATCATCATCTCAGTCTTTTTGGCATTGTAGGTGAGCCCGTGCTCGGAAGCATATCTTTCACAGATAGCCAGCAGCTTCCTTAGGCCACTGATTGAAGGACTCAGCAACACCATGTCATCTGCATAACTTAGGTTATTCACAAATCTTTTGCCTAGTTGCAAGCCAACCCGAGTGTTGCTGAGTTCCACAATCAGGTCATTAACGTAGACATTGAAGAGGTCAGGAGAGGTCAACCCGCCCTGTCTCACACCACAGTTAAGCCTGTAGCTGTGGGACAGAGCAGATCCCCAGCGGACGCTGTTGGTCTGGTGCTGGTACCAGTACTGTAGCAGATGAGTCAGCTCGCCAGGTACCGTGGTCTTGCCGAGCTTCCGCCAAAGCTTACCGTATCTAACCGTGTCAAATGCCCCACTCAGGTCCAGAAAACAAGCATACACTGATGTATTTCGATCTACATAGTAATTTGTCACCTGCTTCAGTGAGAATATCGCCATGTCTGTCGAAACTTCAGAGCGGAAACCAAACTGGGCATCATCTATTTTCAGGTGGGGAACCATATCCACCCTTATTAATCTATCCAGGATTTTGGCCAATACTGTGGCGAGAGAGATTGGCCTATAGTTACCCACACTTGAAATATTACCGGTTTTATTTTTTACAACAGGAACGACGATAGTTCTCATCAAAGCAGGCGGCAGGTAAGTGCGACGCATGCAGAGGTTGAATAGGCGCGCCAACATGGGAAACATATTGTGTCCAGCGTGGAGGACATGCTCGATACTGAGACCATCGTGTCCCGGTGACTTACCCCGTTTCATGGTGCGCACAGTCTGCCATACATCCCTTTCTGTGTAGGTCTCAGTCACCGGAGCACGGCGACACTCATGACCCCTATCAGAGTTGTCATCGTCATTCGTTTCAGTTTTGAAACGGCTCACAAACAAGTTCGCTATCTGGTAAGGATCCCGCACTCCATCCACGCTGGCTGGCAAGCTACTTTTGTAATTCAATTTATTTGTGGCCTTCCAAAACTGCACAAAATTACCATTCGATCGATGATTCGCTAAAATATCCATTTTTATTTGTTCTTGGTGGTTTTGCACATATTTCAGCCTATTTTTAAAACCTCTGCGTGCATCGCACATTCGTTCATATACAAAACCCTGAGACGGCCGACCTGCATTCACCCAGCTATTGTGTGCTATTTTAGCAGATGCATGCAATTCTCTGACATAATAATTCCACCCAGCAATCTTTTGACGGCTCATTGATTTTAAATAAAATGTTTCTTCTGCAGCTTTCTGCATTCCGTTTACAATATTGAAATAAAAATCATCAATTTCCTGCGTCGAGCATTCGTCATTAGGTATAGATAGTCCATCATAAAATATATTACACAATTTTGTGTATTCTTTGATCTGGTTAGGCACCCTGTTACCCCATATATATTTAACTTTAAAATTATCATTATTACACATATCAATTTTTGACCTAACAAGATCTAAATTAAACTGTATGACCAAAGGTACATGATCAGACCAAAAAACATCATATACAATTTTAATGTTGGTCACTAGTGCTGCCGCTGCTTCCGTTACTATACAGTGATCTAACCAGCGACGCGAGCCGTGTGCGTCGCTGATGTAGGTATAACTGTCTGCGCTTAATTGCTCTTGATCGACGCACCGCCACTTCTGCTCTTCACAAAAAGCATTAATTTCGTTTCCAAACAGTGACTGCGGATGGGCGTTATAGTCGCCGAGCATTACCGCGCACTCAACATTCGCACTTTCAATCACTGCACTTATTGTTGCTAAACAGGACGTGAACTCTGGCAGATTATCTAAACAATCCACCGGCATGTAAACACTAAACACGAGAATTTGAGAGCCACCGTGTGTAATTAGTACCGCCGCAATGCGGGGGTTATCGCAGGGAACGACCTTGACGTTGGGGAACGCGATCTTGTCCCAGAGGATCGCCACTCCGCCATACGGCCTCCCACGGAGCAGTCCTTGCGAAGTATCCACCGCCGAAGTACCGTGACATCCAAATCTCGAATCAATCGTTTGTAGGAAATCTATTTCAAAAGGCATAATCCAGGTCTCCTGCAGCGCGACCAACTGATGCGCCCGGCACAGCTGGCGGACGTGTTCTACCGATCGCTTTACAGACCGACAATTAAAGGTAACCATGCTTGCTTTTTTATCCATTCTAAAAGGGTTTCGTCGTATCGGCCTTAGAACGGTTTTTCATAAATGATTCCGCATACCTTCTGAAGACTATAAAGTTAGGCCATAGGTCGTCACCTTGGGTCTCCGTAAATATGTCAACTTTATCAGCAGGCACCAACACTTTATATGCATCAAAAAAGTTGTCCGGGTTCTTATTTATTTTAGTTACAGTAGCAATTATGCCCGTTTTGAATTTTATAAAGCCGGCTATTCCTTCAGCTGTCGAGTTTTTCGCAACTCTAGACAGGTATAAGGGAATTACAGGAGCAACGCCCCTAAATTCGAATTCAGGGATCGAATTTCCTTTTCCTCTCCTATTCAAAAACCTTTTCGGGGTTCTCGGATTTTTATCATTATTTCTTTTTTTCCGAACGGTAATCCATTCTTCGTTAGGTTTCGAAAACGTCGCATTCATCATAACAGGTTTGGTTTTTGGATTCATTTTTACCACCTCGGCCATCGACATATTGTGTACGCCAACGGATCCCCCGCCATTAGATCGTACCTGCGAGAGCAGTGAAGTGGGAGATGGCGGTGTCAGCAGCGGCGGAGGTGGCTGCGCAGGCGCAGAGGCAGCCGTCTGCGGCGGAGAGAGGGGGGCACGAGGCGAACGCTGCAGTTGTGAGTGTGCCGACATCGGTGTGATGGAGCGAGGTGCGGCGGGGGGTGAAGGGGGCGGCGGCGGTGACGTCGACGCCGGCGATCGGCTCTTCGTCTCCTCCGCGCCTCCTTCCGCGCCCGCTGCTGGCAGCAACCGGTTTCTCATCTTTTCAGCTTCGTTGTTTGATGTCCGATTTATTTTTTTCAGCCTACCTTTCTGCCTATCGGGAGTCTTATCGGGCTGATAAGACGACTTAGGCATGGCTGTTTCTGCAGTAACAGGTTTCGGAATATTATTTATCAACTCAGAAGTAGTTTGCTTGATGGCTGCAATGTCGCTTTTCAATGCTGCTAGCTCGTCATAATATCTCGCGGTGTGACTCGCGTCGTTGTAATTTTTATAGCTTTCTATCTGTTTTTTAAGCAGAGTAATTTCTTTCAGCAACTGCGTAATATCAATATGATCAAACGTGACCGGCGGTAACTTGTGGATATCCTTCGCCACGAAGATGGGAAGTTGCGTTGGTTCCGCTTCTTTGATCATATTTATGATCTCTTGAAGATTTTTCTGCTCGGTGGCATCTTTTCTTCTCGTCGTGCGTTTGTCCGGACACAGCACGGACTGTAACAGCTGACGCGCCGCAGCGATTACCTCCGACGAGAAGGCGCTGCAGCATATCTGCACAATACTCGGCTCCGGTAGTGTATCCACTTTATTCACTATATACGCAAGTACTTCATTTACTATAACTTTGCATGAGCATGTGACACTTATATTATTCTCGACATCGGATCTCAAACTTGCCGCTAGCGGATGCGCGGCTTCGTCGTCTTTTCGTGGCGGGGGCGTGCGATGCATGGCGCGGCGCGCACGAGACTCATGTAGGTTGAAAGCTTGGTCATTACTTTTACTTGACATAGATCAAAATCCAAACTTTTATATCAATAGAATAGTGTGTATCTGACTTGCGCATTGAGGGCTGAAATGTAAATTATAATATTATAGTTATAGCTGTGAGGCTTTTTCCCAAATTTCATGATTTCAGGTCGCCAGGAAGTAACAGGATTTGATTAATTTGTGAGTGCCAAAATATGAGCCATAAATGGCCATAATTTTGTATCGCATTGACTGAGGGCTAAGTGTATCTAGTTATTATAATGTATCCGTTCCTTATTTTTCACCTGAAGAGGAAAGAAGATAGAACTATGATAACCGTATTAATATAACATTAATTTCATCTGAATACCTCCATGTGTTCCTGAGAAAAAGGGTAACAGACACACAGAAAACAAAGTGATCGTACACAAAAGAGTTCCTTTTTTTTCTTTTGCGGAACGGGACCTTAAAAACAGAGTTTGTTTTATAGTCATGGTAGAAAAAATACGAACATCTGCAAACTTAATTTTATAAACAGTGCAATACATTTTCCTGTAAAACAATACAATTTCTGTCACTTTTAATAAAAAAAATATCTAGAATGCCAACCCGATGCAACCCAAACAAAATGACCCGTCTCAAAACTACTTTACAATCATGCAGAAGCTGTTGAATAAAGAAAGTGTTAGTTTCTAATTTAGTTAGAGAAAATGTTACTAAAGCATTCTTCCGTTCATAAATGTTCATATTTAATTCAGAACAAGTTGTTAGTATCCTCAAACAATTTCGCAATTTTTTTTAAATATATTAAATGAATAAAAACAATATAGTATTGAGGAATCGCTGTATACAACAACGCAACCCCATCACCAAGCCCAAAATTAGTTACTCAAATTAGTGTGATGTGCCCATAGATATTTACAACGATCCTCACGGTGCCCCATCCTTAAGATGCGTTCACACGAGACAATTGAATCGTTCAACCTTTGAAAGTTGATCATGTTGAGTACGTCGAGTATTTTCTGCACAAAATATATCTTCCGTGAGAATCAAAGCTGCCGGTTCGGTAAAATTGTTGGATGCATAGTAGGAGACAGTCCATACCGGTTAAAGAAAAACATGATCCTTAGTACATAAAATATTGTTGAATACTTTTATGATACATACATGGTATTACGTAAAAGCTTTCCGAAGGTGAAGGCAGAGATGACAGAGCACTAAAGGGATAGATCACAGCATACTACTTTTGCTTTCACCAGACATTCTTCTTTGTATCCACGCTCTACAATTACAGATGCTACGTACCTGACCTTTACGAAGTATAACGTCATTCTAGTCGTGGTACATTCTGGTAGTCCACCTAGGCATGACAATTCCACTAATTTGTTTCGTCACTCTTTCATCACCCCTTTGTTTTGCATTGAAAATCTTACGCTACCTTTCATAATTCTGATCATTATATCCCAAGGAATGCATTTCTTGCTGCATTTATTCGATATTAGTGCCTCTTCTGTCCAACCAAAGTCTCACTTCTAAACATAAGTGCAGTGACCATGAATCACCATGCTAACTGTAGATGTAATCGCCTGGCTTTTCATGAAAGTGAATTTTTTTTTTGCGGGTTCTTATTTGCTAAGTTGATCGATTCCGCGGATCAATCAAATTGTGACATGACTTAGTGTGGTTTCAAGATTTCAAATAGAAGTCGAATAAATAAATGAAATGAAGCGAAATGATTTTTATTATTTATCTACTAAAAACTTAGTATTTGATAGAGTTGTGCTCTATCCAATACTAAGTGAAGATTGTGTTTTAACATCCTTACTTTTCACATTCACCAAGAAGTGTTCACTTTTAAACTGTCTCCTACCGTACATACAAAAGGGTGAAGAGATCGTCAACACGCTCCTATACTTTGACGTTCAACAAGTCGATCAACCTTATCGTCTCATGTGGACGCGGCTTTAGCAACATTTCCCGGCGCCGAGGCCCGCGGCTCCCACCTTCCTCGCTCCGAGCACCCACAACGAGACGGCCTCCTTGGCACTGAGCAGTGCGCGCGAGCTCGGCCCGGCGGCGCGCGCTCCGTACCCGCCGTCCTGCAACGGCGCTCACGTCACACCGCTATGCTTCTCTTTTAAGGTGGCCCATCCCGCTCATCTCCCCATACAAAAGGGGAAAGAAGATCCAAAATTTTGCTCAAAATAGCTTTATTTGATCGAACTAGATGTCTGATGACCATTGGCATTGTAAAATTGTGTTTGGTTTCTAAGTAATAAGGTCCGAAAGTTCGAATTTTTCGCGCGTTTTATACAATAACTTTGGAGGTGGATTACGCAATGATAAAGTAAGAACATCGTAAAAAGATTAGTCATCAGACATAGCTTATTTAATCAAGATTTATGATATATTTGGTATTTGTTAGATTTTGACTGCAGCGGTTGTGGTTTACTTTTAGCCATAAGTCGTTTTGAAATTAAAATTTTCGTAAATCTTACCAAATCATACACTATGCACATTGTCTTTTTTGTGGACATGTTGCATCTTCCTCATCACGGAGCCTGTCTTATTCTTTGAAACAGAGAAGGTCCCAGAGCGCAACAGCACGGTTTTGTACCGTGCCCGCGAATGAGTTAGGCCCGCCGGGTTGGGTCACCTAAAGGTGCCGTTCGTCACCGACAAGGTCGCCTTTCCCGATCCGGTAAGCGTTGGTTCGATAGCCCTTAACGTTCACTACTTAGATACTCGATTTCAGATTAAGAAGTGCATTCATTTAATACAAATGCTTATGTTAAAACCCAGAAATTTCCTGTGGCTGCGAGTCAAGATTGTCACCTGTAATTTTTTTATGTTCAGGACATGGATGGCTAATATCATACCTACTGTCATGGTATTAGCCCAACACACCTCATGGACCTATGTGCCATATCAGGACCTTTATATTTTACGGTTAGGTAAAATGGATAGGAAATACCTGGGAAGGATTGACCCTAACACCCAGTAAGAAAGGAGGTAGTCTACAGTTACAAATCCCTCAGTTGCTTCTTACTACATGGAGGGGTGTAGAGTAGGACTACCTGTGTTATTTTTGAGTGCCGGAACCCACGCAGCACAAGCATTCATGTTTGTTTTTTTTCTTTTTTACTAGAATAGCAAAGATTTAGCAAGAGGGCACTAGAAGAATATTTTTATGGGCCAACCATAGGTTTACAAACTTGTAGATTATTAAAAACCCCCAATAACAATGGTTGAACCTTTTAGCATTTTTTCTACCTTAATATTACATTTGTTAATGCATGAATATAATCTTGCGAAGCGATAAATTTATGGATTATTCTTATTTAAACTTTTCGCCAGAATACATTAATTTTATGGATTAAAACTGAGTTACCCTTGCTTGATCTTTCTCCAAATCGTGTTGTGAGTCTCTCAACACAACTTACTCTTTTGAGAATAATTTCCTTCAGATGTGTAGATCGTCTGATGTAAAATGTGAAGTGATTGAGTTATACAGTGTATCTGTATAACTCATTAGTATTATAGCGCTAACATATTTCACAAGTCTGAACACGACTTTACGAGTTACTTAAAACATCAGCATCTCAATATGCAATATGTTAATCCTGAGAGAGTAAATATATTCACTTAGCATAAAAACCGAACCAATTACTCAAAGGGACAATTTGATGAAATTTTATTGCAGCGTGCCAGCCCGTTAGAAATCTATCGATCTACATGTGATTAGTCAGGTTATGCCATTCACAATGGATATCACAGAGCTGAGCAGTATAGCGATCCCATAACTAGCATGGAAGAGTTATTAGCATCTTCATAGGTTTATAGTGGTCTACGAGAAATGCTACAATGGAGGCATTAGTGTACGATGTATTATTTGGGAGACAGTTGAAGAAACATCCAATCCGGCTAACATTACCTTTGGTAATATTCAAACTTATTTTAAATCGAATTTATAGCAACACAATATATTTATATTTAGTGTACAGCTAACAGTAGACATAGTCGAAAGGGGGTTATTCTGTTGCAACATCTTTTATTTGAATCAAATAAAAAAAGTGTATGGGGAGATTTATTATTGTCTTTAAAACAAAAGATGTTCAGTTGCATGTAAAGAATCACCCACTTACAGCTCTGATTACTGGTAGCTGTATCGTATATTTCAGGAATAAGTTCATGATCAGCTCAAAGAAAGACATGAAGAATTGGAATGAAAGTAACTTGAAAATGATTTCTCTTTTCAGCGTAACCAAACGAAAATAATTGACTGTACAGATGGACGAAACGTATGATTCTTTTCCAAAATGAATTATATGAATTTCCACTCATATTACTGATCAACTTGTGCGTGGCTTATGTTTATTTTAGATAAGACAGATGGAGTGTGATGGACGGACAGATAGATGGCATCCCTAATGGCGTTGTAAATCCTTTGCCTGCACACTAAGCCTGGATGTTTCCCCACTGTGCGCGGTAGGTATGGGAATGGGGTGCGGCGCGGTATGGTGGGACGTTGTGGAGTGTGGGGCTCGACACGTACCCGCACGTTGTCGAGTTCCGTCTGCGTGATCTGCAGCTGTTCCAGCAGCTGAGACACGGAGACGCGGCTCGCGGGGCCATCGCCGGCTTCCTGAAAACGACAGGACGCATACACGTAAGCGAGGCCGTACACCAAATACATATTGTGCGTCGACAATGTCTATCGCGATAGATTTATTGCTTCTACATATTTACATGCACGCGGGCAGACTCCAGAGATGGGAAGGCAACCAGATCACTACACATTGACAGGGATGGGGGTGCGAAGACACTGCATGTTTTTGAGAAAGCAATGTATGTTCGTGTAGAATATTATAGTTTTGTTTCTGGATAGTTCGTCTATATCCAGTAATATCCAGCCCACGATGCTAAATGGGGATTTACTCGAGCGTCGTCGAGACCTATTAAATTTGAAAGATCACGTAATAAAAAATAAAAAAAGTCATGTGATGTTTACCCGTTCACCGGCGGGGGGAGCGTCTACGGGGGGTCAAAGATGTAAAAAAAAACAGTCACATAGACATATCCGAGCGCGTCAGATAATGATAGGGCGTATGCCCCACGTACCTCTGATAATGGAGGTATAATAATCTGCCGGTTTGCATAGCTGGGGGTGGCCGTACGGGAGGGGAACAAAATAAAAAAAAAAAAATTTACTCGAGCGCGTCAGATTTTTAGAGGGGATGTTCAGTGACCCCTCAAGATGCTCACATTCAAAAATCTGACGATTGGGAGGTGACGCATGCTTACGGGAGCTTTTCAAAAATGCAAAAAAAATCGCCATTTTGATTTTCTCGAGCGCGTCAGATTAAGATATGGACAGTTCATCTTGATGTTCCAGATCTGATGACCAATAATTTTTCTTAATCTGACGACTTGAAAAAAAAATATATGAATGATTTTTTTTTTGTAATTTCTGCATTTTGTTACCTAAAACGTACGAAAAATAGCATGCAAATAAAAATAAATCTATTTTAATAATTTTAATAATTAAATAATATTTTTTTTCAATTAGAATCTATATTGAGATTTCAATTTTTACATGAGATGCAAATTGTTTGATTGTTTTTTTTTTAATCTTCATCTTCATCTGTCGAATCATCTTCTTCCTCTTTTTCATCGCGCGAATTCACAAAACTTTATATATTACAATATTTTAATCAGAGTAGTCTATAACGTAAATATTGGTTGTGACGATGGTTCTGCAAATAGCAAACAGCGCAATAATCTTCTGGATCGAATAGGACAAAACAATCACTTTTATCCAAAGGAAGTCTGGGAAGTCTAGGCGTTAGCCATTGTGGAGGAAGGGGCGGGATTAAGAGGCCAAAATGGGACAATGTTGTTTCTTTTATGGAACCTGACATGGATGGCTAATACCAAACAACTACCGATATAATATTAGCCCATCACACTGCTTTCCAGAAGGAATTAGGTGCCATGTCAGGACCTTCCCTTTATGAGCACGGATACATTGAACTGGATGGCAAACACGGACAATTTTTCAATGCCGCTTCCAACCATAGTTTGATCCAATGCGTTGGTACCAACCCAGGTGGGCTTAAACCCTTATACGTAGTAGGGCAAGGGAACTTACAATTTACATGGTTTCTGAACGATGGAACATCTCCTAATCATAATGAAATGCACTTATCCAACTCAGAACGAGGAACGATCCCATTGTAGTAAAGAACTAGTACAAAGTTATAGAAAAAATGCAATCAGTAGCCATTGATAAAAATCCAGAAAAGTTTCTTGCCAGTTCTTCTCTGTGAATGCTGAACTGGTGTATGATAAAATATAATAAATCCGAGTGCAGTGTGCTGCCTATGGATGATGATAACATAATAAACAATAAATATACTTCCGTTCGGTCGATATTACCAGAGATTTAGGTGCGAAAATCACCACATTGAGCCATATTGCAAAGGGCAAAAGCAGGGCGAATCTGGCACGCAAAAAGAATACATAAGGAATCTTGGAGGGTTGAGAGAAAAAAATCAGATAACCTTGTCAGTGTCAAACTTGGCCGCCTCTAGACCCTTGTTGTACATCTGCACGTACATAGCGTGGTGCTTGTTCTCCTCGGCCGCCAGCTGCTGGCTCAGCGCGTCCAGCTGCCGCTCGAGCGCCCGCAGCCGCTCGCGCGCCGCCTCGTGCTCCGGCAGCAGCGAGCCGTAGCGCCCGCTCACCTCCGACAGCCGCTGCAGCAGGGCCTCCACCTGCCGACGGGCACGCCACGTGTTGGACTCATACATTGCACATTGCACATAGCTAGGGGACCAGGCTTAATGCGTCTTTTTTAGGGTTCCGTACACAAAGGGTGCCAACGGAACCGTATTACATTTAAAGGGATATGTAACAATGTGATCAGCTGACAGTAGTAGTTTATGACAAAACTCATAGTATTAAAACCTAATGTGCAAGTGTTTCACAGTGTTGTGTTGCCACTGGAGCAGTGCATCGCTTAAAGGTCCTTGCTTACGGTGACGCTTGGCTCAGGTTATCTCTTTCCCTAAAATATGGTTGAAAGAGGTAATGGCTGTGCCCGGCGTGATGCTCGTGAACGGGTGCTGTTTGTGGGGACTGACCTGCTCCAATTGGCAACATATTAGTTGGAGGGGATTGTCTTTGCAAATAAAATGATATTTGTCATGAACTGTTGCATAAGGCATGGATTGTAAATTTTTGTGTATTCATGTGAATTTAGTGTTTTACCTATGTTTTTGTTAAAATAATTGACAAACACTTTTGTAAACTTAGACTAAGTGGACGTTGAAAAAAAAAAACAGCGGAGTTTCTTTCCAGTTCTTCTTCGCTGTGTTTTGTTTTGCTGAACTGGCCAATGCAAAAATATGACAAATCCGAGTGCAGTGTACTGTCTATGGATGACGAATAAACAATACAATACAATACAATACAATACTAAGCCTCCGCCGTCCGTCCGTCAGTCATATCTGTATCTCATGCACCATAATAGCTAGGCAGCTGAAATTTTCACAGAGCGTGTATTTATTTTGCCGCTATAACAACAAATAGGTACAATTTAAAAATAATAAAAATGAAAGGGGGCCGCCATACAAGAAATGTGATTGTTTTGTGTTAAATCTTGTACGATGGTACGGAACCCTTTCTGTGCAAGTCCGACTCGCACTTGGTCAGTTTTTTATGGAACTGAATGTGGGTAGCACCAAACTTGCTGTCATGATATTTGCTGCCACACCAATGGGAACAATGGCCACGCCAGGGAGGGCAAAGAGCAAGTCTGGCTTGCGGAACAAATACCTACGAAATGCAAATAGTTAAGTAATGATGGGTTTTACGTAGAATCCAAACGACGGCTAGCCTGCCTTACCTCAAAATCGAAACCCGAGGCGTCACGAAAATGGGCTACCATGGGTGACATGCACAGGAATTGCTAAAATAAACCAAGTAAGTAATCATGTGCCTCGTCTCTCTAGTCTACGCAATGTTCATGTCTACACTTCATGTTCCATGTTAACAAAGGGCATCCAATTGCGTACTAAAGATCTATTACTTTATCATATAGTACCTTTAGCATACCAAAATAATCAGTAGATATATGAAAATATAATTGCAGTTACCTTATCATTGTGACTTTTCTTCAAATCCTGGGTGTCACTCATATGTGATCGAATCAAATCTTCAATCTTCTTCTCGTAATAGTCTATTAATTTTCTCCGCTCCTCCTCATTTTCACCTACGTCGGTCATGCACGAGGCATCGTGGGAATGTATCTGGACGGAATCTTTGGAGTGAAGCGACGAGTTAGTCAGGTCCTCAAAGTGGCCGGAATCGGTGAAGGAGCTCTGCATATCACTGGTTTGACTACGCGTTGGAGTCTGCTTAAAGCTAGCCCCGTCTGCAACGTCGTACGAACAGGACTCTTCTAGTTTGGACGCAATTAATTCTGCACATTCTTCCGGTAATTCCTTGATTGTGACTATTTCGCTAGAGTTAGACTTGTCGTCGGGCGAGCACAGCGAGGCCTTGTACAGCCGAAGTTCAACGACTTCCTTCGTGAGGTGGAATATCTCACTGTCTTTCTTATCCAGATCCTTCTTCGCCTGCGAGAGAAGGCATTTGAGGCGTCGGATCTGCTTCTGAGCGCGCTGCGTCGGCGTGAGGTAGTCGTCGCCGGCGAGTCCGGCATGAGAGGAACAGTGCAGCACGTAGCGCATGGAGCGTCCGCTGAATGTTGTCCCGTTGAAGGGTGCGTAGCCGGCGTCGCACGAATTCGCCGTGACTGCGGAGCTGTAGCTGTGGAGCGAGTCGTCGTCGGGCAGATCCTCGGGCGAGCCGGGAGGAGTGCGCCCGTCCCCGTCCGGAGAACTCGCTTGTGGATCCATGTAACTGTTGGGCGCTGTTCGGTTGGCCGGCTGGCCGCTCTTCGCTTTGACTGCACCCGAGTTGTTTAAAGACTGGAAAGCAATTAACATTTTTATTAGAGAATGTTGTCGAGAAAAATTAAACATGTGCAAGTGAATTATGGGCTTCGTATTCTAATGAATACCCAATTACTTTTTTGTATACAGATTTCATTCTGCATTCCAGTGTTAATTAAATGTTACATTGTAGAGTTAGTTGGCAGTTGGATCTACTGGCTTGTCTTTATAATAACGGTATACTCTTATCTCTTACATCAGTTAGCACGGATATACTTCATGGCTATCAACTCACGCACTCTATCAATATAACCTGCTAGTCGGAAGTAAACTAAAGTGAGGTCATATTATTATAATGGATACTGTGCAGGTAACAACAAATTAGATGGAACTCTTACAGGCCATTTAATAATATACGTAAGATGGTTTTCTAGTGATAGCCTACTTCATTAATTTCCGCGCATTATGGTTTTATCTCCTTTTAATTTTAGTAATTAGACAGAGACTGTAGAGCTAATAGACGATCAATGGAAAGTAAAGTTCCCTAGCAACAGAGTCCAAACAACGGATAACGTACAAGACTCCTCTGGCGGCGCGGCCTCGAGTTGGGGCGATCCGGCTCTCCGCTGGGAGCGCGCGGGTGCTCCGTGATGCTCGGGCAGGCGCCGAGCGATGCGCGCTGCGATAGCAGCGGCCGCTCGCCGCGCAGCCGCAGGGAGGACGTGCGCCGGAAACCTCCCCCGCCGCCGCAATCACTACAGAACCGCTCCGTCCCGCCGTTTCCGCTCATCTTCACATCTACCCAGCGGACTTTTTTATCAATAGGGATCGAGTGCTGTAAACTTTTGAATTTCTTAGAAATACAGCAACAGCTGTGGTTGCAAAAATGGCGCAAAACGATTTGATTTGTGAATTTGGCAAATGGGAGCACAGAATACAACTTGCGAACATATTTGACAGTGACAGACGTTTGTTGGTTGGTATTGGATGCTAAAGATACAATTTTCCCCATAAATGTTTTTCCAATAAAAGACGGCACTCTTTAATGTAGGCGTGTAAAGCATTCATTTTAGAATGGACAGATAGCCAAAAGACAACAAAAATGAAATAGAGCACAACACATATTTTGTGAATGGTATTTTCCGGAAAAAATACTGGATGGCACAATAGTGTAATACAAATCTAAAATCAAGACAAACCCGCAGTGCGATTACGAAGCGCAAAATGAGGTGTAGGTTCGGCACCTACCCCAATATGACGGTAAACTGAGAGACTTTGCATGCGAAAGCTGTCAGTTTGGGGTAGGTGATGTTTTTACGTAACTTCAAAGTTACGTAAACGCTATTTAGGTGAGAAACTGGAATGATCACACAGGTCTTAAATCTTTGGACCTTGGACATACATTTTACTTTCAGCAAAAAAATACCACAAAATGATTTATAGGGGTGTTACACCGATTGGTTTTTATGACAGATTATAGACTTGAATAAGATGACTCAAGCATACTCAATTCAATCAAACAAATATGCGGTTCCCAAGCCAAAGATGCTCCATTTCGTCGGTGCCGTCATGTTTGGGACGCTTTGGTTATAGACTAGGAGATTGCGACAAAAATGGTAACGATAACGTAAATGGCTGAAACTGGTTTCACGGGATAAAGACCAACCTTCTGAAGCTAAATGTGTCAGTCTGCCTGTTCCAAGTGGTTACGTTACGTAGATTATGGGCCTGAAAAACTAGTTATGGTGACAAAAAATATATATGATAAGGTAAATGGTGGTGTGTTGGGCTAATACCATGACAGAACTTGTGGTATTAGCCATCCATGTCCAGTCACATAAAAAAAAAAAAAAAAATGGATGCAAATAACGAAGCATGAAAGTATCAGTGCATACTTGCTTAGCAATACAAAAACTCAACAAACATTTGGTTGCATTTCGTAGTTATAGGCTATTTAGGATACAGCTATAACTTAAGGTATATTTAAGAATTTAATTAAAAAACCGACTGGTTTTTGTTGTATAATTAATAGGTGTCAATGTTTCCAGACAATCAGTATATTCATCAGCAGGTACATACAAGCATCTATTTTATATAGTCAATCTAGATTACGTAACCACTTGGCGCAGGCAGACCGACATAGTTAGCATCAGAGGGTTGGTCTCTAACACGTGAACCCAGATTCAGCCATTTACCTTATCGTGACCAAAAACGTCGTGACTTCCCGGAATATTAGATACGCGTGCTCGCTAGCCTGAACTGTCAATTAATTATCTACTGACACTGCACTATTTACGTGCCGATTGAATTGCGTCGAGCTGTGATGCAAAGATGACGTGCTTTAATTCGAGCACCATTCTGCCTTACGTGGTAATCTTGTTTGGCGCATGTCTTGGACATGGATGCTATTATTATCAAAGATTTAAATATCTGACCATCACACATACTACATTCATCAGCATGCATCGTATTCGCGTCGCATTTTCTAAGGAACACATGCATAAAGTTAATAAACTCTAGGTCTGAGTTTTAAATTCACAGTTAATTAGTACTTAACGGTTTGATGGAAAAATATAGTTCTGCCAAAAGTCGAATAGTCACTACCTACCTGATGATTATATCTTCTATTTTTATAATATATGGGCTTACTGCAACGGATGGGAAAGCAGCGGTATACATAAATTCGTCGAATAGCTATCTGACTGTTATCTGATATCAGACTATTGAGAAATTGGCCCTAAACACCATTGGAATATATTAGACTAGCTGAGGTAATCGGCTCCGCTCGGTTCAGTGTCGTATTGGAGTGAGTAGCCCAAATGGCTAGTCCTCGATAATGTACGTATATAGTAGAGCCGATATCCCGTGATGAAATAACAAACATCCGAACATTCAAATGTTAAAAAATATCATTCTCTTTGGTGACAAGACCTAGTAAGCATTAGTTACCTACATGATACAGTGAGAAAAATACAAGCTAAATATCTCGCGAGGTCTACAACTCAAATAGCCACTAGTATCATCAGTGAAGATAGTAAACGAAATCGTTTAACATTGGGTCGGAATTTCCAAAGTGTTTTTAAAAATTTGTGTCTTTAGGACTGGCTCTGAAATAATAAAATAGATGGAAAACACTGACATTCTTCATTGCCGTTGCAACCAACGTTATTCTTGTGCCAACCCAGGCGGGATCAACCCTACCACCTAATAAAGAAGGGGACCTAAACCACATCCTGCCTCAGCACCGAAAACGGTCACCCAATTGGAAACAAACCAGTGCCAAGAGATGCTAAACATAATGCAATTCGCATATTAATCGGTTGAGTGGTTCGCAAATTACTGATTGAATGAAGTAATAATCCCATTGTTCATCCCTCTGGTAATTTAGAGTAATGTAATGAGTGAAATAGAGTGAGCAGTCAATTTATTGTTTTGTTTTAAATATATCCTCCACTGCTCACCCTCTGGTAATTTAGTGTGATGCTAATTCGCCTATAAGTTATAATTATATCAGCCGCATCTTCATAGGGTTATTGGTTCTCAAGTTACAAGCATTTCATTCCACTGATCACTCCCTCTGGTACCTAATTTAGCAAGATGATAAATACGTCGAAATCGCAATCGGATAGGTGGGGGAAATCGTAGCCTAGTGGCGCGGGGACTGGCCTAGCGTACCAGAGGTCTGGGTTAAATTCCGACATGCACCACTGTCTTTTGCATTTCGTTTTGACTCCATGGTTCGGAATCCATGTAAAACTGTAGATCCCCTTCCCCTACTAGGTGGTAGGGTTTAAGGCCGCCCGGGTTGGTACCACCGCATTCGATGAAAACATGGTCGAAGCGGCAATAAAAAATTGTCCGTGTTTTCCACCCAGTTCAATGTAGCCGTGCTCATAAAGGGAAGGTCCTGGCATGGCACCTAATTCATTCGGGAATGTGGTGTATTGGGCTAATATCATAACGGTAGTTGTGTGGTATTAGCCATCCATGTCAGGTCGCATAAAAAAAATGAACCAACTCACTTTTTCATTTATAATTTTAGTCAGGATTCGGTGTCCGGAAGACATCGCCTCACGGGCTATATCGTAACCCGTCAGTTAACCTATCAATATAACAAGGATTTTTGAAATTACTTAATGAGATTTAAACCCACACCATTATCAGCCACTCGGCCCAGTGGCACAACGCCTTGTGTATTGACGCTCGAAGTTTGATGATGGTCGTGGTATCCTGCGCCATTGTTTAAATTCCACATAAAACTGTAGGGCCCCCTTTAAAAAGGTCTATTATAAAAATGAAGGTTTGGCATGGCACCTAGTTCGCATGTGGTGTGGGTTAATATTATGACAGTGGGTCTAGTTTTAGCCAACAATGTACGGTTACATAAATAAGCGAGTTTCCAAAAGCGAAAAGTAACACTACATAAATGAGTCAGCCTCGCCATTATCCTTCACTTCACAGTTCGGCGAGCGTGCAGTATGCGTTGCAGCGAGCGTTGCGAAAATATGATGCACACGTTTCAAGTACAGTGGGCAGCATACCAAATTTACCGGAAATGGCTCTAGCAAAAGATGAACGGACAAAATACGTTGACTTCTGGCAACACTGTTAAGGGGCAATATACTACAATCATTCTTTAAAGCATCTATTATTCAACTGCAAGGCTGAGATAAATAGTCGTAACATAAACTAAGACCATAGATTCTGACTAACGAAAAGTACTAATTTGTGATGTCAGTTTAACAAATTATGTATGGACGAAATCTCAAAGTAATGCAAAATGACGTCACAAATTACTACTTTTCGTTAGTCTAGTTTCTGTTACGACTATTTATCTCAGCCTAAGTATATGCAACTCTACGAAAAAACCTAGGCAGATTTACAAAATAATAGTTCATTTTGACTTTCAACGGGAAAGTGGTAAGTTTGGTGAAGTACCAATATTAGGGTTCCGTACCCAAAGTGTGATAACGGAACCCTATTAATAAGCCTCCGCTGTCCGTCCTTCCGTCCATCCGTCCGTCTGGCTGTATCTCATGAACCGTAATAGGTAGGCAGCTGAAATTTTCACAAAGTGTGTATTTATTTTGCCGATATAACAACAAATAGGTAAAATAAAAAAATAAAAAAATTAAAGAGGGTCCCATACAAAAAACGTGATTTTATTGTTCGTTTTATTTGCATATTGTATTATGTTGTATATACCGTGTTTTATTGTTTGTGTTGTTAAATCTTGTACGATGGTACGGAACCCTTCGTGTGCGCGTCTGACTCGCACTTGGCCGTCTTTTATATTCTGTGGTTCCACTGTACAAAGCTAGCACTGGTGCATGGCGGTCGGCCGCAAGATCCAAGAAACGCGGCCAGATGCATCGCAACCGATCTCTATGGCGCACTCCGCAGCGATTTCTTGCGTAAGTTATGTTTCGTAGCGTAATGCTGCGACAACATTTCCGTTTCCCTACAAATTAATTTTACAGTGAAGCTGGCTATCTTGGTGTTGGATTAATTTGTGGTGTTAGGCAGTTGATGAGTGCGTTAAGGCTCCACCCGACGCTAACCTCCGAAAATGTGT
Organism: Incurvaria masculella; assembly: GCA_946894095.1. NCBI lineage: Eukaryota > Metazoa > Arthropoda > Insecta > Lepidoptera > Incurvariidae > Incurvaria > Incurvaria masculella. The sequence continues at coordinate 18,147,544 of OX335657.1, read as the reverse complement.
ATATTTTGGGGTTATTTTCATTGTTATCTAAATCTAAACATCAAAGTGTGGAATCTATTTCAACTATCTACCTATTACGGTTCACGAGGTACAGCCCTGTGACAGACGGACGGACAACGGAGGCTTATCAATAGGGTTCCGTTTGGTACTATTTTGGTACGGAACCCTAAAAAGTGGCTACGCGCCGCAGCGGCGCCGCGCGGTCCCCTACAGACGAGTTTCGATTGCTACTCTCGTCCTTCCACGCTCGTAGGCCGCCGGTTCGTCTCACGGTGATTGGCCAGTAATCACTCCCCACGGTCACTAGGTACATATCTTGGTTCTCATTTTAGCTCGCTTTCGTTGTTGGCAAACATTTGGATTTGGCTCCATCGAATAAACAGCAGTAAGTTGGTTTAATATATTAAGTATCCGATTTGTGTAAAGCGTTGACAATTTATTCCACACCAATATTATCCGTACAACATTTCTTCACAACATTGGGAAAAGGCGCTAATTAAAAACTCAGTTCCGAGATACCTTTTTAGGGTTCCGTACCCAAAGGGTGAAAACGGAACCCTATTACTAAGCCTCCGCTGTCCGTCCGTCCGTCCGTCCGTCCGTCCGTCCGTCCGTCCGTCCGTCCGTCCGTCTGTCCGTCTGTCACAGGGCTGTATCTCATGAACCGTAACAGGTAGGAAGCTGAAGTTTTCACAGATTATGTATTTATTTTGCCGCTATAACAACAAATAGGTAACATTATAAAATAATAATAATTAAAGGGGGGCCCCATACAAAAAACGTGTTTTTTTTTTATCTTGTGCGATGGTACGGAGTCCGACTCGCACTTGGCCGGTTTTTTTATGTTACCTTACATGGTCGGTCAGATATTAGCCTAATACACCACATGGGAACTAGGTGCCATGCCAGGACCTTTCTTATATTGCTCGGCTGCATTGAGCTTGATGGAAAACACGGACAATGTTCATTGCCGCATCGACCATCGTTCATTCAATGCGATGATACCGACCCTGGCGGGATTAACCCAACCACCTAGTAAGTAAGGAAGGGGACCTGCAGTTTTACGTGGAATCCGAGCCACGGCCAGCCTCAACGGTTGAAAATGGTCACCCATCCACAACCCAACCGCGCTCAGAATTGCAAGGCATCGCGCCACTGGGCTAAAATCGAGTTTAAAGATTTTTTTAACTTTGAACATTTCTAAGTATTAATAATTTTTTTTTAACATGAATAATATTTACTAACATAAATTATAAAACAATATATTAAATTATTAATATTATATAATAACCAATTAAAGACACGGTTTTCTTTCATAAATTATGCATATCTACATATTGACACATGTGCTCGGTAAAATTTTCCAAACAGAAATTTGCCTACTTTTGTAATTAGTGACAATACCTATCAGGTTAGTGAGTTTTCCTGCAATCGACAATATTTTTTTCGGTGTTTTCATTAATTTAACCACCATAAATTACCTTAATTTAAATTCGACAAAATATCAAAGTGAAATATTCGATTTTTGTTTATGTTTGGAAGATAACTTAAATTTCGTTAGTGACTTTAGCTCCGTGTGCAAGGCTATAATAATTCAAACGGCAATTCGATTAAGAAATAAATTATTTTTCCATTGATACATCGGTTTTCTTGATGGGGAAATCTCGTTTTAAGAGCAAGTTAATCAAAAAGTTCGGGAAAATTGTTGGTGACTTTTCCCAACACAGGCGCCATTTACACCCATTCACATCCGTGGAGGAGGGAAATCTGTGAAAGTAAATTATCTGTTTCCAAAAAACCGGCCAAGTGCGAGTCTGACTCGCATACGAAGGGTTCCGTACCATCGACACCAAAAAATCACGTTTTTTGTATGGGCCTTTAAACTTGATTATTTTTTTTATTTTACCTATTTGTTGTTATAGCGGCAAAATAAATACACACACTGTGAAAATTTCAGCTGCCTAACTATTACGGTTCAAGAGATAGAGCCCTGTGACAGACGGACGGAAAGACGGACGGACGGACGGACGGACGGACGGACGGACGGACGGACGGACGGACAGCGGAGGCTTATTAATAGGGTTCCGTTTTCACCCTTTGGGTACGGAACCCTAAAAAACAGCCGTGAATTTCTCAATCCCGTCTTTGGCATGTACCACTTACATTCTCTTTCTGAGTTGGATGTCAAAAATTTCGTCAAAAATGCCAGTTTATGCTTGATATTTTTTTTTTTATGCGACCTGACATGGATGGCTAATACCACACAACTACCGTTATGATATTAGCCCAATACACCACATTCCCGAAGGAATTAGGTGCCATGCCAGGACCTTCCCTTTATGAGCACGGCTACATTGAACTGGATGAAAAACACGGACAATTTTTCATTGCCGCTTCGACCATCTTTTCATCCAATGCGATGGTACCAACCCGGGCGGGCTTAAACCCTACCACCTAGTAGGGGAAGGGGACCTACAGTTTTACATGGATTCCGAACCATGGAGCAGCTCGCATTCGTGACGAAATGCACTTATCGAACTCTGAAAGAGAAAGACAGTGGTGCAAGTTGGTATTGAACCCGGGCCTCTGGTACGCTAGGCCAGTCCCCGCGCCACTAGGCTACGAGCCGCTCGAAGATTCGGAATCCTTGTAAAACTGTAGGTTCCCACTAGGCAATAGCCCACCTGGGTGGTGCCAAAGCATTGGTTGAAAGATGGACGAAGCGGCAATAAGACAGCCGTGCTCATAACGGCAAGGTTCATGACACTCAATTCATGCGGTGTGTTGAGCTTATAGCTGTGGTATGGTAATCCATATGTAGATCCATAAAATGATAAAAAAAACTATTCCATATAATGGTGTAACACTACTGAAGTTTTTTACAAGAAAACGTATGAACCTGAATTTCTGAAAACGATTTGGCGACAAAATCTATAGCCTAGCCATATTTCTTATCAATTATTCATTAGTGCCTCATTGTTAAGTGTCAATTGAAATGTACGGTTCCCCTGGACTGCCGGCTACACAGCCTAACCTGTGGCCTAGCCACCTACATCAGAACCAACCGATCCTCTAGATCCTTCATCTATAGGGTCGGTAAACTATGGAATATTTCCCCTAAAGTGCAACCTGAGATCCTTCAAACATGGTGTGAAGAAGCACCTGGCCGGCCGGCATGGTTTTCGCAGCCCCCTTAAAAGTTGGATAGCTCATGGGTGTCGTCGAGCACCTTAAGAGGTCCTGGCTTACGCCAAATGCCGCGCTTTACATAAATAAAAACCAATAGAGTAACGGACAATGCCAAAGTTGTAATGGGTAACGGAATTAACCTACCCATTACAAACAATAATTGAATTATTCAATGCGAGTATTCATTTTGGGAACTACCAGGGGGCCCATTCAGAGCAAGAGTGAGTTCGAGTTCGGGAGTGAGTTAACCTAAAAATAGCTGGGAAATATATGATTATTTAAATAACGGAACCGTTATTTATACTTCCAACGGATTTACGGGACAAACCAGATTTTAACCTAACTGTAATGATGTTCTAGAAGTGTGGAAACATTAAGTATTTAAAAAAGTGAGTTGATATTTAGTGGCGAATTCGAACTCACTCTTACCCTGAATGGACCCCCAGAACTGACTTCTCATCTAATGATACGGTCTTTTGTAAGACTTGGTTACAATATTGCTACTTTAGCTCGTTTCGTAACCAACCCAAGGCCGGAAAATCTCAATTAAGTTGGTATGTACCTATAATTGGTGAGTATTTTACGTTTGAAATCGTGCATTGTTCTTTTAATATTTTTATCAATAAATTGTAATTTGAATCAATATTTGAAATCAGAAACTTAAGAGTCGTAATATCTGGCAGTCCGTCTTTCCGTCCGTCTGTCAGCGGGCTGTATCTCATAAAGATAGCTGAAATCACAGAGTGTGTTTTTCTATTGCTGCCATAACTACCGCAAACAGTAATCATTAAAAACCGGCCAAGTGCGAGTCGGACTCACACACGAAGGGTTCCGTACCATCAATACCAAAAACTGGCCAAGTGCGAGTCGGACTCGCACACAAAGGGTTCCGTACCATCGTTAAAGATTTAATACAAAAAATCACGTTTTTTGTATGGGGGCCCCCTTTAATTTGAATTATTTTTTAATCTTACCTATTTGTTGTTATAGCGGCAAAATAAATACACACTCTGTGAAAATTTCAGCTGCCTACCTATTACGGTTCATGAGATACAGCCCTGTGACAGACGGACGGATGGACGAACAGTGGAGGCTTAGTAATAGGGTTCCGTTCTCACCCTTTAGGTACGGAACCCTAAAAACTAACACTTATTTAAGGAGGCCCCCTCGGAGGCCCTCATACAAAAAGCGTGATTGTTTTGTTAAATATTGCACGATGGCACGGAACCCTTCGTGTGCTTGTCCGAATCGCACTTGGCCAGTTTTTACACGAACTCTATCCTGTTTTGTATTATAGACACCGCATCCGTTCGAATCTCCCCCTCATAAAACAACACCTGCAGTATTACGTAAGGGACTATGCCACTACCTAGTTACCCCAGTAGAATTTTGCCATATGCTGTATGTATTTGGTCACAAATATAAACTTCAAATGCGTTCAAATGCACTAATTAGGTACTCAAGGAATTATGTTACACTAACAAGAAACGCGTTCAATTTCTATATATGTAGATAGATTTATGCTTTGACTCACCAATTAAATCGAAAGTAAAACAAAAACGTCACTTCGGATGTTTGAATTAAGAACACATTTTACGATCGTTTAAACTTGAAGCGACTTCGCAAACACCGTTCACAGTAACTTTTGCAGCAAGAATGTTTTCGCTACCTCAGCGTGCTTGGTCGATGATTCGGTTCACGGTTGCGCTGCTTGGGTTGGCACGCTGTTTTGAATACGGTATCTTGGCAGGGCAGCGAAAATTACATTTTATCTTAAAAATCAATAGTACTAGTATAAACTGTTGTTTTACGTATAAATAAAGTTGTCATTGTGAAGAGACATCACTTTATACACAAGGAACACTGCCTCTTAATATCCACATTCAAAAGTGATTGCAATCTACGTGGTGTTATGCGAAGTCGCTGCTAGCGCCATCTCTGTTCGACAATGCCGCAACATTGCTACTGCTGTTGACTCGACATCCTACTCTACATACTTTCGACATTTCGGAATGGAAAGCACCGTGAAGAGAAATGCGCTATGAAATGTCATCTTAAGGACAGTCTCTTGCTTGTCTTCTGTTTATTAGTTACTCGTGTTCCAAAGCCATTAAATGTAAGACTAAAAAATCTATTAATTTGAGTTTGAGCGAAATCTAAATTTGATGCATTGTAATCATATTTTTTAAATAATTTGAAAAGTTTCGGTCGTGACATTCGTCGCACACATCCTGCTTCCGACGAATGTCGCGACCAAAAAAAATTAAGATTATTTTCAAAATCTGATTAAAATGTCGCTGAAACTCAATTTAATGAGATGACAGTAATATCGTATCCATTAAATACATACAATTAAAAAATCAATGTCCTTTAATTAATGCTTCGTTTTGTTTGGCCGATGTGGGATTTCCCACAGCTACGGGGTATTTCGTGTACATCTGCCGACTGGAGTGGCGGTAATGCGTCTTTCACTGATTTTAGAAGCTGTTCCACCTTCTTGGCCGGTTCAAATAGAGTTTTGTATTATTGGAAAACCTTGTTTTCTAGGTCGTTGATGAATGGAAAATATCGTACAGCCGTACGCCTCAACCGGTTTTTCTTATGGTCAGTCCAATACTAATCTCGTACTAAGTTTTGACAGGTCCTCTCTGAATACGACTGTTAATATTTAAATGGTCTTTCTGTCGGCGTGACCACTCCTCTTAAAAAAAGGTAAACTATCCAGATAACGTTACTAAGCATCTACGAAACCATTTTCGAATCCAATATCTTTTATTGTTTGTCATTATTAATCTGTGACGGTTAAAACGGTTCAAAGTTCACGAACACAATTCATAGAGCGCGCCACAACGGACCCTTTGTGTCTCAAATACTACTTATATTACTTCTTTGGTCTACTTCTACTACTTCTTTGGTCTACTTATTAACAGGCTGTTAATAGAGTCGTGGCCAAAGTGCTAACAATGAAGAAGAAAACTCCTCATTTATCACGACTGGTGGCGTCAAGGCGACCTACTTTAAAATTGCACTGGAAAACAGGGACAAGTTATCATTGCCGCGTCGACCATAGTTTCATTCAATGCGCTAGAGCCAATCTGGGCCTGCTTGAAACCTACCACCTAGTAGGGGAAGGGAACCTACAATTTAAGATGGATTCGGAACCGAAGTGACGAAGTACACTTACATATCTCAGAAAGAAACAGAAAGTGGTACATGAACGTGGCGGGGATTTCAACCCAGACCTCTGGAATGCAAGGCAAGTCTCTACGTCACTAAGCTGCGAGCGGCTAATAAAAGTACCTAATTCCGGTTACATAGAAAAAACAGTATTTACAGGACAACGTTAATGTTGTATGCAAGTGACGATATACAGTACGCGTCCCGCGCTGCATAACGTAGATATCGATCGAGTATCGTAATGCGGACGGAAGCAAGATGCTTTTTGTGAGATCAAATTATTCGACTTACGTTCGAAGATAACGTGCGCGTTACGTTTCGTCACACAAGCTTCCATGCGGAAAACCATGAGTGATTGATTTCATTGCGTAAACGCGAAAAGTAGTAATGAAAGGAACCGGCATTTCAAATACCAACAGAGTAGGCTTTTAAAATATTTCGTGTAAAAAAAGTTGTGTGCATTTATGTACGCACGCACATAACAAGTTAAATATTTATACTTACACTTATATTAATACTTCTTTGGCGTGAATAAATATATATTTTCCCTGCATTAAAAACAAATTTGAACTGAGTAAAACGACCATTAGTGGTGGAAAGGTAAAGGGTGGTTAAATTGTAAGGGCCGATGTTGAATATGAACCACACCTAAACGCCAAGTTTTTTTCCGAATTTTATTTGACATTTCTCTATTTCAGACTTACTCAATTTGAACCATGGAGAGATACACAATCCAACAACGTGTTAAAGTTATCCAGACTTATTATGAAAATGGGCGTTCAAATCAAAATGCATATCGTGCACTTCGTGATTTTTTTGGTCAATTTGATCGTCCAAATGTGCGTACAATCGCAAAAATCGTGGAAAAATTCGAGCAAACCGGGTCTGTAGAAGATGTGAGAACACCAGTGCATGCTCGTACAGCTCGTACTGCAGAAAATATTGCTGCTGTTCGCGATAGTGTGGCTGAAGAGCCGTCCACCTCAACTCGTCGTCGTGCCCAACAATTGCACCTCTCACGCTCGTCGTTGATGAACATTATGCATAAAGACTTGCATTTACACGCTTACAAGGTGCAATTGGCTCAAGAACTAAAGCCTCTTGACCATTCCAAACGTCGTGAATGGGCAGAATGGTGGCAAGAAATGGCAACAGTGGATGATCAATTTTCGAAGAAAATCATCTTCAGTGATGAGGCACATTTTCACCTCAGTGGATTCGTCAATAAACAGAATTGCCACATTTGGGCGAATGAGAATCCAAGAGTGATTGTCGAAAAACCAATGCACCCACAAAGAGTGACTGTTTGGTGCGGTTTATGGGCTGGCGGCATCATCGGGCCGTATTTTTTCCAAAATGAGGCCGGTCAGGCAGTTACTGTGAATGGTGTTCGCTATCGTGAGATGATAACGAACTTTTTATGGCCCGAATTGGAAGGTATGGATGTGGACGATATGTGGTTTCAGCAGGACGGTGCCACTTGCCACACAGCTAACGAAACAATGGCTCTTTTGCGCAACAAATTCAATGGCCGTGTTATCTCACGTAATGGCGATGTCAATTGGCCGCCAAGATCATGTGATTTGACACCGTTGGACTTTTTTCTTTGGGGTTATTTGAAAGAAAAGGTGTACGTCGATAAGCCAGCAACAATTCAAGAGCTAAAGGATGAGATAATTCGGCACATTATCGGCATAGAACCTCCATTATGCCTCAGGGTCATCGAAAATTTGGACCATCGGATGGAGGTGTGCCGCCGTGGTCGCGGCGCCCATTTGGCCGATATTTTGTTTCATACATAATTGAGTAATACCAATATATCATAATAAAATAAAATTACAATAATTTCCTAAATAGTTTGTGTTTTATTCAAAATCAACATCGGCCCTTGAAATTTAACCACCCGTTATTATTAATATTTTACATAAATATATATCTTAGATGTCATTTCCTTACTTCCTGATTGTTTCTTGTCACATGTTCTCAAAAAGCAAGAGTTTTTTTTTACCGCTCTTTACCAAATATATAAATGTATTTTTGTATGTGTAAATCTGCTTATATGTTCTATAATAATATATGTGTGTGTGTATCTTATGTCTGTTAATATGTTTAAGTGTATGTACGTTTTGCCGGCCGGCATGGTTTTCGCAGCCCCCCTGAATGTTCGAAAACCCATGGGCGTCGTCGGGCACCTTTAGGTCCTGGCGTACGCCATATGCCGCGCTTAACATAAAAAAAAAAAAAAAAAACGTATTTGTATTTAATTTATTTTAATATATATTCCATCCATATTTTCTCTAATTTATTTTGTTTTACGTGAATTTTTTATGCCTTATGGCATTAATTTCCGCATTTTTGTACCGTATGGCTGCAAATAAAGTATTTTTTCATTTCATTTCATTTCAAATATATTATTTTCTTTGTTTTTTTTTATGTTTATGTAGAGATTATAAAGAAGCGTGGTGGGACTAACTTTAATACGTGGATTATGGTGGAAGTTTGTTGCGACATGCCATCCACCTTCGTTTTGTGAGAGAACTGACATTTACCAGTTAGCATGGTACGAAATGCAACTAAACTTCAGATTCCATCACTAACTTGCCTTTTCACCGGGACATTTAATGTATCATGGATCAGTTTCTTTTGCCACTGCCGTCCTTCCATGCTCGATGACTGTACTGCGTACACACTTAAGGCGCTAGGACTAGCCAACTACTCGCGCCATACAAATGCACTTTTTAACAAATGTAATAATATGTAGTGAAACGCTTCAACAAATCCAAATAGAACTCCAGACTGATGATGGATTGTTAATATTTTTTGATTCCATCATTTATTTAAATAATAATAAAAATAAAAAAGTTGATTTGTCTCATTAGAAGTCTGAAAGTAATTCGATTTCTAGATATAAGCAAAAACAGCATATATGCATAAACAAAAAAATCCATTTTCTTTTAGATTTCTACATTTAGTCAAAAACGTTCGGAAATGGACACCTGTTCCGCAATGTATTTTGTATAGAAAAAGGAAACATACATTAACGAAAATAGGTTGAATCCTAGACAAGGAATCATATATTGTAAGAATGACACTTATAATCGTCAGATTTAGTTAGTTAACTTGGGGTGCCTCGTCTAACTTTGCGATTTGGCTAGTACCAGGGCCTTAAGTGTCTTCCCATTGATTCAGAGTTGTTGCATTCCACCGAAGAAGAACATTTTTGGTAGAGTTAGAATTAGTAGTTTTAAGACGACGATGACCGCTGGAGTATTCGTGTCCTACACTGGCGGCCGTGTAGGAAAAAGGAGTGTGGGAAGACCACCCGCCAGGTGGGACGACGACATCAAGTGCGTCGGCGGAAAGCAGTGCTTCCGTACTGCTGAGGGTCGGGAGGAATGGAGGAAAATTGGAGAGGCGTATGTCCAGCAGTGAACGCAAACACGCCGACTGACTGTTCAACTCTTCATGGTGCATGGTGCGACATGCCATCCACTTCTCAACTAAACGGTACGCTTCCATTTGATTCAGAGTTGTTGCCATTGATTTTTGCTAATGCTTATACATTTTGGTGTTGATTTTTGTATTCTCTTTTATTTTCAATGTTATTTTTATCTGGTATTTTATCCATTATTTTCAAACTTCCTAAATAATACCATTACAAGCAGAGAAGATTTTTAAGGTTTAAAGGTGCAAACGCTTTGTGCTTCGTGGTTTCCGGCACTTTAAAATAATACAATTGGTCCCACTGAATTTTTCTCGTGCATGTCAGTCGTTTTTGGTTCGGATTGCACGTCAAACTAGGCCCCCGCCTTACGGGCTATTACCGTCGCATTAAATGAATGACGGTCAAAGCGGCAATGAATAATTTGTCCCAGTTATTTTTTATCTTTATTTAAAGGGGCTTGGGTACACGAATTGACAATGTCAGTGCTGTTAGGTCTTAGCTATAAATTAGGTCTAATACAAGTTAAGCTCTTCTACTTAAAACTATGTTAATAAAATTATAAATTCGAATTGCCTTTTCCGAAGCTGGGAGACTTAGCCCCGATTGCACGAAGCGGCGCCGGATTTAAGGGAGGGCAACCGGGGCAACTGCCCGGGGCCTCCACAAGAGAGGGCCTCTACATAAATTTTACTTATTTAAGGAAAGGTTGAGCACTAATTTTATAACGAAAACATGTTCAATTCATCGATTTAGCAGTTTTCAATATGTTTTCGTTATAACAGTGTGTTTTTTTAACATTTATAATTACACTTAGGGTATACTGAAAGTTTTTGGCTTCTGATAAGCAAAACCAGATGTTACATTAGTGATACATTTATAGTTTTTCACAATAAATGATTGTTTGCATTATTTGGAACATATGCAAAAAGCAGTTCGACCAGTCTTCCTTCCCCTCTTCAATGTCTCTGTGAAACGTATGCACCGCCGTTTCCAGATTATTTGAATAATAATTAGGGGCATCCACTCCTTTGTTGCCCTGGGGCCTCCACAACTCTAAATCCGACCCTGGCACTAAGAGACGGCCGAGTTAATCAATGTTCAAACACGTCACTTTTAGTGATCCGCGTGGAGTTCCTTTCATACTATCCATACAAAGTGACGTGTTTAAACGTACGTTGACGTTGATTTTGATGTTTTGTTCTTTCGTGCACTCGGCCCTTATAATGGTCTGATAGTTGCCGACATTCAAATTACTAATATTTAGCGCGTTCGTCTCGGCCGCGGCCCGCACACACTCCGCCAAAACATGATACACATCCTCAGGAACTCCACAGACGTCACAGTTTGGTGATGTTACCTTCCTCATCAGATGTGCAAACTTGTTAAGCGGAATGTGGCCGGAACGCAACCTAAAGGAAAGAACTAAATATTTCCTCTTTAGTTGTACATTATTGAACCAAGGTATTTGGGGGCTCACTCTGCATAGTTATATACCAAATCTAAAGGGATCCAGCGACCTTTCATCAAAATGTTCCTTTCACAACGGAAAGCATTTATTTTTAGGGTTCCGTACCCAAATGGTGAAAACGGAATCCTATTACTAAACCTCCGCTGTCCGTCCGTCCGTCCGTCCGTCCGTCCGTCCGTCCGTCTGTCAAGGGGCTGTATCTCATGAACCGTAATAGGTAGGCAGCTGAAATTTTCACAGACAGTGTATTTATTTTGCCGCTATAACAACAAATAGGTAAAATAAAAATATATTAATAATTAAAGGGGCGTCCCATACAAAAAACGTGTTTTAAACAAATCGTGTATAACAATAACGTGTGTTAAATCTTGTACGATGGTACGGAGCCCTTTGTGTGCGAGTCCGACTCGCATTTGGCCGGTTTTGCTGCTGGTGATATATTTTTGTGCTCACACATCCACTTCAATGGCATTCCATCACACGCAGCCGATTCATCAAGCCGTGCTCATAAAGGGAAGGTCCTGGCATGACACCTTATTCCAAAGGGAGCGCGTTGTATTGAGCTAATATCATGTAAGTAGGAGTTCATTCATGTTGAGTTACATAAAAAGAACTCTAGCAACTGTACCTGGGGGGATACCATGATAAATTAGCTTGCCGGTGAACAGGTAAGCGAGTAATGAAACCTGACGTTTATTTTATGCTAACTGGTAAATTTTAGTTCACTTGGCCGAATAACATTTCGTTTGACAGTTAACGCGGTACGAAATGTAATTAAACGGCAGATTAAATCAATCACTTGCTTGATGACCCAACTATTAAATTTACCACTAAAAACTTTAGCTACACTTAATTTGTTTTTCCAGCTAATTATTTATTGGCAGTTCGGAACATGACAAATCCGAGTTTCTATGGAACATGAATAAATGATAAACAAGCAATCAACTTTCGCGTACTATTTCTACAAAATATACACGGTTAAAATCCGATGCTGTATGCTGCTTAGATGCACCGAATACGAGATTGACCACTACAATATTATATACACTAGCAAAAGCTTGGTTGAAGCCAGTTCACCACATCCATTGTGGTTCAAGAACCTTCAAGATGACCTTGTAGGCCGTATACGACGGAGGCCACTTTTTGCCCCACTCTCGTCGGTTGTGACTGTTAAACTGGATCATGTAGGTATTCATGCTCTGTACATTCATGTGTGCAACTCCCTTACAATAACTTACTTACTAGATGTATGCCAATCGCATCGGCAAAGAAAATTGTCGTGAAAACATATTCCGTGGTGAAAACCATTCAGTTCAATGCAGCCGTGCATTGTAGAAGGACCCGGCATTGCACGTAGATTTTTTTATGCAACCTAACATGGATAGCTAATAATAACTACCGTTATGACATTAGCCCAATACACCCAATTACCGAAGAAATTAGCCAGGACCTTCCCTTTATGAGCACGCTTTATTGAACTGGATGGAAAGCACGGACAATTTTTCATTGCCGTGTCGACCATCTTTTGATTCAATGCGATGTTACCAACCCGGGAGGGCTTAAACCCTAGCACCTAGTAAGGGAAGAGGACCTACAGTTTTACATGGATTCCGAACCATGGAGCAGCTCGCATTCGTGACGAAATTCACTTATGCAACTAATAAAGAGAAAGAAATTAGTGCATGATCGGGGCAAGGATTTGAAAGCAGACCTTCGGTATGCTAGGCAAGTCCCCGCGCCACTTGTTTTTTTTTTTTTTTTACTCTATAAATACAGGTACCCTTTTTAAGGAAAAAAGGATTTTCCTTTCTCACGTTGTGGAACACCAACGGACTTGTATTCGTTTTTAACGAACATTCGTTACAGTTAAGGCCCTGGTACTAGCCAAATCGCAAAGTTAGACGAGGCACCCCAAGTTAACTAACTAAGTCTGACGATTATAAGTGTCATTCTTACAATATATGATTCCTTGTCTATTAATCAACCTATTTTCGTTAATGTATGTTACCTTTTTCTATACAAAATACATTGCGGAAACGGTGTCCATTTCCGAACTTTTTTGACTAAATGTAGAAATCTAATAGCAAATGGAATGTTTTGTTTATGCATATATGGTGTTTTTGCTTATATCTATTAATCGAATTACTTTCAGATTTCTAATGAGAAAAATCAACTTTTTTATTTTTATTATTATTTAAATAAATGATGGAATCAAAAAATATTAACAATCCATTATCAGTCTGGAGTTCTATTTGGATTTTCTGAAGCGTTTCACTACATATTATTACATTTGTTAAAAAGTGCATTTGTATGGCGCGAGTAGTTGGCCAGTCCTAGCGCCTTAAAATACATTTCAAGTGACATTTGCATTTAGCTATTGTCAAATCCTAAAATATTATTGATCTCCAGATATTTATGGCGATAGTATATTCCAATACCTAAGCTAAAATATTATGTAAAAATAGTGCAGTTTTGTTGTGTGACTAATGTTCAGGTCACTGAACATACAAGTAGTATAAGTCATGTTCCGCATGTCGGCATAACTAACCATTCGAAGTCTTACTGCAACAATATATCGATGTCCATGTGGAAAGGACAGACCGCCAACACAGCCTGCCGCACAGCCTGCCGGATTTGATTTCTCTGTCACCTGCGGCTGTGCGGTGACGGAAGCGGCGGCGGCTGCGGTGGCTAGTGCGGTCGGCTCAAGTCGGCTGCTGACACGGGGGCCCCGACTTCCTTCATTTTTTTGTAACTGGACATGGATGGCTATAATACCAAATTGAACGTTAGATATTAGCCTAACACACCACATGGGAACTAGGTGCCATGCCAGGACCATCCTTACATTGCTCAGCTACATTGAACTAGATGGAAAACACGGACAATTTTCGTTGCCGTTTTGACCATCGTTCATTAAATGCGATGGTACCAACCCGGGCGAGATTAACCTACCACCTAGTAAGTAAGGAACGGTTCGGATTCCAAGTAAAACTGTAGGTCCTCACAGTTTTACGTGGAATCCGTGGCCATTTTCAACCGATGAGGCTGTCATCGGTTGAAAATGGTCACCCATCCAGATCCACTTAATACCATAGAACACGTCAACATTTTACTATAAGTAAAATAATATTAATTCATACCTTATGTATAAAAATGCCCTGTCGGTTGTCAATTAATATTATGTTATTACAGATTAAAATTAAAATTAAGAATACTGACACTATTATTAGGCAGGAAGGTCCTGGCATGGCACCTAGTTCCCATGTGGTGTGTTGGGCTAATACCATGACAGAACTTGTGGTATTAGCCATCCATGTCCAGTCACATAAAAAAAAAAAAAAAAGTACAAGTCAATAAATACGAATAAGTGATTAAAATTGGTGATTTAAAAAATCGTTAACAGAATGAAATACATTTTCAATAAATACGTTTCTCACATCCTACCTGAATTGTTCTATTTGTAGACTTTGCAAATGGCCTGGTATATTGTTATAAATTTAATTTTTTAAATGATCGCCCTGTTGCTGAACTCGATCAAGATGTGTTTGGGGTAACATACAATTGTGTCTAAATCGAGTGGGATATTTGTGGACCATTTCTTGCCGCACCATGCTTCCGCGGTTTCTATGGATATGTGTTAGACATTCCAGTACATACTGAGCAGGTAATGTTAGAATTTGTGCTTTTTTTAAATAAGTACGGCAGGAGGTTCTACTCTCTACTCTATATTTTCGTAAATATAACGCACACAAAAAGCCAACACGCATCACAAAGGAGAGGCATGACTGACTGTGCTAAATTGCGATGATAATTTATACTAACTACAAGATCTCTGAAAAAATCTACTCAACATGCGAACTAACAATAATGCTCTCGTTGTAGCTGGTGAACAAACACGGACAAATTGCATAGAACCGAGCTACCGTGACAAGTCATTGTTGCCTGCGTGCCGAACACTCAAGGTCACACTTCTGCGTATCAATCTCATTTTTAACCGACTTCGAAAAAAAGGAGGAGGTTCTCAATTCGGCGGAATCATTTTTTTTTTCTCTTAATGCTGAAAATCATAGACAGTTCTTGGGTCTTGAAACGTCGTTTTCAAGTCGTTTCTTGCGTTTGACAGATGGTATCGAAAGTTCATAGTGCATAGTTCAAAATATTTATCAACTAGAGTATGTTATTTCAAGTGCACTTAACACTATGGAACATGTCAACATTTTACTATAGGTAAAATAATAATAATTCGTACCGTAAGTATAAAAATGCCCTATCGTACCATCTGTCAAACGCATGCAATATTTTTGACAGGCGATATCGCCCCTTCGATAGCGCCTACTCGATAGGGTTCGTAGCAGGCGCCGAGTGCATTACTCAACCACGCATCTGGGTTGTAACGATGGCATAGGCATTAAGGCCCTGGTACTAGCCAAATCGCAAAGTTAGACGAGGCACCCCAAGTTAACTAACTAAGTCTGACGATTATAAGTGTCATTCTTACAATATATGATTCCTTGTCTAGGAATCGACCTATTTTCGTTAATGTATGTTTCCTTTTTCTATACAAAATACATTGCGGAAACGGTGTCCATTTCCGAACTTTTTTGACTAAATGTAGAAATCTAAAAGCAAATGGAATTTTTTGTTTATGCATATATGCTGTTTTTGCTTATATCTAGAAATCGAATTACTTTCAGATTTCTAATGAGAAAAATCAACTTTTTTATTTTTATTATTATTTAAATAAATGATGGAATAAAAAAATATTAACAATCCATTATCAGTCTGGAGTTCTATTTGGATTTGCTGAAGCGTTTCACTACATATTATTACATTTGTTAAAAAGTGCATTTGTATGGCGCGAGTAGTTGGCTAGTCCTAGCGCCTTAAAAATAAACTTAATAACTTTGACAAATTCAACTACAAAACATTTTGAAATGATTGATCCCCACAAACCTGTACACATCCTGACTATCACGCAGTCTTACGCACCCTCACTCACTCACATTCCCCCTCACCGACACCCATTTTAATAAATTTTATTTTTTAATTAATTTCTCGAACCGATTATATGTATATTTGTACAGCGCAACCTCTTTCGCATGAAACAGTCCGGGTCTAGTTCGGAAAAACCGGCCAAGTGCGAGTCGGACTCGCACACGAAGGGTTCCGTACCATCGTACAATATTTACTACAAAAAACACGTTTTTTGTATGGGCCCCCCTTTATTTTTTATTATTTTATAACTTTACCTATTTGGTGTTATAGCGGCAAAATAAATACATAAACTGTGAACAATTCAGCTTCCTACCTGTTACGGTTCATGAGATACAGCAGCCCTGTGACAGACGGACGGACGGACGGACGGACGGACGGACGGACAGCAGAGGCTGAGTAATAGGGTTCCGTTTTCACCCTTTGGGTACGGAACCCTAAAAAAGGAACTAAAAAATGTTAATACTCTAAATTTGAATAAATGTTATTGTTATTAATATTATTGTTATTTTTATAATATCCTTTATAATCTACAAGCAATCGTATTTCTGGAAGGCCAATACCCGTACCGTACTACTAAACAAGTTAACGTCAGTTACACGAGAGGGCAATGTACTGTGTCTCTCGAATTACAAAAAGGTCTGATTACTTTTAGATGAGTCATCCGAGAAGGCATCGGTATCTTAGTAGTTTGTGTGGTAGCTCGGTGGTACTCGCGCCCGGTCGACAAGCTGGGAGTTTTGATAAATTGATAAAAAAACCCGTCAAGTGCGAGTCCGACTCGCGCACCGAGGGTTCCGTACACATTTGTTTGCAAATAGCTCGTCCATCACAGAAATAACTACTTTTTGATGTGATATCTGCAAATCAACGATTTTCGGATTTTTTCCTTTACGTCTGAGAACTTCTTGCCAAATATCATGATTATAGGTCAACGGGAAGTAACCTACCTTGTAGGTTTTGATATATTTGCAAGTGTTGAAACACATGACACGAATGGTCAAAAGTGTTTTTGTATCGCTATCGCCTTTGCGTATATTGGAAGCTTGATGGTCAAGGGACCGTAGATCTAAGAATTAGATATGAATATCTAATTTATTCTAATTAATTCTAAAAAGTACCTTGACCGACAGATTGACGGATAAATAAGTTTGTAAGAACGGCAAACTCGCGATGTGGCGATAATGATGCACGAAGTTTTGGACCAAACATTTGGTCCATCTTCAGGTGAGACCCATGCCGGGCGGCGGACGCGGGGCGGTCAACAGTGAACTGTCAGCTTGTCCTGAGTCCTTCAAGTACAGAAATTTGAAAAGAGAGGACATTCCCGGTATTGGCACCGCTCCGAATAAGAGGAAAACCACTAAAGACACCGTCCAGTTCGTACTACACATCATCTGACCTTCGGAACACAGCTCAAGTTTCTTGGCAGATTACCCAAACCCAAAGCTACATTCTTCTTCAACGGAATACGTCAAATGGATCAAATTTCATGACCGAAGATGGACCAAATGTTTGGTTCGAAACGTGTCGTGCATCATTATCGCCACATCGCGAGTTTGCCGTTCTTACAAACTTATTTGTCCGTCAATCTGTCTGTCAAGGTACTTTTTCCCAGAACAGAGGCGGCAGCCGCAGCTTTTAGGCTTAGAACGACAGGTTTCTGGTCAGGAGAGACTAGGGCACAGCACACAACAATTCTCAGTACAGCTCTGGAGGAGAACCCTTTGCTAGGGGTAAGATGCGATAGGATACCTAAGACATATAACTTTGACAGACTGTACACTATTGAACTCTCCGAGGGTCCGAAGGACTACTCGGGACTAAGAGAAGTTAGGGTATACACGGATGGCTCTAAAACCGAGTATGGTACGGGAGCTGGCTGTTTCTCAGCAGACCTCAATATCAAAAGAACAGTTATGCTGGGCTCCGGAAACTCCATCTTTCAGGCGGAGTGTGTAGGTCTAATTGAGGCAGCCGCAGCAATAAAACAGCGTGAAATGGTAGACTATACAATCAGAATACTAACCGACAGTGCATCTGTTTTGAAGGCTCTTGCCAATCAAACATTCACTTCTGGACTAATTAAACAATGTCATGAGGCTTTACAGGACATCTCAATCGACAACAGGATCACATTCCAGTGGATAAAGGGACATAGCGGGAGCCATAGCAACGATGCGGCCGACGATCTCGCCAAGGCGGGTTCGAGTTTAAAGCCCGTCGGACCAGAGCCACTCATGCCAACCCCCTTCAGTGAAGGAAACGAATGACACGGGCTCACACTGCAAGGTGGTCATCTACAGCGGACTGTAGACAATCAAGGGAAGCAGTGCCAGCACCGGATCCACACCTAACAAGGAAACTTCTACAGCTGCACAGACCACAGTTGAGAACGGTGGTAAGCCTACTCACGGGCCACTGCCAGCTCAACAAACACCTTCACACCATCGGAGTCACGGACAGTCCCCTCTGCAGGGCCTGCTTGGAGGCGGAGGAGACACCGGCACATATAGTCATGGAATGTAGACATGCAACTGCAGACATTTTGTACGGGGGTCTTTAGCTTCGAAAGGAGCGACCCGCAAGTGTGGAAAGATCCTAAAGGGCTGCTACGCTTTGTGGAAGAGCTCGGCTGGCTGAAGTGAGCCAAAAGTCGGGTTACTGAGCACAACGGCCTCGTGTCAAGTGCGTTCAAGCGTCGGCAACCACTCGCCGACAACAACAACAACAACAACGTGTCGTGCATTATAACGCCACACCGTGAGTAATCCGTTCTTGCAAACCCAAAATAACGAAGTGACATTTTTTTGCTTTAGAGATACGGAACCCCAAAAAGAACCAGAACGAGTTCGCATCGAGGGCTTCGTCTCACACAACAAATCCGGACCCACTAATATAAAAACCGACGCTATATTGAGTTACATTAACTGAGCCATTTTCTAATAGTGGAAACAGTGATAAAAAAATGGCCAATTTATGATAGATGTACAGACTCACATGAATAATTATTTTCTGCGGATATGGTATCACAGATTACTGATATTACTTATGTATTCTGTGACTGACTGTCTGTGAGGTTTGCAAGCCTTGACAGGCGGTCTACTCATCAGATTCTCACTTGTCACATATCTACTTAGGAAAGCGAAAACGAGTTAGTCACGGATGAAAGTAAGACGCATTCACCTGACATCATCAAACATCAAATGTTATGTTAGTGTCTTCGCACTCTAATCAGAATAATTAGAAAGGGACAACACTAGGGTGACTTGTGACTGTCAATTCATATATACGAAAGCGTTGTGACTCACCAGAGAGGCACCGGTGACACACAGGTGAGAATCTCTTGAATAGACCCCCTGGGATGTGCTGCGGGTCTATTCAGGGAAGACCAAACTACACTGCCCAAGGTTGCATTTATAATAGGTATATCAAGTATATTTTAAATTAGGCTTAAAGTCGGCGACAAAAAACCGAAACTCGTAGATTAGACTGATGGATCGTTAACCATTATGTAAAACGCCGAGCCTATTTTAGCAGCCCAACGTATTGACCTTGAAGACATTACGAACACGTGCTAGCACAGTACCTAACATCGATGGACATGAGCCGCCATTATCAAAGCCCATTGTAGCTCGCTTCTTACATGGTCACGTTTATGTTCATGAATACGCTGCCCTTTTGAACATTTGATACTTATTGAATGGATACGACATTACCGTTATCTCATTAATTTGAGGTTATGCAACGACATCTACATTGGAGCATTGCAATCAAATTATTAAAAAATATCAGAAATATGTTTGGTCTGGATATTTGTCTGAAGCAAGATTCGAACCTGCGACCTTTTTACGAGTCTTAGGCTGAGATAAATAGTCGTAACAGAAACTAAGGCTGAGGTAAATAGTGGTAACAGAAACTAAGACTAACGAAAAGTAGTACTTTGTGACGCCACTTTGCATTACTTTGCGATCTCGTCCATAAAAAATGTGCCGAAATTACGTCACAAAGTACTACTTTTCGTTAGTCTTAGTTTCTGTTACGACTATTTATCTCAGCCTAAGACTAACGGAAAGCACTCCTTTGTTACGTCACTTTGACACATTTTGTACGAACGAATCCCCAAAGTCATGCAAAATGACGTCACAAAGTATTACTTTTCGTTAGTCTTAGTTTCTGTTACGACGATTTATCTCAGCCTTAGTTGTCGTCAATGTACCGATATGGTTTCTCGTCATTTTGAGCTCAACAACATTATTAAAAGAGCTCTAAGCAAGCTCTAGCCATCATTCCTTCTATACTCGAACCAATGGGGCTTGAGATGATGGGACAAGGCCAGATGGGATGACGCTCATTCCATGGTCTAAGGGTAAGGCAATGGTGTGGGACGTCACATGTGGGATGGGCGATAGTCATCTATATCATCTAAAATTTCCTGAAGTACGCGACCATAAGCCTTGGCTACGAATTGATTGCTTTCTCTGTCGAAACCCTAGGCTCTTGGAGCAACAAAGTCCACAATTTGGTACATATTTTAGGCTTTCAATTATTTTAATCATCCGCGGAGACAAAAAAATCTTCGACAACGAATAACACTTGCTATTTAGCAAGCGTTTTGGGCAGTTTTCGGCAAAACTTAGAATCAACATTAGAGGAGATTTTTATATAGTTCAATTTCATTTTAATATTTTTTGTTAATTTTTAGGATTCCGTACCCAAAGGGTGAAAACGGAACCCTATTACTAACCCTCCGCTGTCCGTCCGTCCGTCCGTCCATCCGTCCGTCCGTCCGTCCGTCTGTCACAGGGCTGTTTCTCATGAACCGTAACAGGAAATTTTCACAGATTATGTATTTATTTTGCCGCTATAACTACAAATAGGTAAAATTATAAAATAATAAAAATTACAGAGGGGAACCCATACAAAAAACGTTTATTTTTTGGGGTAAATCTTTTACGATTGTACGGAACCTTTCGTGTACGAGTCCGACTCGCACTTGGCCGGCTTTTGGTTAATTACTTTGTAAAAATTGTGTTGCTCAATTTTATTACATCTCATGTATTTAAAAAAATCGTTATTCATATCTTTAGTCATAGTAATAGTTAAATCTACTAGACCTTAGCACAATACTATTAAATAGAAGGCAAAAGAAACTCAGAAAATGTTAGATGACTTGGTGTAACATTCTTTTGAATTGACACGCCGCATTCGAGACAGTGTTGAGGAAGAGATGCGAAGTGATGCTAAAGTCAGTAATTTCCCATTTGCCATCAAAATCGATATTAAACCTAGAGGCAAGACTCAAAAAAAGGTATTGATATTGAAAAAGCTTGTTGAAATCGGACTCGACGAATGAGAAATACTTTAAATTTGTATCATGAGTGAATTCATTATTTTTTATGATTTACCAAATTGCAAAGTAAAGTGAGGCGTGTTGAAAGGTCAGAGGTCTTTCATGTATCCAATTTAAGTTTATGTTATTCACTGAAATAATCAGTGCATGAGTGCATTCCCTTCCTGGTATTGGAAACAGCATTATTAACATTAGATGTAGATAAATATGAAACAAAAAGTTTATTATAAGTGATGCAAGATAATCAGTGAATTTATGTATTTATTTATTTATTTATTTATTTATTTATGTATTTATTTGGAAAACTAACAGCTTAAAACTAATACAAAACAGGTTTCAAACACTAATCATAATGCCAATTAATAGTTTTCAACATAAAAATCCGAAATAGTGCAGAGTATTTTTAAGGGTGTGTAAGGGTGTGTGTGTATCTGTGAGGGTGTGTGTGTTGTGTGAGGATGTGTAAGGTTTTGTGTGTTTGAAAGTACGTGACAATATTCTCAAATTAAATCATTAAAGATAAATTATAAGTATATAGTTTTTTTTTATTAAGCGAGTACCTACATGATAGTTACCGTGATTAAAAGAAAAAAAAACAATAACAAATAAGTACTCAATGAAAATGAAGTATAAAATGGGTACCTAATTTAAATTATTTCACTTTTATATCTTCATGACTTTCATATATTTTGTTTAAATATTATTTTGGAGTCATTGTATAAATTCACATGACGAAATTTTAAATTTTGTAATGTAATGTAATTTAGTCAAACGAATATAATACGTTAAGTAATATGAAATGTCTGCTTAGTGCGCTTACAACATTTATCAAGATTATAGTGTTAGTATATGTGAGTATAGATACTAATTCTGCGATACAAGGATGGTGCGATGGCTGAGATATAAAGTTAAAGCGTGGCGTGAGTCATCTAGTGACCAAACTGGATCAGGCAATTTGCATAAAAACGGTCATCCAACTACACACAGGTCCCAACAGGATTCTGCAGCATTCCATGTGTTTCCAACATGTAGGGTCGCATTATTTACGAACACGAGTTTTACCGTGTCACCAGTTGTCAGCCTCAGTGAGCCCAGTGGCGCGAGACTTCGGCGATCGCTCTCCGAAGTTAAGCAACGTAGGGTCCGGTCTGGTCTTGGATGGGTGACCATTAGACCGTTGAGAGAGGCTGGCCGTGGTTCGGATTCCACGTTAAGCTGTAGGTCCCCTGCCTTACTTACTAGGTGGTAGGGTTTATCCCGCCCGGGTTGGTACCATCGCATTGGATGAACGATGGTCGAAGCGGCAATGAAAATTGTCCGTGTTTTCCATCCAGTTCAATGTAGCCGTGCAATATAAGGAAGGTCCTGGCATGGCACCTAGTTCCCATGTGGTGTATTAGGCTAATACCATGACAGAACTTGTGGTATTAGCCATCCATGTCCAGTCACATAAAAAAAAAAAAAAAACCAGTGCTGGAGAAACTGCTCAAAGGATTTATGGGGAAGCTACTATGAAAGAAAACATGGTACAAATTTGGGTTCTGGAAATTTTAACCTTCAGAAAAATCCTATTGGAGGGCCAGAGACCCTAGTTGACAATGAAGAATTAGAAGTGATCGTGGAAGAAAATGTATCGCCAACCTGAGTTAGCGACGGGCTTCTGTGTGAGTGATGAAACAATTTTAATTTATTTGAAAGAAATTGGAAAGTGAAAAAGTTTGGATACAGTACAATAATCGGAAATGCTCATCACAATGGTTGAACCCAGGAGAACCGGCCAAATCCTGCCCTAAGCGTAAGTTGACCCAGAAAAAAAAGGTACTGGTGAGGATCTGATGGACCAGTGTCTGATGGACACCTGTCCATTACAGCTTCCTATGATCTGGCCAGACGATTAAGGCAGATCTGTATTGTCAACAATTGCAAACCGTGATGGAAAACTAGCCAACAGGTCTCGTTGCTGCTACAGTACGAGTATCATGATTAATAATAGCTCATGTTTTGATTTTTGCAATATCAGGCAGGTGGGACAGGCTGTGAAAGCAGGTTTAGGGGGTATGTATGACCTTCCCTATATGAACAGGGCTACATTGAACTGAATGGAAAACACGGACAATTTTTCATTGCCGCTTCAACAATAGTTTCATCCAATGCGGTGGTACCAACCCGGGCGGGCTTAACCCTACCTTGGGGACCTACAGTTTTACATGGGTTCCGAACCATGAAACAGCTCATAACTCGTAACGAAATGGACTTATCCATCTCAGAAAGAGAAAGAAAGCATGATCGGGCGAGGATTTGAACCTAGACCTCTCGGATGAAAGGCAAGTCCTCTAGCCTCTATACCTATAGAGAAAGGAACAACGTTCGTACTGGATGTTCCACGACACGTCCCGGATTTTAATTATGTTTGGTTTCCAACTACATTTCCTCAACTAAGTAAATACAGCCTGCAGGGATAATGAGCTATGCCTAATTTCCACACGGAGGCACACCGTCTAATATGTCTAATCATAACCCATTGTAATTGGCCACAGGAGCTACCAAGAGTCGATGTGTGGGAGGTAGAACAACTATAGACTAGGAGGTCGCGACAAAAATGGTAACGATAACGTAAATGGCTGAAACTGGGTTCACGGGATAAAGTGAAACCCTCTGAAGCTAAATGTGTCAGTCTGCCTGTTCCTAGTGGTTGCGTTACGTAGATAAGTCGCCTGAAAAAGTAGTTATGGTGACAAAAAATACATATGATAAGGTAAATGGATGCAAATGACGAAGCATGAAAGTATCAGTACATACTTGCTTAGCAATACAAAAACTGAACAAATCTTTGGTTGCATTTAGTAGTTATAGGCTATTTAGGTTACAGATATAACTTTAGGTATATTTAAGTATTAAGTAACCGTCTGGTTATTGTTGTATAATTAATAGGTATCAATGTTTCCAGATAATCAGTATATTCATCAGCAGGTACATACCAGCATCTATTTTATATAGCCAATCTAGAAAACGCAACCACTTGGAACGGGCAGACCGACATATTTAGCATCAGAGGGTTGGTCTCTAACATGAGAACCCAGAATCAGCCATTTACCTTATCGTGACCAAAAATGTCGTGACCTCCCGGAATACTAGTTCTTGTCGCTGCGATGCGCTGCGGACTCGATGCATCTAAAAATACTTCGCCACTTCTTGCAGAAACTCACTGGATTAGTTATAGGTAGTAAATTATGTCCTTGATTCAAAATTCCTTTTAGCCAGAGTTGGCGCAAAGTCTACGAACTTAAGTGAATGTAAACTTTTAGATAATGTTTCAATTTTAGGCCCCAACATCTTGTAAGTTCGAAACAAATATGGTTTATCCAATTAATAAATTGTTAGTTCGAATGTATCTTATTTTATTAATTTCCTTTGGGCCTTTCTTACCATCTCGCAAACGATACTTTTATAATCATATATCTTGTATAATCAGCAATTTAGTAATAAAGGCCCTTAAGTTTTCATTTATTGGGTTAGTTAAATATTTCTGTTATTAAATTTTCATATTTTTCTTAATTGTATATGCAGTCATTTTGAAGTTAAGCTATTTTTCTATTTTTTTTCGTAATGACCGAATTCGTATAGAAGATATTTATCTAAAGCAGCATAAAAGCCTGCGATCTTCGAATTAAATGTATTTTTTTAATAACTTTTCCAATAAAATTATGACATCAATCCACAACGTAATAATTACCACTTTTAAAATGTTTGTCAAGTTGTGCTGTACCTACCTTTTATATGCACAAATTGGCTTTCCGTTTTTTAGTTCACATTGTCCCAGACATTTCCATCCAAACACGAAAACCATTTTTCTTAATTTATTAAGTCGGTGACTCTGCATGACTGTGCTCACTTTTCTATAGACGCTGACCTGAATACATACTTTAACGAATATATCTTACTCACCAAACGTATGATTCATGCAAAGAATCCTCATAACACAGGCCAACTTATACTGTTAAAAAATAGACACGAATTTGCTATGGACCCAAATATAAGAAAAAAAAAAACTTTTCAGCATTGCGTTTTCGTTTTGTAATGTAATTTGACCTTAATTCGATATGTCTTTGATTTTTTTTTTGCCACTATCCTATGGATACCACACAACTATCACAATATTAGTACATATTACAATAATAGCCCAAACAACACATATTAACCATGTGGCATGTCAGAACCTTCCTTATATAGCACAGCTACTTTCTGGATGGCAAACTCCCTCTTCGACCACAGTTTATTCAATACGTTGGTACAAACCCGGCCCTAACACCTAGCAAGTGATGAATGGGTTTTAGTTTTACTTGGAAAACGAATAGAAATGGGTGGCCACCCATCATAAGTTTAAATTTCTGCATCGAAATTGTCGAAAAAGATTAAGTATGGAAGATAATAAACAAAAACAAAAATCGAGATGTTCACATTTAGAAGTGTTTATTAAGTATAAAGGGTCTCTTACACCAAGTACTGATTAGCTTAATGTTCACATTAAAGGGTATTTCTTACCATCTCTCAATCAATGCCAGTGCATTAAAAATCAGCACTTTCGTAATAAAAGCCCTTTAAGTGTCGATTAAAATAAATCAGCACTTTTTCACCTACTGGTATTAGCTTAATCGCCACATATTAAGGGCCTTTCTTAGCAGCCTGGAATCAATACCTGTACAAGATAATGAGCACTTTAGTAATAAAGGCCCTTTAAGGTGGCCCATCCCGCTCATCTCCCCATACAAAAGGGGAAAGAAGATCACGCCCATATTTCTTGTCAGAGATCCAAAATGTTGCTCAAAATTGCTTTATTTGATCGAACTAGATGTCTGATGACCATTGGCATTGTAAAATCGTGTTTGGTTTCAAAGTTATAACGTCCGAAAGTTCGAATTTTTCGCGCGTTTTATACAATAACTTTGGAGGTGGATTACGCAATGATAAAGTAAGAACATCTTAAAAAGATTAGTCATCAGACATAGCTTATTTAATCAAGATTTATAATCTATTTGGTTTTTGTTAGATTTATGACTACACCGGTCGTGGTTTACTTTTAGCTATAAGTTGTTTTGAAATTAAAATTTTCGTAAATCTTACCAAATCATACACTATGCACATTGTCTTTTTTGTGGACAGGTTGCATCTTCCTCATCACGGAGCCTGTCTTATTCTTTGAAACAGAGAAGGTCCCAGAGCGCAACAGCAGGGTTTTGTACCGTGCCCGCAAATGAGTTAGGCCCGCCGGGTTGGGCCACCTTAAGTGTCAAATAAAATAAATCAGCACTTGGTGAAAACCAGGCCTAGTCTATCAAAACAAAACCACCGACTTCATCTGCGTCCACCTTCCTTGAACCCGGAAAACCGCAAGTAAGTTCGCGGTAGGGTCACATCGCATCAAGTCACATTTTCTAGTGCCAGTGTACTCGACCTAATAAAACAACCGATGAGTCGATTCGTATTTCGGCGGCCGACAACATGACCGGCGTGTTTCCGAGCCTCTCAATCGTTATATTTCGCACTGACCGAGCGAGGAGCCGCTCCTGCGCTGATAGTGCAGTGCTGTCTCACTCGCTCGGCGTAACTCGATCGCGGCGATCGAATCCAATCGGCCGGTGTACGGTTGCCGCCTCTGCACAACCTTCAGGCTTTTATTTATAAACGTGGCTTCTACGTAAGTATCCAAGTTAGGTCGCACTTACAGCGAACCAGTTACTTGACTTCGTGCCATTGAATCTGATGTTTAAACTGTATTCAAATATGGTACCAAAGTGAAGTTAATATTAATCAGGCTTATATATAACGCTATATTATAATGCAAGAATATTTATATAAATCTATTTGGAATAATTTCTATGTAGTTGGAAATTTTCACAATTGGAAATAAAGTTTTGTCAGCAGGGGGTGTGGTTTCCTGTGAACCGAACGTTGATGTCTTTTGAATGGGGGCTAAATATGTGCCCTTTACGCATAATCAGCAGACAGCTTCTTTCATGTTAGGTACTTAAAGAGGTTTTAGTGATATCTTGATCAATTTTTTTAAACGACGTTTGTGTATCCCAGTGTATCTTGTGTACTACTCTGTTTGTGAACCTATTACTAAATAACTAAATAAAATATTAAGATCAGTGTGTCATTTGGACATACGGATAATACAAATAATCCTGAACATAGTGACTGTTCAAATAATTCAATTTATGCGAGGTACTCAGGGAAGCTGGAAAATACGTTTTATATAAACAAACAAACATTTGCATTTGAGCGGCTCGTAGCCTAGTGGCGCGGGGACTGGCCTAGCGTACCAGAGGCCCGGGTTCAATACCAACTTGCACCACTGTCTTTCTCTTTCAGAGTTCGATAAGTGCATTTCGTCACGAATGCGAGCTGCTCCATGGTTCGGAATCCATGTAAAACTGTAGGTCCCCTTCCCCTACTAGGTGGTAGGGTTTAAGCCCGCCCGGGTTGGTACCATCGCATTGGATGAAAAGATGGTCGAAGCGGCAATGAAAAATTGTCCGTGTTTTCCATCCAGTTAAATGTAGCCGTGCTCATAAAGGGAAGGTCCTGGCATGGCACCTAATTCCTTCGGGAATGTGGTGTATTGGGCTAATATCATAACGGTAGTTGTGTGGTATTAGCCATCCATGTCAGGTCGCATAAAAAAAAAACAAGATATCAAACAACCTTTTTAATATAAGGCTGACTTTCTTAACTGCCAGACATTGCAATATCGATTGTCGTTTTGTTATCGCACTCACTGTTATCAGTTTCATTGTTTATCATGTGCCCATTCGTTATCATTTCCTATCCATCAAGATTAGTAGCGACACCTACGAATTTATCGCACCGAAAGGATTTCACCACAATCGATATCGTAAGGGACACACTCCGGACACTATTGTTGATCGAGTGCGCCGCGAGTCGAGTCGGCGCCGTGTAAACGCGGCACGATGTGGTTTAATGAACGGACAGCGGCGCGCACGCAGCTCGCGGAGTCGCCGACGCCAGTCGACCTCCACACGCCGCGGCAGCCGCGCGCACCCTCGCGTCCCCCGCCGACCCCCGCGCGCCCGCCGGCGCTCCAAAAGTGAAAGGGGCCGCATGACTCACGCCGCAGCCGGCCGTCGACCCGACCATGAACGAGTACGCCGAGTTCGACTGGCGGCTGCACATCCAGAGCGAGCTGCGCTGCGAGCAGCCCAAGCGGAAGTCCGACTGCGACCGGCAGCGGGCGCTGCACGCGCTCCGCGAGGCGGTCGACGCGAGCCTCAACCTCGCGCTCCGCGACAAGAGCCGCTGCCAGGACGACGCGTTCCTGCGCCGCTTCCTCTACGCGCGCAAGCACGACGTGCCGCAGAGCTTCCAGCTGCTCGTCGCCTACTACTCGTACCGGCGCGCGCACCCCGAGCTGTGGGCGCCGGCCGACGGCGGCGTGCTGCGCGCGCTCTCCGACGGGCTGCCCGGCGTGCTGCAGCAGCGCGACCGCCGCGGCCGCACCGTGCTCGTGCTCTTCGCCAACAACTGGTGCCCGGCCGCGTGCCCCCTGCTCGCCGTCTACCGCGCGCTCCTCCTCACGCTCGAGCGGACGCTCGACGACGTGCAGAACCAGGCGAACGGCTACGTCGTCGCCGTCGACTGGAGCGAGTTCACCTTCCGCCAGTCGTGCAGCCTGCAGCCGAAGCTGCTCAAGCTCATGATCGACGGGCTGCAGGACTGCCTGCCGGTGCGCTTCAAGAGCATCCACTTCATCGGGCAGCCGTGGTACGTGGAGACGGCGCTCGCGGTGATAAAGCCGTACCTGCGGGCGAAGACGCGCGAGAGGATCGTCGTGCACGGCAACAACCTGTCGACGCTGCACGACGCGCTGCCGAGGGACATCCTGCCGGCGGAGCTCGGCGGCGAGGCGCCCTCGTACAACCCGCAGGGCTGGCTGCGCGAGTTCGGGCGCTCCGAGGACGTGGACCCGGTGCGCCGGTGCTCGGCGGCGCCGGCGCCCGCGCCGCCGCGCCGCGACGACGACCCGCCCTCCGCCAAGGTGGACAAGGGCTACAAGCTCTCCAACGGCGGCGAGAAGGGCGCCAAGTCGGAGTTGCTGCGCGACAAGGACTGAGCGTGTGTGCGTGCGCGGAGGCAGCCGGGTGCGACGCGTTCCGCTCGGCTCGGCCGATCTTTATCGAAGTTGTGAATGTGGAGCGCCGAGCCCGTCCGCTCGGCGATGTGATATTGCGTGCATCTCTCTAGACGTCGCGGTTGTTGGAACAAAGACTGCGCCACGGGACGGTAGAATGTGCATTTAATTGTGTCCGTGTAACTTATTTGGCCGATAGGTTACTGTTTTATTTATTAAAAACTCGTTGTCGAGGGCTGCGGCGGTCGCGTACCGGTTTGGTGCGGTCTCGTTTCGGTGTCGTCGGTCCGAGACGGGGCGGGAGCAGGTTCTCAGCCTGGCAACGCGATTAATAATAATTTTAAGACCTCGCTTGCTATGTATAACACTTACCGGACCACCTATCTCTCTGTAGACGTGTAAGTGAATACGGTAACTGCGTGCGACAGTTATGTTCTTTAGTGTCGAAACACAATGTTGTAAAATTGTATGAACAGTATTATTTGTTTTATGAGCTGTTTATAAAACAGACTTACTATTGGATGAGTAACGTGAAATAAGATTTTTTCCTATCCTTTCAAAATAAGAAACAGTTATTCCGAGGCGTGAGTCACGGTTGCGCAAAGCAGACGTGATGCATTTATTGTTCGTGTATGGAGCATTGCCAGTGACTATCATTTAGAATGATACAATTTGAAGAATTAAAGTTAACATTTACCCAGGTTTTTCGGGTTTCTAAAGCAAATAGGTGTAAAATGTTGTTGTGGTTTTCCCTTATTCATGTCATTCATATTAAAAATAATACTCATCTGTTTATTCATTTAAATTATGCAATCGAGTGATAGAGGTGTGCTAAGGTGGTTAGGTTTATTAGGCTTTCGTACGCTATTTTATTAAATTATTTCTCGTAAGTTAAACCAGAAATGACAGAGACTACAGAAATGTTCTGAATAGTAATACACAGCTGACTTTGTATAGCAATTGTGTATTTGATAATTTGCATGTTGTTAAAAGGTTGGAAGAATGGACAACATACTGTATTCAATTAAAACATTACCCGAGTCAAAATGCTAGTTTCAAACCTCGATGCTTATTTTTTGTGACCACTTTGAATAGGTACCTAGTCACATCGAAACTAAAAATCGAGGCGAAATGGCCTTCCGTTAGAAACAATCAGATTCTGATGATGTCTTCAAACTATTTTCAAATCATTTCCTTTTTCTTTTGAAGGCTATTGTGAGTAGATAACAACAACAATATAATTAGTGAGGCTGTGATTTAAAATTATCAAGTGTTACATGGGTACCCCTGGGCCTACCTGGGGGTCCATTCAGGGAAAGAGTGAGTTCGAGTTCGGGAGTGAGTTAACCTAAAAATAGCTGGGAAATATATTATTATTAAAATATCGGAACCGTTATTTATACTTCCAACGTATTTACGGGACAGACTAGATTTTTACCTAACTGTAATGACTGTGAGTGAGTGTGGAAACATTGACTATTTAAAAAAGTGAGTTGATATTTAGTGACGAATTCGAACTCACTCTTACCCTGAATGGACCCCCTGGGCGGTACTTGAATTTATTCCAGATTGAAACTATTCAAATATTGCATCTGGGAGTTTTCATTTACATTGAACTGACACTTTTTGGTCTTACACACAGAATTGTTATATTCACAAATATTATTATTGTGATTACAGATGACCTTTAAGCGAAAAATACACGTTTCGATAAAAAACGAGTATTTTCAAGGGCACATGACGTAACAATACATAGGAGTGTCGCTCGAATCTGTGAATGTAACTATATAAGAGCGATAACTATCAGCCTCAGTGGCCCAGTGGCGCGACATTTCGGCGATCGCTCTCCGAAGTTAAGCAACGCTGGGTCCGGTCTGGTCTTGGATGGGTGACCATTCGAGAGACTGGCCGTGGTTCAGATTCCACGTTAAGCTGTAGGTTCCCTTCCTTACTTACTAGGTGGTAGGGTTTATCCCGCCCGGGTTGGTACCATCGCATTGGATGAACGATGGTCGAAGCGGCAATGAAAATTGTCCGTGTTTTCCATCCAGTTCAATGTAGCCGTGCAATATAAGGAAGGTCCTGGCATGGCACCTAGTTCCCATGTGGTGTGTTGGGCTAATACCATGACAGAACTTGTGGTATTAGCCATCCATGTCGTCACATAAAAAAAAATACAATTGCAGCTACAAAAATGTGTTCAGTACATCCTCCTGTTGGAGACAGTTACATAAGGAACTCTTCAATTGGTTCATGCTTCTATTTTACGAATTTGCTGAGCTCTTCGTCGTAGTGTTAACACGACGAAACGATGTAAAACTAATAAACAATTTTATAATACCGAATATGCGAATTTATTTTAAAGATTATTTATTTTATCTTCCTCGTTATGTATCTTTATGATGTACATAGATTAGAAGTATGTAATGATTTAGTAATTAGTACACAATCAGATTGTGTTGTTTTGGTTCCGGGTTGGCCTTCCCGCTCAACTCCCCATACAAACGTAGAAAGAAGATCATGCCCATATTTATTGTCAGAGATCCCTAAATTTGCTCAAAATTGCTTTATTTCGTCGAACTAGATGTCTGATGACCGTTGGCATTGTAAAATTGTGTTTGTTTTCTAAGTTATAAGATCCGAAAGTTCGAATTTTTCGCGCGTTTTATTCAATAACTTTAGAGGTGGATTAATTAAAAACATTAATCATCAGACATAGCTTATTTAATCAAGATTATTTGGTGTTTGTTAGATTTTTCACTACACCGGTCGTGGTTTACTTTTTGCTATAAGTCGTAATGAAATCAAAATTTTCGTAAATCTTATCAAATCATACACTATGCACATTGTCTATTTTGTGGACATGTTGCATCTTCCTCATCACGGAGCCTGTATTTTTCTTTGAAACAGAGAAGGTCCCAGAGCGCAACCACGGTTTTGTACCGTGCCCGCGAATGTGTTAGTCCCGCCGGGTTGGACCACCTTAAAAATAATACACGTGGTTTGTGGTTTTTTATGACACGTAAAACTGTAGGTCCTAATTTACTAGGTGAGTTAATATGATAGGTAAGTGTTATAATTCCGAATGGTGGCTTCGCATTGAACCAACGATGGTCGAAGTTCTATCCATTTCTATGTAATTTTCATGATTTGTGTTGGGCTAATAATAAAAAATAAATCTAAACTCACTAATGAGATTCATTAGATAAGCGATATTTTCACTAATTTGTTATCTGAAAAAAGTAAATACCTATTAACTAAAATGATGTGTGAGTTATGGCACACAATATTGCGCTTATATCAGATGATTTGGGCATAGTCCTTAAGGAGTATTCTTGGAATTCCGTGCTCAGGAATCAGGAATCTTTGATTCGAGAAAGGAAAATATTGAACTCGACCGAAATATTAGCAAACCACGGGCAATAGCTATCACCTAAATAAATGATAATTTCTACAACAATTATCACTACAAAATTGACACATGTATTAGGCCTAATGATAAAGTTTGTGCTCTAAAGACGCAAAGCTGACTCGCTGCTGGCTTCATACCTTGTCGAGAGACTTTCTTGCATTTGTATTTTTTTTATGCTATGTATCTGACATTTTTTTATGCAACCTGACATGGATGGCAAATACCACATAACTACCGTTATGATATGAGCCTAATACACCACATTCCCGAAGGAATTAGGTGCCATGCCAGGACAATGACATGGATGGCTAATGCCACACATGTACCGTTATGATAATATCCCAATGCATCACGTTCCCGAAGGAATTCGATGCTATGACAGGACCTTCCCTTTAAGAGCACGGCTACATTGAACTAGATGGAAAACAAGGACAATTTTTTTTATTGCTCCTTCGACTATCTTTTCATCCAATGCGATGGTAGGGCGGGCTTCAATTCTACCGCCTGTAGGTAATGGGGACCTACAGTTTTTAGGGTTCCGTACCCAAAGGGTGAAAACGAAACTCTATTACTAAGCCTCCGCTGTCCGTCCGTCCGTCTGTCACAGGGCTGTATCTCATGAACCGTAATAGGTAGGCAGCTGAAATTTTCACAGAGTATGTATTTTAAATTAAAGAGGGGTCCCATAAACGTGATTGGTTGTGTTAAATTTCGTACGATGGTACGGAACCCTTCGTGTGCAAGTCCGACTCGCACTTGGCCGTTTTTTTTTCATGGATTCCTAACCATGGAGCAGCTCGCAGTCGTAGCGAAATGCACTTATCCAACTCAGAAAGAGAAATAAAGTGGTGTATGAACGGGGTGAGGATTTGAATCCAGATCCCTATGTTACGGTTGGCAGGTCCCAGGTATGGGAGGTTACCGTTTTTCGATATTCCTGGGGGTCCATTCAGAGCAAGAGTGAGTTCGAGTTCGGGAGTGAGTTAACCTAAAAATTGCTGGGAAATATATTGTTATTTAAATAACGGAACCGTTATTTATACTTCCAACGTATTTACGGGACAAACCAGATTTTTACCTAACTGTAATGATGTTCTAGAAGTGTGGAAACAGTAACTATTTAAAAAAGTGAGTTGATATTTAGTGGCGAATTCGAACTCACTCTTACTCTGAATGGACCCCCTGTAGTGGGGACGCATCATAAAGTCCAAAAAGCACAAAGTCCAAAACCCGGACGGTATGGACAAGTAAAACACAGTAGTAGGTAAACCACTTATTAATTCGGATATTTTCAATTAGGTTAGGTTAGGTTAGGTTATGTAAGTGTATATGAATTTTATAATACCCACGAAAAATACATACTTTTGGGTGTTCTGGGTTTTGGACCTTATGCTTTTTGGACTTTATTAAGGCGACCCCCTGTAGTAACTGAGAATGCCGAAATAGAAAACTAAATAATACTGATTCACACAGAATATTAGATAAAAATACACTGTCGGAAAAAAGTCTGAGTAATTTTTATGATAAGTAGGTAACCGAAATAATCGAGTTACAAAAAGTTACGAAATAAGAAAATTACTATTCAATATTTACTCATGACAAAAGTGAACTGAAAAAAAAAACAAGTGCGAGGGTACCGTACACATTGGAATGTGCATAGTTCGTCCTTCACGGGAATATTTTTCTACATTTTATTTAAATAGTACCCTGAACTTTGTAATTTCTTCTATATGCAATAAATCATTCAAATAATTCTAATCAAATCAGATAGAAGAGATGTTTTGGGATGCAGCCACGTGGCTGGGGCTTCACCGCACAAAGGCTGCGTCTTCGGGGCAACAACATAAAGTGCAAAGTGCATTCACCTGCTACGCACGCACTCATATTGTATTATTCGTTTGTAACGGAGAAAGCCTTTGTTAATTTGTGCTAGTTTTCTATGAAGCTTTCTCACGGGTCCTGTTATTATACATTCCCCGGTGTAAACGCCTTATTTATTAAGGTTAGTAAGTATTCATGATATATCAAGCAATACCGTTTCTTCGTGATGTAAATTAAAATCAAAATTCAAAAATATTTATCATACTTCATCAACACATGTTGTTGTAGTTAGTGTATTCATTCGGAGGTTACATATTTTTTTTGTTTTTCGAATCGTGCAATGGAAGGTTCCAATATTTTCTATATCCTGTAAAATAATACGATTCTGCACAGTAGAATGTGGGTTCCGTTGTACATACATATTTAAAAAATATGGAAAGCATATTTGATTATAACTCAATGATAATTTAAATGTCATATACATCTGATGAAAAAGTTGCCTTTAAAATGTTACTATAATATTTTTAATTACAAATAAATATGTAATACTATATATTATGGTATATGTATGTTTATGAAGTTATTTTTTTTTTTTTCAAATTCTAGTGTGTCACCTACCTACAGATATTTCTATTGCCTTTCCTTATCACCCCAAGGGTTGACTGGAAGAAATCACGCTGAGTGATAAGTCCGCCTTTGTGCAGTATTGTTGTTTTGCTGTATGTTTTCTTTGCAATTGTATTTTTGTTTATGCACAATAAAGAATTTATTCATTCATTCATTCATAATACTATTTGTGTTTTTTTAAATATTAGTTTCAAACTATAAAAATTATAGTTTTAAAATATTAGTTAGACCCTTTGAACGTCATATCACTGATATTGGCAGCAAGTGGACACTTTCACAGCGATGTCATGGACACACATCCAAATCATTCCGTACCAACCACTAACCAATTCCATCATCATCAGGACCGAACCACAAAACATTTTAAATGTTCTCGGTTTCATATGGAACCACCCCTATAGGCAAACCCATAGACATCAACTAGTGAATATTACAGTAATTCCAGTCTTTGTGCACCCCTAAAACCATCCTAAGACCATAAAAAAATTAAATACAACAAAACAAATATTCTGCCCTATAAAGGGTTACATCTTTTTCTATCATGTGGACGTTGTCATTGGAGTAAAAGGGCACATAAATATTTTTTCTTTCTACCTTAAGGCGCTAGGACTAGCCAACTACTCGCGCCATACAAATGCACTTTATAACAAATGTAATAATATGTAGTGAAACGCTTCAGCAAATCCAAATAGAACTCCAGACTGATAATGGATTGTTAATATTTTTTTATTCCATCATTTATTTAAATAATAATAAAAATAAAAAAGTTGATTTTTCTCATTAGAAATCTGAAAGTAATTCGATTTCTAGATATAAGCAAAAACAGCATATATGCATAAACAAAAAATTCCATTTGCTTTTAGATTTCTACATTTAGTCAAAAAAGTTCGGAAATGGTTTCCGTTTCCGCAATGTATTTTGTATAGAAAAAGGAAACATACATTAACGAAAATAGGTCGATTCCTAGACAAGGAATCATATATTGTAAGAATGACACTTATAATCGTCAGACTTAGTTAGTTAACTTGGGGTGCCTCGTCTAACTTTGCGATTTGGCTAGTACCTTTGTCGTGCGATTTTGTGAAATTGTAGTGTTTTGCACATGCACATGCAAAAAGATAACTCACGATTAAAAATATGTGTTTGAAAGAGCAACTGTTACATAAGGACCCCACACCTTTCGTTTTTTAATAGAACTTTTAATAGAACAACAGTATTTTTAGAAAGATTAGAGATTTAAGTAAATATACTTTTTCGCACTAAGCAGGTACGTCGCTTATTCCAAGGAATGTGACATGTATGTATGTATAATCGACCGTGAAGCAAGGACACATTAATTGAAGAAAGAGCCCAGTAAAAAGAACTACCTACTTTACGAATATACTGCAAGGCTGGACCTAAACACGTCTGATGCCAAATACGATTTTGGTGATCCGCAACGCAGATGAAGCGTTAAATCAATGTATGTAGGTATAATCTTAAACACTGTGTTAGTAGGAGGCATTCATTACGGAAAGAGGGACTGTAGGAGAATTCCAAATTATGGGTATACAGCAGGTGGCGAAATTGGTAGACGCAATACCAATGGTATGTTTTGCTGGCTCGGGTCCAGCCTTGCAGTATATTCGTAAAGTAGTTCTTTTTACTGGGCTCTTTCTTCAATTAATGTGTCCTTGCTTCACGGTTGATTATACATACATACATGTCACATTCCTTAGATTAAAGATTTGACTGTGATAGGTTTTATCATAGTCAAATCAGATTACCCTTCAGTAGCACAAGATATACATTTCCAAAGCCGAAGCTGCTAAAGATTTGTGACTCCCTGTTTATGGGAGAGAGCCTGGTTACCAAAGGTCCTGTGCGCTCCCCGCCGCTGGGTATACCGGAACGCTTCTAGCTATGGTTCTTCATGCCGACCAAAGCAAGCACCGGAGATGCCTGCCAGTCCGACAAACTAGACACACCGGTCTGCTTTTCAAGGACTCACGTGCTCACGTCCTGTCAGCAAAAGTTAAGCTGCCTACCGCATTGCTCGCTGCTTACTTATCATAGGCAACGAATATTTTCCAACCATTACAACTAACCACATGACGCTACAAGTCCGACCTCAATGCCAGAGGTCCGAAAACAACATGCATGATGGCAACCTCTGCAATAATCTAACACTTAGGGATCGCAGCTAAGGGGCCATGCCAGAGGGCATGCATGGGTTCAAATCATGGCCCGTTCATGCATCATTTCTTCCTCTTTCTGAGTTGGATAAGTGCATTTCGTCAAAAATGGGAGCTGTTCCATGGTTCGGAATGTAGGTCCCCTTTTCTACACGGATGGGCTTAACCCTGCCATTAAGCGCGTTCGGGTTTTTACCATTGCAACAGATAAAGCGATGGTGGATAAAAAAATCCGTGATCTCCATTCAGCCCGCCCAATGTAGCCGTGCTAATCAAGCGGCATGGCACCTAATTCCTTCGAGAATGCAGTATGTTGGGGTAATATCATGACGGTGTGTGTGAGTCATCCGTGTCTACTAACATAAAACAACCGAGAACCGTAGTTTTGGCTCCAAGTCCCGCCTTAATGGTCAGAAACAATATTTAACGTATAAGCAATCTTAAGCAACATGATATGGCAAAAAGGGTTCTTATGATCAGTCTGAACTCTGTGAGGTCATGCTCACTCATTACAAAACTGGCGAAAACAAAAGAATATAAATAAGACATTATTACTATTGTCCGCACGTGCGCACACGGGCACACGCGGGCTTCCGTCGGAACTGCACGGAACCATCTCGTGGCCGTGGGCCATTCCTCACCTTCATTGGCATAGCAAGACCAAAATAGTACGTTACCCTGCGCTGTTAAAATGTACTATGTGCCTGTATACAGGCAGACAAAAGTTTAGAGTTGACAGTTGTGTGCAGGGCGCGTACATACATACAAATTTTGGTATACGTACTCTATCTACTGCGTAAGCAAGCGCCCTCATCATCTGTTTGTGTTTACTTAAATATATCCTCAGTATTCTAAGGTTATTCTAGGTTGCCTCACAATACTTTTAAAACCTAGTAAATACAAGTGAAACGACACGATTCGAATTGCGTAGACGATACCGCAGCAACATCTTTACAGTGAGGTTAATACACTTTTTCGTAATTAGCAAGTGCGTCGCTTATTACAAGGAAAGGTATATGTATGTAGGATCTAACGCGAAGTAAGGACATTGAATTAAAGAAAGAGCGCTCTCAATAAAAACTACTTTATGGATATACTGTTAGGCTGCAACCGAACCCATGGTTACATTCAACATACATATTACATAAATTTTCACAGTTTGTATAAATGTTCATAACTTAGTAAATTATAAAAAAAAACTGTAATAAAAGTTTAATTTTAACTTCAATTGGTCAACTACGAGTAATAATAAATGACGTAATTGTGCCGAAAATAGCCATATCATCTCAATTTGTAAGTTATGATTTATCGCCATTCTCGCAAAGAAGTCACTGGGTTCGTTGGTGTTGCCTTGCTATTTATAAATAAAATCGATAGATTCTAGTGCATACAGTTTCGCTCCAACGTATTCAACAAGAGGACGCAAGGGGGCTCTTTTTGACATCCATACAAACTCTACAATAATATGGAGATAACGTAGATGTTTGGTTTAGATAAGGCCTTTTCACACAATGTGACGATAACACAATAGAACGTCAGTAGTTTCTCGAATCGGTGCTTCCCCCAGCAGTCTTTGCGTGTGTCCTTTTGGAGCCCCTGCAATGTCGGCCGTGTGGATAAGTGTAATGCTTTGCGTGAAGTGTCGCGATTGGGTGAGCGCTGACAGCAGCCGATCGAAAGTCTATTCGAGAGAAAACCACGGAGGTGAAGAATTATATCGTTGCACACATTTGTAACGTAGTGATGATAGCGGAGATAAGGGATCTACAAAATTGGTAGGTAAACTTATTAAGATGAGAACTATTTTTTAATAAATCAGATGGTCGTTACGTCATTCTTTATTCGTTATGATGTATCCGAGAGCCGAATCCGTCTGTCACGCCTCCCGTGGCACAATTGTGGTGTCAACACTTTTTTACTTCCATCCGTTCTCCTGTAATTTCTTCACCTCCATGGAGAAAACCACTTTGATCTGGATCCCGACACGCGTTGGCGCCACCTGCGCAACCCATAGCTTCAGTTTCAGGTTCGGTTTCTTTATTTCCTCCATTGGATGTATTTTACACACTCGGGCTGAGATAAATAGTCGTAACAGAAACTAAGACTAACGAAAAGTAGTACTTTGTGACGTCATTTTGCATTACTTTGAGATTTCGTCCATACAAAATGTGTCAAAGTGACGTCACAAAGTACTACTTTCGGTTAGTCTTATTTTCTGTTACGACTATTTATCTCAGCCTCGGATTCGTCATTTTCGGCGAAGAAGAGCCGACAGGTTGGTCATTGTATTTTTTTTCCATTGATACTTACAAACTAGTTTACAGTGATTGATTGATTACTACTGCTCACAAAGAACATTATTATAAGAACATTATAGACATTGGTGAAGTAACACCGATGAGAACGGCCGTTAACGGTACTATTGTGGTTTTACTATGGCACCAGCACTGGCGCGGGCCACGACGCGGTTCCTGTGGTCGCGCACGAGGCGCTCCCATGCGGGCGACCGGACGCCCGCCGCGTATGGAGCTGGCGTCGAGGGGCCGCGAAGAAAATAGGATGTGGATTTGAACTTGGCTTGGTTGGAAATAGGTTACAGGAAACCGATCTCTATTGACAATGAGAATACTACGCTCCGGGGTGTGTGGACTTGCCGTCCTTGGTCATGGGTTCCATGACTGGCCCCATTCATGAACCATTTTATTT
This sequence comes from Incurvaria masculella, assembly GCA_946894095.1. Taxonomy (NCBI): domain Eukaryota; kingdom Metazoa; phylum Arthropoda; class Insecta; order Lepidoptera; family Incurvariidae; genus Incurvaria; species Incurvaria masculella. The sequence goes on along the minus strand of OX335657.1, from coordinate 18,107,028 downwards.
CTATTTCTGCGTTTATTAAGTGCATTTCGTTACGAATGGGCGCTGTTCCATAGTTCGGAATCCATGGAAAATTGTAGGTCGCCTTCCCTCACTAGGTGGTAGGGTAAGCCCGGCAGGGTTGGTACCACCGAATTGGATGAACATATAATCGTATGAAAAAATGTATGTGTTTTCCATTCAGTTCAATATGGCCGTGCTCATTAAGGTGGGCCATCCCGCTCAACTCCCCATACAAACGGGGAAAGAAGATCACGCCCATATTTCTTGTCAGAGATTCCAAATTTTGCTCAAAATAGCTATATTTGATTGAACTATATGTCTGATGACCGTTGGCATTGTAAAATTGTGTTTGGTTTCTAAGTTAAAAGGTCCGAAAGTTCGAATTTTTCGCGCGTTTTATACAATAACTTTGGAGATGGATTACGCAATGATAAAGTAAGAACATCTTAAAAAGATTAGTCATCAGACATAGCTTATTTAATCAAGATTTATAAGGTTTTTCATAGATTTTTGACTACAGCGGTCGTGGTTTACTTTTAGCTATAAGTCGTTTTGTAATTAAAATTTTTGTATATCTTACCAAATCATACACTATGCACATTGTCTTTTTTGTGGACATGTTGCATCTTCCTCATCACGGAGCCAGTCATTTTCTTTAAAACAAAGAAGGTCCCAGAGCGCAACATCACGGTTTTGTACCGTGCCCGCAAATTAGTTAGTCCCGCCGGATTGGGCCACCTCAAGGGAAGGTCCTGGCATGGCACCTAATTCCTGCGGGAATGCGCTGAGTTTGGCTAACATTATGACGGTGGGTCTGGGATTAGCCATCGATGTCCTGTATAAAACCAATCCAAAAGTAAATGAAGGAATAAAATTGCGCCGTATCGGAACACAACAACTAGGTAGGTACCTGAGTATTTAGTTCGCGGAATCGAGGCCACGCCACGTTTTGACAATGATAACCAACACGTTTTGCTTTTTACCAAGCAAGCAAACGTCGACAACAATGAAGTGTCCGGCGGAACGCAATCGCAAAGGCTGTGTAAAAACGTGAAGAGTACGAAATGCTTTGTCGAAATGAGAAAGGCACAAGGTTGCTCGGCGGCGGACGGCGAGGCTACTGGCAATGGAAATGAAGAAAATAACTATATCGGAGCTCAGTAGGACAAGTTTGGTAGTTACATTGAATGGGTCCTATGTAGGCCGTTGACTAACGGCGGCGCCTGCAGTTTCTTGAGTTCGAATCCCAGATATGCGTCGAGAACTCGCTTCCTCTACTTTTGTTACTACTGGTAACGTTCCTCATCGGCCTTACAGTCTTAGTTACTCCTGTTTGAAAATAAGTTTTCAAACATGTTCAACGAACGCAGTAATCTGAAAAGTAACATCTACTCCTATTCCTATTCTGACTGCTCCTTAAAATAATCATTCCTATAATAATATTCATTCCAGATCGTTGTGGAGGCGGAATCCGAAAAAATGGCATTATAGCCATTAGAGAGGGAAATTATAAGCATCCGGAGTTGAACCATTACGGAGTGAAATTATAATCATTTCCGACAGGCCATTTCCCATCTTTTCTGGAATGGGAAAGCATTCTTATTCAGAGCCGGAATGATACATCTATGAAGCTTTTTCTTTTTTAAAGAAAAAAAACCGATTTCAATTTCATACATGTTGGTCAATATTAGATTTAATCAGATAATTCATCGGCACGAAGAAAGCTACAAGTAGGTAGGTAAAAAATATAATAATAAAAATGAATAAATGAACATTTAAACTGTGTTCGATGTTTTTAAATCTTGGTTGCATGTATCAATGTCGCCCAAATTCCGCAGATCATTTTATTTGCAAAATAAAAAGTGTTGGGGACAGAAAGGAGCCCTGTGGTACACCGGCAATCACTATCTTGGCTTTGGAGCAACCACCGCCAACCAAAACTTGTATGTTGCGGCCATTCACAAAGTAAGCGACCAGTCCCCATTGACATATGTTTTACTACGTCAGGACAGGCCCTTCCACGCGAAATAAATGGAGCAACAAAAGTGGTGTTCTATGCGCCGCGACTTTACAATTTGTCGCCAGACAGCTGCTCGCGGTCGTCATGCGTGTATGCTTCTGGCTAATAATGCGCTCCATAAATGTCCAATTGTGTAGTAAAACCGTGTAATAATTAGTTAAAAAACGTAAAGAAAGACGGAATACCGGAATACCGCAACAGGCGACATAGTTGTACGAAAGGCCAGATACCTACTCACCTTTAACATATCACTGCCAGTCCCATAAGTTTTGATATCGATTTAAGATTGTTGTATGAGATCATGGTACTAAGTATAGAAAGCATTATTCAGACCTTTTAATATCATTAAGAACACCCAGTCATTAACACTTGTAATGGGAGAAGCAGCGCGCACGCTAATTCAAATTCAAATTCAAATTCAAATTCTTTATTGGCAACAAAAACAACAATTAGGTACAATTTAGAAATGTTTAAAAATAACCTATCATACATTTAATGCATCCTAATGAGGTAATTGTATACCAAAAGGTGCTAGCTCAGCATAATTCCTAAGCGGCCAGTACTACCTGAGTTGAGCTGACTGCAAGGTGCTGATTTTCAGCAAGTACCTGCCAATAAATTTATTATATGTGAAATTGTGAGGCGTCGCGCTGCTCACCTCGTACGTGGGTGAGGAGTGCTGCGATAATACTAACACAAAAGTAAACTTTAAGTTTGCACTGGTAGCGCACTAGAATATTTGTAACATATAATATGTAACTATTAAGAGTGTGGATGTGTATGTACATAGGTTTTGTGTGTGAGCTTTGATAAGGTAGGAATTAATGCAGGATTGTGAGTTTGCATAGAACTGGAATCTTATTATTGTTATTAATTTTCGTTTTTAGTTTTAGTGTTAGTGTTAAAGTTTTGTTTCATCATTTAAATTTTATTTTCATAAAGCTATAGTGTTTTTTAGATTGCCGCATCTCTCTGCTGCCCCAGGAGCAGTCTCAAGCACGCATGTCGAAATGCTGGAAGACCCGTTGTTGCCCTGATCGGAGGTGGGATATTGTTCCAGCATTTAGTGGCAGCGTACTTGAAACTGCCTCTAAAGGCAGCAGAGTGATGCTTAGGGACCTGTAATGGGAAACACTGTGCCCGGGTGTTATGCCCGTGCGTTTCTTGTGTCCAGGTGAGTTTTTTATACAGGTATTCAGGAGTATGCTTCTTTATAACTTTAAAAACCAAACACTGGAAGTGTAGCTGTCGCCGCGCTTTCATCTTAAGAATACCGTTGGTGTTATAGACCGCAGTAACATGGGCTCGCCTGGGAACCTTATAGCAATATCTTATGCAAGCATTTTGTATTCGCTGAATAGATCTCTCGGTACGGTTAAGTATGCATGGTCCATATACAACGTCGCAATAATTAAGTTGTGATAATACTAATGCCTCCACTAAAAGGCGTCTAACCTTTACAGATAAAAAGTCCCTTATGGCATACATAATTTTTAATCTATAGAAACAGTTTTTTATTTTATTATTGATATGTTCTTCAAAGTGCATTGTACCGTCAAAGATTAGACCTAAGTTCCTGGCATTAGGTACTAGTTCTACCACTGTATTATCTATTATTATTTGTGGCGATAGCTCTAGGATTCTATTTATTTGGTTTCTTGTGCCAGCAATTATTGCTTTAGATTTAATTGGATTTAATACCAAGCTGTGGTCTCTAACAGTCTGAGACAATATTTCGAGATCTTCATTAATCTTCTCTGTAGCTGATGACGTCTCGGAGGGGGAAAAAGAAATCATAAGTTGCGTGTCATCTGCAAACATATGACCTTCGCAGTGCTTAAGGATTTGTAATAAATCTGCTGTATACAGACTGTACAAGATTGGTGAAAGAGATGATCCTTGTGGCACTCCGCGCTCAATATTTTTTAATTTAGACCTTTGAACTCCATTTTTCCATGTGCGCAAACCGTTATCTGGGATCTACCGCAAAGAAAACTTCTAAACCAGGTAATTGCCGTTGGAGAAGTACACCGTAAGCGTACAACTTGGCTAACAGTAATTTAGTATTTATGGTGTCAAAGGCCCTTGAGAAATCCAATAGAATTAGTGCGGATCCTTTACCGACGTCTGCGGCGCAAAGTATCTGATCTTTGACCTCTAGTAAGGCAGTCTCTGTACCATGTTGTTTCCTAAAACCGGACTGATAAGATGGTATCAAGGACTTCTCATGTAGATAATTAGTGAGCTGGGCATTTACGACCTTTTCAAGAATCTTCGAAATAACTGGTAGTAAGCTAATGGGCCTAAGATCTTTGTAATCACTAATCAAGTCCTTCTTGGGTATCGGCTTAACTAAAGCTACTTTCCATGCTTCAGGAAAATGTGCACTACTCAAGGAAGAATTGATTATAAATGTGATACATTCGAGTGTATAAGGCAGAGTCATTTTAACCATCGCTGTTGTCATGTCGTCAATTCCACTTGCATCGGACTTAATGTTTTGTAGGATTTTTGCTACCTCTGTTGTACAAACAGGTTTCAAAACAAACTCATCATGGTGCAGTCTATTCGACATATATTTCTGTATAAGATTAGCATTATCATCTTTATTTCCCGGAGCATCTAAAAACATTTCGTTTAATCCGTCAGGGTCGCTCAAGTGTGGCGGAATTTCACTATTATTGTTCCTGCTTGGTACCGACGAATGTCGTTTTAAGTTCTTCCACAATCTCTTGGGATCTTTTAGATTAGAATTAACCTGATACTCATGATATGCAGTTTTTTCGTGACGTATTGCCGATGTTACCAGATTTCGGAGGTCCCTGTAGTAGGCTGTGTGTGAGTCTTTTTTGGTTTTTCGAGCTCTGGTATCCGCGGCGTTACGTAATTGCATCATGAATCTTATGTTATCGGTTATCCATGGAGTTGGCATTGTTTTTAAAATTTTTGTTCTAAACGGTGCGTGTCTATCAAACAGCTCTGTCATTAGAATTTTAAAATGAATTACCATTTCATTGACGTTATCAAGGGTATAAATAATTTGCCAGTTTATGTGTAGGAGGTCATGTAAGAAAAGATCGTGGTTGATTTCTCTCAGGGGTCGGTATGTAATGAAATGTGGCTCGGGCTTAGGTTTCTTTATATTGAAAGTTGCTATTACTAGGCCATGGTCGCTGAGATCTCGATTTTGATAAACATCTACAGATAATGCTCCTCCTGGGACGTCTGTACAAATTAGGTCTAATAAACTGGATGTATTGTTCGTTATACGTGTCGGCTTATCAACTACTTGAATTAAATTATGAGATGATATAAAATTAGACCACTTGATCGAGCCCGCGTCTGTTGGGTTCAGTAAATTAATGTTAATATCTCCTAGAAAAAAAGTATATGTACAATGGGCTATTGTAGCCATAGCTTCACTCAAGTCGTCCACCGTGTCATCTACGCTCATGGAGGTGAAGACGCTTACTCTGGCTGGGCGGTAGGCTGTACCGATGGCAATTCTCATACCACCAGTTGACATTTCCAGCCACATTTGTTCTAAGCAGCTTTGCGGATGTGAACGCACTTGGGTCCGTAGACCACGCTTAATAAGAAACCCTACTCCGCCTCCTCTCATCTCCGCAGGTCGTGGTATATGTTTCAGAATGTACCCGGGCACAGCTCGGGCTTTTTCACCCGGTCGGAGCCAGGTCTCATTCAGGGCAAGTATATCAGGGTCATGGTCAACTAGGGCCGCACACAGCTCATCATAGCCAGTACCGAGAGATTGGGAATTTAGTAATCCTAGTGTGAGTTTGTGTTTTTTCTTATTAATTTCTTTCTTTTTGTTTGACTTATTCATTATGTATATCACTAAATACTATGAAGGAAAAAGAAAATTGGATAAAAACATATAATACAGCCAGTAATATTTTCGGTATATATATTCTTAGTAATAATAACAATTTCCGTGCTCCCATTAGCTTGTTTGGATAGTAGCGAGCCGGTCGCTGTATTATAGCCGGTAGTCTAAGTTCTCACCTAAATTGGCGTTTACGTAACTTCGAAGTTCCGTAAAAACGTCAAACCCATCGAGAATCATGCAAACGGTAGTCCCAGTTTACTTCAACGATGACGTTTAGTCGACCGTCGTCACGTTTTTAGCATTTTGTGATTGTCGCGTGTACGAGAAAGTTAATTCATGTTATTTAAAAAAAATACGCTATCTCATTTGCTTCCATTGCGAGAGATGAGACAAAATATGATTTTCGATGTTGATTTGCTTAGGCAGGCGACACGTCCTAAATTAACACGTAGACGGTGCTGTCAAACTTTGACACAGACTATGTACTTATGTTAGCCTACAAGAGCAAAGCGTTTGCGTAGATCTTATCATTGCAAAAGGCGACGAGCGGCGACGAGGTGGTGACAAGCGCAGCGACAAGCCCTTAGCAAGACTATTTCATATACCATACCAAAAAGTATAACATTTCGTGATGAGAACTACGGGTGCCCAATTTGAAATCCTCGTGGACTTTATGGAGAGGTAAGTACCTTTTTCTATTGCATGAATGTCGTCATAACTATCTTATGCCCACAAATGCCAAAAGAGAAGCTTTCCGTTCTTTATTGTCATTAGAAGATAATAACACGTGTGAACATTATGCATCGCAACCATGGTCTAAACTACATGCTTGCTTTTTCTTAGAAACGGCGATTTGTGCAAACCGTCATCCGGAGCCAATGGAAGACTTCGAGCACTGAGCGCCTGGGACGAGCTCACATGTCTTCTCAATAGTGACGGAAGTGGGCAAACGAGAACCTGCGATAAGTGGCGCAAGGTGAGTTGAAAACATGTTTATAATGCACATGTTTATCGAGTGAATCGAGGTTTTAAGCCAACATTATCATACCCTCACAGTTTAAGTTTATTTTTATTTCCCCCATTAGATGGATATTACACACAAATGTTTTCTTTTTCTGCCCGTTCGCTTACCTCTGGCAAAGAAGAATCGACAACAAACGTTTGTCATATTTTTTTCTTGGATATTTACTTACAAACTAGTTTACCATGTTTGATACATTATTACTGCTCATAAAGAACGTTATATACGATGGTGAAGAACAAACTCTTGACAACCTTAACGGCATCTTATTCTAAATGAATAGGTATACAGGTGTAAAAAGGCATAATATTTTTTGATAAAAGTTAGTAAATCTAACCAAAGTTAGTAGATAAATAAATTCATAGTACAATGTAGTACCCATGTCAATATTTAAACGATACATCATTTATCGATTGTCAGGTTATCAATTATCTTATTACATAGCATACAACAGCACCCAAATTTTTTTTAAGTTTGGGCAAAGTCACCACCCTTATCGTTGCGCTCGCCGCAAGCATATTATATGCTATCATTGATCATTGACTTATTTATATTGTTTCCTTTAAGGTCTGGAGCGACTTAAAGAACAATGTAAAAAAGAAGGCGGCCCGAATCCACGGGTCAGCCATCGCTACTGGAGGGGGTCCTGGCATACAGCAGACCCTTACGGATTTGGAGCAGAGAGTCTTACAGATAATTGGTATTCAAGCCGCCACAGGCATGAATGTAGACGAAGCCGGATTCTCGCTGGTACGATACACACATATGTATATTACAATGTTATATAACTCAGATTCAATATGATACAACATAAAATTTATTTGTGTTTGCTTTTTCCCGCGAGATAGAGCCCTTTTCTTCATGCCACTCAAAAATTTGCACCTAGTTTTTTCCATGCTCAAACGCTCAAACCATCCTATCGTCGATAAAAATGCATTCATCAAAACAACTGTATAAGAAGTACTCAGGTTCGATCCCTGTTGTGCAGTCTTGATTGCAGAACCCTATTACTAAGCCTCCGCTGTCCATCCGTCCGTCTGTCACAGGGCTGTATCTCATGAACCGTAATAGGTAGGCAGCTGACATTTTCAGAGTGTATATTTATTTTGCCGCTATAACAGAAAATTGTTAAAATAAAAAAATAAGAAAGATTATGGCGGGGCCCCGTACAAAAAACGTGATTTTTTTATGTTAAATCTTGTACGATTGTACGAAACCCTTCATGTACGAGTCCGACTCGCACTTGGCCGGTTTTTATGAGAATGTGGTTCACATTTGGTTTGGAACCCATACTGTACATAAAATGTGTGGACTTGATAGGTGATAAGGTTTATCCCGCCTGGGTAGGTATGATCGCAGCAAATAAAAGTGGTCTAAGCGCCAATTGTCCATGTTTAACATCCAGCAAGGACTGATAAATTGAATTATAGCCTATTCATTTTATTCAATATTTATTGCTATATTTTTAATATTAAATCCTGCCTACAACACATGTTCATTAATGTATATTTCAGGCATACATTTACCTGAATTGAAACTATATTATTATTATTATTAATGATAAGTCTTTTATATCGGGGAGATTATTCTGAGTGTATTTTATAGTGTACATCTTTGTAGAAAAAACAAAGATAAATATGTTGTTCAATAGATTAATTTTCACTGAAATAAGTTTATCTCGTCTTTTTTTCAGAATTTCTTGACCCTCGTAACTTTTTTTTTCTCAAAAACTTAACATAGTTTTATATAGCATATTTTTAATAAGATATGAGTGTTAAAAATAGAGTATTATACTCATCAAAATATTTTATTTTCCAGAATGAAGATTTTGTCGGTGGTGGTGCATCACCAGACGTGACACAATCTGGTACCACAGAGCGTCCAGCCACACTGCCTAATCAGGCAGTAACACCACCTGCTCGGCCAGCTACACCACCTGCTCGGCCAGCTACACCACCTGCTCGGCCAGCTACACCACCTGCTCAGCCAGCCACTCAAGCTACTCGTCCGGCATTGCCACAGCCGCAGCCGCACTGCAGCCAAAGTGCCTCTCCCCAAGTTGAAGTGGAACCATCGCTTGCTAAAAGTATGTATTCAAAAAGAAATATTGGCAGTTCTATAAAGTTTTTGCGATATAATGTTATCTGTCACTTTTGAGACTTGTGTGGCAGAAGAGGAATACAAGTGGAAGTCTTGCAGCCACAATAATTAATGCTTATCGCCGATGTATCGATTGTGACCTGCATTAAACATGTCAAAATGGTTACAATAATATTGATTTTATTTGATACTAGGTTTTGCTTGGGGCTTCGCAAGCGATAATGTAGATTTATTTTTCCATACTCCAGGCATCTTGCTAATAATTCATGTCAGTATGCCGTACTTTTATACCGGACGACCATATTAAAGTTATTTTTCTATCCCATGGGAACAGTACTACTTTAGCTCATCGCTGTGTCCAGCTATTGTTAGAGCTTAAGGCTGTCGTGAAGTCACAATAAATCTATGATCTGAACATTTTAAGAAACACATTCTTTGTCTCTTAGCCAAAGCACAATGTTGCACGGCGACTGCCATTAAAATAGCGAAATCCTCTTCCAGGCCCTAATGTTTCCCTACACGTAAACATTGTTAGATTTTAATCACATTTTTAGGGTTCCGTACCCAAAGGGTGAAAAGGGAACCCTTTTACTAAGTCTCCGCTGTCCGTCCGTCCATCTGTTACAGGACTGTCTCATAAACCGTAATAGGTAGGCAGCTGAAATTTTCACGGAGTGTGTATTTATTTTGTCGCTATAACAACAAATAGGTAAAATAAAAAAATAAGAAAATATAGGGCCCCCCCCTTCATACAAAAAACATGTTTTTTTGTGTTAAATCTTGTACGATGGTATGGAACCCTTCGTGTGCGAGTTCAGGTTGGCTGGTTTTTTATATCACTTAAGAAAGTTACATTTTATGTTGGTATGTTGAAAATAAATGTCAAAAAAAGTTAACTTTTTCCTAATATTTCCAATGTAAAAGGTATATTAAAATAATTAAAACATACAGGCATAGATTTCTATAATATATTTTAGAATCCAAAATTTCAAAAACCTTGTACAAAACACTAAACAGTCATCGCCTGCAGTATTGTAAACTCCCGCCGGGAATGTATAGGGTAACAACTCTATTAACCTACTACGGGTTTCATCACGGTGTTTTCCTTCATTATAAAGCATGCTTGCAGACCTCAAAATGGCATCCCGTGAATGGTATAAAGTTAGTGCTGCGTCATGCAATGCCATACACAGTGCTCACGCTTCGGAGGTAGGGCACCGTGTGTGGAACTGTCAATGTCACTTTATGACGTTACTAAAGAGTAGTCTATTGTCTTTCTACTGTGTTTATTCACAAACCATTGAATGTACCTCAGTTGAAAATTCAAGTTCAACTTAGAGTATTTGATTAGATTCAAATTTGACATGAACTACTACAATTAATGTCATTTGTTCCATATTTGCTGTTTTGTTTCCGGAAGCGCGTACACAAACTGTTCGAATCGTTTGTAATGTTTACTGCTTTGAGCGTGCAATCTGATTCGGGACGCTTGTATACGCTTTTAGCAGTGTAATTGATTACAGTTCAAATCGGAACACGCAGTTAGTGTTATGTAAAGGATTTATCACCAAACAAGAAAGAAAGTGATGCCACCAACAAGTCTCAAACTAAACTTCATGTATGAGAAGCGAGGCCCGACCCACTCTACAGACCTTACAAAATTATCAATAACACCAACACAATCGCTCACACTCTATCTACGATAAGCTTAGCATATTGTTCCCCATTTAACATGATCAAAAAAAAAAAATTTGGCATGTTAGCAAAAATTCGAGAAATGTTTAGTACAAGGACAGTTTACTTTGCATACTTCCATAGTATAAAAGTGAACTAGTAACATGACGTTCACAGGTGCCTATGCTCTCCAAAGCTGCGATTATGCTAGGAGAAATCTAGTAGACCACTAATTTCTAAAATAAAGTTTAGGTATGATTCATTCAAGTTCCTCTTCACAGATTGCATAAAATGTTGACAAGCTTTGTTATTGCCAATGCCAAGCTATTCCACCAATTACCTCAAAAAATGTAAAGCATATGTCTCTGCATTATTATTTCCATTTACCTACCGATTATTGATTTTTTTTATATTCCTTGACTTATAATTTGTTTTCTTAATATTTTGACTTCGAAATGACATAAATAATAACTTATTAATTATTTAAAATGTATAATACTGAAAAAAAATTACAATAATTATTGACATTACCTAATGGAGCGTGCCTATTAGGCGGAACGTGGCGACCAGATTGCAACGCAATAATCCGCCTACCTATGTTTATATGGAAGTGCATTCACTGGCAGAGGCCTGCTCGCACCCCTGCCAGTGGACACACTTCTTGCCCGATCTGCATAATCAACACCCGGCTTAAGTGTAACAGAATAAATAAATTGCATGGAATTTAATGTCATCTGCATCCATAATTGACTGACTTTCTGTATGGTTTTTCTAGGTATACAAGATATGTTTAAGACTTTGTCGCCATCACGCGGCATCCGCAAGGCGCCAAAGCGTCTATGGCAGAGCTCACCGAGGCAGGAACGCAAGAAGAAGACCTCGCAGGATCCTGCTGATGCTTTCCTGAAAGCAGATAAACAAAGCAAGGAGCTGGATAAGTGGCGTATCCATATCGAGGAAGAGCGGATAAGACAGCGTGACAGAGAGCTTGATCTACAAGAAAAGTGGATTGCGCTTCTTGCAGAAATGCTGCAGTTAGCAAAATCATACATAGAAAACCCAAAAAAACACGATTAATTATTTTATAAGCTCTCTGTCGTCTAAATTCTCCCGTTTCAAAGGGATTGTCCTAATATTGAAGATATTAAATATTTAAAAAAAAAATCTTTAGTGGTTTTACTTCTGCTCTTAACAAATCACATCAATATTACCATTCCCATAAACCTAGACAGCTAACCATCAGAAAAATGGCAATGCAAAAAATGTAAACTAATACCATTTTTCCCAATTTCGTTGCATCAATCTTATATTCTTTAAAGATTCCTCATCCTGTTGAACCGATGGACTTGCGAGCTATTAATCGCAACTGCATTCGGAGTGGTACAAAATCGACAGCTGATTAAATGTAGATCTGAAAATATAAAATAACTTTGAAATGTGATATGTATGTGTATAATCGACCGTGAACCAAAGACACATTAATTGAAGAAAGAGCCCAGTAAAAAGAACTACTTTTTGAATATATACTGCAAGGCTGGACCCAAACCAGCAAAGCATACCATTCGCGGGTATTGCGTCTACCAATTTAGCCACCTGCTCTATACCAATAATTTGGAATTCTCCGGAAAATTATCTAATGCTTCATCTGCATTGCGGACATTGACTGCAAAGATGGAACATTCAAACATATTGCCGTCTTCACCAAAATCGTATTTGGCATCAGCGTTTCACAGTCGATTATACATACATACATATCACATTCCTTGGCATAAGCGACGTACCGGCTTAGTAAAAAAAAGTATATTAACATAAAATAACTTTGTTCAGTATTACTTATTTATGTCTTAACTCATGCAGTTTTAATAGTTGCACCATTGAATATTTTATTGAAAAGTAAATTGATTTCTTTTTATAGTATACTTTAACAATTTGTCATCTCTTGGACGAAATTAAGAGCATATTCTGCTAAAAGGAAAATGACAGAAAATGTGACCTGAGCCGGTAGTCTCAGTTGTCACCTAAATTGGCGTTACGGCAAACCGATCGACTGGCGTTTTCAATTGTATGGAGAAATTGAAGAGCGCGCGCAGCGGGCGTTAAGCGAACTAACATTTGCGAGTCCGAGCTTGATTTGACAGCTTACTCAACGTTGACGTAAATACGTCGACGTTGCTGTTTACGTCCACTCCGCGTTTTCATACAAATCGGAAGTCCGCGTTTGACTTTGACAGCTTGAAGAAGTAAAACCACAGAATATCTAGTAAAAACTTGTATGGAGTTTGGAGAAAACGCCAGTCGATCGGTTTGCCGTAAACGCCAATTTAGGTGAGAACTCAGACTGACCACTCAGGTACTCTAGGATAAGTTGATTTTATATTTATCAGCAAATATTTCCATCGGTGTTGAAAATTAAGAAATGTGCAATACTTACGTCAATCATCAGTGATATAGATTTTTTTTTAATTTCCTTGTACTTATTCACACAATTCTCCTTATGAGCTGGTTCCGCAAGGCTCTTCCCAGAACAATTTGTGGTTGACCACCTTGATCGGGCTGATTTTCTTGGCGCTGAAAACCTCCTCCAACTGGCTCATTTCCGGGATCTGGTGCTCCAAAGTCCAAGGCGACATTATGCAGGACACAACATGCAATTATAATTTTGGCTGATTTTTCTGGTTTATAATGAAGAGCCCTGTCCTTTAAAATGCATCGCCAGCGGTTCTTAAGGCGCCCAAACGTGTTTTCAACAACCACCCTGGCATCTTTGTGCATTTGATTGTATCTAGCTTCCGCGGAACCCTCAACAGCATCTTGCACCGGTGTCATTAGCCAGGGTCTCAATGGATATCCGGAGTCCCCTGAAATAATTTATGAACACAAGCTTAAGCAATAAGCTTATTCTAGAAAATGTTTAACAATATTCTACACTTTGCTGAGTTAATCCCAATGCCTTTTTTTACCAGACTTAGTGAAGCCAAAAGGTAGGGTTATGATTTTAGCAATCTATGTATGAACATTTGTATTTACGTATATCCCACCGTAGTTAAACTATTTATCTGCTTATGATGAATTGATCCGTAACTATGGTCCGGGGAAATAGACATGGAGAATAACAAATGGAAAAATAACAAAGGTGCTTTGCCAGGACATTACATCTATTGCTTGTCTGCATAAAATTGGATGGAAAACATGGGACAAGTTCAATTGAAACTTCGACCTCACCTCCGACGATTTTCATTCAAAGTGATTGCTACCAAATACCACCTGCCATCGAGCAAGTAAGGAAGGGAACCTATATTTTGAATTGGAATCTGAACTATGAGCCACAAGCATCATTAGGACCACTTGTATTATTTTTAAGCGCCGGAACCCACACAGCACAACATTTTTATAGCACAATGTGTAATATGGTTACATTTTAATGAAATGGTAAGTCTGCCTTATTTACAGGAATATTTTGATGTTATTGTATTTCACAAGACATTTTGAATGAAGATGATAGTTACCTAGCAACCAAACAATTTCATTGTTTCGGTGTAAGGCCTGCATGTATGGGTTTGCGGCACTGTTTTCCCAAACAAATGCATCATGTGTGGCCCCTCCGAATTTTGCATTCACTGAAAGAATTCTGTAGTCGCTGTCGCATATCTGCAAAAATATAAATCAACACAAAGGTAAGATTTAAATAAAACCATAAATTGATTACAATTATTATTACATTTCATGTTGAGCGCGGCCCTCACCTAATGAATAGGTGCCCGACAACGCCCATGGGTGCGAAATACAGGTGCATGCTATTAAGCTTGGAGGTGAGCTTGGCATTATTCTCATTATGGTGCCACGTCTACACCAAAAATCCTTATGTGGTAGTCATAACGCAAAGTTATTGTATCCTGGAAGGTCAAAACTGCAATTTATGGTGTCAGCATCGCACTTAATACACACCCTTGAATCTCTCTCGACAAGGCTTTGGAGTAACCACCCGAAACATTTTTCAGGGTCTCTGAGTCTAACAACGAGGCACTTTTTATCATCCACTTTTCACCCTGACTTGATCAGTGAGTAAATTAACACCCTTACCACTTGCACATTGACAGAGTGATACTGTTTCCGGCAATAGTATTGATGCTCCACATCTTTTCTGGGTCCCGTAATTCGGATGTGGGTGCCATCAACACAACCCACAATCCCTGGGATTCCATACTTGTTGAAAAATCTATAACAAATTTGCAAACATTAAGAAAAGCCAACACAAGTTTACATGTAAGCGCCTGCAAATTTAAATGAAATAATTTAGGCACTTCTTACTTTCCCTTGATAATGTTGCGAGCCAGTCTCGTGCGCGGAAATTGAATAAATCTGTTTATCACATCAGGGCAAATGAGGGCCTCCGTTACCTCCGCTATAAATCGGCTTGTACTTTTTTGCGACAGGTGTTTGCTCACACCCACTATGCGCTGGTATGATCCGGTTGCAAAAAAAAACAGCGCACACAAAACCTGAAAAACACCAAAAAAAGATTGATGTTTTAAATGGTTACACTGTGATAGTTTCTGAGCAACACCGTTTTTTGAGGTTAAAAAGTGATATCTTTAATTTTAATGGAACATAAGATTATAAAAATGAGCTTAAAAAATTGTCTGGACATTCTGGAAGCTGGTTTTAGCTACTTATAGGAAAAACTTTACTTAGGTAGTTGTTAAGGTTTCAATTAGGTACTTACCTTGGTCTCCAAAGTTATTCTTTGGGAGGCCCGAATATTCGAATGTATCCGTAGATTGTCGCACAAGTAAATGAAAGCAGCTTTTGTGAAACGATACCGCAGTCTGAATTCTGCATCAGGAATATCTAGTGGATACAGAATGTGTCGAGCGTAGGCCCGACGCTGGTTTTGGAAAAGTCGCTCCTGTCGGGCATGTTCCCTCAATCTCCAACCAAAGTAATAAAGTGCCATTTTTTAAAAACATGAGAAATTAAACTACACATGTTTTCGGTAACCCAACTTCACTTTTAAAAGCTTGCACATGGGCAAGTGAGACGTAACGCCGATCGTAACGAGTTTTACTTCTTCCACCTGTCAAAAACAAACTCAGACTACCGATTTGTATGGAAACGCGGAGTCGACGTAAACGACAACGTCGGCGTATTTACGGCAACGTTGAGTAAGCTGTCAAATCCAACTCGGACTCGCAAATGTTAGTTCGCTTAACGCCCACTGCGGCGCTCTTCAATTCTCCATACATTTTAAAACGCCAGTCGATCGGTTTGGCGTAACGCCAATTTAGGTGACAACTTAGACTACCGGCTCGACCGGTTTGGGCGCGTGAGCTGTCTTCATAGGATAAATAGTTAAGTAACTCTCATCCGATATTCTTACGAGGAAATTTAATGGAATTATTTCGTTTATGTGATTTTTTCGTAACTCTTTCTTAATTTTGTCAAATTTAGCGTATACATTAAAAATACCTACATTTTTACTAGAGGTCCGCAACGTTAATGTGTTTTTAAGAAATATATGTGGAACGAGGATTAAGTTGTTATAATATGATTGATTAATAGGTTTTGTTGATATTCTGTTGTTTTTCCAGTCTACTTTGTACGTGTTTATGTGTTTTATAAGTTTATTATTGTGTATATGAATAGTGAAATATATATAAATAGTGCGCTGTGTGCAGTATAATTGGCAGTAGATATAAGAATGCCGTTTTTAATATATAACTTGTTCTAAATGATTTTGGCAATGTCACTATTACTCTTAATGCGTAAAAAATTTGATTTAGGGTCATCATCTTTTCGTACATATATAGATCCGTGCTTAACCCATACATATTTGTATTTTTGTTGAGCACACTTTTCCCGTGCTTCTCGAAATAACATTTTTCGCTGCAAGGTTAAGTGTTCATTAACGTAGATTTTCCTCGAAGAGCCACTCAGCTGCAAGTCTTCTGATCGTATGCCACGGACTTTGCGGGTAGCTGCTACTACGCTGTCTCTCATTGATCTTGTCGGTAGCTTGACTATTATGTTTTTCGGCCTGTCTCCGCTCGTATCGTCGCATCGATCTCTTCCGTTTGCGCCTGTGCGTGGCCGGCTCATGTTGTGTGGCACCCGATGCACCGCTACAATATCGGCAGTGGTAATGAGAACATCAACTTTTGCGCCCAGAGTTTCGACCAGCTTTACGAGGTTCTCTCCTTGCATCTCTGGGACATTTGAGATTTCTAGGTTGCAGTCCCGCGCTTGCTGCTCTGACTCGTCATGACGCTCTTTCGATTTCTAATGGACCCCAATGGCTTGCTATAACATTGCACAAGATAACAGATCGCTGCAATTGGTTCAGCTAATTAGACCGAGCTAACGGAACCACTCTGAACTCTGAATGCATATTGAGATATACGTTTAGCTGCTATGCCAGCATTTGTGAAGCTTTAGTCATGAAAGAATTGCTAAAGTGCGAGTGTGAAGATTCCGTAGAAGTTTGTATGCAGTTAGTTCGTCCATCACGAGATTTTTTTTATACGTGATATTGCTACATATTACCGATAATCAGAAGGTCCTTTACTTGTGCTTTGAGCCCTTGATCCCATTATTCTAGGTTAACGGGACGAACCCTTTGGCTTTTTTAATTTATATACGAGTGTCAAAATGTAACCGCGTTTTTTAACGCGGCTTGATTTTTTACAGCTCCAAGGGACCATAAATCCAAGAAATTAATATTAATTTCCACGTAATACCTCCACGCGTTCGTGATAAATACGGTCTTGATAGACCGAGAGACGGACAACGAAGTGGTTCCGCGTTGACCGAAGGTAGAAAGGGGACGGAGGAACAGCGTTATGCAGCTCCGACGAGCATTCTCCATGGTAAAGACGATAGAAGACATAGAGAGACCCTACATCCCTGCCTCGGGTCGTCGACGAGATGCACGGCCCGACGCTGTATCGAGTCCAGAGAGCCAAGCAGGTGCTTTGCTGAGCCGTCCCACAAATGCGAAGATTACCCCACGCAAGACCTAATCTGCGACTTGTAAAGATGCAGTTTTTGGTCAGGCGTGAAGTAGTGACGCAACCTGTTGAGGACTGCTAGCTTTTTTGATGCGAGCTTTATCCTCGATATGGCGTCAGAAATTAAGGTCATGCGTCAGGTCAACACAAAAGATCCCTACGTCATTCTGGAGACCCCACCCGGACACAGGGTCTCTTCGAGTCTAACGATGAGGTGACGCCTATCCTCATCCACTTCAGCCCGGCTTGCGGTCTAGTGACTGGTGTACCTGGCTAGCACCGTGCTGGCATCTGCGTAGCATTCAATGTCGCCCACATTGAGCAGGTCATTGATGTGCAGCAGAAAAAGGGTTGGGGACAGCACATAGCCCTGCGGTATAACAGCATTCACGGACATTGCTTTGGAGCAGCAACCGTCCACCAAGACTTTTATGCTGCGACCATGCAGGAAGTCGGCGATCCAGTCACACAGCTCGGGTGGAAGGCCATAAGAGGGCAGTTTGGAGAGCAGTGCCTTGTGCCAGACCCGGTCAAATGCTTTTGCGATATCCAGCCCGATAACCATACCTTCGCCATGATTTTCGAGCGCATCGCCCATCTCATGTGAGACGTATACTAGGAGATCCCCAGCAGATCGATTCGGACGGAAGCCATATTGATGATCGCTGAGAAGTGCATTGCTCTCTAGATACTTTATCTATAACTGCATTCGTTTTATTTTAATTTTTGCTTTATTGTAAACTTAATCTCTATATTTTCACTATGTAATTGTCTGTTTCTGTTTTTAATAAATAAAAAAAAACTGAGAGTTAATGATGCGCTCCATCACTCTGCAGAGAAGAGAGGTAAGGTCTATAGGTCGGTACTTGGCCGGGTGTCATGATCGCCTTTTGTAGGCACGGGCTGAATGTTGGCCGATTTCCAAGCAGCTGGCACACATCCAGTGGAGTACGATAGGCGGTAAAGGCGGGTTAGGACAGGAGCTAGTTCATTTATATGTGATATTAGCCTGACACGCCACATCAGACACTAGGTGCCATGCCAGTACTTTCTTTAATTGTTCGGCTGCATTGAACTGGATGTAAAACCGGACAATTTCCATTGCCGCTTCGACTCTACCACCTCATGGGACGAAAATGGTCAGCCATCCAAAACTCGATCGAGCACCCGAGCAAAATCTGCATCGCATGCTTACTTAGTTAATCTAAATTTTGACAGTTCTCTATCTATGTAGCTAATATAAATGTTGACAGTTCTCTATCGCCATGCACACTAAGTAAGCGTATATCAAAACTTCCCGATAAACAGAGCTTAAACTTTATCTTGCCCAGTCTATCTTATCAGGGGCAACGTGTTGCCACACCTGCTGTGTGGCATTGCCGTGGCCCGGGCACGATGAACTGTGTGCTTGGGATCAGGAAAAACTAGACATACCTACCTGGCCAACCTATTTTTTCGCCACCTCCATTTACCTGAAATCCGATAAGTAACTTGTTTCTTGGCGTATTGCAGTTTCCGTAGCACCATCGTGGCGTTTATTTAATAAATATCAATCTGAACAAAAAGTACTGCACCTGTACACGCGAAGCTATAGCTTATCTGCGTGTGACAGCATTAAACGAGCACACGAGCGAGCGATTACAAGCATTTTATGAGTTACAGAAATACAAAAATTGAATTTAAAATCATGCAATCAAAATTAAAACAAAAAAAAACAAAAATTAAACAATAAAAAACAACGAGAGATAGGAACAAAATAACAAAATAGTTCTGGAAAAAAACATGAAAAAAAAAATTTATAAGCAAAAGTACACTTGCACAACTTATCCTAGAAGCAAAGCAGCAATTAATGTAACCTGCATAACTATGACAATTAGTGCATATTTAGACAGCTTACAATTTAATTAACAAATGTTCCTTAATACTAGTTTTAACTTTAGATACACTTAAATTTAACCTAAGTTCAGGTGGTTACATGGTGTAACCGAAAGGTAACATTCAGATTTATGTAGCTGCAGGTGGTGGGAACGGGCGTAAGAGACGAGAAGAAATCCTAGAAAATTTAGAAAGTAATGATTTATGGCAAGACATCGAAGGACTTAAATAAGTTAGTAAATAATAAGTTTCATCAAATACATTCAACAAATGAACAATGAATACGTTAATAAAATAATCAGATTAAATTAATTAAATACATATAAGGATTCAGATTAAACTAGAGGAAATATAATAGTCACCGGTAAAGAAGACTTTAGTAGGGAACCGGGTACCTAAGGGAAAATCGAATCCTTACAAGAATAAAATGAAATAAGAAAATAAATAATAACTTAAATCAAATTAAATCCATGAAGTTAATTAACAAATTAATTAAAATTATAAAATAAATAATATCCTTTTAACGGTTTAAATTTAAATAAAGAAAGCAATGGTTACCGGGGAATTAATAATTAGGAGAAGTCTCTTTATTGGCATCCGTGAAACTACTTTTAAAATAAGAAAATCGAATCCATAAAAACGGTGCTAGGGAAAACAAGGCGTGGAAACCCCTAACCACGGCTGTA
This sequence comes from Incurvaria masculella, assembly GCA_946894095.1. NCBI lineage: Eukaryota > Metazoa > Arthropoda > Insecta > Lepidoptera > Incurvariidae > Incurvaria > Incurvaria masculella. The sequence continues at coordinate 18,086,798 of OX335657.1, read as the reverse complement.
GTGGTGATGGATTTTTCCAGCAAATACCTAGAGCAATGAGGTCGCCATTCATTATGTGTGCCCTAAAACATCATTGGGCGAGACTAGGTTGACATTAGTCAACCCCGGGGTACCCTGAGTGACACCGAATATCGGTGGCGGGAGCCAGAAATGGCTCCTGTGATGAAGTTAATATTCTTTTTATTCTTGTGACATTTAATTGACATTGTTTCTTGCAACATTGTTAAATAGCGTGCGTGCGTGCATTATATCATAAAATCGTAATGTTTCCGGCGGATGGGATCTCGCTATTATTATTAAACTGTCCGCAAGCGCGGGAAGTCGATACAATCAAGCGCGCAACCGTTCCTCTTTTGTTCCTCGAACATTTTATGTGTGGCACTATTCTGTCCTGCCAAGCTACGTTTATGGCGTAAAATCTTTAAAATCGCGCGGACCAAACCTATTTCGTTTATGTACGTTACGTAAAGAAAACATACTTATTCATTTTATGTATAGCAAGCTATACGTAAATAAAAATTGCATCAAAACTGAATAGGAAATGGTTTTCAAGTTAGAATCGGACAAAGAAACATCTAGACGCACAGACGGACACCAGAAGTTTTTTTTATTACACAATATCTACTATTTTATTACTTAAAACAGAATAGGTACACATTTGCTTTTTTTAAAGCCGTCATTCATTTTAAGTTTTGATTGGACGTCTAGAACAGATTCCATTTTTGAAAGATGCTTGATTTCGTTGCTGTGTTCAGGCAACACTACTGATTTTTTTTAACAGTAATAAAAAAAGGCTAGGTAAAATTACAAAATTTCTTATCTTATCTTCAATATCAATAGTATAATGCTGCAATAAGACGACTGAATTAGTTTTCACTCCTAGCTCGTCGAGTACGGTACTGTCGCACCGCGGAACAAAGTAACGCCACCGTAACTATAGCTAAAATTGTGACGTTTGGTTTGACACAAGTCATTTACTTTTTCCTGTATGGTTTCATGGGTCAGCGCGGGACCAAAGTAGCTAAAATGGCCGGTTCACCTGATGTGCAAGCGTTTATCAAAAATACTATCAGCGGAGACAAGGTGGTGGTGTTCTCCAAGTCTTACTGCCCTTACTGCAAGCTTGCCAAAGAAGTGAGTATGCGTGTTAACTACCTAGGTATCTACTTATTTCAATATAACCTAAAAGGGTAGGTAAGTCACTCTCTGCTTCATCGTTGAATCACCATGACTTGTGCAAAATTACACAAGACACGTATTGGCATATTGTAAAATTGGAGGGCTTCTGAAACGGCCAAGCCGCTTGAGGCAAGCACATATATTTTGACTTGATATTTTATACCACTAGGTGCATTATGCGAGTTTATATTATTTACTGACTTGCTTGACGTGGTCATGTAGTCCTTTTCATGTTCGCAAACCTCCTAAAAAAATCCAATGATAGCCAATGATATAATATGAAAAATCCGAGTGCAATGTGCTGCCTGTGGATTGTTTATTGTTTATTGTTTATTCATCATCCACAGGCAGCACACTGCACTCGGATTTGTCATATTTTATCATTAGCCAGTTCAGCATTCACGGCAAAGAAGAACTGGCAAGAAACTTCCCTGATTTTTTTCAACGTCCACTTAGTCTAAGTTTACAAATTTGTTTGGCACTGCTTACAGAAATACGGGTTATTGGTACCCGTTTATGTCAATACATTAAATTAATATTAATTCACAAAATCTACCATTCACGCCGTATGCAACAGTTCATGACTAATATCGGTTCAGTGGCAACAAGAAGAAAAAATAAAAATAGTTTAACATGTCCACGTTTAGTTTTATTACTATTATTTCTGTCATGAACTACTACAGTAACCTGATGATGAATAAAGAACAACAACAATAGAAAACTCTCATGCAGGTGTAATTAAATCTCACTCCAGACACAAGTACTAGGCTAGAAGCCGGCAAAACACAAGTTTAATTTATAAGCAGCGTCTAATTATACCACTTCTGTCTGTGCCGCACCCCTTGAAAAGTGCCAATTCCATATCGGACTTCATTAAAAAGGGTATTACCACAATATTTAGTTTAAGGCTTACCGCGGAGCCTGAAAAAGTCGAGCCTTGCTCCTCATACCCACGGTAAGCCATCAAACTAAATATTAAAGCGTTACAAAGTAATTTCATATTTCAATGCTCTTCTTCTGTCTTTGGAAATGATGGAAAACACTATGCATTAACCCGATTTGGTCTGGATCTGTATCAATTCCATCTCTACTCCATATAACCTAAGTATCTTTCAAGTGTGTACAGTAGCACTATCCCATGCTATCACATTCCAGGTGTTTGAGAAGGTGAAGCAGCCGTTCACATTGGTGGAGCTCGACGAGAGGCAAGATGGCGCCGAGATACAGCAGAACCTCGCCACCATCTCCGGCTTCCGCACCGTACGTTACTTTCTAGAAGCATAATGTGCTGAAATTAAATAAATTATGAGACCAAATTACGGTCTCTAATAAAAAAAATAATTTGTTTTAACAAATTGGGTATTACATACATGCATACAGTTATTACATAATTAGGCATACAAATTACAGATTGTATCGTGAAAACACAAAGTACGTTCTGTTCTTTGCTCTTTACCAGCGCGGTGGTAAACAGTTTTACTCGGGACAATATCAAAATGTTTTTTCTATTATACAAAATATGGCCCAAAACTTTGGGGAGCCACTGAAGGGAATGCTGATATCATACAGCGCTTCCAATATAAAATGCTTCTAATCAAAGTAGATGCCCTCTGGTATGTCCCAAATGAAACCCTCTACAAAGACATGTCCACACCCACCGTCCAAGAGGAAACTGTCAAAAGATACAAGAAACATATTAATAATCTGATAAAGTCCTCGCTGAGAGCAGGATCTTCAAAAAGGAGGTTTAAAAGTAGAGTACCAGCTGACCTGTTATCAACCTGACCTATAAACCATGCATGACTGGATGCATACCAAGTACGCCAAACTCAAAGCAATCAAATTTTTCTACTGAATGTCTTGGAACTTGGACAGATTGTAAAAAAATGGGTTTCATTTATTTACATTCAATCAAAAATACATGCATTATACTGTGCGGGGTTCAACCTCGGGTTCGGGGGTCAGCCTCAGTGGCCCAGTGGCGCGACACTTCGGCGATCGCTCTCCGAAGTTAAGCAACGCTGGGTCCGGTCTGGTCTTGGATGGGTGACCATTAGACCGTTGAGAGAGGCTGGCCGTGGTTCGGATTCCACGTTAAACTGTAGGTCCCCTTCCTTACTTACTAGGTGGTAGGGTTAATCCCGCCCGGGTTGGTACCATCGCATTGAATGAACGATGGTCGAAGCGGCAATGAAAATTGTCCATGCTTTCCATCCAGTTCAATGTAGCCGTGCAATATAAGGAAGGTCCTGGCATGGCACCTAGTTCCCATGTGGTGTGTTGGGCTAATACCATGACAGAAGGTGTGGTATTAGCCATCATGTCCAGTCACATAAAAAAAAAAAAACTGAAAGGTTTGCTCTAATACTAAAACAATTTCTGAAGCAGAATGACCACTACTTTTATGATACCCATACATTTCTATGAAAGCCATACATTTTGATGTTTCTTTTACTTTACGTACAGAGCGCATCAGCCTCGGCGCCACAGTAGGCATTGGTATTTGCAAGGAAAATGTATGTGGATCAAAGTCCAATGTGTGGCGTTTAGTGTGATGCCGTTTGTACATACTGTCCCAGTCAGGAAAAAAACATTGACTCTAGCGTCTACTCAATTGGAATGTTGTGTTTGGCAAATTTAACTTTTGATGGCATGTTTAATTAATTATTTAAAATCAAAATAAATACATTTTACGCGCAGCGACATGTAATGTGTTACACCAGGTGCAACTACTAGTAATATATTGCTCTAATTCTCAAATTTATTTTATCTACCGCCCACTTAAATGGATTAATTATTTTCCATCGCCCCCAAAATTTTTAGCTTTACCACATCTTCTAAAAATCGCAATAATTGCTTTAATAAATTTAATTTAATTATATATTTATAGCAAATTAGTTTACTATAATATCTTGTTTCTGAGTTCAAATGATGGCAATTTAACAAAACTGTGTAAATAATATTTAGAAATATAATCGATGTAGTTTAGTAGGTAGGTTTTCATTTAAGTTTAAAGTAGGTCAGTCAGTCAGTCTGTCAGCGTGTTTGCGTCCACTGCTGGACATACGCCTCTCCAATTTTTCTCCAGGTCTCCTGGCCTTTAGCGGTACGGAACCACTGCTTTCCGCCAGCGCACTTAGTACGAGTAGGATATTAGCAGCGAGTAGGTACCTACTATAAAATATTAGAAAAACAAAAAGTTATCGTCCACTTAGAGAAAGACTGTTCTAAGGTGTAGTAATGGATGACACTGCTTGCAGGTGCCGCAGGTGTTCATAAACGGGCAGTGCGTGGGAGGCGGGAGCGACGTGAAGGCGCTGTACGACTCCGGCAAGCTGCAGCCCATGCTGGCCGGATAGACCGCCAGCTGTGTCACGTGCTTACACTCTCCGCGCCACCGTGAGATAGAGCGCTTAGCATTTATTGAGATATGTTTATTTTTTATTAATTGGTGCATTTGTTTATTAAAAATACGTGTCATAACGGAACAGATATTTTACTAACGCCCGATTTCACCACCTCCAGCTACAAAAATTCCAAACTTATCTTTCGGTGACACCATGTAAATATGCAATGTAACCGAAAGTTAACTATCGTATTTCAGGTAACTGGAGGTGGTGAAAGCAGTGGTAAGTGTAGTAGCATATCATATGTGTGGAATGGTCAGGAAAACAAAGGATTGTTTTAAGGTTACACATGGGTTTGTGCACAAACAACGCAGAAGATGGCTTCCCTCTGCCTGTGTTAAAAATTTTTTTGTATATTGCCACCTAGCAAAAAAAAATTATGTTTGTTCACCAATGCCACCGTTCAGCGGTGGACCCTAAACATTTTAAATAAACTCACAATGTCGAGCACAATTCCACATATGTAATACTTTTGTTTAGTTACCAATAAACTAATTGGCACCAGGGAGCATAACATTGCAACAAAGTTGATGTGCCATAACGTAAATAATAATCAGTAGGCTGAAGTAAATATGTTTCATAAAGTAAGAGAAAAAAAAGTAGCAGCATCGCTGGATTTTTCAAATATATTTTATATGTAACATCAATATACCTTTAGATTATTTACAGTTTCTGTTCAGAACATATTATTCAATAAATAACTTCATCTGTTTTATCCATCCTAAACTTGATTTGCAATGAGTTAAACACCGTTTAATGTTTACGGTGCCATCTGTTGGCAAGTTCTAGCATTTAGATAAGGAAACATTGCGCTCTATCTCTGCGGAAACGGAAATGTGAAAATCTCAGGTCACAAAGTACAAATTTCAAGTGATACACATATTATTAATATTATTAAAGATCTTGTAGCAAACTATCTGTTATTTGGTAAATCAGTTGTTGCAAATTGACACTATTATTTGGAATTAATATTTTTTTATTTGCAACATTTCCTTTAATAGCCCTACGTATTATTTTCTGTTGGAGCATTTTAATAATTTATCGAGATTACCAGCTTTAAAAGTTATCTTTATATTTTCAGTTCTCTTTTGTGCTGTTGTTTTTTATTTGAATATAATATAAATAGTTTTTGCGTGTAATCGCCCCTGTGGAAATACTGAACAATAAATATTTAATGAATGGATGTACTTAATTGGTTGAAATTCTTGGTGTTTCACCCTAATCTGAATTTCTGTAATAAGAGTACTTACTCTAACATCTATAGTTTTAATTTCAGTTTGTTTATTTCCTCCATTAAATACAAGGACAAGTGCGAGTCGGACTCCACAACGAAGGGCTTCCGTACCATCGTACAAGATTTAACACAAAAAATCACGTTAATTGGATGGGGCCCCCCTTTATAATATTTTTTTATTTTACCTATTTGTTGTTATAGCGGCAAAATAAATACACACTCTGTGAAAATTTCAGCTGCCTACCTATTACGGTTCATAAGATATATCCCTGTGACAGACGGACGGACGGACGGATGGATGGACAGCGGAGGCTTAGTAATAGGGTTCCGTTTTCACCCTTTGGGTACGGAACCCTAAAAACTCAAGACTTTTTTTTTCAAAGTTTAATTACTTCTAATTATATTATACAGGTGAATTTTTCAAGTGGGCCTTCATGGTCAAATCCGAAACTATAAGAAATAGCGAAAAACACTGAAAGAAGTTGTGGGCCGATTTTGATAAAAACTAAAACTGCATTCTTAGATTTTTGAAAAAATGTTTTCCTAGCCGGGAACCGAACTAATTGATTTTGAAAAAAAATAATGCATTCTGTATTATTACACCAGTCAATAGTGTCGCGTATTATGAACAAATCCTGTTTAATGATTAAAATTATCGAGTATTCATACATTACCCGTACTTTTGTATTATATCTGTAGTGTGGGAAACCACAATGATCGAAGCAATGTTTGGAATATGAACGCCCAATGAAAACAATGCAGCAACACATCTGGTTAAAAGCAAATATGTCGTATTCAGAGTGGGCGGTCTAACTTCAGCACGCGGATTATTGCCAGACTAAAGCGGTTTTTGTATGTTTAGACCGGTGCTAATCCCGTACTAAGTTTTGACAGGTTCACTCTGAGGCTGAGATAAATAGACATAACAGAAACTAAGACTAACGGAAAGTAGTACTTTGTGACGTCAATTTGCAAAAATCTGAGAGGCACTTTGTGTCCAAAGACGATATAAATAAATAACAAATAACAAAATGACTTTGAGATTTAGTCCGTACAAAATGTGCCAAAGTGACATCACAAAGTACTACTTTTCGTTAGTCTTAGTTTATGTTACGACTATTTATCTCAACCTGAGTGCGACAATAGCGAGAAAAACGATTTTAGAAAGTTGAAAGTAAAAGCATAGATGTAAAAGTATTAAAATCGATGGACATATAAACATTTTCAGTCCGTCTCCATCAAATCAACGTAGTCAGCATGATCAACTAAAACATTAGCAGCCGTATTTAGAGTGAATTTGTCCAAACTTAGAACGGGATTAGCACCGGACCAACCGTACAAAAACCGGTTTAGTCCGACCTTAATACATGTACTTAAGTTAGTACGCACGCTCTGAATACTGCTGCTCGTGCCCTTCAAAGTAGATGGCGCCACAGCAGTTCGTCGTACACAGTATTTCTCTCCCCAAAAATAAGAAGTTACAAAAACCTCACCAGGCCGTCGATTCCATAGTTTACCGACCCTATAGATAACCGATGTAGAGGATCGATGGGTTCTTCTTTTGGGAATGTCGACAGTGAATGGGTGCATTCCCTGCCTGTTCCGTTTTGTGCGATGGTAGAAAGGGGACGGAGGGACAATGCAGCTTCGAAGAGCATTGTAAAGATGATAAAATACAGCAGAGACCCTATATCTCTTCGGAGTTTTTGGGTCTCTAAATTCATGGATACCTTGGGGTCGTTGTACCCTGGAAGGTCGGAGCTACACCGAACGGTGTCCTCTTCGCACTGAATACGCGCGCCTGTGTCTTCGTCGCGTTATACTCAACGAGGTTCTGAGCCGGTAGTCTCAGTTGTCACCTAAATTGGCGTTACGGCAAACCGATCGACTGGCGTTTTTAGATGTATGGAGGAATTGAAGAGCGCGCGCAGTGGGCGTTAACCGAACTAACATTTGCGAGTCCGAGCTTGATTTGACAGCTTACTCAACGTTGCCGTAAATACGTCGACGTTGCCGTTTACGTCCACTTCGCGTTTTCATTCAAATCGGAAGGGCCGCGTTTTACTTTGACAGCTTGAAGAAGTAAAACCACAGAATATCTAGTAATGGAGTTTGACGTTTTTACGGAACTTCGAAGTTACGTAAACGCCAATTTAGTTGAGAACTGAGACTACCGGCTCTGGATACCCCATCCGGATTCTATTTCCAGGGTCTCTTCGAGTTTAATAACGAGGCACCGCCTATCCTCCTCCACTTCAGCCCTGCTTGCGGTCCTGTGACCTGCTCCAGGCACGTAGCAATCAAAGTCGCCCAAACTTAGCATATCTTATCATTAATTTGAAGCAGGAAAAGGTTTGGGGACAGCACAGAGCCCTGCGGTACTCCGGCGTTCACTGACATGGCTTTGGAGCAACAACCGTCAAACAAGACTGTTATGTTATGCTAAATGTTAGATGAGATCGCTAGTACAGTTATAGTTTGTAACATCGTATTTTGGTACTGTGGCGCCATCTACTTTGACGCAGACACCCTCTTTGCCATCTTGACCCGACACCTATGAGCACAGTTGAATGGGTGACCTGAAAGCCGTTGAGGCTGGCCGTGTTCGTGTTCCACGTAAAACTGTAGGCTCCCTTGCTTACTACGTGGTAGGGTTAATCCTGCCCGGGTTCGTACCAGAGCATGAGCGATGGTCGGAGCGGCAATGAAAATTGTCTGTGTCTTTTATCCAGTTCAATGTAGCCGAGCAATATTAGGAAGGTCCTGACATGGCACCTAGTTCCCATGTAGTGTGTTAGGCTAATGTCGGTCAGTTTGGTATTAGCCATCCATGTCCAGTTACATAAAAAATATATACTCGTTCTTGTATCCCAACCGTTCTATTGCGCTCTGGAACCTTCTCTGTTTCTAAGAAAAAAGAGGCGCCGTGATGACGATGCAACATGTCCACAAAGCAGACAATGCGCATAGTTTTTAATTTGGTAAGATTTACGAGAATTTTATTTACAAAACGACTTATAGCTAAAAGTAAATCACGACCGCTGTAGTAAAAAAAAAAATACAACAACCAACTTGATTACAAACCTTCATGAAACAAGCTAGGTCTGAAGACTCCTTTTTAAGATGTTTTTATTTTATCGTTGAGTAATCCACGTCCAAAGTTATAGCATAAAATGCGCGAAAAATTCGAACTTTCGGACCAATGAACGAACTTTGGAAACCAAACACTATTTTACAATGTCAATAGTCATCAGACATCTAGTTCGATTAAATAAAGGTGTTTAGAGTATAATTTTGGATCTCTGACAAGAAATACGCCTATGAACTTCTTTCTAAGTTTGTATGGGGAGTTGAGGGGAAGGCCCACCTTAATGTAATCGCTACATCGCCCGCTGAACTGTGATGAGCGTTGCAGAAACGTATTGTATTAGGGTACGAATTGGGTCGAGAAGTCTCGATCAACATTATCATAGGCGGAGGTCGAACCTCTAGACCTTCCGGCTTGCTCCTCCTCGAGGCGGTCCTCGCGCGGTGCGTGTGTGCGGAACACTACAACGCTCGAGTGCAGATTCACTAGTGATGTCCATTGTCAATTTCGATATCGATTGCGAATATGATTTGTAAAGGGTGGTTAAATTTCAAGGGCCGATGTTGATTTTGAATAAAACACAAACTATTTAGGAAATTATTGTAATTTTATTTTATTATGATATATTGGTATTACTCAATTATGTATGGAACAAAATATCGGCCAAATGGGCGCCGCGACCACGGCGGCACACCTCCATCCTATGGTCCAAATTTTCGATGACCCTGAGGCATAATGGAGGTTCTATGCCGTTAATGTGCCGAATTATCTCATCCTTTAGCTCTTGAATTGTTGCTGGCTTATCGACGTATACCTTTTCTTTCAAATAACCCCAAAGAAAAAAGTCCAACGGTGTCAAATCACATGATCTTGGCGGCCAATTGACATCGCCATCACGTGAGATAACACGGCCATTGAATTTGTTGCGCAAAAGAGCCATTGTTTCGTTAGCTGTGTGGCAAGTGGCACCGTCCTGCTGAAACCACATATCGTCCACATCCATATCTTCCAATTCGGGCCATAAAAAGTTCGTTATCATCTCACGATAGCGAACACCATTCACAGTAACTGCCTGACCGGCCTCATTTTGGAAAAAATACGGCCCGATGATGCCGCCAGCCCATAAACCGCACCAAACAGTCACTCTTTGTGGGTACATTGGTTTTTCGACAATCACTCTTGGATTCTCATTCGCCCAAATGCGGCAATTCTGTTTATTGACGAATCCACTGAGGTGAAAATGTGCCTCATCACTGAAGATGATTTTCTTCGAAAATTGATCATCCACTGTTGCCATTTCTTGCCACCATTCTGCCCATTCACGACGTTTGGAATGGTCAAGAGGCTTTAGTTCTTGAGCCAATTGCACCTTGTAAGCGTGTAAATGCATGTCTTTATGCATAATGTTCATCAACGACGAGCGTGAGAGGTGCAATTGTTGGGCACGACGACGAGTTGAGGTGGACGGCTCTTCAGCCACACTATCGCGAACAGCAGCAATATTTTCTGCAGTACGAGCTGTACGAGCATGCACTGGTGTTCTCACATCTTCTACAGACCCGGTTTGCTCGAATTTTTCCACGATTTTTGCGATTGTACGCACATTTGGACGATCAAATTGACCAAAAAAATCACGAAGTGCACGATATGCATTTTGATTTGAACGCCCATTTTCATAATAAGTCTGGATAACTTTAACACGTTGTTGGATTGTGTATCTCTCCATGGTTCAAATTGAGTAAGTCTGAAATAGAGAAATGTCAAATAAAATTCGGAAAAAAACTTGGCGTTTAGGTGTGGTACATATTCAACATCGGCCCTTACAATTTAACCACCCGTTAGTATCGTGAATCGTATGTGTTGAATGAACAGTGAGGCAAGGATACATCAATAAAAAGAGAGAAAGTTGTAAAGATAACTATGTACTTTTACAAAACTAAGCCTTTCTTTACCGACAGCAAAACGAATATGTAGGCAGATGTGGAAAGAACACTTTGACAGGAAGTCTGTAAAGAAAGGAATTTGGTACAAAACAATTGTGTCTGAACCGCTGTGTATCCCTTGGTTTAACATTGTCCAACTCCCTAGAGAAATAATAAAAATTGGCTTAAGACTTAGATCAGGACACACTCCGCTAAATAAAATGGGACATATGATGAAGAAACTGGACTCTCCAAATTGTTCTACTTGTGACAAACCAGAGGATCAGTTTCACCTATTTACTGAGTGTGTTCTGAACGAGAGGCTTCGACTGAACCTTGAACGGATATTGTGCACGGATCGAATGAATTTATTTTTTAAAATACACGAAGCATTAGGAAGGCCCGGGTCAAGCGAGTTTAGGGAAATTATATATTTTTTCAAGCTGTCATTGGCTCTAAGAAGTAACTGATAGCTTGAAGAAAACTATATTCTTAAAGTCACTATGGGGCTGGCATAGTCGGTGACGGCTTAAGCCCCAAATAAACATCTAGACAAAAAAAAAAAACTATGTACTTTGAAGCGTTAAAACAAAATATGTAGAATCTTAAACACTCTTCATAGGAGGCATTGAAAAATATTATTTATTAATTAATTATTATTATAATAGGAGGAGGGACAGTAGGAGAATTCCAAATTATCCACCATGGTATAATTTTTACTCATTGAAATTTAATAAATTTAAGGTAAATACTAAGAATTTTTGTACTATACATTCTGTGTACTTTATCTGATTAAAAATCTGAATCTGAATCTGAATTATTTTGGGTATAATATATGGGGTATGGATAATTTCAGTGAACTTGCCGTAGGATTAATACGCGAAATCAACGTTATCAGACAAATAAGGGAAGCATAGTATTGTGTCGACTACAGTTAATAGACTCGTCGATGTATTTGTATGGATAGCTCATGGATCAACTAGTTCAAAAGTCGCAGGTATGAACCCTGCTTTAGACCAGAGTTTCTCAAACTCATTTTGTCTGCCGCCCACTTTGATAATCCATAATTATCCAGTGCCCCCCAAAATGTTTAGCTTCACCACATCTTACAAATAACAATTGAAATAGTTACTTCAATAATTTTAATTAAATTATTTATTTAAAGCGTGCTACATGAGTTTGCAATTTAAGGCAATTAAACGAAACTTTATGAATATTGAGAAAAATAAGTATATAGTCTATAATATAGTCAGCCTCAATAGCCCAGTGGCGCGACACTTCGGCGATCGCTCTCCGAAGTTAAGCAACGCTGGGTCCGGTCTGGTCTTGGATGGGTGACCATTCGACCGTTGAGAGAGGCTGGCCGTGGTTCGGATTCCACGTTAAACTGTAGGTCCCCTTCCTTACTAACTAGGCGGTAGGGTTAATCCCGCCCGGGTTGGTACCATCGCATTGAATGAACGATGGTCGAAGCGGCAATGAAAATTGTCCATGTTTTCCATCCAGTTCAATGTAGCCGTGCAATATAAGGAAGGTCCTGGCATGGCACCTAGTTCCTATGTGGTGTGTTGGGCTAATACCATGACAGAAGGTGTGGTATTAGCCATCCATGTCCAGTCACATAAAAAAAATCAGATTTTCATTTTAGTTTAAAGTAGCTACTATAAAGTATTAGAAAAACGCAAATCAGCCATCGCTCCCCTAAACCACTTTAACGCACCCCCGATTTCCTCTGAGCCCTTCACCACCCCCTGTAGGCCTCTAGCGCCCACAAGGGGGCGTTATCGCCTACTTTGAGAAATACTAACAAATCTTAGGTTTGTTATTAATAAAAAAATCTGACTAAATTGGTTCAATGTAGGTGCCGTTGCATAACCTCAAATTAATGAAATAACGGTAAAGTGTATCCATTAAATACATAAAAGAATCACATATACATAATCTGTATATTTAAAATGTATAATCAATTCCTGCAATGTATTTTATAAACTACCACGAAAGCGTTCCGTACGATAAAAAGGTATAATTAGTGCACATCACTAGGAAGCGTACTTTACCTCTCTGTAGAAAAAACAAGTACCTAGTTTCACTAACACAAGCATAATAGGATTCCGCACACACTGAATTTTTTAAAAAAAAATTTTTATGTGACTGGACATGGATGGCTAATACCACAAGTTCTGTCATGGCCCAACACACCACATGGGAACTAGGTGCCATGCCAGGACCTTCCTTATATTGCACGGCTACATTGAACTGGATGGAAAACACGGACAATTTTCATTGCCGCTTCGACCATCGTTCATCCAATGCGATGGTACCAACCCGGGCGGGATAAACCCTACCACCTAGTAAGTAAGGAAGGGGACCTACAGCTTAACGTGGAATCCGAACCACGGCCAGCCTCTCTCAACGGTCGAATGGTCACCCATCCAAGACCAGACCGGACCCAGTGTTGCTTAACTTCGGAGAGCGATCGCCGAAGTGTCGCGCCACTGGGCAACTGAGGCTGACAGAGCAAATATTGTTTATGGAACCTGACAATAGACGGCTGCCACGAATCACACAATAACCGTCATGATATTAGCCCCAAACACCACATTCCCGAATAAACTAGTTTCCATGCCAGGACCTTACTTTTATAAGCACGGCAACACTGAACTGGATCGAAAACACGGACAATTTTTCATTGCTGCCTGGCTCACACCAGTGACAGTGTTATTACATTAATAACTTGACATTATTAATCAATAATGTCAAGTTATGTTAAAAAAGTTGAACATATATACGACATTCTTGAATGCCTACTAAATAACAAGTCTGAGGATAAAAAAATATTTTAATTGCTTGACTGCCTATAACAACAACCAGAGTACTTACTAAACTAATTAATGATGATTAACCCTCTTACATATATTATCAAGTCACGCTTGGACTGGTCTACCAACCAGTTCTCTGTGCGTATGCCCATACATTTCATCGTTATTTATGAAATTTCAGTTTCATACCGAAAACGTCATACGAAAAAAGAAACATGTATTTATTTCATCAATCGAAGCACGTACCGTAGTATCAACTATTCCACCATTTTATAGAAACTTCATTTATTTCTTTTCTTAAAAAAATATTAAATTAATGAATTCTTAGAATGCGGTGTTGGCTGCCTCATCGGAATTCAATTGTTTTTTTTCCAATTTGTTAAATCAGCTGGAGCCAGCTATGAGTACGGTGGGTGACGGACAGTTTCCAGTCACCGCTCCTTTGATTCGGCGAGCCTCTAGTATAATTTACGGATACACAGTGTTAAAACGGGCTTACTTCTTTCCGACGTTACGTCTACCACGTTGCGGACATCATCAGGATCGCGGCGCGACCTCGAGGACCACTGACGTGTCGTCCAGTCAGAAGTCAACTAAAGGTCGTCGGCTGCGGAGATTGTAGCTGTGGGTAGGTTCAGCTACAGATGCGGGTAGTAACACAGCACTTCGTCGGGCGATGAAATTGTCTGTGCAAACTATGCTCACGGTGTCACTATGCGTCAGTGTGGGCAGCTGAACCCTTGTGTTGCCATATTGTGCCAGTACTGGAGACCAAGACGATGATAGCCTCATACTGTCATCTTTGTTGAAATTCGGATGTCTTGAAATCTCAATGGATTCTCGTACCAAGCGGGGTATATATTGTTTTTCAAAAGCGATTGTGTCTATCCATTTACCTTATCATATGTATTTTTTGTCACCATAACTACTTTTTCAGTCTTATCTAAGTAACGCAACCACTTGAAACAGGCAGACTGACACATTTAGCTTCAGAGGGTTGTACTTTATCCCGTGAACACAGTTTCAGCCATTTACGTTATCGTTACCATTTTTGTCGCGACCTCCTAGTCTATAGGTGCAGCCGAGCGCTCTTCTGAAGGAGCATATGGGGTATATGAGTAGTCCAATTGACCAATCTCGTTTGGCTAATTGTGAGCTTTTGCATAATCATTTTCAATTGCAGACAAAAAAATCTGCAGTAATGGCTTGACCATATCTTGAGAAGCTGTAGTAGATACACCAGTATTGGTCCATAAACCACTCAGCAGCATGATGGTTTTAGTCAACTTTCGCTTGAAATAAATTTTGGCTGGTTCTTCGGGGTAAAGCCGTCCGAAGGACATTACCGATTATTTTATTGGATCAATTTTTCATTGTCGTTATTCGATTCAGAATCCCCTCATTATTGTACCGTTTGGGTTACGTGAAGCCTCACTCAGTTCAAAATTAGACGCAAATTAATTAAAAAGTATTTGTCAGTTAAGGGAACGGTAACACATGATTACATTCAGTTCCATATGGGCATAAGTTACATCCTATTTTAATATTTGTAAAAATAACTTTGCATTTTAAAAAATATAGTCTTGCTGACTTTATTATTCTGTTTTCAATTTTTTTTAATATATTTATTTGGTTCACAAACCAAATGACAATACTCAATACATGGTAACATTAAAATTATGCCGTTGAATAATATTTGTACATCCTACAAGTAGTGAACACAGCATGCATATTAAAACAACAAATTATCCCATTTAAATTTAAAACATTGCACACAAAATTTAATATCGAATACAATTCAAAATCTAATATAATTCAAAATATAATACAAAACATACATGAAAGTTTATGAATATTGGTCTAATATGAGATTTTTTTTTTTTTATGTGACTGGACATGGATGGCTAATACCACAAGTTCTGTCATGGTATTAGCCCAACACACCACATGGGAACTAGGTGCCATGCCAGGACCTTCCTTATATTGCACGCTTACAGTTTTATCTTTAAATTTATAGCTAGGCGTTCAATCTACATATTTACCTTTTTGATTATCGAAAGTCGTTATGGTTATTTTTAATTAAATATAGTTTTACCCGTTTTTTTAATAACTTTTTTAATTTAACAAATTAATCGATTTCATAGGAAACAACGTAATAATTTCACACGCATGTCGATACTAAATCATCCACTGATCGGAAATGGGACTGGTGAAGTGTCGCTACTCCGGGTAATCATCATAAGAAATGCAATTAAAATGATTTTTTAGAGTTCCGTACGCAAAGGGTGCCGACGGAACCCTATTACTAAGCATCCACTGTCCGTCCGTCTGTCACAGGGCTGTATTTCATGAACCCTAATAGGTGGACAGCTGCAATTTAACAAAGTGTGTTTTTATTTTGCCGCTATAACACTTTTTATTTGATCTTTATTCTGAACATTGTAATTGAATTATTATTATTTTTCTAGTTATCTTTATGTTGACGTAATCCATCCATCCAAAATATCCAAAATGACGATGGCTGTCTACACCCAAACATAGTAATTAGGATAATTTTGTATGACTACAAACCTCAATTTGGTAAAACTTTGTATGTGTAATTTAAGCTACTCAAAATTAGTGAGCGGTATTGAAAATGGGGCAACTAAAGCTATTCCTAATATTCCGGGAGGTCACGACATTTTCGGTCACGATAAGGTAAATGGCTGAATCTGTGTTCACATGTTAGAGACCAACCCTCTGATGCTAAATATGTCGGTCTGCCTGCGCCAAGTGGTTGCGTTATCTAGATTGGCTATATAAAATAGATGTTAGTATGTAGCTGCAGATGTATACTATACTGATTGTCTAGAAATATTGATACCTATTAATTACATACCAATATCTAGTCAGTTTTTCAATTAAATACTTAAATATACCTAAAGGTATATCTGTAACCTAAATCGCCTATAACTACGAAATACAACCAAAGATTTGTTCAGTTTTGGTATTACTAAGTAAGTATGTACTGATACTTTCATGCTGAATTATTTGCAGCCATTTACCTCATCATATATTTTTCATGTAACGATAACTACTTTTTCAGGCGCCTTTTCTAGGCACAGCTACCACTTGGCGCAGGCAGACCGACACATTTAGCTTCAGAGGGTTGGTCTTTATCCCGTGAACCCAATTTCAGCCATTTACGTTATCGTTACCATTTTTGTCGCGACCTCCTAGTCTATAATTAATTAATTAATGAAACTTGTGTGTCGGCTCTTCTCGAACGGACAGATTGATAACGTGTCCAAGTGTAGTTATCCTACCTATGGATAAGAAATGAAATGAAATGAAAATAACGTTATCTTTTGTAGTAAATCTTGTACGATGGTACGGAACCCTTCGTGTCCGATCCACACTTGGCCGGTTTTTTAAGTAACTGTGCATGTTTCTTTTCTCTACAATTTACGTGAATCTTTACCACGAACGACAAATCTTTAGTTGGCGAAATGCACATGAATAAATACAGTGTGTTGTATTATGTTCAAGTGCCGGAACCCACACATCACACGTAATTGCTAATATTAAAGGAAACGTTTAGGAAGTCTTTTTAGAGCAGGAAGTACACGCATTGTTCGTAATGGCCTCACACGGAGCCTCAAAATTAACACCACGTGGATCTAAAACATTATTATTATTTCTGCTATGAGATATTTTGTATGATTTAGTGGTTATGATTACCAAGGTTCATATTACATGCATTATCTGTTGAAATATAAAGGCTGATTCCATAGTTTGATAGCACAGTTGTAATAGTACTGTAAATGAGGCTGTTTCAAAATTAATTATGATGGAAAATCGGATCAATATTTAATATCCAATTGAAATATTTCAAGTATAGCTGTAATTTCCACAGGAAGCTAGCGATTTACGAGCACTCCTCGTAACCAAAATGAAGACGGAAAAAAAAGCAGAGGTATCTTCCGATGATATTTTAGATAAAGCGTGAAAACCAGTTTAGCAACGTGTAGCTACGTTTCTATGATATGAATGTTGACCCTGCAATGGAGTGTCTTGACATGTCTTGGCCTTCCCATTATAAAGCAGTAATCGGCCGACATAACGTCCAGTTGCGCCGCGATAAACGTTTTGCAGCCATGTCACATCTCGCTCTTTTCCTAGTGACAGCGACACTCGCAAACTTCGCTACCGGCGCAGAAAATATCCTTATCGCCCAGCTCAACATCGGCCGGGAAATGAAAAGGCACCTCGGCTACGTCGAAGACGCTTTCCTCAATTTCACCGAACTCGCGACGAAGTATGGCTACCCGGTCGAAGAGCACGAGGTCGTCTCGCCAGACGGCTACGTCATCAGAGTCTTCAGAATTCCGCACGGGAGAAGGGACTCCCGCCTGGGTCCTCCGGTTCTGGCCTTCCACGGCATCACGGACAGCGCCGATACATGGATATTTCCCGGACCGAAGCGCGGACTGGGGTACATGATGGCCGACGCCGGATACGACGTCTGGTGTGCGAATTTTCGAGGCAACAAATACTCCAGAAGACACTTGAAGCTCAACCCCGACACCAGCGTTGAATACTGGAAGTTCAGCTACGACGAAATGGCTGCCTTCGATCTTCCAACCATCATAGACTACATTCTGGAGCGAAGGGGGCTACAATCATTGAGCTACGTTGGCTTCTCCCAGGGAACTACAATATTCTTTGCTATGGGAGCGTACAGACCAGAGTACTATAGCAAAGTGGACGTAATGATAGCTTTGGCGCCAGTCGCATATCTGACAAACGCATTCAACCCTTATCTGAGACTGATAACTAGGAGCCTCACGAGAGCGGCAGCCTTTTTCAACTCAATTGGCGTTCAAGAGATGTTCGCGAACTCTTCCGTCGTCGCACAGAGCTTCGAGCTACTGTGCCAGTTCGGTAAAGTGTCTCGATCGATATGTAGTGCCGTGTTGTTCAACGTCGCTGGATACGACGACGACGAGTTGACGGACGACCTGCTGCCTCTGATAGGAGGGCACATGCCCTGCGGCGCCTCGCTGCAGAACCTGGTTCACCTGGGACAGGGGTTCCAGACCTCCCGCTTCCAGAGGTTCGATCGCGGGGCGAGGGAGAACTTAAGAGTGTACGGCACGAATACGCCAGGGTTGTACAACCTGAGCTCGGTGTCGGCTCCCGTGGCGCTGTTCGTGGGGCTGAACGACTGGCTGTCTTCGCCGAAGGACGCCCGCAGGCTGCGCAGGAGGCTGCCGAACGTGGTGGATCACTACGTGGTGCCGAGGGCGCGCTGGCAGCACACCGACCACCTGTGGGCGGCCGAGGCGCCGAGGTTGGTTGGCCGGAAGATTTTAAACATTTTGGGAAAATATTCAAAAAGATAACAGGAAGTGCGTGAATTGGAAAAATGATGAACATTTTATTGTAGCTTTATGTGATGCACATAATAGTTCATTTTTAGAAATATTACAACTATGGACTTTATTGTATGTAAGCATATCTAGAAATAAGTAAATTTAAATAAGGTACTTAAGGTGGCCCAACCCGCTCATCTCCCCATACAAAAGGGGAAAGAAGATCACGCCCATATTTCTTCTCAGAGATCCAAAATTTCGCTCAAAATAGCTTTATTTGATCAAACTAGATGTCTGATGACTATTGGCATTGTAAAATTGTGTTTTGTTTTTTAGTTATAGGTCCGAAAGTTCGAATTTTTCGTGCGTTTTAAACAATAAATTTGGAGGTGGATTACGCCATGATAAAGTAAGACCATATTAAAAAGATTAGTCATCAGACATAGCTTATTTAATCAAGATTTATAATCTATTTGGTTTTTGTTAAATTTTTGACTACAGCGGTCGTGGTTTACTTTTAGCTATAAGTCGTTTTGAAATTAAAATTTTCGTAAATCTTACCAAATCATACACTATGCGCATTGTCTTTTTTGTGGAAATTTTGCATCTTCCTCATCACGGAGTCTGTCTTATTCTTTGAAACAGAGAAGGTCCCAGAGCGCAACAGCACGGTTTTGTACCGTGCCCGCGAATGAGTTAGGCCCGCCGGGTTGGGCCACCTTAAGAATAAAATGACCGCGACATATTGTCAAATGTTCCCTAAATGGAAGTCAAAGTCAATGCTAGAGGTCACCTTAAGGTGGGCCGGTAATCCCGGTCACAAGCAGGTGGACCGGAATACAAATACAAAGGTGGAAAGAAGATTCCTCTGGATTTACTGTGAGAGATCCAAATTTATTCGCAAAACAGGTTTTTTTAATCGAATTAGATGCTGGATGATCATTGTCATTGAAAAAATGTGTTTGGTTCCTAAGGCCAAAAGTAAGATTTTTTCGTGCGCTTAATAATTTTATCCGTGAGTTAATGAACGATTATCTACGGAATATTATTCATAATTCATATTACATATGGTTTTTGTTTGATCTTTGACTACAGGCGTTCGTGAAATTTAAGTGTAGTTGCAGTTTATTTTAAAAATTTTGACTTAAGTGAGCCTCTTGCCATGATAATGATCAATAATGAACTTTTTATGCTTTCATTTTATTTGTATTTAATTGTAAATGTTTGACGATTCCAAGTGTTCCCTGGGTCCCAAAGGACGATTAATAAATACAAATCAAATACAAATTAACTTTTAGCTATAAGTCGTTTTGTAATATATATATTTTGTGAATCGAACCTAATCAAATACTCACAATGTTGCCTGCTTTGTGGACATGTTGCATCCTCCTCATCACGGAGCCTGTCTTTTGATGTCGTGCCCGCAAATAATTTAGTTCCATCGGGAAGGCGCACTTAAACATAATTTTAACATTTAATATGACTAGGATGTTAATAATATTGATTAATTGATATTATGTATGGTAAATTTTTTTTCGCAATAATTATTTATTAATTTAAATAATTTTCTATCCGTTTACATTTGGGTATGGTGCGTTATTATATGAAATCGAACTCAATACCGATACAATTAACAATAAATAGAAATATATTAAACAATCTAAAATATCCATAGATACGAATATTAACAAATGTATAAGAAACAAATACATTTCCAATGAAAATAAACTGACTGAAATTAAGCTGTAAGGGATACAATAGAATAATAAACAGAAAGTAGAAAAATACTTTGTGGTATGAGCCATCCATGTCGGGTTAATAAAAAAAATAATAATATCCGGGACAATTGACAGCGAGATTGACAGTACAACAGTGTTTCAATCGATCGAATTTGAGCTGCAGGTCTATTCCTGGCATTCAGTAACCAGGAATCAGGAATCCTGATTCTAGAAAACCGCTTTTATAGCGATTTTCAAAGCGAGTTTTTCGACTGAAAACCTTATTGACTAAAAAAAACCGGCCAAGTGCGAGTTGGACTCGCACACACAGGGTTCCGTTAAGATTTAACACAAAAAATCACGTTTTTTGTATGGGGCCCCCTTGAATTTTTTATTTTTTTTTATTTTCCCTATTTGTTGTTATAGCGGCAAAATAAATACATGCTCTGTGAAAATTTCAGCTGCCTACCTATTACGGTTCATGAGATACAGCCCTGTGACAGAAGGACGGACGGACGGAAGGACGGCGGAGGCTTAGTAAGTTCCGTACCCAAAGGGTGAAAACGGAACCCTAAAAACAATGCTCCAGAATATTTTTGTCAAGAAAATCGCTTTGAAAACCGCTACAAAAGCGGAATAGACCTGCTGCTTGGTGGTAGGGTTCGCCCGGGTTAATTGCATCAACCGTATGTATGATGGACGAAGCGGCAATGGAAAAAAAAACCGGCCAAATGCGAGTCGGCCTCGAACAAGAAGAGTTCCGTACCATTTGACAAAATAAAAAAGACAAAATACACAAGATTTGACAAAATAAATAAAGTTTCTTGCATGGAAGCCCCATTAATGTTTTATTGGTTTTTATTTTTACTATTTGTCGTTATAGCGGCAACAGAAATACACTGTGAAAATTTCAGCTGTCTAACTATTACGGTTCATGAGTTACATCCTTGTGACAGATGGACGGACGGGCGGATGGCCGGACGGACGGCGGAGGCTTAGTAATGAGGTTTGGTACCCTTTGGGTACGGAAGTCTAATAAACGAATTCTCCATCCAGTTCAATGTAGCCATGCTCATTAGGGGAAGGTCCTGGAATGGTACCTAATTATTTCCGGTTACATAAAAAACACAACCTGAGAAGACGTTCAAAATTGTTCAGTAGAGATCAAGGCAACTTACGTTGGCATTTGATTTATTTGTGGTTGCCAAGACACGAATATCAAGATATTCAGGTTTTCACACATTTTTTCTTAAGGCGCTAGGACTAGCCAACTACTCGCGCCATACAAATGCACTTTTTAACAAATGTAATAATATGTAGTGAAACGCTTCAGCAAATCCAAATAGAACTCCAGACTGATAATGGATTGTTAATATTTTTTTATTCCATCATTTATTTAAATAATAATAAAAATAAAGAAAGTTGATTTTTCTCATTAGAAATCTGAAAGTCATTCGATTTCTAGATATAAGCAAAAACAGTATATATGCATAAACAAAAAATTCCATTTGCTTTTAGATTTCTACATTTAGTCAAAAAAGTTCGGAAATGGACACCGTTTCCGCAATGTATTTTGTAAAGAAAAAGGAAACATACATTAACGAAAATCATTCGATTCCTAGACAAGGAATCATATATTGTAAGGATGACACTTATAATCGTCAGACTTAGTTAGTTTACTTGGGGTGCCTCGTCTAACTTTGCGATTTGGCTAGTACCAGGCCCTTAAAGGTATTATTAGTATTAAAGGTCTGGTATTTACATACGAAAAAACAGCTTGACTAGGCACAAATATTTTTTTATGTTCCATTTTTTTATAATATTTCTTTACCATCCTAATGAATTGAATAATGTATTCAATTAGTGGTCGCAAACAGAAGAACGACCAAGATTCCGTGAATAAAATTAAACATTATCCACTATTGCATGAATAAATCTTACTGGTTTCTTATCATATAAACAATCATTCTATAGGCTAAATTATGTATCTTAAGGAGATTTGAAACACTCGATAGTTCTTTAAAGAAATCCAGCACCATTTTCGGAAAAAAATAATTAAATACCGTCTTAATTCACATCAACCTAATTTCGAAAAATTGCTTTAAATATAATATTATTGACAAAACAATGCTTACACATAACAAAATTTATATTATATATTAACAAACAAAACAATACAATAAATTAACAAATGAATGCACGGCTGTATCGAGGCCGAGTGCACGAAAGTACAAAAAACCGGCCAAGTGCGAGTTGGACTCGCACACGAAGGGTTCCGTACTATCGTACAAGATTTACACAAAAAAATCATGTGTTTTGTATGGGGACCCCCTTTAAATATTATTATTTTTTAATTTTACATATTTGTTGTTATAGCGGCAAAATTAATATATACTCTGTGAAAATTTCAGCCGCCTATCTATTACGGTTCATGAGATACAGCCCTGTGACAGACGGACAGACGGACGGACGGACGGACAGCGGAGGCTTAGTAATAGGGTTCCGTTTTTACCCTTTGGGTCCGGAACCCTAAAAATCAACATCAACGTAAACGCATGATTGAACACAAGGAGGAGGGAGGATTAAGCACGTCACTTTGTGTGAATAGTATGGAAGTAACTCCATGCAGTTCGCCAAAAGTGACGTGTTTGAACATTGACTAACTCAGCCTTCTCTTCGTGCAATCGGGGCTTAGCTGAGCCGTCCCAAAATGCGAACAATACTCCACGCAAGACCTTATCTGCGCCTTAAAGAGAAGCAGTTGTTGGTCAGGTGTGAAATACTAACGCATCCTGTTGAGGATTCCCAGCTTTTTTTAGTCGAGCCTAGCTTTATCCTCGATATGACGTCCAAAATTGAGGTCATGCGTCAGGACGACACCAAGGATCCCTATGTGGTCGTCAATACGAAGGTCGGAGTAACACTGAAACGTGTCCTTTTCGCACTGAATACGCACGCCTGTGTCACATACCGTTGGAGTAACCGTGTCCTACACTGGCGGCCGTGGACAGGCAAACGGAGTGTGGGAAGACCACCCGCCAGGTGGGAAGACGACATCAAGTGCGTCGGCGGAAAGCAGTGGTTCCGTACCGCTGAGGGCCGGGAGGACTGGAGAAGGATTGGAGAGGCATATGTCCAGCAGTGGATGCAAACACGCTGACTGACTGTGTCACATACAATTTATTTATTTTATTTATTTCTTTATTTATTTACTATTTAATACATACATGTAAAGGGCGAGCTTATCACTAAAAAGCAATTTCTTACAACTAACCCTACCGAGAAAGAAACCATGTTTACATACCGTTTCGAAATATGTTAACGATGCTATTGATTTAAAGATTTTTTCGTGGCAAATAAATAACATCTCACCGAATCGTTTTAAATCTAGATATATTCAGCATATATAATTTTTAAATAGAGGTAGTTCATAAAGCTGTAATTCATTATTTATATTGCTTTCTATTGAAAAACTATAAAACCTTTCGTTGAAGTTATAAATAGCGCCTTAATCTGATGCAAGATTTTTTGGAATCTATTACTAGATTAAACATACGCCTTTTATTAACGTTAACTGCTTAATTTTTAAAATGATGTAATGCCTTAAGAAATAGAAAGATGCTAATTGTAAGTGTAATAAAATGACGATTCGTGTTTATGCTCATTTATGGCTTCTTATTCGAATATAAGAACCAACATTCAGTATCATACTTTATTTTCTGTTTCTATATTATATAAAGTGTTTATATATTTATATTAATGTATATTTATATTTATATGTATATAAGTAGTTGGTATATTGTGTATAATATTTGTTGTAGTAAATTCATTTGTCTCTATAACTGCCACTCGCACTACTGCTCACGATACCCAAAGGTAGACTGGTAGAGAATGCCCCTGGCATTAAGTTGTACCTTTTGCCCGAATTTTGAGTGCAATAAACATATTTAAATAAATAAATATTATTTTACTCTAATACATATCAACAGTATGATGACATATGTAACTAGTTTATTTTTAAATTTCCAAGTTTAGATTGCCTACTTAAAGATTACAAACAAACAATAAACATTGTGTTGATGGTTATTTGTAATGATCACGGAATCCCAGTAGGCACAAGACTTTATTTACAAGTAATTTTTAGGTCAATCTGAAACTTTTCACAATTTTGTCCCAAAAATGGATGTCATTTTAAGTTAAATTTTTGGTCAGTCCTACAGAGCCCGTAGTCCCAGCTGTCACCTAAATTGGCGTTTATGCCAAACCGATCGTCTGGCGATTTTAAATGAGTGGAGAAATTGAAGAGCGCAAGCAGTGGGCGTTAAGCGAACTAACATTTGCGAGTCCGAGTTTGATTTGACAGCTTACTCACCGTTGGCTTAAATACGTCGATTTAACGCCAATTTAGGTGAGAACTCCGACTGACCACTCTGTAATCTGAGTACAACGTTTAAGTGACGCCATCTAAAAAGGTCCGTCTATTAAAGATCCTTATTTTCCCACAAATTAACGTTATTTTAAGGTCAATTTAGGGTCTCTCCGTCTTCTGCAAGTCAGTGCATTTAGTAGCAGCCTGGATTTCCACGTGTCGTCTTCTAGACCTGCAGATGGGATGCACCGAATATACACATTGTGTGTCCGTGTGTGATCAGATAGAGACGTCTCTTAAGGAGGTGTGACATTAGAACATCATTTCATAGGATTGTACGTCACTTTTAGACGTCATTACGTTCACCAAGACCTACAGATGACGTCGGAGTCACCAATTTGTGCTAGCTTAGATATCGTGTATTCTGGTAATTATAGTCAACTAAGTAAGTAGTATATGTACCAACTCGTATCTTAAGAAAATGGTAATCGAAGCTTAGAAGGTACATTTTATTTAAATTAGTAAGTATTTATTTGCACACTTACTGTTCCCGTGTGTGATTTCGTTTTGGGCCGACATATCTAAAAAAACCAAAGCTATCCTGTATGGACAGTCCGAATGGCGTTAACGGAACTTCGAACTTACGTAAAAAAAACCACACGAGTTTTACAACTTATTCTGTGGTTTTACTTCTTCAACCTGTCAAAATTAAACTCGGACTATCGATTTGTATTAAAACGCGGAGTCAGTGTAAACTGCAACGTCAACGTTCAATGTGCAACGTTGAGCGGCTCGTAGCCCAGTGGCGCGGGGGCTGGCCTAGCGTACCAGAGGCCTGGGTTCAATTCCAACTTGCACCACTGTCTTTCTCTTTCCGAGTTCGACAAGTGCATTTCGTCACGAATGTGAGCTGCTCCATGGTTCGGAATCCATGTAAAACTGTAGGTCCCCTTCCCCTACTAGTTGGTAGGGTTTAAGCCCGCCCGGGTTGGTACCATCGCATTGGATGAAAAAGGTGGTCGAAGCGGCAATGAAAAATTGTCCGTGGTTTCCACCCAGTTCAATGTAGCCGTGCTCATAAAGGGAAGTTCCTGGCATGGCACCTAATTTCTTGGGGAATGTGGTGTATTGGGCTAATATCGTAACGGTAGTTGTGTGGTATTAGCCATCCATGTCAGGTCGCATAAAAAAAACGTTCATACATGTCACGTTCCTTGTAAGTTATTTCAATCCAAGATTATGTCTGTAATCTAACATGCTGCTAATTGGAGCAGGTCAGTCCACACAAACAGCGCCCGTTCATGAGCATCACGCCGGGTCCAGCCATCGCCTCTGGCAACCACATTTTAGAGAACCTCTATCCAAACCAAGTGTCTGCGATTATACTCGATGAAAGATTGTACAGGGTGCATCTCCGGGGCACCCTGTACCTACCTAAACCATTCCGATGGTAGCGCATGGCCGTTAAATCACACCCTCGTACAAAGCAGAGTCCCTCAATCAACTTAAATTAATACCCGAGTTCGTTCATAAATTCGGCCCCACTTCCTCCCCCTCGCGGTCCAGACCTTCCCCGCTGCCCCCCCGCCCCGCCCTCGCCCTTTTCCCCAGGGGTGGATCCACGAAGACATAAATAGGCTGTGGAGATTAAATTTTTTGTAATTTAGAAAAAAGCACAAATAAGAAAATTAGAAATCTGCTTAGATAACGCTTAGAAGCAATACAACATACAATACAATACAATACAACGGTATATTTTAATGGTATGGTATGGTAATAATAAAGTCGTGCATGAACGGGGCGGGAATTGAACCCATCGAAGTTAAAGGCCATGCCCCTAAGCTACATGCTGCTGGAAATTAAAAAATTTAGAAAATACTTTGTATTCGGTTGTTTCGAGCACTCAAATGGTGCCAACGGAACCCTATTACTAAGCGTCCGCTGTCCGTTCGTCCGCTCATGCGTTCATCCGTCCGTCTGTCACAGGGCTGTATCTCATGTACCGTAATAGTTAGGCAGCTGAAATTTTCATAGAGTGTGTATTTGTTTTGCCGCTGTTAAAACAAAATTTAATTAATAATGATTAAAGGGGGGGAGGCATACAAAAACGTGATTTTGCGAGTCCGACTCGCACTTGGCTGGTTTTTTTATGGGTTAATTAGCTGTTTATAGTTTTATGGAGATGATTTTGTGCCATATATGGAACATTTTAATTGAAATATTAGAATGAAGTGCCGTAGATTACAAGAGGGTTTTTTAAGATGGCAAATTCTCCGAAAAAAGTGACCTGGTGTGCCCATTTTTTTCCTACTTCATTAACAGGTTTTACATATACACGGACATGACACATACATGACAATACAGTCATCTAAAAATACTGCCAATAGAAAACAAAATCTTGGAGGTTTTTGTTTAGGAGGGTATAACAAGGTATTTTTCTCTCAAATCCAGCTCGACACAGTGTAATTTATATTAGCTGTCATGTAGGTATGAAGAATCATGGCAATATTAAAAATCGAAAAAAAAAAAGGTGGAAATGAGGGCCTGAAAAACACAATACACCACCCAAGTCGAAATTCGTGACTCCGCTACTGGACACCTCCCTAAACGCTTTATTACGAACGAGGGATGAAAACATCAGGATCCCTCTCAAGGCCACTACTACCCATAAAGCAGCACGGGACGCGAGCTGCTTACGACAGATTATGCCAATTACTTCACTCTGGTCCTAAATAAAATATAAAATAAACATTTTGAACTCCAATTACTTCTACTTAAAGGCTATTTTTAAAAGGATTCTCTCTCTGCCAGGACTTTGTCGCGCCAAAATCGTGAAGTTTGCCAATATTTTGATCAATTCCATAAGCAACCAAGTAATGCATCGTTCAAGTGAAACACGACTCTCTATGGAAGAAGCGAGAATCTGAATTCCCCTGAAAGCTGTTTGCAAATAAACTGTCTCTACCGACTATGGGGAAAGCTAGACAGAGAGGGAAGGTGGCTCCCTTCGGTGCGCGCCCAGCCTCTGTCGCTTAGTTCCGCCGGGTACCGCCAGTGGCGCTGCATGCCGCCGCCCTAACAAAACATGTCTAATGCTATTTTTATAACAACACAATTGTGTGGTAAACAAGCGAGTGTGTGATCACGCGCGAGCGCAGAGTGTTAAAATGTGGTTCGAATTTCGAGGTCCTGGCGGCCTGTGTCGCGCGTTGGCATGCGCCAGGGTGCACGTGGTGCCAGTAATGACAGGCGACGCTTGCTGCTTGCGAGATCATAGAAGGTATCTATTTCTTTTTTGTTCACGTCGGACGGTTGTTCTAGCCTGGACGTGTCCAAGGCGTTATGTTTTATTGTTTGGATCTCAGTTGTCAATGCGTAGAAAAATACGTCGGTAGATTAAATAATTTTATTCATGAGCTGAAGTTAAGTTCTTAATTTATAAATATACACAGACAAATCCTGAATTGTAATCAATGCTAATATTCTAAATGAGACAGTAACTTGATATCTCTGTCACGTTTTTACGCCTAAACCGCTGAACCAATTGTGATTAATTTCGGTGTAGAGTTAGTCTAGATCTTGAAGAAGGGCATAGGCTACCTTTTGTGGGGAAATTAAACTCAAAGGGTTGAAATAGGGGATGTAGCATGGGGAGGTCATATACTTTCCAGGAAATAATTCGGCCCGACATCAGTCCAAAACGACATGACCCGAGCGGAGCCGGGTACCTCAGCTAGTGATTTAAATTTCCGCAAATTTGAGGTTTTAAAACTATTATTTTCTACTCCAACTCTTTGTCAGCCTCAGTGGCCCAGTGGCGCGACACTTCGGCGATCGCTCTCCGATGTTAAGCAACGCTGGGTCCGGTCTGGTCTTGGATGGGTGACCATTCGACCGTTGAGAGAGGCTGGCCGTGGTTCGGATTCCACGTTAAGTTGTAGGTCCCCTTCCTTACTTACTAGGTGGTAGGGTTTATCCCGCCCGGGTTGGTACCATCGCATTGGATGAACGATGGTCGAAGCGGCAATGAAAATTGTCCGTGTTTTCCATCCAGTTCAATGTAGCCGTGCAATATAAGGAAGGTCGTGGCATGGCACCTAGTTCCCATGTGGTGTGTTGGGCTAATACCATGACAGAACTTGTGGTATTAGCCATCCATGTCCAGTCACATAAAAAAAAAACTCCACGAAATACTTTTTAGGGTTGCGTACCCAAAAGGTGCCAATGGAACCCTATTACTAAGCCTCCGCTGTCCGTCCATCCGTCCGTCCTTCCGTCCGTATGATAACAACAATCTGTTAAATCTTGTGCGATAGTACGGCACCCGTCGTGTGCGGGTTCGACTCGCACTTGACCGGTTAAATTAGAAAAGTGAATTATTGGATACATAAACAATTCATCACACACATCATGTTTTCTGTTACTTTTTTTGTGACTGGCTAACACCACACTTACTGACATGATATTATTTATTTATTTATTTATTAAATCAGCAGTCATATGGTAGTAAACTACACTTGAAATTGTCATTTACAATATTCATGGTTAAAATACATTGCGTCTAACAACACCAAGAACAGAGCAGTAAACCGAGGTTTAGAGCCTAATACATAATCTTAATTAATTTATTTATTTTATCTGTACATATATATTATATATTATATTTATATTAGACCAACACACCTCATGGGAACTAAGTGTCATGCCAGGACCTTCCTTTTAATGCACGGCTACATTCAACTGGACGGAAAACACTGGCAGTATTATACTCCGACCATCGTTCATTCAATTCGGGTGAACCCTACCACCTTGAAAAATAAGCAAGGGTATTTACGGTTTAACGTGGAATCCTAATCGTGATTCCGTGAACGAATTCCTTCCACGGAATATTTCCACGAAAGTAAATGCAGTCGGCCCACTTGTATGATTTTTACGTGCCGGAACCCATAGAGCATGTGCTGGTGTCTACCTAATACCTATGGAATAATTCAATGGCAGAATAATTTGAATTTGAATGAAATGCTGTAGAAATGCGATGGTTCAATATGAGTGCATTAGTTTGTTAAAATTCAACTGAAAAATCTTCTTCTTCTATATATATAAAAGAAAGTCGTGTTTGTTACAACACTTATAACTCGAGAACGGCTGGACCGATTGCCATGGTTTTTGATTTGTTGGATTTGTTTCCGTCCCGAATAGCAGAATACATCTTAAAAACAATGAAAACTCGATACGTGTAATGAATACTTAATCATTTCAATGGATGCTGATTTGTTTATTACATGTCAAACATAGTTTTTGGAGCTTATGGCCTGGTTGCTGAGACCTTTCGGCCACAACTTTATTTTTTTCTGAAGACATCATGTGTGCGTTCAGAAACTTATTAATAAAAAATCAGTTGGTAAAGGTTATAAGATTAAGGAAAAAAAATCTACAGTTTAACAAAAGGGTAAATGTCTTTTTATAGGTTGTCTATGATTTTTATATGTCTATGGGCCGAGTGCACGAAAGGGCAAAAAATCAAAATCAACGTCAAAGTATGATCAAACACGTCACTTTGTGTGGACAGTATGGAAGGCCCTCTATGCGGATCACTAAAAGTGACGTGTTTGAACATTGATTAACTCAGCCGTCTCTTCGTGCAATCGGCGCTCAGTCTATGATTTCATACGTAGTGGTTATATACTCTTTGAGCTATTGTCTGTGTCTCGAAAGTTCAGGCACTGTTATTATATTTGGTGGTTTTATGCGAGTGCACATTTTAATAACAATGCCGCGTCCTAGAAGATCTAATCTTTCCCAGCGAAGCCGTAATGCAATTAGGCAACGGAATATCGCGAGTCAATTATCTGATGGAGAACGAGAAATTGCACGAGAACAGCGCCGCGTTAGTATGGAGCAAAGAAGGGCCTTAATTCGTGCTTCTCAGACACAAGAATTAATCCGAGTTTTATTCTTTTTTTCCCAATCTGCACAACATAGTTTTCAATCATTTTTTTCTGACATGAGTTTGAAGTACTTATATTATTTTTAATTTTATTTTTTATTTTTATTCTCATTCTGTATGTATGTTTTCATTATCATTCATCATAATAAAATACTTTTTTGTTTCTATCTATATAAATATATTATTTTGTATCATTATTTTACGTTCATCAAAGCCTAAATTAGTTCAGCTAAAAAGTAACACGACATTCATTGACTGTTAGGCGGTACGAAGTTCGCCGGGTCAGCTAGTTTAATATAAAAGACCAGATAAATAACGACGAAACAAATTCGCACCATACAAAGCGCTGATCTCGTCAGTATATTTAACAAATATACTGACGAGGTCGGCGCTTTGAACTGTTAAGTTTACGCAAGTAGCAAACACTAAGCGAAGAGGTACGAAGATATGCCAGGACAAGAAACGAAAAGAGGTATGGTGGCGCGGGTAGGCCGCTGGGTTTTAGTAAAGGTTTTGTAAAAGGGAGGCCTGTATAGGTTCGCAAAAATAAATGGTATGTGGTCCCATGCAATGCACAATCTTCTAGGGGTTAGGATAAATGAAGGTGGGACGGCTTACCCCGATGGAGACTTCCAGACGTGTGTGGGTCGCCACCACGCTGCTCCTTCTCCCACAGGATGCGGTTCAGGAACGCTGTGTCCTCGACGATGAAGAGCACAGAAATTCCTTTGGATTATTCGTAGGTTTCGAGCACACGCGGTACTGGCGAGGTACTCCTTGGTACCTAAGGACCCGGCGGCGGCGAGATAGTTTTGGCGGGAACCGTAACTACGATGACAGGGCGTGCCCGTGCATCGCGGTATCAAAAATTGCACTGAAAGCTGGGCCTTTAGCCTTTTCAGCAGACGCTCTCAATCTTCGCTCCATCAGGTGAAAGAGAGAGAGGGACATGTGTATGCGGGGAACAAGGATAGGACTAGGATCATGCACATTACATAGAACCACACATCCATAGATTACGCGAAGACATTATGCCTAACCAAGGTAGGTATTTATCTCTAAGGAATGGGGCATGGTAGGATTGCCATAGCTACTATAGACTATATGGAACACGTTTTTATTTGTTTATTTTCAGGAAAAGGTTTATTTATGTATTCAATTTTATTTATTGGATTATAAATAGGATTATGACATGAAGAAAACTAACACACGTACAATGCGATTCAAATTAGATGTAGCGGAAATAGTGGACTGTATAGATGTGGGCAGACTCACCAGCTATCCCCAGCCGCACCTTCAGGAATCTACCGCAGCAGGACGCCAACAAACCCTTGCACGACGGGACGAAGCTAGTCTTGCGTCGATGACGAGAACTCCATAGGCACCAGTTTACTTCCCAGAAAAGAGCTGATCGTGCTTGTGCTTACTTCTTCTAAATATGGCAGGGATCGAAAATGTTCATGGTACACGCGCGGGGGAGCGTAGCGAGTAGATATGCGCTCGCAGAATGCGCGGGAAAGGCAGACTGATGGTCGCATTCGAAACCATCCAATGCAAATGGATTGAACTGAAAGAACTGCCCACATTCCACAAAGATAACTGAATTTTGACCAAAATCAAAATTTGTCATTTGATTAAACATAAGAATAGGACGGGGACCAGTAGTGCCCTCACTTTACTTCACAAACTTTAGTACGGAGTGCAAAAAAAGGTTCTACAAAAAATATTTAATAAAAATGTAGAAAAATGATTTTGTTTAACTAAATAAATATTTGAAGAACAGTTTAAAAAAATAACTCAACAATGCGAAAACAAACAAAATTAACTAATAAAACAATGCAACTGTGGCACTTTCAAGGACACCCGACACAAACACATAATAACGAATGCACAGAAAACAGATAAACACAGATAGCAACGAACAGCTCCCTACGCGCTTAACTGTATATTCCACGGAATATTGAGGAGGCAGGAAGTGAAACGTTTGTAAATTTGTTCCAGGACCGCTGTTACCGTTTTACTTAAGACCTTTTTGCTCCGCGAATGTATAACAGTCGCAATTGGCTATCCCTTCTTAATCGATAACCAAACAACAAATCCACATTTGTTTAGTAAATATGAACCTTAACGTAATGACTCTATGTTGGAATTCCAATACAGTTTGCAATCAAATGTTACGTCACTTTCGAACACGGCCGAGCGCCTCACACGCACGTGGTCACAAACAACGTAGCGAGACATGACCCGGCGAGCACAACGACGCTGCGACGCCATATTATTTCGTAATGCATTTGTCGTAAGTTTTATCGCTATTCATGTAAATGAAACTTACCGGTGATACGAAACTCCTCCATTATGAAGGTTGTGTACCGGCGGTCGTGTTTGCACGTTATTATGGCACAGTACGGCATTACTCCTTTTCAATTTTAGATTGTATCACGGATAAGTTAATGCACAGGACAGCCGCAGAGGAGTGAATCATGCGCGTATGAAGTGAGCGGGTCCCCGCTAAAGACCGGCGCGCGAGTTCCGCCCACTTCACAATTCTTACCTCCTAATTGTTCTGTGGTATATTCTGTGCCATGCACTCAATTAGATTGTATTCGTGTCGTGCGTTGTTGTCTGGTGTCGTTGTCACGGCAAGGCAGAGCCGCTACAAAACGCAAAAGCATGTGGACGCACCTCGGATCGAACCTCGATTCAGATGGATGGAAAAAACCATTAGGCTTCCTTTGATATTAAAAGGAATGTTTCCCGCGTAAACCCGTGCGGACGTACCAACCGTACTTTTCCGCGCAAATTCGAGTGAAGTTAGTCACTAGCCCCGTCATATTCATATTTGAATCGCATTGCATAAATCACTGGCTTATAAACATCTCACAAGTAGTTAAGTAAATTTGCTTGCAGAATTTAAAAACCGGCCAAGTGCGAGTCGGACTCGCACACGAAGGGTTCCGTACCATCGTAAAATATTTAATACAAAAAAATCACGTTTTTTGTATACCCCTTTAATTTTTTTATTTTTTTTATTTTACATATTTGTTGTTATAGCGGCTAAATAAATACACACTCTGTGAAAATTTCAGCTGTCTATCTGTTAGGTTACAGATACAGCCCTGTGACAGACGGACGGACGGACGGACAGACGATCGGACGGACGGACGGACGGATGGGCGGACAGCGGACGCTTAGTAATACGGTTCCGTAGGCACCCTTTGGGTATGGAACCCTAAAAAACTAGTTGAAAGTAAAACAACCGCATTTCTACAAAAAAACAATAGTTATTCAACTTTCAAGTTCGAAAAGGGGACAAATCCAGTAATCATATTTGATGGATAGAAAAACCAAAGTTTTTCTCTGCGAAAAACGAAAAAATCCCATGTATGGTTTAAGATCTGGGACAAGTTCCATGATAAGTGCACGTATGGCTCGAAAAAGGAGCATGCCCCTGGATAGAAGGCGTATGTATACGAAAAGGATGTCTACAAACATTGACATAATAACTCAATCCCTAACTTTTTTTGAAAAACATTCTTATAAAATTTAATTTAACTATTTTGGACTTTGTGTATTTTATTTGTAGGCAGAAATTAAAATTACCATGAAAAGTATGCCGCCCAGCTGGACAGGTATACGGAAACGGAGACGCTCGCTCGCGCTTCGCGCATCGCTCAGTCAGTGCTATCGAACAACATCGAATATATATTCATAGCAACAGCCCGTAGTAAATATCAAGGGCTGGACCCAGCGAGTATGGAAGGACGGGAGTAGAAACTCGTCTTTGGGGGGCGGCGTAGTCACTTTACAATGATGGCAGCACCTGCGAGTGAGTTCGCTTACGAATTTTATCAAAAGGTTATTATAATTGTAATTATAGACTGGGACCTACAATACCAGATATTATACAGGGTGTCAACGGAGGATTTTTTTATGCAACCTGACATGGATGGCTAATACCAAACAACTACCGTTATGATATTACCTCAACGCATCCTATTCCCGATTTAATTAGGTGCCATGCCAGGACCTTCCCTTTTTTTCCCTTCCTCCCCTTCGCTACACTGTAGGGCTCAAGCCCTACCACCTGTAGGGGATGGGGACCTACAGTTTTACATGCATTCCGAACCATGGAGCAACTCTCATTCGTGACGAAATGGACGGATCCAACTCAAAAAGAGAAAGAAAGTGGTGCATGGACGGGGCGAGGGTTTGAACCCAGACCTCTAGTATGCTAGTCAAGTCCCCGTGCCACTAGGCTACGAGTTTAGTTACCGTCCCAATGTTAACCAGGTATTCCAGGACCAAAAAAGGTGCATACAATTTTGTTGTACGACTTCGCCCTCCCCATACGTTTTTAGGGTTCCGTACCCAAAGGGTGAAAACGGAACCCTATTACTAAGCCTCCGCTGTCCGTCCGTCCGTCCGTCCGTCCGTCCGTCCGTCCGTCCGTCCGTCCGTCCGTCCGTCCGTCCGTCCGTCCGTCTGTCCGTCTGTCACAGGGCCGTATCTCAGTAACCGTAACAGATAGACAGCTGAAATTTTCACAGAGTGTGTATTTATTTTGCCGCTATAAAATCAAATAGGTAAGATTAAGAAATAACTAAAATTAAACGGGTCCCCATACAAAAAACATGATTTTTTGTATACATTTTTTTACGATGGTACGGAACCCTTCGTGTGCAAGTCCGACTCGCACTTGGCCGGTTTTTGTGTAGGTATTTACAAAATTCTATGATGAGGACGATTTTTTTAAGTCGTACAACAAAATATACCTAGGAATACCTGGTTAAAGTTTGGACCTGATTTACCTTCGTTAAGATCCTGTTTTATAAATACTACATTTTGGTATTGGCAAAGCTGCATGTATAATCCTAAACATTGTGTTAGGGAATGTGTTACAAATTTGGATTAAGGGAGAAGGGACTATAGTTCATAGTTCATAGTTCAAAATATTTATTCAGTAGAGTATGTTATTTCAAGTGCAGCTAACTGCACTTTATACTATAGAACATGTCAACATTTTACTATAAGTAATAGGAGAATTCCGAATTATGGCTATACAACAGGTGGCTAAATTGGTAGACGAAATATTCGGTATATTGACATATAAGGTATGTTTTGTTTCTTTGCTTTATGATCGATTTGATATGTACATATCACACTTTTGTTAAAAAACCGGCCAAGTGCGAGTCGGACTCGTGCACGAAGGGAGCCGTACCTTCGTACATCATTTAACACCGATTAATTAGGTTTTTTGTATTTGTTTATTTTTACTTATTTTTGATATAGCGGCAAAATAAATACACACTCTGTGAATATTTCAGCCGTCTACCTATTACGGTTCATGAGATACAGCCCTGTGACAAACGGACCCAAAGGGTGAAAACGGAACCCTATTATTAAGCCTCCGCTGTCCGTCCGTCCGTCCGTCAGTCCATCCGTCCGTCTGTCACAGGGCTGTATCTCATGAACCGTAATACGAACGTAACATGAACGGCAGCTCAATTTTTCACAGAGTGTGTGTTTATTTTGCCGCTATTACAACAGCTAGGTAAAATTTAAAAATAACAAAAATGAAAGGAAATACCAAGAAACGTGACTTTTTCATGTTAAATCTTGTACGACGGTACGGAACCCTTCGTGTCCAATTAGACTCGCACTAGTCCGGTTTTATGGGAATTTCGAATGTTTCGATAGCCAAGTTACGGTGTTACATCTATTTATGATACCTCTTTCAACAAGCTCACTGATAAATATGTTCATGTCTCAAAGTCAAAGGGTCGCTACGCTCTGAAAAAAAAAACGTAATTCATTTTCTGTTCACTCCCTACATCTGCTACTTTCGCACATAATTTAATCTCTCGCGAAACACGTTTCTCGTGAAATCGAATCAAAGGTCGTCTTTGATATCTCAACACAGTTTATCACTCCATTATGACGTGCCGTCTAGTACTGAGTATGTTATAATGAAGAGGGAATAAGGGATGAGGACTGCCGAGATATAATACACGTGGTATATTTCTATATTCGTAACGATATTACATATCAAAAGTGTTTATCTTGTACTTCAAATGCATAAGGAGACGTACGTATCGTGTTGATTTTTCTTTTAAAATGAATAGAATAAACTTTTATTTCCACATTAATACAATTACAATTTGCAAAATGCGTGCCTTCTCCTTATTTTTTTAGGATTCACAACAGGCTTGATTGAACTTTCTTTTCTCGCATTTCTGCCTATATTGTGTTTCTTACTGGTCACGGGTTATTTATAGAGCGAAAGTTAGTGATTTCTCGTGCCCAAGCGGCTTCGTAAAATCAGGTGGCACTCGTAATTGTAGAGTATGCATGAAATATATCTGTAGAGGACGCGAAATAAGTATGCTGTGATTGTAACGTGTAGCGCTTTGTCTGCTTGCCCCTTCATTTAGATATTATCTTGGCTTTATTCTAACTTTGGACATTTCTTAATATAACTATACCCAATATAACCAAGACCACTTGGCAGATAATACGTGAGGAATCTGGAACATCTTGCAACAAGCTAGATGATTGTGTGTATGTTGACAAAGATAATCTGCAGTCTGCAAAAAAATTAAACTACCATTTCTCTACAGTAGCCAATAAGATTACTAATGGACTTAAAGTGGATGATACTGCCTTAACTTTATTGAGAGCAAATTGTCGTTTAAATAAAAGTTTATTCATACTTAACAATGTTACTCCACATACTATTCTCAAAACATTTCATAAAATTAAAATAAAGAGATCTATGGACCTCTGAGGACTATCCACTAAAACACTTTCTTTAATCATTTATGATATTGCACCATGTCTTGCTCATATATTTAATGAATGTTTTAGTAACGGTTTATTCCCTGACTTGTTGAAAATCAGTAAAATAATACCCGTGTACAAGAATGGATCCAAAATAGACTGTAACAATTATAGACCAATATCAATTCAACCAGTCTTAAGCAAGATCTTGGAAAAAAATATTCTTGATCAGCTGGTGAGGTTTGTAAGTAGGCACGGTATTCTGAACAAAAGCCAATTTGGATTTCAAGCCATGAAAGGAACTGATGATGCTATCGCAAACCTATTCACCACTGTGTTGCATTCACTCGATAAACATTTCAAAACTGTTGGTATTTTCTGTGATCTGTCGAAAGCCTTCGACTGCGTTGATCATACATTGTTATTAAATAAGCTTGCTTACTACGGAATATCTGGTAATGCACTTAAGTTACTCAAATCATATCTATCATCAAGACTACATTTAACTGAAGTAGATGGTGCTCAATCTGACAATAAACCATGTGATATTGGAGTCCCTCAGGGCTCCATCCTGGGCCCATTTCTGTTTCTTGTTTACATTAATGACTTACCAGGCTGCGTTACTGACTATGGAAATATAGTGCTCTTTGCTGATGATGCGTCATTAATATTAAAAAGTGAATGTCTTGAAGACATCGTTGACAACACAAAAAATGCACTTCTAGTTCTGAATAAATGGTTTTCAGCTAATAATCTCCTACTCAATTTTAGTAAGACAAAAGTTGTAATGTTTTCCTTAAGACCTCAACCAAACTTACCCGTAAATATTGATGTTGATGGGAATGAAATAGAATTTGTTAAGCATATTAAATTTCTTGGTCTTAATGTTGACAGCAAATTAAAATGGGAAGATCATATAGATACGATTTCTTCTAAACTTAGCTCTGCCGTATATGCTATAGGCAGAATACGACAATTATGTGGATTAAATACAGCCAAACTAGTTTATTACTCATATTTTCACTGCATTATGAACTATGGCATTACTTTCTGGGGAAATGCTGCATCATCAGAGAGGATATTCATCTTGCAAAAGAGGGCACTTCGCAAGCTTCTGGCTCTTCATTCTCTTGAATCCTGTAGAAACCACTTTGCAGAGACGGGAATCATGACAATGTCGAGTCTCTATATTTACAACAACATTATTTACGATCGAAAACACATCCTTGAGACGCCGCTGAACTCAAATTTTCATGATTACCACACTCGAAATAGAAACAACATTACAACCCCCCAGTGCAGACTTGCTAAAATTTCTAAAAGCTTTTTATGTAATAGTATAAGGTTCTACAATCATTTACCTGAAAACATTAAGGAATTAACTGGCAAGAGTTTCAAACAAGCAGTTAAGAAGAAATTGATTAAAAATGAGTGCTATACTATCGAAGAATATCTGACTAAAACATAGTCAGAATCGCAATCTTGCAAGGACTTAATTGAAATAATTACACTACTCATTATTTTTATTTTTTCATTTTGTAACAATGATCATTTTTTATTTTTATTTTTCAATTAATTTATTGAACTTATTTTATCTTTTAGTTTTGACTACTGTTTTATTCTTGACAATTCTATTGATGATGTTTGATGTAATTTTAATTTATGTGACAAATATCCTGACAATTCTTTTGATGCTATAAATTTAATATTTATTATTGTACTTCAACTGTTACT
This sequence comes from Incurvaria masculella, assembly GCA_946894095.1. Lineage (NCBI taxonomy): Eukaryota > Metazoa > Arthropoda > Insecta > Lepidoptera > Incurvariidae > Incurvaria > Incurvaria masculella. The sequence goes on along the minus strand of OX335657.1, from coordinate 18,047,250 downwards.
ATATTTTATTAAATTTTCTATTTTGTGCTAGCATTGCTAATTTTGTAAAAAAAATAAGTGTATTTATAGTTTATTTTAAAATCTAGATTTAAGTGAGCCTCTTGCCATGATATTGACAAATAATGAACTTTTTATGCTTTCATGCTTTTGTATTTAATTTTAAATGTTTTGACGATTCCAAGTGTTCCCTGCGTCCCAAAGGAGGATTCATAAATACAAATACAAATACAAATATAAAAATTTACAAAAGTACTTCAAATATAACCAAGACGTAGAGAACACAATCATGACTTTAGTTACGTTTTCGTAGGTATATCACATTAATCATCCATCACATTCCCTACAGAGAGAACGTTCGTCCATTCCACAGAATAGAAAAAGAAGGAGAAGTTACGAGTTTTAGTTAATTGCGACTTCACCGTATGGTAAAATAGTGCATAATATCTTACGGTAATCCGGCCCAGCGTCGTATGCAATATAGTCTAAAAACAACGCCACCGTACTCCAAAAATGCGTTCGCCAAGTCAGTTCCCACCCACACAAGCCCTCCAATACGTCTGCGACTATGTTTGCGTGTGGCATGTATTTTTAAGTTAGGTTGGTAGTTTTCAAAAATGTGTTACAGCGGGTCTCCTAGCAGGCAAACTAAATGGCACATCTCTTATTTTTTAACCGCCTTCAAAAAAGGAGGAGGTTCTCAATTCGACTGAATTGTTTTTTCTGACCTGTGGACCGTTAGTTCGCATGTTATTGCTCGGCTTGCAACTTGGCACATTTCGTCTGGCAGCGGTCCCGCTGAGTGATTTGGATTGATGGATCGTCGATGTTGGCTCGAGAGCAAATTCAACTTTGACCAAAACAAACTCATCTTCTCCCAAAGCAAACATGTTGCCTCCATAACTTACGCAAACATGTTTACTCAAAAAGGGTCAGCCGCATCTTATGCGTTTATATACATACATATATATAAGTCGTGTTATGCGCGCAGATATTTGAGTTACAAATATGTGCGTGTATAACGTCAATCCTTTTTGATAGTTTTTTGAATACTGGTATATACAGAGAAACAATATATTTGTTTCAATAGGGAATAGCGGTAACATGCTCATTAAAAAGTCAAGACTTTTGACAGTGATAGTACCCTCCCAATTTTTATGTAGATAATTTAAATGATTCCTTATCCGTAAAAAACTCGGACCAACCAACCAACCTTTAGAATATTATGAATTATGTATTTTGAATCTATAAAACCAAACAAATTAAGGGCATGACAACAACCAATTCTATTCACTTATTTAAGAGCGTAATTGAAACCAGATTTGTTTATTTTAAAAATTAGTACAAGTAATTGTTTAATTTTAAAAAGATTAAAGATATATTTGGTTACGTTCAATATCTGGCGCTAGTATTCTTAATTCATACTCTTTTTTTAATACGGTTGCAAAATTGTTCTTTTGTCACTTTACCTTCATCCAAGATTGTAAAAATATCTTATAATTATGAAAAATAGGCTAACGAATATACGAATGTATTTACAATGTGGATAACAAAGAATTAAAGGTGTCAAATATTCAATGCGTTGCGAACAAAGATCGGAATTTCTGAGTCTATTTCATCGCGAGACAAGAAGGGAGGCTGTGTTTGTGCATATAAAGCCGCGGAGGTCGCCACGCGGCGCAGAGCGCGCCGGCCGCCCGCCGACAGAGGGCGCTACGCAGGGCGCTACGCTGCTGGGCGGAAAGCTCGCGACTACGAAGTTCGTAGCGGCCTCTACGCGGCCGCGTCGCAGACTAACTCGAACATTTTTCAGATAATAGAAAGTTTTGTATTCATTAAAATTGTGTCATAGTTATTGACGGATTATCCTAACAACATTTTGCAAATAAAAACAATTTCGATCATGTAAATAAAGTTTGGTGTGTCTATCGTGTAAGTATATTGATAAGTGTTGCATCTTGGTGTTACTTTAATAAAACGGCATTTTGGAAAACTTAACGTAATCAGATATTGCCGAATATCCATGGGTTCTATCTCAACTGTTATGGCGCAAAATAATAATTATTAAATAATAAACATAATTAAAATTAAGAATTTTTCAACTTGATATGATTGACAATTGATAGATCCTACTTTTACTGTCCATTATATTGCATCGTATTTTTTTAATGGAAGTGATAGAACATACTTGCTCATTTTTTGTTTGGATCATTGGCATTAACATATACCTAATATTTATTTCTCGTAAAAATTATTAGGTTCGTATATTATTATTAGGTTTATCTTACATACTTGAGGTAACCAGTCTTATGATATTCTTTCTACAGGCCTATTCTTGGGCTAATATAAACTTAAATCTGTTCAACTGTTTGTGAATTCACTTGGGTTTAGAATTCTAGAATAAATGCGTTGAAAAACGGAAAGTTAAATACCAAATTAACCAAACAATATTGATCCAATGGTCGGCAAACTTATTTGTGTCAAACGCAGCACAAAATCTGACAATGCCGTGATTACTAATATAAACATTGACACGTTATTTATGAACTAATTACATTTATAATAACTACATAATCCGCAAATAGAGTGTTCACAGGAATGTTTTAATCGAATTGTATCAAAGGTAAGCAGATTTATATTTGTGACTGGTTGAGGTTCCCGGCCGGTGGAAATCGGGTCCAACTATAAGAAAGAACCATTCTCGAGCTTCGACGAATGATTGAAAAAAAAATATTACCCGGATTGGTAGGAACGTTCTCGTTTTTTTTATTATTATTATATAGGCATTATTTTTTACTATTTAGATATCCCTCCCTCCACACCTCGCCACGTGTCACCGCATGTCACCACGTGTCGCCCGTTGCCTCTCATGGCCCGAGGCTCGCTGTCTTGTCCCATTTACGGGACATCCCCCCCCCCCCCCCCCGCTCACGCAGTCCCTCCGGGAAGTTTGCTCTCCCAGCGCGGAGTGCCTCAGTTGTCAACCTTGGCTGATGAGTGCCTTGCGCGGTTTGTTCGGGGAAGTACTGCGGGTTCTGTTACTGTGGAAACATATTCATTGTTAAAACATCCTTAAGGGCGTGACAACCGCCGTTTGCTTTGAATTGAATTCTATATGGGCTTACGTGTTACAAGATTTGAACATAAAAAAAAATAATTAATTACTACATTGACGGTGTAGCTATGATGTAATTTATAACGGTGAATATCTGATGATTTCCTGATGATATTAGTTAAAACATTTTTAATGATTTTGTGTCCCTAGTGTAAATATCAAAAGCGCCAGAAACTTAAATTTGTATCTTTAATTAATAGCTACCCCACCAATCTTCTAATATTGTTTCTGATTATTTAAAAACTAGTTTTATTTTAAAATAATAGCTAGACCATTATTCTGTAAATATATTTTGTGATGATCTCAAAATCACCAGAGACTTAGAGCCTTTTCACCTACTGTTGATTAGCTTAATCGCCACCAATCAATACCAGTACAAGATAATCAGCACGATGTAAGTGTCGAATAAAATAAATCAGCAAATAAACCAGGCTACAGTCGTATCTTTAAATAGCCGCTAGACTACAAATTATTTAAGTAAATATACTTTTTCGTACTAAGCATACATGTATGTATGTATAATCGACCGTGAAGCATGGACACATTAATCTTTTTACTGGGCTCTTTCTTCAATTAATGTGTCCATGCTTCACGGTCGATTATACATACATACATGTCACATTCCCTACAAATTATTTATTTGATTATCTAAAATCGTTAAAGTTAATCTTGAATATGTTTGAATGAATGTTTTTTACTTACGCCCTCGTGTTCAAAAATATGTAATACAATTTGCACATATAGTGGCAAGGTCGAATGCTTAACCCAATCGGCAAAGCCCCTTTAGTAGCCGTCGAGCATGGTTGATCATACAGAAAGCATGCTTGTTGCTCGAGCCGAGCTATACGTTCTTGACAAGAACTTGATGCGAATTTTAATATTATGTTTGACGCGACGGCTTTATCCGTGTTTGCGCGTTAGTAAGCAACTGAGTATGAGAGTACAGGATCCTGAGTCCGCCAATAGATAACAAGCGTTATGAGATAACACAACATTTGGTACAATGTTGTGTGATTCTTGTAAAATAACGCTAACGCTCGAAAAAATAGTTATCTATTAGCCGACTTACGTTTCAGGATATATTATTTGTTTGCTACGGCCGAGGCTGTCACCTTAAACTAGTATTATAAAAAATGGAGAATAAGGGGCACCAATTCTTACGAAAAAGATAAGCTACTGAGCCTTAATAGGCATTTCCACAAGAACGGTATTAGAACTCATTAGCCAAATCGGTAATGTGCTTAATCTAATGTACTTGTACAACAAGACAAATAATTGAAATAAAAGTATTTGTAAATGTAATTTTATATCATAATTCACAGTGAGAGATATTTTTTGGGCTAGTAATACAGAATGCACCGACCGGCTTAAAGCTGCTAGTGTAAAAAAATTACAAAATATTTTTTTCCAAGCCCATTGCGTCATGTTATGACGGACCTATCAACTTTAGTTATTTTTCTGATGTATTTTTCTATTTTGATATTATGCCAGAATATTTTTCGCTCCGTATTTGATTAAAATCGTTTGAATCTCGGTTTGAATGCACCAGAAACCCGACATTTAATCGTTATTTTCACACGAGTCAAGACACATTATACTAAATTTTTATTTCGGCTATTTATTACCTCGATAACTCTCAACAACGAAATGAATCCGAACGGCGCAGGAGTCCGTTACGTTCTTTTGTAATAACGTAAATTTCTGATTTTCTAATTCCCGCGGTGCCGGGGTTCTCAATCAACCGCTAAAGTAAAGCAATTATACACCCGCGGCGGGCTCGCCCTCCCCACCCCGCTCCACCCCACCCCCGCGGCCGGAGCGGTGGGTACTTCTTCAAGAATAACCATTCGCGGCATTTGCATGGCGAAGCGTTTATTGGCGCTGTGTACACGAGCCGTCGATATACACCCGCCCGCCACGCCCGTGCCGCCGCGCCGTCAAGGTAGTGTTGTCAACTTTTTTATATCAAGTAAAATATACTTTTTATATCAAGTAATATATACTTTTTTTTCCGAACACAAAGGGTGCCACCAAAACCCTTATAGTAAGCCTCCGCTGTCCGTCCGTCCGTCTATCACAGGGCTGTGTCTCATGAACCGTAATAAGTAGGCAGCTCAGCTGACATTCAGTGTGTTTTTATTTGCCGCTATAACAACAAATAGGTCAAATAAAAAATAATAGAAATTAAAGGCATGTAAAAAAAATATTTGTTTTTGTTGAATCTTGTTCCTGATACGGAAACCTTCGTGTGTGAGTCCAACTCGCACTAGGACGATTTTTCGTAATAAGCAAGTGCGACGTTTTATACAAGCTTCCATTTATAAGACGTTTTAGATTTCCGCGGTCGTTAAGCTTGGTTGAATACTTACCGCTTTTCGCGCGGCGGGAGGAGACGTTGTCAAGGGCGTAGCGGCTGTCTACGTCCGTGCGCTGCATCAAACTGCACCTTGACAACGGGCTGAACGATCAGCTCGAAGCGACATATAAAGTCTCCTCCCGCCGCGTGAATAGCCGTAAATTTTCAAACAAGGTTTTCTTAAACTTGCAATGCTTGTATGGACACATGTATGTTAGATTATACGTTTAAAAATCTATACAAAATTTTTTTTTTAGTAAATAGCTATATATTATTTCTTAGAGTTTTCCATTTAAATTTTTTTATATAAAAATACGTGCCTCCAAAACAAAGTCACTGTTTTTTTTGTATCCAACACATCTACCGATGAGTAACATCCTGGCCTATTGCGTAGTACATACAATTTAATCGAAATTTACAAAGAAACAGGGATATCGGTCGAGGATGGCAAAAATCCGCGGATGCGAAAACCGCGGACATCACTAGCGAACCGGTGGATGTGTTATTGTGCAAAATTCCAATGCTTCGATCTAGACGCAAGCTGCATGTACAGGGCGCCCCCACACAGCGAGCGCAGACTTCGCCAGACGTGACAACTCTAGGCTTTATTGCGAAACTTCCTAATGCGTTTCCAGTGAATGGCTGCGGCGGTGATACCATTGAACGATTGGTCGACAATATTAAATTCGATTCAACTCAATTCGAAGGGCTCCTAACTCGGGGCCGCGGTGACTTGTCGTGCAAACTGCCTATTTATCACGACAGGTGGCGTCTAACGGAGCTCAGCTAAAAAAACTGTCAAAGCTGTCAGATACCATACAAAATCAAACAGAATAGATTTGAAAATTGTACTTACTCAATCTGTGTAATTGAAATAACTCCTAATTTTAAGGAATGTAACATGTATGTACGTATAATCGACCGTGAAGCAAGGACACATTAATTGAAGAAAGAGCCCAGTAAAAATAACTACTTTACAAATATACTGCAAGGCTGGACCCGAACCAGCAAAACATACCATTCGCGGGTATTGCGTCTACCAATTTCGCCACCGGCTGTATACCCATAATTTGGAATTCTCCTACAGTCCCTCCTCCCGTAATGAATGCCTCCTACTAACACAGTGTTTAAGATTATACCTACATACATTTATTTAACGCTTCATCTGCGTTGCGGACATTGACTGCAAAGATTGAACAATCAAACATATTGCCGTCATCACCAAAATCGTATTTGGCATCAGACGCTAGAGCCAGTCCTAGGTTGTCTTAAGTAAATATACTTTTTCGTACTAAGCAGGTACGTCGCATATTCCAAGGAATGTGACATGTATGTATGTATAATCGACCGTGAAGCAAGGACACAGTAATTGAAGAAAGAGCCCAGTAAAAAGAACTATTTTACGAATATACTGCAAGGCTGGACCCGAACCAGCAAAACATACCATTCGCGGGTATTCATATTATATATATTTCCACCACAAAAAGTAAACTATGTTCTTTTCTAAGGTCCAGACTACCTCTACCGAAGTGCAGTTAAAATTGGTTCAGCGGCTTAGGAGTGGAACCGCAACATACAAACCGAACGAGTTACTTACACATTCATAATATTAGTATGACTAGTCGACCACTCGTAGCGATCCCGTGATTTACGATGTCAGTATAACTAATCGACCACTCGTAGCGATCCCGTGGCTCTCGGGGGAATACTTTCACAGAGTTTATGTGCTTATTGTCAAAACACTAGCAGAGTAAGGTTACGTGTTCCCATAAGCACGCCGTGCAAGCAAGCATAATATGCTCCCGTGAGACTTGTCCCGAACTTACGGTCGCAGAGGTGTTCTGACTGCACATATTAACATCGTGGTATGGACCTATTTGTAGCCATGACCTCACATAAGATGTGCCCAATGATGCCCATGGTCTTTCGAACTTTTACGAGGGCTGCGGATACCATGCCGGCCGGCCAGGTGCTTTTTTCACACCATGTTTGGAGGTTGTACTTTTAGGGAAATACCTCAGCAGGGAGTCGATTACCGACCCTATATATAAATTATTTAGAGGATCGGTTGGTACTCATTTTAGGAATGTCGACAGTGAATGGATGCATTCCCCGCCTGTACAGCGTCGGACGGCGATAGAAAGGGTACGGAGCGACAACGTAATGTAGCTCTGAAGAGCTTTCTCCATGGTAGAGACGGCAGAACACTGAAATAGATTGAATAACTTCGTACCTACAAGCTTAAACAATAGATGCATGCTTGATAATTTTATGTATTTAAAATGAAATCAAATAGAAAAATATTTATTCTTCACATAAACAGTAACATAGAAGTAGCACAATGAGTTAGAAAGTAGTGATGAAGAAAAGGGGCCATCTCAGCATAAGTTGCATTTAACTCAGTGAGCAGCAACGATGATTTACCTCTGGTAACGTACCAGACTCTCTATTACTTACATAAGCTTATAATAATATAAATATTATTAATATATATATTAATATATTATTAATATAATATAATAATAAAATATTTTTGCATGAACTATATAGTCAAGTATAACCATACAACACACGGCGGGGTTTTGTTAGCACACTATACGAAGTGTTAAGAGTAGGTCGTTTCGATTGTGTGTAGAAAAGTTTAGAAACATTATAAACAGTCCTTTCTTCGCTTTTAAGTCTGCAACAATTCTTGATACAACGTTTTTCTCTTGTTCCAGATGCTGAAACGGACATTAATGTTTACTAACTTAGAACTTAGCTCCTAACACGCTGAGCTTAGCTTCGCTTTACATAACCTACGCAGTACAAATATATCGAACTTAATAGAAGCTTTGCGATTTTACGAGCTTTAACAATCTAATTTTCTACTGAAAATTCTTCTATTATCTAAATGCTTAAAAGTAGTGTTCATAAGATATTAAGTATCTACTTTCATGTTAAAAAAATTGCCAAAATATTCCTATCTTCATAGTAACGGCCTAGCAATGACTGGGGGACATGCCTCATAATCCTATCATATCTCTATGCTGAATGACCCTTGATTAGGGCTATCTAACTTGAAGATATTAAATTGTAATCAAGTTATAATATACCTTACAAAATAACACGTTTTGAAATTATATTTTATTCATTTAATATCCAACGCTGTGTGAATATGTCTAAATAAGAAAAAATATAAATGGACGTCTTATCTGACACACAACTGAGTGAGGTACTTACACTAGTAATCTATTTGAAGCTGTGTCAGTACTTGCGTAAATGTTATGAAAATAAATACGGTTTCATTAACAATTCCATAATGATGAAGACGGCAACCCTAGACTCTTAAAATAAAAAACACTACGACCCCTGTTGAAAAATCCAATGAAGACATACCGGCGCGGATAGCATGGGCGAGGATTCTGCTGTGCGGGCGGCGAGCTCGCCGGAGCGGGCGCGCGGCGGGCGGGGGGCGCTGTGCTGCGCGCGCGCAGCCTCCGCGCCGCCGCCCGTCGACACCAGGGGGCTCTGCTGCGCCAAGCTGCTGCGGAAAAGCGGGAAGCCCAAGAAGGTACGTCGCCGTTGAGTGTTGCCAGCGTTCATAGATCCCTGTTTATTGTATGTTGTGTCTGAACATTACATCACAGTACAAGTAAGAAATTGTAAATATTCACCAGTGACTCACAGGTGAGTATGAATCACCGGCGAATTTGAATATAAGATTTACCTCACTGTAGCATGTTTGGATAGTAATTGTGTTTGGTTATTATTAAATGTATGTAGTCGTTTATTAATGTTTAAGTTTGAACACATATTTTTATTTCAATTAATAAATCAGGATCAATGCGCAAAATCAGCGCCACCTAGTAGTCGCATTTGACAATACGAATATTATTGAGGGATTCGTTGGCTCACGTAATTGTCCAAATAGCTCAGCGGTAGCATGTAATCCAAAGGTCGTAGGTTTGAATACTGCTTTAGACGCATATCCAGACTCAACACTTTTCTCTCAAAACTGTGATCTCATTTAGACTTTCACAGTTGTTACACATCATTATTAAAATGTTTTCAGATAGACAATGTTATGATTATCGCTTACTTAAATCGACGTTTTTATAACGAAATTACAATGCTTTAATGAAGATGTCGTTGTATAGCATTCAAATAGACATATGTCGTACATAAATGTATACCCTTCATTTCTGGAATAGCGGAATCACATGTAGAATGTAAGCGTAGATCTAACCGTTGGATGTGTCGCTGGTTAACTTCTGCCGAGTTTAAATCAAATTATCCTAGTTGTAATTGGCAACGTGAATCGGTGCCGTCACCGCCTCGATGTTCCAACTTGAGATTGAATGCGACCGCCATGGGGTAACTAGTTCTAGGATAGATGCACTGTGCTCAAGGACCCTGTCGAATTTATGCCGACCTCGCTATTCTATCTTAATAACTGCCGCCTTAATATGATTCAAAAACCGGACAAGTGCGAATCGAACTCGCACACGAAAGGTTCCGTACCATCGTACGAGATTTTTAAAAAAAATCACGTTTAATGTATGGTTTAATTCTTTAATTTTTATATTTTTTCTAAGTTACCTATTTGTTGTTATAGCGGCAAAATAAATACACACTCAGTGAAAAGTTCGGCTACCTACATATTACGGTTCATATTACGGTGGCAGTCGGACGGACGGACGGACGGACGGACGGCCAGCGGAGGCTTAGTAATAGGGTTTAGTTGGCACCCTTTGGTTAGGAAACCCTAAAAACATAACATAAAAACATACATTTTACTGTGACCCGTGACCTAGAACCTTTTATTTCCAAAACCGTTCATTTTTAGGGCTCCGTACCCAAAGGCTACAAAACGCTGCCTGTCCATCTGTGAGCGGTGCTTATATCAACATAAAAACATAAGAATACAGACGTAGCTCTCAATTGATTTGTTTAAATTTAAAAGTTTGAGAAAATTATTTATTAATTTGACTGACGCACCATTGTATGGAACTCGATCACCTCATTATTGAATTTGAAAATGACTGCTCGGAACCCATGTAAGACTACGTGCGCTGAAATGTTTTCCGACTCCGAATCCGCCATCATCGAATTACGAGAGTCGTGCCGGATTCTTCGTGGATATACTTATTAATAGCATTAGCGAGTTACGCACAACGATACGGGAACCGCTCGCTCATCCGGCGGCGACGAAAGACGCGAAAACTTTCATAATTAATCGAATTGGGCCCCTCCTTTGTAGCAAGGCTTGAACGTATTTGTGGTCCAATCTGGGGCGATACCATGGTAAAATAATTCGCGAGGTGTGCAGGCAAGTGAGTGATTGAATCTGCAGGTCTCAACCTGGAATTCCGTAATCAGCAATCCTGAGTCTAGGAAACCGCTTTTATAGCGCTTCTCAAAGAGTTTTTTTCGACGGAAAACCTTGATTAATTAGAAAAACTATGCCCCGGAATATTTCCGTTAAGAAAATCGCTTTTAAAACCGCTATAAAAACGATTATCGAGACTCAGGATTCCTGATTGCTGACTACGGAATTCCAGGAATAGGCCCGCTGATGTTACGTGTATCACATAGCATGCTAAATGGCAAAAGGAAGGAAGGATATATGTGGTAACACTGAACACGGGAGACTCACTTCCGGTTGGGTCGTCATACAGGTGTACTGTGTGCAAGCATTTAAAACGCTGTTAATTAATCAGCCGTGTTTTCCTATACCCAAGGTAAATAAAACTCATTACGCTTCACCAGCAAGCAACCCACAAACTAAGGATACAGCAATATATATTGGGAAAAACAGGAGGAGCTTGAGAGAGGCGTACCGGAACCCATATGTGGTCCAGTCACGCATTTTTATATTGTTGCATTTGAAAGGCAAGAAATTCCTAGGTTCCTTTACTACTTTTGTGTATTTTTTTTCTGCAACCTATCATGGATGGCTAATACCACACAACTACCGTTATGATATTAGCCCAATGCACCACATTCCCGAAGGTAAAAGGTGCCATGCCAGGACCTTCCCTTTATGCGCACGACTACATTGAACTGGGTGGAAACACGGACAATTTTGCATTGCCGCTTCACCTCTGTCCTCCGTGGATGGTACCAACCCGGGAGGGCTTAAACGCTACAACCTGTAAGTTGATCCGAGCATGTAAATAGGAAAAGCCGGGGTCTGTGAAGTTGTGTAACACTTGGACGGGTGTTCGTTACATGGGGTCCGTTACCTCGAAGCACCTATTTAAAAGATTGCATAAATCATCATAACTTCATTAAGGGCCTGGTACTAGCCAAATCGCAAAGTTAGACGAGGCACCCCAAGTAAACTAACTAAGTCTGACGATTATAAGTGTCATCCTTACAATATATGATTCCTTGTCTAGGAATCGAATGATTTTCGTTAATGTATGTTTCCTTTTTCTATACAAAATACATTGCGGAAACGGTGTCCATTTCCGAACTTTTTTGACTAAATGTAGAAATCTAAAAGCAAATGGAATTTTTTGTTTATGCATATATGCTGTTTTTGCTTATATCTAGAAATCGAATGACTTTCAGATTTCTAATAAGAAAAATCAACTTTTTTTATTTTTATTATTATTTAAATAAATGATGGAATAAAAAAATATTAACAATCCCTTATCAGTCTGGAGTTCTATTTGGATTTGTTGAAGCGTTTCACTACACATTATTACATTTGTTAAAAAGTGCATTTGTATGGCGCGAGTAGTTGGCTAGTCCTAGCGCCTTAAGTTGAGAATATTAATTTAAAAGCTCGCAAAATTTAAATAAAACGGTAAACAAAACCTTTGCTATTAAAATAAAAACACACAAACGAGGGTTTTTTTTCAATTTTTTTATTATATTTACGATAGTGACAAACATTTTCTTTGAAGCTGTTTCGTGAATGTATTTAGATGTTAAAAATGTCGTGACTAAAATTAAATAAACCCGAGAAAAACTTAATTAAAACAACGTCTTGATTCTGTCAAGGCTGATGAATACATTTTCATAAATTATCTTTATTTTCCTTGGCTCGTTGCTTAAGTAATTTTCTATTACATCATCGTTGTTATACACGGATTATGAGAAAATTCGAATAAAACATACTTCAAATTTCTTGAGTGAATAAATTATAATGTCAATTAATCTTTAAATGTGTGTAAGAAAGCTTAATTTCAATCAGACACCTCACATTTTTTGTCACAAAAAAGTATGAGTTGGAAGAATATTGCAGTGAATATGATTGGAAAAACATGCACCCCTTTTCAGGGAGTGCTCAGTTACATTTATCACAAAAAGCAGTTATGCTATATGTGTAGCATTTTTTTCTTTAACATTTCATTACTAAAAAACTTAACATGTACAAGATCTTCCCTACGGAACCATGCATATTATTTAAGGTTTAGTTACTGTAGGCAAAATGTTATTTTTAGCGTAAATTGTCAAACATTTAAAAAAAATCAGAGCTGGTTAGAGTGATCAATAATTGTTCTGTGTATATAATTTTTAATGTGATTGCCAAATAAAGAATTTTTTTTCATTCTAAGAATGTAAAAATAAATATGATTTTTTCCATTTCTAACATTTTATCAATGAATAATCTAACAAAACAAACAACATAATTTTGTTCGAGATTATGTGCTTCAGCGTCAATGAGAGTTTTAATGTTTGAAATCCTTATATTCTCGAGGTTTAGAAAGCGTATTATCATCATCCATGAAATCCTAAATGAGTACAGGCTGCGAATATATCGAGCATATCATCGAGTCGCTCCGACGAGACAAAACACTATTCCTTTGATTGAAACCGTTCGGGGGATCGGAATTGCAAATGAACAGAGCCGGCGATAGCGCTGCGGTGGTGGGATACTAATGGGTAGAAGGTAGCAAGTCCAGATTAGAAAACAAAGGAGATGTGCCATCTAAAGAGCCTACTACACTGAGACAAAATATTTTTAAATTAAACCAAAACATTGTCACTGAAAGTCGAAAATCGGATTAAAAAGGGACAGCCAGGGCACCAGTTACTAAAACATTTCTAGTAATTTTTTTGGAAGGTTTCAATTAGTACCAAATGCTGATTGAAACTACTAAATAGTGACTTTATAGCACCCTTTCTTTAAATTCCGGGAGGTCACGACATTTTTGGTCACGATAAGGTAAATGGCTGAATCTGGGTTCACATGTTAGAGACCAACCCTCTGATGCTAAATATGTCGGTCTGCCTGTGCCAAGTGGTTGCGTTATCTAAATTGGCTATATAAAATAGATGCTCGTATGTACCTGCTGAAGAATATACCGATTGTCAGGAAACATTGGTACCTATTAATTATATAACAATAACCAGTCGGTTTTATAATTAAATGCTTAAATATACCTAAAATTATATCCGTAACCTACATCGCCTATAACTACGAAATATAACCATAAATTTGTTCAGTTTTTGTACTGCTAAGTACGTATGTACTGATACTTTCATGCTTCGTCATTTGCATCCATTTACCTTATAATATATATGTTTTGTCATCATAACTACTTTTTCAGGCGCCTTATCTATGTAACGCAACCACTTGGAACAGGCAAACTAATACATTTAGCTTCAGAGGGTTGGTCTTTATCCCGTGAACCCAGTTTCAGCCATTTACGTTATCGTTACTATTTTTGTCGCCACCTCCTAGTATATTATGTATAAATTAAGCTTAACTCTAGCTAAATACACGCGTTTACTTAATCATTGTAGCTATCGCAACCGAATGTTTGTTCTCATAATACTTAAATTACATTTAACCAAAATATGGTCGCGATTTTTTTAACTGTGTATGAGACACTATGTAATGCACCAAAACTACAAACTCAACGTACATGACACACGCAAACATAGTCGCAGACGTATTGGAGAGTTTGTTTGAGTGGAAACTGACTCGACGAACACTATTCGCGAGCACATTCGCGCGCATTGGCGATGTATGGACTGTGGCGCACGACGCGCGGCCGGCTTCCCATATGGACACATCGTGTGCATAATCGGAAATTTTGTCCATAGCACGGAGTCGCGACTAATTACCACATGACATTTCTCCATCCTTTCCTCTTCTGTGGTAGCAATGTAGCAATAATGGAGTATATGCGACGCGTTCATATAGGCGGCGCCACAGTCGTTCGTCGCTATTTCTGCGTTTACTCCCCAATCATAGAAAGTTTGAAACTGTAATTTATAGGCGAGCGCAACACGCAGTTCAGAGCCCTTAGTCCCAGTTGTCACCTAAATTGGTGTTAACGGAACTTCGAAGTTACGTAAAAACGTCAACTCCATACAAGTTCTTACTATATATTTTGTGGTTTAACTTCTTCAACCTGTCAAAGTCAAACCCGGACTTCCGATTTGTATGGAAACGCAGAGTTGGCGTAAACGGCAACGTCTACGTTGAGTAAGCTGTCAAATCAAACTCGGACGCAACGACAGTGGCATCCACGTCGACGAGAAAATACCTAAGAGTAAAAAGTGTAACCCGTGTAAAACCACAGAACGAGGGCAGACCTTTTACAAACTTACTAAAATACAGATAGGTAATCTTCTTGCATGGAATGTGATATGTATGTACGTATGTATAATCGGCCATGAAACAAGGACACATTGTTTAAAGAAAGACCCCAGTAAAAATAACGTATTTACGAATATACTGCAAGGCTGAACCCGAACCAGCAAAACATACCATTTGCGGGTACCAATTTCGCCACCTGCTGTATACCTATAATTTAATGTGGGGCTAATATCATGACAGGAGGTGAGTTATTAGCCATCCATGAACAGTGACATAAAAATACGTTTAATTGTAATACAATGTATCCAGCGATGTTTTAGGCTCAAAATGTTATTAAAGTAATTAGAATTACCGTCACAATATGTGTTATAATTTTCAGGATTCCGCACCCGAAGGGTGCCATCGGAACCCTATTACTAAGCCTCCGCTGTCCGTCCTTCCATACGTCCGTACGTCCGTTTGTCCGTGGGTCTGTCACAGGGCTGTATCTCATGAACCGTTGCTGAAATTTTCGCAGAGTTTTTATTTATTTTGCCCCTATAACAACACACAGGTAAAATAAAAAAATATAAAAATGAAACGGGGCCCGCTTAAATGTTCTATTTTTGTGTTAAATCTTTTACGATGATACGTAACCCTTCGTGAGCGAGTCCGACTCGCACTTGGCCGGTTTTTATAATTGAAACAAATTTGAACGGTTACGGCATCTCGTTGGTAGCATTTGATTAATTAATTTTAATAATTCTGAAAAATAATAATCCTGTGAAACTAATAAAACTTTGCCGCAGAAGATCTGAAAGTTATAAGGACATTAAATCAAAATTCAGTTATGCATGGCAGAATGTTTTACGACCCTCTCCGCCCGCTGCACTGTCAGGCTCCACACTAGACCCTATATTTCACACATTGTTTGCTCCAACAGAAGATTATATCCCCAAGTTTCTTGCTCGGGCAATCAATAAACAATCATTGTTTCATCATTGCCATCAGTGGAAACGAGGCCTCTTCTATTTCGTTGTATAAAACTTGCAATACTTTGCAGGGTTGCCACCTTGTTCAGTTTGTTGAAGATAAATTTTTTTTCGTCCCAAACGTGCGCATTAAATAGCACAGATATTGCGGACAATTCAGCTGTGGATCTTTTCTCCTGTATCTAGGTTAGATGTTATAGTTTGCTTTCGGCAATAAGCTCTCTTCTTGCATCAATGAATGTTTAGTTGCATGCAATATAAAGTATACTATTTAAGTATATGCGCTGAGTGGTAGCTATCAGTTTAAGTTTGTTTCATGTCAACCAAAAAATTGAAGGAAAAAAATATTAAAGAGTGTGATTATTAATTATTAATTGATACATTTTTATACCATATTTTTATTTGTGTTTACGGATAAATCCTTGCATGAACGCGTCACATTACAAGTATCATTAAGAAAATTATTTAGAAATACAAATGTAAATTTTGAAATATTTTTATAAATTAGATTAAATATTTTAATCTCTCATTCGTCTTAACCATACTGATGCTATTGTTTTTTAATATTTTTCAACAAAAGTAATTTTGGTATTTAAAAAAATTCAAATAAATTTATTTTCACTTTATATTCGAACTTAATGAAGTAAATCGAAATTAAGGATGTTATTTTCGTAATTGTTAAAAGTAAATTCAATGAAAATTTTTTTTTAGCTTTTATGCAAAGAAGAATGCACAAAATAACTGCACAATTTAAAAATATTCTGTAACTTACATCTTGGACAAACCTAAACTTACCTATTTTTGCAAAAGCATTCACCCTAATACATATTTACGCATATCTTGGAAGCGATACCGTGAAACCTAACCAATGTGTCTGGTTGTTGGTTACAATGTCTCCTAGTGGCAACCCTGAATGGCGGCGGAGACGCTGCGATCTTCACATTCGCATTAGACGCGCGCGCAGTCTGCGACGATCGGAATTGCAGATGAGGAGCTCAGACTGGAACAAAGAATGTTCATAGATGTCTGCTGGGACGGCGCTCCGGAAAACTTCCGGAATAGACTTGAGAAACTTAAGAATATATTATGGAACTGAATAGGTTCGAGGACCTCATGCATATGATTGAGTATATGTATTTGAGGTAGAAAGACGTTTACAGATAATTTTACCACACGGATATGTTGGTGAAGTGAGAATGATTTACCTTTCGCTATATAATATGTACTAGCTGATGTACGAGGCGCCGCTCTGGTCAATTTTATTTTGGATATTCACCCGAGAGGAGCTTCTTTGCTTTCAAAATGCACAGTATCATCCGCTGGGCCAATATAATGATCAAAAGCAGTCACACCGCTTTATTTCATTTCGTATATTTATCCGAGTGGAGCTTTTAAGGTGGCCCAACCTGCTCAACTCCCCATACAAACGGGGAAAGAAGATCACGCCCATATTTGTTATCAGAGATCCCAAATGTTGCTCAAAAGAGCTTTATTTGATCGAACTAGATGTCTGATAACCATTGGCATTGTAAAATTGTGTTTGGTTTCTAAGTTATAAGGTCCGAAAGTACGAATTTTTCGCGCGTTTTATAAAATAACTTTGGTGGTTTATTACGCAATGATAAAGTAAGAAAATAGCTATAAGTCGTTTTGAAATCAAAATTTTCGTAAATCTTACCAAATCATACACTATGCACATTGTATTTTTTGTGGACATGTTGCATCTTCCTCATCACGGAGCCTGTCTTATTCTTTGAAACAGAGAAGGTCCCAGAGCGCAACAGCACGGTTTTGTACCGTGCCCGCGAATGACTTAGGCTCGCCGGGTTGGGCCACCTTAAGCTTTCCCAAACTGAACAGATGGACGAATCTGAGTTTTGTCATATGCGAAGTGCGCGGATTATTTAATGCATGGCTGGAACGTACTATGCATAGCAAAAGTACCGGTCGGACATAAGCGCGCGATAAGTAATTCAGAGGTTCGAATCCTGTTCAGACGAAAATCCAGATCAAAGTATTTTTCTTGCTAATTTTGAAAATATGATTAGAATACTTCAACGTAGATGTCGTTGTATAACAAAATGGTTCTTGAAAATAGTTTCACCTGTAAAACCATTTACTAATACTATATTTTCTTCGTAAATCAAGCATTCAATGCTCGTGAAAATAGGAGTGATCATGACTTATTCAAAGAAATTCTTTGGATATTTTCTCATTTGACTGTTGAGAATCAGATTTCTTGAACAAAGATGATTCGCCTTGGCTTTTGTAAAAAACGGAGCGAACGCCCGAAGCAGCCTGTATAACTTGAAAGCCTCTCGTAACTAAGTTTTAAAACATTTGTGAGGGAGAACATTTCTAAATTTACCTCTTTGACGTACTTCAGAACATCTTGCTTGGAGAACAAATTATTCACAAGGTTTTACTGAGCATAAGGAAAATGTGACGTTTGTAACGTCATACTTCTCTAGGCGCATTTGGAAAGACATATCAGAATCTATTTTACGCTTGCAACGAACAATGTAAACACATTTACTCCCTGAATCCAGACTAATATTATCGACCGTGGAGCAAGGACACATTAATTAAAGCCTCAATTGCCCAGTGGCGCGACACTTCGGCGATCGCTCTCCGAAGTTAAGCAACGCTAGGTCCGGGCTGGTCTTGGATGGGTGACCATTCGACCGTTGAGAGAGGCTGGCCGTGGTTCGGATTCCACGTTAAACTGTAGGTCCCCTTCCTTACTTACTAGGTGCCAGGGTTAATCCCACCCGGGTTGGTACCATCGTATTGGATGAACGATGGTCGAAGCGTCAATGAAAATTGTCCGTGTTTTCCATCCAGTTCAAGGTAGCCGTGCATGGCACCTAGTTCCCATGTGGTGTGTTGGGCTAATACCATGACAGAAGGTGTGGTATTAGCCATATGTCCAGTCACATAAAAAAAAGTATAAAGAACTACTTTACGAATATACTGCAAGGCTGGACCCGAACCAGCATAACATATCATTCGCGGGTATTGCGTCTACTAATTTCGCCACCGGCTGTTTACCCATAATTTGGAATTCTCCTACAGTCCCTCCTCCCGTAATCAATGCCACACACGTAAACACACAGTGTTTAAGATGAAACCTACATACATTTATAAAACGCTTCATCTGCTTTGCGGACATTGACTGCAAAGATTGAATATTCAAACAACATTGCCGTCGTCACCAAAATCGTATTTGGCATCAGACTAAGCAGGTATGTCTTAAGGTCGGCCCGTAAGCACCTGAAAATTTCGCCTCCCATACAAACGTAGTTTACTAATGATTTGAAAACCACTGTTCCAACTTACTTGATATTTGGTATCTAATATTAGGCTACAAATATCTGTGTCTGCATGCCTTTGTTTTTTCGGTAAATGTATTCTGGGTCAAACCACAGAGAAAACAAAATTCGTATGAAGATTTTCTTTTTGCATTCATTTCATTCGGTTTGGATTTTTCAAGAAAACAAAAGACACAGATATTTGTTACCTGATATTAGATATTAAATATAAATTTAATTGGAATAGCGGTTTCCAAATAATTAGTAAACTACGTTTGTATGGGGAGCATAGCTTACGGGCCGTTCTTAACATACCATTCGCTATACCATTCTGAGCGGCTCGTAGCCTAGTGGCGCGGGGACTGGCCTAGCGTACCAGAGGCCTGGATTCAATACCGACATGCACCACTATCTTTCTCTTACCGAGTTCGATAAGTGCATTTCGCCACGAATGCGAGCTGCTCCATGTTTCGGAATCCAAGTAAAACTGTAGGTCCCCTTCCCCGCCCGGGTTGGTAACATCGCATTGGATGAAAAGATGATCGAAGCGGCAGTTAAAAATTGTCCGTGTTTTCCATCCAGTTCAATGTAGCCGTGCTCATAAAGGGAATGTAATGTATTGGGCTAATATCATAACGGTAGTTGTATGGTATGGCCATCCATGTCAGGTCGCATAAAAAAAAACCTAGAGCCAGTTTTGATGAATTTCGGTATTAAGGTGGCCCAACCCGGCGGGCCTAACTCATTCGCGGGCACGGTACAAAACCGTGATGTTGCGCTCTGGGACCTTCTCTGTTTCAAAAAATAAGACAGGCTCCGTGATGAGGAAGATGCAACATGTCCACAAAAAAGACAATGTGCATAGTGTATGATTTGGTAAGATTTACGAAAATTTTAATTTCAAAACGACTTATAGCTAAAAGTAAACCACGACCGCTGTAGTAAAAAATCTAACAAAAACCAAATAGATCATAAATCTTGATTAAATAAGCTATGTCTGATGACTAATCTTTTTACGATGTTCTTACTTTATCATTGCGTAATCCACCTCCAAAGTTATTGTATAAAACGCGCGAAAAATTCGAACTTTCGGACCTTATAACTTAGAAACCAAACACAATTTTACAATGCCAATGGTCATCAGACATCTAGTTCGATCAAATAAAGCAATTTTGAGCAAAATTTTGGATCTCTGACAAGAAATATGGGCGTGATCTTCTTTCCCCTTTTGTATGGGGAGATGAGCGGGTTGGGCCACCTTAAGGTCGGCCCGTAAGCATCATAAAATGTCACCTCCCATACAAACGTAGTTTACTAATCATTTGAAAACCACTGTTCCAACTAACTTGATATTTGGTATCTAATATTAGGCTACAAATATCTGTGTCTGCATGTCTTTGGTTTTTCGGTAAATGTATTCTGGGTCGAACCACAGAGAAAACAAAATTCGTAAGAAGATTTTCTTTTTGCTTTCATTTCATTCTGTTTGGATTTTTAAAAAAACACAAAAGCGTGCAGACACAGATATTTGTTACCTGATATTAGATATTAAATATCAACTTAATTGGAATAGCGGTTTCCAAATGATTAGTAAACTACGTTTGTATGGGGGACATACCTTACGGGCCGTTCTTAAGGTAGTTGGCTCTTGGAGAAGCGGAGCCGGGTAATTCAGCTCGTATAGAATACATTGTTCACAACTTGTTCATTCAATAGGTAAAAATAACGAATTCGTATAATAGAAAATACACGCAAAACTACAAAACTCAATTCCACTGAAAGTACAGCCTTTGTGGTGCAGCTAAAAAAAAATTGAGTCCTCGATGTCGGTCGGTATTTTTTTTTCAGCTTTCACAGTGCGTTTATATGTTTGCTAGACTCAATACCGGTGTGTGTTTATTCAACTTTAGGAGCCAATGTCTTTCTTGATCATATAATGTACATACTTTGCAACCTTCAAGCAATCCAAACTCCAAATCCAACTTCTAGCGTCCATACACATGTCTTTAAGAGCATCCTCATACCTTAACATTTTGGACCAATTTTAGCGATTAAAACGAGATAGCCAGAGCCCGACGTCGCTTAGTTGAGCAGCTCAAAATAATTCTTTCTAAATGTAACCAACCCGCATAAAGCCTGAAACCGGTTTTTCTATTTCATTTCATTTCATTTCATTTCATTTCATTTCATTTCATTTCATTTCATTTCATTTCATTTCATTTCATTTCATTTCATTTCATTTCATTTCATTTCATTTCATTTCATTTCATTTCATTTCATTTCATTTCATTTCATTTCATTTCATTTCATTTCATTTCATTTCATTTTTCATTTCATTTATTTATTCAACTTCTGGTAGTAAAACTACACTAAGTCATGTCACAATTTGATTGATCCGCGGATTCGATCAACCAGTGAAGAAGAACCCGCAAAGAAACTTCACTGGTCTATAAATTATGTTTTTTTTTTGGTCTTTTTTTTTTCGTCCACATAAATGATATAACACAATTATGATTTCATACCTAAATGCTACTGCCAAACTTACATTGGTAGAACGGTCTGGAGCAAAGAACTAAGGACTACGAGGAAACAACAACCCACAATGTGAAAAGTCTTAATTAATAAATAAATATTGTTTTGTTTAAGAAATTGGGATACGTTATAGAAGTTCTTGGCTGAATGGGTAGATAATGTTAAGATCTTTGAAATGGTATTTAATTAAATATTAGTTAATATCAATATAAGCCGCAAACTTGAAAAATAATATATTTGAGACCTGACTTTAAAAAAAAAATTCCATGCATAAAATAGCAATTTCTGTAACATTTTTCTTTCTGTTTTGGTAGATCGTTAGCTGCAATTATACATGTTTTTTTTCTTGTTCTCATTCCATAGAGATCAGGAACTTAGCGTAATCAAACCATTCGCATTGGCTAGTATAAACATCTTAAGTCTTAAAACTTGAGAACTACTTGTCCGATGTTGATGCGGCTTATATCTTCGTTTAGCTTGATTCGTTTAGGTTCGTAAGTTTTGCACTCTCACACCGATCTTCCAACTGAAATGCATTTTAATTTCGTAGTTTGACTTGATTTCTGACTATACGGGAAAAAATAAATGAAACCGAACGATAGTCCTGAATCAGGAGTGGAGAGTTTGCGGTGCTCATTCGAACTGATACGTGCTTACATTAATTGACATTACATGTCACTGGTTACATTTGAATAAGTCCACCAGCACTACCCGTCAACTATTTTACAGAAGTGTAAACATCCATGTAAGCTGGGCCGACTAACCGGATAACCGCTTCAGCGCACTCAGAGCCCGTGGTCCCAGCTGTCACCTAAATTGACGTTTACGCCAAACTGATCGACTGGCTTTTCAAATGTAAGGAGAAATTGAAGATGACGCGCAGTGGGCGTTAAGCGAACTAACATCTGCGAGTCCGAGTTTGATTTGACAGCTTACTCAACGTTGCCGTAAATACGTCGACGTTGCCGTCTACGCCGACTACGCGTTTTCATACAAATCGGAAGTCGAAGTTTGACTTTGACAGCTTGAAGAAGTAAGACCACAGAATATCTAGTAAAAACTTGTATGGAGTTTGACGTTTTGACGGAATTTCGAAGTTCCGTCAACCCCAGTTTAGGTGACAACTGGGCCTAGCAGCTCAGATTTCAGCGCGTAAAATAGTGACTTAGTGCAGAGTTTTAAGCAGTTAACAGTTGCAAGACGCAGGTTATGAACAAAATGAGAAGGTTATGTAAATAACAAGAGCGACTAAAGAAAGAAGAAATATTCGTTTATTTTTCTCCATCTGATGTGTGTTCACCGTCGATTTGTCTTTTTTGACCGACTTAACAAGAGAAGGAGGTTCTTAATTCGACTCCATGTTTTTTTTATAAGAAGAAAAATCGACAAGAAACTTCGCCGGTGGTCAAAATTAAAATATTTTTTTATTCTTAAAATAAATAAAACTTAATAATAATGCTTACTTCAGAAGAATTAAGAGTTGGTTAGAGAGCAACCTCAAAATTTAATAAGATTCCTGTATGAGATTCTGATCAACGCATAGAACCAATCTCTTTTCAGAGGTCCGGTTGTTCTGTCTCTCTCCTCCACAGAAGCGTAGTGGAGGCGTGTATTTCTTGCGTTAGCTCGCGCGCTACCTTCTCTCCGAGCAAGGACTGAGAGACGTCTAATAATGTCTCTGCGACAGCTAGGATGAAATCCTTGGAGACATTGCGTCGTCATGTAAACACTCTCATCTACAAGGAAAAACTCCCGGAAACTGTTAATTAACTAGGATCGGTACCACAGCTTACATATTTGTGAAAGAAGCTTATTATACAAGCAGTGTAGTCATTTAAGATAAATAAATAAAAACACAAATAATACCAGAAAGTTCTAAGAATTCCGTAAAAATCAGAGACAAAAAAAAATTATTTCATTTTGGTCGGTAGGTACCAACAAAAATGTAAGCATGATTTTTTTAATGTTTATATTTTTATTGATTTCATCGATTGATTTTAATTGACTACACAATTTCTATGTTATCTCGATATTATACAGATTTGAGCCGGAGTTACTAAAATGAGTATAATAATAAAATAAAATATTAAAATATAAATATGGTAACGCCTATAGCCAAGATGGCGACTTCTAACGGGGGGTTTATTAAAAAAAGTCACACTTATTTATGGAAGCGAGATTTGGGTTTGTTAGAAAAGTCACGAATGTTAAAAATTAATTATCATGATGGACTACATCGAAAATAGCTTAAAAACCGGCCAAGTGAGAGTCGGACTCGCACACTAAGGGTTCCGTTCCATCGTACAAGATTTAACACAAAAATCACGTTTTTGTATTGGGGCCCCTTGTTACGTTATCTTTTTTATTTTTAAAATATTTGTTGTTATAGCGCTAAAATAAATACACACTCTTTGAATATTTCTCCGCCTCAGTGGCCCAGTGGCGCGACACTTCGGCGATCGCTCTCCGAAGTTAAGCAACGCTGGGTCCGGTCTGGTCTTGGATGGGTGACCATTCTACCGTTGAGAGAGGCTGGCCGTGGTTCGGATTCCACGTTAAACTGTAGGTTCCCTTCCTTACTTACTAGGTGGTAGGGTTAATCCCGCCCGGGTTGGTACCATCGCATTGGATGAACGATGGTCGAAGCGGCAATGAAAATTGTCCGTGTTTTCCATCTAGTTCAATGTAGCCGTACAATATAAGGCACCTAGTTCCCATGTGGTGTGTTGGGCTAATACCATGACAGAAGGTATGGTATTAGCCATCCATGTCCAGTCACATAAAAAAACCTACTCACATGAGATTCAGCCCTGTGACAGACGGACGGATGGATTTTTTTTAAATATACTTTTTTGATGAGAAAATATCAGTATTCTGGAATAGATTATTATAAGCGAGTAAGACCTGGGATTAGTGCATTGTGAGCGTAGTTAGTGGCATGAACAGTTTCCTGGAAGAGTTTCGTATGCCGTGTGCGACGGGGGCTGCGAAAACCATGCCGCCCGGCCAGGTGCTTCTTCACACCATGGACCCCAGGTTGTATTTTGAGGGAAATATCTCGGCGGGCAGTCGATTACGTAGATCACCGACCTTATAGACAAATATAATATCTAAATGATCGGGTGGTTCTTATTTTTGGAATGTCGACAGCGAATGGGTGCATTCTCTGCCTGTTCCGCGTTGAGCGATGCGCGATGGTAGAAAGGAGACGGAGGGACAGCGTTATTCAGCTGCGAGGTGCATTTTCCATTGGTAAGGACAATGTATAACAGGCGTTTTCTCCCGAATAACCTTGAAATAAATGCTCAATATGTATATTTCGTAGGTTATTAGGTTAATTAATTTATATTATCAGACTGTTCGCATTGTGGGTTGTTTTTTTTTTTTATGTGACTGGACATGATGGCTAATACCACACCTTCTGTCATGGTATTAGCCCAACACACCACATGGGAACTAGGTGCCATGCCAGGACCTTCCTTATATTGCTCGGCTACATTGAACTGGATGGAAAACACGGACAATTTTCATTGCCGCTTCGACCATCGTTCATTCAATGCGATGGTACCAACCCGGGCGGGATTAACCCTACCACCTAGTAAGTAAGGAAGGAAGTTTAACGTGGAATCCGAACCACGGCCAGCCTCTCTCAACGGTCTAATGGTCATCCATCCAAGACCAGACCGGACCCAGCGTTGCTTAACTTCGGAGAGCGATCGCCGAAGTGTCGCGCCACTGGGCCACTGAGGCTGACAAAAGCGTAATCGTAGTCTTTAGTTGTTTGCCTTAAACCGTTCTACCAAAAATGTAAGTTTGGCAGTAGCATTTAGGTATTCATTCATAAGTGTATTATGTTAATAAAATTGTATTTTAAAATTATAAATTATAGACCAGTGACGTTTCTTTGCGGGTTCTTCTTCACTGAGTTGATCCGCGGATCAATCAAATTGTGATATGACTATAGTTTTATTACCATAAGTTGAATAAATAAATGAAATTAAATACAACACAGAGCATACTACCAAAGAACACTAGCAAAGTAAATTTTTAAGTACGACTTAAGTTGGTGATCTTATTTTGAAAATAATATTCTTTGGAGCGGTTATCACTTGAGCTTCCTTAAGGTGGCCCAACCCGGCGGGCCTAACTCATTCGGGGCACGGTACAAAACCGTGCTGTTGCGCTCTGGGACCTTCTCTGTTTCAAAGAACAAGACAGGCTCCGTGATGAGGAAGATGCAACATGTCCACAAAAAAGACAATGTGCATAGTGTATGATTTGCTAAGATTTACGAAAATTAGAATTTCAAAACGACTTATAGCTAAAAGTAAACCACGACCGCTGTAGTCAAAAATCTAACAAAAACCAAATAGATTATAAATCTTGATTAAATGAGCTATATCTGATGACTAATCTTTTTTAGATATTCTTACTTTATCAATGCGTAATCCACCTCCAAAGTTATTGGATAAAACGCGCGAATAATTCGAACTTTCGGACCTTATAACTTAGAAACCAAACACAATTTTACAATGCCAATGGTCATCAGACATCTAGTTCGATCAAATAAAGCTATTTTGAGCAAAATTTTGGATCGCTGACAAGAAATATGAGCGTGATCTTCTTTCCCTTTTTTTATTCGGAGATGAGCGGGATGGGCCACCTTAAGATGGGTAGATACGATGCCGAATTATCCGAGTAGGTATTCCAGACACCTGTCACCTCGACCCATTTCTCACTAAGCTGGTCGTGTCGAAATGAAATTGAACTCCAATTTCACCCAGATATTCCTAGCGGACCCACCGCTATTCAAGGAAACACATTTCTTATTCTACCTCTTCGAGAAAGTAATTCTGCATCTGAACGTCGCCTTTCGGGAAAATCGTAGATGACGAAACTCGCTCCGGTCTCGCGAGGAAAATCGAATTTCCCTCGCCTGGACCACACTTCGGCTTTATCTCCCTACGTGGCCCGCGGATGTTTTAGTGCCTTTACGTCATGGAATAAGAAAGACAGGAGTGGTGTCGAAACTCACTCTTTCGCGGCAACGCAGCCACGTTTCGGTGATAATACACTAATAGTAGCGCCGGACATTTTTTTCGCTTACGAATTCGGGGCGTGAAAAATCTAAGGATATTTGCAACAAATAGCGTCATGTGCGTGAACTATCGTTGGAACTCGCGAACATCAGGGGACGTTATCTTGAAATTCACATTCGTCGGTGATTCACAATCACCTGTGACTCACCACAAACTTTCTTGCAGTACTCGGCAGAAAATAATGAACATCACACTTTGGAACAAGACAATCGGCTAGTTTGGGCTTCGAAAAGCGCCATTCTCGCGCGTAGTTATCAGGTACTGAGTTATAGCGTGATAATTTTTCAGCTATGTACAACAAAAAATTATCAGCTTTGATGTCATGCGAAAGCAAAGGGTAATTGCTTCCCTTTTGTCTATGAATTGAACTCGTGCTCGCTTCGTGAGTACAGGAGCTGAGTGAGTGAGTGACTGTAAGCGAACCGACTGGACGGCGCTACACTCAGTGTATGAATCACTAAATGCGGCTCGTAGCCTAGTGGCGCGGGGACTGGCCTAGCGTACCAGAGGCCTGGGTTCAAATCCGACATGCACCACTGTCTTTCTCTTTCCGAGTTCGATAAGTGCATTTTCGTCACGAATGCGAGCTGCTCCATGGTTCGGAATCCATGTAAAACTGTAGGTCCCCTTCCCCTACTAGGTGGTAGGGTTTAAGCCCGCCCGGGTTGGTACCATCGTATTGGATGAAAAGATGGCCGAAGCGGCAATGAAAAATTGTCCGTGTTTTCCATCCAGCTCATAAAGGGAAGGTCCTAGCACGGTACCTAATTCCTTCGGGAATGTAGTGTATTGGGCTAATATCATAACGGAAGTTGTGTGGTATTAGCCATTAAACAGAAAGACCTGAAACATGAGTTTCGGTGGCCACTCCTGCTTTCCATGTTCGATGCTTTCCGTCTCCGTAGAGCGGCGAAGTAAAGGGGTGAGGGAAACTTTTTTATTTCAATAAACAAATATGGGGCCCAATGAAATTTGTACGCATGTAATAAAAAGTTATGCGCGCCGGAAGTAGGTAGCGTCCGCATTGGTATTCACGGCGCCAACGCCGAGGTCGCTGAAGGGATTTTCAATCACGCTCCGTACATTTTCAGACGGTTTTCGAATTTCGTCGGCGCCGCTAGTGGCAGCGTGAGCGCCAAGCGTCTGCGTCTGTGTACTTTGGGAAAAAGGTTTTTAAGGTTAAGAACGCTTAGTAAGCTATGTTTTTTATGTATTTATTAATGAAGGAAAAACAAAGGTAGACAATAAAACACATGTGGAAGAAATAATTGGTAACAAGTATAAAGATCTGTCTTAAAAACGATCCATTACTAAAACACGAAAATGTATACATACGAGTATTGAAGGTGGCGTAAAAAAGTGTGCCTGGAGATAGGTAATTACGAAAAAGCAAGTGATATGAGATTACTACTTGATCAAAGTGCTAACATAATCATACGCATATGAGACAGCTCATGTTAAGGTGTTTTCCGTACAAATGTATATACAAATCAATTGAAAACCACTATTTAAAATACATTTTATTTTTGTTTAACATTTATTTAAAATCAAATTAAAATGCTTTAATGATAGATTCCGTTGGATAACGTCAAATTTATGAAATAACAGTCATTTCTATAAAATATTTTTATTCCAATAACATGTAAATGATTAAAACATACAGTGCTATACGTTATTTGTATTTGTATTTATTAATCCTTCTTTGGGCCTCAGGAAAGACTTGGAATCGTCAAAAATGTACAATTACAATTAAATACAATTAAAATTAAAGCATAGAAAGTTCATTATTGGTCGCCATCATGGCAAAAGGCTCACTTTTCAAATAATTCATAACTACACTTAAATTTTACAAAATCAGCAATGCTAGCATAAAAAATGATTGTCAATCAAAATAGAAAATTAAAGAAAATATAGTAATAATTTAAATACAATAATAAATATTCAATTCATAGCATCAATAGAATTGTCA
Organism: Incurvaria masculella; assembly: GCA_946894095.1. NCBI lineage: Eukaryota > Metazoa > Arthropoda > Insecta > Lepidoptera > Incurvariidae > Incurvaria > Incurvaria masculella. The sequence goes on along the minus strand of OX335657.1, from coordinate 18,018,356 downwards.
GGATATTAGGACTATAAAACAGCCTTGTGACCAGTTTAGGTGGCAGAATACGATCAATCTTACCAGCCTCTCGCTAGTACAGTTAAGAATTTCGTTTTTATTTTATATTGTATACAATTAAGTTAGCTATTGTCCTTTTCTTAATATCGATGATTATCTGTACTGGTGTGTGTAAATAAATAAATAAAAATAAAAAATAAATTTGTCACAGAAATTAAAATTACATCAAATAACAAGGCATCAATAGAAGTGTCAAATATAAAACAGTAGACAGTAAAGATCACCGATTATGCTGGTTGTTCTCCACACTACGAGCAGCACGCACTTATTGTGTAAGCACTTTTCTTTTGTTTCACTCACAAATGGAGTCCAATTTGCATTTCGTTCACGATCTGCTCAAACTCCTTTCATCCACCGACAACTTTTACTTTTTAAGGTGTTTTGAATTTTAAATTACTTAACATTGCAAGGACACGAAGGTGCCTATTCTTTAGCTTAGGATTTGTCACGACAACAATTCATGAAGGGTAGATTCTTAATGAATCCTACCACAACCACCGTCGCGTTAAGGTGGCCCAACCCGGCGGGCCTAACTCATTTGCGGGCACGGTACAAAACCCTGCTGTTGCGCTCTGGGACCTTCTCTGTTTCAAAGAATAAGACAGGCTCCGTGATGAGGAAGATGCAACCTGTCCACAACAAAGACAATGTGCATAGTGTATGATTTGGTAAGATTTACGAAAATTTTAATTTCAAAACAACTTATAGCTAAAAGTAAACCACGACCGGTGTAGTCATAAATCTAACAAAAACCAAATAGATTATAAATCTTGATTAAATAAGCTATGTCTGATGACTAATCTTTTTAAGATGTTCTTACTTTATCATTGCGTAATCCACCTCCAAAGTTATTGTATAAAACGCGCGAAAAATTCGAACTTTCGGACGTTATAACTTTGAAACCAAACACAATTTTACAATGCCAATGGTCATCAGACATCTAGTTCGATCAAATAAAGCAATTTTGAGCAACATTTTGGATCTCTGACAAGAAATATGGGCGTGATCTTCTTTCCCCTTTTGTATGGGGAGATGAGCGGGATGGGCCACCTTAATGGTCCAACACACCGTAGGAATTAGTTGCAATTTATGAACACGGCTACATTGATCTATATTTATTTATTTAGAAATATTACGTAATGAAATTGTACAATATTTCAGTGGGTTCTGAAAACAATGGTATAAGACTTGCGGTTGCGCTGTCAGCTTTTATGTCCATTTATAGCTCCTATACAAGGCTTCTGCCCGTTTTCCAGGAAGTATATTTGCGTTCAGTAACAGTGGTTGATATAAAAATAAAAGTATGTCTATGTCCTTATTAAAAATTTATTATTTATTATTAAAAATATGTCCATATTTATTTAAGTAAAAAATCATAGTTTATATATACATAAAAATGTGTTGTAGGCTGTATATAAATATATGTATATATAAATAGCAATGGAAAGAAACGGCTTTGGATGCATATATGTAGTTAAGTAGATGTATCGGATGATTTAGAAATTGACAAAAAAGGGGAACCTGTTATTGTAATACTATTACATTTCGTTTATAGTTTTTGTTAAAGATAGTAGCTATTATTAATAACTATGCCACATTATTACACCATTGGTGTGAGCAGTTGCTAACAAGCCTCAAGTCCCTGCTCGTCTAACCAGTGCGTTACTGTGCGCTTAAATTTGACACGACCCATGGTGGCCTGGCAAGCAGGGCAGGCATTGTATAATCTTACAATAAAACAAAGACAATATTTCATTTCAGCGTCGGAAATCTGTAACTAACTTACTAATATGTATTGTTGAAATTTATAAAATTGTTTTTTTGCTTCTATTGTATGTAAAAAATATTTTTTTTTATTTGAGTAAATTTAATAAAATTCAACATAACGAATAAAACGATATTTCAACTTTAATTTGAGTTTCAGCGACATCTACATTTGAAGCATTATAAATCTGAAAATTTTTTTGGTCGTGACATTCGTTGGAAGCAGGATATCACAACCAGAAACTCAAATTGATGAGATAACGGTAATTTGGTATCCATTAAATACGTAAAATTATCGATATTTCAACTATTGATGTGAGCTTGTAACTGTGATGTTTCGAAAACAATTCAGAAGGGTTACCAGCATAAATCCGAGACTATTTTTGTAGATTTCATTGCTTTCGTCAAAATTGGCTCAATTTTATCAATGGGTTAATTTGAAAGAGGTTCCAAGGAATAAGAAACAACGAGATAACTTTCGATTAAAAATTTAAAAGTTAAAATTTCAGAAAAATCCCGAAAAGTCGGAGGATAAAGTCGGAAGACCTTTAAATTGTCTTTGTACCTGCAAAAGATTTATAAAATCAACCGACGACAGGGTTAGCCCGAGGTCGCGGTAAGTATACAAGTTTTTATTAGGGGAAGTTTTGTTAAGGTCGGAATTTCAGAGTACCCATTGAAAAGTTTTAAAAGGTTTAAGTAATTTGTAAAGGTACTAGCTGCGGTATCTGGCTCCGGCTATAACCCGGGTTTAAAAAGAAGCCTCCGTTCCACTAACCATCTCTTGCGAAAAAACACGTTAAAGAAACACACTTTCACTTACATAATCTCTTCTCTACTTATATAAAAGGCAACGTCTGTCCACATGCACGAGATAATCTCCGTAACCACAAAACAGATCAAGATGCGATTTAAACCAATTTCAAGAGAACATCGCGGAGAACGCTTTAAGGTACATACCATCACGCTAAATATCCTAAGGGCTGAGCAATATCAATTAAATTACTCTCAAACTAAATTAATACCAATTTTGTGGCGCATGGCGGCGCTACGTGCGGCGTCACTTTGCCCGCCTTCCAAATATCTCTAAAATAGAAACGATTAACAATTTTCGCGACAAAAGCGAGGAGCCAGTTGGCATAGCGCGTATAACCGACTGGTTCAAATATGTTTTGTTCGAGGGAGGGTTCAAGTTCGAATCCTGAGAACTCAATTTGTTTTTCTGTTTTATTTATCTCGCATATAATTTTAATGTTTTTTTTACGTAATAGTTTAATGGCAAAACCTTTTTCGCAAGGAACAATTTTAAGTCATGGTAGTCAGTGCGAGAAATTTTGTTCCCGAGTCGGTTATTTGATACGAAGTACGGCTGAGTTAATCAATGTTCAAACACGTCACTTTTAGCGAACCGCATGGAGTTCATTCAATACTGTCCATACAAAGTGACATGTTTAATCATACGCTGACGTTGATTGTGACGCCATCTGTCGGCACAGTTAACATTGATTAGATTTCCATCACTAAACAGAACCACTTTTGAATTTAATTGTTCAAAAGAGAGGGATGAGTTAAATAATGTTCAAACACGTCACTTTTAGTGAACCGCATAGAGTTCCTTCCATGTTGTCCATATAAAGTGACGTGTTTAAGTTGACGATGATTTTGATTGTTTGCCCTTTCGTGCACTCGACCCTATGAGTTATAATTCCAAATTACTTAATTACTTTTTCGATATTGTTTAGCGAAGTGGCCAGTTCCGAAAACTTATAGTGCGCCCTATGTATTATAAATGGCAATGTTAGAATATTTCTTATTTAATTAAGCCATACCGGCTCCACCCGCTATGATTTAAAAGTCGTAGATAAATTACATCCAGACCAGCCTTTTCGACCAGCCCTTTGGGCTACTTTTTATCTAGGAAATAATTCAGTTCAACATCAGTCCAAAACGACTTGGACCCGAGCGGAGCCGGGTACCGCAGCTAGTGTTAGTATAAATGTAAGAATAGTATTTAGTAGGGATGGACCTAATTCTTCCGGGCTTAAGGTGGGCCCGTAAGCATCAGTTAACTACGCCCCCCATACAAACCTAGTTTACTGATCATTCGAAAACTACTATGCTAATTTACATGATATATTTTATCTTGTATTAGACATAAAATTTCTGTGTCTGCATGTTATTTATTGGAATATTACAAATCATTTGTAAACGAGGTTTGTATTTTTTTTTATGTGACTGGACATGGATGGCTAATACCACACTTTCTGTCATGGTATTAGCCCAACACACCACATGGGAACTAGGTGCCATGCCAGGACCTTCCTTATATTGCACGGCTACATTAAACTAGACGGAAAACACGGACAATTTTCATTGCCGCTTCGACCATCGTTCATCCAATGCGATGGTACCAACCCGGGCGGGATTTACCCTACCACCTAGTAAGTAAGGAAGGGGACCTACAGTTTAAGGTGGAATCCGAACCACGGCCAGCCTCTCTCAACGGCCGAATGGTTACCCATCCAAGACCAGACCGGACCCAGCGTTGCTTAACTTCGGAGAGCGATCGCGGGAGTGTCGCACCACTGGGCCATTGAGGCTGACAATGGGAAGCATAGCTTACGAGCGATTCTAAAGAGGTTAATGAGGTGATCGAGTTCCATACAATGGCTCGTGCCTGATTCCTCACTCAAATTAAGAAATATGTTTCTGATATTTTACACCTTAAATAAATCGACTGAGAGCGACGTCTGAAGATTTTTATGAAAATGTTTAAAAGCGTATACCATGGATATAAGAAACGTTAAAAAAAACCTACAGATATAGCTATCAATTGATTTATTTAATGTGCAAAATATCAGAAACATAATTCTGGTGGCGAATTATAAATGATTAAATGTGAGCATTTTGCACGAATGTAAGCAAGGAGGCTTCAAATTAATACGTACAATTAAGTGAAACAATTGTAGGTATGGTCAACGGCAAGAGAGAATGAAGAAGCGAGAATGATTGAGCGGCTCGTAGCCTAGTGGCGCGGGGACTGGACTAGCGTACCAGAGGCCTGAGCCGGTAGTCTAAGTTGTCACCTAAATTGGCGTTACGGCAAACCGATCGACTGGCGTTTTCAAATGTATGGAGAAATAGGAGAGCGCGCGCAGCGGGCGTTAAGCGAACTAACATTTGCGAGTCCGAGCTTGATTTGACAGCTTACTCAACGTTGCCGTAAATACGTCGACGTTGCCGTTTACGTCCACTCCGCGTTTTCATACAAATCTGAAGTCCGCGTTTGACTTTGACAGATTGAAGAAGTAAAACCACAGAATATCTAGTAAAAACTTGTATGGAGTTTGGAGAAAACGCCAGTCGATCGGTTTGCCGTAAACGCCAATTTCGGTGAGAACTCAGACTGCCCACTCTGGGTTCATTTCCGACTTGCACCACTGTCTTTCTCTTTCCGAGTTTGATACGTGTATTTCGTCACGAATGCGAGCTGCTCCATGGTTCGGAACCCATGTAAAACTGTAGGTCCCCTTCCCCTACTAGGTGGTAGGGGCTTAAACCCGCCCGGGTTGGTACCATCGCATTGGATGAAAAGATGGTCGAAGCGGCAATGAAAAATTGTCCGCGTTTTCCATCCAGTTCAATGTAGCCGTGCTCATAAAGGCAAGGTCCTGGCATGGCACCTAATTCCTTCGGGAATGTGGTGTATTGGGCTAATACCATAACGGTAGTTGTGTGGTATTAGCCATCCATGTCAGGTCGCATAAAAAAAAGTGAAACAATTGTAGGTATGGTCAACGGGGAGAGGGAATGAAGAAGTATTTTTCAGTTATTGCTAGTAACGACAAAGTAACATTGCTTTCCGTGCTGATTCGAGTTTACATTTATTAATAAATAAAAAGTTATTTTGTTCTGAGACTTTTTAGGGTTCCGTACCCAAAGGGTAAAAAACGGAACCCTATTACTAAGCCTCCGCTGTCCGTCCGTCTGTCACAGGGCTGTATCTCGTGAACCGTAATAGGTAGGCAGCTGAAATTTTCACAGAGTGTCTATTATTTTTGCCGCTTTAACAACAAATATATGGTAGCAGGTAACATTTAAGAATAATAAGAATTAAAGGGGGTCTCCATACAAAAAACGTGATTTTTTTGTGTTAAATCTTGTTCGATGGTACGGAACTCTTCGTGTGCGAGCCCGACTCGTACTTGGCCGGTTTTTTTCTCATTTCGCATATCTAATGTCCGTAATCTCACTCCGCACAATTTTTAAAAATCGAAAACCCTAAAATTTATTTGCATCGTGTTTTCAATTAGTTAAAAATCTAAAATGTAAGAACGTCAACACTAATCTTTTTTCATACTTAGTCAAAAACAGCAAGGTTCCAGGACGCTTGAAAGTGTGCCAGTTAGTTAGGGAAATTTCCCCGTAATTGGAGCAATTTTCAGCGCAATAACGAAGCAATCTTCTCCGTTAGAACGATAGGTGGCAATCATCATTCCTTTAAAGTATGTTTCGAAACTAATATCAAAAGCTTATTTTGTCACCAAGGATTACAAGAATTCATATTGGTTTTTTAGGGTTCCGTACTCAAAGGGTGCCAACGGAACCCTATTACCAAGCCTCCGCTGTCCGTCCGTCCGTCCGTCCGTCCGTCCGTCCGTCTGTCACAGGGCTGTATCTCAGTAACCGTAAGAGATAGACAGCTGAAATTTTCACAGATTGTGTATTTATTTTGCCGCTAGAACAACAAATAGATAAGATTAAAAAATAATTAAAATTAAAGGGGGCTCCCGTACAAAAAAAAACGTAATTTTTTTGTATTAAATATTTTACGATCGTACGGAACCCTTTGAGTGCTAGTCCGAGTCGCACTTGGCCGGTTTTCTAAATTAAGGTTCATTTGGAATATTTTTCTCATGGTCTCTTTTTTTTTTAATCTTTATTTTAAAGGGCTTGGGTACACGAAGTGACCATGTCAGCCCTGTTAGGTCTTAGCTACAACTCAGGTCTAATACAACTTAAGCTCTTCTACTTAAAACTAGGTTAACGAAATAATAAATTCTGATTGCCTTTTCCGAAGCTGGCAGACATAAAATTGTCTGGTAGTTGCCGATATTAAAATTATTAATATTTAGCGCGTTCGTCTCGGCCGCGGCCCGCACACACTCCGCCAAAACATGATACACATCCTCAGGTACTCCACAGACGTCACAGTTTGGTGATGTTACCTTCCTCATCAGATGTGCAAACTTGTTAAGCGGAATGTGGCCGGAACGCAACCTAAAGGAAAGAACTAAATATTTCCTCTTAAGTTTTAGATTATGGAACCAAGGTATTTGGGGGGGCTCGCTCTGAATGGTTCTATACCAAATTCCCTTTTCTAGTGACATGGCATCGAAATGTTCCTTCCACAACTGAAGGCATTTCTTTTTTGCTGCGGGCAAAATATTTGTATGGTCTCCATGTTACTAATGGCTAATTTCCATTTTTTATGTTGCGGGACATGGATGGCTAATACCGAACTGACCGTCAGAAATTAGCCTAGCCGTATGGCTAATAATAAAATATGACAAATCCGAGTGCGGTTTAATGTCTATGGATGATGAATTAACTTTATTTTGTCTATAAGACGTGGTACGAATGTCAAAAACCGATAATTGTGTGTGTGTTGTTACTATTGCAGTCAAGCGTCGCAGCGTCGTCAATATTGCATTCATTAAAATGATTATTATAAATGTATCATATGTTTTATTAGGTAGTTTTACTTATTTATTTGAGGTTAACCAGCGAAGTCTACATTGAAGCATTCTAATAATATTTTAAAAAGTATTTGAAAACAATCAGTGCTGGTTCACGTTAAGGTGGCCCAACCCGGCGGGACGAACTCATTCGCGGGCACGGTACAAAACCGTGCTGTTGCGCTCTGGGACCTTCTCTGTTTAAAAAAAAAAAAAAAGAGACTGGCTCTGTGATGAGGAAGATGCAACATGTCCACAAAAAAGTCAATGTGCATAGTGTATAATTTGATAAGATTAACGAAATTTTTAATTACAAAACGACTTATAGCTAAAAGAAAACCACGACCGCTTTAGACAAAAATCTAACAAAAACCAAATCGATCTCGATGAAATAAGCTATGTCTGATGACTAATCTTTTTAAGATTTTCTTACTTCATCATTGCGTAATAAACCACCAAAGTTATTGTATAAAACGTGAGAAAATTTCGAACTTTCGGATCTTATACAAGTTATAAGATCCGAAAGTTCGAAACCAAACACTATTTTACAATGCCAACGGTCATCAGACATCTAGTTCGATCAAATAAAGCTATTTTCAGCAAAACTTGGGATCTCTGATAATAAATATGGGCGTGATCTTCTTTCCCCGTTTGTATGGGGAGTTGAGCGGGATGGGCCACCTTAAGGCCCTGGTACTAGCCAAATCGCAAAGTTAGACGAGGCACACCAAGTTAACTAACTAAGTCTGACGATTACAAATGTCATTCTTACAATATAGAATTCCTTGTCTAGAAATCAACCTATTTTCGTTAATGTATGTTTCCTTTTTCTATACAAAATACATTGCGGAAACGGTGTCCATTTCCGAACTTTTTTGACTAAATGTAAAAATCTAAACGCAAATGGAATTATTTGTTTATGCATATATATTGTTTTTGCATATATCTAGACATCATATTACTTTCAGATTTCTAATTTGTTTTTTTTTTTTAATAAATGATGGAATCAAAGAATATTAACAATCAATTATCAGTCTGGAGTTCTATTTGGACCTGCTGAGGCGTTTCACTACGTATTATTACGTTTGTTTAAATGTGCATTTGTACGGCGCGATTAGTTGGCTAGTCCTAGCGCCTTAACTCGCGGGTGCGGGGGCGGGCGCGGTGACGAAATATCAAACATACGGCACATTACCGAAGTGTTCACGTAAAATACGCAGGTGAGTAAATTCTCGCCGAGACGACTGCGCCCGTGTCTACTAGGTGAACAAGCGCTTAGATTTGCGCATTATTCTGAAGCAGGATTTGAATCTGTGGCCTCCGGGCTACATATCCACTGCTGGTGCCAATCGCGGGTAACACGCTACACCGCTACATGATGGGTGCCTTTCACCTAAATCTTAATGGATTGTTTGTTTTTTACGGTTCCGTACCCAAAGGGTGCCAACGGAACCCTATTACTAAGCCTCCGCTGTCTGTCCGTCCGTCCGTCACAGAGTTGTATCTCATGAATCGTAATGGTAGGCAGCTGAATTTTTCACACAGTGTGTATTTTTTATTTTGCCGCTACACCTACAAATAGGTAAATTTAAAAAATATTAAAATTAAAGGAGGGCCCCATACGAAAAACGTTTTTTTTGTGTTAAATCTTGTACTATTGTACGGAACCCTTAGTGTGCGAGGCCGACTCGTACTTTGCCGGTTTTTATACTATCCATGTCACTCTCTGAGATTTCAACGTTATTCGTACATTTACTTCGATTACGGGTGCTAAGAGATTTACCTTGTACCACTTCATATTGTGATTTTGTTAATTAGATGCATAGTGATACAAACTTGTATATCCGTCTCGTTGGCCGTACGGATTGTGGTTCGATATTCTAATTGATAAGGTCACAGAACTGTATTCTACTGCATGTGTTTGAAGGTGGTTCCTCGTCTGTAATTTGACCTGCCAGGCACTCAGTTAAAAAAATCACCCCTAGGGTATGTTGAGTGGTAAAAAAGTTTCTCGACTGATGTTGCTAGCGTCCCCAGAAGTTCTTAGAGAATCGGCATTTTTAGGGGACTATCCAGTGAGTTCAGTCGACGCGAGGTAACGTGGTAATGTGAGCAGTGTGGTTAGTCTGAGTTCTCACCTAAATTGGCGTTTACGGAACTTCGAAGTTACGTAAAAACGTCAAACCCCATACAAATGTTTACTACTTATTATGTGGTTTTACTTCCTCAAGCTGTCAAAGTCAAACTCGAATTTATGCCGACGGTGAGTAAGCTGTCAAATCAAACTCGGATCCGCAAATATTAGTTCGTTTAACGCTCACTGCGCGCGCTCCACAATTTCTCCATACATTTTTAAATGCAAGTCGATCGGTTTGGCGTAAACGCCAATTTAGGTGACCACGGGGACTACGGGCTCAGTTCAGTCGACGCGACGTGTGAGCGGATAAACTCTTTATTTCGACACCGCGCTAACGCGGATACAGAATGGTGCGACATGACTTTGAATGTGATTCTCAGCTATCCGTGTCGGTTTACAAGAAAATATGACCACATCAAAGCATCCAGTTGCCAGACGGCACGAAAACAACGGTGAACTGATGTTCCTCTTGCGTCATGAGCGACGTCATTTGACGCTCCGGGGTTGTAATGGCCAATTTACAATTCACACCACACATAATACTATTTATTCGAGCCGAGAGGGAAAAACCGCGCAACGTCAAAGGGACGCATGCGGGGATTGGCCATTTGAGGGTTGAGGCATATATTTTGGCGTTTACAATTTCGATTTGAATATATTCGTATGTTGCAGAGAACTTGAGGATTACGGAACTTTTGGAGGGGAATCCCTATTAATATTATTTCCGGCACAAAGAAGCAATTTTAAGCCACCGCTGTCCGTTCGTCCGTCCATCCGTCCGTCCGTGTGTCAGCGGGCTGTACCTCATGAACCGTAATTTTAGGTAGACAGGTGAAATGTTTAACAGAGTGTGTATTACCGTTATAAATAAAAAAAAAATAAGGGGAAACACACACAAGAAATATGATTCTTCATGTTCAATCTTGTATGATGGGACGGACTTTTAGTTTAAAATTTGCTCCTTGTTATTGTAAAGTTAACTTAATTTAATTTAAATTATCAATTTTCGAAATAAAATAACTTATGGTTTTTTTTATATGGCCGGGGTATATTCTCGAGCCATGTATGAGTTTTATTTTAATCTATGAATCTAGTTTTTCATATCTCTAAATCGATCATGGTTCCATAGAACATATTTCTCTATTATGTTTTCCGAGTTCCCCATACTGACCGATCTCAATGCGCCTTATGTATGTTACGCAATCTTTATACCGTTGCGCCTTATGTACATCTTATTATTTACGCAATCTTTATACCGGCTGTTTTGCTAACAATGTATTAATATTGTGCAACCGAAAGATTAACCTCCACAATTACACATTTCTGTAACCTAAATAACCGCCCTTCATGCCACCAATTATAGTCTAACGAAGTTAACTCATCCCGCCTACCTCACAAGAGATAGTATAGGCATGGGTTCCTCCCAGCAGCCGACGTTGCGATACAATATCTATTTGGGCCTGTAATTTGGCCCGTTCCGGCCAATTTGCATTGGAAGCCGGGCCCTCCGGCGGCGCGGCGTCAGGCTGGGAATAAAGCGTGGCGCCTTGCGCAGTGCCGACAAATGTCGATAATAAGGAACTGTCGATCCAACAATGTTTTAGGAATTATCTGCTCGCGATCAAGAAGAAATGGTTGGAAATGCCACTTAGATATACGTCTGATACCTTAGTCACAATTCCCGAAGAAGTTAAGGAAGAATTTAAGTATATGAGTAAGATATCCCAATAAGTAAGAATTCTCTACCCAATTATGATTTTCAAATCTGTTGGATCATGCTATCTCCTTTGCTTCTAGAAATTAAAGTATGGTGTATGTACTTAGCTGATTATAATATGGTGCTCCTAATGACCAACAGTGAGGTTATATGTTTGGGCGCCTTTCTAACTTGCGAACAATTGGAAATGAGGTAGATAACCTACAAATTAAAATTTTTTTCTATTCTTTATCTATTACACGAGTTGCGGTATAAGGAGGGAAAATTTACTCGTTGTTAATATGGTGGGCCGTCATCGCTCCTATGACGATGACTAGACTAGACAACTGCTGTTGCTAGAGGTTCTGCGGCTCGTTGGAAAGTCGCGGGCACCCATACACATAACTTCTATTCATTGCTTTAACCACCTCGGTATAGACAATAAGACCCGGGCTCCAAGACCTGTCACAGTACTTATAGTGATCATGATAAAACGCACAAAAACTCCAGCGCCGACCAGTTCCCCGCTTTCGAACTTGCGAATTTTCAATTTCTTTCTCTACATTTTACCATGCACAAAAACCTCTCAAGTGGTGAATTCGACTCGAGTGATAAAAATAATACTTGCAAAATAGAAACCATTGACTATCGATACTATAAAAGCAGTAATTTGACACCACAATCTACATGGAACTGCGTATAACTAGGGACTCTATGACTTGGAATTAGCAATCAGGACTTTGACACTCGCTGCTGCTGCCTCGGGGTGCCGACGCATGAGCTCGCTTCACAGAGAAAAATCCAGTACACGTCGAGTCGGCTGACTAGCAGCCGGAAAACTCGGCGAGGTTTCGGAAAAGGAAAAGGCGGCTTTGTGAATCATCCCGGGGCGGAATGTGGTGGCCCGCCCACCACCACGTTCCAACCGATAGGTGATTATCACAATCCAGTATTATTACGGTGTGGGACTTTATTGAAACTTTAGGGTCTCTTCCACCAAGTGCTGATTTGCTTAATCCTCACATTGAAGGGCCTTTTTTACCATCTCGCAATCGATACCAGTGCAAGATATTCAGCTCTTTAGTAACAAGGCCCTTTGAGTGTTAATTAAAATAAATCAGCATTTGGTGAAAACCAAGCTAAGTGTGAAAATATGTATTAAAGAATTATTCAGGTGTATATTCTGTATTAAAAACATGTATGCTAAGATTTTAAATGGTGTTCGAGATTACTTTTATTTGTTTCGGATACACAGTGTCCGGGCGTTTTTCACCTACTGCTGATTAGCTTAACGCCATATATTAAGGTCCTCTCTTAGCAGCGTGCACTCAATACCAGAACAAGATAATAAACACTACAGTAATAAAGGCCCTTTAAGTGTCAAATAAAATAAATCAGCGCTTGGTGAAAACCATGCTTTTCGGAGACGTCTCAAATGAAAATTACATTTAATTCAATAAAGCCATGTTATTCATAAAATTGTTTATACTCGTATACCCCAATAATGCTTAATGCCAAATATAAATACATTTTTGATGAATTTCGTGTTCATTGTAGTTTAAATGCATGTAAATAAAATACTTTGCGTCACAACTGAGTTATAGAACAGGGTTTTTTTTATCGCACCCTCATAAAGACTCGCCAGGCTATGGAAATGAGAAGAGCGGGGCTCGGATAGCCCCGGGGCAGGAGCCTTCGCTCATTGGCAGTGCCGCCCCCTACCGGCGGAGTTCGCTTTGTGTAACTTTTCTTTTTACGTGTTTCGCTCTTAAACTATTCCCCTTCGACGCTCATTTTGTGGCGGTGTTCTTATTCTGCTAATTTTGGGTAATATCTTCGACAAACTTAATCAGTGTAATGAGTTATGAGAGGTTACCATGGTAAACTAACACGTTAGTTGCATTTCGTTCCAAGTTTCTCTTCACTTGGCCGAATAATACGTCATTTGACAGTAAGCATGGTACGAAAAGCAACTAAACGTCACATTCAATCACTTACAGCACTATTCAGAGCGGGCAGACCAACCTCAATACGCGTATTATGTTCGGCCTAAATCACATTTTGTATGGTTAGTCCGGTGATAATCCGCGTAGTAAGTATTGAGAGTTCACTCTGAATACGACTGTATCTGGATGGTAACCCGGAGAGTTACTTAATGTAGATTTTTTTTATGTGACTTGACATGGATGGCTAATACCACACCTTCTGTCATGGTATTAGCCCAACACACCACATGGAGTGTTGGGCTAATACCATGACTAGGTGCCATGCCAGGACCTTCCTTATATTGCACGGCAACATTGAATTATATGGAAAACACGGAAAATTTTCATTGCCGCTTCGACCATCGTTCATCCAATGCGATGGTACCAACCCGGGCGGGATAAACCCTACCACCTAGTAAGCAAGGAAGGGGACCTACAGTTTAACGTGGAATCCGAACCACGGCCAGCCTTTCTCAACGGTCGAATGGTCACCCATCCAAGACCAGACCGGACCCAGCGTTGCTTAACTTCGGAGAGCGATCGCCGAAGTGTCGCGCCACTGGGCCATTGAGGCTGACAAGTGGTGCTGAATGGTGGCCCCCCGGCTTATGTTTTTTTTCTTTTAGCCCAACTTGTCAGTGAAATAATATTCTAGTCATTTTTCTTGTATTTTTTACCCCATCTATTGCCAAACTTGTCAGTAAAATAAAAATTTTCTTCCTAGATAATTAGGAAGCATTACGCAAAGATTCGCTAATTATACATGAGTACCCATCCCGATCATAATACACTTTATCTACCACTAGACTTATAGTCAGGAACTTCATATTTTTGGAAATAAAAAAAACGCTGCAAACGAGCTTGACAGCATCTAATTTAGTGCAGACTCAGGTCGTATTATGGCATATCTTTCAATTTACACATGCTTTTGTAAATTGAAACACAAAATTCACATACGAAAAAGTATATGTTTTAACGGTAAGTGTAATGATGTTATAGAAACAAATTTAATAATGTTTGGCCAGAATTAATGTATGTATTTTAATATCTAACTCTCATGAATAATTAATTAAGACTAGGAATGGAGAGATTCACTTAAAAACAAACACAACATTACATTTTGCCTGCATTATGATTTCACTTTTCAGCTGAACTTTTCCCAGACGAGCTCCACGGAGCCAACTGCTTGTCTAGCAATTATTCTGTCCGCAGCTCATCAGTGCAACTTCTTCCTGTTCCCCCACCACTAATTACCCCTCACCCTCGCCCTCCCCTCGCCCCGCCTTCCCCCCGCGCGCTCCTAACTCTATTAAATGGATGCAACACGAATCCGAAGGCGGGTTCGTGGTGAACTTACATTGGTATAGTGAAAAGTTTATTCGAGAGTATCGAGGTTTTTTTAATAACTTCGGTACAGATGAAGCAACGCAGTCTCGTACTTGTATATGTTTCTGCAACTATGACCCTTATCGCTCGTTTGGCGAATGGGAGCTAGGCGGGAAAAGTGTCGGTGTGACACTCTCCAAATATTTAAATAGTTCAGTCGTTTAAAGGTTGCACTATTGAAGTGTAGCCCACGTTTAATTGTGTCTAATCACTGCAAATGTATTTAATTACTCTAAATTGTCTGCTAAACAAACAAGCAGTACTTAATAATATCGATATTGATATAATTATTTATATTACTAGCTGCGGTACCCGGCTCCGCTCGGGTTAGTGTCGGCTAAATTATCTCATGGATAAAAAGTAGCCCACATGACTGGTCCAAAATAGGGTCAAACTGGTCCAGGACAATGTATCCATGTACCAAATTTAATCAAGATCGTTCGAGCCGAAATAGCATGATTTAATGAGAAACATCCAATAATTCCCATTTAGAGCTTCGTTGACGTTTGGTGGCTATTTAAAAAAAAACATTTGCCGCGAGAACCTTTCTGCACTTTCACTGCTACATTGCTTACCTAGTAAGTAACGTGTAACGTAGGTAAGTTTTGCGTGGACTCCAACCCACAGCCAGCCTCAACATCGAAAACAGTAACCCATCTCGAACCTGACTGCTCCCAGAGATGCTATACATTGATAAAATACGCACATAAATCAGGTAAGTGGTTCGCATGTTATAAGACTTTAAGACTCACTACTTACCCTTCTGGTAATGAAGCGTTATATTATGTAATCTATAAGTTTTTAGTAGAATCAGGCTAGACGTAGATACAATGCACATCTAAATCGAGTAATTGGTTCTCAAGGATTTTATTCTGTTGGTCGCTCCTCCGGCGATTTAGCGTGATGCCAAGTAGTCCTAAAGTTGCAGGAAATACCAAGCCTTACTTCAGTAAAAGTAAGCGCTGCCGCCGCAAAGCCGAGCCGTGCATAGCATTGCAGTTTGTATGACAGCCCCATCTTAGCGTAAGCGGAACTGAATTCTATTTAGCCAATCCTAATTCCCGGGTAGTTAAATGTACATGTACTAAGTTTTACAAATCGCTAGTGCCTTGAAAATTCGCCAAACGGACACCAAACAGTCACGACGTCTGCCCTCCCCCCGCCGCCGCTCCCCGCCACCGCCCCCGGCTCCTCTCCCCCTAGTGTGAAGTATCGCTACCGGCATCGTTTTCGCAGCCCCGTGAAAGTTCTAAAGCCCATGGGCACATAAATTGTAGCCTATGTGTTATTCTGATGTATAAGCTATATTATTGTAAAGTTTCATTAGAATCCATTCAGTAGTTTTTACGTGAAAGAGTAACAAACATCCATCCATCCATCCATCCATCCATCCATCCATCCATCCATTATTACAAACTTTCCCCTTTATATTATTTATTAGATTGAACAAAAAGCTTTCAAAAATAGAATAAGAGATTGCCTGAAAAGAAAAAACTGATCAATTGCGAGTCGGACTCGTACACGGAGGGTTCCGTATCATCGAACAAGATTTCCAAAACGTCACGTTTTTTTCACTCCCTTTCATTTTTCTTATTTTAAATTATGACTATTTGTCGTTATAGCGGCAAGATAAATACACACTCTGTGAAAACTTCAGCTGCCTACCTTCATACCATGAGGTACCGTGAGAAACCCTGTGACAGCCGAGCGGACGCACTGACGGACGGACGGACAGCGGGGGCTTAGTAATAGGGTTCCGTTGGCACCCTTTGGGTACGGAACCCTAAAATGAACTTGAAGGTTGAAATATGAAAATTAAATCGATGCGTTAACCAACAAATCTCTTCAATTAAAGTAATATATCAGCTGCTTGCATGCTTATTCACCGAAATAATTCTACAGTAATACTAACGACTTAGGACATTAGTCCCACAGTTGGCGGTACTTTTGATCGGGAACAATAAAAATAACAAAGCAGGAAAATCATCCCTCTTCCTCATTTCTGTCAAGATTTTTCCAATTAAACTGACCGAAACAACGTTTTAAACTTTAAACAAACGATTGCCCCCCGCGCCCCCTCGCCGCTCGCCCCCCCGGGCGGAGGGTGGGGGCGCCACTGCGCTGTCCGCAGGCTCCCGTTGCTGGTTCGTTAGTGGGAAAATTGTTATTTTTAACTTTTCACCGCTTCCCCGGCCGCGATCGCGCGCTGGTTAGCTTTTTCCTGAGCTGGTTTGTGTTATAGTTTCAATGAAAACTGTGAGCTTCATATTTAAGTTCATTTATTTGAGAGTAATGATTAACCTTATATCATATATTTATTTGGATAGTCTACTGCCTACCTACTGTCATCAAAGCATTCCCGAAAGAATCGGGTGCCACGCCAGAATTTTCCTCATGTTGCACGGCTGGAAAACATGGACAATTTGTATTGTCACTTCGACCCTATTTTATTCAATGCGATTAGACTTACCACTTACATCGGCGGGATCGTAGCCTAGTGGCGCGGGAACTGGCCTAGCGTACCAGAGGCCTGGGTTCGATTCCGACATGCACCACTGTCTTTCTCTTTCCGAGTTCGGAAAGTGCATTTCATTACGAATGCGCGCTGCCAAGTGCGAGTCGGACTCGCACATAAAGGGTTCCGTACCATCGTACGAGATTTAAAAAAATCAGGTTTTTTATTATTTTTAAATTTTACTTATTTGTTTTTAAAGCGGCAAAATAAATACACACTCTGTTAAAATTTCAGCTGCTTACCTACGGTTCATGAGATACAGCCCTGTGATAGACGGACGGACACACATCGGAGGCTGAGTAATAGGGTTCCGTTGGCGCCCTTTGGGTAGGGAACCCTAAAAAACACATCCAAATCAAATAAAACATCGTCTTCCAACGCGGCGGAGCCTCCAAGACGAAAGGCGCCGCTCGACGCCGCTCGTCGGCGCCGCTCACAGAACAATTAGGAGGCAAGAATTGTGAAGTGGGCGGAACTCGCGCGCCGGTCTTTAGCGGGGACCCGCGCACTTCATACGCGCATGATTCACTCCTCTGCGGCGTTCCTGTGCATTAACTTATCCGTGATACAATCTAAAATTGAAAAGGAGTAATGCCGTACTGTGCCATAATAACGTGTAAACGCGACAGCCGGGTGCACAACCTTCATAATGGCGGAGTTTCATATCACCGGTTAGTTTCATTTACATGTATAGCGATAAAACTTACAACAAAAACACTACGAAACAATATGGCGTCGCGGCGTCGCTTTGCTTGCCGGGTCATGTCTCGCTACTCTGTTAGTGACTGCGTGCGTGTGAGGCGCTCGGCCGTGTTCGAAAGTGACGTAACATTTGATTGCAAACAGTATTGGAATTCCAACATAGATCCATTACGTTAAGGTTCATATTAACTGAACAAATGTGGATTTGTTGTTTGGTTATTAATTAAGAAGGGATAGCCAATTGCGACGGTTATACATCCGCGAAGCAAAAAGGTCTTAAGTAAAACGGTAACAGCGGTCCTGGAACAAATTTACAAACGTTTCACTTCCTGCCTCCTCAATATTCCGCGGCGCCGCTCGTCCCGCCGCGACGCCCGGGACGGCGTCGGCGACGCTTCTAGTGGCGGCACGTGACTCCGCGCCGACGTGACCCGACCGCCGCCAGCTAAAGGGCTATCGAGACTGTTCACGGATGTCTGTGTTCGAGACCAAATATGTGCATACCCTTAGCTGGGATGCTGACTCAAGTCAAAGTTGAATGGCAGCGTTGCTTTCACAGAATTGAGAATATTCTAGAAATTCCTAGCGTTATTTCACTGAGAAGAAAGAATTCAACTATATTTTTTCTAAAGTGTTATCCAAGTTTCAGTCGACTTAAGGTGGCCCAACCCGCTCAACTCCCCATACAAACGGGGAAAGAAGATCACGCCTATATTTCTTATCAGAGATCCCAGATTTTGCTCAAAAGAGCTTTATTTGATCGAACTAGATGTCTGATGGCCGTTGGCATTGCAAAATTGTGTTTGGTTTCTAAGTTATAAGGTCCTAAAGTTCGAATTTTTCGCGCGTTTTATACAATAACTTTGGTGGTTTATTACGCAATGATAAAGTAAGAAAATCTGAAAAAGACATAGCTTATTTAATCAAGATTTATAATCTATTTGGTTTTTGTTAGATTTTTGACTACAGCGGTCGTGGTTTACTTTTAGCTATAAGTCGTTTTAAAATCAAAATTTTCGTACATCTTACAAAATCACACACTATGCACATTGTCTTTTTTGTGGACATGTTGCATCTTCCTCATCACGGAGCCTGTCTTTTTCTTTGAAACAGAGAAGGTCCCAGAGCGCAACAGCACGGTTTTTTACAGTGCCCGCGAATGAGTGAGTCCCGCCGGGTTGGGCCGCCTTAAATATAAAATTAAGTGTTATCATAACAACCATTCGGATTGCCAACATTTAGTAAAAGCGTGTATTGTGATTTAGTTAGAGTAAAGTTTAATTTAAATACAATGACAGACTATTTCAGATATTAAAAACAGGTTTTCATGTTACAATAAATAAATAAAAAAATGCCTTTTGTTAAGGTGATTTCAAACTATCGAAATAAAAACAGCAAAGTTATCGAAAAGTTAAAATAAATTCAACAAAAGCGAAATGTACTTTTAAATTTACATTACTACATAGTACGTTAATTGACATTCCGCAAAATCTTCTTTAAATCTGAATATACTTTTTTTTACAGACTCCCCCTTTGGGTACGGAAGCTTAAAAAAACGTTTTAATGCCAAAACAATATCTCAGAAGATAATGAAGCGATCGAGTGGCGCGTGCAAACATGAAATTTCAGAAAAATCGTTACTAATCTTACTGAGGAAAGAGGACGGTTTATTGCATGGAACTAGATCCTCCTTCAAATAATAAATGCACAGGAATATATCATACGTATAATATAATTACGTGTAATATAATATAATTACGAAAAGGTAACCTTTTTCGAAAACATTTTGAAAAATTAAAAATTCGCAGTGCTCAATCCTTTCGTGATCCTTGTGACACGCAAAATGTAAAACTCCACGCCGTCGCCGGGGGCTTCGATGGCTTTCCAATTAGAGGAAATCGGAATATTGATGTTCTGTAGCGTGACTACGTGAGCAAGACTAATCTTCAGGCAGGACTAATTGGAGGGATCCAGCAGGACGAAGCCTCTTGAGTGATAAGAGGTGTGAAATTAAAATTTATGTTTTAATTCGTGGGCATTCTCGTTAGGACCCATATTTTAGGAAATTCTTTTTAATTTTTTTATTGCACATACTAATACCACATAACTACCCTCTCCTCAATGGCCCAATAGCGCGACAAATAGGCGATCGCTCTCCGAAGTTAAGCATCGCTGGGTCCGGTCTGGTCTTGGATGGGTGACCATTCAACCGTTGAGAGAGGCTGGCCGTGGTTCGGATTCCACGTTAAGCTGTAGGTCCCCTTCCTTACTCACTAGGTGGTAGGGTTTATCCCGCCCGGGTTGGTACCATCGCATTGGATGAACGATGGTCGAAGCGGCAATGAAAATTGTCCGTGTTTTCCATCCAGTTCAATGTAGCCGTGCGATATAAGGAAGATCCTGGCATGGCACCTAGTTCCCATGTGGTGTGTTGGGCTAATACCACGACAGAAGGTGTGGTATTAGCCATCCATGTCCAGTCACATAAAAAAAACACCCCCCAATACACCACATTTCCGAAGGAATTAGGAATTAGCTCTAGATCGCGAGCTGTACGAGATCTGGGTCGCTAAGATTTTTCAATAACTATTCGCAAGCTATTCGGCACTCTCTAAAAGTCGCAGTCGCAAAGTGCACTTGTAGAGAAGTTTTCGAGCATTATGCAGCGCTTGCTGAAAAATGTCCTGAAAATGTTTCTGTTCGAGGTGTTTTCAAGACAAATATATACGTTAAGTGGTAAGTCGTCAGCATTACAAATGCAATGAAAAGATCTCGAAATGACACTCGTAAAGGTCCTGGCATGGCACCTAATTCCTTCGGGAATGGGGTGTATTGTGTTAGCCATCCGTGCCAGGTTGTATAAAAAAATTTCGTTACATAATTCGTAAGCACGTCGGCGATGAAGTAATAATATGTAGTAAGTAGTATATAGTAAGTAATAAATAGTAGAGTAATATGTTTCGTTTGCCGTCCTTTCTTACTCGCTGGGTTCATGGATGAATGTTTTTACTAGTGGTATTTTTTTATATAAATTCTACCACTGTCTACTAATCACTAACAGTCGTATTCGGAGTGAACCTGTCAAAACTTAAAAGGAGATTAGCACTGGATTAGCCATACAAAAACCGGTGTACTCCGGCTCATTAAGGTTACTCTGAATATGGCTGCTTAACACAAACATTTGAAAACGGCTGGACCAATTCAGATATTTTTTTAAAACCATATCGTCATATCCGAGGTAGGTTCTCATATAGATGGTTCTAAGATACAGTTGGACCCGGCAGGTGGCGCTTTTGTCGAGATCCAGAACTGACCGTTTGAATAAAACGCCCGCGTAGGTTGAACCAACTGGGCTCTGCTCGGGTGAATGTCCAAAACGAAATCAGTCCGAGCGTAGCCTGGGAACCGAAGCAAGTTGTTAAACAGTTCATAGTTCATTTATTTGATAGAGTTTTCTACACTCTTAATAAATATTTATAAATATGACTTGGTAAAAGTCAAAGATGGATGATTAAAAGTAAACGAGCTCTTAAGGTGGCCCAACCCGGCGGCCCTAACTCATTCGCGGGCACGGTACAAAACCGTGCTGTTGCGCTCTGGGACCTTCTATGTTTCAAAGAATAAGACAGGCTCCGTGATGAGAAAGATGCAACATGTCCACAAAAAAGACAATGTGCATAGTGTATGATTTAAAGATTTACGAAAATTTTAATTTAAAAACGACTTATAGCTAAAAGTAAACCACGACCGCTGTAGTAAAAAATCGAACAAAAACCCAATAGATTATAAATTTTGATTAAATAAGCTATGTCTGATGACTAATCTTTTTAAGATGTTCTTAATTTATCATTGCGTAATCTACCTCCAACGTTATTGTATAAAACGCGCGAAAAATGCGAACTTTCGGACCTTATAATTTAGAGACCAAACACAATTTTACAATGCCAATGGTCATCAGACATCTAGTTCGATCAAATAAAGCTATTTTGAGCAAAATTTTGGATCTCTGACAAGAAATATGGGCATGATCTTCTTTCCCCTTTTGTATGGGGAGATGAGCGGGATGGGCCACCTTAAATCCTTTGTAAGGCTTCAGAAAAAAGACATCAAATCTGCGCCCACCTACAAGATCGCCGGTCCCCAAACTACATCGTCCCTTTGTACCGGAGGCGCCCCGGCCGTACCGGAACTGCGTCATTAGTGTGTTCGGCCGATGTTAAAGCGATTTCAGCGTTTTCAAAGGGCCCATGCGGGCGGAGGCGAGTTTCCCTTAGAAAAAATATCGCCGAAATTTCGGAAGGAGCGGGGCATCGGTTGAACGAATCCAGGAAGCGGCGGGAGCTTTTGAACATTGCGGGATATATTCCGGGAGGTCACGACATTTTTGGTCACGATAAGGTAAATGGCTGAATCTGGGTTCACATGTTAGAGACCAACCCTCTGATGCTAAATATGTCGGTCTGCCTGCGCCAAGTGGTTGCGTTAGCTAGATTGGCTATATGAAATAGATGTTGGTATGTACCTGCTAATGAATATACTTATTGTCTAGAAATGTTAATACCTATTAATTATGCAACAATAACCAGTCGGTTTTTTTTAATGAAATGCATAAATATACCTAAATTTATATCTGTAACCTTAATCGCCTATAAATAAGAAATGCAATCAAAGATTTGTACAGTTTTGGTATTGCTCAGCAAGTATGAACTAATTATGCTTCGTTATTTGCAGCCATTAAGCTAATCATATTTATTTTTTGTTAAAACAACAACTAGGACCAGGTAGACTGACACATTTAGCTTCATAGGGTTGGTCTTTACCCTGTGAACCCAGTTTCAGCCATTTACGTTATCATTACCATTTTTGTCGCGACCTCCTAGTCTAATATATTCTCGTAGAGTAGCTCATAGCTTCTGAATTATTATTAATATTTACTCTGGCAATTGGATGGGATATCTATACTAATATCGTAAACGATAAAAAATTAAGTCAATCTTTTTAGGATTTTTTTTTTGTTTTTATTTGAACAAACAGGAATTTATATAATAATTTACAAAATTAAAAAAATTGAAAAGAACTTAGACTATAATTAAATACATTCCTAGTACCGTAATGCAGGTGGTAATAATACAAAAACCGTTGAAACCGAATTTCGGAAATGTATGTATTTGGTTTTGATTCAGTATTTTTTCAGGAGCACCGATAATTAATTTCACCGATCCCAGCTATGTTCATCTAAGAAAAACATTTTTTTATTCTCTAAGAAATGAATTTTGAATTTCATGTAAAAACCGGCCAAGTGCGAGTCGGACTCGCACACGAAGGGTTCCGTACCATCGTACAAGATTGATCACAAAAGAATGACGTTTTGTTGTATGAGACCCCCTTTTTTTATTTTACCTGTTTGTTGTTATAGCGGCAAAATAAATACACACTCTGTGAAAATTTTAGCTGCCTACCTATTACGGTTCATGAGATACAGCCCTGTGACAGACGGACGGACGGACAGCGGAGTTCCATTTTCACCCTTTGGGTACGGAATCCTTAAAACGACCTTTGCAAACTTACTTTCATTAATATAAATTTCCAACTATTTTTTTATTTTTCTTAACTAAGAAAAGTTCTGGCATCGTTAAAAAAGGAAGGCCTGATGGACGCCTGGAGGCTTACCATGGTAAATTCACTTGCTAGGTGAATAGATTCAGTTGCATTTCATGCCACGCTGTAAAATTGTGTACAATATAATTTAGTCCTACTTATAGAAAATATATAAATCATCAAGGGATTTGTCGGTCAAAGGAAAGTTTAAGAAAATACGATATGTCAAATTTTGTTAAACATTGCATAATTAGTCTTAGGGCCTTTTTCACCTACTGCTGATCAGTTTAATTGCCACATATTAAGGGCCTTTCTTAGCAGCTTGCAATCAGTACTAGTACAAGATAATGAGCACTTTAGCAATAAAGTCCCTTTAATTGTTGATTAAAAGAAATCAGTACTTGGTGAAAACCAGGCTTAGATATTTCAATCTTTCAATATACAATATTGAAAAAATCTCGTAAAACCATAAGAGAGGCGAAGCATTTTCCAGAAAAAGAATAATCGGGCTAACTTGTGCGCCAAATTTGAAAAACTTTTGTTTTCTTTTACAATATTAGTTTTTGGCGGAGCGCTATTTTTCAGGCCGCCAGCCAAAGGCTTGCGACTTGGCTGATTCACTGCATATATTATTAGAACTCCTCTCTCTGGCACTTCGCTTGATCAGAGAGTAATGGTAAATTTAAGAAAAATATCACAAAGCTTAAATGCCTCATTAATCATTTACAATAAATTGCATATAATGTTACGCATAGTTATTTAAAAAAATCCGTATTTCTTTAATCATTCTTAACAGTTTGTTTTCGTTAAACGCGATAATGTCTGTAACTACCATTAAAAAAAATTGCATGCGATAATGCAAAATGCATGATTGAGGAAGTTAATGAGCTATTTAACATCACGCTACGACCTTTAGGAACCGAGTAAAAAATATAAAAGTCAGAAAGAATGCTAAGCGATAACGAAGTAACAGCGCGGGCGGCATTTCGCCAGGCTCTGCTCGGGTTATTGTCCAAAACGAAAATAACCGAAGCATAGCCGGGCAACTCATCGTTCAAGCTAAAAAGAACCCTTAGGAATCTATGCGCGAAACCACTTCACTTGTAGCTGCTAGTTCAGTGATTTAAAGAACATGTTAATAAGTATATTTTTGACTGATGTTAAATGTACATAACCAAGTTACTCGGCAAAGTGTAGTGTCAAATTTATATTAAAGGGCTTTGAAGAAGTCCGTAACTAGCCACATGTGGTCGTATTGTTTGCATTATCTACTGGCCACATTTGAAGCATACTCGTTGTCGACAGGTGCTGCTGTTTCCCGAGGAAGGCTGGGCCCGCAGCGCCTCCTCCTCGTACTGGACGCTGCAGCCGGGCCGCTGGTGGCGCTCGCGCTGCAAGGTGGTCGAGGTGGCCGGCACCAGGAGGTGAGTCTAACAGTGCTCGTATCTACAGCGCCTCCTCCTCGTGCTGGACGCTGCAGCCGGGCCGCTGGTGGCGCTCGCGCTGCAAGGTGGTCGAGGTGGCCGGCACCAGGAGGTGAGTCTAACAGTGCTCGTATCTACAGCGCCTCCTCCTCGTGCTGGACGCTGCAGCCGGGCCGCTGGTGGCGCTCGCGCTGCAAGGTGGTCGAGGTGGCCGGCACCAGGAGGTGAGTCTAACAGTGCTCGTATCTACAGCGCCTCCTCCTCGTACTGGACGCTGCAGCCGGGCCGCTGGTGGCGCTCGCGCTGCAAGGTGGTCGAGGTGGCCGGCACCAGGAGGTGAGTCTAACAGTGCTCGTATCTACAGCGCCTCCTCCTCGTACTGGACGCTGCAGCCGGGCCGCTGGTGGCCCTCGCGCTGCAAGGTGGTCGAGGTGGCCGGCACCAGGAGGTGAGTCTAACAGTGCTCGTATCTACAGCGCCTCCTCCTCGTGCTGGACGCTGCAGCCGGGCCGCTGGTGGCGCTCGCGCTGCAAGGTGGTCGAGGTGGCCGGCACCAGGAGGTGAGTCTAACAGTGCTCGTATCTACAGCGCCTCCTCCTCGTACTGGACGCTGCAGCCGGGCCGCTGGTGGCGCTCGCGCTGCAAGGTGGTCGAGGTGGCCGGCACCAGGAGGTGAGTCTAACAGTGCTCGTATCTACAGCGCCTCCTCCTCGTACTGGACGCTGCAGCCGGGCCGCTGGTGGCCCTCGCGCTGCAAGGTGGTCGAGGTGGCCGGCACCAGGAGGTGAGTCTAACAGTGCTCGTATCTACAGCGCCTCCTCCTCGTACTGGATGCTGCAGCCGGGCCGCTGGTGGCGCTCGCGCTGCAAGGTGGTCGAGGTGGCCGGCACCAGGAGGTGAGTCTAACAGTGCTCGTATCTACAGCGCCTCCTCCTCGTACTGGACGCTGCAGCCGGGCCGCTGGTGGCGCTCGCGCTGCAAGGTGGTCGAGGTGGCCGGCACCAGGAGGTGAGTCTAACAGTGCTCGTATCTACAGCGCCTCCTCCTCGTACTGGACGCTGCAGCCGGGCCGCTGGTGGCGCTCGCGCTGCAAGGTGGTCGAGGTGGCCGGCACCAGGAGGTGAGTCTAACAGTGCTCGTATCTACAGCGCCTCCTCCTCGTACTGGACGCTGCAGCCGGGCCGCTGGTGGCGCTCGCGCTGCAAGGTGGTCGAGGTGGCCGGCACCAGGAGGTGAGTCTAACAGTGCTCGTATCTACAGCGCCTCCTCCTCGTACTGGACGCTGCAGCCGGGCCGCTGGTGGCGCTCGCGCTGCAAGGTGGTCGAGGTGGCCGGCACCAGGAGGTGAGTCTAACAGTGCTCGTATCTACAGCGCCTCCTCCTCGTACTGGACGCTGCAGCCGGGCCGCTGGTGGCGCTCGCGCTGCAAGGTGGTCGAGGTGGCCGGCACCAGGAGGTGAGTCTAACAGTGCTCGTATCTACAGCGCCTCCTCCTCGTACTGGACGCTGCAGCCGGGCCGCTGGTGGCGCTCGCGCTGCAAGGTGGTCGAGGTGGCCGGCACCAGGAGGTGAGTCTAACAGTGCTCGTATCTACAGCGCCTCCTCCTCGTACTGGACGCTGCAGGCGGGTCGCTGCTTAAGGCATCACACGTTTAATTTCATAGGCCTTGTGCGCCGAGGTAACCACTTTGAGCCCTGAGTATTCCAGGTGTCGCGCTATATATTAAAAATAAAATTTCCTGTTAGCACCAGCAACCTTCAAATACTCGCTAATTATTCGGCTGCATTGCCTTGTTTTCGCTGAGCGGAGTGCAATCAAGCTGCCTTAAATCATAGTTAAGGTGGCGTCTTCCTCAATTAACACGCTGCGGGGCGTCAGCGGCGGGTTTGCGCACCCCGGGGAGGGGGAGGAGGGAAATGGCTGATGAGGGCCTCCTAACGGGAAATTTGTGAATCTATGACGGAGACTTCATTGGCATATTGTCTTCTTATATTTGTGATGACTTCCCGACGAGGCTGGCTTAATATTCAAGAAATGTATGTTTATTATATCTTTCCTTTTCTATTCTTTGATTGTTGTTTCTTAAGGATGTTCCGACCCATACAATGTTTTTTTTACACAGAACGCAAAAAGTATTACACTTTAAGGCACGAATTCGTCAAAAATATTAAATTTAGCCATAGAAGTTGCAGCGAAAACATATTCACAATTTCAGGTTTAATGGTTTCGTTGTAATTGCCGATTAGAAGTTTTACACAGTTAGATGGCGCTGTTAAATAAAAATCGTATTTAAATAAATTGTAACAAAACAAATAATCCTGAAATTGTGAAATTGTTTTCGCTGCAAGTAATATGACTATATTAAACTTTTATTATTAATTCGTGGCTTAAAGTGCAATACTTTTTGCGTTATGTGTGCAAACAACTTTATATGACTTGCGACAGCTATTCCGACCCATAAAATGTTTTTTTTACACAGAACGCAAAAAGTATTGCATTTTAAGGCACGAATTCGTCAAAAATATTAAATATAGCCATAGTATGTAGTTGCAGCGAAAACATATTCACAATTTCAGGTTTAATGGTTTCGTTGTAATTGCCGATTCGAAGTTTTACACCGTTAGATGGCGTATAAATCGTATTTAAATAAATTGTAACAAAACCAATAATTCTGAAATTGTGAAATTGTTTCCGCTGCAAGTAATATGACTATATTAAACTTTTATTATTAATTCGTGTCTTAAAGTGCAATACTTTTTGCGTTATGTGTGCAAACAACTTTATATGGGTCGGAACAGCCTTAAGGCTAACTGTTTTAACTCAGAGTAACCGATTTACTTAGTTGGCTCTATTTTAACGTAGCAAGACGATTATTATTGTCGGAATTACAGTTAGATTCACGAATTTTAAATTTTTTAGCGTAAATAAGTTTGTAAAGTATATTTTTCCAAGTAAACCTTTCGATACTATGCTCATGCGACTTGGTCGTGAGTAGCCGCCTGCCAGGCGGACGCCCCGCCGTGTGGTTCCCGCGCTAATTTAAGCCATGCTTGATTTACGGACGGAAGTCAAGTAAGATGGCGCCACTGTCTGTCGCCAACGTGGATAAAGGAGGTCTCTGGTAAATTGAAATCTATGTCCAATTCAAAGCATGCTAAAATGATCGGATATTTGTTTTCAAATGTCATATAGTGTTTATTTATTCAGCTGAATGAAATTTAACTAGTGTAATAATATTTGAAAATAAAATTAAACTCCTTATTTATTGTTGATTTATTAATTTGACGATGCGAAATAACACTTACATGCCGAGCGAAGAATGTCTTTAAAAGGTAACCTCTTCAGTACATCAAACTAGAATTATTTTCATCGTAAAATGTTTCTGATCAGGTTTTTCGCCATTCTTTTAGAAGAACATTTTCAAAGAAAATAATACTCAGTACGAATTGAACTGCCAGCAAATGTGTAATGTGGCAATGAAATCAAGTTAAAAAGCAGTCCGATTTGAGTAGGGTTAGAACATATTAAAACTACTATTAATCTTAAAATAAGAGCGAAACTACAAAGCGTCAAAGTAGATGGCGCCACGGTCCTCCCTTAATTGACCGACGGGCTTACATAAACTTAACGAAGTTTTCCGGAATATAGAAACAAAATTCCTTTCGCTTTTGTATCCAAACTCCTAACCTGGTTCTGTCTTACACTCCTGACTGAAGTTACTGACAGCTCCGTCTCTGTACAGTTTCGAGGTCACATAGCTTAATCATGGACATTTCCAAGTGCAGCTAGTCCAGACAGATAAGTCATTTTGAAAATGTGTTGCTTTGTGTGTGAAACTTTATATTTAATAATATTTATACAAACCGTAAATAGAACTCGCCTGTGCTGCAAGGAGAAATGACTGAGTCAGATCAACGTATTTATTAATAAATAATTAATGTCATTTAACTAATAGGGTGCCAACGGAGCCTAATTACTAGTCCGTCCGTCTGTACGTCCGTCCGTCCGTCCGTCTGTACGTCCGTCCGTCCGTCCGTCCTCCGTCCGTCGCCCGGCTGTATCGCTTGAATCGTGTTAGGTAGACAGCTGACATTTTCACAGAGCGTTTATTTTTTATAGCCGCAAATACAAAAAAAAGTATATAATTTAAAAATAAAAAGGGAAACAATACAAGAAACGTGATCTTTTGAGTTAAATCTTCTACGATGGTACGGAATCCTTCTAGTGCGAGTCCATCTCGCATTTGGCCGTTTTTTTATTTCTCACTACTACACTGAGAAAATAGTAGGCTGACAAAGTGACAAAAATCACGTTGTCAGAAAAAAAATGTTGAAGCATCATAATAAGTTGTTAATATAACGAATCGAGCTTATTTCTCAGGACAACTATTATTTTGTCAATTGCTTTTTGTCATTGAAACAAAGTCGTATTTGTTACTGTAACAACTTTGGTCACTGTTTGTTAGTGTAACAAAGTGGAAGTTGCGAGCGCAACAATGTCTAGTATGTTTTGCTAGAATTACTTTGTTAGATTATAAATATGGTCGACAAAATAAAGGTTGTTGCAACCAATTCACTATGACGGATCTCCAGGGTTAAAGTTTCTTTGTTGTTTGTTTTTCTCAGTGTAGCTTTCGACTACCAAAGTGCCTCAAATGTGCGGCAAGGTATATGAAACGGTTGATTTATCATCTACGGTAAAGATAACCGACCCGTGGCCTCCTCAGTCAGTGTCGCGACTATCTGTCGCCGCGATCGCAGCGCCACCGCCGGAACTCCCCGAATGAAATGTGGCGCGAACGTGCCGTAAATAAAGATGGCGGCCATCAGCGGGGCTTAGCTTGATGGCCGCTTTTTATTGCGTATTTAAAGTGGATCTTGTGTAATACGTTCGCGGTTGCGGTGCACGGAAATTAGCGAAAACGTTTTCGGTATATGCACTCATAAAGCAAACACGAGTTCAATGGGGGAAGAGTGGCGTTCAAGCGAGCTTACCCAAATGATTTTTCAGAGCTGTCTGGCTGCTCAAATTTGATGGTATCTACCATGTCAGTCAGTCAATCATTCAGCGTGATTGCGTCCACTGCTGGACATACGCCTCTCCAATTTTCCTCCAGTCCTCCCGGCCTTCAGCGGTACGGAACCACTGCTTTCCGCCGACGCACTTGATGTCGTCGTCCCACCTGGCGGGTGGTCTTCCCACACTCCGTTTTCCTGTCCACGGCCGCCAGTGTAGGACACGGTCACTCCAACGGTCGTCGTCTCTTCGGCTGACATGACCAGCCCACTGCCACTTGAGCTTAGCCACCCGGTGTCCAATATCGACTACTTTGGTACGTCGGCGGATTGCCTCGTTACGCACCATATCCCGTAGCGATATTCCCAGCATGGCTCGCTCCATTGCTCGCTGGGCAACTTTCAACCTTTGGACAACGGCGACCGTCAGAGTCCACGTTTCACATCTGTACGTCATAACCGGTAGGACGCACTGGTCATCTACCATACAAAATAAAAAAATAGGTTTGACATTTTATTTACTCAATCTATGTAATGTAAATTCAATTTTCTCGATTTTATTCCGAAAATAATTGTTCTTAATTAAGCTAATCAAAAGAAGTCGTGCGAAAGAAAATATCACAAAACCATAACATATAATGTTTGACAATTTTGACATTTTTAAGGTGAGGTCACTCTTGCTTTGAATTTTATTCCCAATACCCAGATAAAAGTTAACCGTTTTAAAATCGTAAATTGTTGGTTCTATGAAATAACAAAATTACAATTTTTGTCCTGATTGCTGAACTTTTATTATTATAGCGGGAATTGTAAACCATTAATATACATTTTCGTACTTATCAAGTACGTCGCTTTCTTAAATTAATTTTTTTATGTTGTGATACCCATATGAGAATGAAATCTTAAATTTTTTGTTTACCTCATCAAATAAATACCTATCCAATTACGGGTGAACTTTGACAGTTTTATTAAATTCATACATATTATACATTTAAAATCGCAATGAATATTCACAATCGTTTGCAGGTCTCAGTTTTCATACTTTTTTTTTTTTTATGTGACTGGACATGGATGGCTAATACCACAAGATCTGTCATGGTATTAGCCCAACACACCACATGGGAACTAGGTGCCATGCCAGGACCTTCCTTATATTGCACGGCTACATTGAACTGGATGGAAAACACGGACAATTTTCATTGCCGCTTCGACCATCGTTCATCCAATGCGATGGTACCAACCCGGGCGGGATAAACCCTACCACCTAGTAAGTAAGGAAGGGGACCTACAGCTTAACGTGGAATCCGAACCACGGCCAGCCTCTCTCAACGGTCGAATGGTCACCCATCCAAGACCAGACCGGACCCAGCGTTGCTTAACTTCGGAGAGCGATCGCCGAAGTGTGAATACAAAATATTTGTTCCAAAGTGTATTTTTTGTACCAAATAAAAACGAAATTGGAAAAGGACGTGTTACGACGTCACGTGCGCTGATTCGCGACCAGAGCCCCTAGTCCCACTTGTCACTTTAATTGGCGTTTACCCCAAACCGATCGACTGGCGTTTTCAATGTATGGAGAATTGAAAAGCGCGCGCAGTGGGCGTTAAGCGAACTAACATTTTCGAGTGTGAGTTTGATTTGACACCTTACTCACCGTCGCCATAAATACGTTGACGTTGACTTCGCGTCTTCATACTAATTTGGTAGTCCGAGTTTGATTTTTTCTGGTCGATAAAATCAAACTCGATTTGCTCCGAACGCGACTTGCAGCTCAGAGAAAACACTGTCTTAAGGCCCTGGTACTAGCCAAATCGCAAAGTTAGACGAGGCACCCCAAGTTAACTAACTAAGTCTGACGATTATAAGTGTCATTCTTACAATATATGATTCCTTGTCTATTAGTCCTTCATAAATTGTATCGTGTTTGTATTTTTTCTAACGCCGCAATGGCTTTGTCAGTGTACTACCAGAATGTTCGCGGCTTAAAGTCAAAGACTAGCAATATATTTTCTGAAATTCTTAATTGTAATAATGATATAATTTGTCTCACGGAAACTTGGTTAGATGATAGTGTATTTAGCGAGGAGATCTTTGATCAGCGATATTCCGTTTTTCGCCGAGATCGTAGTTGTTTTTTTAAAGAAACTTTTAACAAAAATTGGGGAGGAGGAGTGATAATTGCAACATCCTTAAAACTTGATGCGAAGCCCTGCGTACATTGGCAGAGTGATTTAGAAGACTTATGGGTCACAGTTTACGTGGGTACTACATCTATTGACATATGTGTAGTTTACTCACCCGCATATATACCTAAACTTCTCTTTTCCAAATTTCTTAATAACTGCGAAGAAATCGTCCTTTCATCTGAGAAAAACAGATGTCTTATTATTGGTGACTTCAATCTCAATGATATTGAATGGACTAACATTTCCAACTCGAATAAAATGTCACCACGTAATTTTACAAACGAAAAGAGCATTTGTTTCGTGGATTTATTATCAATATCAGGTCTTGAACAACTGAACCACATTAAAAATGCAAACAATCGTATTCTGGACTTGGCTTTAACAAACATCAGTAATTGTGAAGTTGTTGCTGCTGCTCCAATTTGTAATGTTGATGAACACCACTCACCCTTTGAAATAAATTTAAATCTTCAAGTAAATAAATGCTTGCACTCGAATAGAGACATTGACCGATACGATTTTAGAAAATGCAACTATGAATCTTGCAAAAAAGAACTATCTAACATAGATTGGAATAAATACTTAAATTTAAACTGTGATGATTTTTCGATCTTGGTGTACAATTTGCTATGGGAAGTAATTATAAAATACACTCCTAAAATAAAAAATCGATCGTCCAACTACCCCATATGGTTCTCTCATGCACTTATAAAAATGATAAAGGAAAAAGATAAATACCATAGAAAATATAAGATTTACAAAAACCCTCGAGACTATGACTCATTTTCCTCTCTTAGGTCTCGGACTAAAGCATGTATGGATATGTGTTTCAAAGATTTCATCTCCGGTATAGAGTCTCAACTTAGTAATAATATCAAATCATTCTGGAGATTCACAAAATCAAAAAGAGTTACTAACAGCCTACCCAAATTAATGGTTTACAAGGACCATACTGCCGCTGCTGGAACTGATGTGGCAAATTTATTCGCAGACTACTTTTCATCGGTTTATCAGTCATCTCCTTGCACCAAATTTAATCCTGATTTTCCCGAAAGTAACTACTGCCTGTCCACCGTAAAAATAACAGAAGATGACATTACAAGTTCGCTTAATAACCTTGATGGAACCAAAGGAGCTGGACCGGATGGACTTCCGCCAATTTTCATTAAAAAATGTTCTAACGAATTAGTCAAACCTTTATTTTTTATCTTTTCCAAATCTTTGAGTGAAGGCACCTTTCCCAGTATATGGAAATTAGCAAATATAGTACCCATTCACAAAAGTGGTAACAAAAATGATATTACCAATTACCGCCCTATATCCATATTGTCATGTTTCGGCAAGATTTTTGAAAGTCTGATATATAAGTCCATAAACAATCATTTTAACCATATATTGAGTCCCAAACAACACGGTTTTGTAAGTAGTCGATCTACAAATACCAACTTAATTGAGTACATGAATTTTCTATGCCTTTCATTTAATGAAAGAATTCAAGTAGATTCTATTTACCTAGATTTTTCTAAGGCCTTTGATTGTGTCAACCATGTTATACTAATAAAAAAACTGGGTCATTATGGCATTCACGGCGACTTATTAAGATGGCTTGAATCTTATTTGTCAAACAGAAGTCAAATAGTAACAATTCATGGTTTCGACTCATATCCCATAACTGTAACTTCCGGAGTTCCCCAGGGCTCTCACCTAGGTCCCTTAATGTTCATAATATTTATCAATGATCTCCTTACGAAAATAACTAGTGAGTGTCTGGCATTCGCTGATGACATCAAAATGTTTAGGCGAATTTCAAAGCAGCACGATAGCTTTTTATTACAATTTGATATTGATATTGTAAGCCGCTGGTGCGTAACAAATAAAATGTCGCTTAATAAAAAAAATGTCAAATTATCTCATTCACTCGGAGTAAAACCCCAATTGACTTTCAATACCATATCGACAACTTTGAATTATCACGTGTTTCAGTAGTTCGTGATTTGGGCATATATTTAGAATCTGACATTTCTTTTAAGTTGCAGTTAGACCTCATCACTAGGGCTAACAAATTAATTGGATTTATCTTTAGAGTTACAAAGCCTTTTAAGAAAATTGAGAGTCTGCTCTTACTTTACAACTCTTTGATACGTAGCTTGCTTGATCCATTATCAGTCTGGAGTTCTATTTGGATTTTCTGAAGCATTTGTTAAAAAGTGAATTTGTATGGCGCGAGTAGTTGGCCAGTCCTAGCGCCTTAAAACATGATGCCTTCGGTCCGATTGCGCATTTTATTTCGGAACTATGTTCCTTTTCGTGCGTTTGGCGGATGAGAGCTATACCGAAAAACACACCGCTGACACAGAATTTCAGTCCTCCCGCCAACTTACGACCATATTACTTCACGGCCGAAACGATAACACCGTTTTCTGTCTCATTCTTTGCTGAAGACTGGGGACCTTACGGTAGTAATGCAATTCAATGCCTCGATAGCAAAATGAAAAAAAAAAACGAAACGCTCTCAGATGTGCGCGTCTATATATTTAAAATAGTCA
This sequence comes from Incurvaria masculella, assembly GCA_946894095.1. Taxonomy (NCBI): domain Eukaryota; kingdom Metazoa; phylum Arthropoda; class Insecta; order Lepidoptera; family Incurvariidae; genus Incurvaria; species Incurvaria masculella. The sequence continues at coordinate 17,983,603 of OX335657.1, read as the reverse complement.
CCTAGCGCTTTAAGCGTAAACTCGCGTCTAACTTGACGATTGGCGTCTGTTAAATGTTATGTCGTCCGAAATTTAAGTGTTTCTTCAGAATGGAACTTAGTTCCTACCGGGTGTCCCAGGACGCCTATGGTTTTTTTTACCCACGCATGATATTCAGAATCAGAATCAGAATCAGAAATTTATTTGTGGTGCAAATATACAGAGGTCTACATAATTACACAGCACATCGTCAGCCTTGTGTCGTACACATACCAATTAAGGTGGCCCAACCCGGCGGGCCTAACTCATTCGCGGGCACGGTACAAAACCGTGCTGTTGCGCTCTGGGACCCTCTCTGTTTCAAAGAATAAGACAGGCTCCGTGATGAGGAAGATGCAACATGTCCACAAAAAAGACAATGTGCATAGTGTATGATTTGGTAAGATTTACGAAAATTTTAATTTCAAAACGACTTATAGCTAAAAGTAAACCACGACCGCTGTAGTAAAAAATCTAACAAAAACCAAATAGATTATAAATCTTGATTAAATAAGCTATGTCTGATGACTAATTTTTTTAAGATGTTCTTACTTTATCATTGCGTAATCCACCTCCAAAGTTATTGTATAAAACGCGCGAAAAATGCGAACTTTCGGACCTTATAACTTAGAAACCAAACACAATTTTACAATGCCAATGGTCATCAGACATCTAGTTCGATCAAGTAAAGCTATTTTGAGCAAAATTTAAGATCTCTGACAAGAAATATGGGCGTGATCTTCTTTCCCCTTTTGTATGGAGAGATGATCGGGATGGGCCACCTTAATATAATATTGTATAACATCACATTATTATGCACTGAGAAATTCCTGCAAATTGTAAAAGTTTTTCTTGAGAATCCATTTATTTAATTCTCGTTTAAATGTATTGATATTTACATTTAATTTTATGTCTGTAGGAATTTTGTTATACATTTTAAGGCTAGTACTATAGATGCCTTTTTCATAGAATGATAAAGAGTGTTTCACATCAATCAGTCTATACTTATTTGTTGTGCTATACCTGTGAGTATGACAATTATACTCTTATATTAGCTCAGCAACCGCTTTCCCAAAAATATTAGGTTTCTGACAGCCCTTTACGAGCACGGCTACAGTTAACTGGATGGAAAACACGAACAATTTTTCATTGCCGCTTCGACCATCGTTTCTTCCAATACGATGGTAGGGTGGTAGGTTTTCCTGTCCGACCAACGAGACGATTCCGAAGTATGGAACAGCTGGTAACTGCATAACTAATTGCAATTATCAAACTGAAACAGAAATAAAGTGGTGCATAAACGGAACGGGGATTTGAACTCAGACCTCTGGGATGGAAGACAAGTCCACCCGCCTCTGACCCTGATGACCTTTAACCATGTCTGCCTACCACGCTGGGAAAGCAGCATGACGGTGTATCAATTAACACTAGACAAAGCTCAAAGCATAAAGTATTGAGGTAAGCGATATCTTTGAGTTTCCGAGACACAAAGAACCTCCAAGAGGTCGTATTCGTTCCGTTGTTTATTTAAGGGTTGACACTAGTCTGGTTGACAAGCTACTAGCCGGAAAATTCACTATCTGCCAGTAAACTCACCCAGTGTCATCGTTGTACTAGCTAGCTACCTGATTGTAAAAATGCTGCGAGAAAATTTTAAGGCATGGCTGATTTATTTGCTAATTGCTGCCGTGTGGGCTTTATGGTTGATAGTGAACTAGCTGCGAATATCTCGGCGTTGCTTGGTAAACAAAATGTCCACGGAACTGGTTCGCGACTAAATCTAAAATATACACGCCAGACCCAGAACTACAAAAACAACACGCGATTTCAACTCGCTAGCTAGTTGGCTACGGAGCGAATAGATAGTTTCGAGTGTCATAGACACTCATCAGTGAGGAAGAAAGTACGGGAGTGGCGATCGGAACTAATTCGTTAGGCGGTAGCTAGCCACATGGTAGTAGAAATACACCGAGTTAGTTCGCTTACGAATTCGGAACGCGCAACATCGAATGTTTGTTTTAAATAGCATCCTGTGAAGTTCTAACGTGTCGTTGGAACTCTAGAACATTAATAATGAGCGTATCCATAAGCGAACTGACTCGCCGGCGCTACCGATATTGTATATAGCCTTGCTAGCCCAGTAGTACGACGCCTTGCGATTCGATAAGCTGGGTGAAGCACCTCTGAGCGCGGTTGGGTTCTGAATGGGTGACCATTTTCAACATTTGAAGCTAGCCGTGGTTGATTCCACGTAAAACTGTAGGTGACCTACTCCTTACTTACTAGGTGGCAGGGTTAATCCCGTCCGATTGAATGAACGATGATCGAAGAGGCAAAAACTGCCTCTTCGATGAAACTAGCCTAGTGTCATCGAGCCTCGATCGGTCGCCGTCCCCCAGTCTCCCGCCCAACAGTCGCGCCGCAGCCGCCCGCCCCACTAACTCGCCGTGCGCTCGCGGAATTCGAATCGACCGTTTACCTTCGAGTGTGTTAGCGGAACGATAAGTGCGCGAACGGAAAATAATTCGGGGGAAATAACATTTGAGACGAGACAACTTTTTTCTGCACGAGCACACAGCCGAAATTGGCTGCGGACGGTTGTCTTACTTGTTGAATATAACTATGTGTAGTCAAATAAAGAAAAACTGGTCATTTAAGAGCTATTTGATACGCACTTACGAGTTCGGGGACGGGACTACAAAATTAAATAGCAGTCGATTTTAAAAGTTGGTGTTGTGAGGTCAAACAAAATGTAAGAATTGTGCGTTCTTGTAGACTGGTCTTCAAACAGCAAATATTGCGTAATCTTTTTAGGGTTCCGTACCCAAAGGGTGCCAACGGAACCCTATTACTAAGCCTCCGCTGTCTGTCCGTCCGACCGTCCGTCAGTCTGTCACAGGACTGTATCTCAGTAACCGTAACAAATTGACAGCTGAAATTTTCACATAGTTTGTATTTATTTTACCGCTATAACAACAAATAGGTAAAATTAAAAAACGATTTTTTTGTATTAAATCTTTTACGATGGTACGGAATCCTTCGTGTGCATTCCGTTCATCATCCATACTTCCATACTAATATTATATATACAAAAGTAACTCAATAATAATGTTGCGTTTCATGTGATCATGTGTTCAAAAATTGTCATTTACATGTAACTCATTTTTACTCTATGCTTCATAATGATTACGAAACTGTTAACTTTTCATAATTTTATTTCATTATTTTCATAACTGCTAATTGTGCTCGCCAATACAGTTATAGTTTTTAACTTCTTCTTTTTTGATGAGGTAGCAGAAATAGCAACGAACAACTGTGGCGCCATCTACACACAGGCTCACCGTAAGTTTACTCAGGATAACATCGAATTTGTCTGATTACACGACGTAACACGGTTAATTGAACGGGGCGCGTGTGGCGCAGTGTCAAATGACATCCATTCCGTGCGGCGTTCACAAACCGCTTATAAGCGAACGTATTAAACAACAAGTCACGCTACCCGAACCCGCCGAACTAATTTTAATGAACAGGCTCAGCGCACCTATTACTGGAATTTCGTAACCTGGAATCAGGTATCCTGAACCTATAAAACCGCTTTCATAGCGGTTTTGCAAGGATTGTCTTGACAAAAAGATTCCGGAGCATAGTATGTCAATTTAATCAAGGTTTTCCGTCGAAAAAGTTGCTTCGAAAACAGCTTTAAAAGGACTCAGGAATCCTGATTCCTAATTACGGAATTCCAGGAATAGGCCTGCTGGTGGCTAGGTGTCCTACGTGGCTACGTACAAATTACAACTGCTGCTTAAGACTTAGGGCCTTTTTCACCTACTGCTGATTAGCTTAGTCGCCACATGTTAAGGGCATTTTTTAGCAGCTTGCAATCAATAACAGTACAAGATAATCATTACTTTAGTAATAAAGGCCCTTTAAGCGTCGATTAGAATAAATCGGCAGTTGGTGAGAACCAGGCTTACTATCCTAGAACGATCTAATCCTATAAGCTATCGTTTTGTATTTTTTAGTTTTTTTTGATACGCACTTTTGTGCAAAAATGTGTATCGAAAAAACTTGGATGCATTTTCTGAATCGCTTATAATGTCGAAGTTAACGCGCGTCAACGTTTTTCAAAACAGTTAAGCTTTAATTTTAATGGCAAGGACGAACTTCGATTATTCTAAAACTTAAAATGGAGCGATGCGCAGTTTTTTCCTAAAACCATACAAAATACAAAACCTTAGCTTATCGGATACGGTCGTTCTAGAGTAGTACATCACTTAAACTGACTTAGGTACTCTTATGATTTTCAATGTGTTAAAGAAATGCAACGTTCCGTTGTGGAAACCGAGGGGAAACATAGGGTTTAAGGTGGCCCATCCCGCTCATCTCCCCATACAAAAGGGGAAAGAAGATCACGCCCATATTTCTTGTCAGAGATCCAAAATTTTGTTCAAAATAGCTTTATTTGATCGAACTAGATGTCTGATGACCATTGGCATTGTAAAATTGTGTTTGGTTTCTAAGTTATAAGGTCCGAAAGTTCGCTTTTTTCGCGCGTTTTATACAATAACTTTGGAGGTGGATTACGCAATGATAAAGTACGAACATCTTAAAAAGATTAGTCATCAGACATAGCTTATTTAATCAAGATTTATAATCTATTTGGTTTTTGTTCGATTTTTTACTACAGCGGTCGTGGTTTACTTTTAGCTATAAGTCGTTTTGAAATTAAAATTTTCGTAAATCTTACCAAATCATACATTATGCACATTGTCTTTTTTGTGGACATGTTGCATCTTCCTCATCACGGAGCCTGTCTTATTCTTTGAAACAGAGAAGGTCCCAGCGCGCAACAGCACGGTTTTGTACCGTGCCCGCGAATGAGTTAGGGCCGCCGGGTTGGGCCACCTTAAGCCCGCCCGGGTTGGTACCATCGCATTGGATGAAAAGATGGTCGAAGCGGCAATGAAAAATTGTCCGTGTTTTCAATCCAGTTCAATGTAGCCGTGCTCATAAAGGGAAGGTCCTGGCATGGCACCTAATTCCTTTGGGAATGTGGTGTATTGGGCTAATATCATAACGGTAGTTGCCATCCATGTCAGGTCGCATAAAAAAAAAACATATTTTCGTATAAAAATGTTTTAATATAATTGGACACGGATGACTATTAAAAACACACAATGTCATGATATTAGCTCAATACAACGGCATAGGTGGCCAGGCCAGGACCTTACCTTTATGAGCACGGTTAAATCGAACGGGATGTAAAAATGGAAAAAATGCTTCGCCTCTTCGACCGTTTTGCAATCCAGTGCGATGGTACCAGCTCGGCGGGTCTTAAGGCGGCCCAACCCGGCGGGCCTAACTCATTCGCGGGCACGGTACATAACAGTGCTGTTGCGCTCTGGGACCTTCTCTGTTTCAAAGAATAAAACAGGCTCCGTGATGAGGAAGATGCAACATGTCCACAAAAAAGACAATGTGCATAGTGTATGATTTGGTAAGATTTACGAAAATTTTAATTTCAAAACGACTTATAGCTAAAAGTAAACCACGACCGCTGTAGTCAGTAATCTAACAAAAACCAAATAGATTATACATTTTGATTAAATAAGCTATGTCTGATGACTAATCTTTTTAAGATGTTCTTACTTTATCATAGCGTAATCCACCTCCAAAGTTATTGTATAAAACGCGCGAAAAATTCGATATTTCGGACCCTATAACTTAGAAACCAAACACAATTTTACAATGCCAATGGTCATCAGACATCTAGTTCGATCAAATAAAGCTATTTTGAGCAAAATTTTGGATCTCTGACAAGAAATATGGGCTTGATATTCTTTCCCCTTTTGTATGGGGAGATGAGCGGGTTGGGCCCCCTTAAACGCTGAAATGGGTAGGAGAGGGACCTACAGTTTTACATCGATTTCGGACCATGGAACCGCACGCATTCGTGATGGAATGCACTCATCCAACTCGGAAAGGGAAATACAGTGGCGCATGAACGCGGTTGGGATCCAATCAATTACTCTGGCATGGAAGGCAAGTCCCCGCGCCCCTCAACAACGAGCCGCTTATTTTAGAGGCCAAACAACCAGCTATGCTTGACATCCGCTGGTACATGATCAGATCCACCGGTTTAAATTCTACCATCCAGTCACAAAATCTGACTGGTTTGGCTGAAAAAAAAAAATATGCACACAAACTTGATTTTGTAGAGCACACTACTTCCGAGAAATCTGCATAGAAATATATTCACATAAATACATATTATTATATATGCTCTATATCCATCAATTTGGCCGCGGTACATCCACCCAGGCACATAAATACCACTGACTTCTGCTCTGTTAAATTGGTTTCGTCATTCTTTCGTCACCCATTCGCTCACTGTACGCAAACGATACTATCATCGCCTTCCAATTTCAAGGCACTGTATCGTCTTTTAGTGGATAATCTCTGTTCTTTTAATTTGTTAACTACCAAATTGTATCAGAAACGAGATGTAAACGCGCTTTGATGCAAGTTATTTTCATTCGGTGTAAACATTAACAAATGTTACCTGCAATCCAGACTGTAAAGTTACTAGTTACACCTCTCCAAAATTAATTTGTCTCTTTTCTCAATGTAACCACACGGGCCCCCAATTAGAACATACACTGTTGTCTCGGAGGCGCCCCGGCGGCGCGGCGTAGCCTTATTAGCGAGTTTCCGACATTCATTATCATTTTCACCTCGAGTTTCCGCCGAGTGCCTGCCGTTACGTGGAGCTGCTAACATGATTAGGGCACCTTGTAAAAAAAACATTTTATACTTGCAAATATATTTGTAAACCATTATAGATATCTTATCTCTTGCTGCTGAATAGTAAAAGTTTAAACTAGAGGATGGACACTTTTTAGGGTTCCGTACTCAAAGGGTCCAACTGTCCGTCCGTCCGTCCGTCTGTCACAGGGCTGTATCTCATGAACCGTAACTAACATCGGTCTTGTGTTACCATGTCATAGCGATGTTAACAATGTTATAGCGATGTTACCAACCTGGGCGGGCTTACCCAACTATCTACAGAGAAGGGGACGTTGTTTTACATGAATTCCGAACCATGATTTCCGAAAGTGGTGCATTAACGCGGTGACGATTAGAACTCAGGCTTCTGGAATGGAAGGCAGGCTACTCGGCCCTGAGCCACGAGCCGCCCAGGCCTCTGGAATGGAAGGCTGGTTACCCGGCCCTGAGCCACGAGCCGCTCAGGCCTCTGGAATGAAAGGCAGGCTACCCGGGCCTGAGCCACGATCCGCTCAGGCCTCTGGAATGGAAGGCAGGTTACCCGGCCCTGAGCCACGATCCGATCAGGCCTCTGTAATGGAAGGCAGGTTACCCGGCCGTGAGCCACAAGCCGCTCAGGCCTCTGGAATGGAAGGCAGGTTACCCGGGCCTGAGCCACGATCCGCTCAGGCCTCTGGAATGGAAGGCAGGTTACCCGGCCCTGAGCCACGATCCGATCAGGCCTCTGTAATGGAAGGCAGGTTACCCGGCCGTGAGCCACAAGCCGCTCAGGCCTCTGGAATGGAAGGCAGGTTACCCGGGCCTGAGCCACGATCCGCTCAGGCCTCTGGAATGGAAGGCAGGTTACCCGGCCCTGAGCCACGATCCGATCAGGCCTCTGTAATGGAAGGCAGGTTACCCGGCCGTGAGCCACGAGCCGCTCAGGCCTCTGGAATGGAAGGCAGGTTACCCGGCCCTGAGCCACGATCCGCTCAGGCCTCTGGAATGGAAGGCAGGTTACCCGGCCCTGAGCCACGAGCCGCTCTACATAGATGGCGTCTGCAATGTTATTTCTCGTCAGCACAGCCTCAATATTCCTGCCTCCATGTTCGGCCGCGCTATAAGTGTTTCGCTTGCCTCACCGCGACCCCCAGATAAATAACGCTCGCGTGTAATTCTATCGTTTATATCGCCGCTGCGGTAATCTGAGCGCAATAACAGCGATACCGCGCTATAACGGGGCGGAGGGCGCGCTATCTACAGAGCTGGCGATTATTCATAATTGCGCGTCTATGTTTCTTGTTTGCGCTCCAATTGATAAGTTAATTTTCTCAGCTTAAACTTTGTTTATGAATTAATTTATGAATATATTATTAAACTTTCTTCGATATTATTTTGCAAGGTTATTGCGATCCGAAGTCCTTTATTCTATTGAGTGCAAAATTGTCGTTCTTCTCTATTTCTGCTATATGACCTCAATTATGTAGTAACAAATCATAAGTGTATTGGCGTTATGAATTGAATGTTAAGCAATTTATAAGAAAGGTTAGATTTTTTTAAGATAATTATGAGCCATAATGCAAGAAATAGCCAATTGTAGATTGCATCTTTTTGTACACATCATTACGATTACCTAATCCAGCGTTGTTGGCAAAATAGCTATAGTTTTTAATTGTAGATCTTAAGGAGTTAGAGCATAAATAACTATGAACGACTGTGGCGCCATTTAATTTGATTCACTCACCCCTCAATCAAGCTACTAGGTATGTTAGTCAGTAACTCATTGCAACTTCTTGAAACTCCGAAAATTTGTATTTTTATTAATTAAGAATAAAATTTTACTATCCCTTATAACTTAAAACATATGCTTTGAGTAGGGTAGTCGAGGAAAAGTATATGTCTGCAACAGACATTATGAAGATTGTGCAAGGTTACACTTGTTGGTCGTTTGGTATCAGCAACACAAAAATATCCAAAAATTACACAACAATATCTTCATAATGTCAGCTATGTTTCTTATCTTTTAGTGACACTTCTGGGAAACGTAGATGGAGAATGGCGTCCTACACCAGGCATTCTAGATAAGAATTCCACCTTCAAGGATAAAATTTAGAAAATTCATTTCACGCAACCATATTTTCCGACGGTCTCTCGGAATTTCTCCCAAATATCTCACGCCCAAGGCTCCCAGGGCTCCAGTAATCTCACAATGCAGACGCCAAGTGATTATTCTTATCAGAACTGGCAATATTTTCAACACACTCCGTGGAGATTCGCCCTTTCACGGAATCACCGCCCACCGCTGCGTAAGCCTCGCGGTTTCTTTCCAAGCTCGCACGAAGGCAACCGCCTCCGCACGAGGGCGTATCTCTACGTTCGACTATCCTTAGCGATTAAGACATAAGCCGCCGGAACAAAGAAATAGATAAACAAAAAGGGTGTCCCATAACGTCGACACGAATCACGGGCTCGGCCCAACCACTATAAAGATAAGGCTTCGACGCTGCCGCTATCCTTGCGCTCCGGCTGAACGCATGCATGTACGTACAGGGTGGCTCGGAAGCCGTATTTAGGTTGTATATATGTATATGTTCATTTTTTTTTATGTAACTGGACATGGATGGCTAATATTAAACTGAACGTCAGATATTAGCCTAACACACCACATGGGAACCAGGTGCCATGCCAGGACCTTTCTTATATTACTCGGCTACATTAAACTGGATGGAAACACAAAGCATAATAATGATTAATAACGATTAATCGCATTTAATCGCATCGGATTTTTATTCACATTGTTGTCATTCCTATCTTTGGTGAGTTTTGTAAACGGATTAATTGAATTGAATTAATTAATTTAATTGAATGAATGAAGAAAAAATTACTCTAATAGGATCATTTCGTTGTAAGTCTGTCTATATGTCTGTATATCTGTATGTCTGTCGACCAAGTACTTTCGCCTTAGAAACGCGTGAAAGTATTAAGTGAAATTATTATCATTTTTTTAGGTCAATGGTTACTTAGACCTGTAAAAAATACAAGCTCTAAGTCAACGCGATCCAAAAATACGCCCATTCCCTCGTAAATAAATCCAAACCAATATACTTTCCGTTAAACTAAAATCATGAAATTTGGACTGAAGCAAGCAAATACACGAAAAATAACTTTGTAAAAGTTCCACGCCCAACACAGAATGATACAATTAAAGTAGCAATTACTTTTAACTGTTCCAACCCCTACTTTTCTTGAAAGAAACGGAGGGACAAGCTCTCAAATGACCCGTAACGTTTTCCTTTGTGGATACTAAAGAAAATAACCGTTTTTAGGGGATACTGATGTGACTCGCATAAAAACCGGTGATTTTTCTCGACACTGCTTTCACATGACACTATATCGTACATCAAGCAACACACATTTTAATTCAAAGTTTCTGCACCTACCTTAATCTTAAAAAAAATTAAGAACCTCCTTCTTTCTACTTTCCTCCCTCCTACTCTACTAAATTGTAGTTAGGTATTAATTCTGTTAGTATTTGACATATGTATGTTTTAATATGCATAGTATAATATTTATTTATATATTACGTTTATAGATATATGTATATAATTAGTATAAGTTTTATAACGAATTTTCATTTATTAGTTTTTTTGCGTCTGGTCATTTTTTATTCTTAACATTGTAAGGTAGGCTGGTAAATGACTTAAGGCATTAAGCTATACCATTTGTACATTTTTATCGTGCAATAAATGTTATATTTTTAAGGCGGGTAAAAACAGTGAATTTAGACTAGAATTTAATGCTGAACAGAAATAAAATAGAAGTACTAAATATACTAGAGCAATATATTACTTATTCCCTGCAACAGATGACAGTAGCATGTCCAATTAACAAAATATTTGAATCGAATAATATTCACGTGAGTTCGATACACCCGATACGCCCTCTGCAGCTCTCCCGTCCAGTCATTATCAGCTCTTTCACCCCCAACGGGACACACGAGACCATTCTCCAATTACATTGAAGAAAGGTGTGAATTCCACACACGTTCCCGCCAAATTACACATCTTTGTGCGTCTGTCGCGGTGTAGTATCCTCCCACCGCATAGTCTTGAGTTCGACTGCGTTGCAGTGATTTTTTTCGGTTTTTTTTGTATCGGGTTTTATGTTTGAGATGTATTGTTTTATAAGGTGCCGTGGGAACTGGCCTGTAAGCTAATAATAAAACCAATTTTGCAGTTCTCAAATTTAAGGTTATTTATTTATTTATTAACGGATAATGTATGATGTATCAATGCTAACGAAAACTTGCTGACTTAAATCACAAAAAAAGGTAAATATATTATATGCTTGATATAATTAATGCTGAAGTGTTCGTTTTTTTATTTTTTTTTGATTAAACGCGCTAATCAGCTAATCGGAAATCAAAACGTTTAATGATAATATTTTTTTATTTGAAGCACATTTCTCAAGGAGCCGAGCAAAAATAATAAAGTCAGAAGTAACGTTTAGTAGAAATGAAGTAATATCGAGGGCGGGCGATGCGACGCGGCGGTACGCGGGCCGAGGACGCAGCCCAGTAAGGGATCCGCTCATACTTTTCTAAAACGAAACTGACCCGAGCTCAGCTATAATTCCATTTTAAAACATCTTTGAACAAATTTGAATCAATATCTGAAGATAGACGAATATACCTTTTCTCCAATGTGTGGATGTTATTATATTTTTAATGTATTTGCTAAATTTTAATTGCTAGAGGATTAACAGCGTGAAAGTAATCTGAACCTCGCCCCTGAAAGCCATCAGTCGGACAAATAACCTCTCCGGGACCTGCCATCCTCGATTTCCCCTATCCCAAACCGTTCTTATCTCCCTATACAACGAAAATTGGTCCTTACGCACCTCAACTTAGCGGCTATTATTCCTCGACTGCCAAATCAAACACAGAAGAATCCTCTCGTGAAGCTCCTTCAAGCGAAATTCAACCGAACTTCTCTTGTGATACGATCTTATTAGCTATGAATGAGAGCTTAACATGGGGCTTTCAAGAAAGGACCCATCGATTTGCGGTGTCAGCGTTTTGGGCGGTGCAGGAATCGTTCGCAAGGAGTGATGTATCACGAAAGAAGATACAGGTGCGTTAGCGCGATACGGAACAGACACCGGACAGAAGTGATTCGACGGCGGAATCTTTCAATCATCTCCTGCTGGGGTGATGATCGGTGTCCATCTTTGTTCGTTGGAAGGTTCAAAGGGTATTGTGCTGTTCTCATCAATAATAGACACACTGTGATCTTTGCACATAACGACAATGCGTGACTATACTTCAGTTTTCATCCGCTGCTTTTACGGCACACAAACATTTACGGCTATATTACAAGTTTTGTATTATTTTGTCTTCCAAGAAACATAAGGTATAAATAAAGATTATTCTTATATTAAATGAATATTAATTTTTAATGAATGAATGATCGACCGTGAACCAAGAGCCCTGTAAAAAGAACTACTTTATGAATATACTGCAATGTATTAATTTGGTTGTTACAGACACAGCACACACGCGCGGCTCGTGGCGAGCGGAGGTAACGCTGTCTACATCGTCGGCTCCTTTCGCAACACGAGCGATGCTGACTTTAAGGTATCTTTAGCAATACGCCTGTATCTCATAGAGTTAATTACATAAGTTCACGCTTTGAATCTGATATTGAACTTTTGATTGTCAAAGGTACGTAACAAATTAATTCAGCTCCTGCTGAGGAGATTCGAAAGACTCCCAAGGAGGTCTAACATTTTAGAAGAACACTATATCCACATCATAAATGAACTGTACCAACTAGCCAATTTGTTTCGAACAAGAAAAAATATATTTTATAAATACTTCCAAAATGTTTCAATCTGAAGTGTTTTTTTTTTTTCAAAAGATAATATAATATTTCATATGTATTTTTTTCGCGAAATCCGATACTCTTTGTAGCGATTGAACATTATATTTATGCCAAAGGTATCTTGGAAGGTTGGATGCAACGAACACATCAAAGAGTTCAGTTGATAAAATATGGTTTAGGCGAATTTACCTGCTGGCCTATACCTGGAATTCCGTTATCAGGAATCAGGAATCCTGAGTAAAAGGAAAAACTTTTTCAAATAAGACTTAAGGTCGGCCCGTAAGCACCTGAAAATTTCGCCTCCCATACAAACGTAGTTTACTAATGATTTGAAAACCACTGTTCCAACTTACTTGATATTTGGTATCTAATATTAGGCTACAAATATCTGTGTCTGCATGCCTTTGTTTTTTCGGTATATGTATTCTGGGTCAAACCATAGAGAAAACAAAATTCGTATGAAGATTTTCTTTTTGCTTTCATTTCATTCGGTTTGGATTTTTCAAAAAGACAAAAGCATGCAGACACAGATATTTGTTACCTGATATTAGATATTAAATATCAATTTTATTGGAATAGCGGTTTCCAAATTATTAGTAAACTACGTTTGTATGGGGAGCATAGCTTACGGGCCGTTCTTAAGTAGAAAAAAAAAGAAATAATAAATCTAATCAAGTAGATAACCAAAAATTCCGTCACGCACGTCGGCACGCATAAAATTCCATATGCAAGGACCGGAGGGGGAATTTTTTAAAAATGCATTGTTGATCTATAGAACGCTTAACACCGTTTCACATAACTCTTCTTCAGATCTCAGATCGGAATTGAGTGAAGACCCAGCTTTACCCAATCTTCTGTTCTAACGTTGCCGCCGCCGTCCGTTGCCCGCAGCTGTACCTGACGACGAACGTGACGCAAGCCGACTTCAACATGGGCTACACGATGACGGGCACCCTGGAGCGGGGCTGCCGCAAGAGCAACGCGTTCCAGGTCACCCACTTCGCGGTGGTGCGGCGCGGTGACCACGACGCGCACGGCAAGACCTCCTAGCCGGCCCGGATCCACCCCGTAGGTTCCCGCCTAGTTATAAACGCATATAAAAATACACAACCACTTTGTGAAGTTATCTTGGAGGAAAAGCTAATAACATTAAACGCCACAACATTTAGGAAGGCAATGCTAATAACAATAAACGCCACAACATTCAGGGAAGCTAGAGTCGTTTTTGAGGACTCTATCCTTACTCCGCCTAGTTATATACGCATATGAGAACACACCACCTCTTTGTGAAGTCATCTTGGAGGCAAAGCTAATAACACTGAACGCCACAACATTCAGGGAAGCTAGAGTCGTTTTTGAGGACTCTATCCTTACTCCGCCTAGTTATATACGCATATGAGAACACACCACCTCTTTGTGAAGTCATCTTGGAGGCAAAGCTAATAACACTGAACGCCACAACATTCAGGGAAGCTGGAATCGCTTTTGAATTTTCGGGAAACAATTTCGCTCCCAGCATCACCCACTTCAGTTTTGTTTGCATTTATTTCAGTACCTGGTCTTTTTAGGTTTATCAGTAAGTAATCTACTGTCGGATTTAATAAAACATCATTGTCCAAAAAGTGTTCAAGTGCGCATTTAATATTTGAGCAAAGAAACAAAAATTGCTTGACTCTAAATATAAGGTTTGAAACCTTGTGATCATAAAGGAATGGTTCAGGCATGACACCTAATCCCTTCAGGAATGTGAAGTGTCGGACTTATATCACGACAGTAGGTAGTGTTTGCAATTCATTTCCAGTTACTTTAAAAAAAGTACCCATTTACGCACCAACCTTGTTCATCTAATTCAATCATTTAAATTTTACGCCTGAATCGACAATTCCTCTATCAGCAAAAACTACGCGAAAAGTCCCAAGATAGGTGACGTGCTAAGCGCATACTTGGGGGAAATTTACATCATGGTACCTGAGAAATGCAGTGATGTTAAATACATTTAAAATTAAAACGCCAATCCGAATAATCTGTAGGCTTTGGAAGCTATAGGCAATGCCATGTGAAAAATTATGTATTAGGTTAGTTCAGCGCTAGAATAGCTTATAAGTCAATGTCTAGTCTATATGATGCTTGTTGTGATAATTAGGAATAGAGAAAAACCATTTAGATATATTTTTGAATTGTAATTGAAGACATTATCATTTGCTGATGCTTATGATATCGATAACATCAAATATTTGTTTAGTAAATCGGTGATTACAAAATAGACGGAAGCTAGGAATAAAATCATAATCTTAATGAAAGGAAAAGCAGATGTATATAGACCCGCGGAGTCGCAGTTACCTGTGCTATATTTAATACTTAAAGTTAATCCAAATTTGAAAACGTTCGGTTGTTTCCTCAAAGTGAGCACAATATTTGCGAACTCTGCAAAACCCATGGGCAACTCAGCTTTTAATCGCTGAGATTAATTTATGCACGCCATGAACATGGAAATTTAAATTTTGACGTGGCATCAGAACGGCCGACATCCACGTCAGCGAAGCCATATATTTCAGATTTACGTAGTCAGTGCAAGCCTGCACGTCATATGTGCCATTTTATGCGGAAAAGCGATTGTGCACTCTGTTTCTATGCCGTTAGAGTATTTAAATTTCGAGTGAACTATTTCGGATGATTCGATGCAATCTCTTCAATTGCGCTCCGGTTGGCAGCGCCGGTGGTTGCCAAACGAGGAATAAGCTGGCTTTACTTTGCTTATACAGGTCGCTACGTAATAAAATACATTTTCATTGAAAAAGTGTTGCAAGTAATATTCATGGCTATTTTTTCGAGAAAGCCTTTTTGGAATTATATATCATAGAGCCCATAAATAGAGCCCAGAATAAAAATATATTATGTACGAAAATTAAATCCAAGTGAAAAAATCAATTATTATTATGTCATTCAAAGATATCAAAATTTCATTGCTTTGAAGTGGTTTTGTAACGCATTCTAGTTTTAAACTTACTTCAATTTAATGAAACTCAAAAAAAATGTACTGGAAAACTTTAGGAAAAACATCCTCTATCAGCACCTTTCCTGCTGCAGCAATATTTGTCCGATATTATAATATACGTGGCGCAGGCTCCGTATTATGATATGGGAATTAAATTGTCTGTGAAGAATATTGCAATCAGCTCGTCCAGCCAAACTCCCTCTGCCACATTATGCTTCACACCGATGCACTCATGTCGGTATTGGAGCAGTTTTATTGCAACTCGCCGTTTGTTGCTAAAAGAGGCTTGTTTGATAAAATAGGCACATGAGGTTTCGAAATATTGTTTTCAAGTAGATCTCTTTGTGTATGAGCTTAGATACTTAATGTTAATACTAGTAATCGACTACGTGTAGAATTATTTGAAGACTGTATTTCAGTCAATTATTTACAATTGATGGGATATTAAATTATGTGTCGACAAATAAGTCTAGTCAAATATTTCATCAAATTAAATAATGTTCATTTTGTTTCTTGGTTTTTTGCTGCGGCGAATGTGTACATACAGTTAGGTAGTAGGCGCCATGACTCGGCGTTAGATTATCATTCTTAAGCAACACTGGGCACGTTCGGGCTCTGGATGACTCGATTACCGTTGAGGCTCGTTGCGGTTCGCATCCCACATAAATTTGTTCCTTATTAGGTCATAGGCTTAATCTCGCCGGATCTCGTACAATCGCATCGAATGAAAAACGGTCGAAGGTGAAAATGTGGTCCATGAAGGTGTTCCATTTTTTCCATCCACTTCAACGTAGCGTTGAAATATTAGGAAGGTCATGGCATGGGAACCTAGTTCCCATGCGCCATATTTGGCTTATACACGTAAAATCACAGTAACTTTAGTTTTTAATTAGTCATCGATATCTAGTTCCATAAAAAGATAACTAACCAGCTCTATTGTGACTAAAATATTCGTTTGTGGAGGCGTAAGTATATATGTTTATACGTTATACGGAACTTAGGTATGTTCCTTAATTACTTTTAGCAATTGCTATTTTTGGATTTAAATACATTTAAAAGTTGAATGTCAATCCTACCGCCCAACTGTGTAGAGTATGAAGTTATTTAGCTCTTTACTAGTAAAAAATATTGCAAGTAGGTTGCATCCACCTTTGGTTCATAACATCAAATATAGTCGGTGTAGTCTACGTTTGGAATGTTGTTACTATGATATTGTACTGCATATGTTCAGCGCTATTGAAGAGGAATAAAAAGGAAGTTTTCACAATAAAATAAGCCTGACGTAGCCTGTCGTGGCATCCTATTAACCGCTTTTGATAATGACAGCAGACAGCGCTTAAGCCTCTCGTAGCCGAGGCTGTCGAAACGGCCCAGCAAGGCCCCAACACTTACGGGATACATTTTGTTTTGATGGTGCTGGAATAAATTTACCGAGCTGTCCTCAGAAGTATTATAAACATAAATGTGAGTGTTCCTACAAAACTAGCAAGATTATATACATCACTAATAAGAGGTACAGGAACGTTTAGTTGGTTGACAAAGAACAAGATGTATATTATTAATTTTATGTCAATCTCAAATTATTAGTATTTTTTAAAGTAAAAGCATGTGTGCAACGTGAAACGTATTTTTATGTGTTGCAAATAAATTTAAATGATTTCTTAAACTATTGGTTAGAATCAGGTGTTTTTGAGATAGCAGAATTTATCCGGTAGATTGCCTGTGGTAACAATATAACTTACTGCTTTGCTACCAAAATTAAATGCAAGGCAAGATTTTATGCGAGTTGTTGTGTGTATGGATTAAGCCATTTTTTCCTCTCTTGTCCTGTTCTATAATAATTTTAGCGTATATTACTCTTCCATAGACATGGTCACCAAATGATGCAAAATCAAACTGGTAAAATTTTTCAGTGACCATTCTTGCTCTGTCAACTATAGTATAGTGTTGAGGAAAAATATCGTAAACAGTTGTAAGAAAAATGCATGAGTAATGTTTAATTTTAAATAAACTACATTTAACGCAAACGTCCAGTATCGCACTCCCTCCAGTGTTTATAATAAGCGATTTTTGTATATTATTTACTAATGGCTCAGTGTTAATCTTAACAAATGTTAGAATTAATTCTAATAAACTTGTAAAGAGCTTACACGTTATAACAATTAGTTTAGTGCACAACAGTAAAATTGTGTAAGCTTAAAGAACTTTGGGTAGTAAGATGATTGGGTATTTTAATATTTTGTATAAATTGGGTGTTTGTAAATACTTTGCCTGTCTGTGTCTCGCTTGTTGTGATTAGAAAAGTTAAAATGTACTAAGTACTTACTATTAAGGCCCTATTTAGCCGTATATTCAATAATTTGTTAACATACCTGTACTTGTATTCATTTAGGTTTTATATTATGGACAAATGTGCCAAATCTAGTCTTATCCAAAAATTATACAAATATTTTTTTACAGTTGTTTTACTTTTCATTAATATAATTTTGTTTTTTTTTTTAATCTTGCAGCATGCAAAAAATAGTTTTAATTTATCCGTTAAATAAAATAAGTCATACGTAACTATGTGTAAGAAAATAAATTTTGGGAGTATACATGATGCTGTTTTATTCTCCTTCGTTTTCTACGCGAAAATTTGCAAACTTAATATATTGGAAATGTAAATAAATAAAAAAAAAACAAAAAAAATTGATAACCTCCTCCTTTTTTGAAGTCGGTTAAAAATAAGCTCGGAAGCACAAATTTATATTCATTATTTATATTTTGATTAATATGACTAGTTAAAAAAGAATGATCTTTGAGGTGTCAATGAAACAATATCAGGGCTAGTTCAATGTTTTGGGCCCCGTTACGAAAATTGTGGTTTGATGGAAATCAGGAGTGATTGAGGATTTATTTAGTTTTTCTGTTTTTACCCATCAAAGGCACATTGACATGATACCTTGCCTCTATCTGATTTAGTTTCTTATGATAATTAATGGGAGTTCTGTAAATTTCAACATTAAATTGAGTATTTAATTCTAATGCCAGCCTTGCAAAGCAGTTCTCAGTATTTTTATTGTAATTATTATCATTTATTTGAATATTTTTTCCAACATTGATCATTCGTCCTCTTTCTGGAATGTATTGTTCTTCAAATGAATCTTTAATATTTTGTGCCTTAGAAGTTTGTTCAATTTTTATTTGTAATGTTTTTATAATTTATTGTTTATTTGTAAGTTGTTCACGAATAGGATCGTTATAAGCAAATTTTGGTAATTCATATTTCCTATTTTCAATTGTTCTCATCGTGGTCTTATTTGTTAGAAACTTTATTCTTAGATATTCACTGTCAATTAAAGCTTGAAAAGAATTTTCTAAATCTATTAATGTAGGACGATTTAAGTGTTTTGACTCATTTTGTAAAATTTTGATTCTGTTTTCTTTTTGCGAATTGGGTTCTTTATTTACTTGAAATTCAGATTTCTGACTATCTAATTTAAGGGTAAGTATTAATAAGTGATGATATTCATTCATCGAGGGTTATTTCCTGTTTATTTTTGAGTTCGTTTTCACTTAGAGCCAGACTTGTCTGTATCGAAGATCTTCCTCGGTCTTCTTCTGCCGACCGTGAATTATTTAAAACTTTCTGAATCTCGCCTTGCATATTTCTGACATATTCATGTTTGCCTTGCTGATTACTATTTTGTTCAGTCTTGATTGGCTGGTTCTTTTTTTGGTGCCCAGCATTCTTGGAAAATGTGGAAATGGAATCTCGAAAATGCATAAAATTGTTATGTACCATTAATGAATTAGTCTTGTTACTATCATTATTCTGATTAATTGATTCTTTAGCATTGGTAACGCTGTTGAATTTCATATACTTTGTTTCTTTAATATTATTTATGACGTCGTTATTCGACTTTAGAACTGGTGTTTGCGTAGTTCTTGCTCTGGTATCTGGCCACGTTCCTATTACTCTTTGACTATTACCAAATGTTACCTTTTTTCTAAGTCGATTTCGAACCATCTGTAAAAAGGTTTAGCAAACTTGTTTATTCTGAATTATTTAAAATTACCATTACTTGAGTTGGTAACATACTTGTGATTTGTGGAGCCCAAGCTTGAGTATAGTTAGTGATCCACAAATATAATTTTAAATATGGATTAAAAACTATGAATTGATTCGGGAGAGGCGTGATTATGAAATTTAGCAGCAATATTATTCTTACCGGGCTTGGCCTTCCAAAGTTTCCTGGACGTAATCTCAGCCCTCAACGTCATCTGAACAAAAATATTATAAGACTATTTAAACACACAAGTTAATTATATCTTTAGTTCATGGTTTTTGTGATACTCTTCTTGCATTCACTTCATTTGTTGTAACAGGCGAGATATAAATTTAAATCAGCGACTGAAAAAAGACACACATATTTGAGGAGACAAGCTAGGAACTTATCAACCGGACCTATGTTTGAAAAGAGAAACGCTAGCAGTCATGATAATGATATTATTCTTGAATTGGATATGATTATTATGTCTGTTAATCACTTATTCCTCTTCGTAATCCTAATTTTAGAGTTTTTGTTAATACGCACGTTTTGTTCGTTAACACAGCTCCATCAGGAGGCTTTTCTCCATTTTTTGGAGGCATTGTGGACCTCGAAGACGGTGGTGTTCGAACAGTTGTCGCGTTTGTTGGTGTCTCCGGGGCAAAAGTAGGCGCTGTAGTTGATGGACTCATCGGACTGGTTGAAGTAACTGGAGTAGATAAAGGTATTGCGGCTCGTGTGCTGGAAGTCGATGTTACTGGAAAAAGAGATAATGTAGATAGTAACTGTTCCACTCATTTAAAATACTCATTTCATATCTTCAAATGATCGGAAAAGGTAAAAAAAATACCTGAACAACTCCTCCATATAGATTGTTTCAGAACTACAGATAAAAACTATGGTACTTTTTAGTCACATGCCGTCACTCATTATAATATTTTGAGAAGTCGGCTTACCGTACAGTCCAGTACCACAGTTGATTGGTACTGGACTCATTCAAATAAACAAGAATTAATTCTAACAAAATAAATATGTATGTATTCCATAAAATGAATTTATGCAGATTAAGATTACGACTGGCTTTCATATCATATACATAAATATATTATAAGTTCATGGGTTTGATTTCATTTGGTTTTCTTCTTTTTAGAGTATTTAAATAAAATCTTGGTTTTAAAAGGGTTCTTTGCTATTAATTTTTTTTTTACTAGGTAACTCGGTAAAACTGCTAATCCTAAGCCAAATTTACAACAGTTTTAGAAACATGTGATATAATTATGCACGATAAGAATTGTGGCGTTTTATTTTCTCATTAATATACATTACATCAAAGAAAAACCTGTCATAATTTAATATAATCATATAAAGAAAATTGTAATTGTGTTTGTTAACCCACTTCAACTAGATCAGCGTTCATCGATTGAATGAATGGTTGCTTAATGGAAACCTAATATATAACAAAATTATCGGGTTTTTAGGTTGGACTCGAACGTTATTTTATTTGTTTTAATTACCGCAGACACAAATTTAATGCAAATGCACATAATGTACTCTCAAAAAAATATGAATTCCGATTAAAATAGTTACACAGTATTCATTGCAAGGCAATTACATCAAATGGCTTAGTATACTTCAAAATAAAAAGTATACTTTTGGATTTGAAAGATTAGTTTAGGATTAGGATTAGACTAGAAGACCAGAAACAAGCTAAAATTTCATCTCAGCTGTAGCGGCGAATTGCCAAGCCTCTATAAATAATGACACACTAATAAGACCCTATTCAACGTCGATATTAATTGAACGCCATTGCGAAGTTATAATCCACGCAATTATCCCGAGTCGTACAGTGGTACACAATTTAATTAAAAAGCTTGCGCGGCGCCGACTTTCGGTTGGGCGAGTCTTGTGATTGGTTGAGACTCGGCGCCAGGAACTTGTAACTCGTGAGCCAGTGGTGATGTAGTCTAGTAAATATACATTTCGTAACGTTAAAAATATTAATTTAATATTATAAAAAAATACTGATTAATATCGTCGTGAATTACATTTTAGTCGATAATATTAAACATAGCATCAAGAGTTTAGATAAAAAACTTTGTCCCGTGGCGACACGTATGGTACAGTACCCTTTAGGCTTGCTCCATTTCCCCTCTGGATGACCATGCTAAGCCTTTGAATCAAATAATTTCCGGCCTTTTCGTCTCCGGTTAAATCCATGAATGTTTTGCCAAATGTCTTAATAAATAATTCAGCGCTCTCACACCACGGGAACGATGACATATTATTATGATGTTATAATTTAAGCAGGTCGTTGTTCAGGGGCGTGGTACTTGCTTCATGTCAGAGAGCATGGGTTTAATTTGCCCGTTCGTGCACGTTTCTCTTTCACTTTCTGAGTTGGATAAGTTAATTTCGTCACGAATTCGAGCTGTTTCATGGTTCGGAAACGATTTAAAACTGCAGGGGTAGGGATAAACCAGTCCGGGTTGGTATCATCGCATTGAATGAAAAGATGATCAAAACAACAACGAAACACTATAGCCATAAATAGAATCATGGTCCTTGCAGGACACCTAATTCCTCAGGAAATGCAGTGTGATGAGCTAATTTCATGACGGTGGATGTGATATTATCGATAAATGTCGACCTGGACATTTGTACACTACGTAATATACTTAGCTCTTTTATTAAAACTATATTTATATTCGTGTTCATAAATATTTAAAAGCACATACATGTAGTGGTAGAACCATAATTAACTATAATAATTGACAGGCGTTGAATATAATATGATCTAGGTCTTTAACCAACCATAAAATGAATTGTTCAAAAATACTTAAGAAAATGTATACTTTGTGAAGGCTCATAGATAAGTATTTATGTACACTAGTCTATGTACAATGTTCCCGTGAAGTTTCTTTGCGGGTTCTTCTTTACTGGGTTGATCGAATCCGCGGATCTTTGTGACGTAACTTGGTGTAGTTTGACTACCAAAAAGTTTAAATAAATTAAATGAAAATGAAATGAAATAAGGGTTTCTTTGCTACAGTCGCATACATATACATATGGTCTGCAGCCACAGCCATAATGTTTACCCAAAAGATTTTCCATTTTCGTGCTGGTATAGCCGTGATGGCACAATAAAAGCCCAAAATAATGCCAATTCATTCTCTTCCATTTACAATACAAACACCATGAGTTCATCCTTGGTCGTTGAAACGTATAAACGTGGAGATGTATGTGTATGTTACGTGGAGGAACCAATTTCTGGCCCGCGAAAATTCAGATCTTCACCCTTCCGATTGACAAACTTCGCTCCGGAAAACATTTGCGGTAGAATCTCAATTAATTCCACACGCACGATTCCGCCATTGTCGTCAGAATGACGAGGAGCCGAATCAGAGCTCCCGTACAGCAAGCACATTAGATCGACAGAGATCTCAGATCGACAGAGATCTGAGAGATCTCAGTGCAGCTGACACTTTCAGTTGACATAGTCCTCGGTACAGCCGCCATATGAGTTCGACCAAACCAACTCTAGGTGCAAACGGTACATTACATCGACAAATATTTCGATGCAACCAACACATAAGGTCGAAAAAATCTCAGTAAAGGCGGGACATTAGGTCGAAAGAGCTCTCGTTGCTCCCGGCACATAAATTCGAAAGATATCTCCGTACAGTTAGCATTTGACAGTGTTGCTCAAAGGAAACATTACTTTTTTAAGCCAACGCATAGTAAAATAAAGAGGAGTTTTATAGTTTTCTCTCCATAACTATTGACATTTCATTTTTAACTTAGCATGTTATGGCAACACAGGCAAATAAAGGCTTCCGTAAAACACATAAACATGTTGCACCTTTTACATATGTAGTTTCGAATGTTTATGGACACAGTCACCACCGTTCCAGTTAGTAACTCTTGCTATATGCATGTTGCTTAAATACTTGGTTCTATAAATTATTGTGACTGTTCGTTTACATTAACTATTCTAAAAACATTTAGTTTACAGTGCAGTGGTTATTTAGAAAATGCATAAGAACTTATGCGTTCACTGCATTAACATTTATAATGCAACAGGTAAGTTTGACTGGTCATCATGCGATATTATTCATATAATTAATATATTGACCCAACTCGGTTTTATATTCCATACGAAACCCCCGGGAGGGTCGTATATCGGAATGCTTGCGAAACCCTTTTTAATCCACGGCCGGGACTCTTCGTGAAACTGTTTTTACATAACTCTTTCCCCTAATCCTTCTTCGAATCCGAAATCCTTCAGTTTTGGGAGCTGTTCTTTATTAACTAGTTCAGTTAGGAGTTAGGGTGAACCTTTTTGTTGATCGAGTACTTTAATATTAAAATTTACTTACGTTCCGAAAAATATTCATTTCAGTATTTTTTTAAGATTGTGTTTCAAGCATGATCTTGGAAATAATTCGGAAAACGATTGATGGAATTCTAAAGTGGTTTTTCATCTTCATATCCTATCTTTTTGTCGATTTCGATCGACAATCGAGGTTTTTCCTAATCAGATTGAGGTAAGTTACCACCATTAGCGTCAACATTTTGCGTAACTAATTCGTATTTTTTTATATTAGTATCTAATACTTATTTTAACGTATAGTCACAAAATGTGTAGCATTGATAGTGAACCGTTTCTCAAGAATCAACTACACCGAATGCTTTCAATTGTTTTCTGGAATATCTCCATCTTTGACAGAATAGGGACTGAGAATGATTGAAACGCGTCCTTGAACGGGACGAAGGATTGAATGGGTGTTGTACAATAGATGCGAGTAAATTAAACTGAACTTGTCAATGTCACAGACAGGCACTGAGAACGAGCAGGCGAATCTACATAAATATTAAGAACATTTTGAATTCCGTTTGTTCTCACTGTGACTGTTTTCGTTTACATCGATTTAACAAGTTCCTTATAATTAAGTTTACCATAAAAAAAATCTAAAATAAATTACATGTAACTAAAAATTATGGACAATATCACCATTCTGCTATAGTTCAACGCGAACTCAACATATATGAAATGCAACATAATTGTTGATGTTAGTCACGTAGATCTCTCTCTCTCAGTCTACCGACCATGTAGATCCTCCAGTAAACTGGGAAACTCCCAAAATATTACTTCAATCGTAATGATATCTTTTTTTTCCCTTAATTTTTTTTTCTTTTTAATTACCTAAATACTTACGTTGTATACATTTTTATGTTACATTGTCATATATTAGTTGCATATTGGTTAAATGCTGCCTGTTCATGCATTATTTTTATTTTTGTGTACTTGTTATGTAAGTTAAGTTAATTGAATTATTTTTTATTTTTTATACGCTGTTTTTGATACATATAGTATAGTGATTTACTTGTTTATTTTCAATGTTATTTTTTAATATTGATTTTATAGTATTGTCACCTTGTGCTGTATATTAAACAATAAATCAAACATTCCTGTTCAATGAACGGCTAGGCTTAAAATCAGCGCCACTGCATTATGAATTCCATAATACAGTGACATATGCTGCGCCTAGAACCGATTTACCTGTTATTTTGTTATATGTATGTGTATAGGTATTGACTTTTACTTCTAAGTTTTTTAAATATCTAGTTGTTCTGTTAATTTTATATTGAGTTATTTTCATAGATTAAGCCAAATACCTTGTTAAGTTAATTTCTCTTTCAACACAGGTAAATAAGCTATTTCTTTCTTTTTTTTCTTTCTTTCTTTCAAGTAGTAGGTGGCTGGCCAGGTGGACCAGCCACCATGATTTTTGCGAACCTCGAAAAGGTTCAAAAAACCCAGCGAGCGAAAACCAGGCGAGCGCCTCTCAGTTGAGAATCTGGCATACACGGTTGTTTTGGCCCTGACTTGTCATACCCCCTGTTCACCCTATAGGCATTTAGCGTAATAGTAAGTATCCTTTAAACTGATGGGAGCACGCAAGATAAACGTAGATACGAATTTTATCAAATCGGGTTAACGGTTTTTTGATGTAACTGGACATGAATGGCTAATACCAGACTGACCGTTATATTAGCGCCAGCGTTATGACTGGTGGTATGGCCAGCCTAACACGCCACATGGGAACTAGGTGCCATGCCAGGACATTCCTTATATTGCTCGGCTACATTGAACAGGATGGATAATGTCCTTGCCGCTTCGACTATCGTTCATTTAATGCGATGGTACCAACCCGGGCGGGATTAACCCTACCACCTAGTAACTAAGGAAGAGGATTTAGAGTTTTACGTGGAATCCGAACCACGGCCAGCCTCAGCGGTTGAAAATGGTCACCCATCCAAAACCTTAAGTTACAAGCGGCCCTTGAAGGAGAAAGTCAGATAGACGGACGGAGGGATGGCAGTCGTTAGATTATACACATTAGGGTTGGGATGGTTCGGAAAGTGATGATAGTTATTTCGTGTTGTTATACTCCAAAGCAATGATTATCCTATGAGGGTCCAAGCGACACGTCACACAGCACGCCAAGATTTGAAACCAAGCCTCCAATAATACGTATTAATTTCCTTTGCATTGTTTCATCATTCGTTATGCCTATTTTCTCTTTGATAAAACCTCTGTATTTGAAATCAAAGTTTTCAACACTAAAGCTTCCAGTATAGTCAGGGTTATTATTGATTTTTGAAAAATGTTTACTGGGATCAACTTCGTTTTTAATTGTTTCATTTTCTCGCAATACTGGCTGTATATTTTTCTTAATAGCTTTTTTTTTAAACAATCTTCGCTAGTTTTTTTTCAACATCACTTACGTAAGTGTTTGCCACTGCTTGCAAAGATACAGGTTATTGATACCCATTTATATCGCTGGCCCGCCATCTAACATGATGCCAATTAGAACAAGTCCCGACAAATAGCACCCGTTCACGAGCACCACGCCGCGCATCATAAAAATGAAATATATTTTTAACACTTGGTTTATATAGACTTTTCATACGTTTTTTTAAATGATAATTTAATTTAGACCTTCATCGAAAATACATTAGAGTAATTACATAGTAAATAATTCCCATCTATGTACATTTAGCGGAATGAGATGACAGCTCGCTAGGCCGGAGTGAAACGCGTGCAATCTGGTAGAAGGGCGTATATTCACTAAATAATTTCGCGCGTCGCAGCGCGCGTGGACTGAGGCGGGAGTAAACACCTATACATGTGTGTGTGCGGTATGCTTACAAAGCATGCCGCCACATAATTCCCCCTTTAAAAAAAACTTTATTTAAAATTACTTTAATAGAGTTTAGACAAGTTCACACATTGAATACAATACAGACATCAAATACAAAATAATAAAACATTCTAAAGTGTAAAGAAATAAATGATTGCAAGTGTACATAAAACTGCATGACCTAAAAACATTCGCTGGTCATTGAATGCGTCTGTAATACAATTCTTCGTCCATTCGACGTTGAAGAAATGCTGATGGTCAATCGACATACCTACGTATTGACAACATGTTTGTCAGCTGAAATTCTACGCTGCGATTTAACATTGTTCACAAGTTCGTTACGAGTTAATTTACGTCGAGCTGATAGGTACCTACGATATTTGCAATATGCAACTTTGCGTTGCTATGGTGCAATTACTGAGAAGGGTACTTCAAGTCGTGAAACTTATAATGAAATACATGGGTTAACATATTTTAAAATTACATATTGAAGTTTCACTAGATTATGGACAGTACTGTTACGTTTCTTATTCTTACTAAGTGATCACAATCGCTTGCAAGCGTGTCTCACACCTGAACCACGTCATTACAATTTGCCTTGAGCGCAGATTTGAAATGGGTTCACTGCACTGCACGATGACACGGTGGCAGCTACGGCCACGACAAGAACGGCGACATGAAGTCGGCAAGGTCCGCAACGGGGACGGTGATACGTGGCGGCTACGGCCACGCCAGGAACGGTGTCTCGGTGACTGCTACGGCCACGACTACAGGAACGGCGACACGGTGGCGGCTACGGCCACGACAGGAACGGTGTCTCGATGGCGGCTACGGCCACGACGACAGTAACAGCGACATGGTGGCGTATACAGCCACGACAGGGAACCGTGTCTCGGTGGCGGCTACGGCCATGACGACAGGAACAGCGACATGTTGGCGTCTACAGCCACGACAGGGGGGCAGCGACGGCCCCGACGGGAAACAGCCGGGTGCTGTATGCACCGTGAATCCTATTGGGTGTGTTCTTACACCTACATAGAACCACAGGCGCCGGTGGTGCTGAAGCGCAGACATCAGCCTGGCGACGGAGCGAAGAGCCGTGATGTCGCCCCCGGATTGACGTCATCGCAGGCGGCGGCACAGGCGATACTTCCTCGTTTTCTTCAGCATGGTAGTGGGACAAACGGCTGGGGTGCCTCCGCTCGCAAGCAGCAATGTCTTGCGGCGGAGGCGACCGAAGGCTTACGTGTTACTACATTTGGGGTCACCACTTTAGCGGAATGAGATGACGGCTCGCTAGGCCGGAGCGAAACGCGTGCAATCTGGTAGAAGGGCGTATATTCACTAAATAATTTCGCGCGTCGCAGCGCGCGTGGACTGAGGAGTAAACACCTATACATGTGTGTGTGCGGTATGCTTACAAAGCATGCCGCCACATACATATTGTTTAACCAAGTGTTTCCATCTTTTGAGAACGTAATCCCACAGTATATTTGGATTATAGATTTGACTACCCGATTAATTCCTGCACAGATACTATATGAATAAAGTTGGTTCATTTTGTCCCGGAAGTTATGTCGTCCATACAAACGTAATTAACAATGGCCCGTAAGTTATGTCGTCCATACAAACGTAGTCAACATGGCCCGTAAGTATTATGTTGTCCATTCAAACGTAGTTGACAATGGCCCGTAAGTTATGTCTTCCATACAAACGTAGTTTACTAATCATTTGAAAGCGCTTTTATTATTCACTTGATATCTTATATCGAGCAACGAGTATTTGTGTTTTACTAACCAGCTAAGTGGCAATGGGCTGGATATATCATGTGAATGCCTGCCCAACGCTGGACAAGAGAGACCACGGTGTGGGCACTCGCCGTCGCGGTCGCCCACAAACAAGATGGGAGAGGAAACGCATTTCGCATTCGCAAGATGTGGATGCGGCTAACCCCATGGAAAAGTGAAGGTAGATGGAATAGGCATTTGCCCAGCAATGTGATGAACTGTTAATAAAAACAAACTAAATCAGTCAAAAAAGTCAGTAATCGTGTTGTAAATAAAACTTGAGAATCTTTAGTTATATGTTGGAGTTGTAACAAATAAGTAAAATCAGCCAACGAAAATATGTGTGCGCACCTTTTGGTTTAAATTTTTTGAAACCGAATCGAATGAACAAAAGGTGTTCATGTGGTGTTAAAAAATATGTGCGGACACAGGTATTTGTTGTCAGGTATTAGATACCGAAACATCAAGTTTCATCATCAAGTACGGGGAGCGAAATTTACCGATGCTTATGCTAAATTAGGTACGTAACTTGATGCTTCCTGAGTACTTTAAAATGTAATACATTTGAAAAAAAAAATTTACAAAAGAAATAACCGACTTCAAAGAAAAAGCACTAAAAAGTAAAAAAATAATTTTCATTTTTGTAGTTACGATTTCTGTTATTTTTTGAGTCGGCGTCAGCCGGGCACGCGCTGCGCCAATCAAGAGAACCTAACCTAACCTAACCTAACCTAACCTAACCTAACCTTGGCTGACACCGACTCAAAAAATAACAGAAATCGTAACTACAAAAATGAAAATTATTTTTTACTTTTTAGTGCTTTTTCTTTGAAGTCGGTTATTTCTTTTGTTAAATTTTTTTTTATTTGTTTATTTTTAGTGAATCTGAAGTACACTTACTAATTTACGTGTACAAATTTCCAATAAAAAAAGAATCACCGAAATCGGTTGGCGTTATATTGAGTTATTCGTCCATTTGTCGCGCACATCTTAATACAAATTTAAGACTTTTATGATTTTCTCATAGATATCATTGTCAGAACTTAACCAAATTAAAATGGGACCACTTGGAAAGCACTAGCTATCATTTAAAAAAAATATCATCAAAATCGGTTCACCCAGGCAAAAGTTATGAGGTAACAAACATAAAAAAAAAACAAAAAAAAAACATACAGACGAATTGATAACCTCCTCCTTTTTTGAAGTCGGTTAAAAAGAGATCATAAATGGAAACGCCCTACGCGCTAACGGCCTTCTATTTTACCCTTCACGCCGGTAACTCACCGCCGAAGAGGCACACCGTTGACGGAGGAAAACCCTATCCTAGCCTGCATCCTTATTTCAAGGTTGGGTTTCTCACTACTCGAAGTTCCGCTAGTGTCTGCCGGGTTGGCTGGGCTTCCCCTGTTTGCAGCTCGCAATCGCCGGCACTGACCATGTCAGACGCCAAACGCGTGGATATGTGTCGGCAAGCACTCCAAGACACGACTTCTTATCTTAATGGGTGTCCAAATCTCTCCTCAAGTTGCTGTCACAGACCACTTCCTATCGGAAATTACAATTTAATCTGTTACACCACTGACAGACCCAGGCCACAAGAAATTTTTAGCCAAAAGGTTTTTTGACAACACGTTTTTATTAGGGGAAGGCAAAAAGACCTTTCCATACAGCCATCGTGTAAACGAGACAGATACATGCATGTCAAGCTTATAACACGATTGTACTGTGGGCTTACGTACATTACACCCAATAAAATAATTCATAGGTACATTTCCACCCAAGTGCCGTTCGAACGGTCGACTTTGGGAAATTGGCAAAGGTTCCTACACAATCTTCGCAGCGAGGTAATTTATCTCAATATTTCAGGCGAGATCTCCTCCCACAGCGCTCGGGGGAGTCATATCCCCAGCAGCGAGCGGTCACTCCTCGCCGGCGAGATGTATGTGTCTGGAGAGGCCGTGAGAGGAATTACCGGAGGACTGACCACCCTGCTGTATAGTGCAGTCGACTCAAGAATATGTTATAGTGTACCCTTAGAAACAATAGCTATTTTTATTAATTAATATGTGTGTAATGGATACGACATTACCGTTATCACATTCATTTGAGTTTCAGTGACGTCTACATTTGAAGCATTGTGATATAAGACATTCGTTGGAAGCAGGAATAAACTCAGCTGTCTCTTCGTGCAATCGAGGGTTAAGTAGTGTTTGAAACTGGTTTTGGACTGGTCAATTCGCTTACAAATTCGCGCACTCCTGATATTCCCATGTCCTGAAGAAATGCTCTGAACAAGATTCCGGAATTTTTGACGAAAAATTGCTACTAATATTATCAAATGCGACTTTGTCGGATTTTTTTTTCTGTGTATTATTACTAAAACTTGCTTACGCTGCCGCTATACTGATAAATTTCGTATAACGTAAATGGCTGAAACTGGATAACGTAGACAAGGCGCTTGAAAAATAAGTTATGATGACAAAAAATATGTATGATAAGTCTGCAAATAACGAAGCATGAAAGTATCAGTACATACTTGCTTAGCAATACCAAAACTGTCTTCCAGAAATCTTTGTTTGTATTTCGTAGTTATAAGCGATTTAGGTTACAGAAATAACTTGAGGTATATTTAAACATTTAATTAAAAAACCGACTGGTTATTGTTGTATCAATATTTCTAGACGATCAGTATATTCATCAGCAGATACATACCAAAATTTATTTTAAATAGCCAAGCTAGATAACGCAACCACTTGGCGCATCCAGACAGTCATATTTAGCATCAGAGGGTTGGAACTCAGTCAGCGATTTACCTTATTGTGACCTCCCGGAATATATATATATCTATCCGGCCGGACACAAAAAACTGCTTCTAGTACCAGCTCACAGCACTGCGAAATTCCAGAAAAGCCTAAATTACAAGGGCACCAACATATTCAATAAGCTGCCGCTAGATCTCTAACTAGAGGAAAGTGAAACTTTCTTTATAAGAAAATTGAGCAAATGGCTCCTCAATAAAACGTTTTACGGCTTAATTTTTTTTATTTTTATTTGATTTTGTTTTATAATGACATTTATTTGTATTCTTTATGACGAGGTGTGAAATGTAATGCTATCTATTGATCAATTCTCATTATCACCCAATATATGATTTGATTTGAATTGATTTGATTTGACATGTAATTTTGTTCACCTCCATGTTACTCGATGACAGAAGTGCAGTCCGCCCAACGCGACTCTAGCGGCGCTGAGGGCGGGCGGCGCGGAGGTGGAGGGCGGGTTATTATCCAAGCCAGTGCGCCGAGTCAGGTGCGATTATGAGTGTTGGGTGGAACATTTGTTGTGCTTATTTGGGGGCTGTCAGCACTGACTGCATTTAAATCCGAGTCGCAATTATGTTTATTTATGTAATTCCGTGTGTTCTAGCCGGAATTACATAAATAAATAAAAAAAAAAATAATAATAAATAAAGTGTTCAAAAACCGGCCAAGTACGAGTCGGACTCGCACACCAAGGCTTCCGTGCCCTTTTATTTTTAACCGACTTCAAAAAAGGAGGAGGTTATCAATTCGTCTCTATGTTTTTTTTGTGTTTTTTTTTTATGTTTGTTACCTCGTAACTTTTGCCTGGGTGAACCGATTTTGATGATTATTTTTGTAAATGATAACTAGTGCTTCCCAAGTGGTCCCATTTTAATTTGGTTAAGTTCTGACAATGATATCCATGAGAAAATAATAAAAGTCTTAAATTTGTATTAAGATGTGCGCGACAAATGGACGAATAACTCAATATAACGCCAACCGACGGTGTCAGCCAAGGTTAGGTTAGGTTAGATTAGGTTAGGTTCTCTTGATTGGCGCAGCGCGTGCCCGGCTGACGCCGACTCAAAAAATAACAGAAATCGTAACTACAAAAATGGAAATATTTTTTTACTTTTTAGTGCTTTTAGTCGGTTATTTTTTTTGGTATTTTTTTTTTTGTATTTTGTTATACCGGCAAAACAATTTTTTTTTATTTTTTATTTAGCTGTCTACCTATTATGGTTCATGAAATACGGCCTTGTGACAGACGGACGGACGGACGGACAGCGGAGGCTTAGTAACAGGGTTCCGTTGGCACCCTTTGGGTACGGAACCCTAAAAACGGTTGAGTCCTAAGTTTTCAGCATTAACATTTTAATATTGGATATGTTAATGAATAAAGAAAAGCTCCCAAAATTATTTCAGAATATTTTTTTATGAAATGCTTGAAATTATTTTTTAATAAATATCACTTCGGACTGAAAAGGATGGCAATTCTGCTGCCTAATGAATTTCTTTGCAACAATCCAGGTAAGCATTGTCAGCCTCAGTGGCCCAGTGGCGCGACACTTCGGCGATCGCTCTCCGAAGTTAAGCAACGCTGGGTCCGGTCTGGTCTTGGATGGGTGACCATTCGACCGTTGAGAGAGGCTGGCCGTGGTTCGGATTCCACGTTAAGCTGTAGGTCCCCTTCCTTACTTACTAGGTGGTAGGGTTTATCCCGCCCGGGTTGGTACCATCGCATTGGATGAACGATGGTCGAAGCGGCAATGAAAATTGTCCGTGTTTTCCATCCAGTTCAATGTAGCCGTGCAATATAAGGAAGGTCCTGGCATGGCACCTAGTTCCCATGTGGTGTGTTGGGCTAATACCATGACAGAACGCGTGGTATTAGCCATCCATGTCCAGTCACATAAAAAAAAAAAATCTTGATTCCAAAAACATGTTCATGATTGTTGAAGATGAAAGAGGAGAATGCTGTGACCGTACCGCTCTATCACCTCTGCTTACCCCTCCGGCGAAACGGCGTGATGTTTTGTGTGTACATAATTTATATAATACATCTGTAATATAAGACGTGTTAGTACCTTACATTTTATGAATATACCTTTCATTAATTTGAGTTTCAGCGACATCCACATTTGAAGCATATTGAAAAAACGTGGAAACTTTTTAAGTTTATTTTCAAAATCTAATTTAAATGCTTCAAGTGTAGATGTAGCTGAAACTCAAATTAATGAGACAAATGTAATAAACTTATTCATTAAATACGTAAAAATATTAACCTTTCATTATTCGATCCCAATCTCTTGCGAACACGAAACAAAAGCAATACAAAACACGTCATACCCGCACCTCGCATACTGAACCTGAAAACTGTGAAAATTTAAACAAAACTCCGCAAAACTTCGCTCTCAAACATTAACCGTCCGGTTTTCCAATCAAAATTATACCTTAAGCAAACAATAAAAGCGTACTTTCTAGTTGTTTGAAACTTTCGAAACATGTTTCGCCTCGCCAGTGAAATTGGGACTTTTCCGAGGACGATATAAAGGAGAGATTAGTTGTGATTTTGTAAAGGAAGTGGCGCATATTATCGCGTTAGTTTGTTTGATAAACAAGCTATGAATCCAGTAGAGCCTGCTCTGATTGAACCGATCTCGTCGTGATCCATAAGCTGGGGGAAATTGAGTTTTCAAACTATAGATGAAGATCGACAGACAATATACAGAAACATGTTTAGTTTCACATTGAATATTTGTCTTGGATTTAATCATGTATGTTATTCAGGAGTTAACGCTGTTTGTGGTCAGCTTTGAGAAATAAATGTATTTATGATGTATTTTTCATTTTATTTTGAGGTAAAACTTAAATTTATAGTTTTACAAAAATCAGAGGGTATTGTGCACTAAGCCAATGGACTACTATTAACATGAATTTTAACTCTTCTTAACTTTTTCGATATGTTTAAAAAAATTCCTAAATTTGCGAACAAGTACTGAGTTATCATAATTGTAATATTGGAGTAAATACAAAGCTTCTTTAAGGCAATGAACACATGAGCCAGTAAGCGTCGTGTAGAATTATCTGCACAATAACTCAAGCGAATATGATTCACTCACACCTGTTGTGTAGGGTTACCAAAACGCTATGAAAGCTACAAAAGATTTAGTGCTGTCCGATTGCGTTTTAATTTGTTTTCAAATATTTGATATATAGTGGTTAGCTATTTCTAGAAGCGAGTAAGGAAGCAGGTTACTTCTTATCTTGACGATTTCTTAATATACTTTTCGAGTATTTTTCCTACACTCATTACAAATATGAATGATAATAAGGTACAAACCTTATAGCTAACTTGGTTCCTCTCAAAAACCCGGATTTACCTCATAAATATATTCTTATCTGAAAGACCACATTGAAATCGGTCCATCCGTTCAGGAGCTACAATGCCAGGCAGATATACTATACCTATACTATAGGCTTTAAACTTGTAACAGCTCTCGTATTTTTGTGTCGGGGGTCAAGAACTGAAAAAATCAGAGAAAATGTGTGAGTATGTGTAATCGTGTGAATATTTATTTTTTAAGGAACTGGAAACATGATTTTACACAAAAACACATAATTTCTAAGGTGGGCCTTCTCGCTCAACTTCCCATACAAACGTGGAAAGAAGATCATGCGTATATTTCTTGTCGGAGATCCAAAATTATGCTCAATACAGATTTATTTAGTCGAACTAGTTGATTCATGACCATTTTTTGAATGCTATAACGACTAAAACGGTATCTATTTAATAAGATACGTTTGTTATGGTTATGCTTACGTAGTCTCTCTATATTACGTAGATACTACTATATATATATACTATATTTAGTCTTTACTTATCTTTAAAATACTTATGGATATAATGTAATTGTGCTGCAATGTAGTGTACTTTATTCTATATCAATGTTAATGTTTTAATCGCTTTTGGACTTTCATTTGATCTTTCATCTTTTTCAGTATAATTTTATCTTCTTTGTGTTATATTATCTATTAATTATTGTCATGATACATTAAAAAAACTATGCTTAAAAACTGCGATATTATAATTATTTAAGATACACCAAACGAGATATCACGGTTGATACCACAGAACAATTAGGAGTTAAGAATTGCGAAGTGGGCGGAATATTCCGGGAGGTCACGAAATTTTTGGTCACGATAAGGTAAATGGCTGAATCTGGGTTCACATGTTAGAGACCAACCCTCTGATTCGAAATATGTCGGTTTGCCTGCGCCAAGTGGCCAACATAGAACCATTACGTTAAGGTTCATATTAACTAAACAAATGTGGATTTGTTGTTTGGTTATTGATTAAGAAGGGATAGCCAATTGCGACTGTTATACATTCGCGGAGCAAAAAGGTATTAAGTAAAACAGTAACAGCGGTCCTGGAACAAATTCACAAACGTTTCACTTCCTGCCTCCTCAATATTCCGTGGTTGATACGATTGTTCAAAGGTGCCAACCCTATCTTGTAGAGACGTGCACGGCAGGTGCGATCGTGTCCCGGGCCGGTAAATAGATTCCCAGGAGTGCCTCCACAATCCAGATCTGCTGGGATTAGCGCAGCACGTCTGGGCGTGCGCCGCGACGAAGCGAGAGCAATCCGGCGAGTATTCCGTTTATATCCTGCAGGAATTTTATCCTTTAGCAGCACGTTTTATTTTTGGAGTGCTGTTATCACAGCTTAGTGTGCTTGTGTCCAAATACTTTTAAAGAAAGAAGATTTGGCTTTACACTAACATATTCCAAGGCAGACCGAAGCATAATTTCTTAACTGTACAGTCGAATTTGTCATATTTTATCATCTGGCAATTGGACTTGGATGGTAATTCACACCTACCGTCATGGTATTGCACAACACACCGCATTCACAAATGAATTAGGCGTCATGCCAGGACCTTCCCTTTTAGGGCACGGCCACATTGAAATGGATAGAAAACACGGAACATATATCATTGCCGCTTCGACCAATATATTCGATGCGATGGTACCGCCCACAATTTTAAAATGTGGAAAACATACATTCTAAGCCTTGACGAAATAACTAATAAAAAATTGGTTTATCGTTATACCTAATTAGCCACCACATTGTCTTTGAGCAATCATTTCGTGGCTACTGTAAGATTTCACATCACAATTGAGATACGTCGAATAAAAATAATTAGAATAAGATTGGAAAAACATGGTAACACATGCGCCAATTTTAAACTTTAAGGAACGCGATTGCATGTAAATGCACTTGAAGTTTATACGAAGATTTAATAAAATAGACACCAATCGATAGGCAGGAACTTTGAGCTCAAAGAAATCCTGCACAAAGCTTTATCCGCAGAGGCAATCCATTACGAGTCGTGGACCGTGAGTGTAGCGGAATCTGCGCTCAAATCATCTGGACGACAGCACTGTCAGGGAATATATGAATAATGCTGCACTGTGCCATGCCATTACACATATGCTCTCTCACCGACAAACACATGACGGGAAAGGTGAATGGAATTAAACTTTTACAATTATTCTTAACTATTTCAGTTTACATATTTACCCCCAATTTCGAATAAAAAACCGTACAGCGTTCGAATCGTTTAGATTTTAGAAACACAAAAAAATATATACGGAATTCTTAAATTCGTTAATGCGTCATCTTTAAAGCGTGTTTTCTAATGGCAGTGGGCTTGTCTCGTCAGCCGAAGATACGACGACCGTTGGAGTAACTACACTGGCGGCCGTGGACAGGAAAACGGAGTGTGGGACGACGATGTCAAGTGCGTCGGCGGAAAGCAGTGGTTCCGTACCGCTGACGGCCGGGAGGACTGGAGAAAAATTGGAGAGGCGCATGTCCAGCAGTGGACGCAAAGTTTGCTTCCGCGTTTCACCTCGCCCGAGCATATAATATACACCTTCTGCCTAATGAACAGACAAAAGCTAGAGCGGCTCGTAGCCTAGTGGCGCGGGGGCTGGCCTAGCGTACAAGAGGCCTGGGTTCGATACCGACATGCACCACTGTCTTTCTCTTTCCGAGTGAGATAAGTGCATTTCGTTACGAATGCGAGCTGCTCCATGGTTCGGAATCCATGTAAAACTGTAGGTCCTCTTCCCCTACTAGGTGGTAGGGTTTAAGCCCGCCCTGGTTGGTACCATCGCATTGGATAAAAAGATGGTCGAAGCGGCAATGAAAAACTGTCCGTGTTTTCCATCCAGTTCAATGTAGCCGTGCTCATAAAGGGAAGGTCCTGGCATGGCACCAAATTCCTTCGGGAATGTGGTGTATTGGGCTAATATCATAACGGTAGTTGTGTGGTATTAGACATCCATGTCAGGTGGCATAAAAAAAAACTAGTTTTATTAGATTTTAATTGATATACTTTAATGTAAGCCCATCATCAGAGTTCTTACTATAGTAGCATCAAGTACTAACCCTTTTATCTTTTTTTTTATGTGACTGGACATGGATGGCTAATACCACAAGTTCTGTCATAGTATTAGCCCAACACACCACATGGGAACTAGGTACCATGCCAGGACCTTCCTTATATTGCACGGCTACATTGATCTGGATGGAAAACACGGAAAATTTTCATTGCCGCTTCGACCATCGTTCATCCAATGCGATGGTACCAACCCGGGCGGGATAAACCCTACCACCTAGTAAGTAAGGAAGGGGACCTACAGCTTAACGTGGAATCCGAACCACGGCCAGCCTCTCTCAACGGTCGAATGGTCACCCATCCAAGACCAGACCGGACCCAGCGTTGCTTAACTTCGGAGAGCGATCGCCGAAGTGTCGCGCCACTGGGCCACTGAGGCTGACAAGGCTAGATATGTTTTACAATTAAGTTTGCTCGCTACAAGGCAACGACCAATGAATATTAATCAGGTTTTATCTATAATCCCGACCAAAACCCGCCCCCAGAAGCCACAAGTCAGACGAATTATTTTAATGTATCGACGGAGGCGCCCGCTTGTCTGAAGCGCTTAGCGGCCGTGTCTCCACCGGCAGTTGGGTTACCATGATAGTATTAAGGGGGTGTGCATGTCCATGTAAATGGCGCCGCAGTCGTTCTTAGCTATTTCCGCTATGAGACTTAAGAACGGCCCTTGAGCTATGTTCCCAATGCAATACCGTCTTTACCATAAGGGCACACGGGGCCCGTGCCCAGGGCCCCCATTCTCAGGGGGGCCCGAAGGACCGACAATTTCTCTCAAACATTTATTCTCAAAACATTTTTGTCGGGCACATTACCCTTTTTTCGCGGCACATTCGCTAAATTTGGTGGGTGTTCAGGCTGTTGAGTGTGTTACTGAAGCAGTAACATTCTTTCAATTTGTACAAAAATTGTTCAATTTTATTTCTCAGCTTCGACAAAATGGAAAATTTTTACAGAGCATTTAGGTGCAAATAGAGTCAAGAAACAAGATGGTCTGCACGCGCCAATGCTATTAATGGTGATATAAATATTTCTGAAGCATTGTCTTCAATCGCAAGTGACATCAAGCAAACAGGAGACACTAGAAAGGAAGCCAAAGCCTATAAAAAAAATATTGAAAATTTTGAGACTGCTCTTCTAACGGAAATATGGAATGATCTTTTGGGAGTTATGAATAAAACAGGTCTAAGTTTACAGAATAGCACTATGACCATGGACGTTGTAACGAAACTTTACGAATCTATGATCAGTTATGTGAATACCGCACGCAATAATTATGTTCAGTACGAAACAGCTGCTAAAGAAAAAAAAACAGAATATGCTCACTTCATAGATACATTTGAAAGAAAAAGATTTCGTGTATAAAGCCCCAATGACAATACTTGTGACAAGAAAAGCGGCTCGTTGGTCAGGGGTACGGGGACTTGCTGTCTATGCCAGAGCTCATGGGTTCGGACTTTGATGCCCGGTTCAAGCACACAATTTTTCTCTTTTAGAACTGCATGAGTGCATTTTGTCATGACTGCGAGCTGTCCAATGGCGAGTGTTTGGAACCCATATAAATCTGTAGGTGCCCTTACCCAACTAGGTGGTAGGGTTGAGTCTGCCCAGGTTGATATCACCGGATTACATGAAATTCCGTCAAAACGTCAATGAAAATTTGTCCGTGTTTTCTATCTAGTGCGCTATTCACCTGAGCGGAGCTTCTGAACTTCCTAACTGTCTCATCACTCGCAATGCTAGGTTTCGCGTGTACAGTTTCATGTATGTACATAATATAAAAAAAGTTAAATAAACGCCACTACGTGGCACTGAACAAAAAAAAACCTGAAAAGGTGTAACCCAGTGGTACCACATCAAACCTATGCCTCCTGGTCGACAAGCAACCCTCCCAGTTCTGTCATGGTGAGTGGTCCATACTTCACCTCGTCTAGTTTATTTTGATGTTACTGGACATGGATGGCTAATACCGAACTGACCGTATTAGCCTAACACATCACATGGGAACTAGGTGCCATGCCAGGACCTTCCTTATATTGCACGGCTACATTGAACTGGATGGAAAACACGGATAATTTTCATCGCCGCTTCGAGCATCGTTCATTCAAAGCGATGGTACCAACCCGAACGGGATTAACGCTAAGTAAGGAAGGGGACCTACAGTTTTACGTGGAATCTGAACCACGGCCAGCCTCAGCGATTGAAAATGGTCATCCCTCCAGAACCTAACCGCGCTCAGAGGTGCTGCCCCAGCTTATCGATTCGCAAGGCGTCGCACACTGAGCTACCGAGGCTGACGTGTTGTTGGCTTCACTTTCACTAGATCTAGAGTCAATGTACAAAAACATTATTCCAGTGTTGTTAGTTAAGCGTTACGTACCTCATCTTGCGCAACATCACAGCTAAGTGCTGTCTCATCAAGCTATTGTAAAAGTTGTGCCAGATATGATTTAAAGCTCTCCTTATCTCTCAATGGCACTGATTGAAAGCTCAATTTAATGTAGTCGATGCAAACTCAGCATACATAGCCCAATTTATATTCTGTGTATATTCCCTTACTATCCCAAAGGGGGGAGTAGGGGGGAACGGTTTAATCCAGGTACGACGACAGGACTATCGCTCAAGCCTTCTCCTCCTCCCGCCCGCCGCCACCTCCGCAGAGTCCCCGCCATCCGTCAGATTACTGGCTGAAACCTTCACTGTTGCTGTTACCTGTTGCGACAGCCGTCCCGGAATTTTTGTGGCACATTGTTAAGGTTACATGTCAATATCTACTTTAATAATTATTGTAATTTCTATTGTAAAAGGGCGTTTCTTGCCATCTCTCAATCGATACAGCCGGTAGTCTAAGTTGTCACCTAAATTGGCGTTACGGCAAACCGATCGACTGGCGTTTTCAAATGTATGGAGAAATTGAAGAGCGCGCGCAGCGGGCGTTAAGCGAACTAACATTTGCGAGTCCGAGCTTGATTTGTCAGCTTACTCAACGTTGCCGTAAATACGTCGACGTTGCGGTTTACGTCCACTCCGCGTTTTCATACAAATCGGAAGTCCGCGTTTGAATTTGACAGCTTGAAGAAGTAAACCACAGAATATCTAGTAAAAACTTGTATGGAGTTTGGAGAAAACGCCAGTCGATCGGTTTGCCGTAAACGCCAATTTAGGTGAGAACTCAGACTGACCACTCTGTGCAAGATAGTCAGCACTTTAGTAATAAAGAGCCTTTAAGTATTGATTAAAATAAATCAAGACTTGGTGAAAACCAGGCTTTATTTATTTAATGTATTAAATAATAGCCATCCATGTCAGGTTGAATACAATAAAATAATCCCCTTGTCGCCTGTTACGTCATGCACAGGAAGATTTGTTGTTATGCAACCTGACATGGATGGCTAATACCACACAACTACCGTTGTGATATCTAGCCCTATACACCACATTCTCGAAGGAATTAGGTGCCATGCCAGGACCTTGCCGCTTTGACCATCCTTTCATCCAATGCAATGGTACCAACCAACATAGTAGAGGAAGGGAACCTACAGTTTTACACGGATTTCGAACCATGGATCAGCTCGCATTTGTGAAGAAATGCACTTATCGAACTCAGAAAGAGAAAGAAAGTGGTGCAAGTCGGAGCGAGGAATTGACCTCTGGTACGCTAGGCCAGTCCCCGCGTCACTACGCCCTCAAGCCGCTCTGAGCAGTGAACCCACTTGTACCATTTTCACGTGCCGAAACTAACACAGCACCATTTTTAGGGGTACGTACCCAAAGGGTGCCAACGGGACCCTATTACTAAGCCTCCGTCCGTCCGTGCGTCGGTCAGCGGGCTGTATCTCATGAACCGCAATATGCAGACAAAGTGGGCATATACAATCATACAAGAAACGAGATTTTTCACCATGTTACGGAACCCCTCATGTGCGAGTCCTAATGGCAAATTTCAGTTCTTTTTGGTCTTACTAAATGAGGTAATTAATGGCCGAAAATACATATACTATCACATATACGCCCTAATTTGACCCATGGCTTTTTTCACCTGAATAATTTAGATCAAAATTGCTATTAATTTAGAATAAGATGTCATTATCTTAGTCAAGAGTTTGTATTGACCAATGTATGTTGGTTATAATGTCTTCGCGTGATCTATGGCTGTATGGTTCTATGTAATGTGCATGACCCTAGTCCTATCCTTGTTCCCCGCATACACACGTCCCTCTCTCTCTTTCACCTGATGGAGCGAAGATTGACAGCGTCTGCTGAAAAGGCTGAAAGGCCCAGCTTTCAGTGCAATTTTTGATACCGCGATGCACGGGCACGCCATGTCATCGTAGCAACGGTTCCCGCCAAAACTATCTCGCCGCCGCGGCGCCGCCGGGTCCTTAGGTACCCAGGAGTACCTCGCCAGTACCGCGTGTGCTCGAAAGTTACGAGCAATCCGAGGGACTTTCTGTGCTCTTCATCGTCACATCGACGCAGTGTTCCTGAACCGCATCCTGTGGGAGAAGGAGCAGCGTGGTGGCCACCCACACACGTCTGGAAGTCTCCATCGTGGTGAGCCGCCCGACATTCATTTATCCTAACCACTAGAAGATTGTGCATTGCATGGGACCACATACTATCTTATTTCGAACCTATGTAGGCCTCCCCTTTACAAACATTTACAAAAACCCAGCGACCTACCCGCGCCACCATATGTAATGTTCTTGTTATGATGTTCTTTGTGAGCAGTATTAATCACTGTAAACTAGTTTGTAAGTAACAATGGGAAAAAAAATGAATGACCAACCTGACGAAGTTTCTTGTCGGCTCTTCTTCGCCAGAAGTAATCGAACCGACAGGAAAAAAAATGACGCATCCGAGTGTGTAATATACGAGTACATCTAATGGAGGAAAAAAAACACCGGTAGCACTCCGGGAGTGCCGGCAGAAGTGAAAACTTTAGTATTAACGTTGTGTTTAATTATAAGTACAAAAATACTATCATTTATGAGGTAGAATACAATGTTTATTTATTGCGCTATCGTACACAAATATGACAATTTACATGTTATTATTCATAATATTATATCTTTATTTATTTATATATTACATTAATTTTTATCTCTTAGAAAAATCAACTTTCATCCATAATTTCGACGACTTTTTCACCATCGTTATTACCAGAATCATCATCGCAAATTTCTAAAACTGATACAATCGGTTTATGATAGCTGAAGTAAGAAACAAACAGTTTTGATTCGAATCTACTAGTTCCTCTCCCTTCCCCTCGATCTTACGCTTTTTCGATCAGCATCACGTGACCCTGACGCGAGTTTGGAAGTTTTTACCCATCCAACAAAAAGTGCTCAGCGCCGCTAAAGAAGTTTTCACTTCAATCTTACGCTTTTTCGATCAGCATCACGTGACCCTGACGCGAGTTCGGAAGTTTTTACCCATCCAACAAAAAGTGCTCAGCGCCGCTAAAGAAGTTTTCACTTCAAAAATAAAGAATAAAGAAAGAAATGAAGAGAATAGAACCGGGAGAAGCAGCAGTATGTGCTAGCCACGTCGTCACTCCGCCTGCGTCGTCACAGATTACAGACCGAATGTAAATGTTGTACTTACAATTAAATATAACGTCCGATGGGGTGAGATTAGACAGAGCTTTTAGTATTCTGGGGAAGGTGGCAAGCCAAAATGGGTTACTTTTGCTGTCAGAAATGGTTTTGAAATATTTATTAT
Organism: Incurvaria masculella; assembly: GCA_946894095.1. Classification (NCBI taxonomy): domain Eukaryota; kingdom Metazoa; phylum Arthropoda; class Insecta; order Lepidoptera; family Incurvariidae; genus Incurvaria; species Incurvaria masculella. The sequence continues at coordinate 17,939,922 of OX335657.1, read as the reverse complement.
TATTTTTTGTGGTTTTAGGGTTCCGTACCCAAAGGGTGCCAACGGAACACTATAACTAAGCCTCCGCTGTCCGTCCGTCCATCCGTCCGTTTGTCACAGGGCTGTATCTTATGAACCGTAATAGGTAGGCAGCTGAAATTTTCACAGGGTGAAATATTTATTTTGCCGCTATAACAACAAATAGGTAAAATAAAAAAATTAAAGGGGGCCCCCCATACAGAAACCTGTTTTTTTGTGTTGCATCTTGTACGAGCGACGGTACGGAATCCTTCGTGTGCGAGTCCGACTCGCACTTGGCCGGTTTTTTTGAACTTGTTTCGTTATGAACTCGAGAGATTTTTCTCTTTCCAGTGTAAAGACATGTAAATGTAAAATAAAAAAAAAAACTTTCTAATTAAATTCAATCTCATAGTTTTGTAGGCACTACTGCCAATGAGTGTTTTTTTTGTGTAACTGGACATAACGAGTAAATAGCAAATGCCAAACCAACCCTCATGATATTAGACTAACACACAACATGGGAATTAGGTGTTATGTCAGGACTTTTCTTATATTTATCGGCTACATTGCTGGATGAAAAACACGGACAACTTTCATTGCCGCTTCGACAATCATTCATTCAATGCGACGGTACCAGCCCGGGCGGGATAAACCCTACCATCTAGTAAGTAACGACCCCTTTCCCCTTCAGTTTTACGTGGAATCCGAACCACGGTCGAAAACGGTCATCCATTTAGAACCCAACGGCGCTCAGAGTTGCTTTACCCAGCATATCTAACCTCAAGGCGTCGCGCCAGTGGTCTGCCGAGGCTAACAATATTCAGATATGATATCAAATATAGAACGTAAGCTTTGTATCACTTACCTTCATACTATAAGAATACAATATCCCGCTATGCTCTATGCGGATTAATATTTGAACATGTTGATAGAGCAACAACCATAAATTGAACACCAAAGTTAAGCCTATTTACTAAGCTAAGTAGGGTAAAATTAATAACATCCCCCTATTCAATATTGAGTCGTTAGGTGCCCAGAAAAACATAACTCAACTCAACTATATCAACTTATTCCATTTGCATAAATTCCGGGCCCGAATATGCGTAACGGTCAGGATAAGTGTGTTATCCGTGGGGTCTCGCCACGGGAGCCGCACTCCACTGCTCTCGTTGAAGAAACATCGGATTACCAGCAGCCTCGTGTCCGAAATGCCAGTGAGCTCTGTACGGCCTTAGAGGAAGCATAAATTATTTTTTGTCTTTATAATTTGTTTATGCAACCTGACATGGATGGCTAATACCACACAACTACCGTTGTGATATTAGCCCAATACACCACATTCCCGAAGGAATTAGGTGCCATGCCAGGACCTTCCCTTTAAGAGCACGGCTACATTGAATTAGATGTAAAAAAAACGGAAACTTTTTCCAACTTCTACCATCTTTTAATCCAATGTGATGTTATCAACCCGGGCGGTCTTAAACCCTACCACCTAGTACGGGAAGGTAACCTACAGTTTTACGTGGATTCCGAACCATGGAGCAGCTCGCATTCGTGACGAAAAAGAATATGGTGCATGATCGGGGCGAGCTTTTGAACTCAGACCTCTGGTAGGCTAGGCAAGTCCTATAAAAATATATTATTGTAGAACGAAAAGATAGGATCGAGGCATTCCAAGGTTTCTAGAAAATCAAATAATTATTTAAAACTTCATTTCAATACACTCAGACACGTCAAACAATACACTCAGACACGTCAAAAAGGGTACATAATGACATCAAAATAAAAATAATATAAAATCGGTAGAATTCAAAAGTGTTTTTTAAATTATCATAGTAAACAATTTGTCATGAACTGTTGCATTAGTACAATAGGAATTGTTGATTCTCATCAATTCATATTATTTTTGTATTTTTAACCGACTTCAAAAAAAGGAGGATTTTTTATTTGTTTTTTTTTTGTTTTTTTTTATGTTTGTTACCTCATAACTTTTGCCTGGGTGAACCGATTTTGATGATTATTTTTTTAAATGATAGTTAGTGCTTCACAAGTGGTCCCATTTTAATTTGGTTAAGTTTTGACAATGATTTCCATGAGAAAATCATAAAAGTCTTAAATTTGTATTAAGATGTGCGCGACAAATGGACGAATAACTCAATATAACGCCAACCGATTTCAGTGATTCTTTTTTTATTGGAAAGGACGTGTACTAATTAGTAAGTGTACTTCAGATTCACAAAAAATAAACAAATAAAAAAAACATTTAACAAAAAAAATAACCGACTTCAAAGAAAAAGCACTAAAAAGTAAAAAATAATTTCCATTTTACGATTTTACGATTTCTGTTATTTTTTGAATCGGTGTCAGCCAAGGTTAGGTTAGGTTAGGTTAGGTTAGGTTCTCTTGATTGGCGCAGCGCGTGCCCGGCTGACGCCGACTCAAAAAATAACAGAAATCGTAAAATCGTAAAATGGAAATTATTTTTTACTTTTTAGTGCTTTTTCTTTGAAGTCGGTTATTTTTTTTGTTAAATTTGTTTACCTGTGATTGTAAGCAGCGGCAAATACTTTTGTAAACTTAGACTAAGTGGACGTTGAAAAACAAATCCACCGGAGATTTTTGCCATTTCTTTTTCGCTGAGATTGCTAAACTGGTTATCGATAAAATATGAATAAAACCGAGTGCAGTGTACTGAATGATGAATAAACAATAAACAATACAAAGTTTCGGTTTCTACTCTCGTCACTCCTTGCTCGCTGCACATACCACTCCTTTTACATTTTATATGTAAAAAACAGATCTAAAGCGCTGAGTCTATGCAGACTAAGGCTAAGCAGAGGCGGCCAGGATATTTTACAACGCACTTCTCCGGAGCCAACGCTGCGTTTTATTAATTTAGGAAAGGTTAAAAAGGATTACGAGCAGGACCTTGCCGGATTACAATCTCGACCCCTTGTGTTGTATGGTAAATTCATACAAATCGATACCTACACAAATGTATGTTATTTAAAACATTATTAGTAATCTAATAAAAATATAAAAAAAAGATTTTTTGTTTTAACAATCAAACGTACTAAATAAAGAAGTTGCCTAAATGTTCTAAGCATTGTCGATATAAACATCAAGCATGAACTATCTAGTTCTAGTTTTAGTAAGGAAAGTCAAAGACAATCGAGAATTGTTAAAATGAATATGATTTTTTGTTGAATTTAGTTGGAATTAATCTGACAACTATTGTTGTAATTGATCATGAAATAATCAAAGAAAATAATATAATGTAAATAAGAACTGGCCAAGTGAAAGTCAGACTCTCACACTGGCGCGTTTTCATACAAATCAGAAGTCCGAGTTCAACTTAGTCAGCTTGAAGAAGTAAAACCACAGAATAAGTAGTAAACATTTTTATGGAGTTTGACGTTTTTACCTAACTTCGAAGTTCCGTAAACGCCAATTTAGGTGAGAATTCAGACTGAACACTCTGTACACAACGAAGGAGCGCGTATACAAAGCTAGCCGTCGGTTGCGCAACCCAACCACGTAGCGCGCGAAACAGACTCCACATTTTGAAAGATGATTGTCAGCAGACCGTCTTATATCGCTGGCGGGAAATATTAGGCCCGAACGGGGAAGGCATTTTCAGCGGCGGGGAAAAGCAACTTTTTCGATAAAATATGATTGCAGGCAATCTTTTTTACGGCGTGGCCCCGCGGCGGTTTCCTGGAACCACCTCATGCATTGTCGCGCCGTAGATGGATTCATTTCCCTCTGGATCAAGCCGTAAGATATTATAAGATAATTTAATTTAAGACAGTCGTTACTGTTAATTAATTCACCGTACTTCTGGCGATAACTGTTTACGTGCTCTGAATGATTTAGTAGGTTTATGAAATTTTGGATTCTGAAATATATTGTCGATAGGTAAGTCTGTATGTTTTTTTAATAAAACTTTTAGAATGGCAAATATTGACTAATAAACGTTGGAAACATGTAGACTTTTTTCTTTCATTTTAGATTTTTTACTAGAAAATACAGATATAAATTTTAAAAAATCAAAACATAAGGACATTCCCAAAGGAATTAGGTGCCATGCCAGTACCTTCCCTTTATAAGCTCGTCTACATTGAACTGGATGGAAAACACGGACAATTCATCATTGCCGCTTCGACCATCTTTTCATCCAATGCGATGGTACCAACCCGGGCGGGCTTAATCCCTGGTAGGGTTTAAGCCCTAGGGGAAGGGCACCTACAGTTGAACATGGATTCCGAACCATGGAGCAGCTCGCATTCGTGACGAAATGCACTTGTCGAACTCAGAAGGAGAGAGACAGTGGTGCATGTCGGGGCGAGGAATTGAACCAAGACCTCTGGGACGCTAGGCCAGTCCCCGCGCCACTAGGCTACGAGCCGCTCAAAAGATTGAGAGTAACATTGCTTCAAAATCAAATGTGATGCTGGGTCCCGTTTGCTATGTTACAAGGTGATTGTTTTCCATCAAGCCAGGAGGTAGTTTTGCGATCGAGTTGGTACGGGCATCCTTCGTCTTGTCTTCGAGTGGCTTCTATCAGAATTGCTTCAGGAGAAAATAAGCAAATAGTTCATTGCGATGACTCCGCTCCGGCTGAAAATGCTGAAAAATTGTTTTTTTTTTCGCAGCGAGGGAGAATAATGAAAATTAGGTGAGGTCTCGGATTTGCGAAAGCCCTCTTCCTCAGTTCTGTCCATATTTATTTTAATTAAAAAATATATTTAATTTCCTCGGGCGTGTCATAACGTAAAAAATACAAAAAACCCGCCTAATGCGAGTCCGACTCGCACTTGGCCCATTTTTTAGGGTTCCGTACCCAAAGGTTGAAAACGGAGCCATATTATTAAGCCATTTTTTTAATAAGAATAAAAATATCCGGATTTACGATAAAACTATGTTGTATCGTTATTAATGATATAATTATAGACCTAGGGTTGTACCGTGGTAATTAACTCGCCAGGTAAATAGCTGGTGAACAGGTAGAGATTGTTTAAGTCTGACTTTAAATTGCATTTCGTACCATGCTAACTGCCTAACGTCGTGTTATTCGCCCAAAATAATTGAAATGTACCAGTTGAACATGGTACGAAACGAACGAAATGTGCATCAAATCACCATTTTGCTTGTTCACCTGCTATTCACTTGGCGAGTTACTTACCACGGTAACCACCCTGTTTAGATTCGGCGCGGAGTGTAGAGTCTCGGTTAGAGTAACATCACAGAATAGGTAATTAAACATACATCGGAATATCTAAATTAATAATGAGACTTGGGGCTATTTTCACATTCTGCTGATTAGCTTAATCGCCACATATTAAAGGCATTTCTTAGCAGCTTGCAATCAATACCAGTATATGTTAATCAGCTCTTTAGTAATAAATACCCTTTAAGTGTTAATTACAATAAATCAAACAACTGGTTTTCACCAACTGCTGATTTATTTCAATCGACACTGAATGGGACTTTATTACTAAAGTGCTGATTATCTTGTAATGGTATCGATTTCGAGATGGTAAGAAAGGCTCTTTAATGTGAGGATTAAGCAAATCAGTACTCGGTGGAAGAGACCCTTAGGGTCTTTTTTACCTAAGGGCCTTTCTTAGATAATCTTGTACAGGTATACATTGCAAGCTACTAAGAGAGGCCATTAATATGTGGTGATTAAGTTAATCAGCAGCAGGTAAAGAAACGGTAGCACGTAAACTTAAAAAATGCAGGAAGCAATGCGAAACTTGGAAGAAATTGACCAATCTGCATATACATGGGCCCATTTGTTGGTTCGCTGGTGCAGTATATTGCACCACGCCCGCCTCGGGAGATTGCCACGGCTTGACGCGAGCTGCTGCACCCTGCTGCACTCTCGCGGTCAGCAACGAAGATGCATTGCCTGCCTCTCAGGTGCATAACTGATCAAAGCATACCTAACTTTTTTACAGTTTGATTATAATACGAATAAATTTACGAAGTTCCTAGCTTATATTGTTAATCTTTTGTCCTGGTATTGGCAGCATTAGAAAAATACTTCATTAGCATACTATACGATTCTGGATGTCAGATAACTAGGTATAAATGATAATATAATCAATAATTATAAATAATTTCACACTGTAGTATTTTTTCACTACTTCTCATTTTTCATACGATAGTAACAGAGTGTGATATTATGTGCAAAGATGATACAACTACGAGTATAAAGGATTTTTTGAATAATTGGTTGTTTATAAATTATATATATTTTTTTTATTTAGGTTCATCTACAAAATCACCACTCAAACATACATAGAAAATACATATAGAGGGTAAAAAACTGAGCGTATTCTTAATTATAGACGAACACAACATTCATATTTAAATGGATTTAAAGCTACTTCAATCAACAAAACTATGTCTAAATAAAAGAATATAGATTAAACTCTGTAAAGATAAAACATGCGAGTAAAAATACTAAAATTAATGTATAGTTTTTAATCGTATCAATATTATTAAAGTTGCAAAAAATAAACGGTATACAAATTTTGGGGTAGGCAGAGATGATAGAGCGCCATACGGTACGATCACAGTAACCTTTTTCGCTTGCATTTACAGACATACATATTTTCATACATGCTCTACGATTACGGGTGCTACGCACCAGACCTGTACGAAAAATTACATCGATTTGGTCTAAAATATCATACTTTGAAACTATCATATTTATTTTTGCTTATTTGTTGGCGACATAGACATGTTCGTTATCGAAATAAGTGATAATCAATAGAAAACGATGCTATTTATTTTATTTCCTTTTTGCGTTTTCATTTCATTTATTTAAATTTTTTGGAAGTTAAACTACACTAAGTAGTAGACGCATTGGATGAACGATGGTCGAAGCGGCAATGAAAATTGTCCGTGTTTTCCATCCAGTTCAATGTAGCCGTGCGTTATAAGGAAGGTCCTGACATGGCACCTAGTTCCCATGTGGTGTGTTGGGCTAATACCATGACAGAACTTGTGGTATTAGCCATCCATGTCCAGTCACATAAAAAAAAAAGTTACGTCACAAAGGTCCGCGGATTCGATCAAACCTGTAAAGAAGAATTTTTGTAGTACTGTACTATTTCTATTTCTTATTACATCTAATTACCGGCTCATAAGTACATCGCCAATAAATTAATTAGTAATCTTTTGAACGAACTTAAGAATGCTTTGGGCGGGATGCCAAACTTGCCCGCCCTAGAGAACATAACCGGAAATATTTTCACCGCTTTCAGTACTCTCGCTGCACCCACGAGTGATTTACACGTGAAAATTTCAAGAGCGGCCGCCGCAGCACGTTGGCTCGCATAGTCTGTAACTCCTGATTTATATTGCAGGTAACTTGAGAAAAATTCAAATTCCTCGAGCAATTTAGGCGGAAGGAGCTTTGAGCAAAGCGAAGGGTTGGAAGCTGTAATAAGTGCAGTGTACGGAGCTTATAGAGTGCCCGGAAACTTGCTATATTAAGGAAATATCTTAATTTATAGCAACTTACTTGCTCCTGCCGCAATAATTCGTTTGTAAGTTTAAAGTTATGGGTAACATCGTCGACATGTTTCTAGAATAAGACCCTGTCTGGAAAATGTCTTAGAGATGGCTTTTTTATATTACGACAGTAACAGTAATTAAGAAAGATTAGGGCCGAGTGCACGAAAGGACAAAAAATCAAAATCAACGTCAAAGTGTGATTAAACACGTCACTTTGTGTGGACAGTATGGAAGGAACTCCATGCGGTTCACTAAAAGTGACGTGTTTGAACATTGATTAACTCGACCATCTCTTCGTGCAATCGGGGCTTAGAATATCTTAAGCATTGTTAATTAATTGTTAGTTTGTTACATACTTTCCCAATCAAATATTGCTTACGGATTTTAAAGAAATTTCCTTACCTCCCACTCGGTATACTGTATCGATTATTTTATATCACAAGGCCATGCCGCATTATGAACGCACCCAAATATTTGTTCACTTGTTTTTTTATTTGGTTTTATGCCTTTTTGTGCCAAATAGCCCCTTACTAGTGGTAGAAGAGTTGCTGGGCCCATGGAAAATGGCCGCACTTTCACTAGCTCACCGAAGCGGTGTCAAAAGAACTGAACAAACAACTGAAGCAAGGTAACTTCATCATTTTGAAAAAAAAAGACACCAACAAATACTCCACCGACACTGGTGTTGGCTCAAGTTGCAAGAGATCCATGCAAAACTATGAAGTATGGAAAAATAATTTTTTGCTTTATTGTTTTAAGCCAGTATAAAACCCGAGGAAATCAAAGGGAATAGATATCATCCTCGCCACACGTCAAATCTATAAAAAACAAATACGTTTGCATTTCGTAAATATTACTTATTTATATTATTAAACCAGGGGCTACAATGACATTGATGGATAAAGTCTTACGGAGTGGCTGTCGCCGGTAACATGAGTAATGGTTTTTAACACTTCGCTAAAAAGGAATTATTAACAGTTTAAGAAAATAACTAAGAACCTTAAAGTAGCATAAAAAAAATATTAAAGACTTTTTTTTATTTACAATTTTATTTCGGTTTCAAAATCCGGTTCCAAAAATTTATTAATTCATTAGACAACTTACGGTTTTGCGAAATGTCGACACAGAACGATGTTGAACGGTAAAAAACCGTTAGATTTCGAAACTTTTTAGTTGAGATGAACTTGATAATAACTAATACTTACAACGAAGAGTATTATGAAAAAGCTTGAAACGGTAACCAAAATATTAAAAAAAAAATGCTATGTTCACGAAATACATTTTACGAAGTTCGCCTCGACTTCAAAAAGATCTATAATTTGTAATTAAATATTCTAACCTTTTAAATTGATTATATTCATTGAAATCAATAGAAACTATACACGTTATCATACTTTGTACAAAACTACCTAGTCCTCAATTTATTTTTGATCATTTGCTATTATTATTGCAATTTAAGTAAATATTAATATGAGTACATTTAATTTCAACCTCAATTATTGCTCTTATGAAAACATAATTTTATAGCAATTACCCTTTTATTTCACATTAACACAAAACTCAAATATTCTCTATCACCATAGTTGACCAAAATATTTTTATTATAAGTTCTTTAAGCATCTGAGACTAGTGGTTTTTTGAGTTGTATACCTCGCGAGCCTGTTTTTTTTGAACATTTGACATTTTTTTTTAAATATTTTCAAAAACAGGCTTTCGACTAAAAATCAAGTTCAATGTTGCCGAGAATTATATGGAAGGTCCTGGCATGGCACATAGTTCCCATGTGATGTGTTAGGCTAATATCTGACGGTCAGTTTTGTATTATACATCCATGTCCAGTTACATAAAAAACTCATAATCGAGCCCTGACTTAGGTCGCATATAAATGATTATTTTCATTTACGACTTTGTAGTTCAGTTTTACAACTTCGTCACGACGTCCTCCGTCGTGGGCTGCCCGATATGCTTCGCCTCGAGTGCGGTGTCTGGAAGCCGCGTCCGCCGCGTGTCCGGAGTGAGCAAGACCAGCATGGCGGCCGCCAGCGAGCACGCCGCATACAGGATGGAAGGCAGGCTCGCCCAGTACTCCGCCTGGCGAAAGGAACCAGTCGATTTACACTTCACGAGACCCTCCGTCCTCTCCGCAGGCAGTGCGGTGTCAGTGAAGCTAAAGCCTACTCGTGCCGGGATAACAGTCAGAAACAAAAGTGTGGCCACCATAGAGCACGCCGCGTACAGGATGGATGGCAGGCTCGCTCAGTACTCCGCCTGCCGAAAGCAAACCAGGTTTACACTACACGAGTCCATCCGCCCTCTCCGCCGACAGTGCGGTGTCAGAGAAGCTAAATCAATACTCTTGTCCGAATAGCAGTTAGAAACAAAAGTGTGGTCGCCATTGAGCACGCCGCGTACAGGACGGAAGGCAGGCTCGCCCAGTACTACGCTGTCGGAAAGAAAACAGTAGATTTACACCGCACGAGCTCTGCCGGCAGTGCAGTGTCAGGAAAGTGAAACACTACTCGTGTCCGGATGGTAGGGTAAATAAAAAACGCGGCATGTACATAGTAACTGAAGCTTATATCTCACCAACAGAGGCACCTGCGGCGCCAATATGGCACCGATGCGTCCCACGCACGAGCACGTCGCGTGCATGGTGTTGCGCGTGTACGTCGGAAAGAGCTCCGACGTGTAGATGTATACGGCGGAGAAGGTGAAACTGATGGTTAGCTTGCCGAGAAGGAACACTGTTGTCGACAACCAGATCATTTCTGGAAGCACACGTTGGATACCGTTTTTATGTAGAAGGCAAATGAGATTAGATTTAATAAATGTCTTGTATAGCATCAGAGTAATTTGTTGTGATATATCTGTGGCAACTTTAAAAAACCGCTTTTATTTATGTTCTTCGAAATATTCTCAGTCCATTCTTGATTTTAGGACACCTCAGAATATGGACAATTTCTTCTCAGATAATTGAATTTAAATTTTTTTTAATTTATTTTATCCAAGATCTCGTTAAGATTAGGAGTACATAGATACTTTTGTCTATATTTTGGAAATATGGAAATTATTTCCTGACATAAACTTACCGGGAGTTAGAAAAGCCATCCACACGTATAAGACTCCAGCGATAGAAAAGGATACTAAAAGAGATCTTCTCCGTCCAAAGCGATCCAGAAGCAACGGGCAAGCCAGTGTACCAGGTATATCCACAAGGCACGACAGTGCGAAGCTCCAATACTTATTACCGCCGAGGCTCACAGAGCTTATGGTCAATCCGTAGTACACGAAGACGCAGATCACCCACCAAGCGCAACAAATGGCCAGTCTACCAAGCAACACTTTCGAACCAAACGTCTCTTGGAATGGAGATTTCTTGTGCTCTGTCGCCGCTTCTGTACATTGAAGGTTGGCCAGAGTCTTGTTAGAGAAGGTTACAGAGTTGCTTTGGCCCATCTTGAGGATTATCTCTATGGCTTTGGCCTTCCTTCCCTTGCTTAAGAGCCACCGGACACTGTCGTCCATTAAGAAAGCGTAAAAGCAAACGAAAACCGCAGGAGCGTAGATGACACGTAACACGTGCCGCCAATATGGTATCAGCCAAGCAATTACTGCAAAGAAGGCACCACCAAGCGCATAGATGATTCCAAGACAAGACGAGTATAGAATACGCTTGTCTTTGTGTACAAGTTCAATCGCTGGAAACACATAAAAAACAATGTTTTACTATACATTTTCTGCATGCTGACAATTTACAAAAGATGTTATTGACTGAAATTTTACATCTGGTCATTGTTAGGAAGTTTGAAAAACATAAATCTTAATTTAAATCCACAATGATGCTATTGATAATCCACAATGTATATTCAAGGGCAAAGTTCACTTATGCCCGCTTCCACCACCTCCTGTTACAAAAATCCCACAGTTATCTTTCGGTTGCACTAATATGAAATGTAGCCGAAAAATTACCATCGGATTTCAGGTAACTGAAGGTGGTGACAACAGGGGTTAGTCCTAATAGAACATCGTATGTATCACTGTCGATGCAACAGAAACTCAAGTTCGTCTCTACAGCCGATAAAACCATAATGCTCTTCGAAACATTTCGAATAGTTTAGATATTATCATTTATCGTAACGGAATATACATCTGTGTACTTACTGTAAGTGTATAATGGACTGTACATTCCAGCCGTAGACATGGCCTCAAAGTATTCAAGCACAATAAACATCAGGTAAGACGTGGCGAAGGACTTTGCTATTCCAAGCAGTCCTGTCAACGTTCCTGCGACGCAGATCATTATTTTCCTCCCGAGTCTGGAATAGGGATGCAGCAAAAAAGAGTGATACTTTCTTCAAGACTGGATAAATATGAATGGTAGATTAATAAATCAGATATTTTTGTTACCAATTTAGTATCTGATAAACATGGATATTACGAAGAAGAATTGTCCTCGATGTTTACTAAATAAAATGGTTGTGTAATACAAATACATGGATGTAAAATTACTTAAGTTCTTTATTCCATTCTAGAACAAATATGCTCATTGGCACCGTCGAGCACCTCTTACCTGATGCCTCGTTACAGGCAGTATTCAGGCCACAGGCAACACTTGAGTTCACTAATTTAAATGTCCCCACCTGTCAGAAAGTTGTCCAGCAAACATGAGCACTGTCAGACATCCCACATTTCGCACCGTTCCCACCAGGGTGCGTTTCCAGCCCTCGCATGCTAGCTGGAACTGTCATCAAACAATTATTAAGAGAATATTCAGAAACAGGTCGGTTCACAATAAAAAACAATGTTCATTCCCAAAAACAAGGTTCCACAGTACAAGTTAAGGAAAAAGCCCGAACTTCCTTAATTTGTAGTAATACCACATAAAAAAACCGGTCAACCGAGAGTGTGTTCACCTACCGTCCAGTCATTGCTGGACATGTCAGACTTTTGCTCTCGCCTGATAATTATTCTAAAATTTTTACAAAATAAGCGCTTCAGAAATCTAGATTTTTCACAAAATGTATGAAGTTTTAAGCAAAAGTAATTTCAAACAACCGTTAATGGGAGAACAATCGGGAAAAATACGTGTGACCGACAGACACCAGAGCCAGACCATAACCACCAGACCTTTATTCACTTTTTGCCATGAGACCCTAAAACAATCCAAAACGAATTATAAAGATATAAATTTGAAAGGGCCCTCGGTGCGCAAGTAAGACTCCCACTTTTCCGGTTTTTTTTTATGTAACCGGACATGGATGGTTAATACCACAACTTTTGTCATGATATTAACAAAATATGTGTGCATGTCACCTTCCTTGCATTAAACTGGATGGAAAACGCATCATTTGATTAACTAACCCAAGCAGAATTAACCCTAACACCTAGTAAGTAAGGAAGGCGACCTGCAGTTGTTGATGGGATTTAAGTCATGAACAACAAATCCCTAACGACATTTACAAAAAAATACCTCCGCAACGAAGGAATGGGGATCCTCGTAGACCCAGGCGTCGCAGGGGAGCACGCGGCTGATGTCGAAGCTGCGGGCACTGCAGGTGGCGTCCGCTGGGCTGGTTGCCAGCAGGGGGTACCGCTGGCACCTCCGGCTGCTGTTTGCGGGGCCCGCGGAGGCGATCCAACCGGAGCGGAAGGCCGGGTTGGAGCCCCGCTCGCATTCTTCGATGCGGCATCTGGAATAATATCCCAAAAAGAACGATCGAGAACTAAATGGACATATGAACAAAAAAAAACTGGAACTAAACTTTATTTCTCTTTGTGAGCTGGATAAGTGCGTTTCGTCACGAATGTGAGCTGTTCTATTCGGGATCAATGTAATTCTCTGGGTGGTTGGATTAAGTGCACCTGGATTGGTATGATGCAATTGGGCTAAAAGTTGGTTGACCTATTCTCATAAAGGGAAGGTTCTGCTATGGTAACTTAGTTAATTCCATTGGCATTACTTGAACAGTTACATAAACATTTTTTTGTAGAACTCTCCATTCGCAATCGATCTCTTTATTAATTACAAGTGTCGAACAGAAACTCTTCAAGTCGACACAGAATCCTCACCTGTAGTCTACGTCGACAGCGGAGAACACGTAGTGTGTGCTATAAACAGCCTCCATGACGTAAGGCACAACAAGCAAAGCCATTACGCACAGCTGGTACCGACCGAAGCTTCCTAGCTGCTGCAGCAGGCTGTCCAGGTGGACTTGCTCTGAATCCTTCTTAGCGTACATCTTTATTAACCAATGAATTCTCTCTTAGCTTGGACTTTACTTTCTCTTAGACTATTTCAACACATTTGATTCTATAACTTTGTTAAATTTGTTAAGTATCACAGAGTTTATTATTTTATTCCCATCAAGCTCCAATTTAATAGATAATCACACGTTAACTGTAAGCAATTTGTTGGTACACAATCATCAATACAACACTTTAGAAACACCGTCGCTGCATCGCATCATCTATCTCGCAGCAATTTTTTTTATGTGTAGTTAAGACCACTTTTTTTTTCAATTGTTTGGGGCACTGTGCTTTGTAAATATATATATATTTATTAACCCAATATTGATTAACCTCAAAAACGGTTTGCCTATGCAAATAATACAACATAATGTCCCGAAAATTATAATTCAATTCAGAATTCACAGTATCTAAGACCATTGACCTCTATATAGAATAGATAATATTATAAGCGTACGCACAAATAAACAAAAACTTAGTTCCATGTTTGTTTAAAGAATATAAAAGAAATATGTTCTACTGATTCGCAAGAATGTAAAGTCGACAGAGTCTCGCAAGGAACTGAATGTTTCGAGTGAATATAATAAAAACGATTATTGATTTAATGGACAAGGTAATTTACAAATATTGTATTGTAACGTAGAGTATTATTGATTTTGTCATTACACCGAGTATCACCAGCTGGAGACATTGATAAAGACCAATTGTGAAAACATCTTGGCTTATAAAAATATATTGCCCTCTATAGGTTTTTTTTCCATAATCACCTACTCAAGCACTCATATGAAGTGACAGATGCCAAAAAACTTGTGAAAAAACCGGCCAAGTTCGAGTCGGACTCGCACACGAAGGGTTCCGTACCATCGTACAAGATTTAACACAAAAAACTCAGGTGGACCCCCATTTAATTTTTTTAATTTTTTTATTTTACCTATTTGTTGTTATAGCGGCAAAATAAATACACACTCTTTGAAAATTTCAGTTGCCTACCTATTACGGTTCATGAGATACAGCCCTGTGACAGACGGACAGACGGACGGACGGACGGACTGACGGACGGACGGACGGACGGACAGCGGAGGCTTAGTAATAAGGTTTCGATTTCACCCTTTGGGTACGGAACCCTAAAAAGTCGTCTTAGAAATGCTAAAACTTAGATTCTATCTATAAGATTCCATACTTTATCAGGCTAGGGAAATACATGTCCCTGTATGTTTCGCCCTAGTATGTTTCCCTAATTTCTGCATGAGTTTGAACGGGTTGCACTAGAATGTGTTTGTTCGGGCTGCACAGAGTGTCCGCGTTTTGTAATACTATAGATTATGTTGAGTACCCATAATAACCTGAAAATCATAAAAAAATCGAAGGACCACTAGAACACATTAAAATTATTAGAAAATGTGCTGAATAACTATAGTAAACAATATTTTTTTATGTAATAAAGAATTACTTTATTGTTGTTTATTGTTTATTGTATATTCATCATCCACAGATAGCACACGGCACTCGGGATTGTCATATTTTATCATTAGCCAGTTTAGCATTCACCGCGAAGAAGAACTGGCAAGAAACTTCGCTGATTTTTTTTCAACGCCCACTTAAATAACGCTTTCCTTTAGTTTCTCGTATAACATTGCTTCACAGGATTTGTTCCTTATAAGCGACACTATTGACCGGTGCAATAATACAGTATGCTTGTTTTTTCTCAAAATATTTCTCTTCAAAAAAAATTCCAAAAATCTAATAATGCAATTTTAGTTTTTGTCAAAATCGGCCTGATGACTCCTTTGAGTGTTTTCGGTATTTCTTAGAGTTTCGGAGTTTCGCTTGGCCTTGAGTGTCCACTATTACACCAAGGTGTTCCAGCTGAGGATAGAGCACACATAACTATTACTACATTTCTTGATTTTCTCTGGTAGTCAACCAAGACCACCATTCCACCTTCAAATGCTTCTGCTTCTGCAAATTCAATATGTTTTAGGGCCGATTTCTCAATCCTCAGTTAGTACTTAAAGCAAATCACAATATTCTAATGAATAACTTCATTTCCAAAAATAATACACGGGGGGCGCACAGACGCGCACGTACGTTACGCTAGCTCGATTCAACTCGACTCTTTTAAAACAATACCCATGGCTAGAGATGGGAACATTTCTTAGTGTTGTTATCACATGTATCGACTCGATATAATTTACTCTATCAGTTCGGCTATCCTGATATTGTCGATGGCCTCATCGACGTGTCCATATCGTGTGTCACACACTGCACCATCTTGTCGTTAGTTAGCTTTACAACTCCTGCTTAATTGAAGATCCACTGCTGGAGATAGTTTCAGTGAACATCTGCGCTTGGTGAACATCCGCTGAAGCGCGTAAACATCTGCCACAGCAGGTAAACTCAAAACGTCTGTTGCAGCAGGATAACCCAGTACACGTCTGCCGCAGCAGGAAAACTCAAAACGTCTGCCGCAGCAGGATAACCCAGTACACGTCTGCCGCAGCAGGAAAACTCAGTACACGTCTGCCGCAGCAGGATAACCCAGTCAGTACACATCTGCCGCAGCAGGAAAACTCATAACACGTCTGCCTCAGCGATTATATTACCTGGCAAGCCGCAAGACATGCCAAGTCCCAACTTTTCGTAGTAGATCTTTATTAAGTCTTCGTCTGACTTCCGGACTTCGTTAACTAAGGTTCTTATCATCACAATTTGTTTTTGGTAAAGGGGAAGGCTTTAATCAACTGGGCCTTTCAGTCATCCCATTTTAAATAATAGTCGTTTAAACGTTCATACCATGCCTTTGCATAACCTGTAAGCTTTGAGGTGCAATTGCATATTGCATATAATATGACTGTGAAAAAAATGATTATCCATAAGATTAGTATATTCACACATACAAATCTGAAAAAATTTATAAAAACTGATCATACTCATGAAACACGTCGTGCAACAACACTTACCCTACAGCTACCTACAGTGACGTCACGATTTACTCAGAGATCGATTCACTGGCTAGGTTCAAAGATATGCAATAAACTGGACGAAAACATAAAACGGATTAAAGGCATCCATGCGTTCAAAAGATCTGTTCATAAGTGGCTTCTTACACTGTCTATACAAAATACCCAAAAACTATTTGACATAGTTTTATGAAACAATACTCTGCATTTAATACACATAATACACAGAACATCATTTAGATATTACACAAGTATACTTACAGCGAATA
Source organism: Incurvaria masculella (assembly GCA_946894095.1). NCBI lineage: Eukaryota > Metazoa > Arthropoda > Insecta > Lepidoptera > Incurvariidae > Incurvaria > Incurvaria masculella. The sequence goes on along the minus strand of OX335657.1, from coordinate 17,922,917 downwards.
AAATAACAAATCACGTTATCTCCCTTCACCAAACACAAACACACACTCTTACCCTCAATCACGCTTACTGACACGCACCCCCCCCCCCGCACATTCACACTCACACATACACACCCTTACCTAAGTACACCCACACACCCACGCCTATTACATAACATACCCCTGTTTTCACCACCTCCAGTTACCTGAAATCCGATAGTTAACTTTCGGCTACATGCAATATTTGTATGATGTAACTGAAAGATAACTTTGGGATTTTTGTAGCTGGAGGTGGTGGAACCGGGCGATAGTGCTTCGCTACCGTCTGCTAACTAAGTCCAACGGAACCTACACCCTGTTGTGCAGAATCGTATTCTTTTACAGGATGTATGAACTATTAGTACCATCAATGGCACGTCTAAAAAAACCTGATGTAACCTTGGAATATATAACTGTACCACCTACTTGTTTTATGAAACGAAATAAATATTTTTTTAATTAGAATTTTGAATTTGAATGTAATGGTTTTGTCGTCCCAACCATATAATGTTGCAATGCACTCAATATTTCTGATCCAGTGTTCTACAGGCACCGCTGAAGTCTGGGGGTCGAACTCTGGCACGGCGTCGTTTCGTCCTACATATCGAACTTCGCGACCCCTTGATGTTGTCGATTGAGTCTGCAAGAAACTTGAGCTCCGTGGCAACTCCCTCTGTTCTCAGTTCAGCATGTCGTGAGGAGGAGTCATAGATGGTGCCGTTCCGTGAGCGCTGTCTTTCCTAAGCTGACGCACAAGATCCTCGAGTGCGTTTATCCTGGTCACCTGTACAGTCTCCCTCGAGTGACGTCTCTTTCTTCTATGCCTCTTCTCACTTCCAGAGGATGACGATTGGAGCGCTTCTTATGTCGCCCCATATTCAGTTAGTAACATTTCAGAATAATGATTAAATACACTTTGTTAGTTTTGATCAAAACTGTGCACGCATCGTAAAATCTAACACCAATTCGAGTTACCCTGTATCGGCACTCTATAGTCAACTGGATTGTTATGCTTGCTTATTAATCACATAAAAACCGGCCAAGCGCGAGTCGGACTCGCACACGAAGGGTTCCGTACCATCGTACAAGATTTAACACAAAAAAAATCACGTTTATTGTATTTTAGTATTTTGATTTTTTTTAATTTTACCTATTTGTTGTTATAGCGGTATCTCATGAACCGTAATAGGTAGGCAGCTGAAATTTTCACAGACTATAACAGCCGCTATAACAACAAAATAGGTAAAATTTAAATATAATGATAATGAAAGGGGGGTCCCCATACAAACAACGTGTTTTTTTGTGTTAATTCTTTTACGATGCTAAGGAATCCTTCGTGTGCGAGTCCTGTTTTTTCATTTACATTAAATTTCCTTAATGGTGACCCATCCACCGACCAACATTTGCACGAATAGAACAAACAAAAAACAAACTTTACTAGTTGTGTCCCCCTCGGCAGACTCCTACCAATCAAAAGTAGGGCCATATATCTGAAAACCAAACAACCGAGTCTTTTGTGACCTTAGAAACGTCTATAATCAGCGTGAGTTCGAAGAAGTTCCCAACAAGACACGTCAGGTATATTTCCCTGTGGCCCGCTCATTGTGAGTGGTAGTTTTACGCACCAAATCCTGGATAGCGAAAATGAATAGCAGAATCGAAGGTATCTAAATATATTTCGATATTGGCGGGAAATGATTTAAAATATAAGTATACAAGAGCTAATGGGACTTCTAAAATAAATTTCAGGAAGTACTCATCATTAAAACAAAAAAATGCTTATAACACAAAGATGATTTTTATGATATATTTTTTTTTTTTATTATTATTTTTTATTTTTATGATAATAACAGAAAAATGATTTTTGCTGTCAAAAATATTGGCATTGGTTAAAACTATTATCACTAGGGTACGATATTATTATAACTTTGAATAGTAACTTGTAATAAAATATTAACTTATCATGGCATAAGTAAATATACTTTTTCGTACTAAGCAGGTACGTCGCTTATTCCAAGCAATGTGACATAAACCAACCAGGCATAACCCAAATTAAACTAACCTAGCCGTAATCAGCTAAGAACTGTGCCAACTTTATTGGTTTTCACTAGTCAAAACTATGTAGTTTAAAGTGATATTTAACGTTCTTTTTATGTCATTTTAACGACCTACGGTTCCCTTATGATAGTCTAAGGGCCGAGGGCACGAAAGGACAAAAAATAAAAATCAACGTCAAAGTATGATCAAACACGTCACTTTGTGTGGACAGTATGGAAGGAACTCTATGCGGATCACTAAAAGTGACGTGTTTGAACATTGATTAACTCGGCCGTCTCTTCGTGCAACCGGGGCTAAGTTAAAGAGATGTAGTTAAACCGAAACATTTTAGAAATTCCTAAGATTTAGCCTGGTTTTCAATTAATGCTGATTTATTTTAATCGAGTCTTAAAGGGCCTTTATTACTAAAGTGCTTGTCATGCACTGATATGTCCCTTTATGTGTGGATTAAGTTAATCAGTACTTGGTGGAAGAGACCCTAAGGTTTTTTTATATGTAACTGGACATAGATGGCTAATACCAAACTAACCGTCAGATAGTAGCCTAACACATACCATGGGAACTAGGTGCCATGCCAGGACCTTCCTTTTATTGCTCGGATACATTGAACTGGACGGAATACACGGAAAATTTCGGATTGACCCTACCACATAGCAACGAAGGGACCTACAGTTTTACGTGGGAACACCGGTTGAAAATGCTTACCCATCCAGAACCTAACCGCGTTCAGAGGTGCTTCACTAAGATTATCGAATCGTAAGGCAGCAGCAAGACTGACAGTGAATATGTGTGTGCTTGTGTTAGGTGGCATATTATGGAATATTGAGCAAAATGTTTACTTTTCAAAAACTCTAAAATTTTAATTACCTCTATCGGATAGAAATGTCTCGGCTTTAAGAATATCCTAGCAATCGTTAACGACTGATACATTTAAAATTACATTACGAGAATCAACCCACAAAACGTTTGTACAAAGACAAGTGATCCGTCTACCAACTCTAGGATTAGGTCCTTACAGGAAACGGCAAACTGGCAGGATCATCGCCGCGAGGCGCAAATACCCTTAATGGTTGCCTCCTGGGACCAACCATCGATGTCAAGTGGAGTAACTATTTTGTTTTATTTTTTATATTATGTGTAATACATTTTTTTGTTGGAAGTTTCATTGGATATTCAATGGTATGTTTCGCTGGTTCGGGTCCAGCCTAGCAGTTGGAACTAGGCTATATTATATATTCAAATATACTTTATTCATAAATTAGTTATTTTTCAGGGCTCGTTCCTAAGTCAATTTGTCCTTGCTTCACGAACAAAAGCCAATAAACTTTAAAAAAATATAAAATAAAATCCAATACAATTCACGGATCTCGTCTTTAAACAATTGACAATGTCAAGTGTATGACTGCCGATTTAATAAATAAATAAATAAATAAAAACACTATTCGCCTTTAAACGTATTACAGAGTAATTTTTTGATTGTTTTTTAAGCTAAAAAAATGCGCGATCCTGGTTAATCATATTAAAAAGACCCATCTAGACATAAGTATCGGAACGGCACGGCTTAATTTCAATGCCACACGAGTAAAAGAATAAGAAAAATAAGAGAATAGCTGAGTTCGCACGAAAATGAAGGCCTCGCCTGTTTTTGGCACAACAATGAACGTTGCGAGTGATCGAATCATATTGAGAATGAGGATCTGTTCTGTTGATCCGTCTGTACGAATACATAGTTTCAAAACAAGATTGTTTTTACATTTTTTATGAAATTCTTGATGCACACGTCAGACTCGTACTTATCCGATTTTTTCACATTTATTTTTTTATGAAAAACCGGAATGGGTGAACGTGCTGAGGACTAAAGGTGATCAGAAAAGCCGAAAACACCTCGCCTCGCGAAACCACGCTCAGCGAGGCACCATGCCAGCGGATTTGAGGATTATAGCTGAGCTTTCGAGCTTGTTCAAATGACGCTTGAAGACTCCCAGGTTATAGATATGTTGAAAGGCAAGGTACGACGGTCGATGCGGCAATACAATTTTCCGCGTTCACCATGGACAAAATAACAGTTTTAAAAAACATTGAACCGACTCCTAGCACCCTGGAGTAGAAGGCAGTAGAAAAGCACAGTAGGGTTCCATCATACATTTTCAGGTGCGCTTTTGTACCACCTACTACTCCAGGGTGCTTGAAGGCGTTTCAATGTTATTAAAAACTATTATTTTTATCATAAGAAGAAAACATTTTCTGAAGGGAATCACCAAAACGTCGTCTGTGTATATCATTGTGTGTGTATCGATTTGTATGTTAACGGCAACGGCAACGACTCGCAACGCGTTCTTCAATTTCTCCATACATTTGTCGACCGGTTCGGCGTAGACGCCAATTTAGGTGACAAGTGGGACTCAGGGCTCTGTTTACATGAATATATACATATTCACAACTGGATCTTCCGTTTTATATCGCAGCGAGTTGCCCGCGTAGTCTACTTTACTATGTGGCAGTTACTCAGGGAATCAATTGTTTTGCAATCTCAGTAATCTCGGGCAATCTTATGTAGGAGTCTTGAGAATCTGGTGGGAGTTCGAAGAATCTGGAAATCTTAAGTAATCTCGAGTAATCTTAGGGAATCTGGGAATCCCAAGGAAATCGTAGGCTATCCTGCAAATTCATCTTAATTTCGGGGAATCTTAGGTGCGGGCGTTCGAGGAAACAGTAAATCCTCATTACCTTTTTTTTTCTAATTCGAAAAATGTTGATTTAAATATTTATTTTAGATCTGTCAGATCTAAAATGATCTGTAGATCCTCAGTGGCCCAGTGGCGCGACACTTCGGCGATCGCTCTCCGAAGTTAAGCAACGCTGGGTCCGGTCTGGTCTTGGATGGGTGACCATTCGACCGTTGAGAGAGGCTGGCCGTGGTTCGGATTCCACGTTAAGCTGTAGGTCCCCTTCCTTAATTACTAGGTGGTAGGGTTTATTCCGCCCGGGTTGGTACCATCGCATTGGATGAACGATGGTCGAAGCGGCAATGAATATTGTCCGTGTTTTCCATCCAGTTCAATGTAGCCGTGCAATATAAGAAAGGTCCTGGCATGGCACCTAGTTCCCATGTTGAACTTGTGGTATTAGCCATCCATGTCCAGTCACATAAAAAAATAATCTTCTAACAATCTTGTAGTCCTTACTCACCTTACTGTATCCCAAAATCTATGGTAATCCTAGGAATATTTGGTAATCCCTTAGGAATCTTTAATAGTCCTTTAACATACATGGAAATCACCAGGAATCTTGGTAGTCTAGAGAATCCTCGGAAATCTAAAAATCACAATCCTGGTAATATTGACTACTGGTAATCTTGGTGTACACTTTTTGCTTAAGTGACTGACGCCTTGCTATGACGTCACTGTAGATAATGCGTTTGCCTCTTTAGGCAAACCTGTCGGCGGCATGCCTTTTCTCCTTTCTTGCGTTTAATGCGATGCCGGCCAGTCATCTCAAAAATGTAAAGACAGGTGTCAGATCTGATCAGGGTATCGTTTAATAATATCAAACATCTTATATGCACAGGGAAAAACATTTTATCATCGCATTATAGACTAAAGTAACAATGACTTTGTGCGACATCTGTTGACCAAATGTTATGAGTTAAACACTTTTCCCTTTTTTTTTAGGTTCATCAACAAGAACACCACTCAAACATACATAGAAAATACAGATAGAAGATAAAAGACTGAGCGTATTCCTTATTATAGACGAACACAACATTCACTTCAAATTGATACCCAACCTAGCACAATTCGAGCTAAAATTTTTAAATGACATTAGCACATAACAAGCAAAACACAATAATATAACAAGAAGATAAAAGAAAAAAAAAATTAAAATTTAAAACGAATATTACATGTAACATATATTTGGATTAACAGTTACCACTTTTCTTAATTTTTCCCTCCATTGCCATTCCAGAAAATACATTCAAATCAAATCAAATCCCTTAGGACCTTCCTTATATTGCTCGGCAACATTGAACCGCTTCGACCATCGTTCATTCAATTCGATGGTACCAACCCGGGCGGGAATTACCCTACCACCTAGTAAGTAAGGAAATGGACCAGTTTGACGTGGAATCTGAAACACGGCCAGCCTCGGTTGAAAATGGTCACCCATCCAGAACCCAACTGCGCTCAGAGGTGCTTAACCAGCTTATCGAATCGCAAGGCGTCGCACCACTGGGCTACCGAGGCTTACATTCCTCGTTCAGGGTTCCGTACTCGAAGGATACCCTATTACTTTGCCTCTCCTGTCCGTTCATCCGTCCGTCCGTCTGTCGGCGGACTGTATCTAATGGACCTTTATACTCAAATTTTCACAAAGTGTGTATTTCTATTGCCGCTATAACAACAAATAGTAAACATTAAAAAAAAAATTTAATGTGGCCAACATACAAGAAGTGATTTTTTATGTTAAATTTTACGGAACCCTTCGTGTGCGAGTCCGACTCGCCCTTGGCCGGTTTTTTGAGCTGAGGTCCTGACCGGAACCAAACTTCAATATTTAGCTAATACTGTGATCATCTCAAGTTACATAAAATATATTTCATGATTCATGGCGGCGGCGGAGGCGGGCGACTGCTAAAAGAATTCCACCGCTCTCGAACGTTTGATGGCATTACAGACATTTGCGTTCTGCTGAAGTGACAAGTTAAGACAATTCGATAGTAGAGGGCGCGCGCGGGGCATACACAATGAGACCTTTGCACGGGGTGCGGCGTGGAGGAACGTGGAGAAAAAGTGGTCGAGTGTGAACCCGTCGGTGCATTAGGCTATCTACAGGCTGAAAGATGTTTTTCTCTCCGCCAAATGACTTCCAAAGGGAGGAAGTTATCGAAATAGTATCACTGACGAAGGCTTTATAGACACTTGTAGTTATGCTTTATTTGATTCTGGGGGTTGGTCAGAATCACATACATAAGCACCCCAAAACTTCTTCCTCCCCTTTTCGTGTTGACTTCGCCAACATTCGAGTTCTCCGTTCAAATTTCGTTGCCGTCTCACATGATTTAAAGTCGGCAAAACCCCACCTATTTTTGACAGAGACTCAAATCTGCCAACCTGCACACCCTTCCGATCTCAGTGTCCCTGGGTATTCTCTTTATAATCGCTTTATGCCCAAAAGTTATATCTGCTTGTATGGTCGACCTGATGTCTCCGTCAAAAGACTTAGCCATGTTGAAGACTCCCGATTCCCCGTGGTATGGGTTCTTACCCACGTAGTGAGAATTTATGCTGGCCTGTATCGCACTCCCAATCTCGGTGTCAACGAAACCTCTGCATTTTGGAGTACCTCAGTAGAGTGACGGACAAACTGCTCGAAGAGCTTCCCACGGCCGAAATCGTGACGGTTGGCGACTTCAACGCCAAAAATAAGGAGGAGTGGCTTGGCTCCACCGTCACCGATCACCCCGGTAGGGAAACTTACAACTTGGCCATAGCCCATAGATTGTCTCAGTTGGTTTCGGGGAGCCTGTGCATAAGCATAGATTGCTGGACCTTGTGCTGACCTCTGAGCCGGCAGGATATAAGGGAAGTATGAAAGCTCCACTTGGAGGCTCTGATCGCTGCCTGGTATCCTGTGAAATCGGTGTATCTCGCGACTGGACGTGAGCACAGTACACGCAAGGTATGGCACTACAAGTTAGCACAATGGGAAAAAATCCGTTCTTTTCTTGGAACCTTCTCTTGGCAGGAAGTCTGGTTCGTCACTTCGGACCCATCGAGGTGCGCCGAGTCTATTGCGTGGGTGGCAATCACAAGCTCTGGTTCAATCTCAGATGTCGTCTCGCGGTTGAGGCCAGAAACCAGGCCTATAGACAATGGCTGCAGAACCGAACCATTGTGGCAAGGCGTGCCCTTAATACCTCATCCAATTCTTGCAAGCAAACGCTAACTATGACCAAGTTTAAGCATGATAACAAAATTGGGGAGAGGCTAGAGCGCTGCCCGTCAGGCAGCCGTGCATTCTGGTCTCCGTCGTAAATTCTGTCGCTCTGATACACCTCTCCTGGAACTGATGGATCACTCGCTATCCTCGCGAAGGAGAAGGCGAAAATGTTTGCTTGTTTTTCGCGTCTAACTCAACGCTGGATGACCAGGGTGTAGCCCCTCCCTCGATATCATACTGTGGATTTTAGAAGAAAGAAACGAGGATGCACCCTAGACTAATATTCAAATGTTTGAGGATATTAGACACTTCGAAGAGTAGTGGTCCTGACGGTATTCCAGGAATCGTGCTCAAGAAGTGTGCCCCTGAGTTTATACCGATAATCAGCCGTCTCTTCCGTCTCTCCTTCACCCGGGGTACCGTTCCCTCTTGCTGGAAGAGAGCCTCGGTCTTTAGGGACTGGACAAGTTTGGGGAGTCGCTGGCAGTGGCATTGGACATCTTAAAAGCCTTTGACCGTGTTTGGCACCGGGGCCTACTAGGCAATCTCCCGTCCTTCGGTATTCTTCTCAAGCTCTGCTCATGGATCACCAGCTTCCTATAGGGCCGCTCCTTGTACATTGCCGTTGATGGTGCGAATTCGGACAAAGTCCCGATTGGGGCTGGTATCCTACAGGGCTCAGTGCTGTCACCAACCCTATTTTTAAGATTAAAAAAAAAAAGATTAACAAAAAAAATAACCGACTTCAAAGAAAAAGCACTAAAAAGTAAAAAATAATTTCCATTTTTGTAGTTACGATTTCTGTTATTTTTTGAGTCGGCGTTAGCCGGGCACGCGCTGCGCCAATCAAGAGAACCTAACCTAACCTAACCTAACCTAACCTAACATAACCTAACCTAACCTAACCTTGGCTGACACCGACTCAAAAAATAACAGAAATCGTAACTACAAGAATGAAAATTATTTTTTACTTTTTAGTGCTTTTTCTTTGAAGTCGGTTATTTTTTTTGTTAATTTTTTTTATTTGTTTATTTTTAGTGAATCTGAAGTACACTTACTAATTTGTAGACGTCCTTTCCAAGAAAAAAATAATCACCGAAATCGGTTGGCGTTATATTGAGTTATTCGTCCATTTGTCGCGCACATCTTAATACAAATTTAAGACTTTTATGATTTTCTCATGGATATCATTGTCAGAACTTAACCAAATTAAAATGGGACCACTTGGGAAGCACTAGCTATCATTTAAAAAAATAATTATCAAAATCGGTTCACCCAGACAAAAGTTATGAGGTAACAAACATAAAAAAAAAAAAACATACAGACGAATTGATAACCTCCTCCTTTTTTGAAGTCGGTTAAAAATACAGAAAAACTGTCCCACGGCATGATAAACAGTTACGCTGATGACAGGACAGAGCATGATCACACCTGACAGGGTATGTCAGGGATTGGAGGAGCAGAGATGCACAGGCCATAGAGGCGCAACATTCTGCGGGATAAGGTGGATACTGTTCTCGAGACAGCAGCCAACTGGGGCTAGGAGAACCTTGTCGCCTTCAACGTTCGCAAGATGCAATGCTGTGTTTTCTCTGCCAAAGTAGAACCCTTTCTGTTCCTATCTAGTTTCCAAGGCAACATCGTACCTGTATCGGATCACCTGGACCTACTGGGCTGCAACATCTCCAAAAACGTGGGTTTACGGCGTTTTATTGAAGCTTCACTGCTTCAGCGGTATTATTAAAGAATTAGTTAGAATTACTGGTATCACACAGACGATATACCCCACGAGAGAAAGCAAGCTTTTTATAACCTTATTTCCGGGCTTTTATAAAATGTATAAAATATATACTATTATGTATTATTTAAGAAAGCGTACAAAAATCGTTTATTCTTCTAGCACCCCGAAATATATTTTCTTCGTCAAATTGCACACTTGACTAGCATTTTTCTTCGTCACACGATTTGTATTCCGTAGTTGTCTTCTGCTTAGACATCGCTCTGAAAATGTTTTTTTGTGGATAAACTAAGTAAGTATTAATTGTTTAAATATAGTCAACTTTATTTTATGTTTCAGTGAAAATGATAGGTCCAATATTAGTGAACTAGTTCGTAATAACTCAGAGGGAAAAAAAATGTTTCAATCAAATCTAAGCAAATTACTTAAAGGGCTTGATAGTACCTGATTGCAATAGGTTTTATAAGGGCGTTAGTGAAAACATATTTTATTATGCGTATGCAAACTTATAACGTTAATGTCCGACGTTCATATAATATTTAAGTTTAAACTTTTTTTTATAATAGTTAATGAATGTGTGCCTAATGTGTCTGAACACAAAGCACCAGAAAATCAGAGTATTAACTTTAAATTATAGCTAGAGCATCGATCTGTATATTATTTACTTTTTATTATCGCAATGCGTTGTGATAATTTTTAAATATAATGCTTTTTTAATACGCAATCGGCTCTTATCAACACCTAAATCAATTAATTACAATTGGTCTGTCAGTTTTTCTAAAAGTTAAAGTTAGTACCTATATGTCAAACTATGAATTTCTTCCTTCGCAGATAATAAATGTATTACGCCTCATGTTCCAATCAGCGATTGGTAGGCACGTTATTCCGAGTCCATTCCATATCGAAAACTCGCCTCCTCGGATTTTTTAGAGTTCCGTACCCAAAGGGTGCCAACGGAACGCTATACTAAGCCTCCGCTGTCCGTCCGTCTGTCCGTCTATCCGTCCGTCCGTCCGTCCTTCCGTCTGTCACAGGGCTGTATCTCATGAGCCGTAAGAGGTAGGCAGCTGAATTTTTCACAGAGTGTGTATTTATTTTGCCGCTGTAACACTAAATAAGTAAAATTTAAAAATAATAAAAATTAAAGGGGGCTTGCACGATGGAACGGATCCCTTCGTGTGCGAGTCTGACTCGCACTTGGCCGGTTATATTTCTAACTACTCGTAGTCCTAATCCTGGTGTGTACTACGAGCGGCGCGTAACCTAGTGGCGTGAGGACTTGCCTTGCATACCAGAGGTCTGGGTTCAAATCCCCGCTCCGCGCATGCAAAAGATTCCGAAGCGACGTAACTAAAATGATTGAAGGAAGATTGATGATTTTCCGGCTGGAAAATCACTTTTACCACCGCTGTTTTCTCGACCAAAACGTCTCTGTTTACTCAGCATGGAATTCCTAGAATAGGCCCGCCCCTTTCATACACTTTATTTCTTTTTTTTGAGTTGGATAAGTGCATTTCTTCTCGAATGCAGCCTACTCGGTGGTGGGGTTGAGCCCCATTGCATTGGATGAAAATGTGGTCGAAGCTGCAATGAAAAATTGTCCCATATTCCTCCTAGAAGGTCTTGGCAAGGGACTAATTCCTTCGGGAATATAGTATAGTTGACAAATGCCGGGTATATTAAAAAAAAATAGACGTTTCAGTATCGAAATCATGTATTTCCATACATTTCACAAAAAATAGAATTGGTATTCTTTTCAAATATCTTTGCATTTAGAGTTAATACATATGAATTACAAAAATATATCTCATAATTAACATTTTCACATACATAATGGAAATTAATAGTGTACATACACTGTGTTATATTTACTTCTCTAGAAAACAGACCAACTATAATTAGTAAATTTATGCTAATATTTACAAGAAATGGAAGACTTAATTTTAAATTAAGATTTCATAAACCAGCTTATAATTAATTATGATTACCTATTTGTAACGAAAATTCGTGTATTATTTGCAATGCGAAATAGCTACCGTTGCGTTTTTCAGTTAGTTTAAATCGAGATGTTTACATCAAACGCAGACGTACATCTCTGCTCAATCTTGATCTAATAGCTATTCTGAAGTAAGGAATAAGAAATCTAAATAAATAAATGTAGGTAATATATAATTTAACAATCTATAAAACAATCATAAACTATACTTAACTACACTAAACCAGGAAGCACCATTTTGTTACCTACCCTCTAACATAATTTAAAAAGACAATGGTTCCAATCTTATGTGTAAATTCAAGATAAACGTCGATATAAATATTCAAGACTGATGAGAGAGGTTTAACCATAGATTAATCATCACTTAATCATTACTTACTGGCGCTAGCAGATTGCCCACCGCCATAGTGACGGAAGTTTCATACAAGCAAGCTGGCCCTCTATTGCAATGAACGTATAACTACGATTTTAAGTTCTATTCAATCGATCACAACAAAAAGAGTGTTTTTAACAAGAGATGGCGCAGCTATCAGGCTCACTGCTTTCAATCTATTAAAAAGTCATTTGATTTTATGGGTTGTCAAAAAAATTGTGTATCTATTCGAAATTGTGTATTTTCCAACTTTGAAACAAAATTGCATTTTTAATCTATGAATGAATCCTATGTTTTTAAAGCGCTATCTATTGGCTATATCGCAAGTTCTAGGTCCGAAAGTGGCGCCATCCTATTTCCATAGCCATAAACGTGTATCCATGCTGTTGCGCTATCTATTTTTCGTCTCTTCAGCATTGACCTATTGGTGAACCATCTAATGGTTTAAGGCTGTTCCGACCCATATAAAGTTGTTTGCACACATAAAGCAAAAAGTATTGCACTTTAAGCCACGAATTAATAATAAAAGTTTAATATAGTTTCATTTATATTTGTGAAAACTTGTTAGGCTTATTTTTTTTATTTCTAGTGTATTCTGTGTAACTTGTTTTTTAGCTGTAAGTTTTCCTTTTAATAAATAAATAAATAAATAAATTACTTGCAGCGAAAACAATATCACAATTTCAGGATTATTGGTTTTGTTACAATTTATTTAAATACGATTTTTATTTAACAGCGCCATCTAACGGTGTAAAACTTCTAATCGGCAATTACAACGAAACCATTAAACCTGAAATTGTGAATATGTTTGCGCTGCAACTACTATGGCTATATTTAATATTTTTGAAGAATTCGTGCCTTAAAGTGCAATACTTTTTGCGTTCTGTGTAAAAAAAACATTGTATGGGTCGGAACATCCTTAACAGTATTCTGACACAATCAGGGGGAAATGGTGCTAATACTCCTTCCTGAGTTACGACTGAGTCACTTTGCTCCTATTTCGAGAAGGAATTCCCTGAGACCTGAGCCTTTTCTATCTGCCCTGAACTGAGGCCGAATTAAACCAACATGCAGCAAATGAATTAAGTGCAAAGTTCATTGAAATTATCAATATTCACGTATTTACAATCTTATTTAGCTATGTCTATACAACTAGCCCTAAGCTTCTTGTAAACTTTCAATAAGTTAATTATCCCATTAACTCCACATCGTTTTATGTATCCTATATATCCAATCAATGATTTATATGCCTTGGTACAGTCATTTAAACAATTTGTCATTTTATCTTCTCAAAAAGTTAAATCTGAATTGAGAACTTCATTTATCGATGGTGCAATAGCACTTGAGTAAGATTACCTTCATAGAAAAACCAGTAAAAGTCTTGAATAACTATACCGGCCTTAGAGAACATAGCTACTAAATATACCCAATTTAGTCCTTCATTGGGTTATACAGGGTGTCCGCGGTTCGATATAGAACACTTATGATGTTGAACACCAATAGAAACCCAAAGAAAAAAAAAATATGGGGAAATTATTACCAGTTAGAAAAAAAAATAACAATGCAATATAAACACTATCTACAGGTCACGCCAAACTTAAATGTGCCCCTAAAGCTCGTGTGTATACTCTATCTAGTACCTAGTAGTATTTTGAGTGAGAGGCTTACATTAATACAGGATTATCGCCGGAATAAATAACACATTTGTATGTTAGTCCGGTGCCAGTCCGCATAGTAAAATTTGACAGTTCACTCTGAATATGACTGTATGCCCTTATAAGCATATAAGTTTGGCGCGTACCGTACGTCATAAGTTTTTGACAGTCCATATCCAACCACAGACATTATGCATACATAAATAAGTAATTAGTAAAACTTTTAATTTGGTATGATACAAAACTCTTTCTCTATTACATTGTCAGTGCATTGAGTCTTTATATCATCTAAGATATTTACTATAAATTTGTCTAGAATTATATTCGAAAGTGGATCTAAGTAAATGATGGTGAAATGTATGTTTTGTAATGTAAGCTTTTTGAGAATTCCTTTTTTGATCAAGTTTCAACAAAAAAATTAACACACTTATGAGACTGTATAAGTAACAGGCAGTGAAAATGGATATAACAATGTTACTAATTATACTCGTACAGCACATATAACGAAATGACAAGATCATTTTTTATAAAAGAATTGGCATTTTCAATGATACAGTTCTTATTAATATATTTCCTGTAGAGGGTGTTTTTGGCTATCAGGTTACTTGTGAAATTGTAACGCAATGTTCTAATTTTGCCTTAAGAAAATGTCTTTGACATCTTAGACACCCTGTACGAAATAGTACTGACGTGGGCATATTACACTAGCGCCCGGCCTCTCCTCAAACCCTCTATGTACATGACTTTCTAGGTATGGCATTTCACTAATTCTCTCAGTAAAGGGCTAGTCTTTAGCAAATAATTATTCATTACCTTAATATAAATTACCTATCTACATCAAATAAAATGTAGTGATTTATTTACACAAAATTAATAAAATCTATGAAAAATTGAGATAAGATGATTTATCACCAATACTTAACGATGGTTATCTGTCAGTTAATCTGCTCAATAGACACAGATTATGAAATTTATTTCTGTGTGCAGAATTTGTTTCTGTGAGCTTTGTCAACGCTTAGTTAAGATACTGATAAGATTTATAGTTTTTGTCGACACATAGCAAGCTTTAAGGCATGTTTGCATGTAGCAGAGCCGAAGAGACATCATCTTCTATTTTTCGCAGAGGCGAAAAATAGAAGCTTATGTCTCCACCGGAGAGATCGTTTGGGGGCCCTTGTTCCGCATCAGCCGGATACTCTTTGAAGTTGTAAATGTTCTGCGTGACGTCACGTGCGTGTAGGAGCGCCGATCGAATGAAGCAGCGTCAACTAGAAGCTAACGTCTCCACCGGAGAGATCGTTTGGGGGCCCTTGTTCCGCATCAGCCGGGTACTCTTTGAAGTTGTAAATGTTCTGCGTGCCGTCACGTGCTTGTAACAGCACCGATCGAGTGGCGCGGCGAAAACTTGAAGCTGACGTCTCAGCCGGAGAGTTCGTTTGGGGGCCCTTGTTCCGCATCAGCCGGGTACTCTTTGAAGTTGTAAATGTTCTGCGTGCCGTCACGTGCTTGTAACAGCACCGATCGAGTGGCGCGGCGAAAACTTGAAGCTGACGTCTCAGCCGGAGAGTTCGTTTGGGGGCCCTTGTTCCGCATCAGCCGGGTACTCTTTGAAGTTGTAAATGTTCTGCGTGCCGTCACGTGCTTGTAACAGCACCGATCGAGTGGCGCGGCGAAAACTTGAAGCTGACGTCTCAGCCGGAGATTTCGTTTGGGGGCCCTTGTTCCGCATCAGCCGGGTACTCTTTGAAGTTGTAAATGTTCTGCGTGCCGTCACGTGCTTGTAACAGCACCGATCGAGTGGCGCGACGAAAACTTGAAGCTGACGTCTCAGCCGGAGAGTTCGTTTGGGGGCCCTTGTTCCGCATCAGCCGGGTACTCTTTGAAGTTGTAAATGTTCTGCGTGCCGTCACGTGCTTGTAACAGCACCGATCGAGTGGCGCGGCGAAAACTTGAAGCTGACGTCTCAGCCGGAGAGTTCGTTTGAGGGCCCTTGTTCCGCATTGGCAGGGTACTCGTCGAAGTTGTAAATGTTCCGCATGACATCACGTGCTTGTAAGAGCGCCGATCGAGTGATGTGGTATCAACTACAAACTTACGTCTCCACCAAAGAGATCGTTTGGGGGCTCTTGTTCCGCATCGGCCGATACTCTTTGAAGTTGTACATGTTCCGCGTGTCGTCACGTTAATGTACGAGTACCAATTGAATGAAGTGGCGTCAACTAGAAGCTGGCGTCCCAGTCGGAGATATCTTCTGAGGGGCATCGTCCCAACCCGCGCGACGTCACGTGCGTGTAGCAGCGCCATTCGAATAACGCGGCGTCAGTTAGAAGCTGGCATCCCAGCCGGAGAGGTCGTCTGGGGGCGGTTCGTCCGCGTCGGCCGGGTACTGGTCGAAGTTGTGCGTGTCGAGCGGTGACTTGACGACGGGTGTGATGGGTGGGTCGAGTGTGCGCTGCGCCAGGCCCTCCCAGTTGAACCCGTCGAACCACCTGGAAGTAGACATTGTGTAATCACGCAAGTGTTTTTCAAAACGTTACGATGAGTTATGTTCTTGTGAAGTCATTTTACAAGGGTGTGGCTATGTAAGCCATCCCAGCTCATCCCATAAATCCAGCAGGTGTTCTATTTTCAACACGGGTTCTGGAAAGGATCCTGGTGCTCCCAGGATTTGTGCCAATTAGTCGGCAATACCCCTGCACTCAAACATGGGCGGCTGTATCCGTCTTCTCTATGCAGCCACAACATAGTCAACATTTCAATTTCTGTGAAATATTGTTATTGATAATCTTTTAATTTTATTCTCATGAGATGTCCGTAAATATAACTGATAATGATAGCAGTTTTGAAAAGAACGAAATTGAGATAGACTAAAAAAGGAGAAGTTAGACAATAAACATGTTATGGAAAAGTTGGGCTAGGACGAAAAGAAAAGCATATTACATAGCACCGAGAGTTGAAAATACCAGAAGCAGGTTCTCGGGCTTAAGGTCTCTGAAGAGATGGCACACTCAGAGCATGATCTAATGGGCAATGTATGAATCATTTAGGAAACATTCAGCTAAGATAGTTTTTGAGAGAAAGGAATATAGCGATTTCAAAACCAAGTACCTAGTTGAATAAAAATAAAAAAATCTTATCCTATACAAACCATTTAGGTTAAATTACTTATATATGAAATAGTCTCACTTTTACTATAACTCTTATTCAATCACATGGCGCAGATACAACAGGTAAATAAAAGTGCCAAAAGTGTTTTGTCATCAGGATGGATCAGGAGTTAAGAAAGAACGACGCAAATGGAGACTAACACTAGAAGATATTTCTGAAGCATCAGAAAAATACAGCACAAAAACGAATAAAGAAGAAGGCAGCAACGAGACACGAACTTGTGTTTCTGTATCTCGGCGATGCCGCCGCGTTGGTAGCCGAGCCGCTCGGCGGGGTTGTCGCGGCACAGCTTCTTGATGAGGTTGGTGGCGTTGCGCGTGATGCTGCG
Source organism: Incurvaria masculella (assembly GCA_946894095.1). NCBI lineage: Eukaryota > Metazoa > Arthropoda > Insecta > Lepidoptera > Incurvariidae > Incurvaria > Incurvaria masculella. Next base: position 17,905,643 of record OX335657.1, on the reverse strand, counting down.
CGGGAACTCCACCGCGTCGATGCCCTTCAGGATCTTGTTGTAGGTCTTCATGGGATCCGCGCCGGTGAACGGGGGCGAGCCGGTCAGCAGCTCGAACATTAGCACACCTGAAACATTCGACAATGTAAGCCTTAGAAATGACATTGCAGGATTGACAAGTAAAATAAATTCAGTGTTAATAATTATGGTATTAATCTGAATTCTGGTTGCAGTGAGAAGTATTCTCAAATACAATTTGACAAGGCAGATTAAAAATAAATAGATTACTAAATGAATAACAAAGCCTCCATTACTTTAACTGGAATCTTAAATCGGAATTACAGTTGTGCAAGGATCAAACATAGACCCTGCCTTCTTTAATGTAAATTCCAAGTTAAATTTAATAAATGTATGAAATGGAGAGTACCGAAATATCATGATATTTAAAAAATGTATAAGAATGAGGTTAAGGTCCGGCTCCCATACTGGTTGAAACTGTCAATCCCGCGCTTTCTTGCAGCCCCTGATTTGTACTAACCATCTGAGCCTCAAAAATTTGTAAAACAACTTCTAGGAAGACAACAGAGATTTGATAGCACAAATAAGCTAAACACTTAACTGCTAGAAACTTAAGTTTCCCCCAAAGTACAAACTGGGGTCCTTCAAACAAAATGTAAAGGATCATCTGGACGGCCGGCATTGTTTTCACAGTGTCTGTTAACGTTTTAAGCCGATGGGCGTCATCGGACTGAGAGTCTAGCATTAGATGTGTGGCGTTGTACATAAAAAAACTAATATTTTCAAGATAATCTGGTTACCTAGCGACCAGTAGTCGGCGCTGATGTCGTGGCCGCGGTTCATAATGACTTCCGGGGCGACGTACTCAGGCGTGCCGCAGAACGTCCAGGTCTTTCGGCTGGCTTGCAGCTTCTTACTGAAGCCAAAGTCGACCAACTTCACGTAGCCGACCGAGTCCAGCAGCAGGTTCTCGGGCTTGAGGTCTCTGAAGAGATAGTACACTCAGGTCACCAAACCAATGTCACGCTGATAGAATGAGATCGGAAAACTGTGAGAAAATATATGATTGAGAAGTGTGCTAGATGTGTGATGAATTAAAATTATTGATAAGAGTGCACCATCTAGGACGGCAAAGCGCAATTTCAAATACCGAAGTGTGAAAAACACTGGCCCGCGGACTTACTTACCTGTCTGCATGGTGCACTGATTCTACAATGCTGGTTATATACAAACGTCTCCTCAGCCTGATAAAAATAGATAACATATGGAACATTATCTGTACACAAGAATTTTAGTTAACGCTGAATATGCAGCCAGATGACACTCAGTTATTCGTTAATTTCTCAGAGAGTAGGTACTTAACCTATCAGCCTCAAATTCAAATAGGCCTCTGTTTTCAGATTTTTGACGAACTCTTTTAAAAATTTAGACTACCTGCACGTTTTTATTATGTTGAACTGGCTAATGTTAAAATGTTAAAATATGACAAATCCGGGTGCAGTGTACTGTGCCAAATCCGAATGCAGATTCAACTAACCTATTTAGAAATAAACTCAAAGAATTCCTATTAGATAGTCCTTTCTACTCTCTCAGTGAATATTTTAATTATAATAAATAAAGATAACTTAGAAGATTAAATATAAGAAATAGTATTACTTGGTTGTGCTTATTGTATGTAAAAATTTATTCGTCGGCTTATGTGATGTGTGTACCTATTTGTAATGAAATGTTGTATGTACCTATTTATAATGAAATGTTGTGTGTGTACCTATTTATAATGAAATGTTTCTATGCCTGCATGGTAATTATTCCGGAACAATAAACAACAATACTGTCAATGGATGATGAATAAACAATTGAATACCTACAATTCGAGCTACATTTCAAAGGTGAATTTTGCCATGCAAGATTTGCCTGGAATTCGGTGAAAGTTTCCAGAAAGAAGCTCCACCGATGTATTAGGTGCCCGAGCGCTGAGCATAATCGGTAATTTTTTTTTTGCGAAACTAGTGGTACCGTGGAAACAACACCAGTAAAAGAGAGAATGTTTCTCCGAGGTGGCACAAGTAACCTAGTTCTTGGAATAAAACATTTCCATGTTGGTAATTTTTGGACTTTCGTGTTGGAAGTGACGTATAGACGTGTAATAAAATTGCGTGTTTGTGAGTTTGTTGTAACTCATTTCAATAAATTATTAACAATATGTAAGTTCAAATGAGCAAATGGAAAGGTACAAAACTGATTGTAGTAGAAGCCATCATTAGAACTTACCTGTAAATGATATTTCTTGAGTGAAGATAGTGGAAGGCCTCCACAACACAGGCCGTGTAGAATCTGGTTGTTGAGTCGTCGAATTGTCCTGGAAATGATAATATAAAAGTTTTGTTCGGAATTCCAGGACTGACAATATGAAATAGCAGTTTATATAGCTTTAACGGCATTCTTTAAAAAAACCTACTAATAAAACAACACAAAAAATGTGTGGATCTCTTGGACAAATAATCTAGCGATTTTGTTTAAAAAAATACCTTTGTCCCGCAGAATGGTCCACAGCTCTCCACCCAGGCAGGTCTCCATGAGCATGTAGAGGTACTTGCGATCCTTGAATGTCTTGAACAGCTTCACTATGAACTCGCAATTCATTTCCGACATGATCTCCTTCTCGGACATGATATGCTGCTGCTGTCGCGTCTCCACTATCTGCGCCTTCTTCATTTGCTTCAGAGCGAATGATCTGTATAGACACATTCAAATTAACCCACAGCTTATTTGTGATAATATCTTATTTTTAGATATTATGTGCTACTCTACTAGCATCTCCACTATCAGAGCCTGCTGCTGTAACCCAAACAATCTGCAGAGTAACATTAGAATACAGTTTTCAAAACTAGGCAGGTGATTTCAATAAAACTCAACACTTCACTTGTTCAAATTGTTAATGGGAGCAAAATAGATGAGAGGGTGCATGTATTACCTCGTGGGGTCGCCATGAATCTGCACCAGCTCCACTCGACCAAAGCCTCCGATGCCGAGAGTTGAGATGACCCGGAGGTCTGACAGCCGAAGAGACGCGAACTCCTCGTTCAACCTGCAACGCGTGACCAAACGCTCACTACTGATTGTGATATATACTTACCAAATTGCCTTAAACTTTTTTTTGGGTTTTATTTCCTATCTATTAACACCTTGAGAGCTTTTAGCGATGTCTCACAACTTATTTCAAGTCAGAGGCAGGTTAATAAGAGTCATTAGAGAATAGAGCTGAGGTGAATAAAGATCCAAAATAAGGATATAGTATATCGTTCCTGTTCATAAAATTGGAAACTTATTTATTCTCAATATTTTCCATCTTGCATTGTCACGGCAAAGATTAGTATGCATATTCAATCCCAGAATACTGAACACTATTAGCAAAGAAGTAAAACGATGTGAGTCCCTGCCACAAAACATCTCGTTGAAGAAGACGAACATTTGGTCTAGGTAGCAGAAAATAAAAGTTAAAAATACCATCTACAATAAACAAATCAAATCACAAGTTAACAAAGCGCCACTTTCCATTAATAAATCAACCATACATTTTATTGAAATGTCATTCTAATTACACAATGAGCTCAATTACACACGATAATTTTCTACGAAGTGACAATGCCGGCATGCGCAAAAACACGTGGTTTCTAACACCCATTATAGGCGATGCTTAAGCCAGCTCAAAGAAACGAGCGATCGACTCGAAGGAAAACGGTGCCTAATTGAAGAAAGTTGTCTGAGATCTTAGACGAGTTGCGTGAGGAACAATGGGCGAATAATCGTAAATTTGAGGCAGCAGTTGAAATTAATTCCGTGTTTTGTTCCATTGAAGTGAGCCCGTTAGATTACAGCTTGTTACGTTTGTTTTAAGATTATTTTACGATAGATAAGTTTAGTTATAATAATGCATGCTAACTATCAGTTGATGTTTAATCATACATCTCTGTTTTGAATTGCACATGATGCCTTGCTGGTTAAGATTAACTAAGAAGACTACATCATTTAATTTCGTTTAAGCATGGATACATTATGCATATTCATTTAGGATACAATTTCGTAAATTCGCAACCAATGGTTGAGTATCAGTAACTAAAGTCTGTAAGAAAAGTATTCCTATTATATTATTATATTACATAAGTGTTTAATCATTTTACGCAACGAAGAAATCAATATTTCTCCATCGTCTCAAGAATAACCACAATGTCGACCTAATGGACACTTTACGGGTGTATTCATATATTTTTAATGCATAACCACATAATCTATATTACCCACGTTAGAAGTCCATTCGATGTATGCAAAGGCGGTGGGTTACTTACCGTGGTCACTGCTAGCAGACATTCCATGGCGAAAGCGTGACACAAAAAAACGAATCAAAATTGTATAAATAGATAATGTGGGCTGCGTTTTCTCTCATTGCTTGGAAAATTCATTCTAAAACACATTTTATACTCATTTATGGACATAATTATATCAATGTATTGAAAAAAATAATACATTTTTTAATGGATAATCATGAATTCAATTCGTGTTTTCAAATATATTGACTATCGACTTCAAAATTTATTAAATATGATAATTACAGATATCGACATCATTATTTCTAGGTTTTTTTTAAGAATAGAAAATATGTATTTAATTTTAAAGCAGCTTGCGACCCTAACGTATAATATTCAGTAATGTAGGTCTATCTGTCGGATGTAGCGTGATGGTATGTTGATTCATTTAAAATGAACTTTAAAACTTTTTTTTATTTATTTTGAAAGGGTTTCCGTTGAAGGAGTAGGAGGAATATGAAAGTCGTACCGTCTTCTCGAGTCCCCTTCGTCCTTGTACTTGGTGCGGATCTCGTCGAGGGCGGAGATGAGCTGGTTGAAGGTCTCCCGGTCGATGACCAAGCAGGTGACGCCGTCGGGAGAATCGCAGATGATGCTTGCAGTGCGCAGGTCGTCACTGAAATGGAAAATAATGGTATTAACAACCATCCGTTCCTACGTTTCAGGATTAGATTAGTATTCAAGCATAGACAATGTATTCTGTAGATCAATTCTCTTTGTCCGAAGATTATTTGCTCGGCTCACGTAGCTTTCACCTATCCCCTTTAGAATCCTGGAACACGCATACTACCCAGTTTCTTGGATAATAAATAATGATGTTAATTGTGGCAACCATGCCAGGTCATACTTGAAAATTAATGTGCCGATGAGGATCGCTGATATTTACGAGAGAGTTTACAAGAGGGCAAGGGGATTGAAAATCATACATGACCAAACTATCGCTAGATAACTAACGACATGTTTAAGAAATACTTCATCTGTAAACATATTAAAGAATCCAAAAGTACCTACATAACGATGTTTTTTTTTCTAATTAGGTACCTATTATTATTAAGTTATGTGCTGCATTGTAAATGATCTGACAATCTTCGTGCACATAACTTTCTCTATCATTATTGGGGGCTATATTAGGGTATATTTTGAATACTCCATTTTTAATACTGTTCAGATAGCATACCCTTGCAACGCCTTCTCTCCGAAGAAGTCCCCTTTGGTAAGAGTCCTCAGGAACTTCTCTTCTTGGCTGCTTGGCTGCTTCTGTGTTACTTTCACCTTGAAATAAAGAAAATTATTCATTAGCATGAGCAATCATTGGCAACATGACAGGCCTGCTCCTAGATCATGATTGTTTGAACATGGTATTGATGGAAGCATTCACCTCTCCTATCTATAAATGAAGGAGTATCTCTAAGGGGTATTCATTTTGTTGATTTTTCCTTACCTATCTCTGCATTGAATTCCGTGAAAATTGTGAAAAAATCTGACACAATATTGTCCATCATGGATAAAACTTGGGCTTTCCTAGCGCATAAAATGTGATTCATGCGTGGGAAGTTCCTCAAACAGTGAGTGGAATTTACTAATAGTGACTACGGTTTGCATATCCTGCCTAATATTGCTTGCCCACCCTGTGGAAAGCGTGCAGGAAGTAGCTGTATTAAAAATGTCAACTTCAAGCCGGATTCAAGATATATAAGAATTCGCGTGGGCGTAGCCCATCCAAAACTTTTTACGTACCTACGCAAAATTTGAGGCGCGCGTTTCATATTATTATCGTAGCAATTTTTGTTGCTTATTTAACTTTTTAACAGTTGTTAGGATACATTCAAGCGACATCATGTACATAGAAGCATAGTTATTACATTTTGAATTTGAGCTAATGGCCAATACCACACCTACTGTCATGACATTAGCGAAATCATGAGAACTAGATGCTATGCCCGAAACTGCCTTAAATATTGCACGACTGCATTGAACTGGATGGAACGGACAATTTCCATCAGTTCGACCATCATTCGTTCAATACGTTGTAACCGACCCGAGCGGGATTACCCCAACCAAGGAAACCCAAGTAAGGAACAACAGTTTTAAATTTAATCCAAACCACTGACGACAAATCCATAAGTCGCCTCTTACGACATGCACGGGCAAACATAAACATGAAGCGAGACAAATCGTTTACGACGTGCACGGTAAAACATGAAGCGGGGCAAATTATATCAATTTTAAGTGCCGGAACCCACGGCACAAAAGTTGTGAGCACTGTAATGACATTTTGAAAGCTCCCGACCCCAGTGTGCAGTAACTAGTAACCGTAACATACATTTACGGTTGCGCAACTCCGCCATCAGCCGCTAAATCGACCGTCACTTATTTAATCTATGCTTATATTTACGGGCTCCAAGATACGCGAACACTCGGATCAACACTATTCGACTCCACGGCATAATCTAACGCGCGTGATCAGGTCTCTCTCATATCTGTTGATTGCATGTTACGATACGTTTTCGAATACGTAGGTCTTCTGATTTTCTTCCAAGAGTCAACCAGACGCCAGTCCACTATTTCTCCATAATTTTCTAATATGCACAATGTTGACCTTATCACTACTAGATGTCGCTTATTTCGCATATTGATCTTATGCATTTTTACTGCAATTGTCATCAAAGTCGATTTTAGTATCGAAAAAAATTTGTCAGCCCGGATTTAACTTGATATTTTGTACGTATTTAATTATATAACATTACTGTTATCCCTTTAATTTGAGGTTATACATGCAAACGTTTTAAATTATTTTCCAAATCTGACTACAATGCTTCCATGTTGATGTTGTTGGGTTTTGAATGATTTAGTAGATTGATTAGGATTATCGATACACAGTAAACATTTGAGACGGTACTTTTTGATGTATCAGTAACTTTATTAGTTGTAAGTAACTTAAACTGAGGGTTGCTGTTTCTATTGTTCTTTGTTTTTTGCCTTAATCTGTTCTGCCAAGGAATTGTTTGGCAGTAGCATTTAGATCTAAGTATGTATTTCATAATTGTGGACGGCAAAATATGTTATGTCAACCCGTGAAGTTTCTTTGCGGGTTATTCTTTACTGGGTTGATCGAATCCGCGGATCTTTGTGACGTAACTTGGTGTAGTTTGACTACCAAAAAGTTTAAATAAATGAAATGAAAAATGAAATGAGATGGCAAGCACCGTCACGATATTACCTCCACAAACCGCATCCCCGAAAGAATTAGGCGCCATGTCAGGATCTTCCCTTTATGAGCCCGGCTTCACTTAATTGGATGGAAGACACAGTTTTTTTATTGCCCCTTCGATCATCTTTTTAAACAATTCTGTGGTCCCAAACCGGGCGGGCTAAACCATTCCACCTAGTAAGGGAAGTTTTACATGGATTCCTAACCATGGAACAGCTCGCATTCGTGACAAAATTATGCCTTATTCATTATTACGCAACTTATTATATTGATGATCAAAGTAAGACAGTATGAGGTGCTCGACGAAATGACATGTTTTTAATTATACACCATAATATAATGTCTTGTGATATCGATGCGTGTAACCTCAGAACAAAAAGGGAAGGAGTTTTGCCATTTAACGTGCTAGGAGACCCGCTGTCGACAATTTACTAAAACGACCATCCCAACCAACACGCAAACATTGTCGCAGACGTATTGGAGGATTTTGTGCACATTCGTGCGCGGTGGTGATATGATCGGACCGTGTGGGGACGTTATATGGCCAATATCACCATACGGCAGTAACCCGGGTAACGCCAACATTACACTTCTCCTTCCCCCTCTCGTCTGTGCGTTTAACAGATTAGCAATGAAAAAAAGAACAGAAAAAGTAGAATTGCTAAAAATAAATAAGGCACGTAATTTCAAGGTTCTTACGTCACGAATCGACGCCGACTGAGAGGTTTTTATCGGAGAGTCTAATGGATTTAAACGAGGTAATGTCCCAGCAACTGTGAACGAAAGTGAAACTGATTTACCGATATCCGGGCACCAGGATTCGCTTTAATCAAATGTTATACTTAAAAGGCAGGCCAAATAAATAAAGACTTTGGTTAAAAAAAGGAACATGCTCACAAACAAAGCGTTTGTGAGCTATTTTTTAATAAATATGTTGAAAATATGTATCTTTACATATTTAGGCAATATGTAGGCAATTTAGTGCCTCAAATGATCTATTCAATGATGTAAGTGAGCGAAATCGATGTTCTTAGCGATTCATCGATATGTGATGTAACTCGTAATAGACGCTCTCATGAAATGAAGTATAATCGATAGGAAGATCCTACTCTGCGTTACCACATAGAAAGAAAAAGAGACCAGGCAACGTTACTTTACAAAAACATGAGCTAACAAACGCAAGCAGGATTACGAGAAAGCCGTAGCACCACTGCTTCTACCTCTCCCCTGCCGTCACTCCATCCGAGCGTTACTTTCCCTCTCCCCCGCTTCCTACCCGCCGTCTTCCCTTTCTGTATTTGTTAGAAGGCGGACGCTGCCGAGGCACTCGCCTCCACTGCCTCCCCCACCACGAGCCTAAATAATACTATCCTCAAGCGATCTTAATTTTCTGTAAAGTTTAAAATTTTTAAAGCCGCTTGCATAGCAGTTTCACTCAAAAATGCAGCCAACCGATTTTTTTCATGTCGGCATTACAAAGTTATACTATTTTAAATAATGTGTTACCACTCTTTTAATAAATTTAATTAATAATTGAATTGTATGAATATTTTACGTGGCGGAATTTTAATTTGAATCATGTAAAAAATATGTAAGGTTTTTTTTTTATTTCGAATGTTATTTCTTACGTAATTTTATGTCTAACTTTATTTTATCTTTAGTTTGTATTTTTCAAACTTTTGTTTATTTCATGTGCTTAAAATTTACTCTTTAAACATTTTATTTCTAACTATGTAGAAATAATTAAATTATTTATTTATTTCAAATGCTAATTACTATGCTGTATGGCCAAAATAGTAAATAAAGGATTTGATTTGATTTCATTTTTTATTTTCGTCAGCCAGAGCTTTTAAGTACAAATTTGGACTCTTTAAGTTTGGCCTGGGCTGTAGGAAAAAAATCAATTTCTATGGCTCGCTACAGCGTTTCGTGTGGCTCGCCATACCGCGGTCGCCTTTTGTTCTCGCAAGGTCAGCGTTCTCTCGTGAATTTATGGCCCCGGCATTACACTGAGCGCTAGCAACCTAAGTACGGTGGCACGACCTCTAGAGCGTTTATACCGGGCATATCTGTTGTAAAATCACGTGGAATATTGCTTATTAGCTTCGTTACGGCTTAGCGTTAACACTATTTGAATAAATAAAATTTTAAACATTTATTAATATTTATTTATGAACCCTGATGAAGCCGCATGTAATCGAACCGACAGAAAAAGAAAAAAAAAAGTTTCCGAGTGCGTAATATACATATAATGGACGAAATTCAAAAACTTACTACTCACTCCGTTGTTGAAGGTCCTAGTTACAAATCTTATTTGTTTTGGTCGCAGCCTCAAAGTATAACTTTCAACCAACTATTCTACTAAAAAATCGATGACATGAAAACGTTCGTTACATTTTAATCTACCCGCATATACTTTAGTCGTGAACATTACAAAAGTTTTACATGAATTATATGTTACAGAGAAAAGATAACAAACTCACGATTATGTACGGAAAACAAACCTACATACTAAAACTACTACAAATTCCTTCTTTTCGTATCCTTGTATCCCTCACTAAGGATGGAATGCACCATATCTGGCATAAGAAGAATACAAACAATAACAAACCTGAGGTGCACTCCAGCGCGTCTCAAACGAAACTATTGAATTATCTGTACGCTGAGAAAAGCTGATCTCGCATCTGTCAGTTTTAGGTTACATCTACTATTCCGGGAGGTCACGACATTTTTGGTCACGATAAGGTAAATGGCTGAATCTGGGTTCACATGTTAGAGACCAACCCTCCGATGCTAAGTAAGTCAGTCTGCCTGCGCCAAGTGGTTGCGTTATCTAGATTGGCTATATAAAATAGAAGTTGGTATGTACCTGCTGATGAATATGCTGATGGTCTTGGAATATTGATACCCAATAATTATACAATAATAACCAGACGGTTTTTCAATTAAATACTTAAATATACGTAAGGTTATATCTGTAACCTAAATCGCCTATAACTACGAAATGCAAACAAGGATTTTTTCAGTGTTGGTATTACTAAGTAAGTATGTACTGATACTTTCATGCTGCATTATTTGCAGCCATTTACCTTTTCAAATATTTGTGTTGTAACGATAACTACTTTTTCAGGCGCATTATCTAAGTAACGCAACCACTTGGAACAGGCAGACTGACACATTTAGCTTCAGAGGGTTGGTATTTATCCTGTGAACCCAGTTTCAGCCATTTACGTTATCGTTACCATTTTTGTCGCGACCTCCTAGTCTATACGTCAAAGCATATATTTTGAGCTGTAATCGCTGTGTTTTGTGGCTGCAAAAAATATATGAAGTTATGCGTTCTGGAGTAGGACGGTGCGACTAAAGTGTTCTTAATGGTATCAACAGTCATTCGAAATCTATTTGTCACGCTCTGTCATCTTCCGGTGCAGCGGGCCAGCACACGACACGGAAAACAACCTCAAGGCTGCTAGAGTATCCTTTCAAAAGGTGCAAGTCTCTTTCGAGGTTGACCGGTTCGAGCGTCATCGGCAAATCCTGCGGCGGCATTTTGTTTCGAAACGTTGCGGTTTCTTGGACTCTTTATCGACCAACACGTGGGTACATGAGTACATTTTTCGATGCTCGACATTTGAAAATGGAACGCATCTATATCCAATGTTTTTAATAGCAAGTTTCTTTAAATATCGAACGTGAAACGACATTGACAGCATTTATTATGTCATCACTCCCGCCTTTTCAGTCTCCTACCATCAGCGAGCATATAAGGACGCGAGAAGCGATTGAAGCAAATTCTTATGGCGGCAGCGTAGTCCAGAGTTAGTCCAAAAAGTCTAACTGCAGTTAGTTCGCTTATGAATTCGGGAAGCGCGACACAAAAAGGAAATCTTATAAGATAACTTAATTGACCATCTGGCTGTCAGAGAGTTATTAAGTTCAAATTAAGATATAATTCTTACGTCTATGGTACCTCGAAGATGTAAAAAAATCAAGCATCTAAGTCAACGCGATGAAATAAATCGGCCATTTCGCAAAAAATATCAACCTATAGGGTAATCACCACTGACCTAAATATTGAAATTTGGCAAGAAAAACAAGTTGTCACAGCACAAGTAAAGGAACAATTCGAAAATCGTTAATGTGTAGTAAGTATAAATAAATCCCATCTTGGACGAACTATCTACATCCTTTGTACGAATCTACTCAGTGTGCGAGTCAGAATCGCGATTGTCCGGTTATTTTTTTTGAAATTGGGGTAAAATATATTTTGGGGCTATTTGACGTTCATTAGGTGATGTTTATTTAAAGACAGGTGTCTTCCAACATTTATCATTACTAAGTGGGCCTTTATTTGAATAATTGATGAATACATTTCAACTCAATGTCTGTACCATCTCTATGGTCTTCTAAGCTCATTATCTCAACCGGTTATAGCCAGCTTTTCCAGTGTCTGTCCAGTTTTAGGAGTTACTTATTAACATAGTGATCACATTAATTACTTTACTGCTGTTTAGATTCGATCAGTCGCCGTGATATTAAAGAACCAATCAAAATGTTCAAAGTCTATGACCTCTGACATTGTTAATAATAATAACATTAATTATAGTACACCATTATAAAAAACAGTTACCTACCCTTGGGATGCAAGAAAGGTGCAAGGCGGCAGACAAAAAGGGCTGAAAGAAGATTTTTTTTTATCTATATACATATATACCCAACAATAATACAATACTTACATCCTAATGCTATTACACACATATATAATACAAAACTTATAATAAATATTTAATATACATATATTTGTGGCTTGCAATGTAATATGAACATATTTTGTTTAACAGATACCGAGCAAGAACTTATACATGTGTTCATATAATAACGCTTAAATAGAGTTTTAATAATAACACCGTTTTCAGGACCGGATTTCGAAGGGATGCTGATTCCAAAGACGAGATGCGTGTAGGGAAAAGAAGTCAATATAAAATAGAATATAAAACTATGATTTTAAATATAATAATATAACATTATAATAACTGTTGTGTACCAATGTTTCTTTAAAGATAAGACAAAACTAACCCATTTCCTAACTTGCCTTGACTATAAGCATTTTGGCATTTGGGCTTAAGTATTTCCATAAATCTTGAATTTCATATTTCAGAACCTGCCGAATCATTCTCGAGATTATTATTCACAATCAATCAGTTACTTCTGAACAACGAATGCTATCAATTTGAGGTTAACGAGGGTCCGAACTTGTCAAACCCGTGTGTTCGACAAAAACGTTTCTTGTATACAACACATAAAACGTAATATTATTTGAGTCACTTATAATTAAATACTACCATTACTCAAGAAACTAAGGTTTATTGCTTAGGGTTTAAAAGTGTTATGCCGTTAGATGGCGCAATTTGTTTATTATCTTTATAATTAAACGGATAAAAAATAATCTGATTGTAACTAACGTTAAATGTTTATTTCGCAAACATGTTTCCAAGTCTGTCAGATAAAAAAGCGTAGGCAATATTACTTTTAAATTATATCCATTACCCACAACTTCAATGCCAAATGATCGAAATAATGAAAACCGGCCAAGTGCGAGTCGGACTCGCACACGAAGGGTTCCGTACCATCGTAAAAGATTTAACACAAATAAATCAGGTTGTTTGTATGGGGGCCCCCTTAAATTTTATCTATTTGTGCAAAATAAATACACACTCTGTGAAATTTTCAGCTTTGTATCTGTTACGGTTACTGTGATACAGCCCTGTGACAGACGGACGGACGGACGGACGCGGACGGACGGACGGACGGACAGCGGAGGCTTAGTAATAGGGTCCCGGTTTCACCCTTTGGGTACGGAACCCTAAAAAATAAATTGAAATAATCCATCGGAACAGAAAAAAATGGTATTCGCTTTTGCGATGAGAAATTTAATTTTACGTCAAATTAAAATTAATTCAATGCAGCGGGCGAGAAAATAATGATAGAGCCGCTGCGAGAGTAACCTTCGATGCCGTACGCAATGCTTAGGGTTTCGTTTTACATTGCTTCTTAGATCACGTAGATCACGTTACCTCGATTGAAAACATTATTCAAAGAAGAAAGCTACCCCGCACACTTTGAATAATTTGGAAAGGTCTATAAACAAAGTCTTGTAATGTTTACGACAGATTCTGTAGACACATGTCATATTATAATCCCCTCACTAAGTTTATTTGGTCATAATAACATATATTACAGCGAGTATTACAGTTTCAGCTGAAAACATTAGTTCTAAATAAAAATATTTCTCCATTGGGAATATTGTATAATTTCCAAGCTGATGTGTTGCTTCAGTGAGCAGTTTTCCCATGTTTATTGGTGTTTATGGGTGAAACATATTTAGGTATCAAACTTGACGAGGGCTTTATACAACTGACATAGGTTAAGTTGACGACGGCTTTTACACCAGAGTATACTTGTAATGCTATAAATTATATTAATTTATATATAATTGCATTAGTAACTTTATTAGTTGTAAGTCACTTAAACTGAGGGTTGCTGTTTCTATTGTTCTTTGTTCTTTGCCTTAAACTGTTCTGCCAAGGAATTGTTTGGTAGTAGCATTTAGATCTAAGTATGTATTTCATAATTGTGGACGGAAAAATATGTTATGTAAACCCGTGAAGTTTCTTTGCGGGTTCTTCTTTACTGGGTTGATCGAATCCGCGGATCTTTGTGACGTAGCTTGGTGTAGTTTGACTACCAAAAAGTTTCAATAAATGAAATGAAATTGGACATGAAAATATGTCAAATACGATTTTGGTGACGATTCTCTTAAGATCGGTGACGATAATCTTTGCAGTCCATGTCCGCAACGCAGGTAAAGCTGTTTGGAATTTGTCAGGATTTCACGAAGAATCATTTTTGAAATGAAGAAAACAAAATGCTTATTAAATCCTCCATATATTACTTTTGGGGACATGCTATGCTAGTGCCACTTTCACATTTGCTTTCCTCATTAACTAAATATAATGAGTATAATGGCGCCCCATGCAAGTTAAATCCGTCAATATAAGCGCTCTTCAAATTCGGTGTTCGAAAAACGGGCACAGCAAATGGTGTTTACCAACAAGCCGCGCGGGCGGCGAGGGTTACGCGCCGGTCATCGTCTGATTCAGCGCGACCATTCGAAAGTTAATCTCCGACGAAAGTGAAAACGATGAGCGTTCGGACGAGCGACGCGCGGGTAATGCGAGCGTCTGCCACGCACCGTGAGAACTGTTCGCAGGGCAAAAATCCATCGAATCGCTAAGGAAGTAAGGTGTTATTTCGAATGATGATACTCTTTCTGCGAGATCGAAGCTAAGATGTGTAAAACAGGATATGATATAATCCAGTTTTATCGTCTATCTTAAAATGTTGCCACAGCAATTGTTGCTACTATCGCAAGAAATACCAAATGTTGTGAATTCTGAATTGTAAGCTTCATCCAATCTTAAATTACAGGAACATATTGAACTGATATACATTCAAAATTGTCCAAGTTATGGGTAGCTACTGGAAAAACAATGTAATACTAGGATTCAAATATAGTTATTGTACTTTACTTAGTCTCGAGATGTTTATCAAACACTCTTGACACTATCATAAATGTATCTTGATAAGTTGCTGAGACTACTTTTTAAGACACATTTATGATAGTTTCAAGAGTCCTTTTTTTAAGACTGATTAAAGTACAAGAACATACAGATCAATAAAAGGAACGAGACGTGTCAACTCCACGACCAAATGACTGTGACGAGAACCGTATTGTAATCTCAGCACGAGTCTTGCCCGGTTCGGCAATAAATCAAAAGTGGACCCATTCTATGACAGATGTACGTGATGAGATGAGGGCTATGAGCGAAACGAAATAGAAGCCACTTGGAAGCCACCAACCTGTCCCTTGGAAATGATGAAGAAGGTGTCCCCTCGCGCACCCTGCCGAATGATGTAGTCGCCGTTCTGGTAGTGGGTCTCCTCCAACACGTCCGAGATCTTGATGAGGGTGTCTTCGGGCAAGTTCTTGAAGATCGGCACGCTGCGGACAAGGAAACGAGCTTGGTTAGTAACGCTTTTAGCCCCGATTGCACGAAGAGACGGCTGAGTTAAACAATGTTCAAACACGTCACTTTTAGTGAACCGCATAGAGTTCCTTCCATACTGTCCACACAAAGTGACATGTTTATCAGCCTTTGACGTTGATTTTGATTTTATATCCTTTCGTGCACTCGGACCTTGGAGTCTTTGTTCCGGGTACAGTTAACGTTCCAATTAAGTAAGGTAACCTACCCAAACAGTGACAGTACATAGTTTTTTTTATTTGGAGCCATACTGAATGGGCATTGTACCCTAGGCTGGGGTGTACATTAGGTACAAATTCTTAGCCTTTTCCACTAAAAGAAGAGCGTACATATCCCAAATCGTTCGGCCACCAACTTGAGTTAACATTAGAATTACTTTTGGTTAGAGTTAAATGTAGTAGTATTCTGGAAGAGAAACATAAGCCGTGTTTTCCATCCAGTTCAATGTAGCCGTGCTCATAAAGGGAAGGTCCTGGCATGGCACCTAATTCCTTCGAGAAATTGGTATATTGGGCTAATATCATAATGGTAGTTCTGTGGTATTAGCCTTCCATGTCAGGTTGCAAACAAAAATGATAAGCCGAACGACTAACCCATGCGTAATAATGGGTATTTTTAATCGAAGGACTATCAAATTAATGGCGTGACCACACATCATCATCGTCTTTTTTAAGTTAGATTACCTTAAAGTGAGTTAAAAGCGAACAAAGTCAAGGAGTACATTCCACTAACCGTAATAGCCGTTTAAGTAACGTTCGTTATGACTCAATCGACTTCCAAGCGTATAGCGAATTCGTTAATTGAAACAGCGTAAGACCTTGAGGAACTGTTGAGTTGTACCACGCGAGCCAAGTAAAAGGAACAACCTCCGTTTGAGCTTAAACCTATTAATATATTGCAAATTGTAATGTAAGTACGAAGCATATAAATGTCAAGAGCGTGTCCACCACAGAATTGAGAATGCGTGCGAAATTCCTACACATTCGCTTTACTACCGCGCAACGACTCCTACTTTAGTTACGTCGTCGCTCGGTCGCACGGACGCTACAAAATTTTGACAAAATGGTAACTTGATCTAGTAGTAATAGTGCTTTTTGCAAAAATAGGAGTGATGTGTAAACTTCAAGGGGGCATTCAAAAGGTCCGGAAAAAAACACCAAATCTTACCAAGGTAACGGGGGGGGGGGGGGTTAATTGAAAATTAATAGTTTAGCCTCAAATTTTTACAGGAAAATTGTAGTGCATAAAATAAGTGTCTGATAATTTAGCTCGGCCCGAAACTGAACCAAAACTTCATCAGGTGCTGCAAATTAAATGCTTTTCACCCTTTTTTGGAGGAACCTAAGGAAAAAAGAAAACCTATCTGTCCTCCTTGTGAACCCCCTTTTTAACAGGAACGCGTGGAGGTATTAAGTTTAACTCGTATCAAATTCATAGGTCCATGGTCCCTTGGAGCTGTAAAAAATAAAGCCTCTAATTCATTGCGATCAAAAAGTACTGGCATTTATGCCACATATTTTTACACTCGCAAATAAATCAGATCCTGGTATTTGTTGTTGATTCAGGAAATTTGACAAGAAACAAAATCTCACAGCACAGGTCAAGGAAAAAATCTGAAAATCGTTAATTGGTTGTTGTACCACATAAAACCAATTTCCTGCGATGGATGAAATATCTACATACAAATGTATACGGAACCCTCGATGCACGAGTCAGACTCGCATGTGTCCGGTTTTTTATTTTAGCCATAGACCTGAGATCAAAGATGACGTACTTTAAAATGAAACAAGACCCTGGTTATGCAATCCGTCTAGTGAAGCAAACGCCACTTTCGAACTCCTAAAACGCATTGAATAAAAAATGCAACTCACAAGTTGTTAGACCGGTCACCAGAAAAAAGACTTACGTTGGTGTAGAAGCATTCAAGAGCCAATAGCAACAACCTATTACCACATTATTTCTGTGCTATCACACTTGCGTTTTTTAGTTGTCGTCAATGTAAGAAGTAGGTGGGCACGGCAAGGTTGTGATGTTGGACCTAATGTTTATATTCATGGTGTGACATCATCGCATCGTTTGTGTAGTGATGCTTTGAGAGCACCGTTGTTATGTGGTAGGCCATGAGAATTGCCGAGTTGTCAAAAATTTTTTTCTAGGGTTATGTTGTTTTTTTGTTATGCTTCCATCATGCTTTTTTTAACAAATCACAGATAGCTTAACTCAAATTAACTGTGGCTACAGTTACGTATGATCAAAAAACTTTCAACATTATTGTGAACAGTATTTTTCAAGGTTCGTAAAGACGATCTTTCGAAAAAACATGTGCTCTATAAGTGTTCACTAATGTAGTTTCGACACTGATCCGTTCCGGTAAGGAAACTTTTACTAACCCTAATTCTGTACTATAATAAAACGACATCGTATAAGAATCGAGTTTGATCATCAGATTTATCAGTATGACAGAATCTCGTTGTGAACAATAGAATTCATCTATGAGCCGAATGACACTCGGCGGACTCGAAGTGAAAGGATCCGTCGCAGAAATGTCACGTCGAGAAACGTGACAACCGGATTGAGCAGATCGAGTGCAATCCGCCATCCTGCGGTGTGCAAACACGACACGACGTCATTTGCTGCAAATATGAAAATCAAGAAGATGAAGGAGCGATTGTAGAAACTATTCCGGTCTGGCCGTGGGGGCTGTACTTCAAAAACATTAAAATAAACGCTTGAGTAGGGAATAACCTATAATCAGGCAGACAGCAAGGTACAAGATGAGTGAAGTGAGGTGACTCTTAGCCTGGCGGGCTGTCTGACTTAGAACAACTCATTTGAATGAATAATAGCCGAAAATTAGGGGAACTTACAGTATTTGTCCATAAAAATGGTAAAAGGTTCAGTGGAACTAAAACAGTACGTATTGCATTTTAATGCAAAATTCATAAATGTTGGGTAAAACCGTATTGCAAACGGAATGCAGATTTTGTGACGACGATTGAGAAAGGCACGCTGAGGTATTTGGACATGTAGAGTGAATTGACGAAAACATTTCGAAACGTATTTACAGAGTAGAATGGAACCGTCGTACCAGGGCAGTCCATAAAACGTACCGTGACCAGATTGTCAAATTGCCTTGCAAAGGTCACTAACGTGGCACTCGTAATTGCATAGAATTAAAAAACATGTGTCTTTGAAAACACTAAAAACATGATCGTAATATATGTCGTTATATCGTCTAGTATTTTGTCCAGTGACTAAACACGTAAGTGTGTACAATATTGTTTATTGATCATCCATACTACGCACTCACAATTGTAAAATTTGATCATTAGCCGGTTCCACAACCACAGCGATAAAGAACAGCAAGAAACTTCGATGGATTTTTTTCAACGTCTACATAGATGCATTTGTTGATGCAATAAGTAAAAAGGAGTTCTCATTGAAATCGTAAATGCCAGTGTGCAATCGTATGATGAAGCAATCTTATTAATATCTCAGCTTACATTTCCTGACATTCCGTTCCATCTACGGCGCCGGTTCTGCAATCTGTCAACAATGCATCTCAACAATGCATACGTGATCTCATCTCCCAGACTAAAGAGACAACAAATGACGGAGGAGTGGTTAGCGACTCCATTCTGTCTGATGCCCTTATGGTCGATGACACCCCACGCATTAGCATAACTGCAGCAGAGCCGGGGTCAATGTATCGCAAGAATATAGACTCCTTTTACTGTGGCTACGTGCTTCAAAAGTTGTCGCCGTTCAAATGGCAGTACAGACTGGGCTTAATGATTAAGGGACATGAGCATAGACCTGTTTCATTATGAACAGACAATAACGATAATTGTACTAAAGGATGCACAGTGGCTTGCAATATGAACAAAAGGATCCATGATTTACTCACAGAGACATGAATATGGTGAAATCAACTTCGAGAAAGCGTAAAAAATATGCACAAGATTCTATCGCAACAGTAGAGAGTTATGGGTAGTAGGTATAACTAAATGAAAGCGATACAGAGGCAATTGTCAGAAGTTTACCATGTAGTTATTTTGATCACTAAGTAATAAGATATTTGTGGATACAAATTGATAAACAGGACTCCAGGATATGTAATCGGACACCAACTCCTTACCGACTGATAACACGCATCACCCGGACCTTTACAGAATATTTTTGACTAGTAGATGCCTGTGGCTCCACCTGCGATAAAGTACGACGAATAACAGTAGGTTTTTTCTCAACATATCTCATAGATAACTCTGCTGTTTACCCCACACGAAATTTGGCGTGTCGGTAAGTAATCCGTGGAAATAATCCAGCTTTAGCCAGATATATATACAAAATGCTTTCAAATCGATTGCCTATGTAGACGGACACATAGACAGATGGACGCCAGATGTTAGATTTTAAAACGGTTAGTAGAACTGATAGGATGTATGACTTTTACACAATTACATATTACGGTTTCAGTGTGCCTATGCCAATCATGGCGACGATAATAAACATTTAAATGATTTGTAAGGCTAATCATCTCTAAGTTCATTAGGGCCGTCAAGGTCATCTGCTTGCTGTCATGATGGACAATTTGACTGGCTAGGTGTTATAACACCTCGCGAATATTTGCACAACAATCTGTCATGTGCGAACCGCGACGTGCATCTGTGTAGAAAGCTGCAACATTGGAGTGTTAGTACCTATACGCATGTTGAGTGTGTGTAGAAAGCTGAGAATGCACAGATTGGCTGTTAGTTAGCTAACGTCATCAGGAATGTTATTGGAAACGAACACGGCTATCCTTCAAACAACGTGGCTTTTTTGTATTACTTAAAAATTCAACGATACTATTATATCTAGACAACCAAAGGTTTAATGAAAAATAACAGGAAAAAAGACAGCGATATATTAAACGATTCCAAACATGACAATTTCATTTTATGTAAGAACCGGGTGCCAACTGTAAACAATATTGTTTTGTGTTTTGAAGAATTGTGATTGTATGGGAAGTTTATGTAAAAATATCACTAATATTCTGTTTGGTATTTGTTTTAGGCTCTAGAACAGTTACTTATATGACGCATTCAACTTCTTTTCTGATAACAAGATATGATAGGAAGCAAACAATAAATGCAAAGTTATAACTTTCCACGCCAAAAGTGGCAGTAAAGAGTTTGTGGATGTCACGAAATTATATTCATAGCTGGCAGTGATGATAACCTCTCTAACGCTAGGGGCCTATTCCATTAAAAGTATTTCGTTAGCTCCCCGATTCTTACGCAACCACAATTTTAAGATTCATGAACGCATACATTGCGCTCAAAATACCGCGGTTATAATCGAACCCACGCGCTGATGGGAACGCAGCGAACTGCCAGCGGGGTCCTTAACCCGACGGGCCCACAGACAATGCCCAAACCGAACTGGGAAGGCGTCGACCCTGAACTCGGAAAATTATAAAACAGTGCGAAATTGTATCATTCAGGTACGGCGATCAGTGTTATGTCCGAGTAGGAAATAGATATTTGTATTTGGGACATTTTCATTAATCATTGCGACATAAAAAAAAAATATTTCGGCATTTTTCAAAACTTGTTAGCAAGGAAATTTTATTTTTTATAACATATATAGAATTTACAATGATTCATGGTTCTGAGAATAAGGGAAAATACAAAAAAACTAAACTCAATATAATATAAAAAATATATAAATAAGTAAACTAACTCAATGTAAGAAAATAAAAGACAAGACAAGAGAAGAAACAAAATTTGAGATAAGAATCCGCTCACCTCTTGAGGAAGTCCGTGTACTCGGCCTGCCTGATGAGGCCGGTGCGCATCATGATCGTCTGGAAGCACTGCCGCTCGATCGCCCACAGCCGGCAGTCGGTGGCCGCCTTGATGGTGGCCGTGCGCTTGCAGTTGTAGAGGATGGCGAGCTCGCCGAACACCTTCCCTGGTGCCATCGTGCTGAGGAACTTGTCCTCCCGGGACACCTCCACGCGACCCTCTGCGGAGAGACAAGAGTCGGTTAGGCTATGAAACTGTCAGCCCCGGTAGCCCGGTGGTGCGACGCCTTGCGATTCGATAAACGGGGAAAGCACCTCTGGGCGTGTATTCAGTCATTGCGGATTCAGTAGACTTAACAGTAATGTCAAAGTAAATTCTTCTTCTGTTAACTCTACTGAATCCGCAATGACTGAATGCCAAAAATACACGTCCTGAGCGCGGTTGGGTTCTGGTTGGGTGACCATTTTCAACCGTTGAGGCTGGCCGCGGTTCGGATTCTACGTAAAACTGTAGGTCCCCTTCCTTACTTACTAGGGTTAATCCTGCCCGGGTTGGTACTATCGCATTGAACGATGGTCAAAGCGGCAATGAAAAATTGTCCGTGTTTTCCATCCAGTTCGATGTAGCCGAGCAATATAAGGAAGGTCCTGGCATAGCACCTCGTTCCCGTGTCGTGTGTTGAGATAATATCTGACGTTCAGTTTGGTATTAACCATCCATGTTAAGTTACATAAAAAAACAAGAGCGATATTAATTATTATCAAAGCATAGCTTTAATTAAATTTAATTGCTTTAATTATTTTGAAGTAACCATATTACATCAATATAGGAATAAACAGCGACGTCCAACTATCTGATGGATCTAAATAAAGGTATACATTCTATTATATTTTAATTCTAAATTCCAAATACAATAAAAACGAGGGTGAGAGATTCATCTGAAACTACTGAATAAATTGAAATTAAGCTATTTAACCTAATCTTCATGAGAGCATTTTGTAATAAAACGTTTACAAAATTTAAACATAAGCGAAGTATAACAGTTGCTGGAGGAACAGCTGAGATTAGTTGTAATATAACATCAAAACAACGCGCATAAGAAGACATACATAAACCCATGTTAAAATATATTGATGCTGATTACATCCCGATAACATTGTTCATGCTAACTATGAATAGGTTCATTAAAATAAACAATAAACACCAAGTGGCAGTAATATTGTGTCATTCACTTTGGACGGTTCCTCATCTCCCAAAGTTTTGCATACTAGGACTCGGCTGTCACAATATTATACAAAGGAATTATAGTAATACTTTTTCCACCGGGGCATGACAATACTCGAACGCGACTATATTTCTGTGCTAGCGCTAATAATAACCTCCTCAAACCAGAAAAGGAACGAAATGTGAACGGTATTTCGACATGGTTAAGACGTCTACATTGAAACAATGATGAGGCTGAAGCGCACAACACTGGTGGATTAACAGTAGTGGGAGCGTTTAATGTTGCTCAAAGTACGCAGCTAGAAGTTATTTTTGTATGTGGCACAGACGAATGCCTGGAATATTTACGGTCATTGACATGAGGAATTTTGATGGTTTTCGTTGATCGGTAGTCTCTGCTCATGCCATGAAATACTAAAATAAACCATCATTTTATGATGTTAAACTTTGAGGCAACAGACAGTATTGTATTTTATTTCATTTCGTCAAATTATTAGAAAAGCTACACTCAGACAGGTATTTTTTTCTTATTTTAAGGATTAGATAATAATTAGCATTTACATTAGGGCATAAAACAGAACAACAGTAAACATGCATACAGAATAAAATTTCTGGCATATACCATGGCGTAGATGGTGTCTTACAGGATTTAGACCAAAACTATTAGGTTAAATGTTGAGTCAGCATAGAAATAAATGGTGTGTTACGGGATTGCCTAGACAAGACAAGACCAGACAAGACCAAGACAAGCGTAAGGAAATGAAGACTTTTTTACAAATAGATTAACTAAATTGCAGTTTGGGTTCAAGTACCAAGAAACCACTTGGTAAGAACCATGCACTACAACGATAGCAAAGATTAAGAGACGAATATTTTTGAAATCCTACGCGACGTAGCCATGTTTCTAACGACCGACAACAGGTCCGTGACTAAGCTAGTCTCGACTCATAAAAATGCAATTTCCATACAAATGGAGATTATCGCGTTTCACACGCCTCCGTGTCTGTTCACATGCTTATCGGCTATGGTTCCTTATCGCCACGATTGCCACTACTGGCTTCAATTGCGGATTATTGCTAGGCCGCGCTAATTGCGGACTTTATCGTCGCTTTACATCGTAGTCAGTTTTTGTCAAAGGTTTTTGTTCTGGTTCCTTTACGATAGCAAACAAAGCTTTATGAAAGACATTACGCGCGTGCAATCATGTTTTAGGAGACGCGTATATGTAAGGGATTGCTGAACACAACGCTAAGCGCTTGTCAAAACGACGACCCCAATGCATCCCTGAATTTAGAGGCCCTCCAACTCTGAAGGGATGTAGGGTCTCTCTTTGTATTCTATCTTCTTTACCATGGAGAATTCTCGTCGGAGCTGCATAACGCTGTCCCTCCGTCCCCTTTCTACCATCGCTCAATGCCACAGGGCTCGGTGCTGTCACCAACGCTATTTTTAATCTTCATTATCGATTTACTGTCCCTCGGCATGATACACAGTTACGCTGATGACAGCACCGAGCATGAGGGGTATGTCAGGGATTGGAGGAGCAGAGATGCACAGCCCATCGAGGCGCAACGTTCTGTGGTAAATAAGGTAGATGCTGTTCTCGATAAAGTAGCCAACTGGGGCCAGGAGAACCTTGTCGCCTTCAACGTTCGCAAGACCCAATGCTGTGTTTTCTCTGCCAAGGTAGAACCCTTTCCGCTCCTCTCAAGTTTCCAAGGCAACGTAGTACCTGTCTCGGATCACCTGGACCTACTGGGCTGCAACATCTCCAAAGACGTGGGTTTTCGGCGTTTCATTGAAGCCAAGGCCAAAGTTGCATCGCAGAAACTGGGGATCCTATACCGTTGCAGAAGGTTCTTTTCACCGGTACAACTACTTCTTCTTTATAAATCACAGATAAGGCCGGTGATAGAATACTGTAGCCATATATGGGAAGGCAGTCCCCAGTACCTGCTGGCGTCCTTGGACTCAATTCAGCGCCGAGCGGTCCGTCTAGTTGGGGACCCACAAATCACCGCTGGCTTGGAGTCACTGAGCCACAGACGGTTTGTGGGGTCGCTCAGTTTGTTCTACAGGTACTACCATGGACGTTGCTCTGTGGAACTTGCATCACTCATTCCTCCCCATCCTACCTATATCCGGAGCACCCGCCGCAGAGAATCAGAGCACCCCCTTGTGGTTGACATTAGGCTTTTGAGAACGAACCGTTTCTCAAACTCTTTTCTCTGCCGCACCGCCAGGATATGGAACTGTCTACCGGCGGATGCCTTTCCTCATACCTATAACCTGGGAGTCTTCAAACGTAATTTGAATAAGCTCGATAGCCCAGCCATAGTCCGCAAATCCGGTGGCATGGCGCCTCGCTGAGCGTGGTTTCGCGAGGTGTGTTTTTGGCTTTTCTGAGCACCTTTGGTCCTCAGCACAGCCACCCATACCGGTTTTTCATAAAAAAAAAAAATGCGGAACAAGCAGGGAATCAATCCATTCACAGTCGACATTCCTAACGATCCAACTGATTCTCTAGATCCTTTTTATATATATAGGGTCGGTAAACAATGGAATCGACTCCCTGCCGAGGTATTTCCCCCCAAAGCACAACCAAGATGGGATGAATGAAAAAAAAAATTAACAAAAAAAAAACCCGACTTTAAAGAAAAAGCACTAAAAAGTAAAAAAATAATGTTCATTTTTGTAGTTACGATTTCTGTTATTTTTTGAGTCGGTGTCAGCCGGGCACGCGCTGCGCCAATCAAGAGAACCTAACCTAACCTAACCTAACCTTGGCTGACACCGACTCAAAAAATAACAGAAATCGTAACTACAAAAATGAACATTATTTTTTACTTTTTAGTGCTTTTTCTTTGAAGTCGGTTATTTTTTTTGTTAATTTTTTTTTTAATTGTTTATTTTTAGTGAATCTGTATTACACTTACTAATTTGTACACGTCCTTTCCAATAAAAAAAGAATCACCGAAATCGGTTGGCGTTATATTGAGTTATTCGTCCATTTGTCGCGCACATCTTAATACAAATTTAAGACTTTTATGATTTTCTCATGGATATCATTGTCAGAACTTAACCAAATTAAAATGGGACCACTTGGGAAGCACTAGCTATCATTTAAAAAAATAATCATCAAAATCGGTTCACCCAGGCAAAAGTTATGAGGTAACAAACATTAAAAAAAACATACAGACGAATTGATAACCTCCTCCTTTTTTTGAAGTCGGTTAAAAAGCACCCGGCCGGCCGGCGTGGTTTTTGCAGCCCCCCTGAAAGTTCGAAAGCTCTTCGGCATCGTTGGGCACCTCTTATATGAGGTCCATGACGAGCTTTTCATAAAAAAAAACAAAAAAACAAAAACGAAAGTTGTGAAGATTTTCTAGAGTTTCAGAGCTCAAATTATAATATTTAATAACAAATATAACACCCGTCTGTTAATAAGAAGAACACTGTATGGGGAGGTCTACACTGAGATTTCACCGATCATTAATAGCGAAGTACACACATACTTTACGAGAGGTGCACGCAATATATTGTATTGTATTGTATTGTTTTATTACATTCATAGGTAGGTGAATCGTTATGCTAGGTCTATGTCAAAAATATAAATGTCGCATACTCTATTTCCATGCATATAAGAACTGGCAAACATATTTTGCCAGTCACAAAATAAGTTAAAAACTTAAGTAGTTGATTAATCAATGCCACCGCTCGCAAGAAAAACATAAGGAGACACGTAAAAAATAAATATAAAAAACAAAAGATAAAAAAAAAACAATAATTATGATTCTGAATTATGAATATTGAACATAACCTAAATCTGGTGTATAGTGCCATCGTCAATGTAATACTATACTCCCTACAAACCAAACGTGCAGTCGGGGCCATAAAAGTTTATGAGCTAGTGAAGCCCAGTTGTGGATGCGCGATTATCGATAGCGTCGATAGATATTTCATAATTTATTGAACTGGATACATTGTCAAATATTCGTCTTATCACTGATGAATGGTGAGTATATTTACTAGGGAATTATATTAAATGTTTTAATATCTGCGCAAGTTTCAAATTAAAATTAAAATTAAGTCGTCTGTCATCTAACAGTTTTTGTATGTATGTAACTACTGACTTATTAAGTATGTACGAAATTATTATTACGCGAATTAGCTAGACTATTGTACTATTTACCAACACTTCTTTATAATTACAAACACAGCTTACGTTCTGTGAAATGAAGAGAGACCCATGGGGGAAAGAGAATAGCACAGGGGATTTCCTAGATCGAGCTTTTGTATTGCTTTTATAATAAACGATTTAATATTTTTTAAATTTAAGATTATCGAGTTTGGTTTCGTGAATCATACATAAAAATACCACATGACGGGCAAGATATATACCACGTGTTGGTTACTTTTGCATATTTTATATGATTTTTGTACTGCTTTCATAAGTTTTTTTTTTAATATTAACCTTTGCATAAATAAAAAACCTGTTAGATGACAGACGATTTAATTTTAATTTTTATTTGAAAATTGCGCAAACATAAAAAATGTTAAATATACTTCCCTAGTAAATATACTCACCATCCATCAGGGATAAGACGAATATTTGACAATGTATCTTGTTCATGAAATCATGAAATATCTATCGACGCTATCGATAATCGCGGATCCACAACTGGGCTTCACTAGCTCATAAACTTTTATGGCCCCGACTGCACGTTTGGTTTGTAGGGAGTATAGTCAAAATTATTTTACGAACTTAATCTAAATCTGATGTATAGTGCCATCGTCAATGTACCTAAATCTAGTCTAAATTTAATACACACAAACAAAAATCCACTACTAAATGTAGGATAAAATACACCTACCAACCACAAGAAACAATTACGGCAAAAGAAATGTTCTGTTAGAAGGTGTCTAAATCTACAATAATCTCCCAAATAATATAAAAAATTCTGACTCACATAATATATTTAAAAAGGCTGCCAAATTGTACTTTCAGATTAATTAGATATCAACATTACAAACAACCTACCTTAAAAAAAAACATTCATCTCATTTCTTCTAGTTTACTTTATAACGGTATTATGTACCTAAACTTATTTAGTTGTAAGAATGTTTTTAACCACACAACAAAATGTACTTATCTCTATAAGCGAATGTAATAACGTTCTTTGAGATGAATAAAGATTCAATAACCTGAAACTGAAATTTGTAGGCTAATAAAAAACACACATATTCAGACGGAGATCGCTCATATACACATACAAGGCTTTTAAATTGTCGTAGCAGTCCACCTGACCGATTACAAAGAATAATCGCTCGTTCTTTGTATTGCGGCCATCGAACATCGTAACTGTCCACCTACCGTTTCTAATCTGAAGAATTCTCATCGTCCAGGCCACGATGATAACGCAATATCATTGTTGGGAATCTTTCTCAATTTCAGCTTGTCTGGGTAAACTTTTGTTGGGAAATTCATAACTGCATTGTTCATATTTTTTGTAATGATCTCATTCCAAAGAGACAGATATAATAACAATGGTTAAGTTCAAAATGTATTTATCTCGTGTGTTTTTTTGGATATCTTTCTGGGATTTAAAAGGTTTTGTTAATGGTAGAAGTATTGGCTAGTTCATGGTCAAATTCTGATTTACTGCACAAATAAATACTAAAACCTTGCAAAAATGAATTGTTACGATTAGAGGTAACAGTAAATATGATGAAATTAGATTCAGTCTTGTGAAGCAGTTATAAATGCGTGCATGATATTCGAATGTCGGAAGCCAGTAATGGCACATGATGGTGTTTTATTTGTCTCATTAGCGACTCATGTGGTATGAATCAATTCAGTGATCTCAGAACGTGATGCCTGGTACACGTGTGCATCAAAAGGTGCAATTGCACAGTGTTCAGTGGTTCGATACGAGCGAACCGCGATAATCGAGACAAGCGTTCTGGTAGCGGAATCATTGCAATCGTGTGCACGTTTACACAAGTTTCATTTGGATGTCACATCGACTTATTACCGTTTACTGTATTTTTTTATTCCCCCTCCCTTTAATTTTTATTATTTACACACATAAATATACACTCTGTGAAAATTTCAGCTGCCTACCTATTACGGTTCATGAGATACAGCACTGTGACAGACGGACGGACGGACAGCGGAGGCTTAGTAATAGGGTTCCGTTTTCTTCTGAGCTTCTTGCCAGTTCTTCTTCGCGGGGATTGTTGAACTGGGTAATGATACAATATGACAAATCCGAGTGCAGTGTGCTGCCTATAGATGATGAATCAAGTACTTATTCAATACAATACAATTTAAAAAGCCGTGACCAGAACCCGCAAGTTCAGTTATAAGCCAATAACAATAAATTACCAAAAGCATTTTTAACGACTAAAGAGGTCGTGGGTTCAATCCCGCCCGCATGGACCACTTATTTCTGAGTGAAACCACATTATTTTTAACAATAACTACAACTTTCTTTGGAATTTAAAAAAGATGAGAGATGCATCGATGGTCTAGCTATATTTAAGATTAAATATTGCTTTTCTTACGTCCTTATCAAATTTAACGCAATCGGCACTTATCACGCCCTTAACCAAGAAGCTGGCATAATAAAACCTAATCTCAGCACGAGACTCCACGGGGCCACACTGGGCTAGGATTCGGATACTATGAAATAATTCTGTATTCATATACCGTATATTTTATATTTCGAATCTTTGATGAGTGCGGTGAGTGTATCTATACGGCCTCGAGTATATCATAAATGCTTTTCGCAACCGCGCCAGTGACCTCATTACGTAAATAATAGCGGATGTCCAGCTTACCTAATTCTGCCACTAATGCACCTGCATCGTAGTTTCATTTATCAAATGGATGCCAAAACTTTGGACAATTTCTCTGTACTTAGCACATTAAGGATCCCGCGGCTCCTCGACGAAAAACTGTTTAAGACTTAGGGTCTCTTCCACCAAGTACTGACTAGCTTAATCTGTACATAAAAGGGCCTTTACCATATTGCAATCAATACTAGTACAAGATAATCAGCACTTTAGTAAAAATCCCCTTTAAGTGTCAATTAAAATAAGTCAGCCTCGGTGGCCCAGTGGCGCGACACTTCGGCGATCGCTCTCCGAAGTTAAGCAACGCTGGGTCCGGTCTGGTCTTGGATGGGTTACCATTCGACCGTTGAGAGAGGCTGGCCGTGGTTCGGATTTCCCGTTAAGCTGTAGGTCCCCTTCCTTACTTACTAGGTGGTAGGGTTTATCCCGCCCGGGTTGGTACCATCGCATTGGATGAACGATGGTCGAAGCGGCAATGAAAATTGTCCGTGTTTTCCATCCAGTTCATTGTAGCCGTGCAATATAAGAAAGGTCCTGGCATGGCACCTAGTTCCCATGTGGTGTGTTGGGCTAATACCATGACAGAACTTGTGGTATTAGCCATCCATGTCCAGTCACATAAAAAAAAGTCAGTAAAACACACTCACTATTATTTTAGATGATTTGGCGTCATCGTTAGCAGAATATCATTGATAGGAAATGTCCAGCTTTGAGTAAGAAACAAACGGCTTTAAAATCGACAATTATTCTTAATATTAGTAGGACAGATAGATTAAATAATAATGCTTGGTTTTCACTAAGGGCTTATCATTTTTATTCGACACTTAAAGGGCCTTTATTACTAAAAAGCATTATTTTCTTGTATTGGTTTTGATTTCCAGATGGTAAGAAAGGCCCCGTAGCAACTCTAATACATCAATAATTAAAATTAATATTCCTAAAAATATAAGTCAATAATCATAAAAAAATATTTACTATTTATATAATAAATAATAAATAAATGAATTCTAAATTAAATGCATTTTGTGACGATTAAGCTAATGGTTAAACTGACTCAGTAATTCAAATTCTACGGTCATGAAATAACGTATTTATACCTGATTCGGTAAGCGGAACAAAATTATATACTCCTATTTTTTTAGGGATCCTTTCCCCAAAAGGAAAAAAAGAAATCCTTAGAGTCTTACAGGATCACTACGTTGCACATTTGTCTGTCTGCCCGTATGTCTGTCGATACTCTTTTTCCCAGGAACGGTTATTATATTATTGGGTCTATGATCCCTTGGAGCAGTAAAAAGTTTAACGATGCAAACAAATTCAATTTTATAGGGTACATCTAGTTAAGTTAAAATCTTGAAATTTGGCAAGAAGAAAATTCTCACAGCAAAAGCAAAAAAATTATAAAATTGTCAATTTGTACTTATATCGTATAAAAAAATCTCCTGTAATGGACAAACCATTTATGTACATAAAATTACAGTCAGACTCGCACTTCTCCTGTTTTTTTTATATTGAAAGCTAAATCTAACCAAAGGCGAATTTTGAAAGTCGATCTATAGAATGAATATTTCTAAACCGTCCACCGCATGAAGCAGACCAGAAATATTTGCGTATTCATTCAATAAAACTGGAAAAATAGGATCTAGCGCAAGCAAATGGTGACCAATTAATTGAAAGTGTTCCAAGGCGAAATACTGCGCGAGTTGAAAGTTCAATCGGCTATGCGTAAACGGTTGGCCGATTTTTAAAAATACTACGCATATAAAAGCTAAAATCAGAGAGTCTGTTTCTGAATCAACGACGCTTAATGACGTGGAAACCGTAGAAGATAATGCAAGTGCAGGTAGGTCCATAATTGACGTTCCCATTACGAACGAAGTTTTGAAATCATTTAAAAATGATTGAGACGATTTAATTGATTTTTTTTATACAACATCAGCCATTGAAAATGTGTCTTGTTTTGTTTCTCTGCCAGGATCAGACGAAGAAGTAAAACGATTCCGCTTCTCCGACCTCAGAGGCCTTATTCTGCTAATTGATAACTGCGCGCGTTATGTTTGTGTTTTCTCAAAACCGCATGTTTCGCGCGAAATGGTATTCTACTAGCGCAGTTTGCAAAACGCATGCGTTGTGTTTGTGTTTTGTTCGCAAACTCGTAACGCGCGCTCCATGTTCTCGTGGGCCGTGTGTTTTGCCGAAAACTTGCGGTTTGGAGAATTTTATTTGTCAAATTCGGAGCATCGCATCGCCGAACTTCGAATATTACTTTCCTACATTACGTTGGTATATCGCTATCTCTTTCTTTTCGTATAAGATATTTAAGAGAGAAATTAACCGTCAAAATCATGACAGGTTATTTTACCCTTTAGGCGGCGCGCAAGACAAACCACGCCATAGACAATAACAAAACGCGTGTGTGAATTATCTGAATACCGATTTTTGGAAACCGCACTCAAAACTTCGCATGTTATGTTTGACCGAAACATAACTCATACGGAATGGTTTGAAATTGGACAAATAGCAGAATCGGGCTTCAGAGCCCCCAAGTCACAGAGCCCAGCGTGTACGTTACTGACCATAAAGAAACACTTCTGCAGGCCTATTCCTGGAATTCCGTTTCCAGGAAGCATGAGTCTAGAAAACCGCTTTTATAGCGGATTTCAAAGCAATTTTTTTAAATACTGTGCTCCGGAATATTTTTGTCAAGAATATCGCTACAAAAGCCGTTTTCTAGACTCAGAATTCCTGATTACGCAATTTCAGGAATAGGCCTGCTGAAGACCAAATAAAAATCAATTTGACCATTGACCACAAATTTGTTCCTGCTTTACCCGAATATCAGCCGTTATTTTGTAAACCTATTAAAAACATGTTTGAAACCGAATTGTTCATTCTATCATTTGGCACTTACAGAAACTGATTCACAGCAGTGATGCCCGGTAATAGTAGTGACACTGATGTTTCAATAGATGGATGTGCACCAAGACCTAAGAGAATCACTGTATGTTGGCGAAAAAATACTTATTATTTGTTTCACAAAAACCGATTCCTACCGACAAATTGGTAACTCAACGGATTCAGGACTGCATGAATTACATAGAATATAAGTAGAGAATGAACGTCAATGATTCACACCGGTTACAACCATCCAGTGGTCGGATGATTCAGAACAGGGATCCATTCTTAGAAACAAGCCAAGATCAAACAAATGAAAGACATCCCTACAATTTTGTATTCCGAACAATCTCAAAAGTAAATATGCCAAGTGTGACTTGAATACAAGATAAAAGTGTATGCAGTGGTGGCAGTGGCTAGCACGATATAAAGTAGGTTACAGAGTTGATTGATATGCCAGTCACGGATATTTTAAAGCAAGTATGTCGTCTATAGGCATCTAGTGTATTAGGAGCAGACATGTTGGTGGAATGTGTTTATACCTCCGAACAAAATAGGACGAAGATGTGCTATCTAGCTCGACTACCATGAGACCCGCTGTCCCTGATTTTCTAAAACTATCAACACTACTTAAACGCACATGCGACACGCAAACATAGTTGCAGATGTGTTGGAGGGCTTTTGTTGGTGGGAACTGACTTGGCGAAAGTATTTTGGAAGCACATTCGCGCGCGGTGGCGCTATTTCATTTTAATTTCTGTGGTTTATTACTTACTCTAGTAAAGCATCACTTCTGTGTTAAGAAAT
Source organism: Incurvaria masculella (assembly GCA_946894095.1). Classification (NCBI taxonomy): domain Eukaryota; kingdom Metazoa; phylum Arthropoda; class Insecta; order Lepidoptera; family Incurvariidae; genus Incurvaria; species Incurvaria masculella. Next base: position 17,872,393 of record OX335657.1, on the reverse strand, counting down.
ATTTGAGAAACGGAAGATATTGAAAATATTTTATAGCTATTGTATTATCCAAGAACTTTTTCCACGTCCTTGGTATTATCTAAAGTAGACCAACTGGCGATTGCTTTGAAGCTAAAAATTCATAAAGCGATCAAATGACGTCAAGTTCCACAAACCAGTGACCTTAGGTACAGAAATAGCTGTGGGTTCATCTTCACACGCCCGTCACACGACAGCAGAATGGGTCATGCGAGTAGTCACGCGAACAAACATAAACTTGACAGACTCAAGAAGAGTTTGCAATGGGAGAGATCACGGTCAAATAATGTAAAATAAATGTCACGGTTAGATGATAAATAACATGATATAGATATGCATATGAATGATAAAATCATAAACTAGACTCACAAAAAGTGAGTATAGTTGATGACTAGTCACTGATACATATGTATATGTGGGTCAGAATCTCTTACGAATCTTATTCATGCTTTATTGTTGAATTGCTCTAAATCTATATTGTTTCTGTAGTTGGTATCGTTTAAAATGATAGTGTAATATTTATTTTAGTGAAAGCTATTAAACAAAACTATTATTGTGTTATGACGACCGGTGAAGTTTGTGTTCTTTATTTGCGGTGATCCAGCCGTCTTGAAAATTGACGAATCCTAAAGTTTCCGACACCTAATTAAAGAATATACACGGTGTTAATTTTTTTCGCGACATTTCTATTTTAATACCGATTATTTAACTATTTCGTATACTGATCATTTTGTGGTGTTTAAAAATGTAATCTAAAATAGTAAAAAAAAATTGCAGATTTAATCCAAACTTTAACCTCAGCGACAATTTCCCTTTGGAATGGTGTAAGCACGCCATGTGTTCGCGCCACTGCCAAGGTCACGCGTTTGCTGTCTTGCAGCTGACTGCGCGCCGCCGCCAATTTTATTGCGTCGATCCGAATGTAAATTTTCACATTTATTTAAAAAAATGTTCTACTTTAGAACTTTTTGTTAATGCAGAGCGATTCCTATTACGAAATACTATGTTTTCATACTAGTATTAGAAATAGAAAATTTTAAAACAAAAGGTCAAAACAAAAAAAAACCTACTTTTTCGGCATCAGTATGTGACCCAAAATAACCCCCTTTCGGGAATGTCGCCTGCTTGGGTTAACACTGTGTATAATAAATACTACTACGATACTACCTTATGTGGAAAAATACATATATATATAAACGAATATGTCGATATGATTAGTAGAAAATTATTATTTAAATTTAACAGGTTTATAATAACTTACACCTGTTTCAACTACATTTAAATGCCAGGCAGAAAACTACCTACAGTAATTAAAAATTTACATGTATTGATATGAGGGTAAAGATCATAAGAACAACTAACATATTTAGGAATTGACAATAATGATGATTTATAAATAGACAATTAAACCAAATCAAAATAAATTACAAACATTATGTGGTGTTTGTTACCCAGAAAAGTCATTAAGTACCTATTATAAGCCTTGAGCAGATAGTAAGTATCCATCTGAGTAGGAGTATCTGTCGGCAACACGGAAGAAATCAAGGTTACCAGAAGTGACAGATTGTATTGGCGTTATCAGTTTCTTGAGGCTATTTCTGTTTAGTGGTCTCGGAGGTATAGCAGACACGATTAGATCTTTCACTGATTGTTCAGCCAAGGTTAACATAGAGCCACCGAGTATTGCCCAACCTGCTGCTGTTTTTTGTTACCTATGTATACATAGTATTAACTACACATCCATTTTGTTCAGATTTGCTACTTAAGGGGCGTTGGCTACATATGTATATAATAAACACAAAATATTAGAACTGGAATTGACTTTATATTGATTCATTGAACAAGTAATTAGTGACTACATAAGATGTTTCATATCGTGAATGTGTTTGCGGGTAATTCCATTAATCGAGTCACATTACAGGGACATTCCGTGTCCACGTAAACAACCTGTTTTATTAACACTCCCAAAAAAACATTAGCTCAACGATGTGAACGGCTGGGTTGATAAATATCCATACTAATATCATAAATGTGAAAGTAACTCTGTCGGTCTGTTGTGTCTTCACGCCTGAACTGCTGAACCGATTTTGATGAATTTCGGTATAGAGATAGTCTGAACCTTGGAGAAGGTTATAGGCTACCTTTGGTGGCAAAAAAATACTCGAAAAGGGTGAAATAGGGGATGAAAGTTTGTATGGGGAACTCATATATCCAGGAAACAATTGAGCCCGACAACAGTCCAATACGACATTGACCCGAGCAGAGTCAGGCACCTCAGCTAGTATCCAATATAATACTAACTACATACATTGAAATATCACATATGCAATAAATTACGTATAGTTACCTGAATCCTGGCTTCTATTGGAGTCGTAGACGTCATCAGATCCGCTCGGGATGGCATCTTCAGCCGAGCCGGCATCGAGTGCGGCGGACGCGGCCGCGTCCACGCTGCCGGCCGTGCTCTCGCGCTGGCACAGGTTGCCCGTGCGGCGCTTGCGGATGCCGTACGTGTGCACCGGCACTATCAGCTTCGGCCGCGGGATCGAGAAGTCCGAATCGGAGCCGCTGCTCGAGCTCTTGGCGCTCCTGGCGAAGCTCAGGACACCCGCCGCTCTGTCGCCCTCCCCGCTCTCCATCGGGAAACCCCCGTTGTAGCGTTCGTACCTATCGTCACTCCGCACGCGCACCGTGTTGAACGCGCCTCGGCCGCTAGCCTTGACGACGTTCGTAGTCCGATAGTCACTCTCCTTCCCGGGATCCGGCTCGTAGAACCCCCCGGACCGGTCGGCCCTCGGCGGGGCGGCTAGGATCTCCTGCTGCATCCTCGAGAGCTGCTCGCTCGGCGAGATCGTCCGCCTCGGCTGCGTGACGGTGACCGCATCGTAGTGCGGCGCGTCGGGTCTCACCGCATCGAGAAACGCTCGCAGGGGTGCTCGCCCTTCACTCTTCACCCTTAAAGATTTCGAGCGGAAGCTGGGTTTGGACTCATTCGGGCGTCCGTCCTGGGCACCGAGCGAGCGCGGTGTGCGCTCGACTAATCGGTTGATTGGAGGTTTCGCTTCGTCGGCCGCCGGCACTTCGAGCAGTTCCGGGATGTGCCTCTGCCGCGCCTTCTCTACTGCAACATCCTTCCCAGCTCTCACCTTTGATATCTGCATATCGAGCGTCGCCATTGGGTTTGACGGTTGACTGTAGTAGCTGATGCCGTTCGAAGCATTCCCATTGAGTTTCGCCTCTCCGTTGCTGACGGTGGTTCTATCCTGGTTGGTCGGATCCTTCCTCAGCTCCTTGAGTTTATCGTTGTCGGTATCGTTGAGTTGTTGACTGACGCGCGAGTAATACTGGTAGTAAGACTCTGCGGCGGGATCCGGGGGCACGGGGCCCGGATCTGGCAAAGAATACTGATTGCCCTTCTTGGAAGAGTCCGCCTTGCGCTGCCGGTGTGCATACTTGAGAGAGTCTCTTCGCTGCGGCGGCACGGGCGGCTGCCGCCCGTTACTCGGCGGTTCGATATCCCACTCCGTGTAGTTGCGCCGCTTGATCCGCCTCAGCGTCGACGGTCGGTAGCCATTCGGCATATCCTTGAAACTGAGGCTAGGCTTCAATTTGCTCGCGCTACTTATTAAGTTGTTGTTAGCTCGCGCCTTCTCTTCTATGTTTTGTTGGTATTTAGCTAGCTGAGATATATTTAAAGTATTGAACGCAGAAAGCGTTTCATTATCATCTACTGAGTATTCCTTATCGCTGCCGGAGTATTGGGTCGGGTTGGTTTGGCCGATATCCCGACACGATTTGCTGCGGGAGATGGTGGCGACCTTTGGAGGCTCGCGTTGGCGCTCGTCGTAGTTGTTAAGATGACGCGCATCGATCCAGTTGGCAGCGTATACCAGGTCCATGGTTCGGTCACCGATGGAGAGCCACGGATCCTCCATCACCACTTTTCCGGGATAATGCTTGATCTTCATTATCGTTTCTTCGATCTATTATTTTGACAACTCGACAACAGATTTCTATGGAGCTTTCATTGTTTGAAAGTTCGGGTACTTCTATTTAAATGCAGATACCACAGACCGCAGGTATCGTATTACGAAGGCTTGCACAAGGCTCGTTGCGGCCCGCTCCATCATTCGACGCAACCATTGTTATCACTGCACCGCGAGTCGAGACACACTTTCGGAATATTTTATCCCCGCTCGAGTCGGGTCACGTAATGTCCACAGACATTTCTGTAAGAACGGAAAATTTAACAACAAATTGCCACGGAGACTTTTTATGAACATAACTTAAAGTGATCGTTTCCAAGGTAGCTGATCCGAGTTAATTTCGAATAGCAAGGCCATCGCCTAATACGTCCATTGCAAATATTATCACAACGACGAACTAAGGGGTTGGAGATTTTCACCAAAGCTGCAACGACAAATGGAACGTAAGAATCGACAGAAAAGACGAATACAATGTGGATCAATACGGATTGACAATAAAGTTATCGACTAAGAGCCACTGACAAGTGAACTCTTTGAATACAATGTGATAGTTTTGCAAGAGAACTATAATCTCCCCGAGTAGGATATTACACAAGACTGCGGCGGAGCGGGCGCCAGAACAATCACTTTGCAACCACTACGCGGCGTGCACGAGCCAGCCTCGAGTCGCAACCTTTATAGAAACCTCCTTGTGTGCTGAGCGATACAATCTTAAGTAAACTTCGTTTGAAGATATTTCACCGCGGCCTATATTAAGGACCTTGCGAGCTCTTATCAATTTTGTGTTTGAATAAGACATTTTCGAGCTCCAGTCGCTGTATGTATTACACCCCTAAACGAGAAGTCTTTAGGTTAAAATAATTACGTCCAATCATATTCAGTGCAGGGCAGGCAGCAAGCGATAACTCTAAAACAGATGTATCCAACTAAAATAAAGAAATATTACTCACCAGTTCGCAACAATACAAGTCAAAGACGAACTAGATTCATATGATCACTCTAAAAGTACAGTAAAATACGTAGTTTCCAGGTACATCCCAAGAAATGCATACGACAATCATGAAATAGAAAATCATTTCTAAACCAGTTTAGAGACGGACAATACGAAACTTAGCGTAATGAGGGGAAATTGCCAATAAGTCTATTAATAGTAAATGGAGGCGCTGCATCGCTGAGCACCTAGTTCTGTCCCCAACTGCATACAGACATGCAATATCTAGTGTATTGACAGACTCTGGCAGTCGAGCGAGTATACCGTGGCCTGGTGTAGCGTGAAGTATGTTACGAATGACCTCCATATTCCGATCTTTTACATATTCATGATGGATTACACATTGAAAGATACGATTCGCAATGCTTTTACAATGCACATTTTAAAGATCACGCTTAAGGCAATCCGACAAGATGCTTGAGGCCAGCATCTAGCTAGTTTATATATGTGATAGTGCTAGGATATGGTTTTGATTTTACTGTTATCTATTGTTCTTCAATTGATGTTAATTTTGCTTGACTGTTTTGCTCGAACTAATCCGGGAAAAGATATATTTTACATAAATCAATTATCGTAAAATTTCTGAGGATGCTTATTAAGAATTAAGTAACTAGGGTTGGTATTTAATGAATGACCGAACCGAAATTTGACAGCCAGAGACGTGTCCACAATATAATAATTACTAGATATTGACCAACCAGCACATCGATCGGCCAGCTTCAGTGTTGAAACAATCAGACAGTTCAACAGAAAATAATACTGCACATCGTGTACGAAATAGCGGATGCAAACGTCACGGGACAAACACACACGGATTGCACAACGCAACTCTGCAGTCAAGGAAGCGGTAACTAGGTCTCTTGAGTCCTCAGATCGACACGTATGGATTCAGGTTTGGTCATCGTTCCTTCGAACGGGTTGTAACGACTTTTATTTACGGTTAAAGTAGAAACATTGGTTAATCAAACGAATCTGTTTTTTTTAACCAAAACTGAATCGCCAATACCATACCCCCTAGTCGTGATATTAGTCCAACAAACCGCATTCCTTAAGGAATTAGGTGCCATGCTTCCCTTTTCATTTCCGACCTTTTTTCATCCATTGCGATGCTGCCAACCCGGGCAGGATTAACACTACCACCTAGTATGGGAAGAGGGCCAGTTTACAATCGATAAAAATACTGAAAAGTCAACCGTCTGCAAATTAACGATTATTTATCCTGCCTAGTTCGCAATCAAGAAACAATATAATATTTACTGGGTACATTGACACAGTCGAGGAACCATAAAGAGGTCTCATGTTTTATCGACGTGACTAAACAATAATCCCACGTATTGAAGGCATTGTGATATGATAGTAATAAACAATCGACATTTAAAATGAAGTCAGCACAATCGCAACAAATCTCAAATATATATGCAGTATCTAAGAAAGTCGGGCGTGATAACGAACAACACAACAACAATCATACATCAAAGGAGTCAAATAATCACGAAACACAAAAACCCGCGTTTTATTACAAATAAGGAATAATCAGTGCTGAATTCAGACCTGATACGCGACGCGAATTCAACCCGAAAATTCAGCTTTTTGATGGATGATTTGATTTGATTGGAAGAAGTGCAACATATGGTTACAAACAAGAGTGAAAAGCCACACAAAAAGTAACATGTTCACAGTAAGTTTCTATTGAAAGTCGCGTGTTTGGGGCCTGTATTAGATGTACTTCGATGAACAGTTATGATGATGATAAACGACAAAATTATCGCAATCTGCAAGAAACAATGTCTCTACAGAGTAGGTACGCACGGATGTCAGATTTGGATTTATGTGCGAACTCGATCCAGTAGTAAAGGAGAGAACACCCGACCGGTGGAAACTGGTTCATCAGAATACTTAGCGTCTATTGCATGCAACGAGAAAATAACCTCTCTGATTGCATGTGTGAGTAATATCATCCAATTAAATACAAGGTCTTTACATGGATTGACATAAAATATTGTGTTCTTAATATGAAGCTTCAGTTTCTATATTTAATCAAAACGCATGACGTCATGGAGGTTGAAACGGCACCAAAGAGAATTCGGAAAAAATCCAGGATGTCTATACATGCCATGTCGGTTCAACAGGAGAACCAAGCAATACCTATTTAAATTCTTATCAAACCAGTATATGAGCAGAAGAATAAAATGTATGAGCGTATTTTAAAGAGTAAGAATAAAGTTCCCTTCGAAAAATAAAGACATGACTGCTCAATGAAAGAAGCCGTGAACAAGGAGCTGCCATATGGAATTATGTGTATATAAATGTGTATGTTTCGTAAATATTACGAAATGTTTCATAGTACCGGGCTGACTTACATTTGAATGATGACGATATAATGGTAAGGATGTGCTAACACATTACTAACTATAATATTTTTATACATAATACGCTGCCCAATTAAACTGAATATATTAAAACAAATCATGATTAAATCTAATGAGTGCTTGGAATTAAAAAATGTTACGAAATCCCCACTTATGCAGGGTTTATATTCAGCTTTAGCCCTCATAAGCCTTCATGGAACATACTTTGGTATGAATGTATTCAGCAACTGACCTCATATCACGTAACGGTTTAACACAATGAACCTTTCTACAAAGACTCCGATTGTAGAACACGGAATGCAGTCCAGTATTGTGCATTCGACCGATAATGATAATGCATGATGAATAATAATGAGGCAAGCTTACTCAAATCATGTAACGTAACACCTCCAATAATATCACAGAACAATAACATTATATCAACATTTGTATCCAAAATGTATTTAGCTTGATTATAATGAGACTTGAGAAGATTGAGAAGATTCTAGATACATCGAAGAAGATTAAATGTGCAACATGTACCAAAGCATACATGTTGCAGCTCTAATTCCAATCATGGGATAGAAAGAGCAAAACATATCTGGGACATCGCACCAATTTTAACACAGTAGGTAGGTATTTCTAAAAAGAATACAGCAGCAGACATGAGTTTACTGACAATTGAAATGAGAAATAGTAAGCGTGTGAACGCTAACATAAAATTTAAGTCAAAGGTCGAGTCGAATGATACAAGACTACCGTAAGTCAAACTAACCAATGCACACCACGATCTAATGAAAACTTTCCAAAATACATGCCCCTCGTCGCCTGCAAGCGGCAATTTTAAATCGACATTTTATCAGATGCATACATATTACGCATGCATGAAGTTGAGTGTGCATTATACAAGGATTATTATTAGTAATTATAATGGCTAAATATGAAATTATTTATTGAGAACTGCGACTCGATCATGCAAAACTATTGGCGTACCTATATTTCTCATAAACATTGTGTTTTTTATTAATTTAGATCCTATAATGTCAAATAATTAAAATTGGTAAAAAAAATTGAGCCTCTACCTAAGAAAAAATGTGCTATATGCTGTCCATTTGTATGTTAGTACTTCTTAATCGAACAATTCATATGACATTAAATAAAGTCATTTATTCATATGATAAAAATAAAGTTTATTAGGTCAAAACAATTTAAAATAATGTGCTGCATAAGTGGGTATGAAAGAATATAAATTAATTCGCTTCTCATTATAAAAATATACTACAAGTAATCACACTCGTCAATCATAATAAAACGACTATACAAGTGTGGATCTTGGAGATCCTTTATTAATAATTAATTGAATATTCAAACACCGAAGTTAAAACAAATCAATACACCACAATATTATACCAATCAGAATCAGAATAACACTATAACTATTTTTAGGATATTCAAAAAAAACTAAAACTGTTTCGCAAAGCAAGCGAATGCGAAATCGTATTCAACCACGGCAACACCGCATCGAAACATTGCACATAGAAAGCTCAGTCTGCAACATTAATATGCAAAAATCGCTCTGGCAGTAAAGAACACGTTCCGAAATACTTTCACGACACTCATAGCGCACGCGCGCATCCATGCTCGAACGAGCGTGCCATTTTTTCAGACCAGAAGAACCATTGAATGCTCCCGGCAAAAAGTCAAGACGCCACTCGTCAACATGACAGCTCGCATGCGAGAACGGATGTTCCAGAGGGCGGAAGTCGACCATTTACCTATACGAAAGCAAATAGCATAATGACAGAAATTGCGACCGTATCAGATCTTTAAACGGAAACATTAGTTCTAATTAGTTAACTATAGGAAGACTATGCCAATATTCAGAAAGACAGGGGAATATAATTGCCTTGAGTATACTCTGTGTAGGGTGGTTGATTATACAAGATATTAAACTTACGTAGCATAAATTGGATTTTAGCCAAAATTTGGCAGAAAAATTGGCTGTCAAAGCCAGTCATATTGTTTTAATATGACTTCAACATATTTCCCGACTGTTATTCTGCGCTTATATGCGAATGTATGTATTAACATTAGATTTACACCGATGCTGCTAAAATTTGCAATAATTAATTTGCATATTTTGGTCCGTCATGTGCGTATGCAACTGTCTGTGGACGTGTAAACGTTCCGAGGATTCAAATGACCGATTACGAGTTATAAATCACTTGTCGTAATTTCGCTGAGCTCTTCGGTACCACAGGTTTACACCATTTAATAGAGCAGGCACTTGAGGATTACACTAAATCGTTCGTCCATGGAATTAAAGATTTGTGTAGAAATAAATCGTATAAATGTGTTTAAAATATGTATCTACACAGTTGTAACACCCAGAAATGGGCGCTTTAGTGTATTCCTCAAATGTCTGCTCTATTCATGGGTGCAAACGTGTGGAAACGAAGAGCTCAACGAATTTCGATAAGTGATTTGTAACTCGTAATAGGGGCTCTGATGATAGGGATTGAATACACAGGAATTAAATGCATTCCTAGACATCCTTAAATGATTCTGAAATGAAATTTTGTTTAGATATCTTTAGGAGCACAACCCTGACCTGCTTTTTTAAGTCACGAAAGAACGTAACTTTGCATGAAAGAACCTAACTTTTTGAAAATCTAGGAGCTGTCATTAAAATTAGGCAGTGAGGTGAAAATCGGCTGTGTTGTTGTTGTTAAATTTCTGACAATTGTTATGACATTTTGAGAAAGTTCTTTTCATTTGAAAACATTTCGCCATAACTTTTGTTTTCTTTCCAATCATTTTAAATATTCTATAGACTAATTTTTGAAGGGAGTTAAGGGTTGCAATCTGACACAGTAAATTCAATAAATCTTCATTATCTTCTTAGTTTGAAACTTTTGAAAGCTTGACTAGAAACCAACAAGGTAGGTCATATCAAATTGAATAGCTTAGTGAGACTTGACAGCTGTATTATTGTTTACGACTGTCCAATCGATAAGTCAATCTGCAAAGATGATGATAAGAGAATCACAATTTGTGATTAAATAAAAACCACTCTGGTACTCTAGACTCTACTGCTTTTACAAAACTCATGTATTTGGGCATATTGTATCTGAAGCTAAAAGCTCTTCAATATTAAAAGCAAAAAAGTCTCGGTAGCAATTTTATTGCATTAATTCCCATTCATGTGAAAGTTTGATGTAATGATCTCAATTAAGCAAGAATTAAATAGGACGAAACGGCACAATTAAAATAAACTTTAATTAGAACATCGGCACGGCGGAAACACTCCAGATCACATTTTCACTAAAGACATCAGCTGCTCCGCAAAAACACACTTCACATAATTAGATCCCCTGACGTACCATATTGCTAGGTTAACCGAAAATACTAACACAGAACACAACATCTATGAACCTAAAAGTCTTTGTTTCTTTCTCTATCCTTTGATCGCGACTTGTTTTCGAATTGGGAACGCGACCGAAGTAGAGAGCGGCAACGCGCGCACGGCACTGACGGACGACTGGCTGGCTGGCTAGGTCGGCTCGGCGGGGCAAGCGCACGCACGCGGCGCACGCGTGAGTGAGACAAGCGTATGGCGCGAGAATAGGATCAACAGTTTATTATTCTCTGACGGGAGCGTTGAGATCGTATATCTTTTGTATCTTTTGTAAGTGACCGAGGGCTGTTAAAAAAGGACAATATCGATCCTGTTATACGAGTTCGGTGACGTGGTCCGATTCGGAGAAATGAATGTGGGTTATGTTTGCTATCTATTAAGGTGGACCTTCCCGCTCAACTCGCTACAAACGTGGATCATGTGCATATTATGAAAAATTATACTCAAAACAGCTTGAAAAAATCTTGCTAGATGCTTGATGACCATTAGCATAGTTAAATTATGTTTGGTTTCTAAGTTATAAGTTTGGAAAGTCCGAATTATTCGCACACTTTATACGATATGTTTGGACAAGGATTACTCAACTATAAAAACAAAACATCTAAAAAATTATAGTCATTATGCCTAGCCTAGCTTGTTCCATGAAGATTTATATTAAATTTGGTTTCTGTATGATTTTTATTACAGCCTTTATGATTTAATTTTAGCTAGAAGCCGTTGTAATTTTTTTTTTGTAAATCTCACCAACTCAAACAATATGCACGTTGTCTGTTTTGTGGACATGTTGCATTCTCCTCATGGAGACTGTCTTTTTATTTGAATCGGAGAAGGTCCCAGAGCGCAATAGTAGGATTTTGTGTCGTGTGGCGCAAAAAGTGAGTCCCGCCTGGAAGGGCCATTTTTAGTTAATATAATTTAAAATGATACTGACATATAAAACAGTACTTATTGCAAAGCTCAAACACATCATTAATTAAAATCTTCACATACCTGCTTAGTGAGAAGCATGGGAAGCCGGGACAGGATTAACGGGACTCAACTAGAGAGTTTTTGAACGCATGTCGTCACTGAAGTGACACTTGCGTCTATACCCTCGAACTAAGCAAACATTTGAATTATATTTCAGTCATATTTTACACATGTTTTCTACGTCACTTAACCCCAGATGTTTATGACGGATCTTGTACGAATCAGGTGGCCTCTATACTCTTTTGGGTTCTGATCTTCTTTATTTCTCAAACAAAAAAAAATATGAACGTCAATCATGTCTTGGTCTGCGGACTCACTACAAGCATTAGGATTTCCACTATAATCACATCATTAGAGGGTTTTTTTTTATTTTACTTGAAACTGCGCTGGTTAAATTGTGACTTTAATAAGCTTTTCGGCTAGCGTTGACATCGATGCATAGCAAGTTTTCTTACAGACCAAAATGGATCAGGTTGACATACTGAAATTAAATTGCACCGCTTCGTAAATAGTGTTTTACATTAGTTTTTAAAATTAGCAGTAGGTATCTACGCAGCATGTTTTTCAGAATACAGAACAGAGCACGGGAATTCCCCAGGTACAAAATATGTGTTTTACTTCACAACCAATCCGTGAAAATCGAATAGAATGGACAGAACAATACCATTGTAAGTGTAAATTGAATAGGAAACTATTAACACAGCTAGATTCAAGGCAATGGCTACTGCAGTTGGCACCTAATCACTTCATACATTTCTAGTTGGCTCGGCATTCCAGTGCGATAATACGAACACAGCTACTTAAGATATTAACTATCCCTATTAGATAATAAATAGTGCACTTTGCTTTAGACGGTGGTGATGACGTGAAAAAATTAGCTTATCCTAAAATTATTAGAGAACTTAATGATCAAGGCAAAGTGATGACACGTGTACAGGTAATCTTAGTTATCTGAGTAATAGGTATGCAGATAGGATATAACAGTAGCGCAGAGTGGTGAGTAGAAGCCAATATGGAAATAAACTACTGGGACAAGATATGTATAAAACGAAGGGTTCCGTACCATCGTACAAAAAAAGAATACAAATAAATCGCGTTTTTTGTATGGGGACCCCTTTAATTTTAATTATTTTTTAATCTTACCTATTTGTTGTTATAGCGGCAAAATAAATACACCTCTGTGAGAATTTTAGCTGTCTATCTGTTACGGTTACTGAGATACAGCCCTGTGATAGACGGACGGACGGACGGACAGACAGCGGAGGCTTAGTAATAGGGTTCCGTTTTCACCCTTTGGGAACGGAACCCTAAAAAGCAGCAGAGGCCAAACCGACAATATAATCTCTAGTCTAGCTTTCGCATTTAGTATGGTAAACCATGGTGATACTTCCAGTTGAGTTAGATTCATTTCTGACATTGTTACCAAAAGCCGCTAACAAAAAAATAAGGTTCAAAAGCAACAATACAAGAATACGGATCTGTCCGACTTTGCGGTGACCTTCCTGATTCTTGCCTATTAAAACAATGGCTATTGTTTTCATTTTACCAGCGACAATTTTAATGCGGCATGTCAGAAGCAATTTTAATATGACTACACGACACGGGTAGGAGTTTGATGTGTTTGCGTCAAATATCAGTACTTTTGATAGTTTCTTACATTTTTATAGTTCTTATTTCGTTGCTGAACAAACGGGGGTGGCATTTTTCATTGTAGATTTAATCTTTAGATTTCATGATCAACTTGTCACCGCCATAATAAGTGCATATTCATTTAGTTAATGTAAGTTAAAACTGGCCAAGTGCGAGTCGGACTCGCACACGAAGGGTTCCGTACCGTCGTACAAAATTAAACACAAAAAAAAAATTTTTTGTATCGCCCCCCCTTTAATTTCTAGATTTTTTTATTTTACCTATTTGTTGTTATAGCGGCAAAATAAATACACAATCTGTGAAAATTTCAGCTGCCCACCTATTACGGTGAATGAGAAACAACCGTTATTATTCAGTCACATTTAGTCTCCGATGATATTGTGGCCTCACACGATATTACGCCATCTTACGACATGCCCGGAAATAAATGCAACAGGGCCAATTGTAATTGTGGCCTGGACCCACACGGTACTTACTGCTGCACAAGAAAACATCGAAGAAACTATTGAATAAACCATACACTACATGTGATATAATGACTAAAATCATTGGGATGTTACAAATGGGAGATACTTATGTAAAAGTATAACTGTTCAATTGAGGCAAAACAAACCACACTCAAATACACGTTAGAGTGGGTCTAAAACTTAAAACTCTTCTACTTAAGTGAATTCGTGATTAAGATAATACACGGCACATTTTGCACGGCGACTGCTATTAAACTAGCGAAATCGTCTTCCAGGCCTTAACGTTTCCCTACCCCTAAATGTTGCCAGATTTGTCAGCCTCAGTGGCCCAGTGGCGCGACACTTCGGCGATCGCTCTCCGAAGTTAAGCAACGCTGGGTCCGGTCTGGTCTTAGATGGGTGACCATTCGACCGTTGAGAGAGGCTGGCCGTGGTTCGGATTCCACGTTAAACTGTAGGTCCCCTTGCTTACTTACTAGGTGGTAGGGTTAATCCCGCCCGGGTTGGTACCATCGCATTGAATGAACGATGGTCGAAGCGGCAATGAAAATTGTCCGTGTTTTCCATCCAGTTCAATGTAGCCGAGCAATATAAGGAAGGTCCTGGCATGGCACCTAGTTCCCATGTGGTGTGTTGGGCTAATACCATGACAGAAGGTTATACTTTTTATTGAAGTTAAACAAAAGTACAGACCTTAAGTCATATGTATCTCTCTACAGCAAAGTTTTTAAAAAGGTCACAATTAGGGCAAAACAGTTGTTTTTAAGGGACAGAATACTAAATTCCGAAAACAAGATTAAAATGGCCTGGAGTATAATCAAAGAAGAAACGGGCAAAGCACCTATTATTGAAAATACTCAACTCAAATTAAAAATTGGGGCAGACATTGTATCTGATGGTTGTAAGATTGCAAATTACTTCAACAAATACTTCACTTCAGTGGCTAAAACCTCAACAAATAAAATTGACTCCAACACACAGTTAGCATTAAATCACCTGCAGGATTATACAGCACGTAGCACTGCATCAGTTACTTTCGGTCCTGTCACATACTTAGAAGTTAAAAACATTCTTAGAGACCTTAAGTCTAAACGTTCTCAAGATCTTTGGAATATTTCCCCCAAATTACTAAAGTCATTAACAGGTGTCATAAATCCTCTAAAACAAGTTATAAATCAATGTCTAGAAAATGGCACATTTCCCGATTCCCTCAAAATAGCAAAGGTCATACCATTATATAAAAAAGGATGTCACAATAATGTTGAGAATTACCGTCCGGTCTCATTACTACCAGTTTTCAGCAAGGTTTTTGAAAAAGTTATGGAAAAACGTTTGACTCACTTCTTCACTAAACACGATCTACTAAATTTCAGACAATTTGGATTTCGCAAAGGTAAGTCAACAGGAGATGCCATTGCAGCTATGATAAAAACTTTATTAACATCTTTGGATGATTCTCAGCACACATATGGCATTTTCTGTGACTTATCAAAGGCATTTGACTGTGTAAGACATGATATATTGTTATTAAAATTAGAGTATTATGGAGTAAGAGAAAAAGAGCTACGTTTATGTGAAACATACCTAGAAAACAGAAAACAAATATGTGAGGTCAGTGGTATAAAATCGGATGTTGACCCTGTTACAATAGGAGTACCGCAAGGCTCTATCCTTGGTCCATTATTCTTTCTGATTTATGTGAATGACATTTCCGGTTCAATCGGGCAAGACATAGAACTAGTTATGTTTGCAGATGACATCTCAGTAGTTTTGAAAAACAAAAATATAATTGAACTACGGGAGGTTTTCTTATCAGTAATTAAGTCGCTCACATCATGGTTTGAACACAATAATCTATTGTTAAATACTAATAAAACGAATGTAATGCATTTTGTTCTTGGGGCACATAGGCGTAAAAATAATGAAGACGTAACCAATACTGTAGAGGAATTATCGTTAAACATGGCTAATGAATTAACTTTTCTGGGATTAATAATTGACAATAGATTCTGCTGGAAACCCCACATAGACAGTCTTGCTGGTAAACTGAGCTCAGCCTGTTATGCCATTAAAAAAATCAAGGAACTCTGTGGCACGCAAGCTGCAAAAACTGTCTACTTTGCTTACTTCGATAGTCTCATGTTGTATGGACTAATGTTTTGGGGAAATGCAGCAGAAGCAAATAGAATATTTGTCTTGCAAAAAAGAGCCTTGCGTTGTATTCTTAGCATGAAAGCTATAGATTCTTGTAGGAATGTATTCAGCGAAATAGGAATTATGACCCTACCTAGCGCATATGTGTATCAAAATATCTGCCATGCTAGGAAATATAAGCACCATAATACCTTAAATGCTGATGTACATGACTACGATACTAGACATAAAACTGATTTACAAAATGTTAAGCATAGGTCATCAAAATTTTCAAAAAGTTTTATATGCAATAGTGTTAGGTTATACAACAAAATTCCAGAGGAGATCAGGAAATTAGGAGATAAATGTTTTAAGAGCAAATTGAAATCAGTATTAATAAAAAAAAGCTACTACACTATCCAGGAAGCCTTATTAGATAGAAAACTTGTTTAAATTAAAGCTCATGACTACATACTTGACCGGGTACCTAACACGGTACTACCAATAAATTTTTTTTTTTTTTTATTATTATTATTATTTTCTATTATTATTATTTTTTCTGACATGGGTACTACATTGTAGTATGAATTTGTTTATTTACTAACTTATATTTAATTTGATATTACCTTGTATCAAAAATGACGATGGCTTTTTACACCTGAATAATTTAGATCATAATTCCTATTAATTTAGAATAAGATGTCATTATAGTAGTCAAGAGTTTGCTCCTCACCAATGTATATAATGTTCTTATAATAATGTTCTTTGTGAGCAGTAGTAATCAATCAATCACTGTTAACTAGTTTGTAAGTATCACTGGAAAAAATAATAATACAATGACCAACCTGACGAAGTTTCTTGTCGGCTCTTCTTCGCCAGAAGTAATCGAACCGACAGGAAAAAAAAAAAATGACGAATCCGAGTGTGTAATATACATCTAATGGAGGAAATAAAGAAACTGAAACTGATTAGCCATCATGTAAAAAAAATATTTTCGTCTCTCGTACAAAAAAATTTTATCCACCTTTTTTGCTCCAAATATGCCAAAGAACACGTGGTTAAAGTTTGGACCATAACTCCGTTAACACCCTGTATATTTTTTTGTAAATTCAGTAAAAAAAAATAGAAAATAAACTTTAAAAAGACATTTTTTTTCAATTATTTATTTACCAATCTAAAAGTTATATTTAAAAAAAACAGACGTAGATTTCGATAATATATTTTAGAATCCAAAATGTCAAAAACTTAGTAAAATATTAAGAACATGTAGATGAACAGTTATCGCCCGTAGTATGGGGAATTAATAGGGTAACGACTCTCTTAAATGTATTTTTTCTGCACATAATGGATAAATGCGTGAAACAAAAAATCTGCACTAAATATTCGACAGATGTACGTTTATGTAATGAAACATAATATATTTTTTTTAAATATCGTTGCTTCCCGAATTCTGATAAAAATCAAATTAAAGCATTGACTGCTAATCTAATCTAGTGATTCAGAATCATTCATTATAACACTTCAAGATTATAAAATCTATATAACAAACAGAATATAAGAACGTATAAGAGCATTGTTGGTAAACGAACAAAAGGGGAAACTTAATAGGTTCTTGTCACAGCAAAACCACGCCTGGAAAATGTTGCGGCTGGAAATGAAAACGATTTAAACTGAGCGGTAGAGCAAGTCAGGGATAATTTATGTGCGACGTCTAATCGCGACACGCACATAGATTTTCATCCTATAATAATAGATTCACTGGTAGATGCGGAACGAAAAGTAAAAGTGTAAATTCTAATAGGTCTGCTAAATAATTAGAGAGCGGCCTACTGTTGCCAACTCTAATTATAATAAAAGGAGTATAAAAGAGGCAATTCAAGTTAAAAAGCAAAGCAAGTTAAGAAAGGATCTGGATATGAAAATCGGAAAGTTTAAAAGGAATAAAAGCGAACTTACGTACAATATGTTAAGGAAAATATTAATTTTAACAATATTAAAGTTGCCTGCTGGTAATAAAAGACAAATAATGTAGTTGACAGCTTACCACATACACTGCACGAAGAAATAGACATAATTACGAATCAAATCATTTTTTTAAAGATGCGGGTATGGCTCCTTTCTATTGTCAATTACATTGATGCCGATGTCCAGTCAGGAAACTTTAATTCGGCTCCGTAGAAATGACATGTATTTTATGAGGCACACACGCAAACGTCGACTATAGCCATGTTCGGCTTAAACAAGTTGCTTATGCCGAAGAATGTAGGTGCAAACGTAACGAAGCAACTAGCACAATTTACGTGCCACGTGTACCTTGTCTCCGATATCGTATAAATCACATCAGATTCCTACGAACAGAACTCGATTAAAAAGGATGTAGAATTTCCAGTAAGCGCTTTTCTAAAGAGAAATCAGTTCCACACACGACTGTGTCGAGCACGCTCCACTACGCGTGGCGATAGCATCGGAATATAGCGTTTCTATTTAGCTGGACAAGTGAGGTTCAACTGCGATCATACCTAATTGCTTCCTCTGTGAGTCCGTCCGTTCTGCTTTAACTTGAGACATAATGCTCTCTTGATATGAGAAGATTGTGCGTTACACCTACATTGTATTTTACTTTTGGGTACAATCAACAAGTTATATCTGGCCTGCTTCTGTCGGTATCTTTACTACTCAGTGTCGCATAGGAAGACATTGCTCAATAGGAAATCAATTGGATCAATTTCATTTCTTTTGAAACGAATGCCTAATATAGTTTAGCTTGTTTAAATCAATGTTAGACCACTTTATTGTTGGCTTATTGAGAACTTGCGACGGGAGCTGGGGGACTTCCTAAGCGTCGTCATCGAATGGGAAGTGAGTGAGCTAAGTTGTCTTTGAACAGTCATTCCTGCAATTCCACTACAGAAATTATTAGTATATTCCGATTTCTTTGAATCCCACAATGAAGTGGCAAACAAGCGAGTTTAGTTATTAAACTGTGTATCCGAGAACATTGATATATGTAATAGCTGTCCAGTGTTTTAACCATTTATGCCGGGACACGAAAGTCCTATGATGCACTCACTGACTGTTCTCATAGAGATAGTGATACAAGGTTGTATGATGTCACCTTGTTTGTTCAATCAGTTCATGAACATGTGTCCGACAATATTAAAAGACAATGTTTAGGGAATGCGACTGGGTAAGGAACTTAGCTGATGATGTTGTCATTCGCTTTACCGACGGAGAAATGTCTTTTGTAACAATAGCGCAGTAAGGCAACTTTACCCACAATAAACATAGGAAACAAGTTCATTTCGCTATATCATGTATTACCACAAGAAATGCGTCAAAGTTGGATGGAATAACAGGTCACAGGCGCCAGTGATCAAGTCAAACAAGAAGCGCTAGACGCATCTTTTAATGAAATGGACGCACACTGTAGCAGAGCACTTCGGTCCCAACGCATTGTATGCGTTGTATTGCTAGAAGGTTGACATGAATGCCTGTCTTCTTTTTCACGAAGAAAACGACAAGCGAAGAAAGAGACAGGTAACGGTGTTATCATTTCGGCCCAAACGTAATATGGGTTGACGGGTCTCTGACAGTAAAAGTGTCGCTTGGACACTTTTTTCCGTGTAGCTCCCATCTGCCAAACGCGCGGTAAGGAACATAAATCCAAAACTAGAATGTCTTTGATTCGTAAGATTATTCTTGATTGTTCACGACTAGCTGATGGATTAGTGGAGCGAAACTTTACATGCAATCTTCATATTTCTCGTTCGAAGTAAGCGCAGCCGATGGCTATCGCGAAATTATCACTGGCTCATTTAACAATTGCAAGCAAACGTTAATTAGGTGTATCTACTGTAGCTTTCACAATCTTAATGATGCGAGACCAAAATATTTTTGAGCAACTTCCGCTTTTCCGAACTTAATACCTTCCTAAACAACCACCGACGCAAAACAACCACATTCCCCTCTTGTTGTAGTCCCGTTTTATGCTATTCTTATATCTATAATCCGAACCACAGCTAAGCCTCAACGGTAGAATAGAATAGAATAGAATAAACGTTTATTCCCTCATTTATACAGTAACAGTTTTGTAAACAGTACTCGTAACTTAGAACTAAGAGAAAAGGGGAATCCAAAAGAAAACGGTCACCCATCCAGAACTCAACCGTCCACAGAGAGTTGCTTAACCTCGATTCCCCAACGTCGAGGCGTCGCCTCACTGGATTACCGAAACTTGAAGGATAAATGTATCCCAAATCAGCGATGCAAACCGGACGAAAATAAGAAATTTCATATGAGAAGAGTTGTGGTCGGTGCCATATATTGAAAGTATGTATAAGTAGAAGTAAGTAACTGTTCCTGGTACTACCTGGTACCCTAGTATGTTGATTACTATGCCACTACGTTCCAGTTAGCCTGTGCACGCTGTATGTAACGGCTTGCGAGTTACTGACACGCTTTTACAAAGGACTGGTCTTTGCGGGAGCGACCACCCCCAACCAGCAACAATACTGCACCAGGCAGCACTGCATACGTTTTAAAAAAATATCAAATAAGCGTAGGAGATCAGCCGGTAGCTCAGGGGCGCGGGGACTTAATTTCCATGTCAGAGATCATGGGATCAATCCCCGCCCCTTTCAAGCAACTCGTAGCCTAGCATATCAGAGGCCTGGGTTCAAATCCTCGCCCCGTTTATGCGCTACTTGATTTTTCATTCTGAGTTGGATAAGTGCATTTCGTTACGAATGCGAGCTGCTCCAGGGTCGGAATCCATATAAAAGGTTAGGTCCCCTTTCCCTACTAGATGGAAGGGTTTAAGCCGGCCGGGTGGGTACCATCGCATTGGATCAAAAGAAGGTCGAAG
Source organism: Incurvaria masculella (assembly GCA_946894095.1). NCBI lineage: Eukaryota > Metazoa > Arthropoda > Insecta > Lepidoptera > Incurvariidae > Incurvaria > Incurvaria masculella. The sequence continues at coordinate 17,851,549 of OX335657.1, read as the reverse complement.
CGGCAATGAAAAATTGTCCATGTTTTCCATCCAGTTCAATTATCCGTGCTCATAAAGGGAAGGTCCTGGTATGGCACCTAATTCCTTCGGGAATGTGGTGTATTTGGCTAATACCATAACGGTAGTTGTGTGGTACTAGTCATCCATGTCAGGTTGCATAAAAAAAAGACTCACATCTTCAGCATCTATTTTCATATCGTTGACGATAATTCACAAAATAAGAATGATTTCGGCTCGCTTATTATTCTTTTGTTACATTTCGAGTAGGTACGATGCTTCTTTTTGTTCGATGTCGTTCTAGCGTCACGGCAGCTCCATGCACCTACAGGTGTCAACGTTCCTATTCAACAAAAACGCGTGTTTTCACAGCATCGCATCGAGCCTGCATTGTTGTAGATCACTGATGCGTGCGCGTCAATGGATCTGTCACCCGGTCCATAGATCCCGTCGGAGGGCAGATCACGACAGATGGCGACACAGCACCCGTGTCAACGAACCGCGCAGCTGCGTCGATGTTTTTTCAAACCATCAACGGCGGCACTACACTATTGGCCACGGCAGACAAACGATAGGGGCCGTACAGGTGGTCCATTCAGGGTAAGAGTGAGTTCGAATTCGTCAATAAATATCAACTCACTTTTTAAAATAGTTAATGTTTTCGCATTCTTGAACACCATTACAGTAAGGTAAAAATCTGGTCTGTCTCGTAAATACGTTGGAAGTATAAATAACGGTTCCGTGATTTAAATAATAATATATTTCCTAGCTATTTTATTATATTATATTATATTATAACAATGAAATAATACCTAATAATTTTGTAATATTTAAAAAATACATGGTCCAAGTCCGCCGTGCATCGTGATCCAATGTGCGCCGTGTAAATGTCTTACATTTGTGTGAGTTGAGCACGTTGTGTCAATGTGTTGGGGCAATATTTTTTTCTTACGGGTGGACTCCCGAACTCGAACTCAGCTCAGCGAAAAAAACAGCTCAGGGGACCCTAAGCTGTTTTTTTGCAATGGGGAGGAAAACTGCTTATTTATCACGACCTGTCAAACGGTCAGATACCATAAAAAATAAAATAGATTTGAACATTTTATTAACTCAATCTACATAATTGGAATGTCTCCATTTTTACCATGTTATTCCCAAAATAAATTGTTCCTAATTATGCTAATCAAAAGAAGTCGTGAGAAAGAAAATATCACAAAAGTATAACCTATAATAATTCGTTTCATACTTAGTATTCGGTATTAGTATAAACAAACGCTCTTATTTTCCTCTAAACCTTATTCCAACTGCATCATGGAGGACATATTCCATCTAAAAACTCGTAAATCAATCTTGACAGTTTTGACGTTTTTAAGGCCAATACCTGAAGTCTCAATTGTCACCTTAAGGTGGCCCAACCCGCTCAAATCCTTATACAAACGGGGAAAGAAGATCACGCCCATATTTCTTGTCAAAGATCCCAAAGTTTGCTCAAAATAGCTTTATTTGATCGAATTAGATGTCTGATGACCGTTGGAATTGTAAAATTGTGTTTGGTTTCTAAGTTATAAGGTCCGAAAGTTCGAATTTTTCGCGCGTTTTATGCAGTAACTTTGGAGGTGGATTACGCAATGATAAAGTAAGAACATCTTAAAAAGATTAGTCATCCGACATAGCTTATTTAATCAAGATTTATAATCTATTTGGTTTTTGTTAGATTTTTGACTACAGCGGTCGTGGTTTACTTTTAGCTATAAGTTGTTTTGTAATTAAAATTTCCGTAAATCTTACCAAATCATACACTATGCACATTGTATTTTTTGTGGACATGTTGCATCTTCTTCATCACGGAGCCTGTCTTATTCTTTGAAACAGAGAAGGTTCCAGAGCGCAACAGCACGGTTTTGTACCAATGAGTTAGTCCCGCCGGGTTGGGCCACCTTAATTGGCGTTACGGCAAACCGATCGACTGGCGTTTTCAAATGTATGGAGAAATTGAAGAGCGCGCGCAGTGGGCGTTAAGCGAACTATCATTTGCGAGTCCGAGCTGATTTGACAGCTTACTCAACGTTGCCGTATACGTCGACGTTGCCGTTTACGTCCACTCCGCGTTTTAATACAAATCGGAAGTCCGAGTTTGACTTTGACAGCTTGAAGAAGTAAAACCACAGAATATCTAGTAAAAACTTGTATGGAGTTACGAAACATCGGAGTTACGTAAACGCCAATTTTGGTGAGAACTGAGACTACCGGCTCAGGTCGCTCATGCGAGATCTACAATACGCTTTGAGTTATCTTCCCCATTTCGAGCAGCGAATTCAAATGGACTCGAACTTCGTTTTTGTGCTTACAATGCGATTCAAAGAATAGGATGAGGCTCGTGACTAACTTCACTCGAATGTTCGCGGGAAAGTACGGTCGGCACGACCGCAAGGGTTTACATGGAAAAAATTTGCTTCAATATCAAAGGAAGCCTGCCACTTTTTTACATCCATCAGAATCGAGGTACGATCCGAGTACGTGTGTCTACATGCTTTTGCGTTTCCTTGCTTTGTAGCGGCTCTACCTTGCCGTGACAGCGACACTATATTTATATATATATATTTTTTTTATATAAATATTTTTTCGTACTGAAGTTGTTTAAGAGAAGTGAGGGTTTTATCAGTTTAACAATCAAAAAGGCGGTGATCCCATCCTATTCTTATTTGAATCGCATTGTACTAACTTTGCATATTTGACGGATACGGCAATACTAAAACGGGCGCTCGTACGTTTGGCTCGAACTGGACACTGCGAGTAAGACAGCCCGGTAATGCCCAACCATACCATACGTGCAGTATTGAATTACTAACAAAACCATTTTGAGTTGATACAATTTCGTATCAATAATGACGAGGGCTCCTATACACCTGTATTAGTCAAAATCTCGTTCATAGGTCACTTTATTGCTGAGGATTCTCTCAAACCATTATTAAATTAAGTACATACATAATAAAGATAAAATTAGTATTAGTTCTTTGTCGGTGGTAATGGTACCGCCTTTAAAAAAATATGAATCCAACAGTTTGTGTTCACCTATATGAGGAAAATAAAAGAATCACAATGATGATTTCCGTATGTGCCAAATACTTCCGACAAAATCATATCAAACAGAAGGTTCTCGTGGGCAGTGACCTAATAAGACCTACTCCTTAGTAACACCACCTAGTCATAATGTGTACGATATGGTAATTGAGCAACGATTTATGAATATATAAGTCAATGTAATTGAGACACAGGAAGATAAGCAAGACCAACTGCGCAATTACTGCTCTAGATCCAACTAGATATAACTGAATATTTACGAACGGTACCAATGTCGCAAGAAGATAAAACGGAGGAGGTCAGATTGCTGATGGGCAAGAAACAAATCATTATGTTGTGTGATTATTTTATGAGAAGCAGACGTTATGGGCTCTTCCATCACCCATGTTAGCTAGTTATGCTGAGATTCTACGACTAGTGAGCTTTAATCAGTCTTGAGACGGTTTTCAAGCACTCTTGACAACGCCTAGAATATTACATAAGAGTCGAATCGGTAAATATTCTCAGTAGAGACTCAAGTTCAGAAAAGTGAAGACTTGAGCATTGAGAACGATCCTTCAATTTTTAAGCAGACGTTTTTAGATTACGACACGTCTGGTCGACAGCTATCGCAGATAGCTAAAAATATTTAGCGATGATTTCCAAGTTTGCTTGGGTGTTCTAAAATTAAGGAGTAGAGGAGAACTATTAAAGTTCCTGAACTAATTAATAATATGAGATTTTTGAAGATTAGTTTGAATATCTGTATGCCAAGTATGCTGCGATATTACCATATGGAAAGTCGCCTTACGTACTTTATGGAAGGTCCAATTAAATTGCAAATGTCAACAGAGAAGTCATTGAGGCTAATGCGCTGAAACGAACAGCATCTTACTCAACGAAGCAGGCAGCCATAAGTAGGCGAATCTAAGTAGGAAATTGTCCACAATCTACAAGATTGAGATGAGAATTTCGTCATCAGAATATCGTCAACATGGGTCACTAGGTTGCAAAACATTAAGAATTGGTTACAGAGTGTTACCTTCGGTAGAGAAATAAATTCTTCCCGTATATTAGAAAAAATATCTACATTTCTGATGTTATTGAGGTCAGTTTTGTTTCAAATTGCTGGTTAATCCACGCTGTGTGGAAGAAATTTTTGTACGATATGACCCTTCGCATCAAGAATTTGTTACTAGTAACTAGGTCGACTTTCTGCAACTTAATAATCTTAATCAAAGCTATAATTATGTATAGGTTACCAAGTTACTCAAACTCCCGTACCGATTTACCCTGTTTTACAAATAAAGCATAATACATTATAAAATAAAGTCTAAGAGACATACACAGAAATAATTGAAACAAACCTGTGCAGTTATTTTACATTCGTCTCATTCAAAGTATCCAGGCAAACGATTGAGTGATTGAATTTATCAGACAAGAAATAAATGAGATTGCCTAACAATGTTTAACAGAATCAGAAAGCTGATTGGGTAACATTGTGTACATTCAAGCAAAAACTCATCAGCAACTCGATATCAGAACAACTTTCATTGAGATAAGTCTGGTACGGGTGCGGATGACCCAACAATGTACTAACGTTACTCAAGTTGCAAACTATTACATTGCATAGTTTGGTTGAAGCTTGGAAAAACTGAAACCTTTATTACTGGGCGTCTTAGAGCATTTAGGACGGCGTGGATATACTAACAGGTGTCTATTTTAGGGTTTCGTTTCTCAAAAGGAAAAAAAGGAACCCAAATGGGATTACTTCGTTGCCCGTCTAGAAGAGAAGTTGAAATTCTTAGGTCTAAGGTCCGTTGGAGCTGTGAAAAAATTAAGCAGGAAGATGAAAGAATCAACGCGATCAAAAAATTTGACTAGGTAATTGGTGTATTCCGCACGTTTTGACAATTTTACATACAAATATTATTCATACCTTTTTTTGCTCGAAATTGTGATAAACCATATCCCTCGTCATACTGTTACACTACTAAACAGTATGACGAAGGATATTTTCATATATCCTTCGTCATACATACACTATACGTAATATTATGACAAGGGATTTTAACACCTACAGTTTTACATCAAAACTTTGATTTACCCTTACTTTTGTCATAAATAAACTAGTTTCTTTCTTTAACTATACTTTTGTGCACTAAGAATTATGTAGTTTAAATTCAATTATTATTATTTTTGTTTGCTCTAACCCTTGGTTTACTGGCTGTAAGTGTCATTTGTGTAGTCAGTCGAATTAATAATATAAATGACAATTTCAAATTAAGTTTACTACCGATTTAATAAAGAAATAAACGAATTCGGAAATAAATTATAACCTAAAAGGTAACTTTTAGTTATCGATATTATATATTTTTCCCACGATGCACGTGAGTAGAGCCAAAGAACAGAGTACAAAGTAGAGCCACAGAATAAGCAATAGATAAAGCTATGTATATTCTGTGGACGCAACACGTATGTCGATGACGTCAGCAGAGGTCGTTAAACTCTCTGACGTCTCTTTATTTGCTTTGACTGAAAGCGAAGAGGCAGTGTCATCGCGTCGTTCGGTAGCTGTCTGTGCGTACACAAACTGTTTGCTTTTGTGATCGACGATTAAAAGAGAGAGCTATACGAAGACGCAGACGATCTAGAAACATACACATAACCATAATCGAAATGAAATCATTTTAAAATTGAGGTTAAAATAAATCCATCTGAGAAACATGCATTAATTTCGAATAATCTTAGATGGAGTCAGGCCTTACCTTGTGAGCGGAAGATTTTAAGAAATCAATTTTTTCTCCATTGGCCAAGGCACCCCTCCCCTTACGGTTCACTACCCTGAAAAGTTCGTCAGATTTTAATCCAAATTATTTAATAACTTGAGAAAGCTACTTTCTATGTTCGTATGTTTTTGTATATGTATCCTGGAAAGGATATTTTGTCTCAAAAATAAATTTGAAGTGGGTGAAAGAGGTGATTAATATTTGTATGGGCAATTGCTCAAGTTTGGGATATGTAAACTCATATGTAAGCTACGAATTATTAGATTTCGATGCTTATTGTACCTAAGTACCTATGGCTTGATTATTTCTGCAATTTTAGGGCTACTTAGCATCACGCTAAGTTAACAGAGAGGTGGACCTTTACTGTTTATAAAACCAAATAAAGATGGTGGAAGCGGCAATGTAGCAGTACCAGGAAAGTTCCGGCGGCGGCGCATGGTGTTAAAAAACTTTGCAAAAATCAATTCAATTTTTTACGATGAATCATAGCAGCATTCCTTCGACTGATTTTATGAATGTCAACATTTGGGTATTTCTGATTTAATCAAGCCATATCAGCTCAACCGATAAGCTCTTAATAGAGACATTTGGATGAGTCATTTGAGTTACTTCATATTCATAAAATAATTCAGCCCAGACATACGTCCAAAGCGACATTAACCCGAGCGGAGCCGGGTACCTCAGCTAGAGTTTAATATTAAACAAACGACTAAAATGAGAAAGAAGATTTAAGCAAACCCATCTACTCGATTGTAGATTTACATTATGTAACATAACGGCAGATCATCCGCGGTGGTCCGCAAAAAACACTGCGACACCGTTCGCTAAAACCAGCCGCCACTTTCGCTGCGCAGGCGCCCGCCTCGCCCGACCCCCACCGCGCCCGCTCCGCCTCCGTCACCGAGACGACGCAACATTGAACCAAATTGTACAAAAAACTTCAAGGGGTCGCCGTGATGTCATCCAACCTACACAGACGGAGGCAAAAACACGGAAGCAAGGTTGGGGCCCATTCTGTAAACTTGACGATCGAAATCCAGCTGGCCCGATTGATCGAGTTGCTTAAAAAACCACTTCGGTTCTCAGTTTGTTGTATGTTTTCTTGGATAAGTCCATTTTATTCAAACATGAATGAATAAATAAGTTCTTTGGTTGTTATTTAGATTGTGTCAATCGTCATTTTCCATACCTACGCATGTTTACTCAAGGATTTTTGTATAGCTGATAAAAAATGTTGCTGCATTGTATTATTTCGAATTTATTTGTGCATGCATCTTTGCTTTTCGTATCTAAGTATGCAATAGATGTATTTATGTTGGCATATCTGAAATACCAAGATAAATACAATTTTATTTATACCATAAATATAGTACTATTCTAGATGAATAAAAAAAGTGTATGCCCAACAGTCGCGGAATTTCGTTGCTAAAAGGCACGAAATCAAGCAGCAGGCACAGACACCATAACTTGAAACGATTAACAACGATATGTTCTTAGGTTTGTAACGTTGCTGTATATAATGTTCGTAAAACGTATTATGTAGTCTTTCTCCCGTGCATGCCGTTCTTTGCCGAGATGTTACGCCCTCCATGTCGGCATTGCAGACGACGATGTATTCGAGTCATTCGATGCTGTAGGTGCATTTCGATCGCTTACGTAATAGCCCTGTTGAAATTATTTATGGATAAAAATCGAATTTATTTATTGCATTTTGCGACATTTTTTATATATGATTAAAAAACTATTCTGACTGAGTTGGATTACAATTGTTTTTCATATCTGCAACGTTTTATTTAGTTCTTCGGGAAACCGCATATAAACAATAAAAATACCTTACGACCAAAATATAAGTAAACTATGGTTTTAGCATGACAATTATAACACAAAAAAGTTCTAGGTCTCTATGTACATTTTTATTAAAAAACACATGTTTTGTAAAGACCATGGTAGAAAAAAAAAATTACGTTCAATATCATAGACAAGACAAGACAGCCACCGAATCGCCTACAACAATAATTGATTCAGGTATCCTCCAAGGTCGTTCTGAATGTTTGACCCACACATAATACAATGCACAATGACATCATGTTCAAGTTTCTTGGTCGCACGTTGCATGGAGAGGTCACAGCAACTACGTAGATGACGAATGCGTTTGGCATAGTGATGATGGGTCATTCCAATTCCACTCCATTCCGCTAACCCGCTCCCTATTATTTTGTTACTCCTTGTCTCATTCATCAAACTTACTTACATAATCCTATTACCATTCCCACTTATAATATATCCATATCAGATAGATTCCGGCTCCAAAATAATAATTCCAGACCGTATAATAGTAATGCCGGGTCGTCTAGAATCTAATAATCGATTACAATCTAAAAGGAATATAAAAAAATTATAACATGCAGACATAGATTCCGTATATATATTTTAAGATCCAAAAGTTATGGCCCGTAGTATGGAAAGTTCCAACGTTACCAACTAAGTGAAAACTTAATTTGATATTATATTTTCCCTGAATTATTTCCCACGCCTAACTAATATTGTCCGAGTGGTAGATTAACAAGCTGTCAACGGCCTGTCAACTATTTCCGTTGCCGCCACGGGCTAATCGAATCGATGGTGGTTCCGGAAACGCGACACCTCCGCCACTGCCGACGCCGCCACTGCATTGATTCCACAGTGGAACGTATAAACCAGTAGGTAAGCTCATGTATACAGAAAAGAAAAACTTGTACGAGGTTTGTACGTTTGGCAGAAATGTACAAGAGGTAATGGAAAATTACCATTTTCCTATGGGCAAGAAAAGCGGAAAGCCGACTTCAATGTTTTACAATGAAAGGAATAAAAGTAAACACAGCTCTGTTTTGTATGTATTCCAAAAATGTTAATCGATATTATTATTTTTTTCACCGCCGGGATGCTAGATACATATTTTTTTAAATTAGTCTTAATAAATAAAACTGGTAAATTTCCCTAGTTGTAAGCATGCCATAAGTATAAAAAAAAAAAATGTCCCCCACAAAAAAATATAGATGGCGCCGACGACAGCAGTGATTGAGGATGAAACATAAATTAACGCGGATCTTTGTGACGTAACATAGTGTAATTTGACTACCAAAAAGTTAAAATAAATGAAATGAAATATATCGCTATTATGCACATGCTGTGAGAAAGAGAGGGATCATGCGCAAATAATTTTCCATCTGTCGGCAACACGTGACCTGACGCACTTCCGCTAGGGCATTTTAAGTCAAAATTATTATCATCAACTATTTATTTTTGTTGTCAAGAACCAACTGATTAAAGATGAAATACCCCCTTAAACTATTTTAAAATTCCGCGACCCACAGTTGTTCTACTGCTGGCCTGCGTCTACTGTGGTATTGTGACTGAGCAGGAAGACGCGACAGGTTCTCGTGAAAGCGGAAAATGAGCGTCGCTTTTTCCGCGCGAGCGCAGTGGGCAGCGACAATGCGGAGGAAAGCGTGGAATGTCCGCAATGGTGTGGAAGTTAAGAAAATTCTTGAGCAATTAAAATACTACGCCTGGATTTCACTAAGTGCTGATTTATTTTAATTGGCACTTAAAGGGCCTTTCTTAACATCTCTAAATCGATACCAGTACAATATGATCCGCACTTTAGTAATAAAAGCCCTTTAAGTGTACATTAAAAATTATTTTATTTGACACTTATAGGGCCTTTATTAGTAAAGTGCTGATTAATCTTGTACTTTTATGGATTGCAAGAAAGGCCCTTAACATGTGGCGATTAAGGTAATCAGCGGTAGGTGAAAAAGGCCCTTAGGGTCTCTTCCACCAAGGTCCTTTAAGTGTCGAATAAAGTAAATCAGCTCTTGGTGAAAACCAGGCTAAGCTTGGTTTTCACCAACTTCCGATTTATTTTAATCGATACTCAAAGGGCCTTTATTACTGAAGTGGTGATTATCTTGTACTGTTATAAATTGCAAGCTGTTAAGAAAGGCCCTTAACATGTGGCGATTAAGCTAATCAGCAGTAGGTGAAAAAGGCCTTAAGGGCCTGGTACTAGCCAAATCGCAAAGTTAGACGAGGCACCCCAAGTTAACTAACTAAGTCTGACGATTATAAGTGTCATCCTTACAATATATGATTCCTTGTCTAGGAATCGAATTATTTTCGTTAATGTATGTTTCCTTTTTCTATACAAAATACATTGCGGAAACGGTGTCCATTTCCGAACTTTTTTGACTAAATGTAGAAATCTAAAAGCAAATGGAATTTTTTGGTTTATGCATATATGCTGTTTTTGCTTATATCTAGAAATCGAATTACTTTCAGATTTCTAATGAGAAAAATCAACTTTTTTATTTTTATTATTATTTAAATAAATGATGGAATAAAAAAATATTAACAATCCATTATCAGTCTGGAGTTCTATTTGGATTTGCTGAAGCGTTTCACTACATATTATTACATTTGTTAAAAAGTGCATTTGTATGGCGCGAGTAGTTGGCTAGTCCTAGCGCCTTAATACTAATAAATACTAATTAGAAGGATTTTTTTTCTGATATTTTATGTACGACACAATAATAAAAGTAAGACATTAGGGAGGTTCGTAGCTCAGGGGTACGGGAATTGCCTTCCATCACAGAGGTCATGGGTTCGATGCCCGCCCCGATCGTGCGCCATTTTCTTCCTATTTCGGAGTTGAATAAGTGCATTTCGTTACGAATGCAAGCTTTTTTATGGTTCAGAAACCATGTAAAACTGTAGGTCCCCTCCCCTACTAGGTGGTAGGGTTAATCCCGCCCGAGTTGGTACCATCACATTGGAAGAAAAGTTTGCAATGAAAAATTTAAAGTGTTTTCCATTCAGTTCAATCTAGCCGCGCTGAAAAAGGGAGCGCTTGGCATGGCTCCTCCTCTTAGAAGAGATGCGCTGGCTTATGTAATATCATGACGGTTGTGTGGTATTTAGTCATCCATGTTCAGTCACATAAAAACAATTCCCTACCGAAATTATTATTGGCGTTGAACCACTTACACGCAGAAATCAGAACAGCTTTTCATCCCCTGTCACACTCCACGCGCGCCGTGAAGTCTTATCCTGGGGTGAGACTATTTTGGAATAATCTAAATTATTCAAATATGACCATAAATTAGCTAATAAATAAAAACATGGCCTCCGCCGACAGTGAGTTGCATAAAAAAAGGTTTTTTTCGGCGACTACAGTAGGCAGTTTCGGTAAAAAACGTAATATCGCCGAATACACTGACAATCAGACGAACCGCGCCATCTATGCCCGCGCAAGCACACTACTACCCGTTCGAGAACACGCACGCTGCACCATATCGCAGCGCCGCTACTCGCCGATAGATGGCGCCCGCACTGACGCGCTAGTCCGTCACAGTAGATGGCGCTAGGCGTCATTTGTTACACTGGACGAATATAAACGGATGTAAACAAAACTGCACCAACCTTCCATAACATAAACGATGCTGCCGACATCGCCCTCCTTGATGATGAGGCTGCCGGCCGCGTACTGCACCGGGTACATGCAGTCCACTATCTCCCGGATCTGCGTCTGCTCCAAGTTCTTCATGAAGTCGTTGTCCAGTATCGCGCTCTTGATCAGCTCCCGGGATCTGTGGAGGAGACGGTTTTTTCATTCACTCATTCACATTTCTCATTCTGGCCCCATGACTCCATCGAGTGTTTTTCGCTATTTCTTATAGTTTCGGATTTGGCCAAAAAGACTCACTTGAAAAAAACACGTATAAGTAAATGTATGTTACATCAAAATAATGTTATTCATTCTAGGTTTGTTGTTTTTTGTAATTAAACATTACACATTTTATACCGCTAAATGGTGCTAGGAAAAATGTTTCTAGCGGCATCTAACGAAATAGAATGATTTGGCCGCGCAACATCCATGGTTACATCCATGGCAACATTCATGGTCGTAGCATCTATAAGCACCACATTTTTTTTAACCCACTTCAAAAAAGGAGGAGGTTCTTAATTCGACTGTATTTTTTTTATGTTTGTTACCTTAGAAATTTCGCCTGTGTGAACTGATTTTGATAATTATTTTTCTATTTGAAAGCTGGTGCTTCCCGTGTGGTCCCATTTTGATTTGGCTTAGTTCTGACAATGATATCAATGATAAAATCATATAAGTCTTAAATCTGCAATAAGTATGTGCGCGACAAATGGACGAATAACTCAATATCTCGCAATTTCCAGTTCGAGTAAGACGGACGACTGGCCGCTTTGGTATTGCCGCATCAGAGAAATGTTTGTGAGCACAAACACAAATTGCGAGTTCCAGTGGACTCGAAGTCAAACAGTCAAAAACGCTAATCGTAGACGCAACCTTTTAACATTTTACAATAGGTATGTATTAGTATTCCGAAAGAATATGATGAGTAAAAATGTCTCAATAATATTATCAAATCCGTATTATTTTATTTACTCGTATTATGTTACGAATCCTTTTAATTTTTACAATAGTACTAGCAACGTTTAGATTTTATTAAATTTCACTGGACAAAGTTAAGTTAGGTTGGATTAGGTAAAATTAGGTTAGGTTAGGTTAGGGTTATTGTAAGAAATTTAAACTATTTACAATAATTCTTATAATCAAAATTTTACTAGTAAAATGATAATAATACGACGGGCCAGGTGCTTCTTCACACCATGTTTAAAAGAAAGTAAATATACGTTATCGTACTAGGCAAGTAGGTCGCTTATTCCAAGGAATGTGATATGTACGTATGTATAATCGACCGTGAAGCAAGGACACATGAATTAAAGAGTCCGGCTCCAGCCTTGTAGTATATTCGTGAAGTCGTTCTTATTACAGGGATCTTTCTTTAATTCATGTGTCCTTGTTTGATCCGACTAATAGTTACGACACTTATGGCTTACCCCTAAGAGAAAATTGAGGATTAAAAAACATTATGCATAGGTACTATCTGAGGAATAAGTTATGCAAAAAACTAGTTCAAGAACAAGTAGGACTTCATACGGAACCCACTGCGTCATGTCAAATGTTATATAGTTATTTGCAAACTTTAAAACTGGTTGAATGTAAAAAATGTTTTATTCATAGCACGCCAGTTAAGCAACGCTGGGTCCGGTCTGGTCTTGGATGGGTGACCATTCGACCGTTGAGAGAGGCTGGCCGTGGTTCGGATTCCACGTTAAGCTGTAGGTCCCCTTCCTTACTTACTAGGTGGTAGGGTTTATCCCGCCCGGGTTGGTACCATCGCATTGGATGAACGATGGTCGAAGCGGCAATGAAAATTGTCCGTGTTTTCCATCCAGTTCAATGTAGCCGTGCAATATAAGGAAGGTCCTGGCATGGCACCTAGTTCCCATGTGGTGTGTTGGGCTAATACCATGACAGAACTTGTGGTATTAGCCATCCATGTCCAGTCACATAAAAAAAAAACGCCAACTGAGCTATGAAGCATAGACAAAGTTAACTTCAAAGAATTTAAAGTAACATTAACCATACATGAACATAAGTAGGCAATAGCAAGGCATACGAGTGTCTGCAGTCAAGGCGACCGTCTATTTGTCGTGATTAAGATAATAGGGACATCATGGCGGTATGGTCTCGCATGCTGGAACAATATAGCAGGCTAAACGCTTAGAGCATGGGTCAGAATACGACCTACTACGTCTACATCTAGAAAACAATGCAGTGTTTGTTTTTAAATTTAGTATATCTGCCTACAGAACCAATACGGTAAAAATAACTAAATAAGTAAATAAATAAGTAAATAAATAAGAAAAACAGCTAATCTGGTTGTATGTAGCTGAACGCCCCCTCTTGTGTCAGGATCGGCTCATCGGTAGCCGATCCTGCACTCCCTGCACCCCATTGCAGCTCCAGGGGCGCGGCTCGCGCCACCCGATCCGCATAGAGACGACGGCGCGGGACACAAGAGGGGGCGTTCAGCTACATGCAACCAGATTAGCTGTTTTTCTTATTTATTTACTTATTTATTTATTCATTTACTTATTTAGTTATTTTTACCGTATTGGTTCTGTAGGCAGACATAATATTAATTTTAAAAGTTTAAAAGTTTTTATGTTTGTTGTAGAGACAGCACCATAACCACTAAATTTAGTATAGTTTCATGAAAAAAGTACTTTGATTAAAACACTTTTATCTCAGTCCTCCCCATCCTACCTATATCCGGAGCACCCGCGGTAGATAAGAGAACCCCCTTATGTTCGACATTAGGCTTTTGAGAACGAACCGATTCTCAAACTCATTTCTCTGCCGCGCCGCCAGGATGTGGAATTGTCTGCCGGCAGGTGCCTTTCGTAACCTGGGAACTATCTGGCGTAATTTGAACAAGCCAGATAGCTCAGCGATAGTCCGCAAATCCGTTGGTACCTATGGTGCCCCGCTGAGCATGGTTTCGCGAGGTGAGGTGAATTCTGCTTTTCTGAGCACCTTCGGTCCTACCGGTTATAAATAAAAAAAATATAATAATTAAAACACAAGACTAAAAAAGCGGCGGAATTTATTTTTGGCTTCGCGTTTGAAGCAGAGGATTTAATTTTATAAATGAAATTAAAGACTACACTGGGATTTGATTGTTCACTTGTCCAAAATAAAAGTGGTTTATTTGAAACTCCAAAATCACCTCTCCAAGTAACAGAACCGTTTGCACAATCGTTTTGTATACTTTATATTAAATAAGGTAAGTTCAAGGACTTTTTTTTAACTGTAACTTCGAGAATTGAAATTGATTTTTTTAAAAGGGACACGGATAGCAAAAACAACACCTACTTTCAGTATTTAATCAACACGATGAATTCCCAAAGTAATTAGGTGCCGTGCAAGGATCTTTCTGTTATGATCACTGGATAAAACACGGACAACGTTTCATTGCCGCTTCGACCAACTTATCATCCAATGCTATGGTACTAACTAGCAGGGGAAGGTCCATGGAACAGCTCGCATTCGTGACGAAATACACTCATCCAACACAGAAAGAGAAAGAAAGCGATGCATGAATGGAGCGCAGTCTTCTCGCGTGAGAAGCAGGGACCCGCACCCCTAACTATCAGACGCTAAAATACACGTCGTTTTATCACCCAAACAGCTGGTACCTATCATGTCTAGAACCCTCTCGAAGATAGCAACGTCGGCTAAGGGATTTGTGATGCGCGATAAAAATGTATCGAGCAATAAAATCTTTGATCGACTGTATGTCAGTCAAGCAACTAACATCGATATAACCAAAAACCGGCCAAGTGTGAGTCGGACTCGCACACGAAGGGTTCCGTACCATCGTACAAGATTTAACACAAAAAATCACATTTTTATTCCCCCCCCCCCCCCCTTTTAATTTTTATTATTTTTTAATTTTACCTATTTGTTGTTATAGCGGCAAAATAAATAGAAACATTTTTGCTGCCTACCTATTACGCTTCATGAGATACAGCCCTGTGACGGACGGACGGACGGACGGTCGGACAGCGGAGGCTTGGTAATAACTAATTTAAATGACAAAAACTTAAGTCGATAGCTACTACTTATCAGTATTTGTATTCCAAGAGCAGATGGATTCGGTGTTAGTAGTAATGCATATTTCGTTGGAAGTATGCAAGTAGTGATTATCACATTCCTTTAGAATAAAAATGATTACTATATCTGTAATTTACTAAATAAAGTAACACATTGAAATAAATAACACGGAAAATAAAAATCAAATTTCCAAAAATAAATGTGAACCTGAGGACCTGTGTACCAATAGCGGAAGTACATCTTTCATGCCAACCAAACTAAGCCGTATATACGTCAAATTGTTTTTTAGGGTTCCGTACCCAAAGGGTGAAAACCTAATTCCTTCGGGAATGAGGGTAATAGCGGGTAGAGGCGAAGTTCAGAAGGCACAACCGAGGTTCCGTAATTTCCTTAAATATACGATGGTACGGAACCCTTCGTGCGCGAGTCCGACTAGCACTTGGCCGGTTTTGTTAGATTTTTTTACGTTAAGCGCGGCATCTGGCATAAGCGGTGCCCGTCGATGCCCATGGGTTTTCGAACTTTCAGGTGGGCTGCGTAAACCATGCCGGCCGGCCAGGTGCCTCTTGACACCACGTTTGAATGACCCTAGTTCGTATTTTGAGGAGATACCTCGGCAGGAAGTTGATTCCATTGTTAACCGACCCTGCAGATAAAGAATTTAGAGGATCGATGGGTTCTTATTTTTGTAATGTCAACCGATAATGCGTGCATTTTCAGCCTGTTCCGCGTTGTACAAAGGTGGAAAGTTGGAGGCAATGTTACATGCATTGATCATAGCTTAATACGTCCTTAATTGTATTTAAGTGTTATGGATAAATAAGTTATTATCATATTAAAAAAAACAAATAATGAAACCACTTTATAATTGAGACCATTTTCCTGTCCTCTGGAATATCCCAAAGACTAAGATTTACGATTTTATTAGGAAGCTATCAGCCCCCATCCTTTCTTAATTGTTTATTGTTTCCTCTCTGTTACTTAATGGGGCTTAATGACAGACAGTCCAGCATCACGAGTCACAATCACCTGATGAATACTCTAACCTTATTGGGAACCTATTGATTGATAAGAGTATATATATTGAAAATAGAAAATTAATAATAGAAAAATGATCCTTCAAATAAGCGCCATTCGAATATTCATAAATGTTCTTTGACACAAAGAACTCATTCATTTATATACATTTTGATAAGCTATCTTCAGTCTATGTCTATGTCAGAATATGTCTGCCTGTCTTTAAACCTGAAGTTGTTGATAATGCAAATCAACCTTCGCATAACCATATTGTTTGTAAGTCCTCTCACGCACCCCACAGTCGATCAGAAATTAAACCTATGAAAATCTGATACAAATTATTAAAGCCATACTCACGTTTGCGTCTTGGGGATCCGAACGAGTTTCATGCCGCCACCCTCCGCTTGCGCTATAGAAGAGAGCGGTTCCGCTGAAATTGCAGTCCTCTTCAATCTGGGCTCACTCAAAGGCAGGACCCTCGGTACGCTGAAACTCTCCTCTCCCGGAGCTTCGGAGCTGTTCTTGTGACCGTGGATGATCTGTTTCGTCAACGGCTTCACGACCTGTCTAAACTTGTCGATCTCGTTCCTCAGATAGCGTATCATCGCGTCTCTTTCGTCCAAATCGTTCTCGAGGTGGGCTATTAACTTATCGCGTCTCTTCAATTCTTCCGTCCTTTCGACGAGCAGTCGCTTGACTTCCATATACTTCTTCTCCAGCATATAGTTGTGGTCGCCGTTGCAGTGTGGCCGATGCTGCGCCATCTCTGCCTTCTCCATCGTCTTTCAGTTTCACAAACTGTTAGTTGGAGAACATTTTTAACACACCCACTTCACTGCTGATTGACGACTACACGACTAATACGCATTCATTAGAACCGGCTGTTCTTATCAATCGATGTGTTCTGATAGTGGCAGATAAACGTCTAGAAATTTAAGTGACTACAGGATATTCAATATCGCCAATCTTGCGTAAAGCTGTATTATCGCTATCGTCGTTTCATTATTTTTAGAATTTAAATATAAGTTAAGGTCGAGATCAATTACTGAGCTATTAAATGTAGCCTCCAGCTATTAGTGACTGTGTTTCAATTTAAACTATTCCAAACCACTTTTCCAAAGTCGCCTGCAACACATGGCACACCTAAATGAAGGTATACTCGTACGCTCACGCTAACTGAACCCATTATTCTTGACCCATTTGCGTCTACTGTAGATTCATTAATTGACTTTTATTAACCGTGATTTATATGGACCGTCAATAAACGAATAAAAATGAAGGATGACGAAACGCTTCGAAAACACTTTTGAAATCTCGATCATACGTCATGCAAGATCCGAATCGAGTCGTGACACGCTATTGCAGATCCTATAATTAATTTACGAATTTGGTCACGTTGTCGTAATTGTCCCTGACCGCCGGAAGCATTCGAATTCCTCATCGAAGGGAGTTTACATAAGACGCATTACGCACTTAAATTATGGTTGCAGAAGGAACCACTTAATTGGGGGCTATGTACCTACTTGTAAATATGAGACTGCCATAATCTAAAGTACTAACTCCAATAAAATCGAACGTTTGGCGTCTGTCTGCTTTTACTGTGTTCTTAAGAACTCTAACTCGATTTAGATGATGTTTATATGCACAAATAGCTTGATCTTCGCATTGACTGTAGGCTACTTGTCATCACTTTAAATTACCTAATGCGCTTACCCTACAGCTATTGTTATACATGAGAAAAGTCGAGAAAAACACACGTTTTTTGTCAGATTTTAACGATTTTATCTACTAATTTTATTAAAAAGCAGGCGGTTGCTGCATTCAATTATTTGAATTGCAACTTCATTTCAAAAGTAACTAGTATGGTCTATATCACGCCATATTGGTACAGACATACCGTGGATTGCATGCGGGTCGGTACCGATTTTTCAGAAGCAGCTATATTCAAGATTGGTTAACCTTCTCAGCAAGAACTCGCAGTGATTAATGATACATTGGAAACCAATATACGATTCAATAACCTATCAAAAGCGTTGCTTGACCAAATTAATCATATTCACAGGTTAAAGTTGACATGATGGATTGTTGCAATTTGATTTAATGCAATTTGTCAGTCTCTGGCACCTATTGCACACGAAAATATGACAGGAGGACATGATGCGAAGAGCCACCTTAATGAAGTCAAAATTCCACTTTGTGCAGTATGC
Source organism: Incurvaria masculella (assembly GCA_946894095.1). NCBI lineage: Eukaryota > Metazoa > Arthropoda > Insecta > Lepidoptera > Incurvariidae > Incurvaria > Incurvaria masculella. The sequence goes on along the minus strand of OX335657.1, from coordinate 17,832,944 downwards.
AGGCTTGCAGTGTTGCAAGATAATACTAAGACGTGGTTTCTCTTGCAAATTGGGGAGACAAACATGGAAAATCTATGCAAATTATGAAACAGGATTCTAATAGATAAAAAAAGGTATTTTTGGATTGTCTCAGTTTACAAAAAAACTGAATACTTGTAGTATTTTGTTTTGTTTTCTTCAAAATAGGACTTCTCTAAGACACCATACAAATCTCAAACTACAATGTAACAAACAATTTTCACGAAAAACCTAAATAGCGGCCCGCAAAGATAATTATTGCAGCAAGTCGAGAAAACGGAGACGATATCGAATTTAGCATTGACTCACCTAGACCCAGTTCTTGTACACTTGGATGAAAGCCCAGAACCAGAAAACAGGTTTCAAATCAAGAGTCCACATACCAACAGGTGACCAGACGTTTTTTTTAAAAACATTTTGGGAGTGTTTTGAACGGAAGACTTAAAAATCCACCTATTGTCAAGCCTGAGATAATAATGGGTATTGTATTGAAATAAAAAATTAGGATGAAGATTAAAAACATTTCTTCAACTGGATTTTACTAGCTTACACAGTTTAATTACAAATTAAAAGGCTATCACAACAAACACAAAGTACGCATACAATGATGGACCCATACATTAAATGAACTGAGTAGGAGAGACGTAGTAATTAGAACTACGCTCCACGCTAATAGTTTGCTTAGACAAGTCAATTAATCTAACCTGAACTTGATGTACACACACTTTATAATCCGCGCTAAATATAGAGAGCACAATTTTCTTAGCGAAGTGATCGCATGTGATGTCCGATATTGGCTGTAGTTCGACATTGTAGTGAAAATAGTACATACTGTGAAACGTATTGATTACTGTGCATCAAGGTTCTTCGAAATTATTATAAAAAACCGGGCAAGTAAAGATGAGACATATGTTTTCGACCCTTAACCTTTTTATAAATTTTATAATACAAATCATATGTAAATAAGTATTAGAAAGTCACTTAGAAGGACATCGTATATTCCAGTATTTTTTAAACCAAAGTGCTTTTGCACTTTTATTTTAAGGTGGGCCATCCCGCTTAACTCCCCATACAAACGGGGAAAGAAGATCACGCCCATATTTCTTGTCAGAGATCTCAAATTTTAATAAAAATAGCTTTATTTGATCGAACTAGATGTCTGATGACCGTTTGCATTGTAAAATTGTGTTTGGTTTCTAAGTTATAAGGTCCGAAAGTTCGAATTTTTCGCGCGTTTTATACAATAACTTTGGAGATGGACGTGATGGATGGACGCAATGATAAAGTAAGAACATCTTAAAAAGATAAGTCATCAGACATAGCTTATTTAATCAAGATTTATAATCTATTTGGTTTTTGTTAGATTTTTTACTACAGCGGTCGTGGTTTTGTAATTAAAATTTTCGTAAATCTTACCAAATCATACATTATGCACATTGTCTTTTTTATGGATATGTTGCATCTTCCTCATCACGGAGCCTGTATTTTTCTTCGAAACAGAGAAGGTCCCAGAGCGCAACAGCACGGTTTTGTACCGTGCCCGCGAATGAGTTAGTCCCGCCGGGTTGGGCCACCTTCTACTTACGCTTGCAGACGAATAAACAACAAGGTCATGGGGACCGAAGTTATGACGGGAGGACAAATCGTTATCGACGGAGAATTGATCGAACAGTTTGAAGAGTACGCATATCTCTGCCAAATTCTGCGGCTTGGTAGACAAGGACTGACTAAGCAGGTCGAAAGACGAATTCAACTGGGTAGGTCTGCCTTCGGAAAGCTTAAATATACTCGAGGGTCAACGTTGTCCAAAAGTTTAAATTTGCCCAGCGAGCAAAGGAGCGAGCTATGCTGGGAATATCGCTACGGGATATGGTGCGTAACGAGGTAATCCGCCGACGTACAAAAGTAGTCGATATTGGACACCGGGTGGCTAAGCTCACGTGGCAGTGGGCTGGTCACGTCAGCCGAAGAGACGACGACCGTTGGAGTAACCGTGTCCAACACAGGCGGCCGTGGACAGGAAAACGGAGCGTGGAAAGACAACCCGCCAGGTGGGACGAAGACATCAAGTGCGTCGGCGGAAAGCAGTGGTTCCGTACCGCTGAGGGCCGGGAGGACTGGAGGAAAATGGGAGAGGCGCTGACTGACTGTAAATAACAAAAAAATACTAAAAATCTGCTGGAGTTATTGAGAAGCTTTTCGAGAAACAATAAAATAAGGTAAAGAAATTAGTTGTAAGATAAACCAGACTTTGACCAGTAGATATAATTTTAGGAAAAGACGACACATTACAGGCCATTCAAGACATGCCAATGACGCCAGACCAGAGGTACTAATGAGTGCTAATAACTTCCTAACAAGGTTTAATATGATATTCATTCACAAAAAAGGAACATTGAAATCAGAATAAAAATACATAAAATAACTTGTAAGATTTATGATTAAGCTTTCACATGTACGAGTAAAATAAATTATTCTTTTATTTTTATTTTCTATTGTTCATTTTGTTCTCCTTATCTTAAAAACTGTTACTAAATATTTAAGTTTGAGAGCAACATTTAGGTTTAAAAAAAAACTACAAACCAAGAAATATACAAACTCGGAAAGTTTATTTACGGGTTCTTTACTGAGTTAATCAATTTCGCGGATCTATCAGTTTGTGACGTAACTTACTGCAGTTTGATTGCTAGAAAAATAAATAAATAAAATGAAAGTCAATCCGGAGAGACTATTATAGATTTTACAAACGTAAACGAATATATATTTATGTATTGAATCGACAGTGTGGCTGTTCTAGCTTCACGGTAGATTAATTAAGGAAAGAAAGATGTAGTAAAGAACTTCTTCGTACAGAGCAAGGCTAGACCAAACCAGCAAGCGAGTCATGATATTAGCCGAACACGCGACAAAGGAACTATGTACTGGTAAGTACCATGCCAGATACTTCCTTATGTTGAACTGAATGGAAAATACGGATTGCCAATTTGACTATCGTTCATACAATTCGGGCGGGTTTAAGAGGTTATGTGATGATCTAGTTCCATGCAATGGCTCGTGCATATCCTCAATCATATTAAGAAATATTTTTCTGAAATTGTGCGTATCTAAATCGACTAAGAGCTACGTCGGTACAGCCTCTAAAGATTTGTATCAAAATGTTTAAGGGCGCATATCATGGATATAACTTTAGTAATAAAAAATCAACTACAGAATCTCACTTGGTTTATTGAATGTCAACCTCAGTGGCCCAGTGGCGCGACACTTCGGCGATCGCTCTCCGAAGTTAAGCAACGTTGGGTCCGGTCTGGTCTTGGATGGGTGGACCATTCGACCGTTGAGAGAGGCTGGCCGTGGTTCGGATTCCACGTTAAACTGTAGGTCCCCTTCCTTACTTACTAGGTGGTAGGGTTAATCCCGCCCGGATTGGTACCATCGCATTGGATGAACGATGGTCGAAGCGGCAATGAAAATTGTCCGTGTTTTCCATCCATCTATGTAGCCGTGCAATATGAGGAAGGTCCTGGCATGGCACCTAGTTCCCATGTGGTGTGTTGGGCTAATACCATGACATAACTTGTGGTATGAGCCATCCATGTCCAGTCACATAAAAAAGAAAAAAAACCTCATTACCCTCTTAACTTGGCCAAGCCAGAGTTGAAGTATGGCCTAATTGGAGGATTCCATTTGTGCCCTATAATATAAATGAGCCCTATAATAATATAATAATATTATAATAATAAATGACCGAAGAAAGGAAGAACTAATCCCTAGAAAAAGACGTTTGCAATATCAAAAGACGAACATATCAAGAAGTAGACAAATACAATGGAAATGTATTCTATTATTATTCTATCATAAATCTAATAAGTACATTATCTAAATCATACAATTTCCAACCAGTTATCATTCTGTGAAATTAAGTGAAAAAGTACTTCGATATTTAAAATAAACTAATACAATTTAAAATAAAATAAAATAATATAATGGGAGCTTACAATGTTTGCAAAAGTAATAAAAATATTTACAGAAGTTGTTCTTACACTAAAAGAGAAACACGTCAAGAGAGCTTATCGAACTATGCATGATATGATGAACGACCTTCTCATCGCACGAACGCGAGTGAAGCCAGATGCACCTAAGATTAATACAGGCTCTAATGCGAGAGACGCAGAGAGATACCGTATAGATTGTATCCGACACTTCATGTTGTTTATTGCCCACTTGCTAGCTATTTTAATAAATTGTTCGATGGGCATAGCCAATAATTAAGAAAACAGAAATAGTGTGGGCTATCCAAAGATAGTATGAATTGTTATATAAGTTGCGAACAAGATGTCTCATGTGTTGTTTGGTTGAATTGAAGAAACGATCTACGTCATACCTTTGTAATATGGTGTTGCAGACGAATTTGGAAATAATAAATGAAAAGAACTAGGTGTAGCCTTTTTTCTGCGAAATGATTAGCTTTACTTACTAGGTTTATGTCACCCGGTTTGGTACCATAGCACTGAATTAATGATAGTCAAAGCGGCAATATAAATTAACAATGTTTTTCATCCAATTCAATATAGCCATGTAAACGAGTTTCTATGTGGTGTGTTGGGATAATATAATGAAAGTAGATGTGGTATTAGTTACCCATGTACATAAAAAAACTGCAATGAAATGCCATAATTTTAACCTAAGTTAACGAAACCAAGCTCTTCACATTAGTGATTGGCTAACAAAGTAACCGAAGTGACAAAGGCTACGCCAAGTTTTTTTAAGCTAACTATGATCGATACCATCTAGTTCTAGCAGGAAGTCAACGGGGCTCAGATATTTGAAAATTTAAGAAATGCTATCTTTGTCCAATGGCTGAGGAATATTTTTTCACGCCGACTGCAAATAAAACTAGCTAAATCGTCATCCATCAATTTTATGATCAAAACAATATTAAAATACTTTGGGAAAAAAATAAGACAAATCATGACTTGAAATATTTCAATATAATAAACTACCCTAGTTTGCACGTACGTATTTGCACGCCTGGCAACCTATAACTGAAATTGGAATTGCTAAACAAAAACAGCTAAAGATCTAACAAATATGAATAATAATTTAATTTAAGTTTACAAATAAATAATATATAAATAAATTAAGAATACTTAAATTTCAGGGTCTCCTTATAAATAAAGATTAGATAATGTTAACATTATTAATAATACAACCTTTAAAAGAAAATGATGATGAAACAGAATTTTATCTAGAATACTATTGATTCATGCAAGAATTGAGGAATTATTCTCATTTTAATAAAAAATACAAGTGTAACTAGTTAACGTGCATAATCTACTGCAAATCTTTTTCAAATACCATTAAATAAGGTCGTTCATAAATATGAAATTGCAGAGAGAGCATTAGAAATGACGGTTGCTCCTCAAAAATATATTTGCCCTCAAGGTTACTGACAAAGAGGTGGTGCCCAAAAATAATGATCACAAACGCTCCTCTAATGCACGCAACTGAAGCGGGATCACGACGAGTGCTCGCTAAAAACATAATCCTCGGCTTTTTGGACAGTGACGCAACGCGCCGTAACTTTACTTGTCACCGGTTTATTTTTGGATGATAATGATAGCGCATTTGTAGCGTAGCTGATATATTTAGATAATGGCAATGCCTGAAGGGCATGCCCATTAACTGATAGTATCACCAAAACTCCTGTTTTCTCCATTTTAGGGATGCTTCCGTAACAAATGCTTGGTGAAGGGGCAAGGAGATTTTAGGGAGAAATCGAAAAAAGGGACACTTATGGTCTGGCTCTGGTGTCTGTCGGTCACACGCATTTTGTTGCGATTTGTTGTCCTAACAACAGGCATTAACAAAATTCTGAATACCAAATAGGTTGTGCACCGACTAATTGCTTTTTCTCAAGCTAGATTTCTGAAGCGCTAATTTTGGATGAAATACGTAGGTAGCCGGGAGTAGATGGAAGTGCGGGAGTCCACGTGTGGAGGTAGGTATTGAAGCCCTTCGTCTATTGTCAGCAGTGACGGAACCCTCGGCACGTGAATACATTCACGCTTGACCGGTTTTTCATTTTAAGAAATTGAAACTGGCTTTTTTTAAGGTAAGCACCTAGACATGCATGGCTAAAACCGTCATGACATTAGTACAACACACCTCATGGGAACTAGGAGCCATGTCAGGCTTAAGACTAGGATAAAATGACCTTGAGGTTAACATCCAAACAATCACTATTATTATAATTGTATCACCCCCATAGTGTTGCACCACAAATAGTACAGTAATGAACACCACTTTTAACTAATAATTGGAAACTAGACTAATGACAAAGTAGGCACGTAGTCAAGTCACACAGAAGTCATAATAATAACAAACGTGTTAACTTAAAAAGTTTCAAACTTTCAAACAAAAAAAATGCTCACTTCTTATCATTAAAAACGCTGTGCATAGAAAGACTCAGTTCAATATTGATAAACGAAGGAATCAATCTACAAGCAAGTTTCGATTAAAATAACTAACGAAATACTTCTTCTTAAACAATGGTAAAAATACTACTGATGACAGCTGTATTAATTTGGTGATAGCAAAATAAATATACGATAATTTATCTAACAGATCGTTAATCATCCCGATATAAGACGGCACCGCACGATTCCAAAGAAAATAGATTTACGATTTTACAAATATTGGTGAGAATATTTTCGGAGATGACTTCTAAATATTTACACAAGATTATTCCGAGAAGGGACGCGCTCGCAAGATGCGCTCAAACCGCATACAAGTTGAAGGTGAAGAACCATTCTGGTAGCAAAGCATTGATGTACACGCTATTAATAAAGTTTATATAAATGCAATTCAAGCAAATGACTTCTAAAACTCAACAGTGAAGCGTTTAAAAACGACAGACGAAGTGACAGATTCTCACACGCAAGGTTATGTTATTCTAAACACAAGACACTCAGGCATAGAACGGTTTGCGGTGACAGCTACACGGCCTAATAACACTGACCTATATGTTACGGGAGAATGACAAAAAAATATTCAGCAAGTATCATAGCAGTATTTTAAAATCTTAAACGATACCACTACTCGAGACTTTACAAAAAATAGCGTCCGTCATTTAGGTTACTTTATATTCATACTTTTGCCAGGCTAATTGAGCGTTATAAACTGAAATGTTATGACATACAAAATCTAAATTTGTTTTTAGAAATTCCTCATGAAATTAATATCAAATTCTAAGGTCCATGGTTCCTTGGAGATGTACAAACATCAACCTTCTATGTCAATGCGATCAAAAAATGTCGCTAATCATGCCGCATATATTGACAATGAAAACTAATTAAAACCTATAGGGTATTTCCTGTTGTCCTAGAATTATGAAATTTTGCAAGAAAATTATTATTACGTAGGTTTGTATATCACGTAAAAAATCCTACTGTGGACGAACTATTCACATACTTTATGAGTAATCCTTCGATGCGCGAGTTAGACTCACACTTTTTCACTTCAACACTTCTTAAATTTAACTGAATCAGAAACACGAACCATTTTCTTTGCTACTTCGACCATATTTCATTCAATGCTATGCCCCCAACCTGGTAGGGGACCTACGGTTTTACATGGAAGGGTGACTTCCGTACTTATTTCGATCGCGTTGCTTCATCTCGATTAACGAACGGCAAGATGTCGAGCCACACTGTGCTTTCAAGGCTAACATCTATATCAAAGAAGTTTTTTCACTCCATTGTCTGAGATGATATAATGCAAATTGATGTGTTTTGAAATACTTATTCAATGTTAATAGAGGTGCACATAAGTTAACATGCAAAGAAAATAACAACAATGTATCCTTCTAGATGCTTAAGGAAAAAAGCAGCTCCCTCGATGTGACATCATTTCCAAGATAATAACAATTTGGTTAAGAAATATTCAAAATCCGTACAAGTTAACGTATGCATATTTAGCTCTGTTGGATTTTGAATACAGATTGACTCATTAATTTAGTTTGTGTTGTTATGTAATATTGTGTGACAACAATGAATGAAAAAAACCCATTTTAATAAAGTTATTACGAAAATAGACCACCTTTTGCGTGGCACCCAAGGTGAAACGTTCGTATAAGTTACGTACAGAGGTCGAAAAACAGAAGAAAACATATTCTTTGAGTCTAGACTTGATTATACTGACTGTTTGGTGAAATTGTTCCATGATAAAGTGTTAGAAAAATAAAGAGCGCGTTCAGAAATTGTCTAAATATTGATCTATTTTAAACGCCAAATTCGTCAATGTTGTTGCAATACTCTTGATTTATCCCATCTACATTTAAATGTTTTTTGTTCATCTCAGATATTTGAGTGTTAATAAACTATTACATAAACTGGACATTGGGCAAAGTTCAATGCTTCAAATGTAGATGTCGCTGAAACTCAAATTAAAAAGTTATGACGTCAAAAAATGTTGCAATTACAGTTTTTACTCGTATGTTTCAATTTTTTTATTACTTTAAGTAAGTATGTTTCACCTATTTTAGCGCCTGCTTATGACCCGAAGGGTTGGCTGGCTTTCTGTTGTTTTGGATAGTCCTTGTTTGTGATTTTACCTACTATTTCTAAAAAATAAAAACCTTTTTAATACAAACAGACAAGTTTGACAATTACATCGGATTTATTATTTAAGAATATTTTCAAAAGTTATTAGAGAAAATAATTAATAAAAACTAAAAACATAAACTCAACAACACACACACAATAGTAGCCAATTTTGGCAACTTTAGGATTGTAGTACTTTAGTTACATTTTGTATTAAATTACAATATTTACGAGTGGAAGTAGTTTTTTTTAATTATAAATAAAAACCTATGCAATGTAACTTCACCTGTAAATAAATAGCTATGTGAATTGGATTGACACGTAGAAAGCAATTTATTTCTATAACACGAATGTACCCAATCGACAAAATAAATGAAGCTATACCATGGTTTCAACTTCATTATGGCCTTTATAAGGCCTTGCTTGCTGAATTTGATTTTGCATTCTCTATTCGAGCAATGTCTACCGCAGGTCCCAGGACATTTATAACAATAACATAATAAAACCGGAGAGTTTGTTTTTCGTTTGAACACGCTAATCTCTGGAACTACAAGTCGGTTAAAAAAAAAAACCGGCCAAGTGCGAGTCGGACTCGCACAAGAAGGGTTCCGTACCATTGTACAAGTTATAACACAAAAAAATCACGTTTTTTTGTATGGGACCCCCGTTTAATTTTTATTATTTTTTTATTTTACCTATTTGTTGTTATAGCGGCAAAATAAATACACACTCTGTGAAAATTTCAGCTGCCTACCTATTACGGTTCATGAGATACAGCCCTGTGACAGACAGACGGACGGACGGACGGACGGACGGACGGACGGACGGACGGACGGACGGACGGACGGACGGACGGACGGAAGGACGGACGGACAGCGGAGGCTTAGTAATAGGGTTCCGTTTTCACCCTTTGGGTATGGAACCCTAAAAAACTAGCTCAATATTTTTTAAGAAGATTATAGGCCATTTAAAACCTCACTACAACCCTTAGGAGCCGACCACAAGGCGGAAACGAAATACCTTATAGCGCAGTTGGGCAGTGTGACGCGGTGGATCGGGCGCGGCGAGGGTGCATTTTACCGGCCTCCACTGGGGTTATTTTCCAAAACAAAATTGACCCAAACGGAACCGGAAACATCCACTATTCTACTAGTTTCACTTGTACCAAATTTCTAGCATTTACGTAAAACATTTAAACGCCTTTTATCCATGTTAAGATTTCTTTGCACGCGCTGATTGTCATTCACGGTTCATGGTCAGCGTTACCTACGTTGCGATGCCTGGATTACGTGACTTAAAGCATGTTTCCTCTGGACTTGACCTCTCCGTTCGAGGAGAGCACTGACGCTGATTGCGATCCCACGTCATTGTTAACTGATCCAGGCGGGTCTACCTCAGAACGTTTTAATTTCGAAGTTGTGAATTTTATACGTTCTGCGGCGCTCTTCCAAACATCCTTTTGTAATGCAATCTCACATGGATGGCGGATACCACACAACTACCGTTAACATATTATACATAATACAAACTCGGGCGGGCTTAAACCTTATTTGCTAGTAGGGAAGGGAACCTACATTTGTACATCGATTCCAAACAATGGAGCAGCTCGCACTCGTGACGAAATTCAATTATCCAACTCAGAAATAGAAATAAATTGAGTATTTGCACCCAGACCTCGGAATACTAGGCAAGTGCCCTCGCCACTACGCTACGAGCCGCTCAAAACCGAATATGGCCCAACATACATATTGCATGAACATTATAGAGAATGCTTATAAAATATGATGTGTTATTGTGCAAAACTGATATAATTCACTACGCCTGTACGTAGTGTGTTTTGATATTTTTGAGTAGAACCCTTTTTTATGTGTAACCTTAAATGTATTCTGTTCATCGGTTTTGTTACCAACCTCAGAGTAAGTATTATTGTTACTGGGTATTTATAATTATTTCAGTTCGCTTACAATATTGAAAAATACAAAAATTGCCTTCTACCAACTTGGGAAATCGAAATGCCAAAACATTTTCAAGTCACCCACACCGTAGCTCTAGAAATGATCGGACCTTGGCCCCGCATTTAAATTATGCATCCATCTACCTACACACCTAGTTTTAGCTTGCAGCAAATTAATTCTGACGAGGGTGCCACATTGGTCATATCATGGATAGTTGATGTCGTTCTAAAAAAATACTGCTTTGAAACTAATCCGAGCAAGAGAATAAAGAAAAGCGCCCAAGATCAAAGCGACGTTCAAACGGATGTATCTGCATCGATAGACATTAATCGGTATCGATTAGGTTGCAAGCAGCAGGCTGGAACGCAAACATGTACTGAACCAGACACAGATAAATCCGTAGAGAATCAATGCCGATTGCTGTACAGACCTTCGTCGACCTACCGGAATTGTCGACACAATGTCTTCCGGCAAATTGACGTTTTTTGCTCTATAAATAGCGTCAGTTGCAGTCACGGTCAGATCTATATATAAGGTAGATCTATAGTCTAGATATCGTTCGCGTTTTATATGCTAGAGTGATGGAATTTAAAAAAATACTTTACCAATTCATTTCAACACGAAATGTCTCATCGTCGTAATAGGTCAAATATTTGTACCAGTTTTGCACGGTGTAATATTTTTCATTTCATTTCAATTTACTCAGGTTCTCAAACTAAACTTAGCTATCGTGTCGGAAGCTAATTGATCCACTGATTGGATTGTTGATATAGTCCTAAATACATGTCGAGGTTCCATTTCTCTATTCATTTTAAAGAACGAGACTCTGTGAAGTAATCAGAAAGGCATGTTCTGGCTGTAAACAATGTTTGCTTTTGTGTTACAAATCTGCTTACTCTATTATGATGGTTGGGTAACAAAAATATGTTCTGAATTGACCTGAATTGTAGTTATTGATACCTTTTTCCTGTCTGATTCATCGGTTACAAGCTGTTATGTACCAATATGATTATAATATTCAGACATATTCAAATGTTAATGATCACGAAAATCTGCAGCCACTATAGGAACCCAACGACAATTAAAAACACTCATGTCACAAACCAAATTAAACGTCACAACACTGTAATGTTCGTACAATTAATTACACTCGGTCTTGTTATGATCACTCCTATCCCATCTGCTCAAGTTCACACCGCCTCAATCGCACACTTGGCCTCGAAAAAAATGGCTAAGGTTAGCGTTGGTGATTTTCGGCGCCGCTCGCTGTTGGAGGTCCGGAGTTTTGGATGTTTGTTGAATGTCAAAGTGGTTCGTGGCGCGTGGACGCGGCGCTAGTCTGTCGCGAGGACTAAGCGAACTGACAGCGCGGATGTTTCGCGCTCCGCCTCGCCGCGCGCCGTCGCCGCCGCATCGGCGGCGGCGTCATGGCGGCGGGTCGCGATCCATGTTCCATGTCCACTTGCGTAATTAGAGGCGATTACACCATCGTTCTCCTATTTGGGAAAAGTAGATCCCGCTGCGAGGATTTGAATGTATTGCGCGCTGGCAACGGTAAAGGTTTGTTACGTTGCACCCATAATCATAGAGCATGCACGAAAATATATTTATATATCTTCCAGATCTATCTATCTTCTATATCGCTTCCAGAGGAAGCGAAAGAAGTTTGCTGTGATCGCATCGCACGGTACTATAACATCTCTGTCCACCGCTATATAGATGCGCTTTCAACGCAGTTGTGGCAATATAACCCGAACTCTGAAGAAATAATATGTCAGTCCTTACTGCATATCTCATCCTGCACTTTGTAAAAGTTGACTATAGTTTTCCCAAATCATTGACTCTTACAGCAACATTTTCTTTTAACAAACATTTGAATACTGCGTGTTCAGGTAACGCTTGCTAGTCACACTTCACATGTTTCTAGTCATTCTTAAACCGTTGCGAGTTCCCAAATATTTAGATCTCTGCTAGTGCCTTTATTAAATTTGTCACTAGTATCTACTCTCTTGTCATTACTTTCTAGTCACTTGTCACTAGTCATTTCTTTGGTCGTCTTCTAGTCTTTGTCCAAACTTTGGAAGAATTTCAAAGATTTTTCGGATGTGTCTGTTATATCCAATTGGGAATTACTCTGGTGGACTCCAATTGCCTTGCAAGAGTACTAAAATAATATGCTCATTGATTGGCACATTATTTTTTCACTAAAAAGAAAGTAAGAAACCAAGTGTTGCACTTTGTTTTTTTCTAAGCTTCAATTGTGTAGTTCCGAATGCCTCTCTAATATCTCTCTTCTCGTCTAACAAAATGGCGATAATGCCAACTGACAAAGTTTAAGAGGGATTTTCACACCAGAATAATTGGCTTAGATGACCTTTCAATTAACTGAGTAAAGTGCGAGCGGATTTCCGTTTCAAATATACCGTTTTAAATTAGTATAGTTGGTCAGTATTCAAATAATTACGTGAAATAAATGCAATAACCTACAACAGGCGTAAATGAAGTGGGCAGACCCTGGCTATTTTCGGAACGATGTCTTCGTGGATGTCTCGAACCATATGTAGATGTCAATGATCGTTTTGATTGGTCCTGATTGCAGCCAATTATGTTTAATCAGAGATAGTACATATGGTCTTCATTGAATTGCCTCTTCTAGATACAATTACATGCTGGTAATGGATAGCTATTTTTAGAAGTAATTGAAACGTGCAGTATTATTTAAAAATGTTACGAATACATTGATGCATTTGTTTAAATAAAATAAAAATTATGTAACAGTTTTTATACAATCATGGATTTAATTTAAGATATAATGTATAATATATGAAGCCATCGCAACTACAAACTACCTGGTCAAAGAGGAACCTCACTGAATACCTGTGACCATGGAATCTGATCACTAACTCTCTATGCAGGGAGCCAGATTGTTACTCTTTCATCATTTATTGAGCGATATATCCGAACAATCTCAGCTTACCTTTCCCAATAATTGTTACCACCCTTTCACTAGTTCTGAGGACTCTGCCCCGTTCACTTACTTTTTGAAAATTCTATAAATTAGTAATGTATTTTTATATTACTTCTTTAAACATGGAATTCAATACACAATGTTAATTTTTGTTTGTGACAGCTAATGAAGTCTGTCTTACATTAATAAAGTGGTAGACCACATAAAATAACCTCAAAACACGAAACAAGAGCATGACACAATACAGAGGATATTTTGTCAAAACCGCAGATTCACACACACACAGTGTTTTGGTTGTGTTCATTAATTGATGAGCAATTACAAAACAGAGGCAAATGCATACAAACCAACTGTTCTATTGATGTAAGTTTAGTCGATTTAATACATATAAGAACTCGCTACTCTAATAGAGATCATATTTGTACTTCAATGCATTCTGATCTTTAAGCGTTGTATTGCCGCCATCCATGCTCATGCACTCCAAAAAAATTCCTTGGCCACAGGAAAAATCTATTCCAAATCCGAAATTAAAATTATTTCGTTTATTGATATGTAAACGAAATCGAGCCATTTTGACCAAGAATATCATAGTTCACCGAATTGTGTAGATGTGATAATTCAGGAGGTGTTGATTCATAAATCTACCAAAGATGCTTTTTTACCTGGCTAAGATTCCCATTTTTTCAACTTAAGAGATTGAGCGCTTCGTTGGATAGGAAAATTACAATTATTTAATTAACCTTTACAACAACTAGGTGTAAGTAGGCTACTATGATGTAAAACTCCGCTATTTAGAATTAAGAATGACTATGTAATGGAAGTAGGTACAGAGACCCCAAGGCTAAAGACTCGTCGGTCTGCTCGTTACCCGCATCGATTTTTTACCTTAAAAGGTATGAAGATATTCACTTTACCTTAGCTGCATATATATGTCACGATATGTGCCGCAATAGTAGTAGACAGTAATATCCAGAATCTAAAGTATCGGATTAATGGAACATTCGGATTACTGTGATGTAGGAAAAATTGGGTCGAGGAAATAGTAAGCACATTGACGCATTTTTTTACCCACTGTGGAAATGGAAATGAATGACTAGTATCACGCCTCTCTCTGTTTGTGGTAACCAAACACACCGCATTCAAGGAGAAATTAGGTGCAATGCGACGACCCTTCCCTGACGAACAACCGCACAGGGCGCAGTTATAGAAGCTCGCGCCGGGGGCACAAATCAAACTTTTAAAACAATATCCGGACACTGACTGCTCTCAATTAGATAACATATTCACAAAAAATAGCAACGCTCAGCTGGTACTGCCACTCAAAAATATTCTGGGATCGCATACGTTCGTATGCTGGGCTGTTTTACTAGCAATGTCGTCTGTCAAATATGCAAAGTTAGTGTGCACAAACCACAGGGTAGAAGACATTCCGTGGATATGCATGCCAATCATGTTCTATCAATGAATGCTACTCTGGATGCCAGTTGGCCACAAACATACCAAAAACGTATGAAGTTCCTGAAAATTGGTTTCTATAAAGTAGAACACGGTCAGACATCTCATGTCATCTCTACTCCCTTTTTTTAGGGTTCCGTACCCAAAGGGTGAAAACGGAACCCTATTACTAAGCCTGCGCTTTCCGTCCGTCCGTCCGTCACAGGGCTGTAACCGTATTAGATAGGCAACTGAAAACTTCACAGAGTGTATTTATTTTGCCGCTATAACAACGAATAGGTAAATTTAAAAATAATAAAGTTAAAGGGTGATTTTTTTAAGTTAAATATTGTACGAAGGTACGGAACCCTTCGTGTGCGAGTCCGACTCGCACTTGGCCGGTTTTTACTTATATATCTATGGCAATAACACGAACTTCGAGTCCACTCACACTCGCAGCTCGCGTGTTTGTGGTCCATTTGAAAGGGGACGCATCATAAAGTCCAAAAAGCACAAAGTCCAAAACCTATACCGTCCAAAACACTAATGAATACGGAACTTTTTCAATTAGGTTAGGTTAGGTTAGGTTAGATTATAATATTTGCATTTATAAATATATGCAAAAATACATACTTTTGGATGTTCTGGGTTTTGGACCTTATGCTTTTTGGACTTTATGAAGGCGACCCATTTGAAATCATTGTTGTGCTCACTTACTTTGGACATTTGACATATGCACATATACGGCAATACCAAAACGGCCGCGGGGTCCATTCAGAGTAAGAGTGAGTTCGAATTCGCCACTAAATATCAACTCACTTTTTTAAATAGTTAATGTTTCCACACTTCTAGAACATCATTACAGTTAGGTAAAAATCTGGTTTGTCCCGTAAATACGTTGGAAGTATAAATAACGGTTCCGTTATTTAAATAATAATATATTTCCCAGCTATTTTTAGGTTAACTTACTCCCGAACTCTAACTCACTCTTGCTCTGAATGGACCCCCGCGTGTCCGTTTTACTCGAACTCGAAATTGCGAGTTAAACCGCCAAATACACACGAGGAGAACATCCTATCAAACAGTGGACCTTTAGAACAAACAGCCAGAAGATGTCAAGACAATCCCAATCACTAATCGCATTTAAAAACAATTTGGATGGAAAGGTATTTAAAAGTACATTGTGTGAAAAAAAAATCAAAATTCTCCAAAAAATAATAAATCAGTTACATTATGCAACATTATCAATTACCAATTAGTAGTACCTACCTACTAACACAAATTAATAGGTACTTTTTAGTCCTCGACCACTTTGTTGCGACAAAAAAATATTCATTGAAATTAAACACATTAACTATTGTTACGAGCGCGCCCCGCTGCGAAGACATAGCGCTGATACACTACCAAAGTGCGCCAAATGGTTCCTTCGAATTTCAGTAGATGGCGCTACTTGTCTTATTGCATTGCGCAGGCTATCGCATCACTGTCGTCCCATATAAAGTGACGCCTCGTCCAGCTGACTTCAGAAACAAATCTCGGACATTCTAGTAATGTCTCGAGGGAGATTGTTCTCGACTGCTGCCCTACATGGGCGCCTAGAAATCGGTGGAGTGTTCTGGAAAGAAGCTCCACCGATATAAAAGGCGCCCAAGGCGCTGAGGGCGGCAGTCTATTTTTGGAAGCGAAGTGAGCGACAACAAGCGATATAGAAGTGCAGTGAACTAGCTCTGAAGTGAATCAGTGAAGTGAGTGATATAGTTTGTAAATTAGTGTTTGAATTAACCTAGCGTAAAATTGTATTTGTGAGTTTGCTTGTGAATTATTTGAAATAAAGGAAGAGTGTTGAGTATTGGTGTTTTCTTCTCTAATCTGCACCCTACCCGCGTAACAATTGGTGTCAGAAGCGGGGATTAGAGATGCCGATTACACCGAGAAAAGACCAGGAAGGCGTGAGGACCAGGAGCCAGACGGCAGCCGACACAACACCGGCCGAGGATGCAGCAGCCTCAGGAACTCAAGAATTCGAGAGCCATCAATTAATGACGCAAACTCCTGCCTTGGACTTGAACGCATTGATGACCTTCATGCAAGAACAGGCCCGCCGTCAAGAAGAACAGGCCCGCCGTCAAGAGGAGCAGATGCATGAACAGGCCCGCCGTCAAGAGGAGCAGGCGCAGGAACATGCTCGCCGTCAGGAGGAGCAGCAGCAAGAACTGATGTGGGCCGTTAGGGAATCCAATGCCAAAATAAAGGAGAAGCTTGATGAGGTCAACTCTAAGATCGAAGAGCAAGACCAAACTCTCGGGCGCCATGAAGAGCGACTGAACGGGCTTGAGTCAAAGATATCCGAAGAAATGGAGAAAATCAAGACCTGTGGAGTAACTGTATCTTCATCTGCAACAGCAGGAGCAAGATTTAAGGTTCCTCCTTTCGATGGTTTGACATCCTGGGCCGCTTACAAACTTCAGTTTGAATCAGTGGTTATTGCAAATGGATGGAATGAGAACCAAGCACGAACTGCTTTGACCTTAGGACTTCGGGACAAGGCACTCCATGTTCTCGAGGCTTTAGGTCCCCAAATCACCTATGACGGACTTTTAGAAGCACTGGAGTCAAGGTTTGGCGACAAGCATTTGGAACACGTCTATCGAGCTCAACTTCGTGATCGAGTACAACGAGCAAGTGAAGGACTTCAACAGTGGGCACTGGAAATCGAAAAACTTGTCCGAAAGGCCCATCAATCATCATCGAAATCTTCGTTGGAAGATTACTTGGTGCAGGCTTTCGTGGATGGCATCAGGGACGTCGAAGTACGAGCTGCTGTACGATTGAGTCACCACACAACGGTGAAGGACGCTCTTGCCCACGCGTTGGAGGTCGAAGCGGTTCGATCAGATCCCCGAGCGCATCGAGTAAGAGAAGTGGTGTCGTCGGAAACCAGAGCACCTGTAAGACGTAAATTTACTCCCCGGTGCTACAAGTGTAATGAACTGGGGCACCTTCGACCCAATTGCCCCAAAAATCAAACCGAAAGGCCTGATGCTGCAAATGAAGATGAAAAGGCCAGAACCGGGGGGCGGACGCTGGCTGGTAAAATAGAAGCCCCAAAAGTCACAATTTCGCAGGCATGTACTGGAAACAGCCTGCTCGTTGAAGGCCAAGTGAACGGGATATATTGCAACTTGACCTTGGATACTGGAGCATCCCGTACAATCGTTAAGTCAAAAACCTTTGGCCGCGTCATATGGAATCGTCACCAGTATTTTAATGGTTGCAGGCTTCAGACAGCTACCGGCCAGCACATACCCGTTTATGGAGAGATAGAAGTTACGATTAAAATTGGATGTAAGACTTATCGCCATACCGCCGTTTTAGCAGATATCATCGATGATTGCATTCTAGGTTTGGACTTTATGAGAACTAACAACTGTAAAATCGATGTGGCAAATGGCGTGCTAATATGTGGCAAAGAAGAAGTTTCCTGGCTACGCAAATGTGATGAAATTTCCTCAGATAAATTGGACACAGGGAGATCTAAAGTCGCCACTCTTTTGGAAGAAAGCAGACGGGACCTGACTGTTGATGATTTCAAGAAAGCAACAAATCTACTTATGCGATATTCAGACATCTTCTCTTCGCACGACGGAGACATTGGGAGAACAAGCATCGTTAAGCACCGCATCGACACAGGAGATGCTCTTCCAATACGTCAGAGGCCACGCCGCGTTCCCATAGCTAAAGAAGAAGAAGTTCAGAGAATGATAGCAGACATGCAGAAAAATAATGTTATAGAGACTTCATCAAGTCCATGGTGTTCACCCGTAGTTCTGGTAAATAAGAAAGATGGCAGCACCAGATTTTGTGTGGACTATCGTCGTTTAAATGATGTAACGAAAAAGGACAGCTATCCGATTCCTAGAATTGATGACATACTGGATACATTGAGTGGTATGAAGTGGTTCACAACCCTGGACCTGAAGAGCGGCTACTGGCAGGTGGAAATCGACAACAAAGACAAAGAGAAGACAGCGTTTACCACAGGGCATGGGCTGTGGCAATTCAAAGTGATGCCGTTTGGACTTTGTAATGCTCCCGCAACCTTCGAGAGGCTTATGGAACGAGTACTTTTTGGGCTGATCGGGGAAGCTTGTCTGGTGTACTTGGACGATATAATCATATTAGGGCGGACATTTGATGAGCACATCAAGAATTTGGAGAACGTTTTGAGCAAGATTCGCCAAGCTAACCTTAAACTAAGTGGCAAGAAGTGTTCTTTCTTCAAGCGTCAGGTTAGCTATTTGGGTCACGTTATCTCCGGAAATGGCATCCAAACTGACCCAAAGAAGATCGAAGCCGTACAGGAGTGGCCAATTCCAAAGGATAAGACTGAAGTTCGTGCCTTTTTAGGACTGTGCTCATATTACCGCCGTTTCGTCCGAAATTTCTCCGAGATTGCTAAGCCTCTGCATCGACTTACAGAAGATAAGCGTCAATTTCATTGGGACGAGGACTGCGCAAATTCGTTTCAAGAACTTAAGCAACATCTCTGTAACACTCCTATCTTGGGCTACCCCGAAGCCGATAAAGAGTTTATAGTCGACACAGACGCAAGTAATACCGGAATCGGCGGTGTACTCTCACAACGTCATGGGGACAAGGAGATCGTTATTGGTTATTTCAGCAAATCCCTTTCAAAACCAGAACGGAACTATTGTGTGACAAGACGAGAGCTTCTAGCAGTAGTGAAGACTTTGCAGCATTTCAACAAGTATCTTCTCGGCCGACGATTCCGCTTGAGGACTGACCACGCTGCTTTGAAATGGCTGCTTCAGTTTAAGAATCCAGAAGGGCAGGTTGCACGTTGGCTGGAACAGCTCCAAGAGTATCAGTTTGATACAGAGCATCGGAGTGGTAAAACCCATGGAAATGCTGACGCTTTGTCTCGTCGACCCTGCCCAGAAGAGTGTAAGCACTGCATCAGGGAGGAGATAAAGGAGACCGTTCATTTAAAGGCCATCCGAACGGATAACATCAGCGAAGAATGGAGCAATGAAAACATGAAGCTAGCCCAGGAGGGGGACGATGATCTGATGCCCATTATTCACTGGAAGAGAGCAGGAGAGACAAAGCCAGAATGGAGAGATATTTCTGCAATGAGCACAGCGACTAAAAGCTACTGGGCGCAGTGGTCGAGCCTGGTACTTCATGACGGAATATTGTACAGAAAATGGGAAACAACTAACGGAAAGGATACTTCTCTGCAATTAGTCATCCCCAGATCTAAGATTAAAGAAGTTCTTCAATGCCTGCACGATGGAACTTCAGGTGGACATTTGGGAATAAAGAGAACTCTCCTGAAGATACGACAACGGTTCTACTGGATAAATTGTCGCGATGATGTAGAAGATTGGTGCCGTAAATGCACGATCTGTAGCGCTGTTAAAGGGCCTCATACACGGAGCAAGGGAACTTTAAAATTGTACAATGTTGGAGCTCCGTGGGAGCGAATTGCTCTTGATGTGGCTGGCCTTTTTCCTCCGACAAATGACGGCAACCGTTACTTTATGGTTGTAATGGATTATTTCACTAAGTGGCCTGAGGTATTTGCCATACCAAACCAAGAGGCGATCACGGTTGCACAGAAATTGGTCCACGAAGTTTTCTGTCGCTATGGAGTACCTCTCGAGATACACACTGATCAAGGCAGAAACTTCGAATCCCGAGTGTTTCAGGAGACATGTCGAATAATGGGAATCCATAAGACCAGGACAACCCCATACCACCCACAGTCAGATGGCATGGTGGAACGATTTAATCAGACATTGGAAAGACACTTGGCCAAATTGGTAGAAGACCATCAAAAGGATTGGGACCAGTATATTCCGCTGTTTCTGCTGTCATACCGAACCGCTGTGCATGAAAGCGTAGATGAAACTCCAGCCTACATAAATTTTGGACACGAACTCAGACTACCAGCTGACCTTCTGACAGGAATTCCACCAGAGGCATCCCATTGTGTAACAGAGTATGTGTCAGATCTGCGAGGAAAAATGGACACTGTTTATAAACGTGTCAGAGAGGCTGGTCTACGAGCAAGCGAGCGGATGAAAACACGTTACGACCGCAAAGCTAATGGAAATGTATTTGAAGAAGGATCTTTAGTTTGGCTACATAATCCATTACGAAAAAAAGGAAAAAGTCCCAAACTGCAACCAAAATGGGAAGGCCCATATAGAGTGGGGACTAAAATCAATGACGTGACATATCGTATCCGCCGGAATGATAGATGTCGGGAAAAGATTGTGCACGTAGATCGTCTGGCCCGATACCACGGAGACAATTATGCTCGAGACGAGCATAACTAAGGAGGAGGCAGTGTTACGAGCGCGCCCCGCTGCGAAGACATAGCGCTGATACACTACCAAAGTGCGCCAAATGGTTCCTTCGAATTTCAGTAGATGGCGCTACTTGTCTTATTGCATTGCGCAGGCTATCGCATCACTGTCGTCCCATATAAAGTGACGCCTCGTCCAGCTGACTTCAGAAACAAATCTCGGACATTCTAGTAATGTCTCGAGGGAGATTGTTCTCGACTGCTGCCCTACATGGGCGCCTAGAAATCGGTGGAGTGTTCTGGAAAGAAGCTCCACCGATATAAAAGGCGCCCAAGGCGCTGAGGGCGGCAGTCTATTTTTGGAAGCGAAGTGAGCGACAACAAGCGATATAGAAGTGCAGTGAACTAGCTCTGAAGTGAATCAGTGAAGTGAGTGATATAGTTTGTAAATTAGTGTTTGAATTAACCTAGCGTAAAATTGTATTTGTGAGTTTGCTTGTGAATTATTTGAAATAAAGGAAGAGTGTTGAGTATTGGTGTTTTCTTCTCTAATCTGCACCCTACCCGCGTAACACTATTTTATGTTAAAAAATGTATGCACACTGTATTTGTGAATAATTATATCTATTTCGTCCATATCTGTTAGCAATAATAATTCCTAGTCTAGATTACCTTCTTTTGCGAGGGGTCCATTCAGAGCAAGAGTGAGTTCGAGTTCGGGAGTGAGTTAACCTAAAAATAGCTGGGAAGTATATTATTATTTAAATAACGGAACCGTTATTTATACTTCTAACGTATTTACGGGACAAACCAGATTTTTACCTAACTGTAATGATGTTCTAGAAGTGTGGAAACATTAACTATTTAAAAAAGTGAGTTGATATTTAGTTGCGAATTCGAACTCACTCTTACTCTGAATGGACCCCGATAAACCTCGATATGTAAAATATACTTTTATGCGTAGCAACTATGAAAATATTATGATAATCCATGCATGATAATTCTGTGGCAGCGGCACACTTTTGTATAATGAATCCATTTCATTATTCGTCAAAATAAAAAACAACGCCATCTGTCGAAAAAAGATTATAATACAAGCTCGTTCATGCGCCGCTACTCGTCAATAGATGGCGCAGTGTACAACTGTTTGATTTTAAAATATATCGTGTCTGCATGTTTTATTTTTCTTATTTACCTTTTAGATTGGAAAATATTGGCTAAAAACATTGAAAAACAGGTGTCTTATTCGCCTTCATTTTAGATTGATTTTACAGAAAATTATTTTGATTGTGAAAAAAACGTTCGGACATAGAATGATTGAAACAAATTGATTAAAATATGACAACGTTTAGTAGGAGGGAACCGTTAGGGCCTGGAAGAAAGAAATTGTGTCCAGGCCAATGAACACCGAATGCATTTCTTCATTTATTCAAATCTTCCATTACCGACACGACACGACCGCCTTAAAAAAACAAAAATATTTGTCAAATAAGCTCGACTGAAGTACATCGAATAATAACAGGGCACTATCAATTATTTTAACAAAAACATACTGACTTGTTCTGTTGACTGAGTGTTCCGTCCCGGAAAGTGCAGCGCGGACGCGGGTACTTTGCAGCCTGCCGCATCGAGTATTCCGCGGCCTTAGCTAATATATCACCGGTAGGCTGTAAATCTGTCACCTATATTGCAAATAGCTGTTTAATTGGCTATCGAATCATGTGTCAAGTTCTCAGCTACTGCGCCATTGTGGCCCGCCATTGGAAATGCGATACCTTGCACCACTGAAGTATCTATTGCACGCATAATTGTATCTAAGACAGGCAGTTACATATAGATATCACTCGGGGAGCTTTGACGGCCTTTGAATGAAAATGTAACGAGAAGGAATGTAAGGCACCTTACAGAGCTAAGTTTTATTCGTAGAATGTGCGACACCTATAATAAGAACTTTCAGATGTTGTACCTTCTATCCCGTTTTAAATAAAAAAAACGATTCGCAATTTGTTAGATTGTTAGAGTGTTATTATGTAAATATTGTAAGTGGCATAATTTGTATTGAAAGTGCTGGTTTGTTTTCGGTGTTATATATTTTGTCCTTTTTTGTAACCTTACTTTTTTATTTTCATATACTATGGCTTATTAGTTACGTTTTGTGTTTAACGCCTATATTTTCTTAATATTCTAATATGTTTCAGTAAGAATTCGTAGTGGAGGCAAGATTTGTGTTTATTCTTGCACGTGTTGTATTGACCTGTATCTGTGATTTCTCCTAATAAATAAATAAATAAATAAATAATAAATAAGTTAAACTGGGGGTCCATTCAGATAAGAGTGAGTTCGAGTTCGGGAGTGAGTTAACCTGCAAATAGCTGGCAAATATATTATTATTTAAATAACGGAACCGTTATTTATACTTCCGACGTATTTACGGAACAGGCCAGATTTTTATCTAACTGTAATGATGTTCAAGAAGTGTGGAAACATTACTATTTAAAAAAGTGAGTTAATATTTAGTGACGAATTCGAACTCATTCTTTCCCTGAATGCATACTACATTAGCTATATTAGATACTTACATATGTCTTCATTCGTGGCTCAGATTCCACGATAAACTGTAGGTTTCTTGATAGGTATTGATAGAACGATAGTCGAAGCGGCAATGTAAATTGTCCGTGTTTTCTATCCAGTTCAATGTAGTGCTCGTAAAGGAAATGTCCGGGCATGGAACCCAGTTGCTTTGCCTAGTTGCTCAGACTCCACGTAAAACTCTATATCTGTCATGGCACCTACATAGTTCCTTCAGGAATGCTATGTGCTGAGCTAATATCCATGTCCGGCAGGCCTATTCCTGGAATTCCGTAAAAAAATAGCTTTTTTCGAAGAGACGACGACCGTTGGATTAACCGTGTCCTACACTGGGGCCGTGGACCGGAGAACGGAGTGTGGGAAGACCACTCGCCAGGTGGGACGACATCAAGTGCGTCGACGAAAAGCAGCGGTTCCGTGCTGATGAGGGCCGGGAGGATTGGAGAAAAAATTATAGGGGTATGTCCAGTAGTGAACGCAGACACGCTGACTGACTGTGTTTAAGAAAATGTAGTTTAAGAAAATTCTTTGTAATAAATGAAACTGACGCAGCTAAAAATATTAAACAAATCAATAACAAGAGCTTATATTCTGATTTTTTAGCATAACAGTGAAAGCGTAGCGAAGGTCTCAATTTCAAGATTGGGCAAAAATGCTTTCGCATGTCCGGCTGTTCTCCACAGGTAACGTTTCTAACCAGATTCTCGTGAAATTTTGTAAGCAGGTTCGATATTTTTATAGAATTTTTTAGTCGAGCCAGTTTTTGAAAATGTTTCAAAATGTGATTTTGGAGTTGTTCAAATGTAGTATGTCCGTCCGGTTCTTCTCCTCTGCAGGTCACATTTCTCTACCGATTTTCGTAAAATTTTGTAAACAGGTTCGATATTTAGGTATATGGAAATTCTTAGTCATGCCAGTTTTTCAAAAATGTTTAATATGGCGGAGTAATTATGAAAAAAACTGTTCTCCTAGGCAGGTCGCATTTCTCAACCGATTCTCGTGAAATGATGTAAGTAGGTTCGATAACTTTATAGACATTTTTAATCCAGACAGTTTTTGAAATAAAATCAAAATGATTAAAAATGTCAAATGTTTAAACGGCTCGCGAGGTCTACAGCTCAGAGAGCCACTAGTGTTACATTCTCAATGTAAAGTGTACGTCAAACGTCCATCGTGCTGACACACGAAGGCAGCAGACCACCGGCCACCACCCGGTTGCTGCGGCAGACCTGACTCCGTCCTGACTGGTTAATCTGATTAGAAGCTGTTTGCACGTATCGCATGTCATTATCTCAACCCGTTTTCCAGGAGCGGGTCTGCTGTGATGTGATCTTGACTTAAATTTTAGGTTACACGGCGACATCTATGTGGTTTTATTTGAAGCAATATTTTTTGTGGGCAGGGCAAGAAGCAGATTCAGAGATTATTTTTTTCTAAATTGCTAAAAGTCCTACCCAAGGGTCATTTCAAAACCAAGAATGTTTAGATAATTTTATGTATTTAATGGATACGACATTTCTGCTATCTAATTAATTTGAGTTTCAGCGACATCTACATTTTAAGCAATTTAATCAGATTATGATTTTTTTTACGTTTTTGGTCGTGATCCTACTTCCGACGAATGTCACGACCAAAATCTTTTCAGATTATTTTCTGAATCTGATTACAACGCTTCAAATGTAGATGTCGCTGAAACTCAAATTAAAAAGAATGTTTCATATGAGATCTTAGGGAGAATGTATTAAACATTTTTAAGACGGCTTTGCACGGTTGTGTTTCAATTTCATGACATGGATTCAGCAGTGTACTTGCGTTCTTTTACAACCTGTATATTTTTTACATCAAGACACCGCAACCCAGAAGTCGTTTCTAACCAGAGTGGTCAGTCTAAGTTCTCACCTAAATTGGCGTTTACGGCAAACCGATCGACTCAAACTCCATACAAGTTTTTACTAGATATTCAGTGGTTTTATTTCTTCAAGCTGTCAAAGTCAAACTCGGACTTCCGATTTGTATTAAAACGCGGAGTCGATGTAAACGGCAACGTCGACGTATTTACGGCAACGTTGAGTAAGCTGTCAAATCAAACTCTGACTCGCAAATGTTAGTTCGCTTAACGCCCACTGCGTGTTAAGACGGAGTGTTCCTAAGAAGTTGAACGACTATGTATTTCAAGTTGGAATAGAGAGCTTTCCAAAAACCTATAATCAAGCTGTAAAAAGTGATGATCAAGAGCACTGGATTAAAGCTATGGAGGCCGAACTGAACTCACTAAAAGAAAACGAAGTATGGGACATCTACAGGAACTTCCAGTTAATAGGTTGGCACTGCCCTGCAGGTGGGTATACAGAATAAAGACAAATGCGGACGGCTCGATAGACAAGTATAAAGCAAGACTTGTAGTCAAAGGCTTCAAACAGAAGGAAGGTATAGATTACGATGAAACCTTTAGTCCTGTTGCAAGAATGGGTACAATACGTGCATTACTCAGTGTAGCAGCAAAAGAAAGCTTACACTTGGTGCAATTCGACGTCTCCACCGCCTTCCTAAATGGAGTACTTACAGAAGAAATCGTAGCTGCAAGTGAAGGTGCAAGAGAACTAATGTGGCTTAAGAGAATATTTGCTGACCTAACCCAAGTTAAAAACACACCAGTTTTGAAAGTAGATAACGAAGCAGCAATTAAACTGGCTCACAATCCGCAGTTCCACAAAAGAACTAAGCATATTCGAATCAGGCATTTTTTCATAAGAGAAGCAGTCCTAAACGAAGATGTAGAAGTGCAGAAAGTTAGCAGCGTGCTTCAAGTTGCAGACATCTTAACGAAAGCCTTACCGAAGCCAAGGTTTATGCAATTGTGTGCGTCTATGGGACTACGTAGTGCAGAAACGAATCATTGAGAGGGAGTGTTAAGACTGGCAGGCTATTCAATGATTTGTTTATACCTAATATAAAAGAAGACATGATGTCTGTCTGTCAACAACAATAAAAAAGGAGTTCTTTTCTAATTTACTTGAAAAAGCGTTTCAGTTCTCCACCCGACTGCGCTAACACTGCGCGCGCTCTTCAATTTCTCCATACATTTGAAAACGCCAGTCGATCAGTTTGCCGTAAACGCCAATTTAGGTGACAACTAGGACTTCGGGTACTGGAGCTTTTCTGTAAGGCTGGAGGTCTATTCTTGGAATGCTTTGCTCAATAATCAGGAAAAGAATCCGTCTAGATAACCGCCTCTAACCGGTCGAACTGGTTTGCACCACAGACGGGCTCCTGACAACCGAAGAAAGAAATGTTACTGTCGCTACAAACATACAATGGTAGCCACCTGGACGGGCTTGAACCCTACCTACCTGTCAAGTATGGAAAGGGAGGTTTTACATGGGTTCCGAACCATAAAGTGAGCTGCAGAAAGATAGTTCCCGTCGACCCAAGAGACAACGGGCTTACCCCTAACTAGTAGGCTGTAATAAGTTTATGTTTTTTTTTTAACCAGAAGTGCATTCTTTCGTATGGCTCCTACTACTAGTCAAAGTATGAGCCCAGGCGCGGAATCTCCATAGAAAGTTGGACAAAGCAGTTGGCTCCTACTACTAGTCAAAGTATGAGCCCAGGCGCAGAATCTCCATAGAAAGTTGGACAAAGCAGTTGGCTCCTACTACTAGTCAAAGTATGAGCCCAGGCGCGGAATCTCCATAGAAAGTTGGACAAAGCAGTTGGCTCCTACTACTAGTCAAAGTATGAGCCCAGGCGCGGAATCTCCATAGAAAGTTGGACAAAGCAGTTGGCTCCTACTACTAGTCAAAGTATGAGCCCAGGCGCGGAATCTCCATAGAAAGTTGGACAAAGCAGTTGGCACTCTTAGCAGATATCTTAATCATTACAGTGACCTAAGGAAAAGTAGGTCGCATAATACTTAGATTATGTTTAAAGCAATAAATCTATTTTTATGTCCGTGGAAAATTGTGGCTAATACCGCTACCCCCGTCTTGATATTAGCCCAGCACACCACATTCCGAAAGGAATTAGGTGCCATGCCAGGACTTTCAGTTACCGTACGCATTGATTTAAAACAATCCATAGTCAAATAACTAATGATGTCTCTACCAAATTGTCTGCATTGCTTTGCATCGCGCCGTTCATGCACTACTTTTTTTCTCTTCCTGAGTTAAATAAGTGCATTTCGTCGCGAATGCGAGCTGTTCTATGGTCCGGGGCCTCTAGGTCCCCTTGCCCTACTAGGGTTGGCAAGCCCGTCCGGGTTATTACTACCGCATTAGATGAAACTATGGTGGAAGCAGGAATGAAAACAAATCCGTGTTTTCCATCCAGTTCAGTGTTGCCGTGCTCATAAACGGAACGTCCTGGCATGGCCCCTAATTCCTTCGGGAATGTTGTGTATTTGGCTAATATCATGACGTAGATGTGTTGCCAGCCATCCATGTATATATCCATCCAAAAAAACGAATGTCCAATTTCACAGTATGTACAGCATATTTCAGATGCCCAATATTTTTGAACCCTTTTCTAGGGCTCAGTTCCGTCCTTTTTGTCCGTTAGTTTGTTATTTACCGTACGTCCAGCCGTTCGCCTGTCACAGTTGATTTCGTGACAAAAGCGCATCGCACAGACGTCGTCTTTTTTTCTTAATTGGTGTTAATTATATTCCGTGAGTTGTGAGCGTTATTAAATTAATGACAACCCATTAATGTAATTTTCATGTGACATCGCCGCATTGTCATTAAGCCTGAGTGATGATTTTGCATAACCGCAAGCGAGGAAAACATAAATACGACGGATGCATTATTATCGAGCGGCTCGTAGTCTAGAGGCGCGGGGACTGGCCTAGATAAGTGCATTTCGTCACGAATGCGAGCTGCTCATTGGTTCGGAATCCATGTAAAACTGTAGTTCTCCTTCCGCTACTAGGTGGTAGGGTTTAAGCCCGCTCGGGTTAGTACCATCGCTTTAGATGAAAAGATGGTCGAAGCGGCAATGAAAAATTTTCCGTGTTTTCCATCCTGTTCAACGTAGCCGTGCTCATAAAGGGAAGGTCCTGGCATGGCACCTAATTCCTTCAGGAATGTGGTGTCCTGGTCTAATATCATAAGGGTAGTTGTGTGGTATTAGTCATCCATGTCAGGTTGCATAAAAAAATATATCCCACGAAAATGACATTACATAAACATCACTTCTGGGCTGACTACATTAGTACGAAAAAGACAGGAGAAGTGGCATCTGTAGAACAGACTGATCAACCATACAAACTGTGATCTGAGTGGGCAGTCTGAGTTCTCACCTAAATTGGCGTTTACGGCAAACCGATCGATTGGCGTTTTCAAATGTATGGAGTAATTGAAGAGCGCGCGCAGTGGGCGTTAAGCGAACTAACATTTGCGAGTCCGAGTTTGATTTGACAGCTTACTCAACGTTGCCGTAAATACGTCGACGTTGCGGTTTACGTCCACTCCGCGTTTTCATACAAATCGGAAGTCCGAGTTTGACTTTGACAGCTTGAAGAAGTAAAACCACAGAATATCTAGTAAAAACTTGTATGGAGTTTGACGTTTTTACGGAACTTCGAAGTTACGTAAACGCCAATTTAGGTGAGAACTGAGACTACCGGCTCTGAACTGGATTAAGGACTCTAGGCCAACGGCAAAGAATATTATAGTCAACGGTGAGTTTCAACAAGACGGACCACTCGGCGCTGTATTGAGTCCAAGGACGCCAGCAGATACTGGGGACTACCTTCCCAAATGTGGCTACAGTATTCTATCACCGGCCTTATCTGTGATTTGTAAAGAAGTAGTTGTGCCGGTAAAAAGATCCTTCTGCAGCGATCTAGGATCCCCAGTTTCTGCGATGCAATTTTAGCCTTGGATTCAATAAAGCGCCGAAAACCCACGTCTTTGGAGATGTCGCAGCCTAGTAGGTCCAGATGCTCCGATATAGGTACAATATTGCCCTGGAAACTTGCTAGGAGAGAAAAGGGATCTACCTTGGCAGAGAAAACACAGCATTGGGCCTTGCGAACGTTGAAGGCGACAAGGTTTGGGGCCGTACCAGGCAATTTACTCGTAATTTTGAGTTCGAATAAAACGGACGAACGGCCGATTTGTTATTTTCGTATGAGTCAAATGTGCAAAGTTGGTGAGCACAAGCACGAACTTTGAGTCCAATGTAATTCGCAGCTTGTGTTTGTGCACGCACACTAACTATTCACATTTAGAACGGCCATTTTTAGGGTTTCGTACCCAAAGGGTGAAAACGGAACCCTATTACTAAGCCTCCGCTGTCCGTCCGTCCGTCCGTCCGTCACAGGGCTGTATCTCATGAACCATAATAGGTAGGCAGCTGAAATTTTCAGAGATTGTGTATTTATTTTGCCGCTATAACACCAAATAGGTAAATTGAAAAAATAATAAAAAATAAAAGGGGGGTCCCATACAAAAAACGTGATTTTTTTGTGTTAAATCTTGAACGATGGTACGGAACCCTTCGTGTGCGACTCCGACTCGCACTTGGCCGGTTTTTTTCTGATTTACTCGAAGATAGCGTTGTGGCTCGGTGTGCTGTACATCTTTATGATATAATGCTTCGACATAGATGCAGCTGTACAGCCTCAAATCGATGACAATAAATTTGGTTCTTAAAATGAAGAGGTTCCGGCACGAATCGGTAGCCTCATTCCTCAATGTTAAATTGAATCCAAAAAAGGATCGGCAATGCCTGCGCACCACCAGCTTGATAAATCAATCGTGACCGGCCGGTCCATCATTAAATCTCACATTCAAACATAATGAGGAGACCCTGGGGAAATGTGTAATGATAGCCTGCACTTGTCACGCCGATATCTCTGTACAGAAATCGAAATGTAGTACTGAACAAATATTGTGTGACAAGGGGCCGAAGTCAGGAATTCGGTACATTCTCTGCCACCACGACAATTCCATCAGCTCAGTCGTCGTCTTCCAGAACAATCGACTTTTTCAATAAAAAAAAAATTGTCTCCTCACATGCCATAGTCAATGTCAACTGAGGGGGAGTTAGCACTTCAAAGCTGTTCTCGGCTGAGCACTTTGCGATTCTACTTGTTTTAAAACTATCATAATTAAATTAAAAGGCGAGTGGTTAGAAGGCAAAGAAGATCCACTGGCTTCTTATAATTTCGAGATTCCTGAGTTGACTAAAGAAGAGTGGTCAGACATTTTTCAAATAGTTTACACGTATGGAAAATACGTGCTCAGGTTTGTAAATATCGATATCTATAATAATGCATACATATTATCCTCCTAGTATTACTTAATTTATTTTGGCATGTCTCTCGTAAGGGAACACCGGTTCTCGTGTGCGTGGAGCCAACGTTGACAGGTGAGTGTTCGTGCGATAATTTGGGCTGTATCCCAGGCTCGAATTTTATTATCTCGTTTAATTAAAGCTATGATTTATTTAATTCGAAAATCACATGGCGGGCCACATCGCGACGATCCGACGTTTCTTTTACTTTTGCGCTCATGATTATTTCGTTTTTCTTGTTCTGGTTGCGACACGCGAGTTAATTTTGTGGTCTGGTCACACGAGCGACGATATAATAATCCTTGGAAACAACCTCGTACTGAGATGCAGATATATATTTATTCATAGTGGTTGTAAACGGCGTTTCATTGTAGAGCAAAGGTCGCAAATTTCAGGAAAATTCCTTTAAGAAATTACACTCAGGAGTGTGAAGAAATGATAGAGCGATATGCGATCAGGATCAGATCATACTTCTTTCGCTTTCTATACAGACACATCCTTTCATACGGGCTTCACGACTGCGGGTGTTACATACCTGACTTTTGCGGAGTACCTCGTCAATCTAGTTGGGTTACGTTCTCCTAGGCCGCCAGGGCACGGCTTATGTCCTGCACAATTTTTCGTCACCGATTCGTCCTTTATGAATATAGCCTTCTTAATACTCGTCACTAAATCTTCTTTCAATTCTACAATGCTCTCTAACCCAGCTATTGCGGAACTTGTCTCTTCGACAAATTTTCTTGAAGAAATATTTTACCTTCGTTACTTTTCTTTCATCCTTAGTGTAGGCACCAGCATATCGTTATTAATTGCCATGCTAGCTATGGGCTCACTTAATCACATAATCATCCGACTTTTAAATTACCGGGAGATTATTGCTAAGCGGTGCGGTAACTAGTATGTGTGTATGTGCCCGAGTTATATAGATGAAGTTTTATAATCAATTACTCCAGGAAAAAATACATCTAAACCGATTGGATCAGGGGGTTCATTCAGGGCAAGAGTGAGTTCGAATTCGTCACTAAATATCAACTCACTTTTTTAAATATTTAATGTTTCCACACTTCTTGAACATCATTACAGTTAGGTAAAAATATGGTCTGTCCCGTAAATACGTCGGAAGTGTAAATAACGGTTCCGTTATTTAAATAATATATTTCCCAGCTATTTTTAGGTTAACTCACTCCCGAACTCGTACTCACTCTTAACCTGAATGGACCCCCTGTATGTGATATACAAACGTGATTTTAACAATGTACTTTTGGACTTTTATATCTTGCATAAATGTTGATAGCTAAAGTGTTGTTACTTCTAGATCAATAATATTTAGTTTTAAACTTTGTGCTGGTAATTTACATTAAAATTTATCTGAAGACATACAACAGCTCTTGTTTTCCACTAAACCTTATTCTAACTGCATCACGTAGTACATACTTCATCTAAAAACTTGTAAGTAAATGTTCCTAAGGTTTTGTCGCTCATGCCACACCTACAAATAAGCTTTGCGATTTGTTCCCCATTTTCAATGATGACCGATGATGCATTTAGGTGCATCGCTGCCTGCTTGTCATTGTTGGAGTTGGCGCCTTACCGGTAGAAAGCTCGGTCCCAACACAAAATGTTCGTAGCCTCATAAAATAACTCAAAATTATGCAAAAAAAAAAGCAGCTCATAAATGTCAATATTGAGCAGTTGGCACCTCCCTGTCGGTCCAAAGTAAACACCGCGTAATTGTGCGAACAGCAATTTACTCGAAAACCGTTAAATAAATTCACCGCCCACATTAAATTACCAGCTTTTACAAAATTCTTAAATTCAATGATGCGTGCACAAGACAAGATTGCACTCGCGCGCAACACGCGTTAAACAAGTCTTTCTCGAAATGCGGCCATATTTTTTTTTCCAATTGGGAGCGAATACGGGGTGGCACAAACTTGAGGGACAATATTTTTGACAACCGAAACTTGTTACAGTATTAGACTCATCATAACTAATAATAATTAACAAGGGATACAAAATATTTCCCTGAATTACACCATAATACGTTTAATGGTTGTTGAAAGTGTCACCCAAATTGATTTATTAAAAAAACCCAAACACAGCCTTAAAAGACAACTGAATGATTGCACAGTCTATATTAGGATGATTTTTTTTATAAGCGTTGATTTGGAAAAACGAATAGCATAGATTAATAATTGAAATGAAATGAAATGAAAAAATACTTTATTTGCAGCCATACGGTACAAAAAGGCGGAAATTAATGCCATAAGGCATTCTCTACCATTCAACCTTAGAGATGTAGGAGAGGTGCAGTGAGGCGGGCAAAAAAAGTAACCGTAAAACAAAATGAATTAGCGAAAATATTAACTAACCTAAAAATAAGGATTTATATATTAAAATAAATTACATACAAATATGTACATACACTTAAACATATTAATAGGTACAAGATACAAATACACAAATATTATTTTAAAACATATGAACAGATTTACACATTAAAAAATATATATATATATATATATATATATTTGATAAATAGTGTGAAAAAAAAATACTCTTGATTTTTGAGAACAATGTGACAAGAAACAATCAGGAAGTAAGGAAATGACATTTAAGACGCTCTTTAAATATATTAATTGACTGAGATGTGCGTACATCAAGTTAATTTAATTATAATTAATTACTAGCCTAAGTAGATGGCCCACCGCCATGGTGACGGAAGTTTCATACAATATGTATTAAGCAAGCCGGCCCTCTATTGCAATAAATGTCGAACTAAGATGGTAACTTCTACTTAAAAAAAATGTACCAGTAGATGGCGCAGTTATCACGCTCATCTATGAAAAGGGTGTTGTTAAAAAATGTGAGTATATAATTTTGTTATTACATTACACAGTTGTACACGTTTTTATAACATATGGTGTGGTCTTCTACTACCAATAATAACTAGTTCTTCGATGCCCCAGGATGTAACATCCAGGACAGCCTGTAGAGAAGCAGTCTGCGTGCAGATGAAGTCGTATCGACTCCTGTCACTTCACAAATGACCGCTGATACCTCCGAAGATTGCGGCCCGCAGCGACTTAAATATGTGCTTGCGTAGAATATGCGTGTAATATTTTTAAACAATTAAGAGAGAATCAATATAACCTCAATAAATACATCAGAACGAGTGTCATTTCTGGCTCCCGAAAACAGAGTAAGTTCAAAGTCAGTTCTCGGGGTATCCAGTGATCTAAAATTTTTCTAAAGTATTTTTAGAATTAAAAATACAACAAGCACAAGCACGCTTACAATAAATCCGTAGCACCACTGCTTCTACCTCTCCCCTGCTGTCGTCACATCCGAGCGTTATAACTCGAATATATGTAGTCTGCTACGCATGTACGAGGCGCACCTCTATGGGGCTGAGGGTATGTATAGCAATGTTAATGCGTGAGGCGAGAAGTAGGCAGTGACGTGCATGTGGGTCGCACGCCCCGCCCCGCCCCGCCCACGCCGCGCCACACCTGCTGACTTCCACGGACCCGCACACCGACTCAGTGCTAACTGTCTTTACAAGGCTCTCCCCTTAGCTTCACTGTAAAGCCGCATTCGGAGCTGCTAGTCCCAGTTGTCACCTAAACTTGCGTTTACGGAACTTCGAAGTTCCGTTAAAATCATCATGACATGGATTCAGCAGTGTACTTGCGTTCTTTTACAACCTGTATATTTTTTACATCAAGACACCGCAACCCAGAAGTCGTTTCTAACCAGAGTGGTAAGTCTGAGTTCTCACCTAAATTGGCGTTTACGGCAAACCGATCGACTCAAACTGCATACAAGTTTTTACTAGATATTCTGTGGTTTTACTTCTTCAAGCTGTCAAAGTCAAACTCGGACTTCCGATTTGTATGAAAACGCGGAGTCGGAGTAAACGGCAACGTCGACGTATTTACTGCAACGTTGAGTAAGCTGTCAAATCTCACTCGGACTCGCCAATGTTAGTTAGCTTAAGGCTGTTTCGACCCATATAAAGTTGTTTGCACACATAACGCAAAAAGTATTGCACTTTAAGCCACGAATTAATAATAAAAGTTTAATATAGTCATATTACTTGCAGCAAAAACAATTTCACAATTTCAGGATTATTGGTTTCGTTACAATTTATTTAAATACGATTTTTATTGCATGGTAACTACTATGGCTATATTAAATATTTTTGACGAATTCGTGCCTTAAAGTGCAATACTTTTTGCGTTCTGTGTAAAAAAAACATTGTATGGGTCGGAACATCCTTAACGCGCACTGCGCGCGCTCTTCAATATCTCCATACATTTGAAAACGCCAGTCGATCGGTTTGCCGTAAACGCCAAATTAGGTGACAGCTGGGACTACGGGCTCAGACATGCGAATCGTACGAGTCATCGAATTGGCTCGCACGTGAACTTATTGTTTTATGCAACTGGGCATCAGCCGTCATGATATTAGCCCAACACACCGCATTCCCGAAGGAATTAGGTGCCATACAAGGGCCTACCCTTAATAGCGCGGCCACATTGAACTGGATGGAAAACAAGGACAAGTTATCATTGTCGTTTCGACCATCTTTTCATTCAATGCCATCGTAACGACTCGGGAGGGTCTAACCCTAGCACCTAATAGGTGAAGGGACCCTACAGTTTCATATGGATTCCTAACCAAGGAACAGCTCGCATTTGTAACGCGCAAAAGGGATTCTAACTCATGACCGAAAAATCAATTTTATTGCGTACCCCATCGAGTGGTATCCTAAAATGGGTCTTTGGAAGCGAAATCGATATGCCACACAATGGTATTTATTTTAATCACGATTAAACTAAATTTGTTAAAAAATGGCCCAAGTTTTCCCGATATATATTTTTAAACTAATTATAAGCAATGTAAAAAAATATTCTATTTTTATATTTATGAGAACAGTCGTTTCGTCTGAAATCTATACACCGGAAATAGGGACAAATTTGAGATCTCTTTCTGACATGCTGACGTCAACCATGGAGTAAAAGGCACTTAGAAATTCCATCTCTTTCCAGTGTATACATTTGATAAGTAACGACTGTACTTTTAAAGACAATTTGTTTGATTAAGCCAGTTTGTTTTTAAATGTGTGTTTTCTTTGAGAATACGGGTCGTTTCATGGTTCGAAATTCATGTCCAACTGCAGGTCAACTGTTGACACAAAGTCGACCCGTCAGGTTAAGTAGATGTTAACGTTATTTTATGACTTGCATAGTGTGTTTGTCAATTCTTATTCGTCGCGTAATAGGGCGGGCGGACAGTATCTTTCGACATGAAAAAAGCAATAACATACATGCAAACATGTTTTGGAACTCCAAGTATTAAAATAATCCGCCTAAATCAGTCGCAATTTGCATGCAAGAGAAGTTGATACACTACACGTACGCACCGACATGAGAACTGGTTAAATTACCAGAAACCTCAAGGCATTCCAGTAACTGGGCTATTACCGAATAAAAATATACATCTCAGTTTCAGAGCGTCGAGGGAGTTGCAGGAATTATACGAAAATGCTAACAATAGGCAGGTCTGCGCATATTTTTAGCTGAATTTCAAGAATTCAGTTAGAAATTAGAGTAGCTCACTCACTGTGTCCGTAACTGTGGTATACTAGATCGGATCAGTATAACAAGCCAGTGTTTGCTGTTGGTTTTTACCGTTCAGAAAACCTTAATCAAAATGTTCACGTAGTCATAAGAAAGCAAAACGTCTAACAAATACAATAGAAAAATAGTCTGAAAGACATATATCTATTTTGCCTCACAGGCCAAAAGTGCTAGGTTTGCAAGTAGGTTTTTTTATGGACCCGTTCATGGAAAGCTAACACTGCACCTCTGGCATGACATCAGACTAGTACCATAACATCTAGATAGCACAGTTTCACGTGGAATTCGTTGAATTCCTCAACCCGGAAACCGACTACGCCTAGCGTTGCTTCGCCTCAATTATCGATCGGCGAAGCAGTTTTCCAAGTCTGTTCGCTGTCCATGCGTTTCACTTACAAATTACGCTTCCTACTTGTAACGCAACGGATCAATATAATTGTCATGCTATCTGCGCTTCTAAACGTTTCGAGATAAATATGGGTACAAAAAATTGCCAATTCTAGTACAGCAAAAACCATATTGTGATGAATGATGTGACGGTAAAGTGACGTGTACCAACCGAGTACATTGAAAAGACGAGGATAAACCTATTAACGAGTATTATATCAGCCGTGAACACTGCAGTAACGATGCCGCGGGTCGAAGGTTTACTGATTGTTAGCTACATGTCTGTAATATTTCCACCTGCGTCATCTATATTACTTTCTGAGCCTGCGTGCTTGACGGATTCTGCACGTGAGATGACTAAATTGCGTAGGATTGCCTGATATAAGAGTAGCTACATTGGTCAATGATATGTAGTCACAAATTGGACAATATCTGTGAAGAATTCTCATGAATAATTTGTCCTATAGCATCGACATCTACATTGTAAGAATTCTAATGAGATCGTTTTAATGAGTCCAACAGTTTCAGATAAAAATATTTCAAAATTATGTATCAGATAGGTTTAAACTAGTTTACAGTGGTTGATAAATAACTACTGCTTACAAATAACATTTACATAGACATTGGTGGCATCAAAACTACAACAGAGCAGCAGAAAACCTCAGGGCTTCTTTCACACCACTAATAATATCTTGTGATGGTGCTGTCGGCGTAGAATATGATAGCTTTATAAAGAAAACAACCACACGTTTGAGCGAGAAATGGCACAAGCCATTCTCACAGATAGCGGGATGGGTCAAAACAAAATGCTAATTTCGGCCATAAGAGCAGTGTCATCCAGAATAAGAGACACAAGAAAGAAGATACAAAGTGCCGGGTTTGAATACGGTGCTGGTATTTTCCGCATCAGAACCCACGAGCAAGAGCTTGGCTGAACCTGCTGTGTCACCTTATGATTTACTATTATTTATTCATATTGCGACGATTTATATGCGAAGACTAGAAATTGTGATTCACACACATGTTTTATAATAATCTTATCATTAGTTATGAATTAAAAAAATAAATAACATATTGTTTTATATTAATTTGTAACCAAATCAGAATTATGCTGGTGTAAAAAGCTATCCTTATTTTTGATACAAGGCAGTATATAACAAAAATATACATTAAATATATATCTAGTCTACAGGCATACCACCAAGCAGAAAATCGAAATGTGATAAGTTTTCTATTATCTCTCAGAATACAGTAGCTCAAAAGAAAAAATCCTGAGCCGAGCGGTATCACGTTAGTTCCGCTAGTACGCCTCTTGCTCAGCATTCCCTAACTCTTCCCGGAAGATGTTAATCGGCCCAGTATAAGCGGCATCCGGTGGCACACTTGTATACGTGGGTGTCTATTTCCTAATGTCGTCCATTAAGTTCAATGATTTCGTTCAATAACATTTTGGAGACATTTCAATAAATTGTTTCGACTTCTGTTCCCCAATACGTGGCTTCACAAACTTATCCACAGATACCACTGATGAAATTAGCAAAAAAGAAATAGCCAATCGCATACATAAGATTTTTCAATGTTTTAGGAAAAGACTCGTGGAATCTCAAACGGAATTACAGGGCATTGTGTAACAGGTGAGTCGCCCGTTATTCAAAGTTCGCCCCGCCTGCCCAGGACAGCATTTTACCAGGTTGGAGCTTCTCCTTATTATAGCACATTTAGATATTGACGACGGAGACGAAGAATCCGCATGCGAATCAGGAAAGAAAACACTTTCCAGAGAGCTGCTCTCGACGATTTTCTAAAATACCTATAATTGAGTGACTCTTCCGGCGCGACGGACGTGCGAGACGTGGGAAGATCGCCAAGCCTACCACTCTCTTAGCTAGCATTGAGGTGCGGCACGCGGCTAGGTGTTCAGTGAGAACATTCTCATTAAAATTCCTACGAGCCTAGGGACATCTAAAAAGGCAGCCGACGGTGTTACAAACGCACTCCTCGTGTGGGCTAGCGGCGTGTTAGCATTCGATGATGGAATGGCGAGTTTTTGCTCCCAACAAAATGGGTTTACACTCAAGAGAGGCACTTTATAGAAGCCATTGGTAAATTAAGAGATTTACGGTCTGATTGAAAATCAGTGCGTCAAGTATTCTGCATTTGAATTAGGGGCTTATTCTGAACAGGAACATATTTTGACGTCCGCGTCGGTCAAATTTTCGCTAATTTTCTGTGGCGTGGTGTGGTTCTGTGCCGGAGACCTGCTCATTTAAAAACTATATAGATTTAAGTAATGTTTTTATTTTTTCCTATTTTTCAGTAGTTTCTAGCGTGTCTTATAGTAGGCGCCAATGACTTCTGAAGCTGAATAGATTTCTGAAGCGCACTTTTTTTTATGTGAAATTGCAAAATAATCATCAGGTGAGGGCAAATTTCTTATAATAGTGTGGGATAAGTCTTAAGGCCCCATGTCCAGCAGTGACGGAACGTGAACCCGTTTACGCATGACCGGTTTTTTTATATGAGGCTAAAGTAGTTAATTATGACATCCGGCTAAACACAAACTATGCAGGGACCATTTATTTTCTAGAAAATTCTAGGTCTATTCAATAATACATGAGATCTTTACTATTTCTGTTATGTTCATTGATGCTTTAATGATATTAAGTTATTTCATTAAAATAGTTCAGTGGACAACTTCGATATTAATAATCTGATAGTTACTGGTTACAGTCTTGTAAAGCGGATTAGATTTAACATAAATGGCCATGATAGGGATTCTTGTTTTAATATGTTTTATGGAACTGGACACAGGTCAGACCTTCTGTCTTAATATTAACCCAAATACCACGTTCCCAAAGGTATTAGGTGCCATACAAGGATCTTTCCTTTCAGAACTTGATGGAATACACGGACAACGCTTGGATTATCTCTTCTTCCAACAGGGTAAGTAGAAAGGGGATCTACAGTTTTTCGACGGAATTGATTAGTAACTATTTGTTGACCTTCATTCTTAACGTAAATGTGGTTAAGAAAGAAAGAGATCCATATCCTAGAAGCTAAAGCTTTTATTTAACCTCACTTGTGCGTCGTGGAATCTTGCAAATAATATATATGATTGGTCCGAAACGTCGTGAAATATTATCGATACAACATGAGTAAGCCGTTTTTAGGGTTCCGTACCCAAAGGGTAAAAACGGAACCCTATTACTAAGCCTCCGCTGTCCGTCCGTCCGTCCGTCCGTCCGTCTGTCACAGGGCTGAATCTCGTGAACCGTAATAGGCAGGAAGCTGAAATTTTCACGGAGTGTGTATTTATTTTTCGGCTATAACAACAAATAGGTAAAATAAAATAATAATAATAATTAAAGGATACAAAAAATGTGTTAAAATATTTTTTTTTGTTAAATCTTGTACGGAACCCTTCGTGTGCGAATCCGACTCGCACTTGGCCGGTTATATTTTAAAACCCTGATATGATGAGTCTTGCAAGTAACATTTGACCCACTTCTCGATTTGCGATTGAGCTGAAATGTTTCATGAACATGTAAATCGGATTACACGGCCATATTAAAAAAATATATAGGAAAGCCTTTTTGTACCTTAGTTATTTTTGACTTACTTCCACTGAGGCTATCGGGCTGAAATTTGGCACAACAAAGCACGATTACTTAGAAACATGCTTACTAATCTGTCGAACCAAACAAATAAATTACAAAAATAAATGCTATAAAATTTTTTTTTTATTTAAAAGCTCTAATAAGAAGAAAATAAACCCTATCAATGTATTATTAGACAATTTATATGATTGAAAGTTTTTTGCGAGATTTACCAGTGTAAGAATACAACATGTAATTTGAACTTGACACAAGCTTTTATACCACATCAATTGTATAACGTAATACATTAATCGGTTTTATTTAAGAAATAAAAGAAGAAGAGAGAAGAAATAAAACCTTTTTTTAATGTTTTTTAACACTTTATTATTGTTTTTTTAGTTTGTTATGTTTCTAAGCATGTTTATAAGTAATAGTGCAATCAAACGTGTTTATTCAGCCCGATAGCGGAAGTGGGTCAAATTCAACGTCGCCTGTGCGATGATATCGATACTGGGCCACACGCATATCAGACATCTTGTTTTTCTTATTCATTATGCATACCTTAGATAATGGATAACATAGAAAACATCTAAGATGCATACATTTGACCTGCTCGTGGTACAAGGGTACGGGGATTTGCTTTCCCCGCCCGTTTACCACCACTTTCTTTCTCTTTCTGTGCGTCACCAATGCGTTCCATGTGTCGGAATCCATTTAAAACTATGGGTCCCCCTTCCCTTGCTACGTTTGTACGGTTAAGTCAACCGTTGGTACCATCCGTAGATAAATGAGATATGCCCTTCCCTTCCTACGTGTGTGCGTTTAAGTCAGCCGTTGGTACCATCCATAGATAAAATTAAAAAACCGGCCAAGTGCGAGTCGGACTCGCACACGAAGGGTTCCGTACCATAGTAAAAAATAAAAAAACAAAAAAAGTTTTTTGTATGGGAGCCCCCTTTAATTTTAATTATTTTTTAATCTTACGTATTTGTTGTTATAGCGGCAAAATAAATACACACTCTGTGAAAATTTCAGCTGTCTACCTGTTACGGTTACTGAGATACAGCCCTGTGACAGACGAACAGACGGACGGACGGACGGACGGACGGACAGCGGAGGCTTAGTAATAGGGTTCCGTTTTCACCCTTTGGGTACGGAACCCTAAAAAAAGGCAAGTGCGAGTCGGACTCGCACACACGTTTTTGTATGGGCCCCCCCTTTAATTAATATTATTTTATAATGTTACCTATTTGTTGTTATAGCGGCAAAATAAATACATAATCTGTGAAAATTTCAGCTTCCTACCTGTTACGGTTCATGAGATACAGCCCTGTGACAAACGGACAGACGGACGGACGGACGGACGGACGGACGGACAGCGGAGGCTTAGTATTAGGGTTCCGTTTTCACCCTTTGGGTACGGAACCCTAAAAAGGAAGGAGATATGCCTTCTAGCATGCCTACTATGAGACCAGCTGACTCCAATTCAAAAAAATTATAAAAAAAAAAAAGATTTTTTTTTATAATTTTGATATACCCAGTGTCACACTCACAATTGAGACGAATCTAAGAAGACCTGTCAAGCTAAAATCCATCAAGTCGTTTAGGCTGCAGAGCGTGCTAAAGAAATATACATACACTAGCTGCGGTACCCGGCTCCGGTCGGGTTAGTGTCGGCTAAATTATTTCATGGATAAAGTAGCTCACATGGCTGATCCATAATAGGGTCAAACTGGTCCAGGACAATGTATCCATCTACCAAATTTAATCAAGATCGTTCGAGATGAAATATCATGATTTAATAAGAAACATCCAATAATTCCCATTTAGAGCTTCGTTGACATTTGGTGGCTATTTAAAAAAAAAGCATTTGCCGCCAGAACCTTTCTGCACTTGCACTGCAACATTGTTTACCTAGTAAGTAGGTAACGTGTAATGTAGGTAAGTTTTGCGTGGACTCCAACCCACAGCCTCAACATCGATAACAGTAACCCATCTCGAACCTGACTGCTCCCAGGTATCCTATACATTGATAAAATACGCACATAAATCGAGTTATTGGTTCGCAAGTTATAAGAATTTAACACTCTCTACTCACCCTTCTGGTAATGAAGCGTTATATTATGTAGCCTATAAGTTTTGAGTAGAATCAGGCTAGACGTAGATACAATCCGCATCTAAATCGAGTAATTGGTTCTCAAGGATTTTACCAAGTAGTCCTAAAGTTGCGGGAAATACCAAGCTGTACCCGCCCCCCCTCACCCGCCCCCGTCGCACCGCCCGCCCCGCCCCCGGCCCCGCTCCCGCCACCGCCCCCGGCCCAGCTCCCCCTGGTGTGAAGTAGCGCTGCCGGCATCGTTTTCGCAGCCCCGTGAAAGTTCTAAAGGCCATGGGCACAATATCTTTATAAATTGTAGCCTATGTGTTATTCTGATGTATAAGCTATATTATTGTAAAGTTTCATTAGAATCCATTCAGTAGTTTTTACGTGAAAGAGTAACAAACATCCATCCATCCATCCATCCATCCATCCATCCATCCATCCATCCATCCATCCATTATTACAAACTTTCCCCTTTATAATATTTATTAGATACATTCATGCACTCGAAAACTGGAAAACATAAGCGCAGGCCTATTGGAGATTCGTGTGGGTTAAAACTGACTTGTCGAACGCATTTTTAGAGCAAATGAGATTAAGCTAAATGAACAGATTCAGATTTCCCCGTAAATGTGAATTCAATCGCCGACGTACCAAAGTATTCGATATTGGACAAGCTCAAGGTGGCTAAGCTCAAGTGGCAGTGGGCTGGCCACGTCAGCCGAAGGGACGACGACCGTTGGAGTAACCGTGTCCTACACTGGCGGCCGTGTGGCCGGAAACGGAGTGTGGGAAGACCACCCGCCAGGTGGGACGACGACTTCAAGTGCGTCGGTGGAAAGCAGTGATTCCGTACCGCTGAAGCCCGGGAGGCCTGGAGGAAAATTGAACAGGCGTATGTCCAACAGTGGACGCAAATGAATAAAACAAACCCATTTCGCAAAAAGACAAACATTACTAAACACTTCGGTTATCAATGAAAGGCCATTAATCGTGTTTATGACGTATGATTCGAGAAATATAAAACAGAATCCATTCATTCGCCCCAATAGAACTCGATAACGAAACGATATGAGCGGAGTGTGGACACTTCGGTGTTATCTGTTGGAGTATTTGCGACCGATTTTAAGAATCTATCCACTCTTCAACGCGGAGTCGGCCACAAAAGCGATAATGGCTAATGTGGACATTATTTATTGTGTGGAATTTCACTTATCGCTCCGTGGTACGTTCGAACTGCAGAAGAGAAAAGGGAGAAGTGCCGTGTGGTTGTATGAACGATTAGTGCATATGATCTTATGGGAAGCCGCAGGCGTGTCGCGTCGTATGCCCACAGAGTTCAAACATCGTCTCTGCGCGCAAATGTGCTCCCGAAATACGATCGCCAAGTCTGTTTCCATCCACACAAACTTTTCAATACGTCTGCAACTAGGTTTGTGCAGGCGCGCTAGATGGCACAACTCCTTTCTTTTGTTTTACCTGTGTGGCGTCCCAGCGCCCTCTACAAAGAGCTGCTAGTTTCACATATTTCATAGAAGCTAGTTAGCATGGCGCTAGATGGCACTACCCGCTAGAACGTCCAACGAGTCAAAAACGCGATAAGTCTATATCGCAAGAACTCATTGCAAGAAGAAAAAGAATCCTTACGACACAAATTGAAATGTGTACCAATTTTTTTGGAACTATGTTCCTTATAACGCGTTTCTCAGATGAGAGCTAGACGGGAAAGTGTGTCCGACACTTTTGACAGCAAAAGAGACAGCAACACTGACGCGGCACTTTTGCTGTCACAGAGACAGAGCTTCAATCCTCTTGTCAATCTCGTCCATAGATACATTTTTAGGCAATGTTCAAGTTATCCCATCGGGTGATCCTGTGCAGTTTGGAAATTTAGAAGCTCCGCTCGGGTGAATGTCCAATGTTGTCATGTCAAAA
This sequence comes from Incurvaria masculella, assembly GCA_946894095.1. Lineage (NCBI taxonomy): Eukaryota > Metazoa > Arthropoda > Insecta > Lepidoptera > Incurvariidae > Incurvaria > Incurvaria masculella. Next base: position 17,788,086 of record OX335657.1, on the reverse strand, counting down.
TGTTGACTTGTTTCGTCCTAGTGGTGTTTTTTGTACGCCATCGAAGGTTTTACTGTTTTAATCACAAAAATGTTATCAAAAAAAAACCGACTTCAAAGAAAAAGTATTCCAAAACAGATTAACATGCACTAAAAAGTAAAAAAAGACTCAAAAAATAACAATAATCGTAACTACAAAAATGACAACAATTTTTTTTCTTTTTAGTGCACGTTAATTTGTTTTGGAATACTCTTTCTTTGAAGTCGGTTTTTTTCTTAAAATGTTTGTTTCTTTTTTAATTTTTTTGTGAATCTGAAGTACACTTACTAATTTAAACGTCCTTTCTGATAAAAACAGAAATAATCGAAAACGATTGCGTGACATTGAGTTATTCGTCCATTTGTCGCGCACATACTTGATGCACATTGAAGACTTTTATGATTTTCTCATGGATGACATTGTCAGAATTAAACCAAATTTCCAAAGTGGAAGCACCAGCTTTCGATTGGAAATCATCAAAATCGGTTCACCCAGTCGAAAGTTCTGAGGTAACAAACATAAAACAAGCTGTATAATTGAGAACCTCCTCCTTTTTTGAAGTCGGTTAATGAGTTATCGCAGTGTCTTTATAAAAGAACGTGAGGTGTCGTTGGATAACGTGGGACACTCAAGAGAAAATAAACATCTTAAGCTTGATAAATACGTTTACGCCGTTTGCGTAAGGCCATAAGCAAAAAAGGCCAAGGGTGAATAAAACAACTTGACCATGACGGTCAAGGTGTTTTATTCAAACTGATCTCTCAGTTAAATTCCAGTTCAATTGGCCAAATAATACGTCGTTTCGCAGTCAGCATGGGACATGGCATAAAATGCAACTACATGTCAGATTTAGTCGCTCACTTGCCTGTTCACTCGGAGAGTTATTTTCTATGGTAACACCGCACGTTGAAGAATAACTCATTCAGTCAGTCAGCTCAGACCGCATTGATGCTTCAGTCACCGCATTCGACTTGGCCCGCGAGCGACTCTTTCCCGTTCCTAAAGATGAAGAGAACTTTGAAAGAAAAAAAAAGTTTCGCGACCACAGAGGAGATAATGATCGAATCGCTGATGGAATTGAAGGCCATATTAAAAAGTCATATTAATATTAATAAAAAGAAAATGAAGATTTTTTTAATTGCATACAATTTCCTTGCATTTTTCGATGAGTCTGGGTAAAATCTAATTATTAAATAATATTATTTGATTTCGGCAAGGGAGTATTTTGTTATCATAGAATAGTAATCCACATTATAGATATCGAATCTATCTAAAAGGGGTTTTTTTTTATGAAAAAAACCTGTATGTGGGTACTTTTTTTTGTACACCACCGTTGGTGTACATAACATTTGTCGAACTTAGGTTTTCCAATTCGCGATGACGGCAAAACGATATGTTGACAAATATTATCTTTTTTTATATCTAAAATTATAAAAAAAATATGAAGATTGGAACCACCGACCTCCAGGGCCTATTTGTATTCCAGACGAGAAGTGTTACGCGCTACACCTGACAGCTTTTAACAATCGACGTGAAATTTTTATTGCTTTAAAAAAGTATATAGCAGACAAAATGGTGGCTGATGCAGTGCTCTTTGCGTCAGTCAACTATACTATTTTACCCGTGATTGTCTCATCTCGTCTCGTCTCATCATCCCAAACGTCCCGAACAAACATTCGCTTCAAAAAGATATGTTTTCAAAGCACGAATATGAATGATTAACCAAACCATAACAATCGAAAAGTTAAAAATTTCACGTGAAACATTCTGTCTCTTATCATTTCTGATCGTTTAGAAATAGTTTCAATGATTTTAAAGAACTGTCTTCTGATATGTCAGATAGTATCAAGGACCTGATTTATCAAACTTACTTGACAGTTTTAGAAAAATACCTATGTTGAGATTTCTTCAATATGATTTCCCTAGATCTTCGGCAAGATATGGAGGGACTGAAAAGATAAGGGAACAGCTTTCGTCGACCGCTTAGTTGATGAATCTCTGTGACGAAGATTATATGCACAGTGATTCTTCGTCTGTGTGTGACAGTGTGTCTTCAGGCTGCAAAGTCACTCTACATAATTAGTCTTCTTTACGAATTATTCACTGATATCTCACCGAGATTATCTTACGGCGGTAGCCGGGGTTATGCAGAAATTGTTTTTACGATGCGCTGCTGCTCGGTTGTCAACTGTACCAGGACTCCAATTAGATGTTCTATAAATAGCCGGGCAACGTCCCGTTTGCTGCTTGCTCATCCGCTGATATCTTCTGTGCTACTGCTGGCATTAGGGTTATGTAGACTTTTAGCAACAACCTCCTTCTTTCTTACCCAGTCAGTGTAGTAGGTATTCCTCTTCCACTCTGTTATTACCTCGAGAGCCTCGCTCACTACTGTATGTGAGGATAAAATAGTTTTTTTTTTAGTTCGGGCCCGAATAGCCCTAGTAATACCATGAAATTGGAGCGGCAATGATTTTTTTTACCTGACTTCCGATGAAAATCTATCGCCTGGAACCGATATAATTTGAAGAGCACGTGAACTTATTTTGACTTTATACTTTTACTACCGGGGAAAATTAGGTTCAAATGTTCGAATTTTTTAGTAACGCTGCCATTGCAAGAATAAATATTTATTAAATGGGGATAAATATGTATAATAAAATAAAAGTCCCAATATGGGACAGGTATCGCAGCTAGTAGTACCCATAGGTTAAGAAATAAATCATAAAACATAACGACTTAAGAATTTCTGCTATTGTCCGCACAATATTTTTAGGTATACGTATAGAAAATTGCAATATCAATCGCTGAGAAGATTCGCAGGTAAGGTTAGGATTATATTAAGATTATATTAGGTAAGGTTTAGTCAGATTAGCCTTTAAAAGCTTACTTACAATACAAGTTCCCTGAGAACTTGTTAGACATTTCTTAGAACAATTCTTCATTTTATATTAGTTCAAAACCGTCTTGCACAACTGACACTGACATCCTTTGAAACATTACCCCGATTTACTTGATACAAAAAACTTACTTTCAAGCATAAAATAGCAGCGTTAATCCATCTAAATTGCCTGCGAAAAACCTAATTATCAAATTTTAATATGGAATTGGGAAGTTAAAAAAACGGTAATCCAAACGCAATCACCTTCCCGAATAAAGAAAATGAAGTGACAGACGCGACAGTGTTTATTTGTTAAACATTCGACGAACCTCTCACAAATATACGGCGTCTCAGCGTAAACAGGTCTGTGTTTATACAAAGGACTGATTTAGAAAACTTTGACATTGGCATAGACGCGCGATGGCCATCGGAACATTCCTAACGCATAGTTTTTAGGGTTCCGTACCCAAAGGGTGAAAACGGAACCCTATTACTAAGCCTCCGCTGTCCGTCCGTCCGTCCGTCCGTCCGTCCGTCCGTCCGTCCGTCTGTCCGTCTGTCACAGGGCTGTATCTCAGTAACCGTAACAGATAGACAGCTGAATTTTTAACAGAGTGTGTATTTATTTTGCCGCTATGACAACAAATAGGTAAGATTTAGAAATAATTAGAATTAAAGGGGGTCCCCATACAAAAAATGTGATTTTTTTGTATACATTTTTTACGATGGTACGGAACCCTTCGTGTGCGAGTCCGACTCGCACTTGGCCGGTTTTTATAGGCATGGACGGCGTATATACCCAAAACTACCACATTCCCGAAAAAACTAGCTTCTCCTTCTAACTCCTGAATCAAAATCAAATTAGAAAAAAATAAATTCGTTAATGAATCGTGATTAGGGTCCAGTCGCTAAAAGTGAAAAAAGGGAACCTTGTTCAAGTCTGGTTCTCGTGTCTGTCCGTCACACGCATTTTGTCCTGAATGGTTCTCCTATTAACACATGTTTGAAAATTCTGAAATAAATTATGCACGTGAACACGTTCACGCTGGACCGGTTTTTTTTTGTAATGTATAGAAAATTAAAAATACAGGTAAATCTTTTTTTATCTTTATGTTTATGAATTGATTGGTATGTATAAAAATGTTACATATCCTTACGTTTATTTATAGGAAGTACTTTAGTGTGTAAAATGCTAGCAAACGAAACCAGGTTGTCACGCGCAGAGAAACTTTCGATTCTCGCGCGCCCAATTTGTGTAACAGATATATGTGCGACCTTTTGAAGAATCTTTCAGTAATTTGCTTTTTATACTCGATACGCTCAAGGCCCTTTTGAAGAATCAGCCTACTATCAAGTTTTGTTTGGTGTCCATACGCCCGGTACCCTAAACGCTATGCGGTCTTTTGAAGAATAAGCTTACTATCAAGTTTTTTTTGTACTCTATACGCCCCCTCAAAGCTATGCGACCTTCCGAAGAATCAGCCTACAATCAAGTTTTCTTTTTGTCCTCAATACGCCCCCTCGACGCTATGAGACCTGAAGAATCAATCAATCAACATACCCGGTTTTCCTTTCCGCATATCCCACTGTCTAGGCAGTTTTCCTTGCAGTGGCTCAGTGATTAGGTATTTATTGGAAACTAGGTGGCATGTAATAGATTGGCCATAAAATGTAACGACATCGCTCTCTAGCAGTCAGCCGAGCGCCGCCCGCACCCACTCTCCAAGGAGACCAGCGGCCGTTCATCAATACCTCTCCTTTTGATTTCTGTCGAGGTTGCCAACCGAATTAGGCAATTATTTGGGTGCGGTCCCACAAATGTGGGACAATATTTACGCGACATATCGTTTATTACAATAACCAGAGGAAAAGTATGACATTGAGTGCATAGATTATGTTTTTTATCATATTTAAGTTTGTATGGAGTTTGCCTTTATAGGCAAATACGTCGCCGAGTGTTTGCCTAAAGAGGCAAACTACAACCTAACCTAACCGAGTCCCGTGATTGTAAGCAGACTGTAATTGATGTGAAGAAAAGTTATACGAATGTAGATAGAAGTAGATAGACCTCAGCATCGCGTTCCATGTTATAAGAGTTAGTGATATTAAAAAAAACCGGCTGGGTTCCGTACTAGATTCGTACAAGATATTTAACACAAAACATTACGCTGCGCCAATCAAGAGAACCTTGCCTACCTTGGCTGACACCAATTCAAAAGATAACAAAAATCGTAACTACAAAAATGGCAATTATTTTTTACTTTTAGTGCTTTTTCTTTGAAGTCGGTCATTTTTTTTGTTTATTTTTTTTTATTTGTTTATTTTTAGTGAATCTGAAGAACACTTACTAATTTGTACACGTCCTTTCCATTAAAAAAAGAATCACCGAAATCGGTTGACGTTATATTAAGTTTTTCGTCCATTTGTCGCGCACATCTTAATACAAATTTAAGACATATGATTTTCTCATGGATATCATTGTCAGAACTTAACCAAATTAAAATGGGACGACTTGGGAAGCACTAGCTTTCATTTAAAAAAAATCATCAAAATCGGTTCACCCAGGCAAAAGTTATGAGGTAACAAACAAAAACATACAGACGAATTGATAACCTCCTCCTTTTTTGAAGTCGGTCTAAAATAAGGATTTAGTATTGCTTATTGTAAGTGCATAGAAATCATCATCAAACTCATATGAGTTTAAGTGATACGCCAATAAATGGATTTGATTTGATGACAGATTTTTGCATGAATATATAATGCAACAATAATGCAAGTTCATTTCAATTTCGCCTTTGCTTGTACCATACAATATTTTATAATTTTTTATTCATACTTAATTGTCAAGACAATTTATTGTTTTTCATTTACATTCGTGTTATCACATTAACGTAGGTGGTCTTTCATATGTAAATATGAATAAAACTTTAAGGTCTATCATCGTAAATGATTTAAGGTTATGACAGAACCAACATTATCCATGAAAGTATCTATTTTCTCTTATTTTATGTAAATTTTCGAGCTTGGCTTTTCACACAAATCAGAATCTATTTCTGTCACTGCTTCAGATTTTCTTATAGTTAAGTATTTGGTGACTTTTCGAAGTACTTTAAATAAAAAAACCGGCCAAGTGCGAGTCGGACTCGCACACGAAGGGTTCCGTACCATCTTAACAAAAAAATCACGTTTGTGTATGGGAGCCCCCTTTAATTTTAATTATTTTTTAATCTCACCTACTTGTTGTTATAACGGCAAAATAAATACACGCTCTGTGAAAATTTCAGCTGTCTACCTGTTACGGTTACTGAGATACAGCCCTGTGACAGACGGACAGACGGACGGACGGACGGACGGACGGACGGACAGCGGAGGCTTAGTAATAGGGTTCCGTTTTCACCCTTTGGGTACGGAACCCTAAACATGTGGTTGCGTCATTGAACCTGGAGACCTAACTAATTATGAGTCACACACATTTATTTTTAGTTGGTTCTGTCTACAATTGGCTAGCCGTGGTATACACCCGATTAAGCTCAAAATTAAGTTCTCGGAAACAATGAAGATAATCTCACCGTAAACACGGTCTAATTCACTCCGAAAATAGTTGGGCGCCCGCATTCTGTTATACGTCTCGTACGATAAGAGCGCCAGATAACGACAGCAATCGGTAAGGCTATCAACACGGCGTCGGCTGCCTTGAACCCGGCGGCGGCGGCGGATGGATGACAGATAGATTTCGTCGACGGCAAACCGAATACACCTAGAGCTGTGGTCTCAGATCGAAAAAGGAAGGAGATGTGCTATCTAGCGCATCTAGGGTTGCCGGATGGTAGGGATTCGTCGGGATTGTCCCGATGTTTAATATAATGTCCAGAGTCCCGACAAAATATAGAACCGGCCAAGTGCGAGTCGAACTCGCACAAGAAGGGTTTCGTACCATCGTACTAGATTTAACACAAAAAAATCACGTCATTTGTATTGGGGCCCCCTTTAATTTTTATTATTTTAGAATTTTACCTATTTGTTCTTATAACGGCAAAATGAATACACACTCTGTGAAAAATTCAGCTGCCTACCTATAATGGTTCATGAGATACAGCCCTGTGACAGACAGACGGACGGACTGACGGACGGACGGACAGCGGAGACTTAGTAATAGGGTTCCGTTTGCACCCTTTGGGTACGGAACCCTAAAACGTCTCGATAAACAAAAACACTACTTTTAAATTTAACACTTTTCTAAGGCTGAGATAAATAGTCGTAACAGAAACTAAGGCTAACGAAAAGTAGTACTTTGTGACGTCACTTGGACATATTTTGTATGGACGAAATCTCAAAGTAATGCACATTGACGTCACAAAGTACTACTTTTCGTTAATCTTAGGCTGAGATAAATAGTCGTAACAGAAACTAAGACTAACGAAAAGTAGTACTTTGTGACGTCAATTCGCATTACTTTGAGAATTCGTCCATACAAAATGTGTCAAAGTGACGTCACAAAGTACTACTTTCCGTTAGTCTTAGTTTCTGATGCGACTATTTATCTCAACCTTTGTTTCTCTTACGACTATTTATCTCAACCTTTGTTTCTCTTACGACTATTTATCTCAACCTTAGTTTCTCTTACGACTATTTATCTCAGCCTTAGTTTCCGTTACGACTATTTATCGCAGCCTAAGTATTTCTCAAGGATCATAATTGGTTGATTCAGTGTAATCGAATTGGAACCAATTTTATTGTTTATTCATCAACCATAGACAACTGCACCCATAATTTTTATATTTTAACAATGCCAAATAAATGTAACAACGTAAACAAATAAGTGAAATGAAAATATTCTTTATTGCTTACAACTATTACATAGTATGCAAAGGCGAGCTTATTGCCAAAGGCAATCTCTAACAGCTAACCTTAATATTAGAAAATATATTAAGAGGTAGCAAGAAACAATAAATTACTTAAAACTACGCACCATAATCACACTTAGAAAACATTAGATAACTTAAAACTATATAAACAGAAAATATTTGATTGATTTAATTGTTATAACATGTCAAGTACCAGGATTTTAATTTTACCTTAAAAATAGACAAGGAAGCACTTTCCCTAATAGTAAGAGGCAATTGATTCCGCAATCGTGCTGAGTGAACTGTAAAAGAACCCATAGAAGAATGTAAAAGAAAGCATAGTAGTAATTAGAACTTATTTATTAAATTAAATTAGTTTGTTCTCTTTTCTCGAGAGTAATCTCGAAATCACGACTTTTTTAAATATTGCCCAGATATTTTAGTCTTCACAATTTAATACCAAAAAAAAACTACCAAGGCAACTTTAAATGCCACACGCAAACATAGTCGCAGACATATCGGAGGGTATGAATGGACTGTGTATGCATACGCCACGCCGACTTACCATATGCACAATTTTTCCTCCCGAACGAACCTCGGTCATTTAATGTCCAAAAACGTTTAGATCTAGAATGTGTATCTGGGCACTATCGCCTACCCTGTCGTATGAACATGGAACATGCGACTAAACACCTGGCAAACAATTTTTTCCTTTCTATGGATAACATAACATCCAAATACATACTACTTGGCTTTTAATATAATGTTATTGTTCTTCTTTATACTTGGTCTTATTATAAAATCGGTCGCAACCAGAATTAAATAGTGATTTTAGGCGGACTTGTTGAAAGTAAAGTAGGCATGTATGAGATATACTCATGTTTTAGGGATATCGTTTACAAATTTTTCAATTTCCTATTATTTGTCCCGGACATTAATACCTTTGAAGGGCTATACGTGACGTTCCTATGTGAGTTCAATGTGAGTTATATAATGTATATTCTTGCTTAAAATTACAGACCGGAATCGAACACGTTAAAGTATGACTTAAAAACCTACAGAAGTAGAAAATGTAGAGACAATTTAAACCACAGCACAGCTCGAGGTCTACAAAGTTGAGGACACGGAACTCATCAGAGGACGGCACAAAACATACGAATTTAAGCGTAGCAGTGGCAACAGCACGCATGTGCCTGAATGGAATACAGATTATCTGCTCGCATCGTAAACCTCGTAAAAGCTGTATTAGTGAGACGTCATAAATAGTGAATGGATTATTGTTGTTGGCTTACTTAAAAGATAAATAAAATCCGAAAAGGGCAATGCCCGAAAATAAAAGCTGTTGTATAAATTTAAATGAATATTAAATTTCCACTTTTTGTTTTTTAATTTTGAGTAAATGCAAACTGTACTCCCAGGTTCTTCGTAAATCGCTTGCATTCGATTAAATGGCTAAAGGTCACTTAGCCAAAATATCTTTTTTTTTTTTTTTATGTGACTGGACATGAATGGCTAATACCACAAGTTCTGTCATGGTATTAGCCCAACACACCACATGGGAACTAGGTGCCATGCCAGGACCTTCCTAATATTGCACGGCTACATTGAACTGGATGGAAAACACGGACAATTTTCATTGCCGCTTCGACCAACGTTCATCCAATGCGATGGTACCAACCCGGGCGGGATAAACCCTACCACCTAGTAAGTAAGGAAGGGGACCTACAGCTTAACGTGGAATCCGAACCACGGCCAGCCTCTCTCAAGGGTCGAATTGGTCACCCATCCAAGACCAGACCGGACCCAGCGTTGCTTAACTTCGGAGAGCGATCGCCGAAGTGTCGCGCCACTGGGCCACTGAGGCTGACAGATGGATGTTATATTATCTAGAACAATCAAGAGAAGAAATATCGATATGAATGGTCAACTCCTAACGTCAAACGGTCAAAGATCAATAAAGACTTAAACTGCTTTTTTCATCGATCTAAATATGTGAGTAGATTTGAAACTTTAAGATTTGGTTTGATCAAAACGTTATAAGGCTATAGATATTACATACAAACCAAACTTAAAATACCTTTTGGAATACCAGTTGAATTGAGTCTAATTACAGGATAAAAAACACAAATATTGATATAATGACGCTACATATAAAACAGCCAACTACCTATCTTCAGATTTAGTGGTTAACAGTGTTGTTTTAAATTTCTTTTCTGTATTAAGGTGGCCCAACCCGCTCATCTCCCCATACAAAAGGGGAAAGAAGATCACGCCCATATTTCTTGTCAGAGATCCATAATTTTACTCAAAATAGCTTTATTTGATCGAGCTAGATGTCTGATGACCATTGGCATTGTAAAATTGTGTTTGGTTTCTAAGTTATAAGGTCCGAAAGTTCGAATTTTTAGCGCGTTTTATACAATAACTTTGGAGGTGGATTACGCAATGATAAAGTAAGAACATCTTAAAAGGATTAGTCATCAGACATAGCTTATTTAATCAAGATTTATAATCTATTTGGTTTTTGTTAGATTTTTTACGCTTTGCACATTGTCTTTTTTGTGGACATGTTGCATCTTCCTCATCATGGAGCCTGTCTTATTCTTTGAAACAGAGAAGGTCCCAGAGCGCAACAGCACGGTTTTGTACCGTGCCCGCGAATGAGTTAGGCCCGCCGGGTTGGGCCACCTTAAAATACCTTTTGGAATACCAGTTGAATTTAGTCTAATTACAGGATAAAAAACACAAATATTGATATAATGACGCTACATATAAAACAGCCAACTACCTATCTTCAGATTTAGTGGTTAACAGTGTTGTTTTAAATTTCGCTTGTGTATTAAGTGTAATTTTCTGTTATTTTGGCTAGAACTGATTTGACCTTGAAAAAATACAGATATGAAATCGTTACTCAAACCTAACATTAAGATAAATACGGTAAGGGCTAATACGTGAATAATAATATACATAATGAAATCGAGACTAGCAACGTGGTTACAATGTTAGAGGCGGTCCTGCTAACAGAGTTGACATAGGTAATCACCATAATAAAGGTTCTAGGTTGTGTTTAACGATGCCAAATATATGTCTTACTCCACCGTAAACAGAAAGATGCACGGCAATTATACACACTTTCAGGCTTATTGCAACAAAAAAACAACATGGATGCCATTTCACGCTCCTTAAAGCCGATAATTCGGCCTCAGAGTCCAAGTTTTTAGTAAATTTCCTCCTTCCAAAGACTTGGAGGAAAACAGCGATAGGTTGTCAGCCTCAATAGCCCAGTGGCACGACACTTCGGCGATCGCTCTCCGAAGTTAAGCAACGCTGGATCCGGTGTGGTCTTGGATGGGTGACCATTCGACCGTTAAGAGAGGCTGGCCGTGGTTCGGATTCCACGTTAAACTGTAGGTCTTCTTCCTTACTTACTAGGTGGTAGGGTTAATCCCGCCCGGATTGGTACCATCGCATTGTATGAACGATGGTCGAAGCGGCAATGAAAATTGTCCGTGTTTTCCATCCAGTTCAATGTAGCCGTGCAATATAAGGAAGGTCCTGGCATGGCACCTAGTTCCCATGTGGCGTGTTAGGCTAATACCATGACAGAAGGTCTGGTATGTCCAGTCACATAAAAAAAAGGTCATTCGGTCCCATAAGAAACTCCAGGATTTCATTACGATTTTTTTAACAAACGGTTCGGTTATGGCCTCTAAAGAGATCGAATAAAAATTATACAAGAAAATGACAAAGATGAAACCGATGTTTTTAAGTCCGGAATTAATATGATATGATGAGGAGTGGTAATGGGAATAGAACTAGGTAAGGCTGGTAAGAGAGATAAAGTAGTAATAAAAGCAGGTTCTCGGAATGGACTGAAATCGGAATAATCCATCGATGGTGTAAAAGCGCATTATTGATGCAATCACATCTCGCACAGCTGCTTCACATTACGCACGTTTTCTGGGAATCATGTGTTCCAATGACTGAAGATAAAATAAGAGCACTACACAGTAACATTTACCATTATTGTGCAATAAATCGCTGGTATAAAAGGGCATTATTGATGTCAATCACATCTTGCACAGCTGCTTTATATAAGGTCGGGGAAAAAGTATTTTCGCATTATAGTATGTATGAACTTGTAATAAAATCTCTTTGGCTATACTATTTGTATCTGGCTGGTTTTGGTATCATTGAAAGTTTAAATTTTAAAGAACATAATTCCAAATTCAAATTAGGAAAATGTGTGATTCTCATTTGTTTTTCGTACTGTCAAAATGAGTGAATCTAATGCAGAAATTCGATACATTTTAAAATTTTACTACAAAAAAGGTAAAAATGCAACGCAAGCCGCGAAAAAAATTTGCGATGTTTATGGACCTAGTGCAGTGTCTGTGAGAGTAGCACAAATTTGGTTTAAGCGTTTTCAATCCGGAAATTTTGATGTCAAAGATGCACGTCGCTCTGGTCGCCCTATTACGGATAAAATGGATGCCATTTTTGAAAAAGTGGAGCAAGATCGGCATATCAGTAGTTACGACGTAGCTGAAGAACTAGGAATTGACCACAAAACAGTTTTGGCGCATTTGAAAAAAACTGGGTACACAAAAAAGCTCGATATTTGGGTACCTCACGAGCTCACTGAAAGAAACCTAATGAACCGTGTACTCATTTGTGATTCTTTGTTACGACGTAATGAAACCGAACCATTTTTGAAGAAGCTGATAACTGGTGATGAAAAGTGGATCACGTACGACAAGAACGTGCGAAAAAGGTCGTGGTCAAAGGCCGGTCAAGCTTCACAGACTGTGGCGAAACCCGGGTTAACTCGCAACAAGGTGATGCTGTGTGTGTGGTGGGATTGGAAGGGCATTATTCATTATGAGCTGTTTCCACCAGGCAGGACCATCGATTCTGAACTCTACTGCGAACAACTGATGAGATTAAAGCAAGAAGTTGAGAGAAAGCGGCCGGAATTAATCAACAGAAGGGGTGTGGTTTTTCATCACGATAACGCTAGACCTCACACATCTTTAGCCACTCAGCAAAAACTAAGAGAGTTTGGCTGGGAGGTGTTAATGCATCCGCCGTATAGTCCTGACCTTGCACCTTCAGATTTCCACCTGTTTAGGTCTCTTCAGAATTCTTTAGGCAGTGTCAGGTTAACATCACGAGAGGACTGCCAAAACCGCTTGTCGCGGTATATTGATCAGAAGTCCCAATATTTCTATAGCAATGGGATCATGTCCCTACCTACAAGATGGCAAAAAGTTATCGAACAAAATGGTACCTACATACTTTAGTTAAATGTAAATAAACCATATTAAAAAATGTTTTGAATTTTCTTAAAAAATGCGAAGAAACTTTTTCCCCAACCTAATATTACGCACACTTTCAAGGAATCGTCACGTATTAAGGAGATTTTTTTTATTGTTCATTTGATTAGATTATTTATGTTGTAAGAAAAACCGCACTTCAAGTGTTATTCCATAAGTGTGATGACCTCAATCCATTTTGCTTTTGTGCTGTGAAATTTATGTTTGAAACTAATGTGTATCCAGATTCTGTCGATAATGCCAAATAGCACGTTGTTTTGCATCATCGAACAAACACGCGAGCTCCAATCCTAAATTATCGCAAGCTGATATTATTGAGAAAACGAAAGCTTGCACTCTATCCGAAATCAGTCTCAGCAGAACGCTAGCTGAGCTCTTTGCGTTTATTAAAGTTAGCCAGGTTTCAAATTTTCTGCATGTCACTTAAATCATAGCAAATTACACTTAACATAAATACCAGAGGCTAATGAGACATATAAGTAAAGTCAGAATCAATGTTTTTGTTTCGGACGCACTGTATTTTCAATATTTAAGTCAACATTTGTCCACCGGATTCTGTCGAATGATAAATCATCTCATGTCTACGATGCGGCAAATAAATCTGCGATCTAACTGTAAGCGGTGAACAACAATTAAAAGTCGAACTTACCTCTCATTCTTGTCGTAGACCGGGAACGTCTGCTGGGCTAACTCCTGCAGCGTCGATTCCATCTGCGGCTCCGCGGAGATGCCCTGCGCGCGCTGCTTTCGCGGGCCGCGCGCGCGCCGCGTCGCCATCTGCGAGAACGGGAACACGCTCTGGAACTTGTCCAGCTGCGACCTCAGCTCGAGGATCTCCTGCTCCCGCCGCGCGAGCATCGTCTCCAGCTCCCTGATCCTCTCCTGCAGCGGCATCGTCTCGCCGCTCGCGTCCGCCACCGCCGTCTCCGCCTCCGGGGGGAACCCGCTCGGCGTTCCCATCCTGGCGCCGTTCACTGTCGGCGCGACGGTGAGTGCTCCTCCGCCCGTGTCCGCTATCCTCGGTTCATCGTCAGCAGCCGTCCGCTGTGACGAGCCAAAGCAGAGGTTGTCGAAGCACACGCGCATTCACCCGGCTGAGGAGCCGACGAGTCGAAAACGGGCACGGTGTCACTCCCTAGCGACGGCGGCGCGTCGAGTTGGCACTGTCACGGTGTCACTGAGGGTGCGCGGGGAGCGGTCGATGGACGCGTGCGCGGCGGGCGTGCTCCGACGGATCAGTGAGCCGGTCCGGTGCCGGCCGCCGGGCGCGCTGCTAGTGCCCGCGCCTGCGCTGCGCGCGCGCCGACCCTGCAACCAATATGGAATATCTCAGTCGACGATAAGCCACGATACGGGGAGCTCGTGACACTTCCAGGAGCACCACATGATAACGCTCGATCATCTGACTCTAAGCCATTTCTGTAATCTTCCGCCTTATATCTGTCCGATTTATTTGCGGCACAGATGTAAAGATAAATGACATATTTGGTGCGTCGATTTTTTTATCGTCGGTCTCGGTTGTTATTGAATTGATAATATACCGAGTGTCCGTGCCGAGTGTTTATTCAGCACACGTTCACCGGCTAACTGTATAATAAGACCTTTAACATTTTCCAGATCAGTAAACCATTGCCGTTTCGTGCTGAGGCGGCAAGGCATTTTTTATTGATCTACTCAAAACAAAATATAATTTAGGATTATCTCGATTATCATCTCGCTCTCTCTCACTTCTGTCGCTATGGAAATGACATTATTTCATTAAGGCACTTAAACTCAGAGAAGTAAAAAAAGGTACAACTTCAACCAACCATCAATACATGAAGAATAAAGTAACTAATATAAGGAAACTTGTAATTTTGCGTAATGCCTATATTATAAACTGAAACGATATCTATAACAATCATCTCCATATGGTAAATGATCAGAATGTCAACGAAATTTGTGAAATCACCAAAAAGATCCGAACGGTGTAAACATCTACCCCTCCTTGTAATCCTATCGAAACCCTAACAAATTCTCTAGAAATACTTTTTCTATTTTTTAGATATCAGTATCGTTATCCTTCAGGTTCTATGAAAGAAGTAATAAAGGAAACGTTAAAAAAATGTGTTTTTATAAATAAGAAATATATAAATGTGGAGAAAAAAGCCAGCCCATTTGGAACCCTACTGAAGGGATCGAAAAAGCATTTCCAATGATAGAATAAAAGTAATCGCAAAATGTCTCAGCTGGATTTACAACCAGTATTGCATATTTTAAACTTTCAGCCGTATTTTAAATCCACCGTTATTGCTAATGGCAGTGACGACGGCTATAAGAAAACCTTTGGCGACTAATTTAAAAAAACAGTCGGAAATGCATGTCGCCAAGCTACTTGTCGCTTGGACAGGATGAATGAATGACAGACCAGCCGGAGTTCTTAAATCGATGACTCTGCACTCACGCTAATACGAGTAGTCCTATAAATAAACTCAATATTACTACTGTATACTACTATAATAGTACTATATACTACTGTAATAGTACTACTGACAGTGGATTATGCTTACTTCAAAAATATTTGTATTCTGCCAATAAAAACCTGCTATTTTATTAGTAATTACACATACATTTTTTGATACCTTTTTTTGGTTAGATGGTTTTAGATGGTTTAAGGCGCCTATAAACCATAGCGTAAAGCCAAGAATACGCGCGGCGGAATCTAGCAAGTGCCATCATGTCAGCGGGAGGGTACGCACGTTTCGCGCGCTCTGTCCCCGCTCCAAAAACCAGCAAGTGCACTCGTTTTCTGAACGACAAGTCTGATTTTATGAAATTCCTGTATTTACAAGAGTTTTTAACAGCAAGGGGGATGTGTACCTCGTTATGGCTGAAAGGAATACGATTTTTTTATCTCATTCTCCTAAATAGAATAATAAAATGGCTTTGAAAGGTAAAAAAGGTCTTTTTAAAAAAAAAAAATTCGATGATTATACAAGCGTTTTAGACAAAATGGGGGTGTGTACATTCGCAAACGTACGTTCTATAAGCTCAGTATTATTTCAATGTTTAACAACCAAAGGCTTTACTGTAATCGACTTCAGAAAAACGTTCATATTTAGGTATTTATTCCCCTCAAGCAGGAGTCAAAATGATTACCATTCCGCCGATGGAGACTTTTCGGGAGATACTACGGCCCACGCCATTTCTCTTTGTGATTCCCTTTTTAGGGTTCCGTACCCAAAGGGTGAAAACGGAACCCTATTACTAAGCTTCCGCGTCTTTCTAGCCTTCGTGGACTACGAGAAGGCGTTCGACTCAGTTGAAAAATGGGCCGTCGAAAACTCCCTTATGAGATGCAGAATCGACCACCGCTACATCGAGGTACTCCGAAATCTGTATCGGTCCGCGACGATGACTGTGAGGCTCCATGAAAATACCCAACCCATCCTCCTTGGTAAAGGCGTAAGGCAGGGGGATGTGATCTCACCCAAGCTCTTCACAAACGCATTGGAAGATGTGTTCAAGACGCTTGAATGGGACAACATGGGTATCAACGTAAATGGAGATTTTCTCAGTCATCTTCGCTTCGCCGATGACATTGTTCTTCTGTCAAATTCCCGAATCCAGCTTCAGACCATGCTGGAAGACCTTTATGAAGCATCGATAAAGGTAGGTCTGAAGATGAACCGGGACAAAACCAAGGTCATGGCGACCGAGGTTATGACGGGAGGACAAATCGTTATCGACGGAGAAGTGATCGAACAGGTTGAAGAGTACGTATATCTCGGTCAAACCCTGCGGCTTGGTAGACAAGGACTGTCTAGGGAGGTTGAGCGACGGATTCAACTGGGTTGGGCTGCCTTCGGAAAGCTTAAGTTCGCTCTGAGGTCTGACCTTCCGCAAAATTTAAAGACCCGAATATATGACCAGTGCGTCCTCCCGGTTATGACGTACGGGTGTGAAACGTGGACTCTGACGGTCGCCGTTGTCCAAAGGTTGAAAGTTGCCCAGCGAGCAATGGAGCGAGCCATGCTGGGAATATCGCTACGGGATATGGTGCGTAACGAGGCAATCCGCCGACGTACCAAAGTAGTCGATATTGGACACCGGGTGGCTAAGCTAAAATGGCAGTGGGCTGGTCACGTCAGCCGAAGAGACGACGACCGTTGGAGTAACCGTGTCCTACACTGGCGGCCGTGGACAGGCAAACGGAGTGTGGGAAGACCACCCGCCAGGTGGGAAGACGACATCAAGTGCGTCGGCGGAAAGCAGTGGTTCCGTACCGCTGAGGGCCGGGAGGACTGGAGAAGGATTGGAGAGGCGTATGTCCAGCAGTGGACGCAAACACGCTGACTGACTGAAGCTTCCGCTGTCCGTCCGTACGTCCATCCGTCCGTCCGTCCGTCCGTCCGTCCGTCTGTCCGTCTGTCACAGGGCTGTATCTCATGAACCGTAACAGGTAGGAAGCTGAATTTTTCACAGATTATGTATTTATTTTGCCGCTATAACAACAAATAGGTAACATTCTAAAATAATAATAATTAAAAGGGGGTCCATACAAAAAACGTGTTTTTTTTTTAATCTTTTGCGATGGTACGGAACCCTTTGTGTGCGAGTCCGACTCGCACTTGGCCGGTCTTTTTTATGATACTTTTAACTGGATGATCAATGCAGAATGTAAAAAAAAATTACCAACACGGACGGGCTTAATGGTCGGGTTAAGTCCGTCCGTAGCATTAAAGGGACCTACAGTTTTACGTTGGTAAAATTCGGAAACATGGATTGGATTCTCTGGAAAATGCGCACTCCGGATTGAAATAAAAGAGGTGCATAACCTGGGATTTGAACCCGCAGTCTTGTCAGTCAGTTGACAAGAGAAAAAACATGCGTTATCAATGATGTATTCTTTGCTAATGGCCCACGCGTCGGTCCAAAGTTCCATGACCAGGTAAAATGTAGAACGGCCGTAAACCGATCTACGACGCTATCTCAATAACGAGACCCATTAGACGAAAATACCCCAGACACCCGAGGTCGCACAGGTACAATACAACCTGCTATAGTCGTTAAATGCTGTTCGGACGGCCTACATTATACCATAACAGCGAGAGTAGGTAATAATATGGTAATAACCCTGAGCCGGTAGTCTAAGTTGTCACCTAAATTGGCGTTACGGCAAACCGATCGACTGGCGTTTTCAATTGTATGGAGAAATTGAAGAGCGCGCGCAGCGGGCGTTAAGCGAACTAACATTTGCGAGTCCGAGCTTGATTTGACAGCTTACTCAACGTTGCCGTAAATACGTCGACGTTGCCGTTTACGTCCACTCCGCGTTTTCATACAAATCGGAAGTCCGCGTTTGAATTTGACAGCTTGAAGAAGTAAAACCACAGAATATCTAGTAAAAACTTGTATGGAGTTTGGAGAAAACGCCAGTCGATCGGTTGGCCGTAAACGCCAATTTCGGTGAGAACTCAGACTGCCCACTCTGATCTATTGCAAATCGTGCCAGCAAAGAAATAATGTTGTCAAGGTTAAGGGGACGTGACACGAAAGCAAAAATGTAAAAGGGCAAGTTCGAGTTGAGCGGCTCGTAGCCTAGTGGCGCGGGGACTTGCCTAGCATACCAGGTTCAAATCCTCGCCCCGTTCTGCACTACTTTCTTTCTCTTTCTGAGTTGGATAAGTGCATTTCGAAACGAATTCAAGCTGCTCGATGGTTCGGAATCCATGTATAACTGTAGGTCCCCTTCCCCTACTAGGAGGTAGGGTTTTAGCCCACCTGGGTTGGTACCAGCGCATTGGATGAAGAGATGGTCGAAGCGGCAATGAAAAATGGTCGTGTTTTCCATCGTGTTCAATGTAGCCGCGCTCATAAAGGGAATGTCCTGGCATGGCACCTAATTCCTTCGGGAATGTGGTGTACTGGGCTAATATCACAACGATAGTTGTGGGGTATTAGCCATCCATGTCAGGTTGCATGAAAAAAAAGTTAACTTTACCATTTTCCGTTTTCCTTTTTTAATTAGCTAGAAAACATGGGCCTTTTTCACCTTTCTTAGCAGCTTGCAATCAATACCAGTACAAGATAATCAACACTTTAAGTGTCGATTAAAATAAATCGGCAGTTGGTGAAAACCAGGCTAAAAAAGTTAATTTCATCTAAAAAACTTTATGCGTAACGTTTATGGATTTCATAAAAACGCGTTATCCGCTTTGCAGCAGTTTATATATGCACCTGAATTAATCGATAGCTTTTTTAAAAAAAAATAATCAAAAAACGTTTTTAACTCACAATGATGTGGATGTCCAACTGCATTATTCACGAAAATCCACGGCTCCACGTTTGAGCCAGCCACTTATCACCTCGACGTGATTTTAAAGATAAGGCAATGCAACGGGTCATTGAATTACCCTGAGATGCTTTGCCTAAAGTGATGTTAACTGATACACGACTGCGATCGTTCTTTCTAGAACGTGAGTGGCAGCTCCAGTGGCGTATTTACCGTAACGGCACGTGGAGCGCGAGCACAGAGTCCCAGCTGTCACCTAAATTGGCGTTTACGGTAAACCGATCGACTGGCGTTTTCAAATGTATGGAGAAATTGAAGAGCGCGCGCAGAGGGCGTTAGCGAACCAAGATCTGCGAGTCCGAGTTTGATTTGACAGCCAACTCAATGTTGCCGTAAGTACGGCGACTCCGCGTTTTCATACAAATACCAATTTAGGTGAGAACTCAAACTGATCATTCAGGTCTCCTAGCTTGATAAAGATAATACTAATGAATTTAAACAATTTCTCGCTTGAGATATGACATTTACCTTTAGCATTTTCAAAAACATCCCACAGCCACTCAAACAATCTCTAATCTGCACACAATCGCGGTGGACCTACAGAATCAAATGTCAACATATGGTAATTAAATGATAACAACACATGATTATGCACCAGCAACTGTCACTGCACAAGGTGGTTCGAAAGCAGACGCCTCTGTATAGGTTGTAAGTACCTGATGATGTAAGGTCGTGGCAAACGTTGGGGAGTTGGGGATTTGGAAAAGAAATGCGGTCCCAACCGATACTAAAAACCGGCCAAGTGCGAGTCGGACTCGCACACGAAGGGTTCCGTACCATCGTAAAAAAATACAAAAAATCACGTTTTTTGTATGGGAGCCCCCTTTAATTTTAACTATTTTTTTTTCTTACCTGTTATAGCGTTACCTTTTCTTGTTATAGCGGCAAAATAAATACACACTCTGTGAAAAATTCAGCTGCCTAACTATTACGGTTCATGAGATACAGCCCTGTGACAGAAAATAAATACACACTCTGTGAAAAATTCAGCTGCCTAACTATTACGGTTCATGAGATACAGCCCTGTGACAGAAAATAAATACACACTCTGTGAAAATTTTAAAATGTTGAAAATAAAAAAGACGGACGGACGGACGGACGGACGGACGGACGGACGGACGGACAGCGGAGGCTTAGTAATAGGGTTTCCGTTTTCACCCTTTGGGTACGGAACCCTAATAAAAAGATATAGTAACTAGAATCTAGAAGGGTATGTTAATATGGTTTGGATATGTAGAGCGAATGGGTGGTGAATTTACACAGCAGGAGTGGAAATGTCATGCCTGGGCGGCGGCCTAGAAGAAACATACTTTGTAATGGTCATGACCGTAGCACTCGTAATGATAGAGCATGCATGAAAATAGTTATATATGAAAATATCATTATAAATGAAAATAGCCGAACTATGTAAGAGACGAGTTGGTATGTATGGATGTATGTAGAAGGAAATAAAAATAATAAACCACAAAGTCCAAATGATTGGGGTGGTCTCTTGACCATGTTAACTTTTCAAATAACATGGAGAGACTGTCATTTGGAAAGTTAACAAGGTTTCCTTCGGAAGTCTTAAATTAAGTACGGTGTATCTTCGAACTTCCTATTGCGGCATAGAATTTAGTAAGTTTACTCTCTAGTTCTTTATATACTATCTTATAGAATATTTCATTTCATTTCAGCCTCAGTGGCCCAGTGGCGCGACACTTCGGCGATCGCTCTCCGAAGTTAAGCAACGCTGGGTCCGGTCTGGTCTTGGATGGGTGACCATTCGATCGTTTAGAGAGGCTGGCCGTGGTTCGGATTCCACGTTAAGCTGTAGGTCCCCTTCCTTACTTACTAGGTGGTAGGGTTTATCCCGCCCGGGTTGGTACCATCGCATTGGATGAACGATGGTCGAAGCGGCAAAGAAAATTGTCCGTGTTTTCCATCCAGTTCAATGTAGCCGTGCAATATAAGGAAGGTCCTGGCATGGCACCTAGTTCCCATGTGGTGTGTTGGGCTAATACCATGACAGAACTTGTGGTATTAGCCATCCATGTCCAGTCACATAAAAAAATTTCATTCATCAACTGTGAAGTTTTATTTGAATCATGGATTAAATTACCCGTTTAGTTTTTGTGCGTTTTCTAACCGTGATCGTTTATTTGATGCTTCTTGTTCATCATCAGCGTATACGTTCGAATGGCTTTGTGTTACAGGCTTGCGTATATCACCAGAATGCGTGCAAACAGAATGGGACTCATTGCTTTGGTACGTCGATGGACTCATTCTAATTGTCTAGGTATGCGTGCAGGGTATGGGCTACTCAGGTAATCGGGAGAGCTTGAGAAAGCATTGAATATTGCCGTGGGCTAATATTGATACTTTTTGTGTGATTGTTAGTTATACATGTTGAATATTACAAAATATTTCACGAGCTCGATACGTGGCCGTCTTCGTTTCTCCCCGACACGTCCCGGCGCTTCACGCAACGTCCCTTAGTTGCATAATACACCCACACACATTTTCAGGCTCGTGCGCCTTCTGCGCCCGCCAAGCGACCGGCTATCCTTTTTAACGCCGACAGGCTAAAGGACATTAGGGGGGTGTTTTAGTGGGTAGGTCTGGCCTAGGGTTAGGTTAGACTCGCCAACCAGTCCCAAATAACCTGATTCCGGAATCAGGTAAACTTGTTTGATATTCTTGAATGCCACTCGGCATGGATGGAAATAACATCTGCTGTCATGATAAGAGTCGATCACACCGCATTGCCAAAGGAATTGAGTGCCATGCCAGGACCTTCACTTTGTGTTTGGCGACTGCCGGAAAAAGCAGAGTATAATTATAACACAGATACTAGCCATCTTGTCCAGTATCAGATGATTAAAAAGGCACAAGCAAATTTAGATCCAAAATGTAGAAGTCATTCAAATTATTCAAATGAGAAAGAATAATGAAATATCTTATTGAAAGAAAATAACAATAATAATAATATTCCAGATGCAGAAAGCGGTTCTCGAAATTATTCGGAGGTCTTTTTCTAAAATTTGTACTAATTTGGAGCGGTTCAATCCAGTTTTGGATTGTTTTTATCTTCTAATATGAATGTAATGTAACCTAAAACTGTGCAAACGTAAATATTGTTAATAATAAGAAAACAAATTTTTCAATAATACATTTTGAATGAACAGATTTTCTGTGATTTGTATGTGATCTGTAAAAAGTAAAGGCAATATATTTTCCTTCTATTCATTACATTCCAAAAGTTTAAGAGACCGTCTTCAGCACCGGAATGGTCTAAATAAAGTCTGGCAATAGTAATAGGAAGAACAAAGACTAATGAGCTCAGTCTGCAATCGCAGACATGTCACGGCGAATTTATTAGGTTTATAGAGCGTCGATTATCTGTACACCGGGTATTCGGATGTTCAGTTATCCGATTTTATATTCCCCGTTCATCATGACTGATGCAAACATTGAATGTCAATTCCAATTGCCGTCTATTATCTATGGATCATAAATAAACAATGAACAATAAAACGACGACACAGGTTGCTAAGCAAGCAAACCGATCGACACGGGAGTAGCTGGTGATGCCCGGAATGACAGTTAAAACGTAAGGGATCTACTCTCGTGTTCATCTGGTCTCTGCTCCCACTGCGTTCAGCCCAATAATTCGTTCTATAATTCGTTCAGAATTATTTCTTAATTTCAAGGCATGGCAATAAAAAATAGCATTTACTTCTACAAGGAGGTAAGTGTAACCACATTTGTTTCTTATAAATACATAAAAAAAGTATAAAGACAAATTGATGGTGGAACGGTAAATATGTGTTACTCTTATTATTTATTAAAAAAAATTGTTATATTTTTAACTAATAACTACATAATTAATCTTCAAAATTACTAATATTATTATCGAAGGTAGTTGTTGTTACTTTTTATATAAATAAATGTTGTTTTACTTCCGCCCTTAATGATTTTAAGATTCAAGAGGGAAAGGAAGATGAAAGCGAAGATGCATTGATTCATATACCACTTCACGTAGAAAGACGTTCAAGGCCTTTAAACGGCCCCGAGATTCAGAATAAATCAAACAATATACAGGCGCTAGAATTCAAATGAATCTCACATGCCATGAAATATCTAAGTATGTATTTTTTTCAAAGTACATACATGTGAATTATGCCTGATTTAAAATAATGTATATTGAAGTTAATCTAACAATAATGTTTTAATACTGTCCGGTTTCAACACATACTTATATGTGAATTAAAACCATGCACGTGTAATTAATGTTTATAGATTATCCGGATTTTCATCCACCCGTCATCACTTCGGATTGTCAAGTTTTGTACCGCAAATTATCAAAGCTGCAACCCTGACAGTTCGCTCGCTCTAGGAGTGTATTTATAGAACACTCAATTACACACAATTCCATAGCCGGTCGGCTAGGGCTGTCGCGTCAGTCCAGTCCGTTAAGTGATTTATGGTTTTCAAAGAAACGAGAGCGGAGGCCGACTGGACCTTAATAAGCTCGAATTATATTGCACGAGTTGGAATAATTGACTTGTTTTCGTTTTTTTAGGAGCAATAATTGTAGAAGCCGCTCTGGTTAATTGTTTATGTTGGAACATCCATAAACTCGTCCGTTCGGTAAGAAGTTAAGAATAATGCAACCATATATAACGAGTTCAGCCTCAATATAACGAAAACGCATAATATTTAAAACTATTATTGCCATTCTCGTACTGATAGCGAGCTATAAACGTCTATGATCCATTTTTTTTTAAGATTACTGCCCATATTTGTTTTGAGCTAGAGGGCTTACGGATGAACAGATGCACGCCATATGATTTCTGATTTTACCTGCGAACTTTCAAAAGTAATGTTTTATGATCAAAAAAACCAAAGATAAATAAACGTAGGTACCTTAGAAAGTATTTAGGTATTGTTTTAGTCAAAAAGAAAATAACCTCTCAAGGTTTTTTCAGTCCTAACCAATTACGTTCCTTTTTTTTTAAAGAATGTGATATGTATGTAGAATAGTAAGTACTGCTTCTAGCGTCAGATGCGAAATACGTATTTCGTGACGACAGCAACATGTTTGAATGTTAGCGTCTGATGTCAGATTCGATTTTGGTGACGACAGCAACATGTTTGCATGTTAGCGTCTGATGCCAAATACGACTTTAGTGACGACAGCAACATGTTTGAATGTGGGATGTTGGAATGTGAAGCAGTGATTACGGGAGGGACTGTCGGAGATTTTCAAATTATAGGTAGGTATAGATCGGGTGACACTGAATTGGAGGCACGCATGGAATTGGTAGATGCACTGACCAAGAAAGGTTTGCTTTCTGGTTCAAGTCCATCCTTGCAATAGGGAATCAAGCTCCTCCTACAATCGAGGATACTTTTTGATCCTTTGGCCTGAAGATCCTGAATTCTTATAAAACAAAAGCAAAATGCTGGGACGTTTATTTTTACTGTCGAAAATCTTCAATACACGAAATATTTTTAAACAAAGTATGCGTTGATACGGCGTCAAAAATTCAAATTGTGTAAGGGCAGAAGGCCCGTGACAATATTCCTAAAGTAGTTATTTATGCAGTTTTTTTTTTAAAATAATGTGTCTTAGCTTCATGGTCGATTCTACATAAATATTAAATTCGTTGAAAGTATATAATTAACAAATTGTATGCGTTTATGATCTCAACCATTTAAATTATTAGAGCATTAGTATAGGTGCAATTAATTTATATATCAATGAATTTCCATGCTTCGGAACACTTGGCCAATAAATTGAATGCATGATTACAACGCGATAACTCTTCTGATTTAAACTAAATGCTTGTAAATACAAACCTTATACCAGCTCTCAGCTTGTGTACACATGACAAGTGTACGTTGCATGCAAGCGATCAATTACAAGTACTAGTGCTACATAATCAACTCGTAGCCCATACAAATGTATCTTCGAAGAAATGTAATATATATAGTGAAATTCTTAATTTAGTCGAAATGGAACTTCAGCCTGATGACTGTTAGTTGATATTTTTTGATTGCGTATTTTTTATATTAGTCAGACTACACTATGTTACATCAAAAACTGGCATATCCGCGGATTCGATTAACTCAGTAAGAATGAACCCGCATCAAAACACTGGTTTATAGATTGCTTTCGTCCATATCAATAAAATAAACACTGCCCCTCTGCCATTTTTCTTATTGTAAAACAGTTTATGAACAAAGACCCAAAGGTATGGCAACCCTGCTATGCAATAATATACAAAAAACAAGTTTTTTTGCATAACAAATATTAAATGAACATGCCCGCTAGATCATAGTCGTGATAGTGTGAAGAAAGTTTTGACAGCTCCCGAGATAGTTCGAAGTTCACAGACCCGTCTCGTCTGGTACCTCTTTGGTAAATATCAAACATGGCCCATAATTCCATGGGTGGCTGACAAATGACTCTTATTCGTTCAAATCGTTGCCAACAAGTTGTGGTGGAGTACAAACTAACTAGACTGCTATTCGTGGAAGTGATCACCTACCACTGATTTCACCACCTCCAGCTACCTGAAATTCGATAATTAACTTTCGGTTACATCGCATATTTACTAGGTGTAACTGATAGATAACTTTGGAATGTTTTGTAGCTGCAGGTGGTGAAAACGGACGCCAGTAAAGCACATGTCACGCACAACGCACAATCAGCGAATTGTCGACTTGGTGTGACCATAATCCAGGCATGACCGAATGCAACCATGAATAGTATGGTCTCACGTGTGCATTAACTCATATTAATCTTATATAAGACAGGTTCTCTCTTACATTTACTGTCATATGCCATCATTATCTCATTTAATATCATCGTAGTATTGGGTTAGAAGTAATGTGATGTTTATCGAAATTTTCTATTTTCATACTAAACATTTCGCCCACTTCGATGGTTACCTGCATGTATGGTAAAAATAAATAGAAGCATATTACCAAAATTGTAGATAGAGATATGTATTGATTTTAATTCAATTTATTGTTGTCATCGCAAATCGAAAGGTTTGCAAGGTCTAAGAACTCTATTGTAAGAATAAATTAATGTCGATACTCGAACAATACGTGTATCATGCAAGCATTTGACCTTTCTCAAACCAATCATACGAATGAAGTTTAAAAAGGGGTAGGTAGCGGTCGAACTGCAGATAAATCGGCACATTGAACAATAAACAATAAACTTGTTATTGTAATAGGCAACAATGTTTTGTGGATGAATTACGTTGCTAATAGTCCTTAAAATTACCAACTTTGCGACATAGTAAAACTAGCGAGAACACTGAGAGGAACGAATGACATTTGTTTAGAGTTGAGAACACTTTCCACATCGACTGGTATTAGTTATATTCAGTGACATGACCACGACAAGTATGTTCCCCATAAAAACGTAGTCTGAACATCTTTTGAAACCACTGTGCCGATTTCATTGATTTTCTGGATCTATATCGGTGTCTGCTTCTTTTTGAAAATGTAAACCTGTATCAGATTACACAAGAAAGAAAATCTTTTTAGAAATTAAATGTATGCTACTAATGGTTTGACTCAGGATGAATCTATCGAAAAACCAAACGTGCGTTTCGATTGACTGATCGATTTATTATTATTGATTCCATTGCTAAATATTAAATTCACAATGGTTTTCAAATGATTTCTAAAGTTTTTAATTATTTCAAGATTGCGAATGAGTCCATCTTTTTATCATTATACACGTAAGGGACGTATAGTTTTCTCATTCCTGTTTATGGTAATTCCTAGATAATTTTAAATAAAAATCTTACGCAGGTACAAAAGTTTACGTTATAATCTTTAACTCTTTCACCAAACAGAGGTCAAGACACTGACAGGCGCTTTCAAGATGGCCTTCGTACTGAGCCGTCCGGACTCTGAACATGTGAAGTCGTATTGCAATCTCTTCACAATGGGAGCGACGGACGTCAGCAGTAAATTGTCCCAATAAGGCCGACGGTTGCCAGAGAGTTGCTTGGAGAAAATCGTTGCACAACTTGTGACCTGATTCGTGTTCTGGTGGCCTGAAACAATGCTCTGTTGGATTTGTGTCTCGCTTGTGACATGTAGGTTTGCCTATAATTTCTAGTCCTATAACAGCATAGCCCTGTGAGAAGTCTTCTAGTTTTCTTGTGGTATTTTTTAATTGATGGTCTTCGGTTGGATTGTCCATATGAGTTGATTCTGGAATGTTATGTAATTTAGAACAAGCAGGTGCTTCTATATCTTCTTGTAGCGTGCCTAAAAACCAGTTGACTTATTTGCCTCAAAACAAACCCGAAGACCCTTTCATTTTCTAGAACCTTTGGAAAATAACATGGTCAGTCAAGCAAAGTGAGCAATAATTTTAAAACAATTTGTGACTAATAAAATTATAGACAGCTTTTAAAACGGGCTTCGTTAAATGACGTGGGCAATATAAACTTCTAAATTCATTCCCTCGTCGCTGTATGACTTAGTTCTAGACCGAGGTCAGATCTAGATTGGCGACTTAGAAAATTGATTGATGACCATTTATTATCATTACCTTACCGTCTCACATTGACCCCTCCCTGAAATCTATTCTAAGACTTGCAGTCATAATTCTTACCCTATTTTTTTCTAAAATCATTTATGTATGCGATCGTTATATTTTGATAAATTGGGAGATCATTCTTGAGATAGGTTTGCCTGTGTACGCTTTTATTAGCAACCGATGTACTGATTTCGCACTTGTTCCGCTGCTAGCAAAAATTTAGTAAAATATGTTAGTAGTTGAAAACCTTTATAAGACTGTTTCCAAAACCCAAGCTTAGCAATAAAAAGTAGTTGTAAAATGTGAGATCATCTCTAAATTTCATCCGTACAAGCATTTAATAATAAAAATACTTGAAAAAATGTGTTTACTGTTGCAGAAAAGGTTACTTAGGCATCTAAATATTTTATTTCCCGCAACCCCACAGTTCTCTCGAAACTCCTAAATGATAAAGTTTCTCATCGATTGCTTTTGGCCGCAGCACGGGACGATCTTTTAAGATTGGCATCCATGGGGGAAAATCAATGAATAAATTAATGGGTGATGGTTTCTAAAAAAGAGTTTCAAAAAATAAATTTCAATAGAGGTACAGCATTGAGTTAGATTTTTATAATTAACGGAAAAACTAAGCTGACACAAATTCATATCTGACATCAGATGGTCGAACCTGCGACCGTCATACTCTTAAGATACCATTCACAGCAGATCATATATCATCTGGGTCTAAATAAACGAATCATCAAGGGTGAATTGTGTTCGCACCGAATCATCAAAATCATCGCGTTCCATTCGGTTGCCGGGACGGCACAGTGCCTCCGTCCGTTTAGCCGACACCCGATAATTGGAAGCGCGTGACGGCTCAGTCATGTGGTCACATAAAGTGTCAACACAGGGAACGTCGGCTGCAACACATGCAAGGGTACGTGCTGTGGCCATGTGAGGCCAGATTCACACGGCCTTGGATTTAAACATGGTGACGTCGAAATCCCCGTCCCAAGCACGTGTACAGGGGGAGAATCACGGTACAAAGTGAACATTAGTTAAGTTCTTTAACTCAGTGGAGCGTCGACCTGTAAGCTTGGTTGGAGATTCGAAACTCATTGATGGGCTGAAGTCTCTGAGCCACAGTCGGAATGTCGTGTATCTCACTCTTTTTTACATGTACTAATGGACGCTGCTCTTTCTCCCCATCCTATCTACACATATCCGGAGCATTCGTCGCAGTGGTCAATGCCACTTTTGCAGTAGATGATGTGGCAACCTAGCGCCCTCTACTAAAAGCTGCTACTTTCACACAAATGCAACAAACAGATGCATAGAAGCTAGTAAAGATGGCGCCAGATGGCGCTACCTGTTAGAACGTCCAAGATGTCACAAACGCATGAAGTATATATCGCACTAACGAAGTTTCCCAGCGAGTTAACAAATATACAACATTCAAATCACGACGTGGAGAGCAGCTGCGCAGCCGTGGGTCTCAAGACCTGACCCACCTTTTCATCTCTCCACAATATTTAGGCTTTCGAGAATCCACCGTTTCTCAAATTCGTTTCTCTATCGAATCGCCAGGATATGAAACCGTCTGCAGGCCGTTTTGTGGTCTTCAATAAGGAAATTTGCTCGTATGGTGTCTCGCTGATCGTGGTTTCTTGTGTTGGGGATACTTCAACCTCTCATACTGTCACCATAATAGTTTTTTATAAAAAAAATGTTTAACATCTGCTTTTATACGAGAGAATTAATAATTTACAGTCCAAATTATTGATTGGCAAATCCGAACTTCGTCTGAGCACATTCGATAGAAATTCTGTAGTCGAACTCAACGACTGTAAGGGTCGGCACAGCAGATAACTACAATCCAACGTCAAATCAAACACACCTACGCAAAATACGTTTTTCTCTCAGTGAGGCCACGTGCGGATTGAGCTGTGCAGAGAGGACCGTGCTGTGCAGAGAGGACGTCAGCATGCTGTGTGAATGGGGCTTAACGTGAGCGCATTTGGCTCTGAATATGTTGCACGCTGTCTTGGCATGCAACATCACGGAATACCGAAATAATGTTTTTCACAAAAAATATTTAATACTGTACATGCATTACTATCACATTTTATTAATGTCAATAATCGTCTCTAAACACCTATTTTCTCAGATGTTTAACAGACCTTAGTGATTAAATTAAGATCAAACTTTAACATCATAAATGCATAGTTGAAAACAAACTATTTCATTTGTAAATAAATTAATTTACTATTTTTTTTTGTAAAGTACTAGTGCGATACATTCATTGAATAAGAAAGTAGGATTGTAAAATTGAATAAATCTAATTACCTTGAAATAGGTTGCATTCACGAAGCTGAGTACTATGAGCTATTTCACGATACAAACGTAGATTTGAAAGAATTTAATAAACATTTTTCCGGTATAGGTATGATAAATAGATATTACATAAGTCAGTCAACGGCTTAACGGGTCAAATGAAAGCCGAAAGAAAATCTACAAACATTTCTGGGTTACAACGACAAGTTCTGGGTTAATGTTACAAAAAGCACATCATTTTGTTATCATATTTATTAACTCGTCTTGCCAATTTAATTTTCTAAAATAGGTATCTATCTGAACCGAAATTAAAATTCTTTACTCAAACCTATCTTATGTTATCTAGTGAGTTCTTGACATAGGTATCCATGCATATTTACGAAACACAAATACTTCAACAATTGTTCTCAACATAATCTACGAATAGGTAGTATGACTTAATCGCCTATATCTGACAAGTCATTTTGTGGGCCCGTCTCCTTTTTTAGGGTTCCGTCCCCGAAGGGTGAAAACGGAACCCTATTACTAAGCCTCCGCTGTCCGTCCGTCCGTCCGTCCGTCCGTCCTTCCGTCCGTCCGTCCGTCCATCCGTCCGTCTGTCCGTCTGTCACAGGGCTGTATCTCAGTAACCGTAACAGGTAGACAGCTGCAATTTTCACAGAGTGTGTATTTATTTTGCCGCTATAACAACAAATAGGTAAGATTAAAAAATAATTAAAATTAAAGGGGGCTCCCATACAAAAAACGTGTTTTTTTTTGTTTTTTACGATGGTACGGAACCCTTCGTGTGCGAGTCCGACTCGCACTTGGCCGGTTTTTCATTACGCTTATAATTTCATGGGTTGCCACACAATGCATATCTACATTTTTCATTACGTTCATAAGATGAAACTGTACGTACCTACGTAATGAACGTAAAAACTTAAAAACGTCTAATCGAGTGCCGTTGGACACACAAAATACCTAGTAGATGTGATCCATTATTCTTCTGCCGTTTAATGACCAGCTTTGAAGTTTGCCAAAGACTTCCGTTCCACGATATTGAAGCTGGCAACGCCAAATGTCAAAATACAATGCATATTCCAGTACAATGTATTTGCGTCCAAGTGCTAAAACTAATTGATAATTTAGTGTGAAGAACCGATAAGAATACTCACAAGTTGGGATGAATCGGTCCTTTAGTTCAACGGATCTGCCAACTAAAATGCCGTTCCACTAACAGGCCCACTTTTACCGGTGCGAATAAACTATTTAAACTCAACTTGTCCACAATCACAAACACGTCAATTAATAAATTGAAAACAGTACCACTGGATATAATATATTTTAGCTTGGAACCAAAACGTCGAAAATGTATCCGAACACGTTCGATTTTCAAATGGGACACAATGGCCGCGCACTGACAGATAAAAAAGATGGCGGTTGCGATGGTAATATTTTGAGCCGGTTGTTTGTTGATTATTGTTTTATCAGACTGAATCGCGGATGAGAGTGCGAGCGTTGCGACGCAGGCGCGTGACTGGCGAGCGCGGCGAGTCGACGACACAATCTGTGCGATTGATCCAGGCCGGACAATACAGATTTGCGGCTTGATGTGTTCGGCGTCAGTCGTCATGTGGGTCATGTACGTTCAGAGTGTCCATTCAGAGTTCGAATTCGCAACTAAATATCAACTCACTTTTTTTAATAGTTAATGTTTCCACACTTCTAGAACATCATTACAGTTAGGTAAAAATCTGGTTTGTCCCGTAAATACGTTAGAAGCATAAATAACGGTTCCGTTATTTAAATAATAACATATTTCCCAGCTATTTTTAGGTTAACTCACTCCCGAACTCGAACTCACTCATGCGCTCTGAATGGACCCCCAGATGACTGCTGCATGTCCGTTTATTTGTTTGTGTGTGACGCAGTATAGTAATATAATATAAAATAAATAGTGATATATTTAAGGGACTGCGAAATTCCTACTTTACCCTGTTCTCTGGTATTTTGAAGCTATTCGTTGTATACTCATGCGACGGTCGTTACGGCACCGCATCCGCTCAGAAATCACACAAAACTGCATAAATAAATCCTTTTGGGTACGGTAGGTACAGGCATTGTCATATACAGGTTTATACAAATAATTGGGTACGGACTTCAATAAATACAAAATTTAATCGTCTACCTTTCATAAATGTTATTATAATTCATTGTAACGTTATGAGTACCTATGTATTTTTCTTTACCTAAAGAACCTTTTTTGATTCCGTACCCAAAGGGTGAAAACGGAACCCTATCACTAAGCCTCCGGTGTCCGTCCGTCCGTCCGTCTGTCACAGGGCTGTATCTCATGAACCGTAATAGGTAGAAAGCTGAAATTTTCACAGATTGTGTATTTATTTTGACGCTGTAACACCAAATTAAAGGGGGGCCCCATATTAGAACCGTAATTTTTTGGGTTAATTTTTGTACGATGGTACGGAACCCTTCGTGTGCGAGGCTGACTCGCACTTGGCCGGTTTTTTAACCGACTTCAAAAAAGGAGGAGGTTATCAATTCGTCTGTATGTTTTTTTTTTGTTTTTTGTTTTTTTTTATGTTTGTTACCTCATAACTTTTGCCTGGATGAACCGATTTTGATGATTATTTTTTTAAGTGATAGCTAGTGCTTCCCAAGTGGTCCCATTTTAATTTGGTTAAGTTCTGACAATGATATCCATGAGAAAATCATAAAAGTCTTAAATTTGTATTAAGATGTGCGCGACAAATGGACGAATAACTCAATATAACGCCAACCGATTTCGGTGATTCTTTTTTATTGGAAAGGACGTGTACAAATTAGTAAGTGTACTTCAGATTCACTAAAAATAAACAAATAAAAAAAAATTAACAGAAAAAATAACCGACTTCAAAGAAAAGCACAAGCAAAAAGTTAAAAATAATTTTCATTTTTGTAGTTACGATTTCTGTTATTTTTTGAGTCGGTGTCAGCCAAGGTTAGGTTAGGTTAGGTTAGGTTAGGTTAGGTTCTCTTGATTGGCGCAGCGCTTGCCCGCCGCCGACTCAAAAAATAACAGAAATCGTAACTACAAAAATGAAAATATTTTTTTACTTTTTAGTGCTTTTTCTTTGAAGTCGGTTATTTTTTTTGTTAATTTTTTTTTATTAAACAAAATCGAATATATACCTTTAAATTTACTGTAAGAGCAAGCTACAAAGAAACAAGACAACAAAGAAAGCATACCTCTTTTCAAATTTAAAAAATCGTATTCGGATGCTGATTGGATGTCGCCGAAAGAAAAAATCTACAAAATTATAATTTCTGAAACAAACAGAAGATTTTTGTAATTTTTCGAAATATACGTACTCAATATACTACTATTGAAGCATATTTTCTTAGTTGTTTGCAGTTTATCGAGCTTCTTTTTTGATAAAACCACGGAGCACAAATTATCTTTCCCTTTGCACCTGTTCCCATTACCCCACACATCTGACCTCCTTGTCAGCCTCTCACACATTGTCAGCCTCGGTAGCTCAGTGTGCGTTGCCTTGCGATTCGAAAAGCTGGGGAAGCAACTCGGAGCGTGGTTAGGTTCTGGATGGGTGACCATTTTCAACCGTTGAGGCTGGCCGTGGTTCGAATTCTACGTAAAACTGTAGGTTCCCTTCCTTACTTACCAGGTGGTAGGGTTAATCCCGCCCCGGCTGGTACCAACGCATTGAATGAACGATGATCGAAGCGGAAATGAAACCTGTCCGTGTTTTACATCCATTTAAATTAAGCCGAGCAATATAAGGAAGGTCCTGGCATGGCAATTAGTTCCCATGTGGTGTGTTAAGCTAATATCGGACGGTCATTTCGGTATTATCCATCCATATATAGTTCCATAAAAAAAAAACTTTGAAATTGTATCTTATTTGGATGATCTGGAAATTTCACATATTGTTGTATAGTAGTTTAAATTAAATTATGTATATTACTCATATATTTTATTCATATACCTGGACATATATCGCTAATACCACAATTCAATACCAATACGCATTCCCGTCCCGAAAGAATGACATTCCATGCCAGGACCCTAATGTCATCATCCAGAATAATACGAACAAAGATAAAATGTAACTTTCTGACTACATGGGTACAAATCCTTATTGTTTGGCAAGTCATGTAACTAGCAACGCCATCTACTATCGAGTAGCGAAGACATTTTGTTTATGAACTCGCCCGCATGAACGTTCGTGCGCGGCGCTGCTTTGCGCTCCGCGTTCTTATTATGGTTCAGTTAGAAGATATTTTGACGGCTTGTTTTTTTTTCGTTAATAAACTGTTTGTAGACATAAAGGCTATGTAGCAGAAAAAAAGGATTTAGAAAATATCGGTAGCTCGTAAGTACGTGTATGTAAGCGACCGTTTTCCTTAATACGCTCAAAACACGCGAACCGGTTATGCGGGCTGGACAAGTCTCAATCGCTCTTATCAAACCGAGCTGAGATAAAAATAGCTCCGCGAGTTGGCGGGAATGCTTTGTGTTGAGCCACACGTATGTTTATCAGACCTAGCTTTGTGAGATTTGGGTGATTATTGAATTAATTCGCTCCATCCATGTCCATTTTGAGGCTGGCCGTGCTTCGGATTCCACGTAAAACTGTAGTTCCCCTTTCATTCAGACGTTAGGGTTGATAGTCGAAGTGGCAATGAAAATTGTCCGTGTTTACCTACCATCCAGTCCAATGGAGCCTTGCAATATAAGAAAGGCACAGGGCTAATATCATGACAGTATTTATTTATTTACTTTAGGAAATACAAACAAAGTCACATGTAAATCTTAATATAAGCCTGATTTTCACCAAGTGCTTTTTCATTTTATTCGACACTGAAAGGGCCTTTCTTAGCAGCTTTCAATCAATGCCAGTACAAGGTAATCAGCATTTTAGTAATAAAGGCCCTTTAAGGTGGCCCATCCCGCTCATATCCCCATACAAAAGGGGAAAGAAGATCACGCCCATATTTCTTGTCAGAGATCCAAAATTTAGCTCAAAATAGCTTTATTTGATCGAACTAGATGTCTGATGACCGTTGGCATTGTACAATTGTGTTTTGTTTCTAAGTTATAAGGTCCGAAAGTTCCAATTTTCGCGCGTTTTATACAATAATTTTGGAGGTGGATTACGCTATGATAAAGTAAGAACATCTTAAAAATATTAGTCATCAGACATAGCTTATTTAATCAAGATTTATAATCTATTTGGTTTCTGTTAGATTTTGGACTACAGCGGTCGTGGTTTACTTTTAGGTATAAGTCGTTTTGTAATACAAATTTTCGTAAATCTTACCAAATCATACACTATGCACATTGTCTTTATTGTGGACATTTAGCATCCTCCTCATCACGGAGCCTGTCTTTTTCTTTGAAACATAGAAGGTCCCAGAGCGCGACAGCACGGTTTTGTACCGTACCCGCGAATGAGTTAGTCCCGCCGGGTTGGGCCACCTTAAGTGTCGATTAAAATACATCAGCACTTGGTGAAAACCAGGTTTAGGCATTGTAACATCGATATCGAATGTGGCTTGCTTGCTAGCATATATAATTTATATTTATATAATTTATGTCGGTTTGATATTCTTTCAGGCAGCATCACAGCAAATTCTACGCGATATTATGAGCTAGAATAGGCTACTTTTATCCCGGATTGATTGGGACTATGCACCTAAATAAACAATTATTATTATTATTATTATTATATTGCCCGCGTGGGGCCCGGTAACGAAGCTAGTACGTCTATATTGTAGTATTGTATTGTTTATTCATCATCCATAGACGGACAGTACACTGCACTCGGATTTGTCATATTTTAACATTGACTAGTTCAGCAAAACAAAACACAGCGAAGAAGAACTGGCAAGAAACTCCGCTGTTTTTTTTTAACGACTATTAATTTGAAATTTACAAAAGAGTTTGTCAATTTTTTTTTACAAAAACACTAAATTAACATAACATCAATTCACG
Source organism: Incurvaria masculella (assembly GCA_946894095.1). Taxonomy (NCBI): domain Eukaryota; kingdom Metazoa; phylum Arthropoda; class Insecta; order Lepidoptera; family Incurvariidae; genus Incurvaria; species Incurvaria masculella. The sequence goes on along the minus strand of OX335657.1, from coordinate 17,751,805 downwards.
AAAATTAACAATTCTGGCCGTATGCAACAGTTCATGACAAATATAGTTTTATTTGCAAAAACTATCCCAAACAACTAACATGTTGCCAATTGGAGCAGGCCAGTCCCCACAAACAGCACCCGTTTATGAGCATCACACCGGGCACAGCCATCACCTCTCTTAACCATATTTTAGGGAAAGATAACCCGATCCGAGTGTCACCGTAAGCAAGGACCATAAAGCGATGCACTGCTCCAGTGGCAACAAAACACTGTGAAACACTTCGCGCTTGGTTTGATCACTACTACAGTGAGCTGATCACATAGTTACATATCCCTTTAAATGCTACCACCTACAGAAACTTAAGAGTATAATGGTTTCAGAGCAGCCTTATCAATAAAGTAAGAATAAGATTCTCGTGTGAGATTTTGACCAATACCGAGAAACAAATAATACTTAACTAAAATTCGGGTGTACAGTGTATATATAGCTGTATCAATAAAAAAAACTTACGATATAATGAAATGAGACAGGGAGAGGCGAATATAGGAATGTTTGAGCTTAGGTTAAGTTGGTTCTGTTCAAACCGGTCGAGAATTCCTCGTACAGCGAAAGGGCCAAAGCATCCATGACGAATTTATCACGAACATGCTAACGTTAAACTTGCGAAAGTACCTACTAGTTGCTTAGTAAAGTTGCTTACTTGGGGTTACAAATCATGAACTATGAATACCTACCTAATTGTGTTAACGGGCTTATGGTCCAAAAGTTAACCAAGTATTCCTTGGCATATTTGAATCATGCAAAGTGGATGATATTAAACGGCTTGAAAAAAATCGTTCAAGTTACACATCAAATTTATTGGAAGGATGTTTTTTTAATTAGTACGATTTTTGCTTTAAATTTGGCAAGAAACCTTTTTTCTTTTGGATCATATCCCTATTAAATAAATTCAACTTTTTTTTTTGGCGGACGTGGATATTTTCACGTGTAAAATTGACGTATAAGTATAGGATCTACAAAACGTAACAGACCCTCCGTATGACCCTTTTCAGTCCATAAATAGAACAATCATATTAAGGATAAAAATAAAAACAATAAAGCGACAGTTGCATTTCGGCCATGATATCCGTACCCGAAGTCTCAGTTGTCACCTAAATTGGCGTTACGGCAAACCGATCGACTGGCGTTATCAAATGTATGGAGAAATTGAAGAGCGCGCGCAGTGGGCGTTAAGCGAACTAACATTTGCCAGTCCGAGCTTGATTTGACAGCTTACTCAACGTTGCCGTAAATACGTCGACGTTGCCGTTTACGTCCACTCCGTGTTTAGTTACAAATTGGAAGTCCGAGTTTGACTTTGACAGCTTGAAGAAGTAAAACCAAAGAATATCTAGTAAAAACTTGTATGGAGATTGACATTTTTACGGAACTTCGAAGTTAAGTAAACGCCAATTTAGGTGAGAACTAAGACTACCGGCTCAGACCTCAGCAAATATCACCAAACACGAGCAGTGGTTCGTCGCAGAGAGACGGCACGCACGCCACAGGTGCGGGCTCTATTGCTATAGTGGCGGCCTCTCTGCGCTGTGTCGCCTCCGCTCCAGCGGTTGATTTATTGTTATTGCTCTAGCCAGATTTGAACAGACCCACTAGGACGGGAGACACCTTCCCACCTTCTTTAAACTGTTTCGACTTGAGGTTTCGATACATGCAAAGGTTTTTGGACTTTGAGGCTAGCGTTGAGGGTAACGTTGTCTAGTTACCGAGATATATAATTTTTTTAATTTATGTTTTTGTTTAGTGTAATTTGATAAGGAATGTTTGGTTGGTTAAGGAAGGTCTTGGCATGGAACCTAGATCCCACATGGCATATCAGGCTAATGGCATGATATCACATTAGCCATCCATGTCCACGTACACACAACACTTCCACGTTCTTACAGACCATTAGATTCTTTTTAGACTAAATTATTGAATTACTTTGTATGGAAAGTCTAACTTTTTATTTAGAGGATATTAAGCAAAAAGTTATTTAACTTTTTTGTTTGTTTCAATCCTAATAATCATTTCCCAAATTTAATGTACTGCCGGTTACGACACCCTGTAGATAGTTTATTACCTGGATGAACGCATAGGTTCTTTTTCAATAATAATAAAGTATTTTATTAAAATCAACTTAATAACAATTCTCATCCTGCTTTCGATGTATGTCACAACCAATTTTTGTTTTCGAATTAAATTTGATAACAATGATTGAATGCAGATGTCAACGTTCGATGTCAGTCGTTGGGTAACCTCAAATGAATAACTTAAAAAAATCAGTAAATTAGACTTAGACCTTGCAACTGCATTGACTGTAAAACTGTAGGTCCCCTTCCCCTCCTAGGTGGCAGGGTTAAGCCCGCTCGGGTTTGTACCACCGCATTGGATGAATCCATGGTTGAAGCGGCAATGAAAACATACTTCTGGCTTTGCTTCCTTCTCAATATTAGGTCGGTAACATTATACAGCAAGTATTACATGTCCACACTTATTTATATTAAAGATTGTAATACCCATATTATTTTTAATACCTGATGCATCGCTTCCAACCATAGTGATTTCCAGGGTTAGCATAATAATATAAGATATACAAGGGGGGTCCCAAACATATCCGACCCAGCAGCGTAAACACTTTTTTTAATTACTTTTTATTTTTCTACGTATGCGTATAAATGTTTAAAAGCATTAAAATACACTAGAAAAGTAACAATACTTTTACATAATTAAAGAAATGAAATGGAAGAAAATAGAAGTAATAATTAGAGTACTTATAGAACGAAAGCGTTCACCGAATTGGAGCAACACAAATCCGTTGACCATAAACAAGTCAATGCGTTGACATCTATTTCCATCTCAATATCTACAAGGAAACGAACTGCTAAAATTAGCCGGACGAGGCGGCACACAGCTGAGTACCGCTCGCACAGTACAAACCGAATCTAAAAATAAACTACAACGCGATAATAACTTGATAATGCCTCGGAATTACGAGTAATACGCTATCGTACTTTGGCACATATTTTACGGCGAGGTCGAAATTTGAATAGTTATCGACACCAGTCAGTCTGCTTTGACTCGCTATCATTAGCAATAACCTACTTACATACTTCAGTTGTATGTACCTTTTCTAAGTGAACGTGAGGCCCGGTGGATAATAGCAAGTAATAACGTACAATTCAATGTATCCGACCCTTTTGCAAGTAACCAGTCCACATTTAGAAGTAAAACATTCCAACTTGAATATAATAATGAATTGTTGGTCAATAATATTTATTCCGTTGGTACAGTCGTTTCGTCTGAAATCTATACACCGGAAATAGAGACAAATTTGGTATCTCTTTCTGTCATGCTGACGTCAACCATAGAGTAAAAGGGACTTAGGGATTCCTTCTTTTTCCAGTGTATACAATTGAGAGCAAACGACTGTACATTCTTATGTATATTTGAATATAAACCTAAGAGTGCGTAATACTTGTGCAATCTCCATTGGTGTCAATGTTAAAAAGGTATTTGACAGGGTGTTAGCGGAGTACGTTGCCTATTTGGAGCAAAAAAGGGACATAACTTTTGGTTGTACGCCTTAAAAATAGTCATCCACGTACATTTTATGTGCAGGTATTAACAATAATGTGTAGGGAGGAAGTATTTTTTACACAAGATATATTCATAACAGACAAGCATGGTAAGGGTACTTGCACACCCGGGTTTTTCGTTTCGTACTTGTTTGAGTTTGCTAAACCGACTGACCGAAACGTTGTAAGTTTACCTGTCTGTAGGTTTTTTTGTGGGGTTAGCGTACGATTTTTTTTTTTATGTGACTGGATATGGATGGCTAATACCACACTTTCTGTCATGGTATTAGCCCAACACACCACATGGGAACTAGGTGCCATGCCAGGACCTTCCTTATATTGCACGGCTACATTGAACTGGACGGAAAACACGGACAATTTTCATTGCCACTTCGACCATCGTTCATCCAATGCGATGGTACCAACCCGGGCGGGATTTACCCTACCACCTAGTAAGTAAGGAAGAGGACCTACAGTTTAACGTGGAATCCGAACCACGGCCAGCCTCTCTCAACGGTCGAATGGTCACCCATCTAAGACCAGACCGGACCCAGCGTTGCTTAACTTCGGAGAGCGATCGCTGAAGTGTCGCGCCACTGGGCCATTGAGGCTACGATGACATTAGGGACAATGAACTCCAAAGATTTTGGAAAGTATAATATGTTAAATATATATTGTGACGTAAACAAAAACCCAGAAACCCATAACCCCAGAATAAGTAATATCGCGGCCAGAACCGTCAAATAAACAAGTATACCTTTTATGATCGGAAATCCCCCATTTGGTAGCCCAGCACCTACTAAGGATCTATGAAACCACGATTCCTCCAAAAGTAAACCAAGCGAAACGTGCTTGCCCGCAGAAGCGCAAATGCAACTGACCAACGATCATGGAGACCCACCTGGTTCGAAGTCTTACAACGCCGTGCGTTTTTTGGTTTTTAGCAATTAAGTTAATTTTAACGCACATCAATCTGCAAGAACTGGACATGAAAATCTTGGTGACCTTACTAGAACATGGAATATTCGCCGCCACTTTGAAACTACCGAACCAAATAAACATGAACGCGCATGTAAAGCGAACAGTCCGGATCATGATTCGAAACCGGCTCACACTCGGAATAACCTTACTTGCGTAGAAGATAACACCTCGTGCATAATTTTACGACATTCTCGGAGGCGGACTTAATTTGCTATGAGAACGAAGCGAGAAGCAATACACGCTCTTTATTTCACTAAGACCAGCCTTACCTACTTCTATTCCCATTTACATTCCTCATCAAAACATATCCATTCCGGCTATAAATCATCCATTCCGAATGTAGGCGGAGGCCGCACGACGTTTATTTTTCGCTCATTTGAATGTTTCCCAACAATTTTACCGAAACCAGCTGCATGACTTGTTTGGTTCCCAATGAAAGTCTGGATCCGGTTCAGGATGTTAACGGGTTTTCGGTGCACCGTCCATTCAGGCGTAACCATTCCGTAGTAATTATAACCATTTCGGAGCGAAATTATTACCATTCCGGAGTGAAATTATATATAGCCATTCCGGAGAATTGCGGGTTTTCTAATTGTGGAGTTAGGATGTGAATGTATTTCTCTTTGGTGCCGGAATGACCCATCGCTGAACGAAAATCGTTTCAGTGGCAAGAACTGAAATTATTTTATTTCACAACAAATATTATGTTGAGAAATCTCTCAATCATTCATTTTCAAATTCGAATTTCTGGCGCCCTTAATATGCAAATGCGAACTACCCACATTTTCCGTCGATTTTGAGTAATTCCACGAAATGTTTGACCACATTCGACTGCCACGTTTTTTCATGCACTGCGAGAGTACATATTCTTCGAGAAATGCAGCCAAATAGAGTTTCTATTGCCTATCTTCGATGTCTGCAGCGAATGCTAAGCTTGCCTAGTAGTGAGTGATCTATAGTCAGCGCATCGCCACGGCGGCGCCTTCTCATAATCATCACCAGCAAATCCCGGGGCCGGGTTCCAGCGAGAGACGTGAACACCCACTGGCGCGGAGAGCAGGTCAGTCGCAATGTATTTTAGAGGGCGCCAGCAATACAGTCCACAATTTATCATTAGTATTTTTTCCCAAAATCCAGCAACCTAAGGGGACTGCGCAAATTTCGAGTGCAGCCATATTCATATTATGATAGTAAGTATTGCCTGAGAGAATTTTAAATAGTCTTTATTCTTCGGGACTTTATTTTGTTAAGGTCTCTGATTTTGCGATAAAATACGAGCGTATGTTTAGTTTTATGACACCAAAGCGCGTAAATTTAAAATTTTACTTATCTACACATCTCATGGCTGGATTCATGTCTCCCTAGTAATACTTGTCTATATTAATATTTTGTGCTGTATTCGACTCCGAAAACTTCCCCAGTAGTTTGATGGTACGTGTGAATTATTCATGCTCGTGGCTCCGCCCGCGCAAAAGTCTTTTTACGACTCCTCTAATATTCAACCCTACTGCTCGGCCCTCAGGCAATTTAGCGCGAAGTTAGGTAGCCTATAATTGATTGGAATCAAGCTATAAGCAGTTACAATGAGGTTCAAAATCGGGTAAATGATTCTCAAGTTATAATCGCACAGACAGACATACGCAAGACGTTAGAATCTCAATATTATTTCACAAGTAGTGATCAATACAAATAAGGATTGTCATAGCTTTAGTGCAACAACAAAATTCACTTGAAACCATTTTTTCCAACTTTTTATTACATCCAGTTCAACAGTGAAGACCAACCGTAAGATTGAATTTAAAACCGTGTTGATGTTAGAAGGTGCGAGATTGTCCCCATGAACACACAATGTAGTCCTTGTCAGTCCGCGATAAACTATTTAGCCTTCAATCAGGCTAACATTAAGCAAATCAGCATTTATTTGAACATGTTATAGCGCTTTCACGTATCAAACGTGTGGTTGCAAATTCTGCAATTCTACAATCGATGGCATACTGTGAAAGAGGCCGGGCGTATTCGTGGATTGATCATGTGGATTGTGTAAAACCGCCAAGCGTGGTAAGCAATCGATGTTAAATGCCCTTTGAATACAACGAATATACGTATCGGTCCACCTTATTTCGATAACTGCAAAACGTGCAAGCTTATTATTTCTTTGCTTTTAATGTACAAATACGAATAGTGCAAATATTTTATCATGTTCAAAAATCTTAGGCGTAATCCATTGGTAAAATAATCGATTTAAACAACCGAAAAACTCATTATAAGATATAGATACATTTTTCTAAGGCCGTTTATCTGTTCATAGTAAAACTACATGAAAGCAAACGACTGTTACACTAGCAATGTGGATAGAAGGCCATGCTAAGGAACGAACGGTTCACTGGAACGCATGCGCAGCGCACACAAATTACCTTATCTCATTAAAAGCCCGCATACGGACTTCGTGTTGGTTTCCAACAACGAGAGGCAGAGGACGTCAGATAGTGTATACATTGAACATTTGTGGATCAAAATCAACAGACAATATTAAACATGTCCAGCGAGATAAATATCCAGCCGTCTGGCGCCCTTACATCAAACCCGGTTGTTGTCAATTTTCTAAAACTACTAACCCAAGTGAAACGAACAATAGCATAAATGGCTTACGCAAATATAGCCGCAGACGTTTTGGCAAGAAAGAGGTCATGTGAGAAGCCTGAGCACATATTTAAGGTGAACGTGCATCAAAGACACACACGTACAATAATTATACCTATGAATAGAAATCATTTAGGCAAAAAGTTGGGTCTACATCACCATAATCCTATGAATGAATATCTTAAACCTAGTGGAAACAATTGGATTGATAGTTGATCAGTATTTCCGATTTTTTTTTTTATTTTTTTTTTTTTTATGTTAAGCGCGGCATATGGCGTACGCCAGGACATCTTAAGGTGCCCGACGACGCCCATGAGATTTCGAATTTACAGGGGGGCTGCGAAAACCATGCCGGCCGGCCAGGTGCTTCTTCACACCATGTTTGAAGGACCCCAGGTTGTACTTTGGGGGAAATACATCGGAAGGGAGTTTATTCCATAGTTTTCCGACCCTATAGATGAAGGATCTAGAAGATCGGTGGGTTCTTATTTTTGGAATGTCGACTGTGAATGTGTGCATTTTCTCCCTGTTCCGCGTTGACCGCAGGTAGAAAGGGGACGGAGGAAAAAAGGATTTGGTATGATGTGGATATATCCATGGAATGGTGTCCTTTTTTATATCTGAGGCTACGATGGAGCGACGGGAAACTACATTAGAATTCCACGACGGTACAACCGACCACGATGAGAGGACAAAACAGTGAGCGGGGTCGCGGCGCCATTTAATTATAACCTATCTCCGCGGATCGCGCTCTCTGGGAATACATATACGAGCCAGGTCGCTTGGCGACTGGCCATACCCACGAATATGTTGAACTGGGGAAATATTTTTTAATCTATAGCGCGACAAATTGCATACGGCAGGCCCTCACAGAGGTAGCCGAAATTGGCAGAGTCAGAATTTGCTATCGGGAAGTCCTGCGCTAGGCTGATTGTTTTTTTTTTAATGTCTGCCCATCCCTGTTCCTACCTGGCTGGCTACACAATAGTGTCCAAAGACGGCATTGGGCTCTCAAACTTTCATAGGGGCTGCAAAACCATTCCGACCGGCTGGCTGCAGGTGCTTCTTAAATGTCCGAAGGATCTAATGTTCCAGGTGAAACATTTATTGTTTTCTATTCAAAACACCTGAATCCGAATTAAATCATGCATGTGTTTGTACGTTCATCGTTCTTCTTGTCATGCCTCAACTTTTTAGACATAGATTGGTGTTAAATCGTTAAGAAATGAATGTAGGAACCGATAAAATATTATAATTTAAATGTTTTACTTTTAGGGTTCCCTAACAACTTGGTAATTTTCAACTTCTTCCACAGTTTTCGCTTACATTAAGCAACAACAGACACGAAAGCAAGTAGCCAAATTATTTTTACCGTGGTACAGGTACCTGCTCATAAATGGAAAGGTTAAATGAAAAAAACACCTATTGACGCGTAAAGCCATAAAAAACGTTTTTATCTCATTGAATTATTTCACCATTGTCCCGCTGATTTTTTACGCCGTAGCTTAGGTTAAAAAGAAAGAAGTTGGAGCATTTATCAATGGTATTTTATTAAAATTGGTTCGGGTGATTCAGGTTATTATTTAGCTTTATGGAATAAAAAAAAAGTCACCAACAATTAGGTAATTGAATAAAATCTCAGGATAGCCGATCTCTTATTACTAAGTTCTTAGAAATTACTTTATATAATTATTTTCTATAATTATATGGTGGTTATCTATTTCTCTTTTTATGGTCCATCAGGTCACCGGATAATCTCCTGCTTCCATCATATTCTTCCACTGCTTATTCGGCTTCTTTTACGGTTAATTCAGCACGATTGTGGAATCAATTACTAAATTTGGCGATCACAGCACTTATAGTGTATCATAACTTGTATACACACATAAATGAATCAGTCACGGGCGTTGTTCGAACTTAGCCAATGTGTGTTTTTTTTAATGCATCAATAAAATTAAAAGTTCTCTAGCGTACACAACATTATAAAAAGCTTAACATTACAAAACCACATGCAAAGCATGATCTTAAAAATAGATTATACCGTCGGCACTTCGCACGTAATAAGGTAATCAACGGGTAGAGGAGAATATAAAAAGTAATATTATCATGTTTACCTTATTACAGACGAAACCTAATCAATAAATTCGCAGAATTCAATAAAAGTGAACGTAGGTATTATCACACATCTATCCGTATGAGTGAGTAGTGGATGTGGTCGATGCATCACAGTTGTGCATAAACTAAAACTGTTCTGTGGATGGTCTTTCTTTTATCTATTCAGGTGTCCCGCAGGGGTCATATTTAGGCCCCTTGCTATTTAAAAAATATATGTGAGAACATATTTTTAAAATAGTCCGTGCATATTTTTTTCCGAATACCTTCTATATATTCGGATGATATTAAAAGGTTTCATGAAGGTTTCTCTATACCTACAGAGTATTTCTATTAACGGTCGGTATTTATTCCTTAATACCAAACAGTTTCAATCAATATATTGTTAAAGAAAATAAATTTCAGGTACAAACTGCAGTATCCAAATCCTCTTGGGACAGCATAGAAAAAAAAAACCGAGATGAAAAGTTGCCTTTTCTCTCTGGTAAACGATCAGTATAAAGTTACGTCGTTCCGTTGCCCGGTTGCCGCGTGAAAGAACAGCAAATCGACCAATATGTTTAGCATTTTAAAATGTTATTAGGGATTCATATCTATTATACTTTTGAGCCTTCTTTGGCCCTTGTGCTTTGCTTTGAATTGTTAAACCAAAAACATCAGGTAGTAGCATTTAAGGTCTAAGTCTGATGGAAGTGTACAAAAACCAAAAATGGTGAGGTTCCTTTTCGGGTTCTATCACTGAGTTAATCAATCCGTTCGTGACCTAAGTTGGTGTAGTTTGACAACCAGAACTTGCATTTATGTTGAAAGACGTAACTAAAATGTTCGACTTTATTCAAATTTACATAGATTTCGTTGACTTCTGACAGGATTTTGTTGTCCTCGAGGTCGTGCCGCGATCCTGTTGATGTCCGCAGCGTGGCGGACGAAACGTTGAGCGAGGAAACATTACAATTTACACTGAGCATTCTTAAATTTAAGTATTACGAAGTAACCTAATAGAGAAACACTCATGTTCGTGACCTAGAAGCGTAGATGAGAAATAATTATTTCATAAACACATGTTACTAGATAAGGCCTACCGAATGCGATAATTTTTATTGAGGAACTATGAACCTTTTAAGCGGCGAACGTAGTTCTTTCGTTTGTTGTATCCGAAAACGATTATCTGTGCACGCACGTTTAAAAACCGAGTAAAAAAAAACTTTATGCACAGTTTATTTTCTCTTTGCTTTAACATAGGATACATTTAATAATAATAATAATAGGAAACAGGCAGAAACAGCTATTGTTTGCCTTATTTGTATATTATTTGGTACCCCACTTCAAGCTAATTTTAATAGTAGTTTTCGAATAATTACTAAACTACGTTTGAGCTCAATTTTCTGATGTAAGCGTCTCATCAAAAGTGAATTTCTCAAGTTTGAAATTTGCTTTTCATCCGGTGTGTCTACAAGCGATTCCCAAAATACCCGTCAAAACACATTTTCAATGCGTTTGACGTTTGTTTTTCACTCGTTTGACGTTTGCTTTCAACTTTTTGCTTCTTTTCCTTGCCTCGTCGCCGTCCCATCCCAGTATACATACACTGTCTACTCCAATCGCTAGTGCGTCAAGATCAAACAGCAGTACAGAGCCGGTAGTCTCAGTTGTCACCTAAATTGGCGTTACGGCAAACCGATCGACTGGCGTTTTCAAATGTATGGAGAAATTGAAGAGCGCGCGCAGTGGGCGTTAAGCGAACTAACATTTGCGAGTCCGACTTTGATTTGACAGCTTACTCAACGTTGCCGTAAATACGTCGACGATGCCGTTTACGTCGACTCCGCGTTTTCATACAAATCGGAAGTCCGCGTTTGACTTTGACAGCTTGAAGAAGTAAAACCACAGAATATCTAGTAAAAACTTGTATGGAGTTTGGAGAAAACGCCAGTCGATCGGTTTGCCGTAAACGCCAATTTAGGTGAGAACTCAGATTGACCACTCTGTGACGATATAGTTTTAGGGTTCCATACCCATAGGGTGAAAACGGAACCCTATTACTAAGCTTCCGCTGTCCGTCCGTCCGTCCGTCCGTCCGTCCGTCGGCAGCTGAAATTTTCACAGAGTGTGTATTTATTTTGCCGCTGTAACAACAAATAGGTAAAATAAAAAAATATAATAATTAAATATATTTTTTTTTAATAATAACTATGTGATCAGCTCACTGTAGTAGTTTATGACAAACGAATGTACAAGTGTTTCACAGTGTTTTGTTGCCACTGGAGCAGTGCATCGCTTTATATCCATGCTTAAGGTGACGCTTGGCTCGGGTTATCTCTTTCCCCTAAAACATGGTCGAGAGAGGTGATGGCTGTGCCCGGCGTGATGCTCATGAACGGGTGCTGTTTGTGGGGACTGACCTGCTCCAATTGACAAAATGTTAGTTGGTGGGGATTGTCTTTGCAAATAAAATGATATTTGTCATGAACTGTTGCACACGGCATGAATTGTAAATGATTGTATTTTTTTTTAATAATTGACAACACTTTTGTAAATTTAGACTAAGTGGACGTTAAAAAAATAACAGCAGAGTTTCTTTCCAGTTCTCCTTTGCTGTGATTTGTTTTGCTGAACTGGCCAATGTTAAAATATGACAAATCCGAGTGCAGTGTACTGTCTATGGATGATGAATAAAAAATAAAATACAATACAGTACAATTGATCCGCGGCTTCGATCAATCAGTGAAGAAGAACCCGCAAAGAAACTTCACTGGTCTGTAAGTTATGATTTTTTGCCCACATGAATGATATAATACAATTATGATTTCATACCTAAATGCTGATGCCAAACTTACATTTTTGATAGAACGGTCCTTAACCGACCCTTAACCGTAGCAAGACCGAAGTAATACGCATCAGGTCGCCGTTCTTGCCGTTGACTGGGGACCCGATCAAGATAGTGAGCCATTCCTGACAGCATCATGTCACATAGTCATCGGTGCCCTCATCGCTGGCCTGCTTGCATGCTGGCAGTTACATACGCGAAATGTAAATATGACTGATACATAGAATCCAGCTTCTCGTGAAACTATCAAATGGACTAACATCACTCTGCAGTAGGTAAGTAGGTTTTGTCTAAACATTTTCTATCGGATGTTTCGATAAGGAAGGTCAATTCTGATATACAATATGTTATGTATAGCATTAAGTACGGAATATAACTTTGGTCAAATTTCGGAAGCGGTGTTGCCATTCTTTTATCATATTTTTGATGACTTTGTGGCGTAAATCTGGCTGAATTTACTGAATGTCATTCAATTGCTCTCAAAGTCAACGAAAGTGACTTTAAGGGCATCAATTGTTTACGCTTTGCTGGCGTGCGATTTAAGGTGGCCCATCCCGCTCAACTCCCCATACAAACGGGGAAAGAAGATCACGCCCATATTTCTTGTCAGAGATCACAATTGTTGCTCAAAATAGATTTATTTGATCGAACTAGATGTCTGATGACCGTTGACATTGTAACATTGTGTTTGGTTTCTAAGTTATAAGGTCCAAAAGTTCGAATTTTTTGCGCGTTTTATACAATAACTTAGGAGGTGAATTACGCAATGATACAGTAAGATCATCTTAAAAAGATTAAACATCAGACAGCTTATTTAATGAAGATTTATAATTTATTTGGTTTTTGTTAGATATTTGACTACAGCGGTCGTGGTTTACTTTTAGCTATAAGTCGTTTTGTAATTAAAATTTTCGTAAATCTTACCAAATCATACGCTTAGCACATTGTCTTTACATATTGCATTTTCCTCATCACGGAGCCTGTCTTTTTCTTTGAAACAGAGAATGTCCCAGAGCGCAACAGCACGGTTTTGTACCGTGCCCGCGAATAAGTTAGTCCCGCCGGGTTAACTTATCCCGAAAGAAAGAACTCTAGTGGCTGCAAATCGTACGATCTCGGTGGCCAGTCAGGTCACCTCCGCGCGAGGTAACTATGCCCTCAAATCGCTCGTGCAGAATTCTATGGCGTTCCAGGCGTGGATCGCAATACTGTCCTGTTGGAACCATACGTCGTCGGTATCTATTTCATCCAGTTTAAGTTGCTTATCATGGATTTGCAGCTCTCACAGTTGATGGTTGTGGCGTATCGATGATTCCGCCAGACCAAAGTCCGCAACAATTCGGTGCTGGTGTATCTCGCGTGGATTGGTATCGTCTTAAGATTATTAAACTAGCCAATGCGAATGGTTTGATTGCGTTAAGTTCCTGATCTTTATGGAATGAGAACATGAAAAAAAAAACATGTATAATTCCAGTTAACGTTCTACCAAAACAGAAAGAAAAATGTTACAGAAATTAATATTTTATGCACGGAAAATTTTTTTGAAGTCAGGTCTCAAATATATTCTTTTTCAAGTTGTCGGCTTTTATTGATATTAACTAATATTTATTTTAGTACTATTTCAAAGTTCTTAACATTATCTACCCATTCAGCGAAGAACATGTTTAACTTTTTCCAATTTCTTTAACGAAACAATAAAAAACCGGTTTCACGCGTTTTGTGGGTGGCACATTTAGAGAGAATTATTCCGAGCTGCTCCAACTAAGCGACGTCGGGCACTCGCTATCTCGTATTAATCGCAAAAATTTGTCCAAAATGTTTAGGTATGAGGATGCTCTTAAATACGATAATTTGCTGGTTTATCCATCCATTCATCCAAATATAGCCCTTGAAAAGATTGTCTGCGGGAAAACAAGAGCCCGCAACTAGATGTCTTTCTACGAACAATAAATGCCCCTAACAACCTTTTTACGGTTCCGTACCCAAAGGGTGAAAACGGAACCCTATTACTAAGCCTCCGCCGTCCGTCCGTCCGTCCGTCCGTCCGTCCGTCCGTCCGTCCGTCCGTCCGTACGTCCGTCCGTCCGTCTGTCCGTCTGTCATAGGGCTGTATCTCAGTAACCGTAACAGATAGACAGCTGAAATTTTCACAGATTGTGTATTTATTTTGCCGCTATAACAACAAATACGTAAGATTATAAAATAATTTAAATTAAAGGGGGCCCACATACAAAAAAGGTTTTTTTTTTGTTCGATGGTACGGAACCCTTCGTGTTCGAGTCCGACTCGCACTTGGCCGGTTTTTTTATGTAACTGGACATGGGTGGCTAATACCAAACTGACCGTCACATAGCCTAACACACCACTTGGGGTCTAGGTGCCATGCCAGGACCTTCCTTATATTGCTCGGCTACATTGACCTGGATGGAAAACACGGACAATTTTCATTGCCACTTCGAACATTTTAGGTCAGACCATAATAAGACTTAAATATTTTATAATGGAAATATTGAGTAAGATAATAAATCGTATGTATACGTTTTTAAAACCATTAGATTTCCTAAATTTGTATAAAGAGTGTCTTAATTTTTTTGTAATTTGTGTTCATAAAACACCATTACCACTACATAAAATTAAATGTTGATGTTGTTGGTGCAACCCGCAGTGCGATTACGAAGCGCGACATAAGGTGTAGGTGCCGCACCTTCCCCAAATTAACAGCAAACGGACGGCTTTCTATTACAAAATATGTCAGTTTTGGGTACTAACCGCACTTAATTTTGCACTTCGTAATCGCACTGCGGTTGCCGGTGCTTCCATTTGGTTATCGCAATAGCTGTTAAATACAACCTCCCCCGTTTCGTGCTTCGTAATCGCACTGCCGGTCCAAATTAATTATCTCAGTGCGTCACATTATCAATCTTATGTCTGAAGGAAATATGTTTTCCTTAAAGTTCTAGCATAAAACGTCACCGCGACAAACATTATCTTTCGTCCACGTTAATTTATTATGTTATAATCGTCCCAAATCACTTGGCTCGTCCCACAAATCTTTCATACGTCCACGTCTGGATACATTTGACACGTCAACGCGTTATAATCTTCATCTTCATGGTCACCGCAGCAATATATGTTTGTAGCCAGTTGAGACAAGATAAGGATCCAGCAGACTTGCAGACATACTGATATTTATACATGATTCGGTTGACGAATACCATAACTACTGCCATTAAGTTAGCTCAACACACCACATGCCGGAATTAGGTGCCATACCGGACCACATTGGAATGGGTGGAAGACACGGGACATATTACATTGCCACTTTAACCATATTTTATTCAATGCGATAATACCTACCAGGACAGGCTCAACCCTTTCAACACCTGGTAAGTAGAGAGGGGTCAGTCATTATATCAAAAAGTGGTCACCAAGATTACCAGTAGTCAATATTAAAGATTTCCAGATTCCCAAGGATTCTCAAGGGCTACCGAAGATTTTTAAGAGATTATCAAAAAAATCTTGGATTGTGTAAGACTGCCAAGGACTATAAAAACCTAGAAAATCATGCTAGAAAAGGTCAAACAAACGAAAATTTAACTTATCCTGTCCTATTTGGGAAGAATACTAGAAATTATGTTTAACGACCCATATATTTGAATTAGCAAAAGAAAGGTCCTAACAAAAAGGTTTTTTAAATTACTCGGAATCACGCCTAAGATTACCCAATATCACCTTGACTGATAGGATTGCCAATGATTACCTTAGCATTGTCAAATTCCCGAGGATCACAGCGGATTACCTGAGATTTCCAGATTCCTATACTGCCACCAGTTTCCTCGTACTGCCACCAGATTTTTCGGACTCTCACCTAAAATTATCTGAGACCGTAACTAACTATTACACTCTATCTTAAAAACCTAATATTTTTGTTTTCAGTCTCCTGATGAAATCTTACCCACATTTATCGTTGTCAATTTTTTGATTTATTTTTATAAACAGTCATTTATATATGTATGTTATCTTTAAAATGCTCCGAATTCTTTCTTTCTGCAGCCATGTACCACTCTCTACATCCCAAATGTGGGTAGGTAGAGAAAACCCTTCGGAATCAAGCCTGTATGTTGCAATCACTATTAAAAGGAGTACAATATTTTTATCTTTATTATAATTATGAAATTATTACCTATTTACATATAATTTGCCTGGCTCGACTCTTCCGTAACAATCCTGTAGATATTTCGCAAAGGAATAAAGCAGACGGCCATCCGTCCGCCTGCCATAAGGCTCGAGAATTTCCCAGCGCTCTGGCCACATAAATATTCACCCTGGACGCCAGTGGAGTGTGCCTTCGCATTACAAACGCTGCCTTCTCAAGTTTTGCATGTGGTGTACGCGGTTGGAATCGTTTCGATGTAAAATACTGGTGACTGCGTGTTCGGCCCTGGGACATGCGATAACGTGCCTTGCCTGGGGTTCGCTGGAGAGAATAAATGACTAGTTATTTGGTTATTTAAATGTTTCGCGTCATTACTAAACAGTTTTGTGCAAACTCTCACTGCACAGGATTATGAGACAAATCTTGACGATAGATAGCATAGAGGCCTTCTCAGAAAAATATGTAATAAAGTATATGTATAACTAGTTCCTGCACAGCTCAATTCGCCACTCCAATATGACATGTATTTCAAGCATTTGTCGCTCCACTAGATATAGGAAGGTTTTGATAGGATTAGTTATAGAGTAAGTAGCTCTCGGGTCTGTTCTGATACGAGGTCCCGGCAGACGGACTGGCCAGTCCGATCATCGCGTCGAGGTAACAAAATCCAGCCAACGTGACTGTATTCATTTATTTTCCTTCACTAGGTGTTGACACATTCTTAGATAAGTTAATTATCCAAGACGGTTCAACGGAAAAAACGACAAGAATCCGCCGGGAGTCATTATACAAAGATTTCATTAATAGAGCTATAAAAATACTTTATACATAGGGATGTATAAATTATAGGGATTCAATGCTACCACCTGTTGAAATAACAAGAGTGTAATGGTTTAAGAGCAAATAATAAAACCCCTGGTGTACGGGATTCTCAGTACAAACAGATATTGAGCTCGCACAGACAATATTTGTAAGATTATGTCGGAAAGATCGGTATGTATCTCTAAATTAAGGACTGTCTAGATCTACAATTTAATTGTTCGATGCATCGTTCGCTATGCGCTCAGACGGATATATTTTTATACGTTTCTTGTAATTTGCGATTAACTTTAAGTGTTGACTTTATGATTAATGCGTCATTAACAAGTAATTATTCAAAGGCAATTCATTGGGGCTAATTTAAATTTGAATGCATGATCGATGCTTATGCTAAAATGATCTTTGCACAAACCATATTTATACGTTCTATTGAGACGCGTCCGGTTCTGTATAATTACATACGAGTAAGCGTTTGCTAATTAAAAACAATCAATTTATGCAACAGAACATACAAACGCCATTGTAATGCAGTCTCCGTCGTCAACTAAGGACGTGGTATACTTGGGTTGCTGACCAAATAAGAAAAGACACGACTAAACGGTACATTTGACAATAGCATCCTGCTTGCATAAGCAAAAGGCTAATCCGAAGATGTTGAGTTCCTTTAGGCTAATCAATAAAGTAAGGTTTTTAAATCATATTTTCCGGAAGTTCTATAGCTGTTGGTATTTTGTCCAGAGCCTCTGATATCGTTACAGTAATCCGAACCGTCTTGGGGGCTTTCCAAGAACGGCCACGCTCTGTAGTAGTAAGCTATTTTACCTTTGGCGTCAGTTCAACTTTTGTTGCCACAATCAATGTGGAACGTACCTAGTGACCAATTCTTTGTTGGAGCCATATCATTGATATAACCTAAAACTACAAGATGCGTTATTAGCTTTTCCTATGACCAGATAGATATTATGTCCTATCGACTCGATGTCCTCATTAATATATAGTCGAAACTACGATTAGTCTGAAAGAACGCTACAATCACAGCAGATTAATGCGACAGAACACCGAAATAGTGCATTCGTAAAGTTTAAAATCAGGAAAGAAAGGAATAAAACGGAGTTTACTATCATAGTTCAAAGGTACATAGACGCAAGACGACGCGTTGAAGTATCAAAACACGTCACAGGGCGGGGCGGGGCGGGGGTGGCGTCAGCTGACTGAAACCGCGGCGCACCATCTTTTTTGATGGCGCATTGAAGCATGAGTGAGATAGAGCGCGTAATCGCGCTATGACATTTGAGAGGGAAGGACAATACAGACGGTCTAAAAATTTAGTTAAATCGCTTAATGTTAGGGATACCAGGAAGCAAGACAAAGGAATTCGTAGTTTTCGTATTCTCTCATTCACATTTGATTAAAAACTATTTAGCTTTAGGTGTTTACAACTTTTATAATATCTATCTTTAGCTGTAGTAAAACAGAAATGTATGCGGGCAAATCAATGAAAGCAACATTTTGGGGCTAAATACATAGAACGGACGTACATATATATAAAAATATGTTATTATTACTTGGAATTTGATTTAATATGCCGATGAGCTATATGTAAAGAAGACCCTGCTTGATTTGTACTCTTGATCACGCCATGGTTGTGTTCAAGCTGCCTATTCCATACTGTACCGGACAGGAAATAACCAAAAAGAGAAATATAATTTTTCGAGACTAATTACACGGAATTACAGTTATGGGTTCCGACTTAAGGCTTTTTCGCTGCAACGAGTTCCATACTTTTCATGCCAAACCTTAAGGGTGGAACTCGGAATTTCAACAAAAACAGCTGTCAACTATCACCGAGACTGTCCCAACTTTGAAAATTCGAGTTCAATTTTATTGACATAGTCATATTCATAAATTTAGATAAATGTATATTGTTCACTTGCCATAGAAGATTAGAAGGATTGTTGTTTGGGTAAATGTAATCGTTGTTCATCTTTGCACTCTTTCAGTTTACGAGTTCCGGCTGGAACGTTGCTCCACGCCATTCCTAGGCGGAATTCCTTCCAGTTAAGGTTTCTGCTGATATTTGATGGAATCCGCCTGATTACGTCCTCTATGGGAAAGAACAAGACATAGTAAATCCGTTTCTACCCGAACAATTCTCGTGACATTTATTGGATATCGGTGGCAGATTGGCATCGGCCTTATCTCCTCGGCAGCGCGGCGCGTGTGACGTACATCTGCCAAAATTGAAGTGATGCACGATATCTTATCGCATTATTTGCACTTGGAATATTTACGTTGAATGTTTTATTATTTCAGTTCAACTCAGCCGCATTTCGCTTTTGTTTCAACTTATCTTCGCGTCTTTGTTTGTGTCATTTGGGTGCAATCTGTCGTTGAACGATTCAGTCAACTTTTCCGTTTGGTTGATGCAATTGTCACAGAAGGTCGTACTTAGCAATATATTTTGAAGTATTCTGGCAAATATAGCATGGGTACGCTTATAGTGATACATAGTAACCTATAGTAACTACTGTAACTTCTTCAATTTTTTTATTTTTTTTATGTGACTGGACATGATGGCTAATACCACACCTTCTGTCATGGTATTAGCCCAACACACCACATGGGAACTAGGTGCCATGCCAGGACCTTCCTTATTAGTATTCCCCCATTAATAAAACCCCAATACAGAAAGGTATTAATAGATCAAACGGCTCTTTAGAAATGTTTAATTGTGTTTACGTTTCTAGTATAAAATGTTTAAAAAAATGTATAGAAGCCGATTTTTTATTAATTATTCTTCATTATTTATTTAGCATACATACCTATACTGAACTTTTATCCAATTATTACAGCGAAAAAGAACTGGCAAGAAACTTCGCTGAATACCCATTGGCCATTGCACTGAAAAAACTAATCAGTGAATCTAACTGTAATTCCAATAATAACAACAGTCTGGCAACATTAAAATAGAGCAAACTAAGCAAATCGGTTACTCTAATTGAGTGAAAACAGCCTTAAACATTAAATATTACTGTATCTTTTAATATTTTTTTTTAACTGTGTGCAATAACTATTTTCTTTTACTGTTTCCCTATAACTGTGTGAATGTTTCTGAAGTGTTTCTAGATTCATTATTTTTTCCATTATTACTTACGTATAGTCAGTAAAAAATTACTGTTCAATACTTAATCTGTGGTTCAATATGTTAAAATTCCTGTACAGTCGTTTCGTCTGAAATCTATACACCGGAAATAGAGACAAATTTGAGATCTCTTTCTGACATGCTGACGTCAACCATAGACTAAAAGGGACTTAGAAATTCCTTCTCTTTCCAGTGTATACATTTGATAAGTAACGACTGTACCTCTTGGAACTGGACAGTTGCACGCCTAATTTAATCTAAGTTCAGATAACATAATACGTATTTATATAAGAAAAAATTGCCTTGGCCATATAATGTTGGTAAATCACCTAATTTAGTGTCAAACTTTATTATCACAACGGATCTGGAAATTTAAGCCCCTTTCTAGCATAAAAAATGCTAGGTGGCTTGGCCATTATTAGGGATTTCAAAATGTTGTAATGACAATTTTTATAACGTAATGTAATTAATAGGTATGAACATTTATGTTTTTTCAAAAATTCTCGCCACAATCACCTGGCAGGAAGAACTGCTCGCTTGAGAGATATATTTATGGAGGGTAATATATGATTAAGTAAGTAAGGTATTGTGCTGACTTTTAACATGATGGCAAGTCATGAATCCATTAGTTGATGATAAAATTCACACTGTCAAATCAAAATCATAAAATCTAGTTCGTTTTTACCCGTTTAAGGGACTAAAATCTTTTACAAATAAAATAATTGGTGAAGTACCTACTTAGGTAATCAAAATGTAAGTCAAAATACGTATAAACGTACCGAAAAAAATTATACTGATATAGTTAAAGTATTTCTTCACGTGATACCTAAGTAGTGCTTAACTTCTTCTTAAAAACTTTCGTGCACAAAGCTTTATTCAAACCATTAAATGTGTTTAATGATTTTTGTAGCTGGAGTTGGTGAAAACGGGCATTAGTCGTTTGATTTTAATGTTGCTATGACATAAAATTTCATACGTAATTTAACTCAATAATGTAATTTGTATTCTGTGTAATAATACCTATAAAACACAAAAATAGCATTTGCCTATCCCGCAACCTACATGCGCTTGCGCATCGCATACAGCGCAATGCAATCGCACATCGTTTGCAGAAATTACCGAGGTGCATCCAGTCGGTACATAAAATAGTTGATGAACCGGCATACCGCGGTGGCAAACTATTTATAGCAAACGGCCACGCAAGAGCACGTCTTTGTCCGCTAAGATCACAACATAGTACCTCTGGATGTCGTCTACCATTGACTACATAGCTTAGTATCGCTATCAAAACACAACATAACCTCAAAAGCAATTCCCAAACTCACCTTTCGGCTTCCGCATTTTGAAAAGCACCATCAAAACAACATCTGAAAAACACTGTACAGCCAAACAAGTGCAATCTATAGCACTAAAATGTCATTTTGTTTTGACAGGTGCGCTGTCAAACGACCGCGACGCGGTGTGGCGGAGCCGACACGAACCCGCGGGATAGAGGGCACTATGGGCGTTCCGTGCGATCGTCGGCCGCGCGGAACCCGAACGAACGACTGCCTGCCTCGACTAGACGGCGCGACTCGTCTGCATGGTCGATGAACGCTTTGCCAAGGTCACCGCACGTTTCCACCGCGCTAGTTGCGACTTATCACTCATAGAGGGTGCTGCAATCGAACGTTGGGAAGAACGCACATTATGTTGCGGTAACATGACTGTTGGGCACTTTTCGTGTGTATTATTTACGTAACTATTTTCGTGCGATGTTCCGGTGCAATCTTCTAGAAAAACCTAACCAAATTTAATAAACGAACAAACTTTTAAAAAACTGGGATGGTACCGTTCGTGTTAGATTAAAACGGACAAAGCTTTAACGTAGATGTCGCTGTATAACAACAAATGAATGCAAGCTTTAATGGCAAAAGAGAAGGCTCGTCTTCTCGCTCAAATTCAACGACAACCAGGGTGCAGCCCCTTTCTAATATCACACTGTAGGATTTCGACAAAGGAGCCAAGAGTGCACCCTTGACTGGTATTAAAATGTTTTGGGCACGGCAGGGAATTCGTGGCATTGTGCTTAAAATGTGCGGCCCTGAATTGAAACTATTAATCACACGTCTCTTCCCTCTCTATTTCGGAATAATGGATCGTTCGTTCCTGCTGGATCGTTAATTCCTGCTGGAAGAGAGCCCCGTTGCGAAAGATTGGACATTTTGTGTAGAGTTTCTGGCAGTGGCATCGGATATCTCCAAAGGCTTTGACCGTGCTTAGTACAGGAGCCTTCTAGGCAAGCTCCCGATGTTCAGCATTCTCAGCTTTGCTTATGGACTGACAGTGTCCTGCCCGTCCTTGTACGTTACCATTGATAGTTCGAATTCGGGCCACTTTACGGTCAGAGCTGGTGTCCCGCAGGGCTCCGTGCTGTCACCTACGCTATTTAGAATCTTTTAACGTTTTACTGCCCCAACACACGATTCATAGTTACGCAAATGACAGCACGGAGCATGAAGGGTATTTTAGCGACTGGAGGAATAGAGATGCATAGCCGAACG
This sequence comes from Incurvaria masculella, assembly GCA_946894095.1. Lineage (NCBI taxonomy): Eukaryota > Metazoa > Arthropoda > Insecta > Lepidoptera > Incurvariidae > Incurvaria > Incurvaria masculella. Next base: position 17,728,989 of record OX335657.1, on the reverse strand, counting down.
AAGCGATATTTTCAATTGCTACTCTCAATTTCTTCAAAATGGCTACTTTTTCGAACGGTGCAATGTTCTCGAAAAAGTAGCCACCTGGGCTCGGGAGAATGTCTTAACTGTCTCGGTCTATCTAGGCCCCCTGGGGTGCAACGTCTCCAAAGACGTGAAATTGTATTGAAACCAACGTAAATACCGTGGTGGTACCTGTGCCGTTGCAGAAGGTCATTTCGCATTGAAAGAAATATTGTCAAAAGGCAATGAAAATTGTCCGTTTCTCCCATCAAGTTCAATGTAACCTTGTTAAATAAGAATGGTTCTGGCATGGTACCTAGCTAATATCATTAGAGTAGGTGTTGTATTGTCCATGTTCAATAACATAAAAAAGTCGGGAAAAAATGGTAGATGAGTTCCGTACCCAAAAGGTGAAAACGGAACCCTATTACTAAGCCTCCGCTGTCCGTCCGTCCGTCTGTCACAGGGCTGTATCTCATGAACCCTAATAGGTAGGCAGCTGAATTTTTCACAGAATGTGTATTTATTTTGCCGCTATAACAACCAATAGGTAAAATTAAAAAATATTAAATAAGGGGGGTCCCATACAGAAAACGTGTGTTAAAATTTGTGTTAAATCTTGTACGATGGTATGGAACCCTTCGTGTGTGAGTCCGACTTGCACTTGGCCGGTTTTTTATTATTGTTCGGGAAGTTAAATTAAATAAGGAACGACGAGATTGTATCTCGGTGGTTGATTGAGCGGAAACAATAGTGCGTTTGAATGTATGAGAGATTGATAGTAAATATCTTTTTCATTTTATCTTACCGAACCTGATTTACATTGAACCATTGTAATCAGATTTTGAAAATAATAAGAAAAAGTTCTGAAAATTCAAGGTCCTAGGTTCGAATCCTGCTTCCAACGAATGTCCAAACCAAAAAAGATTCTAATATAAATTAAATAAATTAACGGTTATGTCGTATTAATTAAATGCATTTTATCTCTTATTCTTCGAGCTCTATAATAAACATCAATAGCTATAATACTAACCAGAGATTCTGGTTGGTATTTTGAAGAAGTTTGGATAGCTTAGCGGTTAGAGCAGTACACATGTAATCTTCAGGTTCGCAGATCCTGCTTCTGATTGTTTTCGAATTGTAATTAAAATGAATAGAATATGACATGAAAATATATTTTATAGTTAAGACAAAGAACAAATTGCGTATGATTGGATTTTTTCAAATGTCTAGTAGACGGTTTCCACCCGTAGCTTGTAGGTATGTACAGCTACAATAGCCGTTTATTATGTATTAACGCGCAAAATTAGCACTCACTTAAGGACGTCGAAAACTATTTTAAGCTCGGCTGGACATAAGAAGACATGAATTAATGTAAATTGTGATATTACCTCCAAAACAGCTTCACGACAACGCAGCAAGGCCGCGTGAGTAACGAATATGAAGTTATTATTACTATCATTACATATTCCCGACGTTCCGAATTACGTACACAGCCTACACCACAGCCAATAGAGTGAATACGTATGTCCCGAATTGCAATCGCTGCTTACAGCCCCAAACGTCACTGTACGATTTCAAAATCGGAATGAATTTGAGCTGCTAATGTGCCAGCCCAACCCAACTACCTCGAAAATGCCTTGTAAGTCCTGAGAGTGGGTATTCCAGGTATAAAACTGTCTAACTAGACTAATAAACTGCGACACGCCATCTTTAATTTTGAATACAAGTGCACATCATCAGAGATATGGCTCCAAAATTTTTAAGAATTGGCCAAGGCACAATTTTACACGTCGATAGCTAATAAAACTAGCGAAATATTTTGTCCAGGCCCTGACGTTTCCCTAACCCTAAAAGTTTTAAGATTTTAATCAAAATGTTTTAATCACTTAAGAAAGCTTGATTTATTTTTATGTATCTATATTTTTTTATTTATGTTTTTATATTCATGTATATACGAGTTTCTGTATTTTCCAGTAAAAAAATCTAAAATGACAGTAAAAAAAGAACTTTTTCCAATATTTATTAGCCAATACTTTCCAATCTAAGAGGTGAATAAAAAAAAAATAACATTCAGACGTACGTTTAGACAATATATTTTGGAATCCAAAATAAAAAAAACTTTATCAAAACATTTAGAGCATGCTATCATATAAAGTTATCGTCCGTATAATGGGGAATTTATAGGATATGAGAATAGAAATGGATAGGAGGATAGGAATATGAGCAATTCGGGACGATCGCGAACGCGGACATAGTTGCTGTCTTTGAAATGTACGCACTTCGGAACGCACGAATAGGGTAGTGACATTCGCGTAGGCATCATTTATGGCTTTCAGCTTTTGAGCTGCACGCAGCAGAGGCGCGGGGATTTAAGGCGGCCCATCCCGCTCATCTCCCCATACAAAAGGGGAAAGAAGATCACGCCCATATTTCTTGTCAGAGATCCAAAATTTTGCTCAAAATAGCTTTATTTGATCGAACTAGATGTCTGATGACCGTTGGCATTGTAAAATTGTGTTTGGTTTCTAAGTTATAAGGTCCGAAAGTTCGCATTTTTCGCGCGTTTTATACAATAACTTTGGCGGTGGATTACGCAATGATAAAGTAAGAACATCTTAAAAAGATTCGTCATCAGACATAGCTTATTTAATCAAGATTTATAATCTATTTGGTTTTTGTTCGATTTTTTACTACAGCGGTCGTGGTTTACTTTTAGCTATAAGTCGTTTTGAAATTAAAATTTTCGTAAATCTTACCAAATCATACACTATGCACATTGTCTTTTTTGTGGACATGTTGCATCTTCCTCATCACGGAGCCTGTCTTATTATTTGAAACAGAGAAGGTCCCAGAGTGCAACAGCACGGTTTTGTGCCATGCCCGCGAATGAGTTAGGGCCGCCGGGTTGGGCCACCTTAAGAGGCGGTAGGTTCAACCTCCGCCCCATTCATGCGCGACTTTTTTCTATTTAAAGGTGGCCCAACCCGACGGGACTAACTCATTCGCGGGGACGGTACAAAACCGTGCTGTTGCGCTCTGGGACCTTCTCTGTTTCATAGAAAAAGTCAGGCTCCGTGATGAGGAAGATGCAACATGTCCACAAAAAAGACAATGTGCATAGTGTTTGATTTGGTAAGATTTACGAAAATTTTAATTACAAAACGACTTATAGCTAAAAGTAAACCACGACCGCTGTAGTAAAAAATCTAACAAAAACCAAATAGATTATAAATCTTGATTAAATAAGCTATGTCTGATGACTAAGCTTTTTAAGATGTTCTTACTTTATCATAGCGTAATCCACCTCCAGAAGCCTTATTCTGCTAATTGCGCGCGTTATGTTTGTGTTTTCTCAAAACCGCATGTTTCGCGCGAAATGGTATTCTACTAGCGCAGTTTGCAAAACGCATGCGCAAACTCGTAACGCGCGCTCATGTTCTCGTGGGCCGTGTGTTTGGCCGAATACTTGCGGTTTTGAGAATTACATTTGTCAAATTTGGAGCATCGCATCGCCGAACTTAGAATATCACTTTTCTACATTATGTTAGCATATCGCTGTCTCTTTCTTTTCGTGTGTCATATTTGAGTGAGAAAATAACTGTCATAATCGTGACAGGTTATTTTACCCTGTAGGCGGCGCGCAAGACAAATCACTCCATAGACAATAACAAAACGCGTGTGTGAATTAGCTGAATACCGATTTTTGGAAACCGCACTCGAAACTTGTTTGACGGAAACATAACTTATACGGAATGGTTTGAAATTGGACAAATAGCAGAATCGGGCTTCCGAGTTATTGTATAAAACGCGCGAAAAATTCGAACTTTCGACCTTCTAACTTAGAAACCGAACACAATTTTACAATGCCAACGGTCATCAGACATCTAATTAGATCAAATAAAGCTATTTTGAGCAAAATTTTGGATCTCTGACAAAAAGCGTGTATGGGGAGTTGAGCGGGATGGCCCGCCTAAGTCACGAGTGCGAGCTGTTCCATGGTTGCGAATTCTACTTTCCCCTTCTAGTTTGTACCATCGCTTTGGATGAAAAGATGGTTGAAGCGGAAATGAATGTTTTAAATTCATATGGCCGTGCGCATGAGGGAAGGTCTTGATATGGTGCTTTTGTATTGTAATCCTGAGGTAGTATCTAACTAAGATATTGATATTTTCTGCTACATATGTGAAGCACAAATGGTTGCTGGAAAATGGGAGATTTTTGCGCGAAAATCTGGCAACGAAAAGACCGACGAAAACATTAGTTAGTTAGTTAGTTGGGCAAAATGTTTTCCGCGCTAAGCCTACTTCACGGAGAGGCCATTGTGCGTAACAAAAGTGACTATGTATAAGCCATTCCAGCTCGTCCCAAAAGTCCAGCACATCCTTTACATTCCCACAGGCCTCTGTAAGGGATCCCGGTGCTCCCAGGGTCTGCGCCAGATGGTCGGCCACACTCTTGCACTCCAACAGTACATGGACGAAAACATAATTAAGAGGTTAAAGTGTTCCTTGATCCCCATATTATTCCCGGATTCGGCACATAGTCCATAACATTTTTTTTATGAAGTAATGTAATTTTAATAAACCAAAACGCATTTAATGAAGTCTCAGTAAAAAAAAAATAATCATTCTATTCGAAATGGCCACTTTTCACTTTTCCTTTAATCTGTCAGGACACGAATGCATAGATTTTCGCACTGTTTCCATGGGAAATTTATCAACTGCTTGCTCCATGTCGGCGTGTCGTTTAGAGCAGGCCATGTCCTCTAAAACTGACCATTATTTGTAGTCTGAGGGATTCTAATCTGGGCTAGATGAGGGCTAGTCTTCAGCTCTTATAACTCCTAACGTAATAGTAATTTAAACAAGCTTAATAGCTAAGTGATCCGTTGGTATGATGCCTCGCTGAGCGTGATTTCGCGAGGTGAGGTGGATTTGCCTTTTCCGAGTATCTTTAGTATCAGCAAAGCCAAGCGAACCGTCCACAAAAATAAGGCCTCCAGGAAAGTCCAAGAGGAGTTGCTGTGAGGTTTTAGAACACGATCCAAGATGGTCTTTTGATACATTTTAGCTGAAGTCTTCACTCGTTTTTTTGAAAAACTTTAGCTTTGTGACTACTTGATAAGACACTCTCCGCAAAACCATCACTGACGCGGGATGATGACCACGTTGTACCTTTGCGACTACTTGCGCAGCTTCTTTAACACTAAGAGCGTACACTTTGTCATTATGCTTGATGTAGCGCTCTTCAATCAGGATTTTTTTTTCATCAGCAACGAGGATATTTTTGCGCCTTTCACCTGCGAATCGGGGCAGAAGGCCTTTTGATCGATCCACTCTCTTTAACAGTTCAGCAATCAAGCAATCCGTACAGTTACTGTAAGGATTGCTTTAAGGTATGTCCTGTCCATCGACGATAAGCACCGAGCTTCAGGCCTTGATTTATTATACCCGACAGAGCCCTAGCGGGAATCTTCATTTCTTTCCGTTGTTTCCTTATGGCGTTTTTGCAAGTTCTGATTTTAACAGCAATTACAGCCATTGTAGTTCTAACTGTGCGATCTCTCTCAATCTCAAAAATATTGTTCTTTCACCTAATGACAAAACCAAACAAAATGAAACCACCCTTACGAATGTTAACGTTAGGTTGTAAGCGATGTCAGATAATGAAACTCCATTGATTTGGAACTTTTCTGGAAAAAAACCCTACGCGCGATCTGCGCGACCTAGATGAGTTCTAGACTAGGAGGTTGCTTCAAAAATGGTAACGATATCATAAATGGCTGAAACTGAGTTTACAGGATAAAGACCAACCCTCTGAAGCTAAATGTGTCAGTCTGCCTGCGCCAAGAGGTTGCGTTACGAAGATAAGGCGCCTGAAAAAGGACTTATGATGACAAAAGATAAATATGATACCGTAAATCGCTGCAAATAACGAAGCATGAAAGTATTAGCACATACTTGCTTAGTAATACAAAAACTGAACAAATATTTGGTTGCATTTCGTAGTTATAGGCGATTTTGGTTACTGATATAACTTTAGGTAAATTTAAGTGTTTAATTAAAAAACCGACTGGTTATTGTCGCATAATTAATAGATATCAATATGTCAAGACAATCAGTATATTCATCAGCAAGTACATACCAACATTGATTTTATATAGCCAATCTAGATAACGCAACCACTTGGCGCAGGCAGACCGACATATTTAGGATTAGAGGGTTGGTCTCTAATATGTGCACCCAGATTCACCCATTTACCTTATCGTGATCAAAAATGTTGTGACTTCCCGGAATATTCGATGATGCCTCAACAATCTGTATGCAATCAGGCTCGACGGACATGTGCTTCCGTCTATGCGGCCTCACGGTCATGGGCGCATGAAAAGGCGATGACGTATTAATCTGTGCTGAATCTTTTACGACGCGATACCGCCCAGCTGGCATAACTTTCATGTTATATTGGCGGTTTCTCAATGGCAATGCTGCGGAGACCTTTGATGTTGATGTGTTTATGTGTTTATGTAGGAGATTAGATTTAGCGGATGTTTCCTCGTGGAATACATTTCAATGATCTCGCTGTCTATAGAATGCCTATCTTGTATTCATTTTTTCTCCCATGCGATAAAACATTAACATACTGTAACCGCAGTTACTGCCGCAATGTTTGGGAAATTATTCTCGAGGTATGAATAAGTTAAGATGCCGTTTTAAAAAGAGTTTTACCTAGTTTGAAGATGGACAAGCAGAAGGCGCGAGCTGGTTACAAGCTACTGTCTCGGGGAAGAAAGAGGTGGTAGGAACCGAAAAACCGGTAAATTTTGGGGAGTCGCCGGCACCGGCATTGGACATCTCCAAAGCATTTGACCATGTTTGGCACCGGTGCCTCCTAGGCAAGCTGTCCTTCGGCGTTCCACCCTATCTTTGCTCATGGATCGCCAGCTTCCTGTCGGGCCGCACTTTATATGTTGCCGTTGATGGTGCATATTCGGACGACTTCCCGATTGGGGCTGGTGTCGCAGATGCGTCGCCAGAACCTGGAGGCGCAGACGCGTGGCCAAAGTGGGTGTGGTGTAAACGACCGTCGATCGTTTTTTATGTTTTTTTTTTTATTGTTGAATCGGTCAAAATGCCTTTAAAAATAATATTTACAGTTTAAATGAATAGGAAATGTACTGCTAGACCATTCAGGTAAGAGTGAGTTCGAGTTCGGGAGTGAGTTAACCTAAAAATAGCTGGGAAATATATTATTTAAATAACGGAACGGTTGTTTATACTTCCAACGTATTTACGGGACAAACCCCTATTTAACTAACTGTAATGATGTTTAAGAAGTGTGGAAACATTAACTATTTAAAAAAGTGAATTGATATTTAGTGACGAATTCGAACTCACTCTTACCCTGAACGGACCCCGTGTTACGACAATATTCGTAAATGCTAATATCTCGTAAATCACAGGTCTGATTTTAATTAAGTGTTCACCATTTAACATAACACGACAAAAGATCATAAAATCGTTATAAAAGTGGTTTTCCAGTCTCAGGATTCCTGATTACGGAATTCCAGGAATAGGCCTGAAGAACGTTAGAAAAGTTATGGACGTGATCTCCAAGCCCCACGATCTCTGCAGTCTGCATGGCGATTCCCGACACTCTATTGAATTTACAATCGAGTCGATCGATTGCTAAATTTCAATCCAGTTGCGTTTGAATTTGGTATTCTTGAGTTCAACTGTGTTCGGATTTTGCGATCGAATAGCATGTTAGTAGACCGAAGTAAAGTTTGCAACAGAGTCGCAACAAGTTAGTAGTCCGACAAGCAACGCGAGAAATATCTTCTCACTACGTAATTGAAAGATGTGTGTTAAATCCAAATATTGTGTTACATAAACAAATAATTAATAAACATAGCCTTAATTTATTTTAATGTGAAATTAAAGGCATATGAATAATGTGGGATGGTTTACCTATCCGATAGAACGTGAGACCGATGCCTATGACATTGTTTCCTAACATTGTTTGATTACGCCCCGAAGCATAAAATTATAATGATGTGAGTACATACATAAAATAACATTTCTTAAGGTGGCCCAACCCGCTCATCTCCTCATACAAAAGGGGAAAGAAGATCACGCCCATATTTCTTGTCAGAGATGCAAAATTTTGCTCAAAATAGCTTTATTTGATCGAACTAGATGTCTGATGACCATTGGCATTGTAAAATAATGTTTGGTTTCTATGTTATAAGGTCCGAAAGTTCGAATTTTTTGCGCGTTTTATACAATAACTTTGGAGGTGGATTACGCAATGATAAAGTAAGAACATCTTAAAAAGATTAGTCATCAGACATAGGTTTTTTAATCAATATTTATAAACTATTTGGTTTTTGTTAGATTTTTAACTACAGCGGTCGTGGTTTACTTTTAGCTATAAGTCGTTTTGTAATTAATATTTTCGTAAATCTTACCAAATCATACACTATGCACATTTTCTTTTTTGTGGACATGTTGCATCTTCCTCATCACGGAGACTGTCTTATTCTTTGAAACAGAGAAGGTCCCAGAGCGCAACAGCACGGTTTTGTACCGTGCCCGCGATTGAGTTCGTCCCACCGGGTTGGGCCGCCTTAATATCTAATCCGTTGATTTTGTTATTTTCGTTGACATTAAGCATGCATTCAGTTAATAAGTAAGGATTCCAAATAATATTTTGCACGAGGCAGGTTGAGACAAAGGAGCCGGGACGAGCTGAGTGCTCGAAGCGCCAGTGGCGCAGTAACCAAATCTGATTCAGTTTTGTTTCTGCGCAGCCGCTGGCGCCGCTTATAAAGGGATTTACTTAATTTGAAGTGAGATTTAGAATTTTTTAGAGGTTTTGAATTTAAATTAATTGAAGTGATGTTATGTTGTATGTGGTTAGGTTGTGAGGTAAATATTGTTTTTGTTGAATTCAAAGTTATAAAATATTTTCCATAGGTGTTGTAACAGGGAAGTTATTCAAATATCGCACATTGATTGCATACAACAATCCAACCGGTCTCAAAAAGTACCTCCTTTATAAACTGGAAAGAAATTGACTGTAACTCGATCCTAACCCAGTTCCAATCCAGCTGAATAACGTCGGGAATACCGATTCTGACGTTTCTCCATACATTGTGATGACAGTTCGATCCCAAACTCGCTCGCAATTAATTCCGCTACTACTCGCTGGATCGAGGGCGCTGCTGTCGTTTTCAAGAATACCAAAGAACTGTCTGTCAACTTGCTAAGGATAGAGTAAGTTCAATCGAGTGTCGGGAATCGACATGCTGGTCTGTCTTCGCGTTTGTTCTCGTAATTAAGTTATGTGAAAAGTGATTCTAAAGTTCACTATGTGTGTGCCGTGTGGGTTCCGGCACGTAAAAATAATACGATTATTACAATCATAACATTTTTTCCTGTGCATGTCGTAACACCCGATTGCGGGATTTTCCTGGTCTGGGTTTTTTTAGATATTAATTAATAAAATGTAGAAGATTTCTTAATGTTATCATAAAATCAAACAATATTCAATAAGCACATTAACAATATAATTATACTACACAAATATCAAGCAACAAGTGAGTGATCTGTGATTAATAAAAAATATAAATTCAATATCAACGTACTAAAAAGATAGATAGTAATCAACGTAGACAGGGTTCAAAAATATTAATACTTAGCCCCGGTTGCACGAAGAAACGGCTGAGTTAATCAATGTTCAAACACGTCACTTTTGGTGAACCGCATAGAGTTCCTTCCATATTGTCCACACAAAGTGACGTGTTTGATCATACTTTGACGTTGATTGTGATTTTTTGTTCTTTCGTGCACTCGGCCCTTTCAGAACTTTCTTATTTTACATACCCTACTCGCAGCTCTCCACGCCCATATATTTGTTAACCGTACTCGTTCCTTTTATATTCCTACTTTTTACCTGTTGCCGAAGCGGCATCTAACCTTCGAACATATCTGCGACATTCATATGTCGCTCTACTCAAATGTGCATTAAAATTATTCATCTCTTTCTGCGCTTCGCCTCTAGATTTTCGTTTTCGGAGCCATCTTTTAAATGCCTTCATAACAGCGTTTACTTTCGCCTTCTCTAGCGGTTGCCTTGGCTTCCTTCTACCTAATAGCTCTTTAGTCCATATGGCCTCAGTTATCAACCTAACGTACTTTGATGGCTGTTGTGACCTTTCGGCTTCTTTATAAGAGCTCACGGGAATCCACACTCCAAAACCGAGGAAGATATCTCGATCTCTGATTTCTCCGTATCGCAGGCACTCTCTCCTCGTTGGCGGGGGAGGATTGGGTGTTGAATGAACTGAAAAAATAATATTTTATGGTTTTAATAGGATCTAGAAGCTACAGACAGGACCGAACCCCAAGCGAGTCGTGGCAACCAATATGTATTGGTCTGCGGTACGTTAGTGTCTATAAGCCTGTGTGGGGAGCATATTGTGGTAAGTTGCCTACGCTTGCTGGTGGCCTGACCGAACCATCCACAGACTAACAATATGGGCGCGCATTGATTTAGTTACTTATTTTTTTGTATCTATCTATCCTTTCTATTATAGGTGACTGGACACCTATCCTTGAAGGTTTAGTCACTACATAATATAAAACAAAGTCGTTTTCTCTGTCCCTATATCCCTATGTCCTTATATCCCTATGTGTGCTTAAATCTTTAAAACTACGGAACGGATTTTGATGCGGTTTTTTTTAATAGATAGAGTGACTGAAGAGTTCATATGTATAATGACATCTAATAAATAGCGGAGAAATACTGTTATTTTTGAGGTTTCCAATGTGATGTCGTAAAAAATTATTTTTTTTCCGCTTACATTGCAAACGCAGGCTAAACCCTACGAGATTTATCAAAATAATGTACTAAGTATTGGAGACATTGAAAAGGTCTACAGAAAACTCCGCGATGGTATATGTCTATCTTTTATGGATATCCCACAATAACATTTTGTTGACATTTACTTTTTACGACAAATAATGGCTAATTTTTGAAGCGATTTTAACCAATACAGCATTAATCCTTATCCAATTAAAAACCCTGAAATACATTGTTGATTTATTATAGATCTATATGGCCCTTTACAGCATATGATTTAAATAAATATTTTCGAAGATATTACAGATTTAAAAATTGCGGGACGTAGCGTTTGCGGCGGCACCGGCCGGCCGGGGCGGCGGGAGCGTGCCTATAAATAGTGCGTCGGAGGCCGCGGTTCTCCCTATTGCACTTTGAATTTATTATTTCTCTAATATCTAATAATCATGTAATAATAATATCTAAGTTTTTTTTTTATTTCAAATATTTAAATGTAGGAACTCTACGTAAAAAGGGTTTATTTGTGCAAAGCCGGGACGGGCTGCTAGTAACCTATATATTCAAGATAATTTTGAGTTTATGGTAAGAAAAAAATAATAACCTTAACGTATTTTATTTCTTTGCATCAACTCTTAATTAGTGTATTAAACATGGTTACAAATGCAGAAATCGAATAAACATCAAGGAAATAATAATTTCAGACTTTAACCAACATCGGGCTTTAACCGTAACATATGCATCCTACAGAGCACGGATATGTTTTTAAATTCCTTATAATGTTTTAAAACCTCTGTGGCCCGGTTTACGTACAGCTACCATTGGACGGGCTGTCAGACGTTATTGTTCCACTTTGCTAAATGTTTTCCTAGTTGATTAGTTCATTAGAAATAGGTAGCGCTTTAAAAATCACAGCTGCCTTCGACGAGTAGAAAGTATGTGTTACCATGATAAATTAATTCGTCGGGTGAACAGGCAAGTAGTTATTCAAATCTGACAGTTCTTAAATGTCAAACGAAATCCTACTCGGCCAAGTAAACTGCAATTTATAAGTTAGCATTACACGAAATGCAACTAAAAGTCAGATTTAAGCACTCACTTGCCTATTCATTTCGAATTACCTGCGGTCATTCAATACCGCAGATCGAGCCGCAGTACAAGCATACATTTTAACTTTTTAGGTACCATAACATCCCTAATCTATTCAAATTTTACCCTAAACTCATTAGTTTTCTATAATGTACCCGTGCCCAAAGACCATTTCAGTTTCGAAATTTTCTACCGCCTCCATTTTTCGCACTATTCAGATAATTGTTAAATTTAAATATTTCGTCCTCCACATGGCGCCTAGTTAGTCGTGTTGGCAGCCATTTTTTATACGCCTTCTTAACAGCCTTTACTTTTCTTTTATTCAGCGGTACCCTCGGCTTCATTCTAGCCAACACTGAAATGGGCCAAATTGCCTGCGTTATCTTTCTAACGAACTCTGAAGGCAATTTGGAATTTTCCGCGTCTTTCATTGAGCTCAAGGGAATCCAAACCCCAAAACCGAGGAAAATCTGTTGGTCTCTGATTGCTCCATATCGCAGGGTCCGTGTCCTTCTTGGCAGGGAAAGAGGTGCTGGAGGAACTGAAATAAATAATATTTAAGGGTTTTACTATGATCTTGGCAGGTTCAAAGTTCTGCGGTTCCTTCCAGCCACTATACAAACGAGATGTGACATTGGTTTTACACACGAAGGATAGAGTGGTTTTACTCGAGGGGTCAGTCATTAAGGGAAGCTGGTCTACAATTGTTTCGTAATCTCAGGTGGGATTCCGGGTAATCTTGTTTGGAGTCCGTGGAATCTCTGGAAATCTGGAGTAATCTTAGGAAGCCTGCGAATCTTAGGAATCTGGTGTACAATTGTTTAGTAGTCTCAGTAATTTTAGGTGTAAATCTCTGCAAATCTCTGGAGGAATATTAGGGAATCTGGGAATCGGAAGGAAACCATTGGCAATGTAACAAATGAATTGGTAATTTAAATCAAGGAATGTGAAGATCATTGTCCGATGACTTTTCTTTTTGGTTGTTAGAATTTGTTTTTAGTATTCCATTTTTGGGGTTTCATTTTAGAAGCCCGACGGCCGTATGACCATTTTTTGCTCTTTAAACATTGTTTTAGTATTCAAGTGAAATTGGAAGAGAAACTTTAATGTTGGCAGACCATGGCATGGGGCACATGACCTTTTTTTGCCTTATTCGAAATGACTACTCAAATGAAGATTTCTTGTTATTCTAGGAATCTTGGAGTCCTTAGCCGTCTTAAGAAATCCCAAAACCTTTGGAAATCTTAGGAATGTTCAGTAATCCCTTTAAGAATCATGGAAATCTCCAGGAATCTTTGGGAATCTATGGAAATGTTCAGGAATATTTTAATTTTAATTTGGAAATCCCCAGGAATATTTGGAAATCTTTGGTAGACTTTGGGAATCCTTAGGAATTTAGAAAGCACAAGGTAATCCTGGTATTTTTGGCTGCTGGTAATCTTAGTGTACACTTTTTAGTGAATAACCCCTCGGTTTTACTAGGCTGCGGCAAGTAACTTTTCTTTCTGCAGCCGCGGGGCAGGTGGGAGCCCCCAATAAGTTTGGCCAAAGAAGTTGCTCCCCCCCCCTCCGTCATGGAATACTTCCGCGGTCGCTGATGGCGTTGTAGGTTACCTACATAGGTGGGTTATCCACGCCATTATCGCTTCAGCGTATAACGCAAAACCATCTTACCTTTGTGTCAGAGGGCCAAAATGAAACTATCGTCCAATCAAAAGAATCAGCACCGGAGCACACAAACTTCCCGTCAAATTGCACCCTAAACTGTTTGTGATACCTTCAAATGAAAGAGCTGCGGTAAGAGTGGATACTGCCTCGGTAGCCCAGTGGTGCGACACCTTGCGATTCGATAAGCTGGGTAAGCACCTCTGAGCGCGGTTGGGTTCTGAATGGGTGACCATTTCCAACCGTTGAGGCTGGCCGTGGCTCGGATTCCACGTAAAACTGTAACTCCCCTTCCTTACTTACTGGGTGGTAGGGTTAACCTTGCCCGGGTTGGTACCATCGCATTGAAGGAACGATGGTCGAAGCGGCAATGAAAATCGTCCGTGTTTTCCATCCAGTTTAATGTAGCCGAGCAATACAAGGAAGGTCCTGGTATGGCACCAGGTGGTGTGTTACGCCATGTCCAGTTGCATAAAAGAAAAACTTAGTCCAGCTAGGACTTTTTGCGTGACTGCGCATTCGCAGAACAGTACCACGAGAAGCTCAGCGTTTTGTTTATGGCTCAAGATCTTTTGGGTTTCGGATCTGAAGGGACGTTAAGTAGTCGTACGAGTCCAAAAGGAGTCTACCTCTCCCGAAGAACACCCAATCGACGGTTGTTCCGCGAGGTCATGATAAGCCCTTACCCGATCTTCGATAATCTTACCAATGTGATGAACAGCGGAAATACTGGTGGTGTTTTTATTGCTAAGCATCGAATACATCGGGGCAACTTCTAACACAATCTCCAGCAAAATAAACCCCCTAGAGTTGAAATCGTCATGAAAATGTTCCCTAATTCCTGCCTACCTGCTCCGACTGCAACGGTTTCCAAAGGCCGGTCGGCTGGTTGCGGCAACGATTGTAAACTCTCATGCGATGAAATTATCGTTTCACTTGCAGAACGATTCATTCCTCCACTGAAGTCCAGGTGTAGCTGTACATACGACAATTGAACAAAGATTAATGAGATTTGAAAAGAATTTTCCAAATCGGTCCTGGCGTCTTCGAGTGATCGGGGAACATTCATAAAAAAAAAAAAGATTCCGACGAATTGAGAACCTCCTGTTTTTTTAAGGCGGTTAAATAGATACGGCTCAGTCAGAATATTTTATGAGCAGGGGTTGGTTCGTGAAACAATATTTAAATACACAATAGGTGTTAACGGAAGTATGGTCCAAAGGTTAACACGGGATTCCTTACCATGTTTGAACCGATAAAAGTGAATAACATTTTGTTTGCAGGTTAATTTTGTTGCTCCATAATACAATTATGAACAAAATTTTGATCACAAAACTCTTCCTTGCAAACGTTTTAATGCTCATACTGACAATGTCGCATCACCTGCTTTGAGAACAACGGCAGTTACAATACGGGGAACGTAGAATTTCAGGAGTTTCGCGTCCTAGAGCAGTATTTCTGTACAAAATGAATGAAGGAAAAGTATTATTAAGGCGTTCATTAATTTATTCTGCGTCGGTTCTCACTTCTGAAAAATTTCCAGCGAGAAAACTAAATTCATTAACTCCATGAATATTGTATTTTATCTAAAATTTCAATCAATAGGTTTTGTTAAAATAGACCAAGAATCAATAGTTAGCACTGCGAACATAGCTCCATTACCAACCTGCATCTTTATAATTTTAATTTTTTTTTTCAGTTTCAATTGTGAGCGGCTACCTTACATTTCTTGAGACTAAAATTAAGTTTTATGTTATTCCAACCCGATATTAATAAGGTGTATTAGTAAAATTTTCTAACATTTGTTGTAGTTCGCTCCGCGTTCGATGCAGGCAGCCTTGAAGTAGTCGTAGACGGCTGCGTTATTGGTGTGGGTCGCTCTGTAGTCGATGCAGGCAGCCTTGTAGTAGACGCACATGGGTGTGATATCGATGAGCGTCGCTCTGTAGTCGACGCAGGTAGCATTGTAGTAGATGTAGCCGGCTGCGTTATTGTTATAGTTTCTTCTATAGTCGATGCAGACTGCTTTGTAGTAGGAATAGACGATTGCGCTCTCCATATGGGTTGCTGTGTAGTAAATGCAGATGACTCTACTTCAAGTATCCGGCTCCCCAAATAACTTAGCGTTTCTGTGAAAGAGCAATACGTTAATTTGAATGTTTAGTTGATTCCATAGGGGGAATTAATCACTACAAAAAATCAACTACAGCCCAAGAAAGTGTATGAAGAAAAGTATGAAAATAAATAACATTTGGGAGTCATGTTTCCTTTGACGAGGCAGGTAAATATAGAGCCGACTGAGCTAGCCAATCACAGGACAGCTAGAGATCGCACGCTGTGATCAGGGGGTGCGAAACGTGATAGATGCAGCGGCATCTATCTATCCCGGCCCGCAGTGCTGGTGCAGCGAGTCACGCGAGAACGTTGCACGATTACGAAGTTTTGAACTCTGAATCTAAACCACCGCAACCAGCACGGCGAAGAAGGTCGGATTCCAATGGGATCCGAAGCGAATATGGAACATCCATGAGTTATCATGGAGAGTACCCGTCCTGCCTCCTGCCTTTACTACCAATAGTTTATATAAATGAAATGATATGCCGCTTCCAGCACACCACCCCTGCTGACGCCACAGCCGTCCGTCCCTTCACAGCTATACATAAGCGCGAGTAGGATCACCTGAGCCAATCACGAGCTCCTGGATTAGCTGTTGGCGTTTATTCGAAGCGCCTAGTCGAAGAACCTGTGGATGTCACTTCAGACGGAAGAACAATTTCGCCGGGCGTATGGCCTAGCTACACCCAGCCGACCACTGACACCGCTGTCTCTCGGTGGCCAAAGTATTCGTAGCCCCTCATCCGATTCCGCACCTCAACTCCACAGCCACAGGACAGATCGTTATGTTCGGACCGCCATCGGCAACGACAGCCGATGCCGTGCCGACCACGTTGCACGTCTACTGCCAGTCGCTACCGTCGCCCGCCGGGATGACACCGCCGCCGCACCGTCGTCGCTCGCACCGGCTCGAAAGAACCCGGTAACGCTGTCACCTAGCCCCTCCGACGAGCTCGGCCGCGTCACGCTTCCGCAGTGACTGACTTCCGAAGGAAGACTCCCATCACAAAACCAGAGGCATCTAGCTCGAAGGTGATCGCCAAAAACGGAGCCGCAACCAAGCAAGTCGTTTAATTAATATATGTTTTGCACCCAAGGCGTTACATTAAACAATATTTCAAACCAACTTTCTGAATTTTCGTCCTACATATAGAACTAAAACATGACACCCCTGTTGCTATATAAAGGGTATTTCGGGATAGGAGTCAGTCACGTGCATTCAACATATATGGGGGCCGCGAAAAAAACATTGTAGGTAATTTCGATATGATTTTTTGTGATATGGATTTTTTTCTTCTAATATTCAGTATTTTCTATTTCCGAAGTTCTCGAAACATCCTGTATATTATATGTTATGTTTAGCCCCGCTGACTTATGCTTCTATGGGCTATCATTTTTATTATGTTCCCTGACAATACTCTCACCTTGATTTTGATGCTGGAAAAATGAATTATGTTCATTTTTAAGTTCTTGAGCAGATTCCTGTTCATCGTCGACCAAAATCACGATATCACGTTGAACATCGGGGTCCCACAAAGATATTTCATCTATATCTAAGCTGTTGCCAACTGCTAGCTTATCTGCTATTTTATCTGTTGTCAATTCAGTTACTTGCTTTAATTCTCTGTCCTGATTTTCCATAGTAATTGGTTTTATGTCATCATCCAAGATTTCACAATCGCTTTCGCTAAGTGAGAGTGTTTCCAAAACCATAGTGTCTTCATTCTCATCCTTCGGGATCGTTGCGATCGATTTTGTCTGGGAATTTTCGTCGCTGTTCAAAGCAATGTCTTGAATGGATTGATGGACACGGGGGTCTTTGGTTCTGAAAGAGTAAGGATAACTTTTACCTGAATATGTTAAGCTTTGGATTATGATCGAATGCATGTTATCCACTGATGGATTTTAAGTAAAGTAAGAGCATAGTAGAAAAACTTTCAAAAACCTTTAAGAAATACATTGTTTCTAGGTCTGTTTCTAAGAAATTTGGAACGACGACGACAACGAGCACAAATAGAAAATGAATATGCAAATGTTTTTATTATAACGGGCATAAAACATCTTTCACTTACCAGCGATAGAAATGGAAAGATTTGGCAAAGAAACTTAGCACATGTCACCAAATTGCCAAGAAGGCAAAATATATTTAGCTCTTTCACTCTCTCGCTAAATGGCATTGTATCTGCCTTTGTCACTCCCAGGCTATCTATCGCCAATGGCCCGGATGCATGCATTTTAGAAGTAACACGATTTGATGGAACCAATATTTGACAGTGCCAAATCTTTCCATTTTATATCGCTGGTAGGTACACGCTATATGTCATATTTGTTCCATATTTTATACTTAAACGCGGACACCCTGAGTCCTCCCTGTGTCTGTGTGACCCTGTGTCCGTAAATACTTTAAATACAACTGTGCTTGTCTTAGCTAAGAACTTCATTCAAAAAATATTTTTAAATAAAAAAAGGACCGCCTTCAAAAAAGCCGGAACTAAAAAGCAAAAAATAATTGGTTACTTTTAATTATTGTACAAAAAACTATTTTAATTCTAACTAATTATGTATAATTTCTTAATTTTTAATCATCTTTTGAAGTCGGTGCCTAGGGTAGAGTTCGCTACGCACGCTGCTGACCGAACAGACACTATTTCAGCCGAACACACCCGAAGTCTACGAGAGCGTAAACAACCTGAGTCAGCAATGATTGGTCCACAGAGCATTTTAAGCGACCGTTCGTCTAACTGGAGATGCCCTTAGCGTTGGTTTACGTCCAAGCTGATATCGATACAGCGCAGCGTACTGAAATTATGTTTTAACGATTATTAGTACTTTCGGCTTTATAAAGGCGCGCACTGGTGAAGGAGTACGTTAATTCGCTGCTCTGTGTTGATTGGTACTTCCCTGCGACATCGTTGTGTGAACGAGACGATTTCTGCCAAAATTGGTGAGATATGTACTAACCGCACACTCGTTTTGACACGTAGTTTTGACACCTCAAAGTCGCTACCTATTGTTTTCTGTTCTTTTTTATATTTATATTTTTTTGTTTTGTGTTATGTAGGTATTTAGGTAGAATAAAAGTACAAGCTGCACCTACCTAAATATTCATCATATAAGTGGTCGTTGTTTTTATGTAGGTTTGTTCGTAGGGTTTTCTTGTAATTATTTTGTTTTTACTGTGTTAGGTATTTAGTTTAAGTATAAGGCATATTTAAACAAAGTACTTGCCTAAATACCTACTTACATACGTTTTTCCGACCTGTTTGTTTATTTAATTTTTGTTTTTGTGTATTGTTCAAGTAGCTAAATGTAAGTAGCTACCTACTTATATTTCTTTCTTAGCCGTAGGTGATATTAATCTAACTACTTGCAGCCCTTAAAGAACGTCTACCCAAGGCACCGACTTCAAAAGATGATTAAAAATTAAGAAATTATACATAATTAGTTAGAATTAAAATAGTTTTTCGTACAATAATTAAAAGTAACCAATTATTTTTTGCTTTTTAGTTCCGGTTTTTTTGAAGGCGGTCCTTTTTTATGTAAAATTATTTTATTTTTTGCTTTTTAGTGGTGGTGTAACTTTTGACTCAAGGTGGGCGAGCCCTCCTGCTCAACTTCACATACAAAGTGGAAAGAAGATATACATACATATACAATACAATACAATACAATGAACGAGCATTAGCAGAAATGAAACCATTGCGAAATCTCATTTCTGACGAAAGGTAGACCGGTAACTATCTGGATTCATGAGTTCACGGTTGATACGTACGATAATTGATACGATGAGATCACGTGAGCTAGAGCGCTTTGACAGACGGACGGACGGACGCACAGCGGAAGCTTAGTAATAGGGTTCCGTTGGTGCCCATTGGGAGCGGAACCCTAAAATGACAAAACAACGAATGACCGGAACCGCTGAGCTTCTGAATTTCCCATCCTTCCATCGTTCCGGATAGTCTGTATCTTGCGTAAGTTGAAGTTGTATGAAACTGTAAACATATCGGCCTCGTTTATCCCCCCTTAACAGTTGAATTTTGTAAAATCCGTTGTGAGCGAGCCTTTTCGTCTTAACAAGAAGTCACTGAAAATTTTAAGTTTCGAGGATAATTGGTTTCAGAGATCTCAACATGAGTGGTTTTCGCCTAAATGTGTTCATTTTAACCTGTTTTATCCCCCTAATATTATAATTTCCAAAAATATTTTCTTCTTAAGCATTCCCATCTAAAACAAAACATACTCTGACATTTCTGGGTTCAGCGGCTCTAGAGATAGAAATGTATACAATTTGCCCTCTTTTACCCCCCTTGAATACCCCCAACAGTTGAAGTAAAAAAAAACCTCTCATACTGAGCAATCTCACCCGAAAAGAAAGCTACTGTAACAAAAAAATCACATTTCTGGATTCGCGGGGTTAAGAAATCCGATGTTTGTTATTGTTAAGTACCAAACTACTGAACCGATTTTGATTTAAAGAAAATGGGACCAACTAGAAAGTATACCCTTTCGAACAAAAAAAGAATTTTCCAAATCGGCCTAGGGGTCTTCGAGTAATCGGTGAACATACATAAAAAAAAAAGATTCCGACGAATTGATAACCTCCTCCTTTTTTGAAGTTGGTTAATAACCTCCTCCTTTTTTGAAGTCGGTTAAAAATAAAAACTGATCGCTTACCTGTCTGCCTGATCGGATGGACCTGACTCGTCTTGTCTCATCTTTTTTGCTGTAGATTCATCACTAATGACATGTTCAACGCTTGCCTTTTTGGTGTTTTCTTCATAAATTTGTTCTGTCAGTGTTTTATGGCCATTTTCTGCAACACTGCCATTTATATGGTTGATATTGTTTGAATTTTCAATTTTTTGTACATGAAATTCTTTATTTATAATTCTTTTGCATTTCAATTCTTTATTGTTTTCATTATTATTCTTCCGATTTTTTCTAACAAAATTCTTTATATTTCTACCCTTGTTGGTTTCTTTCCTTATGTTTTTTGTTAATATCTTTCCTTTTATAGAACGTTTTTTTTTAGATTCTTGGGTTTGATGACTCGTTAGAAAAACTGTATGTGTTGCTATTTCCAAATTTTCTTCTGCCTGTTGTGAGTTTACCAAATCTTGTTGGGGCGACGAGCCTATCTCATTGGGCGTGTCTCTTTTATTTTCATTGAAATTCCCGTCTCCCCTTTTATTTTGTGCTTGGGATTGTTCACTTTGGTTAAAAATTCTTCTATTGGTGGAGGTAGTCGTATTTTCAATCCTTGAGCTTGCATTTTCTTGTATTTGAACGACTTTTTGTTGGGATTTCGCGTGAGATTCTGAGCGTGACACACTGTCAAAAATAATAATAATTTAGGAATATATCAAACAGTCAAGTTTAATTATGTGATTTTGATTTTTTAATGCGGGTTAAAGGTTCGGGTCTTGAGTAAAACTGTATCCCATTTTACCAAGAGTAAAGAGAATTCATAATGATACCACTGCATGGAATAATGAATGGCATAATGAACGTTTTAGTTACATGTTTTCCATGTAGTTTAATGTTGCTGTGTTTAAATTCAAAAAAGTTATTGTTACACAACGAGGTGTGATGGAAAATTGTCGAAAGGCTACACATATTAAGGGAAGTTTGGAAGAGGTACTTACTTACTACTTTTACTTTTTCCAACAGACTACTAAACGTCGATAAATTATGAAAATAGGACTTTATATTTGACCTTTCATAATATAGACTTCGAATAAGATTAAGGCTGAGATGAATAGTCGCAACAGGCACTAGTTATAAACGAAAGTGTCAAATATATGTGTCAAAGTGAAATATAAAGTACTAACCTTGGTTAGACTTCTTTTCTATTACGACGATTAATCTCAGCCTTAATCCATTAACCTTCCTTTATTTGAGCCCACCTTAATTACACTGGATTAAGGAGGTTCTTTTTCATTGCCCATTTTTTTACATTATATTTCATTGGTACCATCCCGAGCGGGTTTAACTCTGCCACCTAAGTAGGGGAGGAGAATTACAGTTTTACATGTGTGTCAATCGAACCACCGCAATTTCGGGAGCCGCATGCTTGTATCGGAAATACACAAGCATTATCCCTAGGCTATGCAGTACGATCTACATTTTAATCAAAAAAAAAGTTCACTTTTCCAAGGGTCATAGTAATAATTGTATTTACCTATCCTGTCGAATGTCATCTTCGCAGGAAACACCGCCCTCGTTATTGGAGCCAATGACATTGTTGGTACCGCTGCTTATTCTTGAGGTCTGATGAGATATTTTTGTTTTAATTTATGGCAGTAATAATAGTCAACACCCAAAGTCAATAGGTTTATGGTCTGGGGCGACAGCCGCAAATGGGTCGCTACCCAAATACATACTTCGAGTAGTGGACTGTATAGAATAATGATTAGACCAATTTAACCCTGACTTGAACGTACTATAGGCAGGATAGGAGAGGACTCACCAGTGGCGTATTGTGGTCTGCAGCCCTCCTGACTCCTCGGGTTCCGTCTCCACCAGGGTTCCGTGCACGGCACTTAAGGTCTTTCACTGTTTGTGGTGCGTAGACGCTACCCGGTTTGGATCCACGGCCGGATACGATCGTTGCCGTGGATCTTGGAGCTGTTGAGGATGTGCGAAGCCAGCAGAACGTCCGCCGGCATCGACATTTGCCACGAGTCTCTGGTGACCCACAGTTTTTCATTCGCTCGGCGCGAATGAAGGTGGTTCGGTAAAAAAGGCTTGCCCTCGGGAAATTAGTTCCACAAGGGTGTAACAGTCGAAGGATTGGACAAGGATGGGACATTGTTCAAGTCAATACAATAGGTGTGTAGGCCACCGACTGGTTTAACGACTATTCATCAACTAAACAAGATTTTTATATGTAACTAGCTGCGGTACCCGGCTCCGCTCGGGTTAGCGTCGGCTAAATTATTTCATGGATAAAAAGTATCCGACATGGCTGATCCAAAATAGGGTCAAACTGGTCCAGGACAATGTATCCATCTACCAAATTTAATCAAGATCGTTCGAGATGAAATAGCATGATTTAATGAGAAACATCCAATAATTCCCATTTAGAGCTTCGTTGACATTTGGTGGCTATTTAAAAAAAAAGCATTTGCCGCCAGAACCTTTCTGCACTTGCACTGCAACATTGTTTACCTAGTAAGTAAGTAACGTCTAATGTAGGTAAGTTTTGCGTGGACTCCAACCCACAGCCAGCCTCAACATCGAAAACAGTAACCCATCTCGAACCTGACAGCTCCCAGAGATCCTATACATTGATAAAATACGCACATAAATCGGGTTAGTGGTTCGCAAGTTATAAGAATTTAACACTCACTACTCACCCTTTAGGTAATGAAGCGTTATATTATGTAGCCTATAAGTTTTGAGTAGAATCAGGCTAGATACAATCCGCATCCAAATAGAGTAATTGGTTCTCAAGGATTTTGCCAAGTAGTCCTAAATTTGCGGGAAATACCAAGCCGTACCCGCCCCCCCCCTCCCCGCACCCGCCCCCGTCGCACCGCCCGCCTAATCACGAACTAAACAAACACTAACTAACTAAACACTCTGCACAAAACACGATATACGAATTTGTTTCGTGTATCAGTAGACAAAAGCAAACTCAGTAGATTAGGTAACAGACAACTTTTTTTTTTAAAATTTGATATGACTTGAAGTCAAATCCTTTTAAGCCGTACGAATTATTTTATTTATTGTAAATTTGGATATTAAAAATAATAAAACACTGTTGGTAACGCGATTTTTGTTTGACTGATGTAATGACGTGGAAACTGATGCAGTTTATCTCGCGTGCCGAAACTAATACAAAAGAAACGCGAGTTTCGGAACGCGATATTAAACTCCTCCAACTATGTATTCTGTGCTCCAACGCACACACGCACATTGTTTTGATAGATATGATCTTTGACGTTAGGAACACACCTACATTACTTAGACAACTGTGAGTGCTTGTAATTTAATATGAACTTTAAACCATAGCAATAAAGCTCAAATTGACTACGTTTTAGTTACAAATCATTTGTATGGGAAAAAGAAAAGGGCTATTTTTAGGGTTTTTCCAGCAATAATTCTAATTTTTCATTTTTAAAAACCATCCTTGAACTTCAACGAACATTTTAAAAAAAGATTTGGCCAAATTGGTCCAGGCGTTGTTGAGTTATGCGCTTACCAACACATTTTGCGATTCATTTTTATATTATAGACAAGAGCATTTTCGTTTTAGATTGAATGAGAAATATATTGTCAGCTATCAACAGAAAGGTTGATAGACGACAGGAAGACTCTGTTAAAGGAGATCCCCGCCAACCTGGTCGTCAACAAATATTGCTATAAAAATAGGGCCTGATAACAGAGATCGCTGTTTACGGAACGAAGACCGCTGTTAACGGAGTTTTCTGTTAACGGAGATGTCTGTTAAAGTAGATCCCCGTCAAGAAGTAAGATAGAAAATTACTGATGTCTTACCTTAGATACCTCATATTGATCGTAATTTTGACGGACCCTCTGGCTGAAAGCCAGACATCTTTCGCAGTCTTCACATAATAGCACAGTACGCTGTAAAAACCAATTCCATACCATTAATACGCATATCGGTAGACAACTCCATTCAAACATAAACACACTCGCTCGCTCGGACGACAACGGAAATCGAACCAACTCCTCTTGGGGCCCTGCTACGAACGCTATCGAGCAAGCGCTTTTGAGAGGGCGAGATCGCCTGTCAAAAACCGGCCAAGTGCGAGTCGGACTCGCACACGAAGGGTTCCGTACCATCGTAAAAAAAATGCATACAAAAAAATCACGTTTTTTGTATGGGGACCCCCTTTAATTTTAATTATTTTATAATCTTACCTATTTGTTGTTATAGCGGCAAAATAAATACACACTCTGTGAAAATTTCAGCTGTCTATCTGTTACGGTTACTGAGATACAGCCCTGTGACAGACGGACAGACGGACGGACGGACGGACGGACGGACGGACGGACGGACGGACGGACGGACGGACGGACGGACAGCGGAGGCTTAGTAATAGGATTCCGTTTTCACCCTTTGGGTACGGAACCCTAAAAATATGTGTATGCGTCGTGGAGGTGAAGACTCCATGGTATGCGTTCGATACCATCTGTCAAACGCATACATACATCAGACTTTTGCACCGACACTTTTGTTGCCACAAAGATATAGCTTCAGTCCTCCCGTCAACTCATTACTTAACGGCCGAGACTATAATGTTTTGCATTTATTTAATATTTTAAGCACACTCTCGGGTTTAACTTGACGGCTGGCGCTTGTAAAATTGTATTCTGTCAGACTTGTTTTTTGAGGTAATATATAGCAAAAGGAAGTTCGTCTTTACCGGGCACCTGCCGTATTTTGTTATCAAGAGTTAAAGTACAAACATACCTTGTTTAGTCGACGCTTCTGTCGGACCTTCCAATCGTCTAGATCGGGTAATCGCAGACAATCGAACAGCAGTTGTGCTGTTTCCTTACTGCATTTCACCCGTACGATTGGTTTGATCTGCGCGAAAATCACACAATTCTCCAAAAGCACAAAGGTGATGATGGAATATTCGCTAATTAAAAACATTGTAGATCGGACAAGCTCGGACGCTGATTTTCTATGATTTGTTGAGCAAAATTATAATATCTATGTATTAAATCGATTAAAGCTTTTTCCTAAATAAAGCGGTTGTAATACAAAATCGAATTAGCAACTTATTAGGACATCACTAATCATTACCTACTAACACAGTATTTAAGATTATACCTACATACATTTATTTAACGCTATACCTGCGTTACGGACTTTGAATAAGCGACGTACATGCTTAATACGAAAAATTATATTTAATTAAGAGCATCCTGATACCTAAACATTTTGGACCAATTTTTGCGATTAAAACGAGATAGCCAGAGCACGACGTCACTTAGTTAGAGCAGCTCGAAATAATTCTTTCTAAATGTGACCAACCCGCATAAAACGTGAAACCAGTTTTTTTATTGTTTCATTAAAGAAATTGGGAAAAGCTAAACATGTTCTTCACTGAATGGGTATATAATGTTAAGGTCTTTGAATTGGTATTAAAATAAATATTAGTTAATATCAATATAAGCCGCAAACTTGAAAAAGAATATATTTGAGACCTGACTTCAAATATTTTTTTCATGCATAAAATATCAATTTCTGTAACATTTTTCTTTCTGTTTTGGTAGAACGTTGCTGGAATTATACACGTTTTTTATATTTGTGTATGTATGTATTTATTATTTGAAACTGGGTGTCGTACCTACAGCCTCTAATCAGTGTCCGTAGCTCGACGTCACTACGACGTCACGAGTATAATCTTAAATACTGTGTTAGTAGGAGGCATTGATTACGGGAAAAGGGGCTGTAGAAGAATTCCAAATTATGAGTATTAAGCAATTGGTTAGACGCAATACCCGCGTATGGTATGTTTTGCTCGTTCGGGTCTAGCCTTGCACTATATTCGTAAAGTAGTTCTTTTTACAGGGATCTTTCTTTAATTAATGTGTCCTTGCTTCACGGTCGTTTACATGTCGCATTCCTTAGTAAAATAAAAGGTTGGAAACAATATGGTCTGGCGCTAGCCAGTGACAGATCGCAAATCATATTTTAGACTGTGAATTCGCTCGCATATTTTAAAATGACACTGAAAATGTATCCAATATCGAAAGTGCATATCTAGGTACTGCCAGAAGTAACAAATTGTTGTAACGTTTTGTGTAAAGACATAAAAGATGATGACTTTTTTTACAAATAATTTGACAATTTTTCATTGCCGCTTCGACCATATTTTCATCCAATGCGATGGTACCACGCCTGGCGGGCGTAAAACCTACCACCTAGCAGGGGAAGGGGACCTGCAGTTTTACATGGATTCCGAACCATGGAGCAGCTCGCATTCGTGACTAAATGCACTTATCGAACTCGGGAAGAGAAAGACAGTGGTGCATGTCGGAATTGAACCCAGGCCTCTGGAACGCTAGGCCAGTCTCCGCGCCACAAGGCTACGAGCCGCTCAAAGATGGTTGGGATGGCGTTATGCACCTCCAAAGAGCATTCTCAATGATAGAGGTCTTAGAACACAGAGAGATAACCCACATCCCTTTGGGATTTGAGGGTCTCTAAATTCTGAGATACCTATTACTAGACTAGTTGCGTCCAAATTGTTTGCATTGCCAGCGACACCAGTCGTACAGGTCAACACCCCCGATAACACCTGGTGGTGAGATCCTAGTTAGCTACTGGGATTTATACGCAATGTAGAGTGGACCTAGCAGATCCATTGGCACCCGTAACGTTTGGCTTGTTCTATGTTTGTACTAGAAATGAGATGGGCTTTGTTGCCTCAAAAGTGTTGTCCGATGGCTGGGAACTGTCTCTCCCTCAGGTCCAACTGCGTGCAGGTATTATGTCGGTGCGATGCAATGGGAAAGTCCCTGGAGCCTTTCTCGATCGGGGGCTTGACCGCTAAACTTGCAGGCATCGACGTTGAAACCCTTATTGGTTTCGCAAGCTCGAATGATTATTGTATGGCGAGTCTTGTGGTACGAAAGTGCGTGTGCTATAGCCGCAAGGCTGGTGCGCTCGGGATCCTTGGTGGGAAAGTAAGGTATTATGTCTCTCTATCTCCTCCATGATAGGGTTGGTCACCCAGGGAGTACAATAACCACAGCCTCAAAACCTATAAGGTCGAAAGAGGCCTAATCCCTGCAGTTGGTTGTACTGGAAAGAATACATATGAAATTTGAACTAAAGAGAGTAAAATATGTGCTTGTTTTTATGTTAAGCGCGGCATAAGGCGTACGCCAGGGTTTTCGAACATTCGGGGGGCTGCAAAAACTATGCCGGCCGGCCAGATGCTTCTCCACACCACGTTTGAAGGACCCCAGGTGGGGGGGGGGAATACCTAGAAAGGGAGTTCATTCCATTGTTTACCGACCCTATAGATAAGGGATCTAGAGGATCGGTGGGTTCTTATTTTTGGAATGTCGACTGTAAATTTGTGCATTTGTTTCGCGTTGAGCGAAGGTAGAAACGGGATGGAGAAACAGTATTATGCAGCTCCGACGAGCATTCTCCATGGTAAATACGATAGAAGACTGGACATCAAATTTAGGCAGAAATAACTATGTTATCATGTCGCGATATCGAGCACCATTAACAGTCACTGCTTGATCAGCCTCATTTTGGAAGAAGTATGGTCCAATTATGCCTCCAGCCCAAAATCCGCACCAAACAGTGACACGTTGTGGATGCATTTGTTTTTCGACAATCACATTTGGGTTCTCTGAACCCCAAACGCGGCAATTCTGGCGATTAACAAAGCCATCATAGTGAATACGTGCTTCATCGCTTGCTTGAAAAAGCTGCATCCACTTGTTGATGTTGATGTGGAATATTAAACGTCCATTCAATGAACTTTCTTCGCTGTGCATGGTCATAAGGCTTCAGTTCTTGTGTCAGTTGAACTTTGTAAGCACCTTCAAGACCCACATCTTTACAGAGTATACGCTGCAGAGAGCTTCTTGAAATTTACAATTCTTGTCCACGACGTCGAATTGATGTTGATATTGACATTTGAATGGCTTGTTTTTGGACCACCAGCGTCACAAATTGATCCCGTCTCCCTGAATTTTTCAATAACTCCCTTGACAGTTGCCCAAGTTAAATCAATATTCCGACCATATTTTGTACGAAATTTTCGAACTGTGGCCGCCAAACTTTCATTATTTTTTACGTTGTTCTAACGCTCCATTTTTACTAATTCTAAACTGTCAAATTGTGTTTAGGTTTGCCAACACATTATTGCATAAATGGCGACAAATTAAAATCTTGTGTTAATTATGGAACACACTTTATAATGAAATAATATAAATTGGCTAATCCTCAGGACATCAATGCTTCGTCTTTCAAGGTAGGTATTAGGTAGGTAAAATGGCGGCAGCAAATGTTAAGACACTCGCAGAAGGCCGGAATCAGGTTCGTTCATTCGATAGAAAAAAATATGAGTTCACTTGCCATACCGCACAATTCTCGTCAGCACCAGGTGTGGGCGTCAAACCAGTCCTTGCAGCTAAAGCTGATTTCAGAAAGCTTGAAATGAAAGGACGACGAAATTTTGTTGGATTTTTAAAACCCACATTTATTTTGTCAGTCGTGTATTTCCCTCACTCGCACATTAAATGCAGTGGGTTGCTTGCATAGTAGTTCAAGCTCAGGTGTTTGGGATCATTGAATATAAAACTGGGGCTATCAACCACCGTCGGCGATGACACTGGTCCTCAATACATTGAAAGAGTTTTGAACAGTTATCGTCGCTGTTCTCAGTCGATTAGTTTGTTAGATTGCTTACCATTCTCTCTTTAAACGATGTGTCGTTATTCAGATCCCTCTGGGTACCCATCCACAACAATTTGTTACTAGCAAGTAGTATTGAAATTTCTGAATGAAACATATCCGAAAAAGTTAGTACTGACAACCTCGCAGAAATTAGAGACCACTTTAAAAGTCCGAGAATTGCTGCCAGAGAGTTGTGATACCATCCCTCGTAGCTAGGTCACAGCGTGAAAGGCTTGCAGCAAAATCTTTGAACAATACGTCAATAATCCAGAGTGTCTTTGGTGCGACGACTTCTAGTATTGCAATCTTGAAACAACTATTAAATCTTATGACCGACCAATTGTGTAGTTGGCTGAACTACATATGCACTTCGTGTAGCTGCATGTGGAAAGCTAGTTCTGCATGCGTACCGGGGAAAACGCATAGAGGCAGCAAGCGCAATGTTGCTCGGCTCGAAGAATTGACTTGAAGTTGCGGAGCCGATTGCGGATCAAGGTGTCGCGACTTGGACGCGACATCGTTACCAGCACCTGCACAGGTATTCTTGCGTCACAAACGATACAAGTGAAAATGTATATTTCCATTAAACGGTTCAAGGTCAGGGCAGCTATCCCTTTAAGAGAACCCGTGCCATTGGCAATGACGTATTCACGGCGAGACGACAAACGTTCGACGGTTAACCAATTCCATAAAATTGATGCCAAATGGTTACACGTATAACATGGGCCGCTTACCTGGAAGCGGGCCCTGAAGATTTCGGTTTCACCCGCATGCGTATTTCCATTCAGTGTTAGGTAATTCATCGTCGATGGCACGAGGAGACTGCAGGTGGAGACAGCGGCCGAAAATTGCACGCAGCAAGAGCGACGGCAGATAAAAAAAGGAATTTGCCGAATTTACAACCTCATCCTTTTTTTTAAGTCGGTTACGGTCAGCCTTCCACCGCACGTGACCCCAAAAGTCTTGAGTAGTTCAGCGCTTCTACTAGAACTAGGCCCGAGATCGTGACAGGCCGAAACTTTACTTTCCCACTGCGCTCGAAATTTCCGAGGGTGGCGACACACGGTTTTTGCCAATGATCTCGTTTCTCGGTCAGCTACGAGAAATTTAAGGAGACCTATGTAATCAATTTACAAACAAATATTTCCATAAAGAAACCCGTCTCCTCACCCACCGATGAGGAAGTTCCGATCGCACAATGAATGGGCTGTTTCTACGCACCAACTTCATCAAGTTGCTTGAAGATCGATGTATTCGAAACTCACTCCCGGAAAATACGAAACACGAAGTTCGCGATCCATAATCTAATAAGAGTCGCCTGATGTTGACACACATAATATGCGCCGCTTACCTGGTATCGAGCTTTCACGACTTGGTGGAGTCTGGTATTTCCACTGAGTTTTAGATATGTTCAGCGTCACTGGCACGAGGAAACCACAAGTAGAAACAGCGGGTGGAGTTTTCACGTTGAGAGGAGAATGGCAGACGAAATCGTCGGGCGGATACTGCAGGTGGAGATATGAGCAGAGATGGTCAGTGGAGATTATAGGTAAAGTGAAAATGAAGATGGCACACGGAAGACGCTTGTCGGAGAACGCTTGCCAGCACTTAAGTGTCTTCATATTAACATGAGCATTTTGGATGGAATTAGAGCAATTATGCACTAGTAAACCCCCTGCACGGAAGGGAGTAATACCCCCGTTTTCCCAGGGCGCTTGTCCCGCGCTGCCGTCACCAAGAATGAGATGACGTTGCCAAAGTTGCTACAATTTCGATGCTTTGTACGTTGTCCGTTGTCGGCGGGTGCCAAACATCCACCAAGCGACGCAATCGCGAAATTCCGCGCTACCGCTAGATCTCGGCCCGAGATTGAGACCGGGCGATACTATACTTTTCCACTACACCCGAGAATGCGCACGTTTTTGCTCTCGTCTCGTTTAACGGCGATGGCGGCGGTGAAATAACGCCGTTAGCCGTACAGCATATAAAGAAATTCAGTGAGACATATATGTAGTATTGTGTGATTAGATGACGAAAATCCGAGTGCAAGACCGTTCCTTAAAAATCGGTGGGTTTACTCTCGAAAAATGGGAAATAAGATGTTCGCGAAGTCAGTATTCGCCAAATCGATCTATAGGATTAGAAAATTATTTCTTAGGACAGAGACACAGTTTTGGAGCCATACTCGTGTTCCTGCGATGTATCCGTGTGTGAGATCGGGAACCATAATATCTCTACTCTTAGGAGTATCGGCAGATTAGCTCACCGCATCGCATCAGAACATCGAGGGATTAGATC
The DNA here is from genome assembly GCA_946894095.1 of Incurvaria masculella. Taxonomy (NCBI): domain Eukaryota; kingdom Metazoa; phylum Arthropoda; class Insecta; order Lepidoptera; family Incurvariidae; genus Incurvaria; species Incurvaria masculella. The sequence continues at coordinate 17,697,551 of OX335657.1, read as the reverse complement.
GTTTTACGGGAGTTAGTTAGTTAGTTAGTTGGCGGTTGTTGCCATCCCAGCTCAGCCCAGAAGTCCAGCAGGTTTTTAAAGTTCTCGCAGGCCTCTGGGAGGGATCCCGGTGCTCCCAGGATCCGTGCCCGTTGATTGGCCACATTCCTGCACTCCAACAGTACATCGGCGGTTGTCTCTGTTGCCTACATGCAGCCACGGCATACGGGGCTATCTGTTATCCCCATTTTATGGAGGTGCTTATTGAGTGGGCAGTGTCCCGTAATTGTTTCCACTATGCAATCGTTTGTACGTGATGCGCTTACTGAGGGAGGGGATGACCTCTCTGGCCTGCCATTCCTTTCAAGTCGGTTTGTGTTGCATCATTGTTCTTTTCTTCAGCTAGTTTTTAATTTGGCTGAAGGGTACGATGGATTCTGGACCTGTCGGTACTGTGCTGGATCCTCTTTTGGCCAGTTCGTCTGCGGCATCATTGCCTAAAGAACCACTGTGTCCCTTAATCCATTGTAGAGTTATTCAGTTGTTCTTTGCAATTTCTTCCAGGGCGTAATGACATTCTAGAATTAGTTAATTAATTCTAATTCGTATAACGTGATTATGGGAACGTCTGACCGCGTAGCACTCTTTGGAGAAAAGGAAGATCTATAATTTGCTATGCGACATGTTAGAAGCTCTGCGATATTTTACCTTTCTCATAACCTTTCTCATGGGGATATTTTATAACATTAAATACATACTTAACTGCTTAGTGTGCTCGCCAACACACTTATTGTTTGTAACGTCCTGGAAAATATTTTGACATCTTTTGGAACGCAACCTTCCCAAAAGCTCAGGCTACCCGTATTGAAGCAGCGACCAGCTGGATTTCTTCGGGCTTAAGAGCTTCTCTTGAGAAGGGGTAGAACTTGTCTACATTTTTCTATATCAAGTTGGACAGGTTCCCCCCACGCGAGATCTTCCCGAGTAGACCCGCGGACCGGCAGGGCGAGCACAGAATAGGAGCGTAGGAACAAAGAATATAATACACTGTGGGAAGAAGCACAAGCTCATACAAAATTTGTTTGCCTATGTTTTAACCTTGGAAGCGCCAAATGATCCCACCGGCGACCTTCGGAACTAGCACGCTAGCAACTATTCAGTGGCGCGCATAGACCTAGCATGCGCGCGCAGCGCGGTGGCGCGCGTTCGAAATTGAGCCGTCAAACAAGTGTGCAACTGTCTGTGTCATTTAGACGTCTGTCTACACATCGTCCTGTGAGAGTGTGCTTCAAACCGCAATTTTAACTATTGGAACCAGGGTCAGCCTGTTGCATGCGCAGATTAGTATTTCCAGGGGGAGATTATTATTGGTTATGCATCCATTGAGTTAATACCTTAGATGAAAAAGGAAGTTCATACCAGCGATATGTTACCAATGTATGCATCGCTGTTCTTTTCGCTTTCAATAATTAAGAGGAGAATTGCTTCCATTAATGTGCCACTTTCCAAACCCACGAAAAAAGGAGAAGGGTCTCGAGCATAGGGGTTGATTTATTTTACATGGAATTAATGTTTACCTATGAACCGATTCTGTTTAAACTTGATACACATATGTAGTTCTGAGGATACCACACACGGTGGCCTGATGATGGAGAGTCAAGGGAACCTATTGGTTTCCACATTTCATTAATTTTTCATGGAGATGGAAGGCACAGCCAGAGACAGGAGAGGGAAGTCTTTATTTGAAATAATTACATTTTAAAGGTCAATAGTTAATTAGGCTGCCTATTGGTCTCATTTTTAGAATATTTCTGGATGAATACGATAAAATATTGAACTTTTAGGGGATGGGCATAGATCTTTTAACTACTTTTAAACAGCAGTAATGCTCTTCGCACATTATCTTCATTACTAAGCTCCTAAACGCATGAAAGTAACTAATTTTGAGTTAGCACCAAACAACAAGCAAATTAATTATGTTTTTTAAGTAATTTTATTACGTTCGTTGTTTGTTTGGCACCGACTCAAAATAATGTACTTACATTCGTTAAGGAGATAGTTATATAACTGAAAATAAAATAAAACCACAAGTGCACAGCAAATACTAATTTATTACGAAAAGAAATGTTTGTACAAGTAAACTATTCCACAAGTAAATATGAAGTAACTAACTAACCAATCAATTTTGATTTACGGTGACGCTTGGTTCGGGTTATCTATTTCCCTAAAATATGTTCGACACTGGTCGTAGACCCATCATGCGACCGCTCAAAATAAACGCCCCGACCTGTCCTGGCAAAAGTCTTTACAATTTGTCCTGGCCCAATCCTATCGCGGGTAAATGCTAGTATTATACACATACTCATTACTCCTAATATGTTTCGGGTGAGCTGCCTCTGCAAGCGGTGACAACGGCAAGCCTCGTGGAAGATATGGACCAGCTCTTTGACTCTTTAAATTCTAATTCCAGTGATCTGAAGAATGGCAAGAAATATAGTACAAACCTGACACAAAGGTCTGGTCACCTGGAGTTGTGGGCTCAACACAAGTTAGCCATTAAATATTGGAAGTGGTTAGGCGCGAGGGCCACTCCACCTTCCCAAAATGGGTGGATGGCTACCATTGAAACCGTTGAGCGTTTATTTAAAACTTTAAAAGGTCTATGGACTATTTATCACAGTAATTTTAGGATTATACTTTACATTACTTCAAGGATATGAATACTTAGAAGCACCTTTTTCTATCGCCGATAGAGTATATGGCTCAACTTTTTTTATAGCAACAGGATTCCATGGCCTTCATGTAATTATTGGAACTTTATTTTTACTTATTTGCTTAATTCGACATTTAAATTTTTAATTTTTCAAAAAGTCATCATTTTGGGTTTGAAGCAGCTGCATGATATTGACATTTTGTAGATGTAGTTTGATTATTTTTATATATTTCTATTTATTGATGAGGTAATTAATGATTTATATAATATATTTAGTATATTTGACTTCCAATCAAAAAGTTTAATTATATTTTAATATAAATAATTATTTTATTAATAAATTTTTCATTAATTATTTTATTTCTTTCAAATATTATAATAATCTTAGCATTAATTATCTCAAAAAAATCAAGTATAGATCGAGAAAAATGTTCACCTTTTGAATGTGGATTTGACTCTCAATCTTCAGCTAGAATTCCTTTTTCCCTTCATTTTTTTTTAATTACAGTTATTTTTTTAATTTTTGATGTAGAAATTGCTTTAATTTTTCCAATAATTATAACTTTTAAATTAGCTAATTTTTTTACTTGAACAATCATTTCAATTTTTTTTATTATTATTTTATTGTTAGGGTTATATCATGAATGAAACCAAAATATACTTAACTGAAATAATTAAAATTTCTAAACAAAGGATTATAGTTTATAAAAATATTTGATTTGCATTCAAAAAATATTAAATTTTTAATTTATCTTAAAATAAGAAGCAATATTGCATTTAATTTCGACTTAAAAGTAGAGTTTCACTTTCGACTAACCGTTTAAACCAGGACAATTTAGAAAACATGTTTGGGGGTGTGAGAGTAAGTTGTGGAAACAACAACAATCCCACAGTCCAGCAATTCATTGCTGGACTAAAAACTGTAACGATTAGTGGCATAGTGGCACACCGTCGCAGTTCGAACTGTATTCTTCAGGGGCAGTCACAACTAATGAATAATTTGGAAAACTTTATTTGTAAGACGCCCCAACTCAAATCAGATAAAGAAGAATTGTTGCATGAAATGTTTGAAGAAATCGTGCCATGCAACACTTCGACACAGAGTGATGTGCTAGATCAGGGCATGCAAGCCGCTGCGTATGTTGCAGGATTTATTTTAAAAAAATTAAGACTTTTGCGGGGCATGCAAAGGTGCTTTGTACGATGAACCTGATCTTGTGCATACATTTGTACAATTCAAAGAGTACTCGGAATCAGGTCACAGTTTAATGTACGCGAGTGAAAGCTTGATCTCAAGCGTGAAAGAGTGTGCTCAAATCATTAATATTTTTTTGGAAACCGAATGACATACTGGTGCCTTAAAACACAGAGCACTTTATGTATGTAAGTCTACGCTTGACTTTACTTATTGTGACGTATGCATTGAGCATAAAGAGTTTAATGTAGAACGAATAATATTATCCTCTTTCTACATCTCTATAAAAAGGTATTGCATTCTAAAAAACCAAATTTTTGCTGCTGAGGCTTCTGCGCAAAAGTAGAAAAGATAGTTAGATATTTTTAAGCACGAATAAGCTATAAAATTTAAGTAAATATACTTTTTCGTACTAAGCAGATACGTCGCTTATTCCAAGGAACGTGATATTTCTGTATGCACATACTTACCGTATTTATTTTATTATCACGGCATAAAGTTTCCATAATGTTGCCATAATGCCATGCCAAAATGCGCAATTTGTGTTAAAAGAAAAATTTACCGCTCTCTTAAACGATCGATTAAGCAATTATTTTAACAAAAAACAGTGACTTTTATTGATCCGAAGTTTTTCATAGATGTATAAAGAAGTATAGTCGTGAAAATCGTATTTACTTCATGTAATTAGTAACAATAAATTTAGCCATAAAACCCGATAACTGGCAATTCGGTAAAAAGCAGGCAAGTGCAGTGCTGTCTCTTTCTTTTCAACTGAGTCTTCTGTAGATTTGTTCCTCTTTGATTCTGCCCATATACATATCTATAAATACTAAAGATAGGCCAAGATAGCCGAACCGGACTGAACTCCCTATGCGTAGGAACGTCCACACTGGATTGTAGGTCCAAGTTGTGATTCAGTTTGTTTTTTTTTACTTTCGCTAAAATATTTCAGAAAAAGAAGCGGTGGAACCGGAGATTTAATAATAAAACCATAATACAAAAGAAACTAACTCTGAAATGTCTGAGCATGTATAACTTAATAAAAAACCGGCCAAGTGCCAATTAGTCTCGCACACGAAGGGTTCCGTACGATTGTACAAGACTGAACTAAAACAAGCACCTTAGGTTTTTTTGTATTCAATTATTGGATGTTGTTACAGCGGCAATAGAAATGCACACTCTGTGAAGTCTACTTATTACGGTTCATGAGATACAGTCCGCTGACCACAGCCGCTGACAGACGGACGGACGGATGGATGGACGGACAGCGTGGGATTAGTAATATTTTAGATTAGATTACAAAATCCTGTATATATAGAAGAAGAAGATGAAGATAGATAGATTGGTCTGCTCAATTCAAATTCAAGGACTTAAGAACGGCCCGTAATCTATGCTTCCCATACGAACGTAGTTTACCGCTATTCCAATTAAATTTAATTTAATATCTAATATCAGGTAACAAATATCTGTGTCTGCATGCTTTTGTTTTTTTGAAAAATCCAAACCGAATGAAATGAATGCAAAAAGAAAATCTTCATACGAATTTTGTTTTCTCTGTGGTTTGACCCAGAATACATTTACCGAAAAAACAAAGGCATGCAGACACAGATATTTGTAGCCTAATATTAGATACCAAATATCAAGTAAGTTGGAACAGTGGTTTTCAAATCATTAGTAAACTACGTTTGTATGGGAGGCGAAATTTTCAGGTGCTTACGGGCCGACCGAGCGTGAAAACCCGTCGATTTAATAACATATTGTTTGGTTATTCATAAAGACAAATAATCTATATAAAAAAATGTATGAAATACTCGGATCTTAAACTACACAGTAGACATGTTGTAAACGATTGACGAAAGTCAATACTTTGTTTAAACTAGGTAATCTATATTCGATATCAATCACTAGAGAGCCAGCATTAGAGCGGCTCGTAGCCTAGTGGCGCGGGGACTAGACTAGCATACCAGAGGTCTGGGTTCAAATCCCCGGCCCGTTCATGCATCACTTAATTTCTCATTCCGAGTTAGATAAGTGCATTTCGTCACGAATGCGAGCTACTCCATGGTTCGGAAACCGCATTGGAGGAAACTATAGTTAAAGCGGCAGTGACAAATTGTCCGTGTTTTCTTTCCAGTTCAATGTAGCCGTGCTCATGAAGGGAAGGTCCTGGCATGACACCTCATTCCTTCGGGAATGTGGTGTATGTATTGGGCTCATTTTTTTTTATGTGACTGGACATGGATGGCTAATACCACAAGTTCTGTCATGGTATTAGCCCAACACACCACATGGGAACTAGGTGCCATGCCAGGACCTTCCTTATATTGCACGGCTACATTGAAACTGGATGGAAAACACGGACAATTTTCATTGCCGCTTCGACCATCGTTCACCCAATGCGATGGTACCAACCCGGGCGGGATAAACCCTACCACCTAGTAAGTAAGGAAGGGGACCTACAGCTTAACGTGGAATCCGAACCACGGCCAGCCTCTCTCAGCGGTCGAATGGTCACCCATCCAAGACCAGACCGGACCCAGCGTTGCTTAACTTCGGAGAGCGATCGCCGAAGTGTCGCGCCACTGGGCCACTGAGGCTGACAAACGCTTTATCATAACGATAGTTGTGTGGCCGTCCATGTCAAGTTGCATAAAAAAAAGAGAATGCACACCTTATCGTTACATTTCTAAAATAAGATCCTCTAGATTCATTAACTATAGGGTCGGTAAAAAATGGAATTTGCCCAAAGTACGACCTGGGGTTCTTTCAAACGTGGTGTGAAGAGGCACCTGGCCGGCCGGCATGGTTTTCGCAGCCCACCTGAAAGTTCAAAAACCCATGGGCGTCGTCGGGCACCTTAGTAAGTCTTTGCGTACCCCATATGCCACGATTAAGGCCCTGGTACTAGCCAAATCGCAAAGTTAGACGAGGCACCCCAAGTAAACTAACTAAGTCTGGCGATTATAAGTGTCATCCTTACAATATATGATTCCTTGTCTAGGAATCGAATGATTTTCGTTAATGTATGTTTCCTTTTTCTATACAAAATACATTGCGGAAACGGTGTCCATTTCCGAACTTTTTTGACTAAATGTAGAAATCTAAAAGCAAATGGAATTTTTTGTTTATGCATATATGCTGTTTTTGCTTATATCTAGAAATCGAATGACTTTCAGATTTCTAATGAGAAAAATCAACTTTTTTTATTTTTATTATTATTTAAATAAATGATGGAATAAAAAATATTAACAATCCATTATCAGTCTGGAGTTATATTTGGATTTGCTGAAGCGTTTCACTACATATTATTACATTTGTTAAAAAGTGCATTTGTATGGCGCGAGTAGTTGGCTAGTCCTAGCGCCTTAACTTAAAATATCCACATTCTAACTGGTTTTCGGTTCACTTGGTCGAATGACATGTCGTTTCACAGTTAGCGTATTACGAAATGCAGCTAAACGTTTTATTTAATTACTTACTTAGCAACCCTTCAGATATGTTTAAGGTTCCGTACCCAAAGGGTGCAAACGCAACCCTATTACTAACCCTCCGCTGTCCGTCCGTCCGTCCATCCGTCCGTCCGTCCACACCGGACCGTCTGTCACAAGGCTGTATCTCATGAACCGTAATAGGTAGGCAGCTGACATTTTCACAGAGTGTGTATTTATTTTGCCGCTATAACAACAAATAGGTAAAATAATAAAATAATAATAATTAAAGGAGGCCCTCATATAGAAAACGTGATTTTTTTGCGATGCACGGAATCCTTCATGTGCGAGTCCGAATTGCACTTGTTTACACTTAAGGTGGCCCAACCCGCTCATCTCCCCATACAAAAGGGGAAAGAAGATCACGCCTAAATTTCTTGTCAGAGATCCAAAATTTTGCTCAAAATAGCTTCATTTGAATGAAGTAGATGTCTGATGATTGGCATTGTAAAATTGTGTTTGGTTTCCAAGTTATAACGTCCGAAAGTTCGGATTTTTCGAGCGTTTTATACAATAACTTTGGAGGTGGATTACGCAATGATAAAGTAAGAACATCATCAGACATAGCTTATTTAATCAAGATTTATAATCTATTTGGTTTTTGTTAGATTTTTGACTACAGCGGTCGTGGTTTACTTTTAGCTATAAGTCGTTTTGAAATTAAAATTTTCGTAAATCTTACCAAATCATACACTATGCACATTGTCTTTTTTTGTGGACAGGTTGCATCTTCCTCATCACGGAGCCTGTCTTATTCTTAGAAACAGAGAAGGTCCCAGAGCGCAACAGCACGGTTTTGTACCGTGCCCGCAAATGAGTTGAGGCCGCCGGGTTGGGCCACCTTAGAACTGCTTTTGGCCACACGTCTCACTATTTGCCAACTTTCTGAGTCTTGTGTCCGTGTATGGGTCAAAAGTCTTGCAAGCAACCTATAGGTACAAACGGCATCACCCTAGACGCCACATATTGGAATTCGACCCACGTACGTTTTTTGTGCGACAACGAACCAGTTTTACCGTCTACTCGCATTGTTGCGAAACGAAAACGAGGTACTATGATTTACCTGGCGAGCCGAGTCACTTCCACCTAGGTGTCACTTCCCTTCTACAAACGCAAGCGGTGCCGCTGTTGACGCTTGGACAAAGCAGGTCTCGGCTCGCCCGGAAGCTGTATTCATTTTGATGGGAATATACACCGTGTCCGGAATAAGGTTCCGAATACTTAAACCTAAGAAAGGTCTAAACATTGTAAACAACTTTTCCGAAGAAACTATATTAATATACCTAATAGTTTCCGAGAAAAAAAATAATTCAACTTTATTAAAAAGCGGAATTTCTCCAGTGTGAAAAAGCACCATAAATATAGCGGGGCGGCGGCGGGGAGCGGAAGGGCGGCGGGGTGCGTTCCCCAGCTGTCTTGCTCGCTTTGTAGGTAGTATTCCGAAGCGGCGGCGGCGCAGCTTCAAAGGCGGTGTCTCTTTGAGACAAAATGCCTACTCGCACCAATTTGCAACGCAGTCAGTGTTTGCGTGGCCTTGTAACTGTGCGGTCGAAAGTGTGTCAAGGTCGCGTATACGCTATGAACGCGAACGTTTTTACTACTAGGGAATATGGAGACATGATATTGGCGTATGGGGAGTGTCACGGGAATGCCTTGGCTGCATTACGTTTGTACCGTAATCGGTTTCCGAACAGGCGTCAGCCTGCTGTCTCAAGAACAATAACCGCTGCTTTTCAGCGCATTATTGATAACCGACCCGTAGCACCAACTATGCGAGAAGGTGTGTTAAACCCCCGCGCTCAAGAAGTGATAGATTATTTTCGCCTACATCCTAGGACGAGTACAAGAAAAGCCGCACGAGTGTTAAACATGTCGAAATCAACAATTCATAGTGTGTTAAAACGTGATAAACAGCATCCCTATTTAATCAGAAGAACACACGCACTGCTGCCAGCTGATCACGTTCGGAGAGTTAACTTTTGCCAATGGCTTCAACTCCAGCAGCAACGCCAACCAATGTTTGTGGAATCTGCGTTGTGGACGGACGAGAGCATGTTTACGAACAATGGAATGTGGTGGCAGATCGAGCGGCGCTTGGGCTTAGAAGGGGCCGCTGCCGCCCTCTCCTAATATAAACGTAAGTACCTAAGGTACATAATCTACCTACTATCTTAGGTATTGTGGTAATGTGATGCGCGATGCAACAAATTAAACCCATGCGCGGTGAAGATGGCGCAGCGCGCTTGCAGTAGTTATTAGGGCGCAAGTATACTGATAAATAATATTTTTAATTTTTTTTTTCAACTTACTACTTTCGAACTTTCTTTGTTATGACAAGCTTACGGATAGGATATATGACCTGCCTTTTAATTATTCGTAACCTTATACCGGACACGGGTATAATCGCAGATTACCTTATATTGGTAGGTGTTACATGAATGGGGTTAAAATTTAAACGAAAAAGTAAAAAATAAAAAACTCACCTAATAATCTCGCATTGCAGGTGGAGGTGACTCCCTCAACTCAAGGCAAGCCTCTCAAAGAGTGCGACCGAATCGGCGGGGCAGCTTATATAAATGCGCAGTGTTAAAGTTTACCCTAAAATTATGGTACAATAACCGTAATGTCGCGCTAAATTTGCTTATACGTGTGGTAACAGAGGTATGGTCCAAACTTTAACCAGGTACCCAAGGCATATTTGCAACAACGAAAGGTAAATAATATTTTGTTGTACTACTTAAAAAAAAGTCTCAGAATTCTAGCCCTATGATGTGACACTTACATTGTTATACTAATGATATTTTCACTCAACAATGACATTTGGGTTGGAATTCTGGGGAGCGACAGGCGACGTCCACAAAATATTCGTACTGCAAAAGCGTGGAGTACGAATCATAAGCAAGCGTCGATGTAAGCAAGTCTGCGTGAGACGACCTGAAAAAACCGGCCAAGTGCAAGTCGGGCTCGCACACGAAGGGTTATCCTCGAACAAGATTGAACACAAAACAATAACGTTTTTTGTATGGGGACCCCCTTCAATTATTACCTATTATTTTTAAATGTTACCTATTTGTTGTTATAGCGGCAAAATAAATACACACTCTACAAAAAAATCAGCTGCCTATGTCTTACGGTTAATGAGATACAGCCCTGTGACAGACGGACCGACGGACGGACGGACGGACAGCGGAGGCTTAGTAATAGGGTTCCGTTGGCACCCTTTGGGTACGGAACCCTAAAAAGGACGTGAGAAAAGTAAAGAGCAGTTTACGCAAGAAATAATGACAAATACTGTGTTGTCCGCCGCGAGACGTTACGATGCTTCGTTGCCGAGTAAATAAGAAAGTCCGGTTATTTTTTTGAACAGGCACGGTGTATACAATGCAATTTTATATTTTTGTCGCTTGCTTTGCGTTGGGCTCCGTTCATTTCTCGGTGAAAAATGGTAAAAATGCACCAATACACGGTCGACATTCCAAAAATAAGAATCAACCGATCCTCTAGATTATTTATTTACTAGCTGCGGTACCCGGCTCCGCTCGGGTTAGTGTCGGCTAAATTATTTCATGGATAAAAAGTAGCCCACATGGCTGATCCAAAATAGGGTCAAACTGGTCTAGGACAATGTATCCATCTACCAAATTTAATCAAGATCGTTCCAGCCGAAATAGCATGACTTAATGAGAAACATCCAATAATTCCCATTTAGAGCTTCGTTGACATTTGGTGGCTATTTAAAAAATAAAAAGAATTTGCCGTCAGAACCTTTCTGCACTTGCACTGCTACATTGCTTACCTAGTAAGTAAGTAACATTTAAAGTAGGTAAGTTTTGCGTGGACTCCAACCCACAGCCAGCCTAAACATCGAAAACAGTAACCGATCTCGAACCTTACAGCTCCCAGAAATGCTATACATTGATAAAATACGCACATAAATCGGGTAAGTGGTTCGCAAGTTATAAGCATTTAATACCTACTACTCACCCTTCTGGTAATGAATCGTTATATTATGTAGCCTATAAGTTTATAAGGCTAGACGTAGATACAATCCGCATCTAAATCGAGTATATTCTATTGGTCGAACCTCCGGCGATTTAATGCCAAGTAATCCTAAAGTTGCGGGAAATACCAAGCCGTACTTTATTAGTAAAAGTAAGCGCTGCTAACCTTGGGCCTATATTACTCTGAGTACAATGCGTTTTTAACAAAATGCTAGGCCTTGAAAACTCGCCAAACAGCGCAATCAGCGACTTCTTCCCAGCGGTGGGCCTAAACGTTATTTTCCAATACTATCTCATTCCTTATTCGTTACTGTGTAAGAACGAGTATCAAAACCTGTTATTAATAACGGGTTTTGATACTAGACTTATATCAATGGCTGACCACTGCAAAATATTTTTTTTTATCATTTAATGCAGCTCTTAAATAAATACACTCCTTGTAAATATTTCAGCTACCTACCTATTACGGTTCATAAGATACAGCTCTGTGTCAGACGGACGGACGGACGGACGGACGGATGGATGGACGGATGGACAGTGGAGGCTTGGTAATAGGGTTCTGTTTACACCCTTTGGGTACGAAACCCTAAAAATTATTTAACTTATAAATAAAAAAATATTCTCATTAAAAAGTTACATGAAAAAATCAGACCTTCTAAATTCTTAAATAAGATTTTTTTATAACTTAAATTTCCAATAAAAAACCTATGTGTTATTCTGATGTATAAGCTATATTATTGTAAAGTTTCAGTAAAATTCATTTAGTCGTTTTTACGTGAAAGAGTAACAAACATACATCCATTATTACAAACTTTCCCCTTTTTAATATTAGTAGGATTAGTAGGATAGGGTCGGTAAATAATGGAACCAATTCCCTGCCGAGGTAATTCCTCCAAAGTACAACCTGAGGTCCTTCAAATATGGTGTGAAGAAGCACCCGGCCGGCGAGCATGGTTTCGCAGCCCCCTTGAAAGTTCAAATGCCCATGGGCATCGTGGGGCACCTCAAGGGGTCCTTCACTGTTAACACTGTCAACACAAAAAATATTTAATTTTTCAACTTTTTTCTATCTTTTCAGTTCCTTTACTAAGTCAGTTGTATCGATTTTTTTACGCTGTCGGGTTTTACATATTTTTCAAATTTTATTTTAATTATTTTTAGTTTTCGAAGACCATTAATGTATCATTATAATATCTGCACGTTAATAAATTCCAACGAAAGTAAGGTTAGGTTTTATTATGGAGCCTGACATGGATGCCTAATATAACACAACTATCTTCATGATAAAAGGCTAATTCACCAAATTCCGGAAGGAATTAGGTGCCATGCCAGGACCTTCCTTTATACAGAAGCACGGCTATACATGGTCTGGTCTTGGATGGGTGACCATTCGACCGTTGAGAGAGGCTGGCCGTGGTTCGGATTCCACGTTAAACTGTAGGTCCCCTTCCTTACTTACTAGGTGGTAGGGTTTATCCCGCCCGGGTTGGTACCATCGCATTGGATGTACGATGGTCGAAGCGGCAGTGAAAATTGTCCGTGTTTTCCATCCAGTTCAATGTAGCCGTGCAATATAAGGAAGGTCCTGGCATGGCACCTAGTTCCCATGTGGTGTGTTGGGCTCATACCATGACAGAACTTGTGGTATTAGCCATCCATGTCCAGTCACATAAAAAAAAAAAAAAACATGGATACCATGGGTAGAAAACACAGACAATGATTTATTGCCACTTCGACCATAGTTTTTCCTTATGCTGTGATAAAAACCCAGGCGGGCTTAGCCCTGCCACCTAGTAGGGTAAGGTGACCTACAGTTTTACATGGGTTCCGATTTAATCCGTACATCCGTAAATAAATCCTTATTTTGAATAATATAACGTGTTAATGATATGTGATAGGTTTAAGCATGTTTCCAAAAGGAACACAACTTTGGCAACGCCGTGCTTTACCTACCTATGTACTGCTCCCACCCAACGACGCACGGTTAAAGATCAGCGATATTATGTTGACGGTCATATCTTATGTATCCTATGTTATAGAAGTCCTCGTCAGGGGGCTGACGACATCTTTACGGTAAGTTCATAAGATGTTGATTCATGCGGCGACCGAGTATGTGGAAACTGACTCGCCCGGTTCCACCACTTCCAGTTACAAACATGCCAAAGTTATCTTTCGGGTACACCATATAAATATGCAATGTAACCGAAACTAAACTATCGGATTCCAGCTAGCTGGAGGTCGTGAAAATAGAGCTATATGACCTGAATTGGTGTGACAAGCGCGTTTGCGTGAACAAAAATCATTTGAATTAATTTTCGACATTGAATATTTTGATGTTTTTGGAATTTATCATTCCAAATTTCATTTAAACACATAAGTTTGAAAACACATCATTTGGCGTCAAAATCGGCCATATTTTTGTTTCATAATTTTGATAACCAGTGTCACTCTCACAATTACGACGAATCTAACGACACCTCTCAAGCTAAAATTCATCAAGCCGTTTAGGCTGCAGGGCGTGCCAAAGAAATATATATACATACATACATACATACATAACCCTCCTTCTTGCGCAGTCGGGTAAAAACGGGTCGCTTTCACAAAGTCCAAAATTCACCATCCAAAACCTAGAACATCCAAAAGCATATGTATATTTGGCTAGCATTATGAAGTCCTGCAATCTTACCTCGGAAACCGAATCTTTTAGAGTGGGAGAGATAACCTCATCATTCCATGACATACTTGCAGGTATTCCCTAGGGTTTGGTTCTGAGACCTGTTCTGTACTCACTATATACGGCTGATCTACCTGAACCTGATCGCAGATAATATCTAATAAATGCTGATGGAGTCCTAACTGCAACTTTTTCTGACGACTCAGCTGCACTCGCTAGTGACAAAGTACCTTTAAAGGCATCGCAACTGCTACAATCTCAGCTAAATAAAAGTCAGCGCATCTAAGTCAAACCACGTGACATATTACAAGGAATGTGATATGTATGTATGTATAATCGACCGTGAAGCCAGGACATATGAATTAAAGAAAGATCCCAGTAAACACTGTGTTAGTAGGAGGCATTGATTACGGGAGGAGGGACTTTCAAATTATGGTGAAATCGGAAGACGCAATACCCGCGAATGGTATGTTTTGCTGGTTCGGGTCCAGCCTTGCAGTATATTCGTAAAGTAGTTCTTTTTATTCGTAAAGTAGTTACATCCCTTGGAATATGCGACGTACCTGCTTAGCACGAATAAGTATATTTACTAACGTGACATATTCCCTGAGGCGAGATAATTGCCCCAGTATGACAATCGGGAATGATATTCTACCACACAAAGATATAATATCTAGCTAGGCATGCATTTGAAACGGAGCCAGATATGGAAAGACCACATAAATAAAAAGAAGACCAATATAAACGCAAAAAAAGGATTTTTGACTGGCTACTCGGAAGAAAATATAGCAATAAATTAAACCAAACAAACCTATATGAACTTACGGTATCCAGCTCTGGGCAACAGACAGCATTTATTGCAGCGAATACAAAACCAACAAATACTATGCCAAGTAAGCAACGCCCGGCGTACCTACAGTGAAAGATGAATTGCGTCTCCACTGTGTAGCATACAAGAAAGGAATAAGACCACATGTCAATGAAATAGCCCCTGCGCTATTAAACCCTTTTTCTACAGGGATGGATCGACTCGTGCAGCCTAGAGTATTAGAACTTGAAAATATACTGTAAAGTACCATATACATGGACAATCTTTGATAAATCTCACAAAGCACAAAACACTCCAAATACACCTGCTCATAGTGTATACTGGGGGCCCATTCAGGCAAGAGTCAGTTCTAATTCGTCGCTAAATATCACTCACTTTTTTAAATAGTTCACTTCTCGAACATCACTTATGTTTGGTAAAAATGTGGTATAAATACGTTGGAAGTATAAATAACAGTTCCGTTATTTAAATAAAAATAAATTCCCTAGCTATATTTAGGTTAATTCATTCTCGAACTCGAACTCACTCTTACCTGAATGGGCCCCCTGATCGCATGGTAAACAAATCACAAAAAATATATATTATACAAGTTTTTTTTTTCATGAATTATTAAAAGTACGAAATCTAATATAACCTAACTGGACATTTCTGTATTAATAAGAGTTTTGGATGTTGTATGGTTGCTAAATGGGTTTTGGATTTTATGCTTTTTGAACCATTCCAAAGTAAGTATTATGGAATCATCCTTTTAAGATAACACATTTGGTGGTTTGGTGATCGAAATCATATCTGTAACTTTTCCATAGAGAGTAACTTTACTTAAAGAAAACTGAAATGTATTTTAAAGTTTTTATTTAAAAATATTGTGTCGGTACATAGCACATTCAACGAACATTTTGGTTTAAAACAAATCTCAAAATAAACAGTCGCATCATTGAAGCATTCGCACTTAAAATCTATTCTCGTTTTTTTAATAAAAATTAAATACAAATAAAGTTTAATGTTATAGTCTTCACACCTAAAACTCTTCAAATTAACACTCAAGAACTTACATTTACTAAAGCGTGGTGCCAATAGCAACGCAATTTCTTCAATGGCTACTTAAGTTTCGCTATTTTAGTAATATTTATACATAAACATGTTAAAACATAAAATAACTTGTAATGATATAAGAACGTAAATATTTTCGCTTCAAAATAATTTGGGACTAGAGATCCTAAAAATATTCAAGCCGCTTCGAAATTATAATAGCTTACAGAGATAGCATACAATGAAGTGTATTTTTTTCTGACGGGTATTCGCGTGACCTTTTCGGAATAGTTCGAATAATTGACAAAATTACTTAGAACAATATTTACAAGCAATCCTAATATTACATTTACTTCAAAATAATATTTTGTGACCACCTTTTTTTAACTACGGTTCATATTCAACCTCAACAAGAAAACCGTCCAGCACATTGTAGTTCGTCACCTTACCTTAAATAATTAAGATATGGCTAACATAACTCATTCAAAAAAATTACTTTCCTTCAATACATTTTCCTAAAGCCAACGACATTACACTTAATTTAAAATTCAATTTATAATTTGATTGCTTAATATATTTGCATGTTTTGCATTTTCTTTATCCTAACTGTGCAACTGGGGCGTGTTCAGGAGAAATGAATGTTCAAGAGGTATAATTGTTTTATATACACGGTGTTAACCCAAGTAGGCGACATTCCCGAAAGGGGAACCCCCTTTCTGGGTCACATACTGATGCCGAATAAGTAGGTTTTTTTTTGTTTTGACCTTTTGTTTTAAAATGTTCGATTTCTAATACTAGTATTAAAACATAGTATTTCGTAATAGGAATCGCACTGCATTTACAAAAAGTTCTAAAGTAGAACATTTTTTAAAATAAATGTGAAAATTTACATTCGGATCGACGCAATAAAATTGGCGGCGGAGCGCAGTCAGCTGCGAGACAGCAAACGCGTGACCTTGGCAGTGGCGCGAACACATAGCGTGCTTGCACCATTCCAAAGGGAAATTGTCGCTAAGGTAAAAGTTTGGATTAAATCTGCAATTTTTTTTTACTATTTTAGATGACATTTTTAAATACCACAAAATGATCAGTATTCGAAATAGTTAAATAATCGGTATTAAAATAGAAATGTCGCGAAAAAAAATAACACCGTGAATATTGTATGTTTTCAATGGAAAAAATAATTAAAAAAACATTGTTTTAAAACTAATTTAGACTCGCTTGCAGCAGAACGTGATCCAAACGCATCCTAGAGATTTTGAAATAAACTTTAACTATTTTTATTCTAAATATAACTCACCAGTGTCGACACACGAGCGCAAAGTGGTAAATTAACCAATGATTTCTCCAAAGATTTCATCTCTTCAGTATCTCTCAACACATATTGCTAACAGAGTATCACAAACAATAATCGTGATTTTTAATCACCTAGAGGCACTCGTCGTAAAGTAATCCCAATTTTATAGTTAGTTCTGATTTTTGTACAAGTCCTCGATCTGCGGCTTGAAATAGTTGCGGATCTCCGGCCGCTTGGTCTTCAGGGTGGGCGTGAGGAGACCGTTCTGGACGGAGAATGGGTCCGGGTGCAGGTAGATATCCTTCACCTGAACAAGCAACAACAGGTGATGAGTCCATCAGTTCAATCCATCTTTCCACGCATGTGTTAGTACTATTGGACGGCAGAGGAAAAGTAGCGGCGATCAGAAGCGGGGTAGAAACTTCTACGTCTAATTTCACCCTAGTATTTGCCTCTTCAATACCGAATTTTTTTTTATGTGACTGGATATGGATGGCTAATACCACACCTTCTGTCATGGTATTAGCCCAACACACCACATGGGAACTAGGTGCCATGCCAGGACCTTCCTTATATTGCACGGCTACATTGAACTGGATGGAAAACACGGACAATTTTCATTGCCGCTTCGACCATCGTTCATCCAATGCGATGGTACCAACCCGGGCGGGATTAACCCTACCACCTAGTAAGTAAGGAAGGGGACCTACAGTTTAACGTGGAATCCGAACCACGGCCAGCCTCTCTCAACGGTCGAATGGTCACCCATCCAAGACCAGACCGGAACCGGCGTTGCTTAACTTCGAAGAGCGATCGCCGAAGTGTCGCGCCACTGGGCCACTGAGGCTGATTATATAGTTCTATCTTTTTTTCTTTTTATGAACACAGACTCCTGCCACCAGCCAAAGTGAATTACGAGTTCACCACCATGGTACCTGTCACATACTGAGATATTTAAATTCCTCTGAACATAAACTTCTACCATAAATACTTGCAACAGTACACCATCCTTGTGACGGACCTATACTGCTATATTTTATTTAACTAAACGCAAACTTTTTAATTCATGGTACAGTTTACTATCCTTGTGAATCTTTTTTTTACATTGAAACACAAACTTCAACCATGAAATTATGTAAAAGGTTACCATATCATATACGGTTTTGATATTTTTTGCCTAAATATAAACTTCCACAATATAATCATATAAAAGTGCACCATCTATGTGACTGTCCAATATTGCAATATTTTTCTAATCCCAAACAATATCTATGGTTTGGTTCACATACAGTCCAGTCTTCCTCTTGAGTCTTGGGTCATATATTGGAAATTTTTAATTCAAGAACTTATCTACGACAGTGCTGCAGACTCTACAAATACCTATAATACTGCACCTATATATGTAGCTATTCGTACCCAGTTCAATGGAGTCGTCCTCATAAAGGGAAAGTCCATGGCACTTAAAAATGGGATACATGTTAATACGTTGTTTTGGTCTAATATAATATGTAACAAGGACTGCGGGTGTGGTAAGCCATCATTGTCCGGTTGCATTAAAAAAAGTACTACTTTGTGCGAATTTAAAACATACCTATCATAAAACCAAAATCTGGTAGCGGTGCATCTACAAAGATATGCCTGAACTTATGCACATTATGCATTTTACACCAAAACAATTTCGATATATGAAATGACCACCCCACAGGAGATGGCATGATAACCATTAACACATTTTTATCTGTTTACGCTTAAAGTTATGTAATATATGGTTTAGAACAATTGAGTAAACAGTATTTTCAATAAGAAGTAAATCACAGGTAATAAATAAAGCGATGCAAAGCCTTGGTTTGAAAACTACAGACCACATGCGAGAGACTAGACCATAGGCTATGCAACGTTTAGATAATGATGCAAACTGTCAATCAGTGCCAAAGAAAACGAGGATCGCGCCACTGACCTGCTCGAAGGTCTTGAGGCCAGCCTGCTTGCCCCACGCGAGCATATCCTCCAGGATCAGCTGCTTGACGCGCTCGTCCGCGCACAGCACCGAGAACGTGCCCTTGATGCCCTTCTCGAGTGCCCAGCACTTCACCACGTCCACGTCGGGCACCACGATGGCCACCACGCACGACTGCCGAGCGCGGGACATTGGTCATTTTGACTGAATTTGGGATACAGGCCCTATAGCATTCCGTGGATAAAGGCCAAGAAACGGCTACAAGCAAGGGGAGACGCCACCACACACGACTGCCGAGCGCGGGACATTTGTCATTTTAACTGAATTTAGGAGAAGGGTCCTATGGCATTCCGTGGTTAAAAGCCAACTTCCTAAGACGGCTACAAGTAAGGGGAGATTGGGAACATAATTGGGAGGTTAATCTTACATGCCAATTATTCTACCTTGTAAGAGCACAGAAGGTATGACAAGTGCTTCCGATTGGTGCAGAATTGATCGAATTCCTCCACATATTTTTCATATCCTGCGCCGTTTACCCTCCAGGTCATGGCCAGGAATTAAAGATATGGGGTCAATGTATAATGGGGTATATATTAGGTCAAAAGAGGGTCCATTCAGGGAAAAAGTGAGTTCGAATTCGTCACTAAATATCAACTCACTTTTTTAAATAGTTAGTGTTTCCACACTTCTAGAATATCAGTACAGTTAGGTAAAAATCTGGTCTTACCGTAAATACGTTGGAAGTATAAATAACGATTCCATTATTTAAATAATAATATATTTCCCAGCTATTTTTAGGTTAACTCACTCCCGAACTCGAACTCACTCTAACCTGAATGGGCCCCCAGGTGACTGAATTGGGAGGTTGGATCGTATGATTGTTACACTCGATCAAAAATCGTCCGAAGGTAACAAGTAATAAGCCTACAGTGGGTTAAATTTGGGGATTGATCCAATGTGTCCCTGTTATATCTCGGCTCTAAATCGTCCTATAATATTAATAAAAATTCCTCATTGTTGGCTAAATTGGTAAAATTATCTTATGCAAAAATGTTTCCCCATTCTTGATCGATCCCTAACAAGTTTGCTTGCTATGAGGTTAGATTTGAGAATACTTTTCTACAGTTCATATGATCAGATACAGTGTATATAAGCGGTGTACCTTTAAGGACTCGCCGTGCACGAACACCTGCTCCACGTACTGACTCCGGATGTAGATGTTCTCGATCTTCTCGGGCACGATGTACTCGCCCTGAGACAGCTTGAAGATGTGCTTCTTGCGGTCGATTATCTTCAACGTTCCATTCTGCAACCAACGTGCCGGCTTTTCTTTTCATTCGATCCATATGCAGTGCTTATTTATTATTAGATCATTTATCTTAAGTTTTCGGAACAATCAGAACAGAATTAATTGATTGGGTAATATTTACTTGTAAGGAAGCTGCGTAGGCCTATAATTAACATGTACACTCTAAATATGTTATTTTAAGGGCTTGTTTTTAAATGGTCAGATAAACAGTCAGATAACTATTTGACGGATCTATTTACGCCTCTCCTTATCCATCCGTTAATAATTGTGGCAGAAGATATAATTCTCCAGTAATGACTATCCGTCTTTTGACAAACGTAAATTTGTACTATCAGTCCGATAAGTACTATCTGATGATTGAAAAATCGGCCGTTAGTAATACACCTTTTGAGTATTATGTTTTTGGCATACCAAATAGATAAATAAATGACCAAGTGGTACAGCATTACTAATTTGTTCTTGTTACTTCTAGCATTTTCAGAAAAGCTAATAATGTTATTTTTGTTTAATTATCAGTTCCATGGGATCGACACTAGCCTCTATTAATGGTTTAGCGACCATTAACATGCTTGCAGTTCGACAAGTAACATGCTGACCAAACATTGAAGTAACTGGTGGTACCGCACCCTCACTGTCTGCCTCGCTCCATACAGAACCCAGAGAACAGTTATTCCCTGCATGCATACGTCGGCCCGGTGCGCCACCGCGTAGTACTCTAACTCTGAAGTGTCCACCAACGGAAATGTTCGATAGAACTGGAGATGTACTTACAGGTAGCCACATGCCAACGTCGCCGGTGTGGTGCCACCCATCGTTGTCGATCGCCTCGCGCGTCTTCTCGGGCTCCTTGTAGTACCCAGAGAAGAGGTTGGCGCCCTTCACGCACACTTCGCCCTGGTTCTTCACCGCGAAGTACTCCATCTCCGGTACGTCTACCAGCTGAAACGTTCCATCAGGTTGTTTTGTCAGTTTAGAAATATATTCCATCCATATTCAAGGAAGATACGGGCTAGAAATCTTAGGAGCCTTATAGTTTCTAGCTTTTTAGTCTTAAGAATGGCCCGTAAGCCATGTTCCCCATACAAACGTAAACTACGTTTAAAAAAAAGTTTAGTAATAATTTGAACAATACTGTTCCGATTTGCTTGATATTTGGTTTTTAATATTCAACAATAAACATCTGTGTCTGCACATTGTTGTGTTGGTGAAAAATCTAAAGCAAGTCAAATAACAGGCCAAAGAAAATCTTTATACAAAGTTTCTTTTCTTTGTTGTGCAACACAGGATACATTTTTCGAAAAAAACAAACACGTGCAGACATATATATTTGTTGCCTAATATTAAGGTCTAATTATATAGCAAATTTAAACAGTGGTTTTGAAATGATTAGTAAACTTTTTTTTGTTAAGCGCGGCATATGGCGCACGCCAGGACCTCACAAAAAAGGCGCCCGACGGCACCTATGGGATTTTGAACTTTGACAGGGGCTGCGAAAACCATGCCGGCCGGCCAAGTGCTTCTTCGCACCATGTTTGAACGACCCCAGGTTGTACTTTGAGGGAAAAACTTTGGCAGGGAGTCGATTCCATAGTTTACCGACCTTATAGATAAAATATCTAGAGGATCAGTGGGTTCGTATTATGGGAAGGTCGACAGTAAATGGGCGGAGGGACAGCGTTTGTATGGGGAGCGTATTTTTCTGATGCTTTACGATTCGAATAAAAAGGTAAGCTTGTAAGACTTAAAATCGCATTACGAGATAATGTGGTCATCGGGCACACTGACCTTGACCTTGCAGCAGGCGACAGGCGGCCCGACGTGCTCCGGCACGTGGTCGCCCTGCACGGTCAGGGAGATCGGTGCCGTGCACTCCGTCTGTCCGTAGCCCTCCACGATCTGTCGACAAATCGACGTTAAAGACAGCCTCTCTTACTTATAATGCTGGACATCGAGGGCTAATTTCATGATGCACCTCATTCCCAAAGGAAATTCGTCTCAGACCAGGACTTTTCCTTTTTTGAGAACCGTTATAAAACGAATAGTCTTCAGATCAATAGGCATTCCCCTACACCTCTACCCTACTCAGTATTGATGCATTTATATGTTTATTTAAAAAAGAAACACGGAGACACACATACAAATAGTTGATTTAACAATACTTCTGTACACTACGTTAAGTCATGCAGATGAAAATCAGCAATAAATTAAAATCAAATACATTCCTCACTAGCATGTGCTTCATTTAAATGGACTGAATTCCAAAGACGGTGATGCGGAGGCCTCCATCCATGCCGTCGCGCACCGAACGGAACACCAGCTTGTCCTAGATGGAGCCGCTGCGGATGTACATAAGAAAGCAGACGAGGTGGTAACCAGACAGCCGAGTGCGCATCGTGCGAAGGTGAGCACGTTGTTGGCGAGCGGTGCGGAGCCAACGACGATGATGCGCAGGCGTCCGCCCATGGCGTCGCGCGCCGAACGGAATACCAGCTTGTCCCAGATGGAGTCCCTGCGGATGTACATAAGCAAGCAGAAGAGGTAGTTACCAGACAGCCGAGCGCGCATCGTGCGAAGGTGAGCACGTGGCTGGCGAACGGCGCGGAGCCAACGACGATGATGCGCAAGCGTTCGCCCACGGCGTCGCGCACCGAACGGAAAACCAGCTTGTCCTAGATGGAGTCGCTGCGGATGTACATAAGCGAGCAGAAGAGGTAGTTACCAGACAGCCGAGCGCGCATCGTGCGAAGGTGAGCACGTGGCCGGCGAGCGGTGCGGAGCCAACGACGATGATGCGCAAGCGTTCGCCCATGGCTTCGCGCACCGAACGGAAAACCAGCTTGTCCCAGATGGAGTCGCTGCGGATGTACATAAGCAAGAAGAAGAGGTAGTTACCAGACAGCCGAGCGCGCATCGTGCGAAGGTGAGCACGTTGCCGGCGAGCGGCGCGGAGCCAACGACGATGATGCGCAGGCGTCCGCCCATGCCGTCGCGCACCGCGCGGAACACAAGCTTGTCCCAGATCGAATCGCTGCGGATGATGCCCCTGAGGATGATAACAATAATACAATTTAAAGAGTGAAGATGACTTCGCGAGACGCATTCAAAAACCAAAAGTGAATCAGACCTGGATGCTTTAAAGGACTGGTTACCTCTTGATCTCCGACTCCTTGGCCGAGAGCGCCATGCTGAACAGCAGCCTCTTGAGCCGCGAGCCGGCGATCTCCGCCTGCGCCTTGTCGTAGAGGCGGTTCAGCAGCCGCGGCACCGCCGGCATCATGGTCGGCTTTAGCGCGCTCAGGTCGTCGCCGAGCCGCCGCATGTCGCCGCTGTAGAAGCCGACCGCACCACCCATCATGTAGAGAGCATTCTGTAAACAACATCGGTCCGGTTAATGAATACGTATAACCGATACTGCAGAAACGCGTGAAAGTCCAAACGCACATTATCCAAAACTTTTATTAAAACTAAACTTTCAATTAGATTAGGTAAGATTTTGTACTTTTTATAATACACACTAAAAATGTTTACTATGGGATGTTCTGAGTTGTGTTTCTTGGACTTTATTATGGCGACCCCTACAGAAGCATGCCGTCAGTCGTCAGAATGAAGAATTTCACACCGAAAATCTGCGCTTCTTCTCATTCCATTTCGCTCTGCGGTGACGAAGGGATTTGCTGTTCATACCATAGACCTAGCATAGCGCGCTGTGCTTAAATTGTAAGCCTTTGTTTCATACATAAAAATGTGGGACAAAACACCCATATAACCAAAACCAGACGGACGGACAGCAAGGCTAAGTAGGCACCCTTTGGGTACGGAATCTGAAAAAAGCAAAAAACTGGTATAACGGTCGCGTACCTCGCAACATCGCTCCAGCATGTGCGCGAGCGGCAGGAAGGAGATCATGACGTCGTGTTTGGTCGGGCGGTGGTCGCCCAGCTGCAGGATGACGCTGCACATGGACGCGACCACGTTCTCGTGCGTCAGCATCACGCCCTTGGGCATGCCGGTGGTGCCTGACGTGTAGCATATCGTGCACAGGTTGGAGGGGCTCGGCGGCTGCGGAAGTGAACGAGGTGAGGTTGAAAAACGCCTTAGAATACTCTGCAAGCAACCGCTATGCGGACATCAATGGAGTTGCTATTCTAATTTGTTTACGCACTATCTGATCACAATAGTTGAAGAGGTGTTTTACAATTTAAAACCAAATTGAACCTCTGGGTTATCTTGGAGAATATAAAAACAATGTTTGCTTTATATTTATTTTATCGGATTGAATATCTTCTGTTATTTCAAAGAGGTTAATTTCATACTAAAATCATTGTCAAAAGTTGAGGTTACTACTACAGTATTCGTCAGAACATGAATTCTTTATCAAGACCTGAATGACTGCTACTTGACTGTTTAATGAATATACAAAATATTTTATTTTCTAGAAATGGACCTATAACGTTATAAGATTCACACCTGCCACTTGCGGTACAGCTCCCACTGATTGGCCACTGAGGAACACGCAGTAACAATAGTCTAGAAGAGTATTTTAGATGGTTTGGACATGTTGAGCGAATGGGTGACCTAAGCCTGGTTTTCACCTTTGCTGATTTATTTCAATCGACATTTAAAGGGCTATTATTACTCAGGTGCTGATTATCCGACCAGTATAAGGTCTTGATTGGAAGATGGTAGTAAAGTCAAGGCTTGTGTGCCAAATAACCCAAAAAGCAGATAGTGAAACAAATCCTAATAATTACAAAAAAAAAATACAACGCATAATCAAGTGGAACTGTCAGGAGTAAAATTATTTTCCGACCCCCGACACTCTCTCATATTTCGTATTTTAAAAAACCGTATCGTATAAAAAACCGCCTGAGTTGAGCTACTGTTGCGGCCCCGGCGGCACAGCTATATATCTACCGTGACGGTACTCACCACGCAGGGGTGGTCCTTGTGCGCGCCCTGCACCTCGACCTCGCCGAAGCGCAGCACCTCGACGCCTCTGCTGCGCGCGCGCTGGTACGTCGACGGCGACACCTCGCGGATCGTGATCAGCTTGCGCAGGCAGCGCGGCGACTGGTCGAGCAGCAGGTTCGCCTTCTGGTCGTTCTCGCAAACGACGATCGAGATGTCCGCTGGAAACGAGCAGTCCGATGTCAGTATGGGCGGGCTGACTATGCCGTCGCTCATTGTGTTCTCCAGCGAGCATTGAAGGACGGGAGAGGAGAAGGTACCGAAACTCGTTCGTATGGGGGCGGCGGCTGCGTTTGATTGCTACTGATTTCCTCGAGTCCCAACAACAACATACAAGAACACGTAAGACCTTCACAGGACGCTATTGAGTGCAACGAACATTCGATGCTGCCCGTCCCTTATTCGTAAGCGAACTAACTACAATTAGACGTTTTAACTCGTGGCTGCGCTGCCGCCATTGTACTGTATACTATACAGACTAAGAGACACATAAGGAACACTTGGAGTCGTCAAAATCTATTCCATGGCAAGAGGATAAAATTCAAGTGAAAACTCACTATTACTATACACAGATATAAATTAACACTTAATATTACCATATGAAGTATTGAAATCTTACTTTAATTAATATTTTTAAATTAATAACTAAATAACTCTATCAAATAAAGTAATCATTGTCAGAATACATATACAGTATACATATACATATACAGTACATAATACATAATACAGAATACGTGACATATAGAGCATCAATAGAATTGTAAAATAGTTACTTAATTGAAGAACTAGTAAAAAGAGAGCTAGCATCAAGAGAATGTTTAACATAGGAATGAGTTACATTCGCTCCTCTCGTCCTTCCATACTCGTTGATAACGCAGATGGAGTTGCTGCGGATGCACATAAGCAGACGTGGTGGTTACCATACAGCCGAACGCGCATAGTGGGAAGATGAGTTCTTCGATACCATGTGCTTGTCACCGCCTTTTATGCAAACTGCATACTTTTTTTTTTATATTACTGGACGGCATTCAGCCACACCACCCATTTAAGAACCTTCGTGGCTACACTAAACTAGATGGAATACATGGATGATTTTCAATTGGCGTTTGGAATATATTTTCATCCGATGCGATGGTACCAACCCGGACGAGTATTACCCTACAACCTAGGCAGGCAAGGTGAGCTATAATTTTACATGGATTCCGAACTATTAATTTTGCATTCGTAACGAAATTAACTTAAACAACTCAGAAATTAAAAGAAATGCATGCAAGGCAAGAAGAAGGCAAAGGTATCAGCAATAATAAAGGAAATGCGTTAGTATCATTGACACAATTTCCTAAAAGAAAAACTTCAAATAAAGAAGTTGGTTAGATCATTTCAATAAATGCATGCGCAAACCGTAAAACAGTGAACGTAACATACAGTCCAAAAATCACAAGATCCAAAACCCATGACATCCAAAATGCTTATTAATACGAACTTTTTCAATTTGTTTAGATGAGATTTTGTGCTTCCATAATGCACACAAAAAATACTTACTTTTTGATGTTCTGGGTTATATATCTTGTGCCTTTTGAACTGTATGAAGGCGACCTAAAGAAACCCAATGAAAACAATTCCAAGCAGAATGTCTAAATATTACTCACTTTGATTAATAATGAAGGCACAAGCGGTGGCCCCTAGTGTGTCGTACAGCGGAACTATCACCATGGAATAACAGTACGCCGCCTGCTCTGTCAGCACCCACTCGGGGCAGTTCTGTGCGTATATTCCTGGAAAAATCATACACATCTATCGTCAAACCATGTCTAAACTCTTGGTTTGTTTGCATGAAGTACATAGTCGTCAAAATCATCGACAGATTTTTGGTATGCAATCTGCCGTGATTATACTAGATATTTGACAAAACATTCTTTGAAGCTTGAACAGCATCAATAGTTATCAAAGGCTTTACTGATGCACTATTAAATATGTAGAATTTGAAAATTAGGTTTAGGAACTTTAAGAATAATATCATGACTACTGATTTCAGATCAGTCAAAAGTTCTGACTCTTCCGAGTCGGCCTTAGCAGCCTTAGAAAGTATCCTATACTAAATTGTATTTAAATAATTAATGAGTTATGAGACCTCGCTGATGGAGCGCATCTTTAAAAATAAATCTTCACCAATAATACTGATAGTACATCGCTTGTATTTCTGATGTGTTCTATATTTGTTACGCGTTGTATTATTGATTTTTTAACCTCAAATGGATAGATAGACGGAAACAATTAAATGTTTAATCTCATCTAAATTATTCACTACCACGAAGCGATCTTTTACTTTTTAGCTCAAATAAATAGTAAGGATATTATTACTTCATAGATCTATTGAAATTTATTGACATTGATACATTATATTTGCAAGCTTGTCCTCTTGAATAAAAATATCAAACAGTACAAACCTATAAATGTGTTGGGTCCTGGTACAAGGCCTTGACAGATGAGGCCGGAGCCAAAGTTTTTGGCCCTGAGTAATGTCTCGTTGTAGTTCTGCCAGACGTAGGGTTTGTTTGGGCCCTCACGCCAGCCAAGGCAGGGTCCATTATCTGAAATAGGAAATATACCATGTGATCGACGAATTTCGGACAAAGAGGGAAAAATGGATCCCAATATTGTTTTATCTTTTTACGTTTTTTTATGGATTGACATGGATGGCTAGCGCCATACAACTACCGTCATAATATTAGCCTAATACACCACATTCCCCAAGGATTTAGTTGTAATTTCAGGAACTTCCCTTTATGAGGATCCTCTAATATCATTGCAAGTTATAAGGAAGGTCCTGGCATGGCCTAGTTTTCATGTGGTGTGTTAGGCTAACATCGGACGGTTCGTTTGGTTTTAGCCATCCATGTCCAGTTATATAAAAAGTTTTTTTAATAGTTCCTAGAGACAGCCATCGGGATGTGCTATATTTAAGAGACAAATCTGTTGATCAATTAGACGGAGATAAAAAAACATTTTAGGAAAATAAACCTGTACAAATATAAATCGAGTACACCACTTGTATGGAAAATAAAGTATTGGAAGACGTTAGCAAAGATAATATGACAGTAAACCAACATTAACTATCACCCATTTAATACATTGAAGACAACGTAACTCAAACAGTAAAACGGTTGATAACAAATGAAGGTTTGTGTCTACGGCTCAATAATGCGAGCACTGACTTGATTCCTTGACTCCGCGTCGAAAGGTTTCGTACAAGGTCCGTGTGTCCTCGTGAAGGTAGCGAAGGAACTGGCCGTTTTTCGCCTCCTTGTAGAATTTGGAGACGCGAACCATTTCCGGACCCTGGAACAATTGTGAAGGGATATGTTATTGATACGCTCATATTGTGGAATACCTATGAAACAATAATATTGTATGTGTAGACTACGCATGTAAGTAGTATATATGTCACCTAGTAAGTAGGGCAGTGGATAGAATAATTACTCAATATGTATAATGATTAGGTTATTAAGTTAAGTAATTTATTTATTAATTAAGACTTTTCACATTGTGGGTTGTTGTTTCCTCGTAGTTCTTAGTTCTTTGCTCCAGACCGTTCTACCAATGTAAGTTTGGCAGTAGCATTTAGGTATGAAATCATAATTGTGTTATATCATTTATGTGGACGAAAAAAAAAAGGAAATAAATAATAATAATTTATAGACCAGTGAAGTTTCTTTGCGGGTTCTTCTTCACTGGTTGATCGAATCCGCGGATCAATCAAATTGTGACATGACTTAGTGTAGTTTTACTACCAGAAGTTGAATAAATAAATGAAATGATGCAACGGATTTACCTGGTCAGCAAGAAGCGACGCAGTGAGCTTTATTTAAAAATTTAAAGCACCAAAAGGAAACAAACGAAAATATTATTGAAATAATAAACCCCGCAAATTACCAGGATTCGGTTCTCTTGCCCTTATTGAACTCCATCTCGTGTAAGTAGAGTTCAAACAGTGTTGGAAACATGATCCTACTAGGATGTGAACCGGACGCTTTTACCACAGCACGGTGTTGAACCTTCTGCAACATCGAAACCGTATCCACTTAAGTAGGTGCCTTTACCTAGGGTTTTACGACCAATGTTATGGTGGAGAAACCATTTAAACGGTTACTGAGTGCACGATTATTGAGCGGCTCGTAGCCTAGTGGCGCGGGAGTTTGCCTAGCATGCCAGAGGCCTGGGTTTACATTCTCGCCCCGTTCGTGCACCACTTTTTAGGGTTCCGTACCCAAAGGGTGAAAACGGAACCCTATTACTAAGCCTCCGCTGTCCGTCCGTCCGTCCGTCCGTCTGTCACAGGGCTGTATCTCAAGAACTGTAATAGGTAGGCAGCTGATTTTTTCACAGAGTGTGTATTTATTTTGCCGCTATAACAAGAAATAGGCAAAATAAAAAAATATATAAAAATTAAAGGGGGCCCCATACCAAAAAACGTTTTTTTTTTGTTAAACCTTGTACGATGGTACGGAACCCTTCGTGTGCGAGTCCGACTCGCACTTGGCCGGTTTTTTTCTTTTTTCGTGTTGGATGAGTGCATTTCGTCACTAATGCGAGCTGCTCCATGGTTCGGAAATCATGTAAAAGTGTAGGTCCCCTTCCCCTACTAGGTGGTAGTGTTTAAGCCTGCCCGTGTTGGTACCATCGCATTGGATGAAAAGATGGTATAAGCTGCAATGAAAAATTCTGAGAGTAGAGGCTCTAAAAAAATAATAAACAAACATCACCGCGGGTGCCATTTCTATCTCCGAGCAGATATTCGTTCCAAGGGTACCCTAACTACAAGTTAGCCGGGTTTACAAAATACTGACTTGTATACGTCTTTATACCTGTAAATAATTTCTACAATGTTTTTTTTCCTCGGAATGTGTTCTCAATTCCTATTTGCTCGATGTGCTTCGTCTTAGAAAGCCCAGTCATAAACGCAAGTAATTCCTGTAGCAACGGGTACTGGTTAAACCCTATACAGGCTCACCTTTGCATGCCTATCGGTGCCCTAGTAAGTCTTGCGGTAGTTATACCTAGGTAATGCGTCTGAGAATTTGCTTTCACCGGCGCTGCGGACCCTGGACCATCGACCCGGAACTATGTATGAAGCACTTCGAATATTGCTCTCAGTTTAGTCAAAGCTCTTGGCTTTAAGGCTGAGATAAATAGTCGTAACAGAAACTAAGGCTGAGATAAATGGTCGTAACAGAAACTGAGACTAACGAAAAGTAGTACTTTGTGACGTCAATTTTCATACCTATGAGATTTATAAAAATAAAATAATCATCAAAATCGGTTCACCCAGGCAAAAGTTATGAGGTAACAAACATAAAAAAAAAACAAAAAAAAACATACAGACGAATTGATAACCTCCTCCTTTTTTAACCGACTTCAAAAAAAGGAGGAGGTTATCAATTCGTCTGTATGTTTCTTTTTTTTTTTTTTTTATGTTTGTTACCTCATAACTTTTTCCTGGGTGAACCGATTTTGATGTTTATTTTTTTAAATGATAGCTAGTGCTTCCCAAGTGGTCCCATTTTAATTTGGTTAAGTTCTGACAATGATATCCATGAGAAAATCATAAAAGTCTTAAATTTGTATTAAGATGTGCGCGACAAATGGACGAATAACTCAATATAACGCCAACCGATTTCGG
Organism: Incurvaria masculella; assembly: GCA_946894095.1. NCBI lineage: Eukaryota > Metazoa > Arthropoda > Insecta > Lepidoptera > Incurvariidae > Incurvaria > Incurvaria masculella. Next base: position 17,666,429 of record OX335657.1, on the reverse strand, counting down.
TGATTCTTTTTTTATTGGAAAGGACGTGTACAAATTAGTAAGTTTACTTCAGATTCACTAAAAATTAACAAATAAAAAAAAATTAACAAAAAAAAATAACCGACTTCAAAGAAAAAGCACTAAAAAGTAAAAAATAATGTTCATTTTTGTAGTTACGATTTCTGTTATTTTTTGAGTCGGTGTCAGCCAAGGTTAGGTTAGGTTAGGTTAGGTTAGGTTAGGTTAGGTTAGGTTAGGTTAGGTTAGATTAGGTTAGGTTCCCTTGATTGGCGCAGCGCGTGCCCGGCTGACGCCGACTCAAAAAATAACAGAAATCGTAACTACAAAAATAAACATAATTTTTTACTTTTTAGTGCTTTTTCTTTGAAGTCGGTAATTTTTTTTGTTAATTTTTTTTTTTTAAGTCGGTTAATAATATCATTGATATTCATTCAATGTATTCTGATATGTGAATTGCAACGCTATCTGTGGACTTTTATTATCTATGCCACACTTGCATGATGTTAGCAGTTCATCCTTATCCTTTGTCTATGCTACAACGTAACACAAAGCATTCCATAGCAGCTAGTCCCAGTTGTCACCTAAACTGGCGTTTACGGAACCTTGAAGTAACGTAAAAACCTCAAACTCCATGCAACAAAGAACACGGAATTTTCGTTTGAAATTGCCACTTCGACCATCTTTTCATATAATTCGATAAATGATTAATAATAGGGACTTTTTAACTTTTTGAGGTCCTAAATCAGATTAATTTCGCTATCCAGTCCGTCCAGCCCTTTATCCGTATATATGAAAGTATATGATCTCAATGACATTTTTTCTATATTTTTAAAAAAAAAATCGAATTTTATTGTTGTTTTAGCGGGAAAGAAATAACGACTCGCTAGGCCGGAGTGAAACACGAGTGCTTTAGTTGAGGATCGTATATTCACTGATTATATTGGCGTGCGCGCGCGGCGCACGTAAAGAAATATAGCTGACGACGCAGCAGTCAGGTTACACATAATGTAGCTTACGCTACATTGTGTTTAACGTAGCAAGCGTTGAAAGAAAGAAAGAAAAAGAAAATTGAAAGAATTATTTGCAATTTTAAAATAAACATACATTATCTGGGGTTAAGCCGTAATAATTATTTAAAAATTGGGATTAAATAGATTAAAATTTTGCTGTTTGATCTGACTGCTGTATCAATGGAAAAAAAATACAATGACCAACCTGACGAAGTTTCTTGTCGGATCTTCTTCGCCAGAAGAAATCGAATCGACAGAAAACAAAATGACGAATCCAAGTGTGTAATATTCATCTAATGGAGCAAATAAAGAAACTGAAATCTAATGAAATGTTACACCCCAAAAATTTTTTTTAAATGGTAAATACAAAATTATTAAGTGGCCAGAAAGTCAACAAAACTATAATTCTATCAACGAGAATAAGCGCAGCATATTAGGCATTCTAATGTATTCACGGTCCGCGAGAAAACAGCGCATCGGGTCAAAGTCAAGCGTGCCAAGAAAGGCACACAAAAACATCATAACGGTCCCGTCATCAAGAACTCTGTTAAGGAGATGATAAATAGCTAAGAAATATTATGTCAGTGAGAACACAAGGCGGATCGGTAAATAAATCTTGACACAGTGCGACCAAAGACGGTCGTTGATCTGGTGACCTGGCTTAACGCTGAACATATAGCACTTAGTCGCTACATCATCGTAGAACTTTGCGACGATGCCGATTATTACATGTTTTATCGTTCTTTAAAGAGATGCCGGAGTGAATTTATAGCAGCAATATGATAGCTGTCAGCACATAAGTAATAAAATTACATTAAAAGTTCTTTCAACGTGTATGTTGATGCACACTTTTTATTAGGGTTCCGTACCCAAAGGGTGAAAACGGAACCCTATTACTAATCCTCCGCTGTCCGTCCGTCCGTCCGTCCGTCCGTCCGTCCGTCCGTCTGTCCGTCTGTCACAGGGCTGTATCTCAGTAACCGTAACAGATAGACAGCTGACATTTTTACAGAGTGTGTATTTATTTTGCCGCTATAACAACAAATAGGTAAGATTAAAAAATAATTAAAATTAAATGGGGCTCCCATACAAAAAACGTGATTTTTTTGTTTTTTTTTCTACGATGGTACGGAACCCTTCGTGTGCGAGTCCGAGTCGCACTTGGCCGTTTTTTTGTGTTAAATCTTGTACGATGGTACGGAACCCTTTGTGTGCGAATCCAACTCTCACTTGACCGGTTTTTATTGAAGATACGATACATGATGCAAATTGTATGGAATGATAATCACATGGACAATGTTAAAACCTCGGACCTGAACGAAAGTTATTAATATGAGATTAAACAAATCTTTTTTAGCAAACGCGTAATTCTATTTTAGATTATAAGCAGAAACAATTTGGTCCAGACATTTATTTGGAAAACGGTAATGTCGCAACCAGAAATATGAAACATGTAACAAATACGATAAAATATGTAATACAGTAATAATAGGAAATAGTATCTATAACCGATTATTAAAGACTGCGAAAATTTCATGGCGAATTTATTGAAGTTGATCAGAAATGTTACGAAGTCCAAGGTCTTGGGCGCGGTGAAATAGAACATCAGACAGTCGACATGAAAAATGTGTCACCAGTCGCGTCCAAGGTATTTATACAAACTGTAGCCGCGAAAAACTACGAAGAAGCTATTTATAAAGCAAAGTCAATGACAAAATTCCTATCGTTGTGCGGGCGGCTATCTATGTACTACCGTAAAATTGAGAAAGATGCGCTGTCAACCTACACATGTTTTCTGAGTGATGTTGCGATTTGTTTTAGAAATAGTCTACTATTCACATTTGTTTCATTAATTTTTTTGCAATTACTGTATTTTTCATTGCCGCATTGAGTTTACAAGTAAAATATAATTTGGTAAATTTTTCAAATATTTAATAAGTTATTTCAATATGGACATTTGCACTGGTAATCATTGGTTCATTAGCAATATACTCGTAGCTAAATGTTTTAATCTAATTTAATACTACGTGTGAATCATAACTTCCGTGGTGACCGACTTTTCTCCTATCTCTTGAAAGATTCGTATCTTCTCTCCGTAACATCCCTTCGTTTCTCGTCATCCTAGGCTTTTAATTATATGTTAAGTTATTTAATTTTGTTTACATATACTGTTGTACTATACCATATATATTGTACTATACCATTGTTGGTCACATAAACAGTGACTTCGTTGGTTTTTTTTTATTTATTAAGGTTTGCTAACAGGGTAATACAAATATAATTAACACAGTAAAACATTTTTCAATGACGTTGCGTTGAACCCTCATGCGGTGTGTTTGCCGTTGTTTGCTTAAATATCACAGAAAAATAACTTAAAAATATTATTTATATTTATGACACACATATTGCATTCTACCCTTCCTCGCTGTGACTGGTCACACCACCAATACCAATAGTCGAATATCTTTGTAATCTGTATTTCTTTACGGTTGGCGCCTTTCAACTATCTGAAGCTCTCGTAGGTATAATCATTCTCTCATACAATTTATGTCTAGAGTTACACAATCAGTGAATAATAAAAATCATTACAACTAATTCTGGAACAAAACAAATTTATTTCTGAATCCTTCGTTACTAAGCGAAAATAAACTGTGACTGAGTCTGCTTTTATTACTTCAACCGTTTGTAACTGAGTGTTTCATTCAAATACACGCGTTTTCATAGCTCAGCGTGCGTGAAAACTATTCTTGTGTAACGTTAGGAGGTTTTATCAAGTTAGAACATGGAATATACTTATTTCATTAAAACAACAACAACAAAATAATTTCTAATCAAAATCAAATCAGCAACTGACTACTTACTAAAACTATACTAAAATAAATAGAAATTTTCCTCCATGCCTGCCGAGCAGCCCATAGTACATGCTCTGTGCGTTTGCTGTCCGAATTTACATGCTGATTCGCCGTATAGAGAATGCTTAGGCCGCGATGGTCACCGGATGTCTCGTTGAATAGTTTTTCAATGCAGTCTGGAAAACGTTGCGCATCTGATGTCCATGCACCAAGCGTTTCCACAGCGAAAGCAAGGAAATCAAAGTAGTCACGCACAGACGCATATTTCTTAATGTTGTTTGCAATTTTGAACGTGGAATGGAGTTGAAGATATTAACGTAAATGTTAAACTCGGCTACAATTTATTCGATTGTCAGCATAGAGTGATTTTTCACTAAGTTCATTTCGATTATTTCAACTTTTGGTAGTCAAACTATTCTGCTTACATTACGTCACAAACTGATAGATCCGCGGATTAGATTAACTCAGTAAACAAGAATCCGCAAAGAAACTTCACTGGTTTACATATTTCTTTCATCCACATTTTAATTAAATACACATACATAGATTTAAATATATTGTATTAAAGGAATACATATATTATTTTATAACAAAATATTGATATTACTGAAGATTCCAAGGAATGTGATATGTATGTATGTTTAATCGACCGTGAAGAAAGGACCCATTAATTAAAGAAAAAGGCTCAGTAAAGAGAACTATTTGGAATATTGTTGAATGCAATATTCAATAAGGAATAATGGCGCGGGAAAATGCTATACAAAAAAAGGAATTACTGGAATTCATTAAAGTCGACCTAAAAATTGAAGCATTTACTTTTTATAAAACGTACTTTAACGTTATGTTTTTGAGTCATCGCTAAAAAGCACGCATCACAGTAAAGATGATTTCTTGAAAATTACATCTGGAATATTTAAGACTGATCTTGGCACCGTTATGACTACAGGCCCTGAAATGTCTTACATAGTGCGAATGCTGGCAAAGCGCCTACTTCCGTATTAAGAACGGAGTATGAGCAAATTTAGCCCTACTATTTCGTTTTATCGCTACTACATGAGATCGATACCAGATTTATATGATCAGTAATAAAATCTATGATGTACGCTTCTCATTCATGCAAATATAGTTTTGTGTAGGTTTTCGGATTTGAGAGTGAATACAAACATTATATTTATATAAATAAATATTTTGACATACATAAGTTTAGAAAACTTAAATAAGCTAAATCCTTTTTGAAAAAAAAAAGTTTTAATGATTAAAATTTTACATTCATGTTTAATGTTTAGATTTTTCACGATAAAAAAAAAGGAATGCTAATAAACGAAATTTATTTCACTGTAAAACTGTTCGTCTCGTTTCTTATTACCTAGGGTTAATCCTGCCCGGGTTGGTAACATCGCATTGAATAAACGATGGTCGTAGCGGCAATGAGAATTGTGCGTGTTTTCCATCGAACCTCTATCCTCCGTGGTCCTGACATTGCACCTGGTCGCAAGTGTACAAATCGTGTCTGATATCATGAAAGTAGGTGTGGTATAAGCCAATAATGTCCAGTCACATAATAAAAAAAAAACTAAAAATGACGACAGCTGAAAGAAAACATTGAAATCGACTGACGCACACTCTTCGGGAATTTTCACAAACACAGTTTTTGAGGAACAACCATTGAAGAGTTGAATCAGTGTCTGATAGTCCCGTGATGTGGAAAACTGCCAATTCGTTTGCAAATTACTAAGGTGACTAAAAAATGCATACGTAGTCACGCATGCTGAACAAAAAAAATCCGCCAAGTCCGAGTCGGACCATCGTACAAGATTTAACACAAAAAATCAGGTTATTTTATTTTGAAAATTATAAAAAATAAAGTAAACATTAATTTTATATTTTTTTTTACCTATTTGTTGTTATAGCGGTAAAATAAATACACACTCTGTGAACATTTCAGCTGCCTACCTATTACGGTTTCTGTACCTACGGAGACGGACGGACGGACGGACAGCGGAGGCTTAGTAATAGGGTTCCGTTTTCACCCTTTGGGTACGGAACCCTTAAAATTGCCGTGGTGGCTTATACGATATGATTTAGTTTCATAATATTACAATGGTAAGACAACGAATGCATTAACTGTTCTGTGACGCTGTGCAAAGGAAGTCTGTGTCCAAACATCAATTGTAGAGTCAACTCACATCGTAAAATTTAATTTTGTTTGAGTTCCATTTGAGCACTATTAGTGCTAAATAATCTTGACTTCGAATCTCGAAAGCATGAGGTTGATCAGCGGTTATAACGGTAGGGGGCGTGTACTGGCACAGCTGACTCTCGTCACATGTTTTGTTGACACGAGCTAAGTGCTGACAGAAGTTAGGAGCGTGCAAAAAGTGATTCATTAATGACACGTTGGAGTAGTTGAAATGAGTTTTTTGATGCCCCGAATCACACGAGGTCGCATGCCTTATTAGATAAACTAGTGACCAGATGACAGATGACAGACCGGGAGGACTGGGGAAAAATTGGAGAGGCGTATGTCCAGCAGTGGACGCAAACACGCTGACTGACTGACTCAGGCTGAGATAAATAGTCGTAACAGAAACTAAGACTAACGAAAAGTAGTACTTTGTGACGTTAAATTGAACTACTTTGAGATTTCGTCCATACAAGATTGTGTCAAAGTGACGTCACAAAGTACTACTTTGCGTTAGCATTAGTTTCGGTGACGACTATTTATCTCAGCCTGAGAGTCCAGGGCTGAGATAAATAGTCGTCACCGAAACTAATGCTAACGCAAAGTAGTACTTTGTGACGTCACATTGATACATTTTGTATGGACGAAATCTCAAAGTAATGCCAATTGACGTCACAAAGTACTACTTTTCATTAGTCTTCGTTTTTGTTACGACTATTTATCTCAGCCCAGATGTCCTTCAAAATAACCAACCCAAGCCAACCTCCACACACAATAACACAAGCCACACGAACACACCCTTTCACCAGTGCTGGATCTGTCGGCTTCGCTCCAAGACTAGAGGTTTTTTTGAAGATCCTAGGGTTTTTAAACCATCCATAAAAGTGATGGTTGGAGGTTTTTTAAAAGAATGGAAACTTGTGGTTTTAAGAAACCGTTTGGAAGTATTTTGGTAACTTATCTGGCAACGTTGCCTCTCACACACAACACACACTCACATGCCTACATTTCTTCCTTCTTAGACAATCTAATTATAATTTATTTAAGAAAGTTTTATTGAATAAAAACATTCTAGGAGACTATAATATTTTACTATAGTTTTAATGCTGTGATAACAATGATTTTACCTTTCAATAAGTTTTTGGATGATGTAAAATCAAAAGATAAGACAATCCTACCAACGTATTCCGTCATTATAACTAGGTTACGGAGTGTATGTACCTACCTACTTTACGAGTCGGGCTCGAGTTGAGATCGAGAGTTAGGGCAGATTTTTGAATACCTATCGGATATGTTGGAAGGAGATATAATGACAGCGAGTACCGCAATACATAAATTGAGTATTAGCACAGAATAGTATTAGGAGAACTGGATGACTGGACTTTGCTGATGCATGAGGTGCCAAAACCAATACAATTTATTTATTATTTCACAGTTGGTTTCCGCTAACGCAAAAGTTAGCTAGAAGATATTTAACATTGCGTTGGCTTTTATTGACCGAAGCTCTAGAGTTAACTGCAGCCAATGTACGGAGCTCGTAAAATTTATTTTATTGCAAAACACTCCTTGAGCATGAATCAGGTCTCGCTACTTGAAGTAAGATTATTTTAAAAACCTAATAGTACCTATGACAGCATCCAAATATCGCTCTCATAGCTTTCGTAACGTTATTTTGAAGATACAAATGCATGAGTTTCAGCGACATCTACATTTGCATTGTAATCAGATTTTGAAAAGAATCTGAAAAAGGTTTTTGTTCGTGAGATAATTTTCAAAATCCGATTACACTGCTTCAAATGTAAATGTCGAGATAACGGTAATGTTGTATCCATTAAGGCCGGCCCGTAAGCATAAGAAAATTTCGCCTCCCATACAAACGTAGTTTACTAATCATTTGAAAACCACTGTTCCAACTTACTTGATATTTGGTTTCTAATGTTAAGCTACAAATATCTGTGTCAGCAAGTCTTTGTTTGTTCGGTAAATGTATCCTGGGTCAAACCACAGAGAAAACTAAATTCGTATGAAGATTTTTTTTTTATTTGATTCGGTTTCGATTTAAAAAAAAACAAAATCGTGCAGGCACAGATATTTGTTACCTGATATTAGATATTAAATATCAATATAATACGAACAGCGGATTCTAAATGATTAGTAAACTACGCTTGTATGGGGAGCTTAGTTTACGGGCCATTCTCAAATACATAAAATTATCAAACATGGTTAGTTCGATTTCATTCACATTCCATTTTTTAACATGTTTCTACCGTACGTTTGGCAATTAACAGCATTTAGGCCTTTGTACCATGTTTCATTAATTTGTGTAAAAGTAAGGATTCCAAGATGGTATTGTTTTCAATTAAGTTTAGTATTATATTATAGTAAAGTATATTTCAAGTATACTTGAAACACCAATTTTTCCAATTTTTCCAACCTAGTTATCAGTTCGATGAAGAACGACCGAGCTTTCGACATAAACCAATAGCATGACTGATTACAGTTCGAGATAACTTTAGTTTAGTTATTTTTACGTTTAGCAACATTGTTGTTAAGACCGAAATCTTTACAAATGAATTTGTACCAATTTACAGTGACATTACAGGCAGAAGGGTAAAAGTATATTGCGGCCATTCGACCTTTCAAATGAATCGTGTCTGAATAATAGTCGACCGTGCCAACTAAAGAGAGCGAGACATCTTAGTCACATTCTACAAATTAACACTTGATGAATTCGAGCCACACTTGCCAATAATCAATCTACTGCATCAATCGGGTACAATTTCATTTCAAATCCCAGAAATGTTCCAGATTAATAATTTTACAATTATATAGCTATGTAATTGTTATCGGGCTACATTTTTGTCTTCTTCTCACACCTTCTTATACACTACAGACAACATAAGTCTAGTTGCATTAACATTAATAGAACTTATAAAAGCCGGATTTGGTGTTTCTTTGTTTTTAAAACAATTCTTCCTCTTTAATGAACTCGCAAATAATGCATATGATGCCGATTTTCGAAAGATAAAAATATCTTAGTGTCCTAGTCAAAAACTTACTTTGAGAACATCTGACTGGTCTGTAACTTCAATCGGTGGTCTGATTGGTGCTACACCAATGCAGCAGCCGCAGCAAGGCATCTTGTCCTCTCGTTCCAAAGAACTTTGCACTTTCAGAAGATAATCCGAGGGGTCTGACACTTTTATCACATCATGTTGCGCAACTCAACACCTCTTTCAAAATTAACGGATTATGTAACGCACACATTCGGAGCTCGCTCTTCAAATGATCTATTGCACCGTTCAATATATTTAGTTTTCGTTTGTATAATGATAGATGAGACCAATCAAGAGGGTATTTCAAAGTGATAAGTAATGGATTTGCAGTAGACTCATAAACTTAACCCGAAGCTAAAGTTAAAACAAAATAATTCACACTTTCGCCGAATTCCAAAATATGCCGGGATTTTAATTATGACTTCCTAGATCATTGAAAATCAATTTGAAGATAAAATAAACTTCAAAGTTGAAATGGAAACACTTTGTGAATATTGGTTAACAAACTGAGAAAAAATATAGAAAACGCAAGCAACGCTTCTGATTGGCCTCGCTTAAAAGCGAATTTGTAATTGGGAGTGGATCCAAGCGCGCGGCTTAGGTCTCCTGTCACTTTCGCCAGAGCGGGCACGCGACTGCCGGGATGGCTCCCGCTGGATCCACGGGGGCAGTCAACAGCACAATGAGCTATAAATATACGAGCGGGATGAGCGCTGCCAAGTTGCTTCTGCAACGCTCCACGGACCGCCACTTGAGACCGTTGAGATCCCGCGACTCGTCACTGTCTAAGTGACGATTGACGGTTTAGTAAATCGGTATTTAATCCAGCTATGGAGGGATGCGGTTTGTGCATCCAAAGTTTTCCTCAATTAAGTATTATAAAATGAAAGACATCGAAAATAGCGACCGGAAAGAAGAATTTATTTTTACCAAAATACACGGCGTTTTTATCTTGGAATTATGGAATGAAGATATTTTCGAATGCAGGGTAAGCTTTCTTTATTCCTGGCGAGTGATAAGTATAAGATCTCTGGAATCACTGTCTGTTTAAGAATTCCCTAATAATGAACTCACCACCGTGAGAAATATGTGAATGGTAGCTTCAACTGAAACGCGTGCTTGTGAAACAAAGGCATGATCTAGATGACGTGATCGGATGAGTTCTATAGCAAGGTCCCTTACTGCTTTCTTCTATCTGTTCTTTCTTGTGTCTATAATATAACGTTTCAAACTGTATTCATTTCGAATCCAGCCACCCCTACCCTGGGGGTAATGCCTGTGGGGTCTTATGTCAAAGACTACGGGTTCGAAATTCAGGTTTAACTTTCTTTTTTCTGTGAGATTCAATTTGCGAGTGTAGGTCACTGTGTGATGCGGAAACATCAAGTGGCAAGATCAAACAACAACAAGATAACAAATTGTCCGCGTTTTCCATCTAGTCCAATGTAGCCGTGCTCAATAAAAGGGAAGCTCCTGGCATGGCGTTTAGTTGATGGGGCAACTAAAAACCGGCCAAGTGCGAGTCGGACTCGTACGCGTACCATCGTACAAGACTTAACACAAAAAAACACGTTGTTTGTATGGGGGCCTTTAATTTATATTATTTTTATAAAGATTATTTGTAGTTATAGCGGCAAAATAAATACACTTTCTGTAAAAAATTCAGCTACATATCTATTACGGTTCATGAGATACAGCTCTTTGATAGACGGACGGACGGACGGACGGAGAGCGGTGGCTTAGTAATAGGGTTCCGTTGGCACCCTTTGCCCACGGAACCCTAAAAAAGACATCAGACTCACCGGTTCTAGCAGACTCTGCTCGTGCAGGGTGACGAGCGGTCTCTCCGGGGTGGGCCGCGTGCTCAGATAGAAGGCGGATGCGGCGGCGACGCCGGTCAGGGCCAACGCGCCAGCAGAGCCGCCGACGTACCATAGGTACTGGTCGATCTCGCTCACTGTGGACAAACATAGGCCACATGAACTATAGGGTCCAGGCATCGAAGCTCCAGTTTTGACCAGTCCACCGAACATGTGTCCAAAATCCAAAAGAAATGATTATTAAAATATTAGATTTAGAAGTCGTGCGTGCAATATAATCTAATAATACGATATTTTTTATGGATCTTGAGGTTTTTTTTATGCGACCTGACATGGATGGCTAATACCACACAACTACCATTATGATATTAGCCCAATACACCACATTCCCGAAGGAATTAGGTGCCATGCCAGGACCTTCCCTTAATGAGCACGGCTACATTGAACTGGATGGAAAACACGGACAATTTTTCATTGCCGCTTCGACCATCTTTTCATCCAATGCGATGGTACCAACCCGGGCGTGCTTAAACCCTACCACCTAGTAGCGGAAAGGGGACCTACAGTTTCAGAGGTGCATGAACGGGGCAAGGATTTGAACCCAGGTGTCTGGTAAGCTAGGCAAGTCCCCGCGCCATTAGGCTACGAGCCGCTTAGCCGATTTAGGAGTTTGGAATTGTGTTAATATTTTTAGGATGTGTAAACATTTCACGTTACCTTTTTTACTCATAATATGGCCGGGAATATCTGGTGAAAGTTTTGACCATACGTCCGTTAACATCCAGTATATAGGTTCAGATCTATGATCTAACTATTTTTTGGAGTGGCTCATCAACTCGTGACAGATCCTCAAATGAAGGTTAATTTCAAATTCCTCTACATTCACATGACCTCTAACAAGTACCGTTCTAATTTTAGACTAGGAAATGCAGCTTTCTGCTGATGCAGTCAGTTCCTGAATCGTAAATCGGGCGCTGTCTGCGCGAGCGCAGCGTCGGGCCGCTATCTCGCCGGTTTAGAAAGTGGAAACCTAGGAGCTTGGGTACAGAGAAGATTGCAGAAACCAGAAACATATGACACTAAGGTGGGATATCTTTATGCCATCAAAATGCAGGAGAGTTATCTACACGTAGGTCCTTAAACCGGTCTGATGGATATATTTCATAAAATGTGTTAGTAAACTAAGCTTGGTTTTCACCAAGCGCTGATTTATTTTAATTGACACTTAAAGGGTCTTTATTACTAAAGCGCAGATTATCTTGTACTGGTATTGATTGAAAGTTGCTAAGAAAGGCCCTTAATTTCTGGCGATTTAGCTAATCAGAAGTAGGTGAAAGAGGCCCTAAATCGATTACTGAAAAGTGTCTTGGTAGTTTAATTATTAGTCCTAAATGTTCACGAAAAACGACAGAATTTTAAAAAGTGTAAAGCATAACAAAAATATTGCATAATTTGTGAATGTTTCAATAATGTTTGTCCATATCTCTTTGTCATAATAAGAATGAATATGGTGACGCTTTCAGTGATGCCAACTATGAACATAAATTAACATTCTTCCTCTACCCTTTACCATTACGAATATCTAACTTCATCTATTCGGTCATGGTAATTTAACTTCATGGTAAAAGCTGCTCGGGCACGACAGCCTCGCACACCTTCGTTCCGGAAATCTGTTTCGCCACTGTTTCGTCACTCGTTCTGTCTAAACGTTATGATATCAAATAAACCTCTTCGTCGACTTCGTCTCTTACACGGGCGTCGGCGTCACTGATTGACGCTACGTCGCGGCGACGCGAGCGGGAAACGCTTTACACTTTCCAATTAGCGTCGCGTCTCACTTCTTGCTGCACGGCGCGCTTTTCTCTTTGTCTCGTACATATTTTTCTACGATATGGTAGAGCATACAGAACGGACGAGCTACAGCGATATCAATCGCCAAGATCTCATCGAGATGTCTTAATCGTTTATGCTGAACACCAAACTCCTAATTTTTAACCGACTTCAAAAAAGGAGGAGGTTATCAATTCGTCTGTATGTTTTTTTTTTTATGTTTGTTACCTCATAACTTTTGCCTGGGTGAACCGATTTTGATGATTATTTTTTTAATGAAAGCTAGTGCTTCCCAAGTGGTCCCATTTTAATTTGGTTAAGTTCTGACAATGATATCCATGAGAAAATCATATAAGTCTTAAATTTGTATTAAGGTTGCGCGACAAATGGACGAATAACTCAATATAACGCCAACCGATTTCGGTGATTCTTTTTTTATTGGAAAGGACGTGTACAAATTAGTAAGTGTACTATTCACTAAAAATAAACAAATAAAAAAAAATTAACAAAAAAAAAATAACCGACTTCAAAGAAAAAACACTAAAAAGTAAAAAATAATTGCCATTTTTGTAGTTACGATTTTTGTAATTTTTTGAGTCGGTGTCAGCCAAGGTAGCCAAGGTTCTTTTGATTGGCGCAGCGCGTGCCCGGCTGACGCCGACTCAAAAAATAACAAAAATTTTAACCACAAAAATGGCAATTATTTCTTACTTTTTAGTGCTTTTTCTTTGAAGTCGGTATTTTTTTTTGTTAAACATTTTTTTTTCTCCCCTAGAAAGTTTCCCCAGTAGCAAGAACCCTATATTGTGAAATCATCGCTTCACATTCCCGAAAACATAAGGTGACATGCAATGGTGAAAATGCAAATGCGGTGGTACAAACATGAGCTATAAATGGATATCGAGACCAATCAGGGCGGTCTTAGAGGGTAAAGGAATAAAAAAGTTACAAATACGTTAGGGCATGGAAAAACGGCTGCTTTAAAAATACCCTAAGACACTGGGGTAATAAAGTAGTCTAATGGAAATAAAAAGTTTTCATAAATCACATTATAAAAAATTAGTAAGTAAAAGAGCGCGGAAAAATTAGTGGACGGAGCATAAATTCACACTAGTAATCCATGGAACACAGTAGACCTGAAGAACCGATCAATATTTATTCGTAAATTTTTTTCTTGATCTGAATAATGAACCTTAAACTGTTGAACCTTGAACTGTGAAAATATTCGTATGACAACAGCCAAGTTAACTTATTGCTCCATTGTAATTGCTGTCCGAATTACGACCATAATCCAAATACTTTAACTTAAATACAAATAGCATTAAACGTATCTCATATTTTAATTATTTCGGTTTGATGTTGCGCAGGCGACAATTTCCAAAGCACCTACAGATTTCCCTCGATCAATTATTCAAAGTGCGTAACGCTGGTTGAAAGCCAGTGGCCCTTGAAGGTCTGTTGGTAACCTCATTGTTCTTTCTTGCACTAATCGCATTTTTTTATATCGATGCACGTTGAAGTAATGGTTGTCAATTTGGCTATCTGATTCAAAGGGGCATATTTGAAGAAGAAGAAGTAATAAATTACGTCATTGTTTTTTATTTACTGATATTTATTACAAAAGTAACAGTGTAGGGTCCCCCTGCAATACTTCTTCCCCACATCACAAGGTGCATGAACTAAAATTGTACGCAGTGAAAGTGGTTATGATAAGCCATATTTTTTTGCCGCCCCGTAACCAGGGAGAACAATGTAAAATAAATAAAATCTCCATCCAAACCAAAAGTGAAAACCTGATAAGTAGCCACAGCAAACTGTAACTGATTAGCAATCAGTCAAACAATGTTTTCGTGACAAAAACATTGGTATTTTTATTCTACTGATCTCTGAACAGAAATCAATACAATAGTTATACTCATATTAGGCTAATTCTGCACAAACGCTACTCATTCTGGCTATGGAGGAATCTATAGATGGATAGGTATAGATACTCACAGCTGTTGCACTGGTTCCACCAAATTCTGCTTTGTCTCTCCTGCATCTTCTCAGTCTTATTCTTCTTTTCAGTCTTATGTTTGTGGCGTTTCTCCCGCTTCTCCGCCTCAGTCTTGTTCGTGGTTGTCTTAACACTAGCATCTATCTGCTTCTTCAGTTTGAGTCCAAACTTGCCGCTCCCCATTGTGGAATGTCGTCTCGGCGTCCAATTCCTAGGTCATTCGTCTATCTGCGACGGCGCCTACTTGCCGAATCACTTTGTTTACGACGCCGTTCAGTGATTTAGTTACGTTTTGATCTAAATACACAATGATTGCTGTAAAGAGTGATTTATGTTTATCGTAAATCAAATGTTATTTCAGTTTTGGAATTCGCATAAATCACGAATCTAATTACAAGAACACACAATCTAATTTTAAATATTTTTTTAATGAAGGTTTAACTTTTTTCAGAATGTACAGACGCCACTCTATTAAAATAATAGTTTTATTGAAAGTTTTTTCCGGTAAAAAAACTGTTTCCATGCAATATATCACGTATATCTGTTACTTTGTTGTTGGCTGATTGAAGGACAAACCAACAACCACACTTTCGCATTTAATTTTAAGTACGGATATTATTAAAAGGTTTCCCAGTATTAGCACTTCGCAAGCAAAATGCAAACTCAGCCACTACGGCAATGTTACTAAATTCAATAAAAGTCTCGCCGACGAGCGAATCGTTTCCGATAAAATTAAGGAGACTCCGATAGTGGTCGTATCGAGGTAAAGAGTTTGCAATAATCCGTTCGGCCTTGATAGAGTTTGTTGACACTCGTACCGAGTTGTACACATTTCTCGATATGACAAGTGGACAGAACAGACGGCTGCCGTCGAGTTTCCAAATTAGCAGTCAATGGCATTTCCCATAGTAGGTACAATCAAGTGTATAGGTATTTTTGTCGAAATCCATTTAAAAATAATTTGCTGTTGAGGCTGGAATCACATTTATTCTATGGTAGAGGTGAGAATATATGGGCGCCTACCAGCAGGCCTATTCCTGGAATTCCGTAATCAGGAATCAGGAATCCTGAGTCTAGAAAATCGCTTTTATAGCGGTTTTCAAAGCGATTGTCTTAGCGAAAAGATTCCGAGCATACTATTTCAATTTGATCAAGGTTTTCTGTTTGTATCGCTTAAAAGACCGTTTTTCTAGACTCAGGATTCCTGATTACGGAATTCCAGAAATAGCTCTGCTGGAGCGAACCTAGTTCAGATGTGGATTCAGAAATTTAGATTTGAGCGGTTATGAAAAATTGTCCGTGTTTTCCATCCAGTCCAATATAGCTGCGGTCCGTGTACGACCGATCTAATTGAGGTTGCATGCAGTTGAAAACATGACAGCGACAAACGCTCAGTATTTTTAAACGTAATACTAGAAAAATATATATCAACCTTCTGGAGAGTGTATGTACAGTCAACCAAAGGTTAAAGGATACACTTCCGGTTAAATGTAAAAATGAATGGTGTTTAAATACAACCTCTGATTCAATTTTGTTAGGGTTTTGTTTACTCAGCAGCTAATAGACATCCTCAACTATGTTTGAATCTATACTCAACACTATAATTGTTTCCAACAGTCAAAGTATTTCGACTGTCCATCTTTTCATTCAACCGGATGTGTATCCTAAACTCTTTGTTCGACTGTACAGCTCGTGGTCTAGGGGCTAGACGCTTTCATGCGAGAGGTCTGGGTTCAAATCCTCGCCCGGACATACACCACTTTATTTCTCTTTCTAAGTTGGATAAGTGCATTTCGTACGAATGCGAGCTGTTCCATGGTTTGGAACCCATTTAAAACTGTAGGTCCCCTACTAGGTACTAAGGTTAAACCCGCCCGGGTACTACCGCATTGGATGAAACTATGGCTGAAGCGGCAATGAAGAATTGTCCGTGTTTTCCATCCAGTTCAATGAAGCCGTACTCATAAAGGTACCTTAATTAGCAGAACGCCTAATTCCTTCGGGAATGTGGTGTATTCGGCTAATATCATAACGATCGTTGTGTGGTATTAGCCATACATGTCAGGTTGCATAAAAAAACAGTAATATCGGTTTATATATTCTTTGCTATTATGCAAAATCAATCAATATAGTCAAACGATCATAATACAAACTAAAAAATCTGTTAATATTCAAACGAGTTTAATTTTCGTTTGAATAGATATTAACAATTGAATATTAACAGATATTAACTGTTTGAATAAACAGTTAGCAAATTTTGATTACTAGCAGCCCGTCCCGGCTTTGCACGGGCATAATATGATTTAAAAAATAATGTTTTGACACAATGATACACAAATAAACCCTTCTTACGTAGAGTTCGTAAAAAAAGTGCATATACCTACATTGAAATATTTGAAATAAAAATAACAAATTTTGTGAACATATTTTTTTTGTATTTTTATTCTTTACACATATATATATATATATATAAATACACAAACAATCAAACCTTTCCTCTTTATATAATGGTATAGATTTACGGAAGCGCCCATTTCCCAATTCAGTTGATATACCAAGGCTCCGTTACCACCGAGGTTACCACAGTAAGGTGCCCGCGGGCACACCGCTGGCTGCGGGTCGCAGCAGGTGCTTACGGTATAATGGGGCCAATTATTACTAAACTGATAAAACAATCTTTTTCCAAGGAACTTGATACATACATACAAATCATATCCCACACCGGGGACGATATCAGGATACGCAACGGATAACAATTTGTTCCAAGTATGCTTTAGAACAAATGGCAGAGAATTTTCCACCACTTACCGCTTTCACTCTTTATGTCTGCTTTGAGCATATTTTGTTCAATCAATTAACGTGTTAAGTTGCCACTTCTAAACTAACTGCTCACTCATCTTGGGGGAGACCCGGAAAAACTCACACACAAGATTGGAGTAGATCCGACCAATTATTCACCAATCAGCAGGCCTAATTCCTGGAATTCCGTAATCAGTAATCATGAATCCTGAGTCTAGAAAAACGGGCCAAGTGCGAGTCGGACTCGCACACGAAGGGTTCCGTACCATCAACACCAAAAATCACGTTTTTTGTATGGGGCCCCCCTTTATTTTTAATATATTTTTTGTTATTTGTTGTTATAGCGGCAAAATAAATACACACTCTGTGAAAATTCCAGCTGCCTACCTATTACGGTTCTTGAGATACAGCCCTGTGACAGACGGACGGACGGACGGGCGGACGGACGGACGGACAGCAGAGGCTTAGTAATAGGGTTCCGTTTTCACCCTTTGGGTACGGAACCCTAAAAAGGCTTTTATAGCGGTTTTCAAAGCGATTTTTTTCGTCTCGCTTTTAAAACCGCTATAAAAGCCGTTTTTTAGACTCAGTATCCGTGATTACTGATTACGGAATTCCAGGAATAGGCCTGCAAAGAGCGGATGCCGACTATTCCACCAATAAGTTAGAAGTCGTTACGGCATTGACAATTCTGATTTGTAGACAAATTGGTCGAGTTTGCTCGTTTCTTGCGTGGGAGTTGCAACGGTTCCCTGAAATAGAACATGAAATATGTAGTTGCTTTAACTTAGTGGAACCATAACAGAGAATAAGTAATAGTCGCCATAATAAGGGCGCATTCGTTTTAACTGGCACACTCTGTTCTATGTTCACCATTTCCTAGTCTGGAAATAATACAATACCAAACAAATTCTAGAAGAATCATTGGCTATAACCAAATAATGTTCATTCCCAACGCGCGTTAATCTCATCAAGTATAACTCACCTAAATATGTTTCATCCCTTTTATTTTCAGGATGTTTATTTATTGCCCATAGACAAACCCTTTGAAGCGGTTCTTTTAGTTAAATTAACATTTTATGAAATACTAACCCGGTTCCGCTCGGCTCAATGTCGTTTTGGACAGATGTGAGGCCAAATTATTTCCTGGATATTATATGAGTTGCCCATATAACGTTTCATCCCCTGTTCGACCCCGTTCGAGTTAAATTTTCGCCTCAAAAGTTACCCTATGTCCTTCTCGAAGGTGCAGACTACTGCATAGAAATTGGTTAATGGTTAAGGTTGGCCATCCCGCTCAACTCCCCATACAAACGGGGAAAGAAGATCACACCTATATTTCTTGTCAGAGATCCCAAATTTTGCTCAAAACAGCTTTATTTGATCGAACTAGATGTCTGATGACCATTGGCATTGTAAAATTCAAAAAGAATTTGAATTTGAATTTGAAAATTGTGTTTGGACTCTAAGTTATAAGGTCCGAAAGTTCGAATTTTTCGCGCGTTTTATACAATAACTTTGGAGTTGGATTACGCAATGATAAAGTAAGACATCAGACATAGTATATTTAATCAAGATTTATAATCTATTTGGTTTTTGTTAGATTTTTGTCTACAGCGTTCGTGGTTTACTTTTAGCTATAAGTCGTTTCCTAATAAAACATTTCGTAAATCTTACCAAATCATACACTATGCACATTGTCTTTTTTGTGGACATGTTGCATCTCCCTCATCACGGAGCCTGTCATTTACTTTGAAACAGAGAAGGTCCCAGAGCGAAACAGCACAGTTATGTACCGTGCCCGCGAATGAGTTAGTCCCGCCGAGTTGGGCCACCTTAAGACGTGAAAACGCAACAGACAGAGTTACTTTGGCATTTATAATATTAGTATGGATATTAAGTATGGATATGGATGTGTAGAT
The DNA here is from genome assembly GCA_946894095.1 of Incurvaria masculella. NCBI lineage: Eukaryota > Metazoa > Arthropoda > Insecta > Lepidoptera > Incurvariidae > Incurvaria > Incurvaria masculella. Next base: position 17,646,962 of record OX335657.1, on the reverse strand, counting down.
TTGAACGGCGTGAACCAGCCCCTCAGTTTAAAAAATAAAGGAGATGTGCCATCCAGCGCGCATGCTTTGTAACCAGCTGACTCCAATTTTCAAAACCGGCCAAGTGCGAGTAGGACTCGCACACGAAGGGTTCCGTACCATCGTAAAATACACATTCTGTGTATTTCTTAAAATATTTTCTGCTCCCTACCTATTACGGTTCATGAGATATAGCCCTGTGACAGACGGACGGACGGACGGACGGACAGCGGAGGCTTAGTAATAGGGTTCCATTTTACCCTTTGGGTACGGAACCCTAAAAACCACCGAGCCAAATTAAACGAACAAACGTACATTTTCAGCATTGTCGCAGACATATGGGTTCGTCTGTACAGACTTGGCGTACTTATTTCGGTGGTACATTCGCGCGCGAATTAATACGGCCACATGACACTGCTCGTTCTTTTTCTCTTCTGCGCATGGGCCAGAACTGGAACCAGTAACGGTAACCGTACAAGTAAAGTTAGGCTGGGACCCTCGGATTTAATTGTCCAATTATAAACAAGGTAACTTTGTCCCAATGGAAAATTTACTGCGATTATGCCTTGAGTTTGAGTGAGGAAGCGTTTAACGATCACACGTTTAACTAACATAAACCGTGTAGTTATTTCTACTTTATTCGAGCATTCATCTGAGAATGGAAGTTGCGGCGTTCGCAGGCTAGGTCATTAAGAGGGCCCTCCCCGACGGGACTAACATATTCACGGGCACGGCACAAAATCGTGCTATTGCGCTCTGGGTCCTTCTCTGTTTCAAATATAAAGACAGTAAAGGAGCAGCACGTCCACAAAGCAGACAAAGCGCATAGTGTTTGATTTGCTTAGATTGACAAACATTTTGATTACAAAACTAATTTTAGCTAAAAGTAAATCACGAACGCTGAAGTCAAAAATCAAACAAACACCAAATTGATTATATATTTTCATGGAAATTTCACGATAACGTTAATTTTTTAAATGTTTGTTCTGTCGTTAAGTAATCCACGTTCAAACTATTGTTTAAAGCGTACGAACAATTCTAACTTTCGGACCTAATAATTTACGTCGTCGTCGCACGTCGCACGCATACGAAGTCGCAGACAATTGCTTGTTGGGGGTTTATGTGGAACTAATTTTGGGAGCACGTGCATGCCTGGTGGCAACCCATACGATTATGCACCTTTAGCGGCGGCAGCGGCGGCGCGTCGCGAGTAACCAACACATGACGCTTCTCCTTGCCTTCCTCTTCTGTGGTCGAGATAAATCGCGCCTTTGATTACTTAGCTGCGCACAAATAGTACGAGAGCGGACCGTCGTCAACCCTACGTCATCGAGTAACACCATGGGACCCATTTGCGGTTGTGCGGATTAGAATAGGCTTCCTAAAAATACTAGGTTGCCTGACCCAAACCTGGAACGTTTTGTGCAGTAGGTAATATTAAATCACTTTTTTGGTAGAATTTAACGTCATCGAGTAACAACATGAGACCTAGCACAATCGGTAAAGGTCATCAAGAAAAGCTTAAAAAAAGTAGGTTGGCTCGTCCTACCCTGGCACGTTCTGAGGTTGGCCGGTTTTAAAATGTCAAAAAATAAAAAAAAATACGTCATCGAATAACAAGATGACAATACCACCATTCGATAGTCCTATGAACATACTTCATAAAAAATTAGGTTGGCTGCCCTCAGCCTGGCACGTTTCCTACGCGGCCATGTTGAACGTCGGATGCGCCCAGTTCTTATATTCATCAATTGTTAAATTAATATAATATAACAATTTTGTGATATGTCTATCTATAAACAGTGATGTTTTTATTGATCAGAACTCATTTTGAATAGGTTAAAAAAAACCAAAATGAAATATTTGTGATATAGGTATTGATTGATTACGTGATATTAGGGCATTGTCGTATCTAATTATTAACTAAGTTTAACTCAAGTTAACTTTAGGTTATGATGCACATAGTTCCGCATACTTGAAGAGTAAAAACCGGAAGTTTCATATACATATGCTTTCGGAAACTACCGTATGGATCATTCAACGTAGGGAATCGCAACTCCAGTCAGCCCATGCCTACGGCATTAGAGGCGCACGCTTTAAATTCTGCCACGGCCCTCGTTATTACAAAATTTTAATCAGATTGAATGTAAACATAACGTAATGAAGATTTTTTAATAGTCATAATAAAATAAATCGCCACAAAACTTAAACCCATAAGTGAAGTATCTCAAAGTTACTATTCTTTAATTCACATGAATTTAGGGTAAATATTCTAGAGTATATTTCCATTCTTTAAACATTTCAATGTATATGTTTTCTATAAATATATACGCAACGTTGCCGGGTCTATACAAAAGTACATGTCCACATCGTCACTCACATATTAAGGAAGTTTAGTAAGCTTTGGCGTCACTCTCTTTTCTTTATTTACGTATCTCTTTTATTTTATCGTAACAAAGTTGCAATGTATCCAAACCGAAGCGGAATTTTAAATTAACAGCTCTTAAGTCGTAGGTATAGTTTAAATAATACCTGAAAAGCTCTGTCAAAATATTTAGGTATTAGTTATAGAAAACATATACATTTAAATGTTTAAAGGATGGAAATAACCATGAATATTTAACCTAAAGTCCTGTGAATTAAAGAATAGTAACTTTGTGGCGATTTATTTTATTATGACTACATTAGGTTTACATTCAATCAAATTTGAATTATGTAATGAGGAGCTCCGTCGCCGAATGTAAAGCGTGCTCCTCTAATGTCGTAGGCATGGGCTGACAGGGGTTGAAGAAAGGACCTTAATGCGATGCATACTCCAGTGGCAACAAGAAAACATTTTAAAACCTGTGTACGATTTAGTCCTTCTGATGAGTCTTGTGTTAGATCCAGAATTTCTACTATTATTTTTGTCATGAACTACTATAGTGACCTGTAAACAAAGAGACAAATTACAAAACCTTATTATTCTTACAGCAAAAAAACGACATAATATTAATCCTTTAAATGCTACCACCTACAAAAAAATAAGAGTACAATGGTTTGAGAACAGTCAGTCAATCCGTCAGCGTGTTTGCGACCACTGCGGGACATACGCCTCTCCAATCCTTCTCCAGTCCTACCGGCCCTCAGCGGTACGGACCCACTGCTTTCCCCGACGCACTTGATGCCGTCTTTCCACCTGGTGGGTGGTCTTCCCACACTCCGTTTGTCTGTCCACGGCCGCCAGTGTAGGACACGGTTACTCTAACGGTCGTCATCTCGTCGGCTGACGTGACCAGCCCACTCATAACCGGGAGGACGCACTGGAATTTAAGCTTTCCGAAGGCAGCCCAACCCAGTTGAATCCGTCGCTCAACCTCCAAAGACAGTCTTTGTATACCAAGCCGCAGGATTTGACCGAGATAACAATTTGTCCTCCCGTCATACCCTCAGTCGCCATGACCTTGATTTTATCTCGGTTCATCTTCAGACCTACCTATCTTTCTACTACTTATCTTTATAAAGGTCTTCCAGCATTGTTTGAAGCTGAACTCCGCAATTTGACAGAAGAACAATGTGATCGGCGAAGCGAAGATGACTGAGGAAAATATTAATTAACGTTGATACCCATGTTATCCCATTCAAGCGTCTTGAACACATATTCCGATGCGCTTGTGAAGAGCTTGGGTGGGATCACATCCCTCTGCCTAACGCCTTTAGCAAGAGGGATGGGTTGGGTATTTTAATGAAGCCTCACAGTCATCGTCGCGGACCGATACAGATTTCGGAGTACCTCGATGTAGCGGTGGTCGATTCTACACCTCAGGAGGGAGTTTTCGACAGCCCATTTTTCAACTGAGTCGAACGCCTTCTCGTAAAGGACTAGAAAAGAAGTGGAAGGCTACAAAGAGCGGCTTGTTGTACTCCTCGCACTTCTGCACCACTTGTCTCACAGTAAATATGTGATCCATTATGCCGTATCCTTTCCTGAACCCAGCTTGCTCACGAGGCTGGTACTGATCCAGCCTCTGTGTCAGCCAACTCGTGATGACTCATGAAAAGACCTTGTATACGTGGCTTAGAAGTGAGATAGGTCAATAGTTCTTCAACTTCGCCTTATTTTTTTGAGAACTGCATTGCACAGTGTTTGCAGTTCCTGATGGTCTCCCGCCAGACTTTAGCAGTTCCATCGTTATCCCGTCCTCATCTGGAGCCTTGTGTTATTTTAGTCCTTTCAAAACAGCCTTTATCTCATAGACACTAATCTCCGGCAAATCCTCGGTGTAGTATCTAGTGAGCGGGGCACGCCTATCAGAGTCGAGTGGTTTGCTTGGGCTCGGGGCATGCATTGCTGCGGAGTACAATTCGTCATATTTTTTTACCACCGCCTCAAGTATATCCGTCTTTATTGCAGTGACAACCTCATCCGCTCGCTCGAGTTTTGAAATTTAGTTAGCGCCGGTAGAGAAGGCACGGGAAAACACTTTACTGTCTCGATTTTCCTCTATAACGCGCTCAACCAACTTCATGTTCCCTTGGCGAATATCGCTACGGGATATGGTGCGTAACGAGGCAATCCGCCGACGTACCAATGTAGTCGATATTGGACACCGGGTGGCTAAGCTAGCTAGAAGGAGGAGTAGCCGCTCTTTGTAGCCTTCGTGGACTACGAGAAGGCGTTCGACTCAGTCGAAAAATGGGCCGTCGAAAACTTCCTCCTGAGGTGCAGAATCGACCACCGCTACATCGAGGTACTCCGAAATCTGTATCGGTCCGCGACGATGACTGTGAGGCTCCATTAAAATACCCAACCCATCCCTCTTGGTAAAGGCGTTAGGCAGGGGGATGTGATCTCAAATCAAATAAAATCAAAAATATCAAATCGAAATATTTTATTCGCAGTGATTACATTACAATATTAAGAATTTGCATAACAGATTATAATATTGATACCAATCATGTGAATTCGTCGTTTTACGCAATAATATTAAAATAGCTTAAATCGTAAAAAGTTTGGTCAAGCAACCATGTACCTAACTTCTTTTTAAATCTTATGTTAGTTTCTTCTCGCAAGTCTCTTGGTAGCTTATTATACATATTAAAACTATTGAAGTGGACCCCCTTCTCAAATTTTGATGTTGAGTGTGCAGCTTGCTGGATCACATTTTGATTTCTCGTCGAATATCCGTGTTTAAAATTATTATATGATTCCGGATAATTTCTCACATAAAAAATAGTTCTTTGTACGTACACATCATACATAGTATGCAATTTTAGGTTTTTAAACAAAGGCGTGCAAACAAGTGCGTCCCATTTAGAGTGTGTAATTAGCCGAATTGCTTTCTTTTGTAGTCTAAATACTGAAACCGCTTCCCCTGAAGAACCCCAGAACTCAATGCCATAGGTCATGACAGAGTATAAATAACCGAAGTAGGCACTATTCAGGGTATCCAAGTCACAGCATTTAGACAGGGTTCTGAGGCAATAACAAGCTTTTGTTAATTTATCACAAACATGTTGAATGTGTTTGTCCCATCGTAACTTTTGATCCAACGTGAAGCCTAAGAATATAGTAGATGTTGCAAACGTTATGACTTCACCGTTATATTCGATAAACATCTCATCATTCACTTCATGTTTAATATTTTTCATCTTAAAATGTACACAGTGTGTTTTAGCACTATTTAACATTAACCCATTTGCTGCGAACCATTTACCCAACTCCTCAATTATTTTTGTTGTTTTTGTAAGGAGTGTTTCAATACTTTTATTAGTAACAATTACATTTGCGTCGTCAGCGTAAATTACTGTGGTTTTCGCGAGAAGTACCAGCATAGTGTCTTTTGCAATGTCATTAATAAAAATAATAAACAGCAATGGTGCCATGATTGAGCCTTGAGGTACTCCGTAATCGGTTTCAAATAATCGTGATACAGAGTTATCGATAATTCCATTTGTTCTGTTTTTATATCTTATATTTACGTTACTTTCTCACCCACATTTTCTAACCCAAGCTCTTCACAAACGCATCGGAATATGTGTTCAAGACGCTTGAATGGGAAAACATGGGTATCAACGTTAGTGAATATTTTCCTCAGTCATCTTCGCTACGCCGATCATATTGTTCTTCTGTAAAATTCCCGAGTTCAGCTTTAAACCATGCTGGAAGACCTTTATAAAGCATCGATAAAGGTAGGTCTGAAGATGAACCGGGATAAAACCATGGTCATGGCGACTGAGGGTATGACGGGAGGACCAATCGTTATCGACGTAGAAGTGATCGAACAGGTTGAAGAGTACGTATATCTCGGTCAAATCCTGCGGCTTCGTATACAAGGACTGTCTTTGGAGGTTGAGCGACGGATTCAACTGGGTTGGGCTGCCTTCGGAAAGCTTAAATTCGCTCTAAGGTCTGACCTTCCGTAGAAATTTAAAGACCCGAACATATGACCAGTGCGTCCTCCCGGTTATGACATGACGTACGGGTGTGAAACGTGGACTCTGACGGTCGCCGTTGTCCTAAGGTTAAAAGTTGCCCAGCGAGCAATGGAGCGAGCCATGCTGGGAATATCGCTACGGGATATGGTACGTAAAGAGGTAATCCGCCGACGTACCAAAGTAGTCGATATTGGACACCGGGTGGCTAAGCTCAAATAGCAGTGGGCTGGTCACGTCAGCCGAAGAGACGACGACCGTTGGAGTTACCGTGTCCTACACTGGCGGCCGTGAACAGGCAAACGGAGTGTGGGAAGACCACTCGCCAGGTGGGAAGATGAGACAAGTGCGTCGGCGGAAAGCAGTGGTTCCGTACCGCTGAGGGCCGGGAGGACTGGAGAAGGATTGGAGAGGCATATGTCCAGCAGTGGACGCAAACACGCTGACTGACTAACCGACATTGCGAAAATTGTACCCATGTTCTCGAAGCAAAGGGTCAATTTCGGTGAAGATATGGTCCTTGTCACACAACCGCTGTGCTCTGAGTCTCAATGCTCTTGCGACCGATTCCAAATGCACCCACACAAATGCACCAAAATGAGCATGATGCGAAGTAGCTTGTAGACAACGATTTGTGTGTGTCGGCTTGCAGTACACTGTGTGGCTTAGGATTCCATCCAATCGTCGAGCAACAAGTACTTCCAAGAACGCCAAAGTGCCTACCTTCTCACAATCTACTGTATATTTTAAATTTGTGTGAACCTAATTAAGATAAGAGATGAAAGCGTCGAGTGATTGGCGACCATGTGACCAGATTGAAATCACGTCCTCCACGTACCGTACCCAAAACATTGACTTAAGAGGTGAAGTTTGCAATGTGCGGTGTTCCAGCGGTTCCATGAAAAGGTTTGCCACCACTGGTGTCACTGCTGATCCCATTGCTACACCTTCTCGCTGGATGTAGTATTGTCCTTGCCACAGAAAGTATGTCGTAGTGAGACAATATGGCAGGAGCTTGACGCACTCAGTGTCGATGTCGTTGCTGATGACTAAGTTTCTGATGATGTCGAGGGACTCTTGGACTGGTACGTCTGTATACAGCGACTCGAAGTCAAAGCTCACTAATAGATCCATGCATGCCAACTTCACTGTATACAACAATTCCACAAAATGGGCCGAATCTTTAACGTAGGACGACGTCTTGCCAGACAAGGGTTGAAATATTGAGGCGACATGTTTAGCGAGGAGGTAGGTAGGAGCATTTATCTGGCTGACTATTGGTCTAAGGGGGTTCCCGTCTTTGTGAATTTTAGGAAGACCGTAGAAGCGCTACCACCGCATTTCCGCTACCACCTCGACCCACACCTATGACTTACGACCACGGCGAGCCTAGTTGTCAGTCGTCTGCTGCGTATGAACGTGGCGGACAACCTCCTTGACAACGGGCGGAACGATCAGCTCGATACGTCGGCGAATGTCTCCTCCCGCCGCGTGAAAAGCCATAATAATTTTCAAATATATTTAACGACCACGGTAACCCCAAAAGTATCAAAAGTAAAGTTATTTCTTTAGTTATAGCTGAAGATAGATCATTTGCTGTATTTAATACATCACAATTCACATTACGTATTTGGGTCCCCAGTGCATTAAACTCGTTTTACTGTCATTTAAAAGTAGGTTATTGGCTTCACACCATAATTTAAGTGAGTTCATAGCTTGTATAAAGGACTCCCGTAGTTCTGATATACGATTTTTTGAAATTGATGATTTGTTATCCGCAAATAAAATCATATCATTATCTGTTGCGATGCAGCTTGAAATATAATTTATTACAACATATAAAACCACGGTCTTAGAACTGATCCCTGCGGTATACCCATAGTGATTGATTCTACATCAGACTTAGTACCGTTTACTTTGCAATTTTGTTGTCTATTTAATATATATAATTTACAAATACCTCATTTATAGATACATCACAGAAAATGCCGTAGGTGCTCATAGATTTAACTAGAGAAGTTAAAATAGATATTAACATCAAGGCAATGGCATCTCCTGTTGACCTACACTTACGAAATCCGAATTGATTATAATTAATAACACTGTGAATGTAAGGACACAGGCCGATAATTTTCAACATCATTATGAGATCCCTTTTTAAGCAATGGTATTACCCTAGTAATTTTTAATAAGTCTGGAAATGTGCCATCTTAAATACAATTCTAAGAGGTTCTATAATACGCCCCATATGGACTTTAACAGATTAGTAGATATGTTCCATAAACCTTGCGGTCCTTTGGACTTAAGGTCTCTGTTACTTTTTGAATCTCAGAACAGCTAACAGATTCAAAAGTGACAGACTTCTTATTGCGTGGTAAAAATATTTTGAATTGCTCTAATGCGAGATTTACAATTTATTGGATGTATTTAGTTGTATCTTGCGCGACAGAAGAAAAATATTTGTTGAAATGATTTTTTTGCAACCATTGCACCCAAACTATCAATATATCACAAATATTTCATTTTGTTTTTTTTTTTACCTATCCAAGGTGAGTTCAGAACAATAAAAACATCACCGGTTTATAGATATACATATCACAAAACTGTTATATTATATTAATTTAACAATTGATGAATATAAGAACTGGGCGCATCCGACGTTCAACATGGCCGCGTAGGAAACGTGCCAGGCTGAGGGCAGCCAACCTAATTTTTTTATGAAGTATGTTCATAGGACTATCGAATGGTGGTATTGTCATCTTGTTACTCGATGACGTATTTTTTTTTATTTTTCGACATTTTAAAATCGGCCAACCTCAGAACGTGCCAGGGTAGGACGAGCCAACCTACTTTTTTTTAGCTTTTCTTGATGACCTTTACCGATTGTGCTAGGTCTCATGTTGTTACTCGATGACGTTAAATTCTACCAAAAAAGTGATTTAATATTACCTACTGCACAAAACGTTCCAGGTTTGGGTCAGGCAACCTAGTATTTTTAGGAAGCCTATTCTAATCCGCACAACCACAAATGGGTCCCATGTTGTTACTCGATGACGTAGGGTTGACTACGGTCCGCTCTCGTACTAAAACGCAAGGCTATCACAACCATTACTCGCACTTCACCGAGACGTCACTAAGCCTATAACTGTGCAACGTTAGGGTTGCCACAGATGCTCAACTTGCGAATCGTCTATTAAATACCCAATAGTTTCAATTATACCTGAATGAATGCTGAAGAAACGGGTGCGACATAGTACACAATTTTGCAGTAAATGCTTTTAACATGTTCCGGGACACAACGGCACATACAGGCCTACCCGATACGACACAACCTCTACCGACGGATGCCTGCAAACCTTAATAAATGCCGAATAACGTCAAAGTACAAAACATAGGATTGTGCCAATAGACGGTTTTGAGTCGCGAATAGTCGCATTCTAAAGTTATATACGCACACAAAGTAATTTATTACATATTCATTGGTGTAGTTACACAACGACACAGGTTAGGTGTGTGCGCAGCACTGAGCAGTCGCTACCAGAGACGTTGTCGACGTATCACACTGCATATATTGCGTTCATCGATATAAATTGCGTATGATAGGGAATATCGTCATCAGGCGGGAAGACAAAATGTATGTGAATTGCAGGTGTAATTTTGGGGTTTTATTTGAGCCCGTCTATTGACCTCGAGTCCCCGAACGTGGTAAAAATGCACCAAGAATGCACCCATCAAACATACATGGCATTCGTAGCCCAATTAACACAATTGCGAATGTTTATAACACCGACGACGTCGCTAGGAGTTTTTTTTTTAATGAAAAATCGGTATGGATGGCTGTGCTTATAACCAAAGGTGTTCAGAAGAGCCAAATATCCCCTCCACCACCACCAGCACCATTCCAGCGAAATTACATACTATGGCTGAGCAATCGAGCTTGTTCAAATTACGCTTCAAGATTCCCAGGTTATAGGTATGAGGAAAATGCAGCCGCCGGCAGTCAGTTCCATATCCTGGCGGTGCGGCAGAGAAGTGAGGTACGTTGTAAGTATGTAAAGACGGTGCGATAGAACACCTGGCAACCCTGAAAAATCTACCCGAGCAATCAAACGCCTTGCCTATTAATCCTACACAGACCCAAAACAATACGCCAGCCAAGTGCCCGTAACTTATGAGCGCTTTAAAGGCGATAGGAAACCCGACGACAAAACATGGCGGGCCGGTTGCGTAACTTCCTTTTCGTGTTGATGTTGCGTCAACGCTTTGGAAAGCAGTTTTCGCGGCGGTTTCAACGAAAAGTTAAACAGAGCCCCTAGTTCGACTTGTCACCTAAGTTGCTAGACCCAGTTGTCACCTAAACTGGCGTGTACGGAACTTCGGAGTTCTGTAAAAACGTCAAACTCAATAAAGTTTTTATTAGATATTCTGTGGTTTTACTTCTTCAAGCTGTCAAAGTCTAACTCGGACTTCAGATTCGCATGAAAACGCGGAGTCGGCGTAAACGGCAAAGTCGACGTATTTACGCTGACGATGAACAAGCTGTCAAATCAAACTCGGACTCGTAAATGTTAGTTCGCATAACGCCCACTGCGCGCGCTCTTCAATTTCCCCAAACATTTGTAAACGCCAGTCGATCGGTTTGCCGTACACGCCACTTTAGGTGACAGCTGGGACTTTACTTTGGCCCAGCTTACTTTTCATCGCCGTAAATACGTTGACGTTGTCGTTTACTCCGACTCCGCGTTTTCATACAAATTTGGTAGTCTGAGTTTGATTTTGACAGATTCAAGAAGTAGAACCATATAATAAGTACTTTTTACGTAACTTCGAAGTTCCGTAAACGTCAATTTAGGTGAGAAGTCCGATTAGGAGCTCAGAAGAGTAAGTAACTTGATGGCAGTTATTTTCTTTGCGGCAGTGTGTAGTTAATGCTGAGATAAATAGACTTAACAGAAACTAAGACTAACGAAAAGTAGTTCTTTGTGACGTCATTTTGGATCACTTTGAGATTTCGGCCATACAAAATGTGTCTAAAGCTGAGATAAATTGTCGTAACGGAAACTTTAGTTTCTGTTACGACTATTTATCTCAGCCTTAGGACCAAGGCAGGAAGGATGGCTCGGTGTTATTTGGAGCTAAGAACATGTTTATCCAAATAAACGTATTGAATCAAATAGACGGATAGGTTTATTTATTCTGTCCTCCTTTTGTTCTCAGCTGCAATCGAGGAATCATTACTGGGTCCAACATGTACTCCGTTTACTTAATTACTCAAACAAACTGACTATGTAGGTGAAAGTGGGTAGAACAATGAGCGAATCATAGGGTTGTTAAATGTTGTCTTTTTAGATTTCATATGTTAATATTTTTTCATTGTATTGGTAATGAATGGCCAATGCTACGCCTACTAATATTAGCCCAACAGCATTTCTGAAGGAATTAGGAGTCATGCCAGGACCTTTCCTTCATAAGCACGTTGACATTGAACTAGATGTAAAACAGGGACAATGTTTAATTGCCCCTTCGACCATATTTCATCCAAAGCGATGGTACGTACGTACCTATTTCGTAAGTTACCTACTAAGTATTAAGGGGACCTACAGTTTTAGGTGAAGTATTTCAGCAGTTTAAATAACAGCATGTCATGAACCGTCTAGGTAGACAGCTAAAATTTTCACAGAGTGTATTTTTTTGCCGCAAAATTAAAAACAAATAAAAATTACTACACAAAAAACGTGATTTCTTTAGGTCAATTATTGTATAATGATACGGAACCCTATCCTGTGCGAGTCCGACTCGCACTTGGCCGGTTTTCTCAAAAGGAATGACGTTTTGAGCGAAAATAATTAGATTTTGCATAACTAAGTAACTGTTACTTATGGTTAGGTACCTATGTTAGTATATTTGCAGAATTTTCAAACAACCCGTATAACCGACGGGTTATACGGGTTGATATAACACAATTATTACATTAGTAAATTTTCTTACGTTACCTTTCATGAATTACATGAAATCTTGTTTTATTTTTTCTTGCAATAATAGCCAATTCCACCAGATACCGAGGAAACTGGGTACCATGCCAGGGCGACCGATAAAGCTAGTTTGGATCCCGTATAGTAACAACATTACCGCAATCTCAAGATAAACAATCTCTGACGAGAACGCGATTGTTCCAAGCCATGAGCGTACTACTATTTCACCAATCCAGAGGTCGTCAGCTCGCTATCAGCCCGAATCAGACTTGCAGCATGTCACAGGCCGTTGAACCTGGTCGTTTCTGTATCGTTTTAATATCAGAGCCGGTAGTCTCAGTTGTCACCTAAATTGGCGTTACGGCAAACCGATCGACTGGCGTTTTCAAATGTATGGAGAAATTGAAGAGCGCGCGCAGCGGGCGTTAAGCGAACTAACATTTGCGAGTCCGAGTTCGATTTGACAGCTTACTCAACGTTGCCGTAAATACGTCGACGTTGCCGTTTACGCCGACTCCGCGTTTTCATACAAATCGGAAGTCCGCGTTTGACTTTGCCATCTTGAAGAAGTAAATCCACAGAATATCTGTATTTGTGTATTTGTTGTATATTGTGTAGGAATTATGTTTCCTCTAAAGCTATTTCTCCATAGTTACTACTCGCACTACTGCTCACGATACCCAAAGGTAGACTGACTGGTAGAAAATGCCTCCGGCATTAAGTTGTACCCTTTGCCCGAGTTTTTTTTGAGTGCAATAAACTTATATAAATAAATAAATAAATAAATATCTAGTAAACATTTTTATGGAGTTTGACGTTTTTACGTAACTTCGAAGTGCCGTAAACGCCAATTAAGGTGAGAACTCAGACTGACCACACTGAGCGACACGAGAACACTTCAAGCGATAAATAAACAAAGGCTGAAATGGAGCGAGAGGTGAGGATGAAGGAACGAAGGTGCTAACGATATTTCGTAACGTTCACGAAAGACCAATTATCACTTACTGTTATAAAAGCAATCGTCTCGTGATAACTTGAGAAAATTCCTTTCTGTGACCTTGGAGTCAACATTGGAAAAAACCGGCCAAGTGCGAGTCGGACTCGCACACGAAGGGTTCCGTGCCATCGTACATGATTTACCAAAAAATAAACACGTTTTTTTCATGGGGCCTTTCAGAATTTCAAAATTTCAGCTGCCTATCTATTACGGTTCATGAGACAGACGGACGGACGGACGGACGGACGGACGGCGGAGGCTTAGTAATAGGGTTCCATTGACACCCTTTGGGTATGGAAACCTAATATGTTTGGGATCGTTTTTATGTTACTGAGCATGGATGAAGGAATGAGGTCCCATACCAGGAACCTCCCTCATTGACGAAGGCTACATTGAACTGGATGGAAAACACGTTGCCGTTTTGACAATATTTTCGTCTAATGCGATGGTACGAACCCGGGCGGGCTAAACCAACCCCACCAACAGGGGAAGAGGACCTACAGTTTTACATAAATTTCGAACCATGGAACGGTTCGCATTCGTGACGAAATTCACTTAACCAACTCAGAAAGATAAAGAAAGTGGGGCATGAGCTGGGCGGGCATTTGAACCCATGACCTGTGGTGTGCAAGGCAAGTCCCGCGCCACTGAGCTACGAGCAGCGCATAACGACATCAGAATAAGTGGCCGTAGATCTTGATAATGACCTCGTTATATACCTGTAACTAGTGTTATAACGAGGTTATTGAATACACTTAAACATAAATGGCTCTCGAACCACTGCACGTAACGCCGAGCCAATCGGTAGTCCTGTTTCACTTTTTGCTGCTGACGCCTCGCATACTGAATGCGACTATGAATCAGCGGCACGTGTACAGCGCGATCAGTGACACATGCAACGTAAGAGTTGTGTTCGCGCAGAAACGGTTCTACTCTGTCCCGTTATTCCCGTGGCAGTAGGATTACTCCTGTACTGCAAATAGATAATGACAGCTACTCGTGTGAGAATTTCTCGTGTTCGTTGCATGTTCCGGGCAGAGCGGAATCAGGTGGAATAGCGTGGAACGCCGTGATAACAAGACCACTAAAACGTAAAGAGAGTATAGATAAACGTCCACTTGACACTAAACAAACATACATCTAATGTCATAAGACAAAAGCACAAAACTAAACAAATTCTAACTTACGTAAATAAAACCTCGCTTAATCAATCTATTTGAAACCGAATGAGAAATAACAGTGACAGATGCCAGCCCTTGTACTCGTGGAATGAGCATGAGAAGTTCTCACACGAGTAGCACTCATTATATTTAGGTATAGAAAAATGTAGATCCTGCTTTTTTCTATGCAGCCAGTGACAGCTATTCCTGTGAGTATTCATTCCATAAGTAATCCTACAGATCTTGTTCCGAATCCGTATTCCACTTCGGCGGGAGGACCAACGAGAAGCTTTTAGGAGCAGCGAAAACGCCAACAATCGGAAAACGGAACCGTCTTTCGGTTATCCAAAATGGAATTGCTTGTCCTTTCTGGTTCTTTTCTGTTTGTACAATACTGATCAGCCAGCTCGAACATAACCAAGGTGTGGTGGAGTAGCGGCGAGGAATGACAACAACAGAGGGCTAGACATACATACTGACGAGATGCTACGTGATTACAATAATTGCGAACTGCAGCTGCCAAAACTTCATTACTTTTAAATTTTTCATAACAATAGAATCGCGTTGTTCTTACGTTTATTATAATGCTTTATTTTAAATAACCCTGAACTGTTATCTGGCACGCTGTATTTTTTTCGTTGGCAATTTTTTACCGCATAAATGGCGCAAAATTCAAATCTTACTTGAATCACTTTCTTCATGATCATGGTACAGAATCCACGTAGAACTGGAGGTTTACCTTGCTGGATGAACAGGTAAATCTGTGATAAAATCTGACGCTTAGTTGAATTTCGTACCATGCTCACTGTTGAATTGCAGCCGAATAACACATCGTTTAACAGTTAGAATGATATCTATGAAATGCAACTAACCATCAGATGCCAGTTCCATCGGCGAGGTAGTTTACCATGGTAACGCCCCTGTTTCGGTTCTACAGTAACTGTTCTGTCCCCTTACTAACATACTAGAACTAGAAGGTCCGACAAGTTTGGCCCAATTTTTAGGCCCAATTTTTAAGCCCAATAAAAACGTGCTCAAATCAAAGGAATGTTTAGAAAAGTTATAATATTAATAATTACCATATCTACAACAATGTTAGCCATATACCCATAAACAAAATAGTCAGTCACGATAAAATTCCACAAGCCTTAACTGAACTTTCAATCGATTATGCACACGTAGGTTCTTGTTTATAATTATTTCAGATCTGCTAAATTTCCGTTACTAGGGTCAAAAGAAGGCTCACAGCTCAATAAGGTACCCGTAAATGTCCCAGTCCCCAGTTGTCCTTCATTGTGCCCAGTTGCCCATTGTGTTTCGTTGCAGACGGCTCCATTCCGCAATCGAGCCACGGAAATCTCAGGAAAGCGCGGACGGCTGTGGCGGACGGCGTCTCCGTCACGTAGACCGTCGAGTTTATTCGGTCACGATTCACCGGTTACTTTAACTGGTGAACTTTAACAGTCTTTTACGTAGCAAGTATACGCAAGTTACGTATCTTGATAATCTAAAATGTTGGTTTCGAAAAACTTCAGGTAAGTAACACACTCATGCTGAAATTCATTGACAATACTCGTACTTGGCTGAGCCAAAGTATGTCTTTCGACCGTCAGTTTGGGCCGAACGTGTTTTACAGAGAAATATTTAGGATATAGGCTATTGTTATAATTGTTACATTTTTTTTACTATTTCATTTGGTCTTTTTCTGTTTTTTCTGCATAAATAAATAAATAAAATAAATAAATTTGGCGGTCAGAAGCCATACTTTGGCTAAGCCAAGCACGAGTAATGTCTATGAATCTCAGCATCAGACCGTGCCGTGGGGATTCCGGTGTGTCAAAAAAATACAACGGACCACTGAATTTATTCCCGTGGATGTTGTAAGAGGCAACTGAGGGATACGTCGTTCGTGGTTAGTGGTCTGTAGCGTTACCCCGCCCACGTTGGTACCATTGTATTGGATGAACGACAGTCGAAGCGGCAATGAAAATTGTCCGTGTTTTTCATCTGTTTCAATGTAGCCGTGCAATGTTAGGAGTATTATCATGGGTGCAGGTGTGGTGTTAGCAATCCATGTCCAGTTAAGTATATAAAAAACCGGCCAAGTGCGAGTCGGACTCGCACACGAAGGGTTCCGTACCATCGTAGAAAAAAAAAACAAAAAAATTATTGCGGTCACACAGGCGGGCGATGCACACACACACAAGCTCGCTGAACGCGGTTACAAAAGACGCGCGGCCGCCTTGCCACCTCAGTCCATTTCGACCTACTCACTGGTAACCACTAACGAGAACGCACTTGTACATCTACGAAAATATACAGTGTTGCTGCGGAAACCTGCCTACGTCATTGAGTAACCTCACCTAGCTTCCCGTAGGCAGTCAACTCGCACATTGGTGAACCGACGTGATCTGAACGTGCAACCCCTCAACGTGATGAAACTAAGTGCGGACTCAGAAGGAGTGATGTGAAGAAAGAAGTGATCTCCGGGGGTGGGCGTTTGGGCTCGCCCACCCCGCGCCGACTGCACGCTACGAGTTCATCAGGGCGGCAACGGAGCGCAAACATGTTGCCACGCTTCTCCGAGCATCTTCAGGATAATCCCCGGCTCGCAACCTGGCCGCAGGGATCATAGTGTTGGTTTCCGCAATGGGGCAGCGCGCCCCCGTGGCGGCGGCGGCGCCACACACATCGCGCGCCGAGCAACACATCGCCACGCCTGGCTTCACTTCGTCAAAAGCAACGTAGAGCACGACAAGAAGGTGGGTGATTCAGCGGAAGCAGACAAGAACGAACAACGACAAGACCGCCAGGCCGACGATATCGCCCAGCTATGACGACATAAAGGAGCTTTACTTTAAGGTTGACTATGCCGCTTAGGCCGGCACCTAGCTTTTCCCTATTGACCTCACCAGCGAGATGGCTGTCAAGTTGGCCGATACCTGTTTTTTGTGCAGCACGGCGCGAAGTTACCATAATTTGCGTGACGCAGTTAATGTGCACGGAAGGTCAATCCGTCCCCCAGGGAGGTTCTTCGAGCTTCGAGAGCCACAGAACGCACCGATGGAGCAACCTTCGCAGAACGGCTACAGTGCTCATCGGAAACCTGGCAGCACGCCCCAGCGGCAGACGCGATTGAGCTCCGTTTTCGTTCATCGCTGGTCGCAGGTCAACCACGGAACCCTGCACCAGTGGTGACGAAATGAGCACATCGGACGATTCGAGAACGACGCGCGGCTGTGTGGCCCGCTAACGCTGCGAATTCCGGCTGTAGACACCGAGGACACTGACCTTATTTCTATGTACTTGCTCGGGCCCCGTCTTAATTTTTGCATTATAGGTTAACTAATGGTATGATAAGATGGTATTTTTTGTATTATTATTGTTTAGAAAGAGGACATACTTGAAATCGTCAAAAGCCCTCACATAAAACCCTATATACGTCCATGTCCAACTATCGTAAGTCAATACGTAGATAATGTGAATTATACATTTTATTTCCTGTCCGTACGTAGGTAGGTCAATTGATTGCTGATCGCTACTGTTACTATGGTACCAGGGAATCTACAGCCGAAAGGATAAAACGGAAACGGGACTTAGGTAATTAAAACCCTATATACGTCCATGTCCAACTATCGTAAGTTAATACGTAGAGAATGTGAATTATACATTTTATTTCCTGTCCGTACGTAGGTAGGTAGGTAAATTGACTGCTGATCACTATTATACTTTAACTATGGTACCAGAGAATAGCTACAGCCGAAAGGATAAAACGGAAACGGGACTTAGGTAATATGTAACATTAAATAGAATCGAGGCATAATAGTCGACACGTTATTGTTCAAAATAGAAAATTGTCATAATGTGTCCGACTGAACATACAATTAAAGGATTACTTGAAGATTTAGAAACTGTAGGAATGTTCGTTAATTTTGTATAATGATATATTGAAATAGTTGAAACAATCTATGTTAATAATGTGTATGGTATACTTTGATAGTGGCGTGATGCAAAATTTCGTAATGTAAGTCAGACCCACTGCAAGCCGCAATTGTGCATGTCATGCTGCCAATGCAGAAAAATGTACGTCAGACACAGGTCGCAGAAATGCAGAATTGCAGCCTACTGCAAGACTGGCCATGTATGTGGACATCATGTTGGTTGCAACCATTGCATTATTTCGTAAGTGATTGACACAGTTCGTATGTAAATGTAAATTGAAAATAATTTGTGAACCTATGTAACTCCCTTACAGACCAACGTAAGGGAAGATTTTTTAGGGGTGGAGATGTATTGCGGTCACACAGGCGGGCGATGCACACACACACAAGCTCGCTGAACGCGGTTACAAAAGACGCGCGGCCGCCTTGCCACCTCAGTCCATTTCGACCTACTCACTGGTAACCACTAACGAGAACGCACTTGTACATCTACGAAAATATACAGTGTTGCTGCGGAAACCTGCCTACGTCATTGAGTAACCTCACCTAGCTTCCCGTAGGCAGTCAACTCGCACAAAATCACGTTTTTTGTATGGGAGCCCCCTTAAATTTTAATTATTTTTTAATCTTACCTATTTGTTGTTATAGCAACAAAATAAATACACACTCTGTGAAAATTTAAGCTGTCTACCTGTTACGGTTACTGAGATACAGCCCTGTGACAGACGGACAGACGGACGGACGGACGGACGGACGGACGGACGAACGGACAGCGGAGGCTTAGTAATAGGGTTCCGTTTTCACCCTTTGGGAACGGAACCCTAAAAACCGCCCATGTGCGAGTAGTACTCGCACACGAAGGGTTTCGTACCATAGTAGAAGATTTAACACAAAAAATCACGTTTTTTGTATGGGGGCCCACTTTAATTGTAATTATATTTACTTTTTACCTATTTGTTGTTATAGCGGCAAAATAAATACACATTCCGTGAAAATTTCAGCTGCCTACCTATTACGGTTCATGAGGTACAGCCCTATGACAGACGGACGGACGGACGGACGGACGGACGGACGGATGGACGGAGGGACGGACGGACAGCGGAGGTTTAGTAATAGGGTTCCGTTGGCACCCTTTGGGTACGGAACCCAATAAAGCAAATCCTAAAACGTATGTAGTCATTTTATATAATGCAAAGATTTTAAATATAACAAGTTCGCACATCCCTCTATGGGAAAACCTCGGGGA
The DNA here is from genome assembly GCA_946894095.1 of Incurvaria masculella. Classification (NCBI taxonomy): domain Eukaryota; kingdom Metazoa; phylum Arthropoda; class Insecta; order Lepidoptera; family Incurvariidae; genus Incurvaria; species Incurvaria masculella. The sequence goes on along the minus strand of OX335657.1, from coordinate 17,627,214 downwards.
AAACCTTGTCACTGGATTAAAAACTACAGTCAAATTGAGTGGCACAGACTTGGAGCTTAAGGGTTTTGATATATGGACGAAGTACTTTATAGCAACTCTATACCAGGACCGGTTTTGCCTACGGAATCCTAAAAAAGACATACAGACGAATTGAGAACCTCCTCCACACACAATTCGCTATGAAAGGTTCCTCCAAGTCCCTATAAATTGATCACCGTAGGACTGCGCGCATACTTAAACCGACGGAAGGCTTAAGTCACACTTAGCGTATGTTGCGCCGCGCGGCACGCAAGACACGCGGCACGCTGAGAGCAACGAGAACACGAGCGACGACCCGATCGAATACGCTTGTGCACGACGCAGGATGCGCTATTACTAAGCCTACGTTGGCCGTCCGTCCGTCCGTCCGTCCGTCCGTCCGTCCGTCCGAGCGTCCGGCGTAGGCAGCTGAAATTTTCACAGAGTGTGTATTTATTTTAACAACAAATAGGTAAATATAAAAAAATAAAGCCCCCTCTGTGAACGTGATTATTTGGTGTTGATGGAACGGAACCCTTCGTGTGCGAGTCCGACTCGCACTTGGCCGGTTTTTATATATTTCAGAAAGACTAGTTGCATGATTTTAGTAAGCTTGATAAATCTAGTACTTGTCCCAATCAATGAACATCGCTATGATTCGTATTATTTTTGACCCATATCCATAAGAATGTTGTATATGCGGTTACGGCGACGAGCGCCAACGGAGTCTTTTCTATTTACTATTTAGAAAATAAGACTAAATAATAAATATCGTTGCAACATCGTCAACTTACGATCACATTCGGTTCACGAGCCAGATGTAGACATTAAATTGTTTATTTGGTGTTACTTTAAGATTATATTTTGTTATGTAACTGGATATGGGGGTTAAATCCACAAACCTATCATGATATTTATCCCAACATACCGTATTCCCTTGGGAACTAGGTGCCATGCCAGGGCTTTACATTTATGAGCACGGCTATGTTGAACTGGATGGAAAACATGGACAATTTTTCAATTTCGCTTCGACGAAAGGTTCCCCGCAATGCAATGGTGCCAACCCGGACGGGCTAAACCCCTAGAAGGGGAAGGGAACCCACAGTTTTGCATCGATTCCAAAGCATGGAACAGCTTTCATCCGTGACGAAATGCACTTATCCAACTCAGAGAGAAAAAGGAATTGGAAATCTTAACTTCGAGTTAGTTTTTAAGCATGGAAAATTATAGTTTCCTTTCTTATGTAACTAGCGTTGCAGCGCAATGCAGCCGCGTCACCGCGACGCAACGAAAGATAGCATTGTAGGGCAATGCAGCCGCGTCACCGCGACGCAACGAAAGATAGCATTGTAGGGCAATGCAGCCGCGTCACCGCGACGCAACGAAAGATAGCATTGTAGCGCAATGCAGCCGCATCACCACGATGCAACTAAATATAGTATGTATTGTAGCGCAATGCAGCCGCGTCACCACGACGCAACGAAAGATAGCATTGTAGCTCAATGCAGCCGCGATAGGCCCGTCCCCGGACGGTTTGAGAAACACATGAAATCCGAAATGAATTTTTTTTTCTCAGAAATATACAATTTCATATTTATATGCTTACATTAAGTTTGCAACATTGAGCGGGGCCCGGAAGATAGGAAAAAAAATTAAAATGTATAAAAAAATATATATCTCCTAAACAAATATTTAGAAATGGTATTGTAGAAATGTATTTGTTAACTCTTTTAAGGCGTAATGTAACGGTGAATTTGCAACAATTTACTATTTACGGAAATATATTTAAAAAAATGTTTTTACTAAAAAAAATCTATGCTGAGAACCTTACTTGCTATGGCTACCTTTCTTTCTAGAATATGTAAACAAATTTATATTCTTTATCCTGTAAAGTTTTTAGAATGTTGCAAGTCTTAGAACAGTATTTTTTTTTTAAATCCAAACTTTCTAATGCTATAAACGGTAAACAAAAAATCAGAAATAAGATTTCCGTCATTCAGTGTTAACTTAAATCAATTGTGAACATTTCCCTAATTTTGCAACATCGCAAGTAGTCTGAAACAAGGTAAAAATGAATTAAATCTGCAAGCGTTTTACAGGTGCCGCTCTCACAGGTGTATTTGTAGCGCAGCCATATGCAGACATTTATCAGTTGTAATTGTATGAGTGAGTAGGCAGCGGCACGGGGAGACGGACGGAGGACGCTATCGCCGGGTGGTGCGGGGCGGGAGTGGCACGTGCGTGCGACAGTTACATGTGTAGGTACTTTCGGGTATTACGTCTTGGAAGACGCAATATCCACGAATGTTATTTTAGATGGTTCGGACCCAGCCTAGCAGTATATTCTTACAGTAGTTATTTTACGGGGCTCTTTCTTTATTTCATATGTTCTTGCTTCACGGTCGAATAATAGATATTTATTTTATTTATTTAGCATGAGTGACACTTGCGAGCCGTGCACATTTTATAACATAAATTAATGATCTTAGAGTTTATAATAAAAATTAATTATAAATACATTATTAAAATTCACAATACATTTTCAATACATAATCTGGTTCAATAAATGTCAATATTAAATTATTCTAAATTACAATTAAAATTATTGTAAAATTCTTCTATATTATAAAACGGGTTACTTAACAAATATTCTTTTAAATTAATTAAAGAATTGGTTATTGTTAAAAATTGTTTGATGGAAATAGGTAAATGATTGTAAATTTTTACTCCAGTATAAATCGATGAATTCTTAAACAATAAACATTTTGGGCCTTTTGGTCGAAAACTGTCGTTATTTCTTAAGTCATATATCTGCAATTCCTTCACTTTATCGAAGTATTAGTTTTTCTTATATACTCCAATGCATATTATATTACAGTCATGATTTTTTAGGGTTCCGTACCCAAAGGGTGAAAACGGAACCCTATTACTAAGCCTCCGCTGTCCGTCCGTCCGTCCGTCCGTCCGTCCGTCCATCCGTCCGTCCGTCCGTCTGTCCGTCTGTCACAGGGCTGTATCTCAGTAACCGTAACAGATAGACAGCTGAAATGTTCACAGAGTGTGTATTTATTTTACCGCTATAACAACAAATAGGTAAAATTAAGAAATAATTAAAATTAAAAGGGACCCCATACAAAAAACATGATTTTTTTTTATACATTTTTTTACGATGGCACGGAACCCTTCTTGTGCGAGTCCGACTCGCACTTGGCCGGTTTTTTATTTTACGAAAAGCGGTCGGCAACTTTCATCATATTTGGCTCCACAAATAATTCGTATACTTAACTTTCTTTTGAAGGATGAGAATACTTTTTTTAACATTACAATTGTTTCCCCACACATCTATTCCGTACCTTAAAATCGATTCTATATAGCTAAAATCAATTATTCTTAAAGTTGATATGTGCACAGTGTTTTTATTGATCTCATCGCATAACATTCACTGGCTATCTTCCATACATATCATAATATAACATACATATCACACTCCTTGGAAAAAGCGACGTACTTGTTTAGCACGAAATATTATCCCTGTTACTAATAAACCTAGATCATCAGCTGAATAGTTATACAATGTTTTGTCCTTTGCATTGACAGGCAGTTTCTAATTTGATAGAAAGGGACAAAACATTGTATACCTATTCAGACGATGATCTGGGATTATTAGTAGCAGGGTTAATGTACATATTTACTGGAACTGCCTGGTTTAATATTTGTTCATAACGATATCTTAATGAAAATTTAAATATTTATACGATCGTTTTTGTTTGAGTCGGTATTGTAATGATTTTTTTAAAGAACTATAAATGGATGGCTAATACCAAACTGAACGTCAGATATTAGCCTAAAACACGACATGGGAACTAGGTGCCATACCAGGACTTTCCTTAAATTGCTCGGCTACATTGAACTGGATGGAAAACACGGTCAATTTTCATTGCCACTTCGATCATCGTTCATTCAATGCAATGGTACCAACCCGGACGGGATAACCCCTACAACATAGTAAGTAAGGAAGGGGACCTACAGTTTTACGTGGAATCCGAACCACGGCCAGCCCTAATGGTCTAAAATGGTCACCCATCCAGAACGCAACCGCGCTCAGAACTGATTACCCAGCTTATAGAATCTCAAGGTGTCCCACCACTGTGCTACCGAGGCTGACAATGATAAAAATCTCTTTAGGGTGGCGTAGTTTGTCTTCGAAAGAGTATTTACTACTTCACGTTTCATGGTAGTTCGGATTAAACATAAAACTGTAGGGGCTGTACTATCGCATTGAATCAACTACGGTCAAAGCGGCAATGAAAATAGACGATATTTTCCTTCCATTACAATGTAGCCATGAAATATAAGAAAGTTCCTGGCATGTCACCTCGTTCCTATATGTTGTTTTGGGCTAATATCATGACACTAGAGGTGATTATAGCTAAAGATGTACACTTTTTTATTTTGTAATTTTCTGATTTTGTAAGATTTAAGTGGGGTTATAATTTATTTAAAAATCTAGAATTAAGGTGGGCCTTCCCGCTCAACTCCCCATACAAACGTGGAAAGAAGATCATGAGCATATTTCTTATCAGAGATCCAAAATAATACTCAAAATAGCTTTATTTGATCGAAATAGATGTCTGATGACTGTCGGGCATTGTAAAATTTTGTGAGGTTTCTAAGGTATAAGGTCCGAAACTTCGAATTTTTTGCGCGTTTTATACAATAACTTTGGAGGTGGATTACTCAACGATTAACTAAAAAACCTTAAAAAGATTAGTCATCAGACATGGCTTGTTTCATGAAGATTTATAACAAATTTGGTTTTTGTTAGATTTTTGACTACAACGATCGTAGTTTACTTTTAGCTATAAGTCGTTTTGTAATAATTTTTTTCGTAAATCTTACCAAATCAAACACTATGCGCATTGTCTGCTTTGTGGACATGTTGCATCTTACTCATCACGGAGCCTGTCTTTTTCTGTGTAACAGAGAAGGTACCAGAGCGCGATAAATCGGTTTTGTACCGTGCCCGTGAATGAGTTAGTTCCACATTCGTAAAGTAAGGCAATGTCTTTGATGTGTCCGTTGATTCTGCATTAATAACACATTTGTTGAACAAAGCGACGTATGTAATTTTAGTACTAAAATTTATATTTTATTGAAATATTTGCTTATCCGTCCTGAAAGAAAATAATAATAATAAAGAGTTTACTTACACCCATTTTCACTACCATCAGCTACAAAAATCCCAAAGTTATCTTATGGTTACACCATGCGAATATGCAATCTAACTGAAAGTAAGCTAACGAATTTCAGATAGCTGGAAATAGTGAAATCAGGGGTTAGTGGAGTGGCTGCTCTATAGACGGATACCCTCTTCTTCAGCCACTGGCCGTATTTACTTATTTATTTATTTATTCATACAACAATATACCTAACATTACAGCGTAATGGCCAAGGCGTTAGGCAATTTATAGATAAAGTACACGCCTTATTTAAAAATTATGCAGCTTCAATGTAAACAGCAACTGCCTTCTGGAACTCGGCCAGAGTGCAAGCATAGATGTCTATTTTGTCAGATATATCATTTAGAGCTGTAAGCGCATGGGTGAGCGGCGCGTGACGCAGCATGTTGGTGCGCGAGGAGGGCAGCGCGAAGCGAGGATGAGAGCGCGCGCGACTGTAATTTTCTGGGGCGAACAGATTAACACTCTCTAGCACTGAAATATTTTGCACGTGTCCAATTACTAATTTAAACACATATTTTGTTAACTGCGATTTGGATAAATCGGATAAAAATTATAATTATTTTTATAAAGAAATCTCAAAAACTTTTTTTGCACTCTTTCAAGCATGGCAGTATATTAAGCCTCATGAGGGTTCCATATCATTGCATTGCATTCTAGGCGAACAATTTATCATCCAAAATAAAAATATAGATAAAACAAGCATACCATAAGCATACTAAGAATGTTAAAAATAAAAGGACTAGAGGCACGGCCGGCATCCCGTCAAAACATTTTTAGTAATTGCCAATTATGATCGCATCAATTCTATTCCATTTTCATCTCAACACACCGCATTTACGATGGAATAAGTGCCATGGCAGGACCACCCCTTTTATGAGCACGGCTACATTGAACTGGATGGAAAACACGGACGGAAAATGCGTATGAAGGTACCAACCCGGGAGGGCTTAACCTACAGTTTTTCAAGGATTCCGAACCATGGAACCGCTCGCATTAATGACGAAATGCATTTATCCAACTCAGAAAGAGAAAGATAGTGGTGGATGTGCATTGTGGGGATTTGAACCCAGACCTCTGTCGTGTAAGGCAAATCCACCCGACACTGTGCCACGATCGCTCTATCGCAAATGTCCACAGCCATTCTGTATTATCAACAATGTAAATCAATTTACACATGAAAATTGCTCCCGAACGAACACAAAATAAATGCGGCGATGTTTAGGTAGCAAGGCGGGGAGAATCTGTCGAGCCGACCGGCCCCATCCCCCCGCGTCCACCGCAGTCTTCCTAGCTATGTTTACACGCGCTACACTCACACAGAGAAGTGGCTTTACGTCGGTGTACGAGTGAAAACTGGTAATTATAGTAATGTTTTAATTGAACCTAGTTCCGGACGATTTGTATTGTTGCAAAATTGATAGCATATTATTGAAAGATAAAACTACAAAATGAATGATTCAAACCGCATTTCGAATTTTTTGTTTAGCTTATATTCGAATCTAAAAATTATAAATGAAAAAAAATGTGCTTCTAAGTTTTGCAACATTTTAAATTTCTCACAGAATATAGAGATTTAGGCCATTTACATATTCCAGAAAATAAAACTGAGTTAGCAGTATTTGCTTTGCAGATATTACGGAAATAGTACAAAAAAAATATATTTACACAGTTCCGTAAATAATAAATTGTTGCAAATTTACAGTTATATTACACTTAAAATTAGTTAACATATTCGATTTTGAAATACCATTTCTAAATATTTGTTTAGGAGATATCATTTCTTAAACATATTTCATATTTTATTTCTATCTTCCGGGCCCCCCAAAATGTTGCAAACTTAATGTACACACGTCCATATGAAATACTACGTTTCTGAGAAAAAAAATTGCATTTCGGATTTAATGTTTTTCTAAGTGCTGATTTAAGTCTAAAGTTCCTGGAGTACGACACCACGACGCAACGAAAGATAACATTGCAGTGCAATGCAGCGGCATCACCGCGACGCAACGAAAGATAGCATTGCAGCGCAATGCAGCCGCGTCGCCGCGACACAACGAAAGATAACATTGTAGCTCAATGCAGCCGTGACACCACGACGCAACAAAAGATAGCATTGTAGCGCAATTCAGTCGCATCACCGCGACGCAACGAAAGATAGGATTGTAGGGCAATGCAGCCGCGTCGCCGCGACGCAACGAAAGATAGCATTGTAGCGCAATTCAGCCGCATCACCGCGACGCAACGAAATATAGGATTGTAGGGCAATGCAGCCGCGTCACCGCGACGCAACGAAATATAGCATTGTAGTATGTATTGTAGCGCATTGCAGCCGCGTCGCCGCGACGCAACGAAATATAGGATTGTAGGGCAATGCAGCCGCGTCACCGCGACGCAACGAAATATAGCATTGTAGTATGTATTGTAGCGCATTGCAGCCGCGTCGCCGCGACGCAACGAAATATAGGATTGTAGGGCAATGCAGCCGCGTCACCGCGACGCAACGAAATATAGCATTGTAGTATGTATTGTAGCGCATTGCAGCCGCGTCGCCGCGACGCAACGCAAGGTACGCTACGTGTGGCGCAGCGTCTCGAGCGCAATGGCCGCCGTTGAATAGAAACAAACGGCACACAGAGCCCGCCGAGGCGAGGCGCGAGGGCTCCCCCAGTCGGTCGGCCGGTGACCTAGAAATGTGCACAATGGGAATCGAACGGCTACGACTGTGCGACACGCGCAGGGAGGCCTTTGAAACGATTCGAGAAGACGGATTGAAGGTCAACAAATAGAGTTGAACACCCTCAGATCGAAGAGGAAGGAGATGTGCCATGTCTCCAACTTTATAAAACTACCAACCCAACTTCGGCGTTGCAACCAACGCGTTGGTCGAAAGCGGTCGTTACCGTATCAATTCCCCATACTACGGCCGATGACTGTTTATATGATCTAAATGTTTAATTAGGTCGTAGAAATTTTGGATTCCAAAATACATGGTCAAGACCTGCGTCTGTATGTTTGATTTATTTTAATTCGCCTTCTAGATTGGAAAATATTGGCTAATAAACATACGTAAAGTTGACTTTTAGATATTTTTACTGGATAATATCTGTACATAACAATAAAAACATACGGACATAGAATGAAGCTTTCTCAAGTGATATTTTTATAGTTTCAATCTTAAAACTTTGAGGAGCAGGGAAGCATTCGAACGGGAACGATTTCGCTAGTACAACTCTCAGTCGGCGTGCAAAATCGTGCCTCGCGCAAGGGAAAAATCAATAATTTCTTAAAATTGTTCAATCTCATAGATTGATTACCTTTACGACAATCTTAAACATAGTCGCAGATATATTGGATGCTTAGGGAACTGAGTGGTCAGTCTGAGTTCTCACCTAAATTGGCGTTTACGGCAAACCGATCGACTGGCGTTTTCTCCAAACTCCATGCAAGTTTTTACTAGATATTCTATGGTTTTACTTCTTCAAGCTGTCAAAGTCAAACAAGGACTTCCGATTTGCATGAAAAGGCGGAGTGGACGTAAACGGCAACGTCGACGTATTTACGGCAACGTTGAGTAAGCTGTCAAATCAAGCTCGGACTCGCAAATGTTAGTTCGCTTAACGCTCGCTGCGCGCGCTCTTCAATTTCTGCATACATTTGAAAACGCCAGTCGATCGGTTTGCCGTAACGCCAATTTAGGTGACAACTTAGACTACCGGCTCTGACTTGACGAACGCATTTCGGTAGCACATTCACGCGCGTTGGCCATGTTCGGCCTGTGTGGAATACGACGCGCGGCAGGCTTCCAATACAATTGTTTATATGCACACTTTGTTTATATACGGTGGAGTCGCCATAATAACCATATGCCTCTTCTCCTTTATTTTCTCTTCTGTGGTTAAACCGCTTCCTTCAATCAAAAAGGGGGAATGTTGATAATAATTTAAAGTATGTATGTACCTACAAAACATCTAGTATACATATAGTATTGCTTATGCAAAGTGGGAAGTGGTGGTAAGTATTGATTTTTTTTCTTTTTGCTTGGCTTTTAAGGGTCCTAGCGTAATATTAAATAGCCTACAATTTTCCTCAAATTAGAAGAAATACGACTTCGAGAGTTAGCGCGTTCTGACAAACTCTTAAATTTTATGATAATACATCCGTACATTTGGAATTCTTACTGATGCTTTGGTTGTTTATTATTCTGTATGTAGATGTTTAATAAACATAATGCATCCCGGATTATTTACCTAATCTGTGGCATGCTTCTGTGAATGCAATAAAATCAAATAAAATTAACCGTTCAAATGAAATTAAGAACACGCCGCTTGTTACCTGAGCCACTGAGCAAGTAATATTTCTATCTAAGCAAAATGAGTTTTACACTTGATGTAGAAATAAAAAAAATGCTGAGGTTTTTGAGATATCATATGAATATATATATATAATATATAAATAAATAAAGAACAAATATATGATGAATAAATATATTATTACTAATGGCATTTCTTAAAAAATACTAAATGTATGTAAACACTGATTGTTTACAAACAAATGACTTAGACGTTTTTAGGGTTCCGTACCCAAAGGGTGAAAACGGAACCCTATTACTAAGCCTCCGCTGTCCGTCCGTCCGTCCGTCCGTCCGTCCGTCCGTCCGTCCGTCCGTCCGTCCGTCTGTCACAGGGCTGTATCTCAGTAACCGTAACAGGTAGACAGCTGAAATTTACACAGAGTGTGTATTTATTTTGCCGTTATAAAAACAAATTAAGGTAAGATTAAAAAATAATTAAAATTAAAGGGGGCTCCCATACAACAAACGTGATTTTTTTTTTGTTCGATGGTACGGAACCCTTCGTGTGCGAGTCCGACTCGCACTTGGCCGGTTTTTTCATAAGTAGTTTCGAAGAGCCAGCTAGACATTGCAAACATATTTATATCTATTTTCAAATGTCATGTTTGCTCTATTAATGTTTACGAATGTTTTCCTTAGATAGTTTTGTGTTACGTGATACCACACTCGACATATTAGAACCCACCCTACCCGTATCAAGCCGGGTACAGGACAGGTTTTAGATATATTATATAATAAATTAGTAGCACTACATGATTTTTTTTACGTTTATGCACTATGCAACGATTAAATAGGAACTACCTACACTACAAGAACTGAAGTAAACTAAGACGAACTATGGGAAAAGGACGATATTTTTGTTATTGTAGAATTCAATGTAGATGTTCCAGAATTTGCATGCGAGTATATATTTATATTTATATTTATTTAAATATTAGTATACTTATACATAATACTTTACAGCTATATACCAATTCGTAAAATGTAGTTACAAAAAACCGAGTTGACAGACTTACCATTTTCCTCAGCGTTCTAGATCTTACAAATACATTTTGAGCTATGGATCTCGAATCTTGAGGCTGACATGACGTTGCTTAGAATAGGCTTCACATTAGTCGGATGTTTCAAGTTTGCCGAGATCTCGCTGGGGATTTAAATATTTGCATCTCACAACAATCAAATTGGCTGGCAACATGGCAATTCAGCTCGCATCCCACTGCGCTGTTGCAAACGACTTCCTATATGCGTTGCGTCCTTCGGATAAACGTATCCTTAAATCGTATGAATGTGTTTAACTCGATGGGTATAAAGTTTGTGGTAAAGTACGATTACAAACAAATTATGTTTTTCTTCAATACATTTCTAGCGTCAATATTTTTGTTTACCGATCAAATTAGGTCTTTTCATCAACTAGCACCGTTTAACTATTGTAAACAATAAATTGTTTATATGTTTGTTAATTTTAGTGGTATTTTTACACAACATACCTACCTATTTTTTTTTAATTTTAGACAGAGAAATTTATAATTGGCCAAATTTTTCGTCCATTCTTTGTACGGAGCGCATCACAGTAAATGCCACACTCAACATGTGTATTTGTAAGGAAATATTATGTGGGTCGTATACATATATCGTGAGTCCGTTACATTATTATTCCAAGCTGTTGATTTCTTTAATAAAATAAAAAAAATCTCATTTTTTCCAAATTGAAATCAATTCAGACGGATCGCATATATACTATCTAGTTCGTATGCTTATTTGTAAATTAGTGTTAATACATGATGACGTTCATGTCTGGAACCTTACTATTTTGTGGAACTTAACTTAGGGCCGATTTTTCAATCCTCATAAGTACTAACTTATCGGACTGATAGGACTAATTCACGTTTGTCAAAAGTCTGATAGTCATTGCTTTATTCTGACTATAATTTTACTAATAGACATATATAGACTTACTATATCGGATGGATAAGCAGAAGCGTAAATAAATCCGTCGAATAGTTATCTGGCTGTTTATCAGACTATTGAAAAATCAGCCCTTAGATGACGTGCTACATCAAAACTGAAATAACATTTCCGACCGATAACCCACAAAACACATTTCGAACTGGAAACAAACGTTACCGATCACACAACAGAGTTAGTCCACAACGAGTTCGCGACGGGCGCACTGCGAGCGCTGGCGGGTCCGCGCGGGCGACGCTCGTGCCGGCAGGTTTGACAATGCGACCGGCGACGCCGCAGAAGCCAGGCGATGCGCTCGCGCCGCTGCGCTGCTGTGCCCACGCCTCCCCTCACCGCGACACGTTTCCCGCACTAGTGCACCTCTCTCTTCTGGGGGTTACCGTGTTAAATGAACCAGCCGATGGAACAGGCAAGTGAATAATTATAAAAATGTTTTCGTATAAACAGTGTTATGATTATCACTTACTTGTTTAAGGTGGCCCAACCCGGCGGGACTAACTCATTCGCGGGAACTGTACAAAACCGTGCTGTTGCGCTCTGGGCCCTTTTCTGCATCAAAGAAAAAGACAGGCTCCGTGATGAGGAAGATGCAACATTTCCACAAAAAAGATAATGTGCTTTAGATTATGATTCGGTAAGATTTACGAAAATTTTGATTTCAAAACGACTTATAGCTAAAAGTAAACCACGATCGCTGTAGTCAAAAATCTAACAAACACCAAAAAGATCATAAATTTTGATTAAATAAGCTATGTCTGATGACTAATCTTTTTAAGATTTTCTTACTTTATCATTGCGTAATAAACCACCAAAGTTATTGTATAAAATGCGCGAAAAATTCGAACTTTCGGACCTTATAACTTAGAAACCAAACACAATTTTACAATGCCAACGGCATTGAACTAAGAAAACAACAAGAAGCGCCATCAGAGTCAAACATCATACAAGTGATCGTTTCAACTCGTTTTCCCCTCTAGCCTATGGTGTTGCCTTCATGATTTTTTTATTTTCCCGCTCTCGTTATATTTTTAATCAGCAAACGTTTTGCCATCTAAATTATTCATAACATACTCATATTACTATTTATAACCAAATATGAAATTTTAATATTCAATGAACACACAAAACATTACGAAAATCAGGTATTTTAAAATTGCAACTTTCGTATTAATCCTCATCTCAGAGATCTTTTTCTTAACCTGGTATCACTCAGTTATCCGTCCCATTCTGTTGTATGAGAGCGAGAGGGACCTAAATAGGAAAATCATGTATGCTAGAAAGGGCGCGCAATTGTCTGAGAGAACACCATCCTACGGTGAACGCGATACACACACACTCACACCACAAATGCATAACTGACAGAGACCTATAGTGAAGTACTTCATAGGATATACGTATGCTAGAAATACCGGCTTTTCCGATAGTTTTGTCGTTCAATGTCGGATATCACGATAACGACACCGCGCCGTACGCCATACTTGCTACACATATCACCATAATACAACGCCATTTGATACAATTTTGATAGCAAACCTGTGATATGTGATTCCATCTTCCTTCTTGGCTTTCCCGTAATCATTCTAAAATGTTTTCACCACAATCGACGGCATAATGCTTCCTTTCTTCTACCATAGAGCAGCACCTATACAATCGGCAAACACGCGCGAACGCCGTGGCGGGTGTATCGAAACTGACATCTCAGGTACTCTAAATTGTTCGAATTAGAGTACCTGACTTGACACGAAGGGTAAAGCTCAGAACGGATCTAAATGTTTTTTTATATCGATGGCCAACGGTCATCAGACATCTAGTTCGATCAAATAAAGCTCTTTTGAGCAAAATTTGGGGTCTCTGATAAGAAATATGGGCGTGATCTTCTTTCCCCGTTTGTATGGGAAGTTGAGCGGGTTGGGCCACCTTAAGTCGACGTTTCATCCACCTCAGGACTCGCGGCACGTCGTCCAGTCAGAAATCAATTAGAAAAAAATTGACTGGACAACGTGTCAGTGGACGAAACGTCGACTTACCCGTGTTTTCACCACCTCCAGTTACTTGAAATCCGATAGTTAACTTTCGGCTACATTACATATTTCTATGATGTAACCGAAAGATAACTTTGGGATTTTTGTAGCTGGAGGTAGTAGAACCGGGCGTTAAACAGGTAATCGATAATCATAACACAATTTATCCGAACATATTTTAATAATCATGTGTAACAATAGTGAAAGTCTAAATAAACATAGACAAGTGAATGGTTTAATCTGACGTTTATTTGAATTTCGTACCATGCTAACTGGTAAATTTCAGTTCACTTGACCGAATACCACGTCGTGTGCAGCTAAACGTCAGATTGAATCACCACTTGCCTGTTCACCCGGCGAGTTACTTTAACATGGTAAGCCCGGTGAGATGCGATTATAAACACTCTATCCGTAGATGAGACTATGGGGTCGGCAAACAAAGAAGATTTAGTCAAAATACCGTGCGTATGAGAAGAGGGCGTACTGCTCGACTTTTCGGAGCCTCACACTGGCTCCATCTTTAGGAAAACATAACATCCCATTCGGGAGTCCAGTAAAATCAACAAACACGAGAGCTTCAATCGTGAAGATTTCTACCGTCTTTCGCCCAGATGGAGATCTGCGCTCTAAAAGCCGAGACTGAACTTCGAAGGGGTGCACAGTCAACACTCTTTAGGTACATTGACGATGGCACTATACACAAGATTTAGATTAAGTTCGTAAAATAATTTTGACTAGTATTACATTGACGATGGCACTATACACCAGATGTAGGTTAAGTCTCGGGGTAAGTTCAATATAATTCAGAATCATAATTTATTAAGGGTATTAAATAAAATGTTCAGGTACACTTTGAGTAATTAGTATTTACTGCAATACTGTACACTCGATATATGGCTGCGATATAGGTATGTATAGGCGTGGTACGGTGTTATCGGCGCAGCGATGCGCAAGCGACTGCCACGGCGGCGGCGGCGGCGGCGGCGACGCCCTTCGGTGAGGTTAGGGGATGTTAAGTGGTCTCACACACACACACTTTAACACTTTATTGTTTTTTTTTTGTCTTTGGTTTTTTTTAAATTTATTTTTTACGTTTCTCCTTATGTTTTTCTTGCGAGCGGTGGCATTGATTAATAAACTACTTAAGTTTTAAACTTATTTTGTGACTGGAAAAATATGTTTGCCAGTTCTTATGTGCATGGAAATAGAGTATGCGACATTTATATTTTTGACATAGACCTAGCATAATGATTCTTGACATGTTTCAGTGTAGGTTACCTACCTATGAATGCAATAAAACAATACAATACAATACAATACTCATCGAGGACAGCACAGTCAGAGTATTGAGCACATAAGGATTCCGTGTTTATGGTTATTGATTAATCTATCACAAGTTGAAGTGACAAATGGGTGGCCAGAACCGATGGCCGATAGATCCGTGGGTTCTGGAGTGCAGACCACGTACCGGCATACGTATTGTAGGACGCCCAGGGGCTCGTTGGACAGACGACCTGGTGAACCTGCTGGCGGTAACTAGACGAGAAGGGGATGTGATCCAGCGAACAAGCACGCGTTGGTGGAGGTCTACGAACAGCAGTCGACGGCCAATGGCTGACAATTGTGATGATAAATATCAATCTTTTCATGTTCATCATCCGGAGAACTGAATATTGAACGAATCTTTAATATCTCCGTTAATACAACAGTACATGATTATTTCTACAATTATACATAATTATCATTAAATACATTTTCAAGCTTTGTCCATAACTAGCATCTGATTTTATTATCTAAATGCTTAACAGATTTTAAATTTATTAGGAATGGGGAAAAATGCTATAAATAAAAGCAACGATACCGCAACGTAATGTTAGATTTTATTATTCAACTCAACCGCAAAGAATATCTAATAAATACAAGCGTATTCAACAGTGACTGATTTATCAGTACCAAATCCAAACTTAACCAGGTATTTCTAGACAAATTTGGAGCAGAAAAAGGTATATAACATTTTCTTGTACGATTTAAAACAAAACCTTACATTTTTTTTGGAAGGTTTTGTTAAAAGGGTGATCTGTTTCACAATCCTCATCTTTCCCTGCCCCTCCCTCGAATCTCCAACCCTCTCCAACAAATATGTTCACCGATGCTGAATATCAGCTTCTTGAGCCTTAGAACGACTTTTTCGTCCATTGGCTCCCACAGCTATACTTGCAATTTGTGCAATTGTCAGAATCGCTTCTTATAATCGTGCTTGTAACACGAAGCGCATTTTCACACGGGAACCATAAGCATAAGCGACAGTGCCTAATACTGCTATACTATCCAGTCGTTGCGGACTCGTGTACTTTTCTCGACCAATACAACGCTCACGAACGTGCGTTATGCTGTGACTTACTTGGCACAGGATATTGACATAGCCGCCTGCCAAGTAAGCCGGAGCGAGAACGCACGCCTCGATGCACGCATTGTAAATACGAGAATTGGGTTCATGCGAATTTGATCTAGTCTCCAGACCCATCACTGGATACGATTGTTGGAGCGATTGCGATGATACTAAGAAACTGTTCCAAAATTATTGTGAAATAGCGCAAACATAAACGTTAAAAGTAAAAAGAATAATACACAAAAAAAGCTTTAAAAAAAGGTGTAGTCACATAACTAAGAAGTAGAAAAGTAATGAAAAAGACATTGAACCAACAGGATCAGTCGTTACAAGCAAACGATCCCAAAATATCAAGTCATCTCTCCTGGGTCACCAGGACATCTTTCTATACTAAAGGTAAAACATACTTTTCTCTACTGCTCAGTAGTTAATTTTGTCAAGTATGTAATTTCTGACAGTCGACATTATTTTGTTATGATTTTCAGTATTAAGTCAGCATTTGAACATCGAAAAGGTACGGTCTCCTTCTTGAAAAATTCTAGGCATTCATTCTGGATGTAGTAATCATTTGAATGTTCTGTGATGCAGGGCAGTAGTACTCGAGGATACTTTTCACTAACGTATTCTAGAACACAATTAAAGTGTACGACTTCGGTTATTCCACCTCTGCTAGTACCTTTCTAAAAATAAAAAAATACGCTTTCCTACATACATATGATTAACCTTCCTTTAGTTTACTTAGTTCTCGGTTTACTTACTTTGCCTACATGAGTTCAAATTGGTTGAATCAATTTGAACTCATGAACTCACTCCGCTCGTTGATATAAAAGTGTGTTAAAGCCTACTCGGGTGAAATATGACCCCACTGGAACTGTGTGCACTAAAAATGTTTAAGGTGCTAGATGAAGGCCTAACACAGCGTGAGAAGGGCTGATGATGGTCATATCGTCGTAGACAACAATGCAAACGAGACGGCACCGCGCCAACGGAACGGCCGACAAGACAGAAATAACGACACCACAAGTATAGGGCGTTGTAGACACGAGATCGACGACCGTGCGCCGCCGCCCTGGTCTAAACGCATATGCAAATGTGCAGTTGCAATTAAGCACAAGTTTGGCGCAATCCGCAAAGTGGCCTCGGTGGATGCACTGTTTGAACGGAAAGGTTTTAGGCTAAGCATACATGATAAACTCGAACAACAGTTTTGTGTAAAATGAACCTCGGAGTTTAAAGAAACGTGATCTTCTAGAAATCTTAATTTAAACCAGAAAATAACGGGATCAACACGTTAGGCGTACCAGAAGATTTTATTAGACTATATCATTAGTACACCAGTGCTTCGTCATAGGAAGAAAGAGGTATAAATAACGAATAAAATGAAAAAACAAGGCTTCTGGAAAGTACAGAAATGATCTCTAAAGAAACATGGATTTTAGGGATATAGACGAACTAGGTCTCACAGCTTCCTCGAAATGTTAGAAGTAAACTTTTGAAAATTCAAATAATCAATATTTACGCCATTACTGAACATAAATAAAAGGGGGTCACAAAGTCATGTTCAAGAGCCGGCTCCGACTCCAATATAGCCTTTCCGAAGGAAATCAGTTAAATAAAGTATCATGGTCCCCAAAATAAACTTGTCACTACAGCTGTACTAGGTACAAGTTTTTAATTAACTTCAAAATATGCTGATTCGAATTTGGTTTGGTAAGCTTTGGTCAGATTATTAGAATATCAGTCAAGCGCTTTTACAAGATTTGACTTGCGATGATTACAAGGATTTTACAGAGTTCCCAGGAAATTTACAATAAAATGAATAGGACATACTGATTTTATAGACCAGAGCTGCCCATCGAAAAGTTTCATGGCCAAAAGACCGGTTGTTTGAACAAGAGCGAGGCTCTCCGGCTTTTTGGCTTAAATATGGCTGTCGACGTAGTCAATACTATGCGACCTACATAAGGCTTTCTCTCTTAGATCAGATTCTCCATCACCGTTTTGCAAAGTTCCAGTTTAGCTGACATCCGAAAACCAGAGCCCAAAGCGCGTGTGGCTGGGAGCCAGCGACGTGTCTGTGGTTTGGCCGTGAAACGAGCGCTGCATTTGGAGTGGCAGCGACATTGAACCATCAACAGGTACATTTTGTAGGTTACTTTAAGGAAGATGTGTTTCGATAGCACGTGAAGATGATAGTGCAGCGACAGCCGTGTCAGCTAATATTTCATTACATTTAATGAAAATGTCTTCGAAACTTTCTGTAGTTTTACTTGTATGGTTATAAATAATGCTAGTGACTCCCTGAGCTGTAGATCTTTGTCTTTTTGAATATTAGACGTTTTTGAAGAAGTAAAAGTTTCAAAAATTTGCGCTACAAAAATATATATAATATTCAATTATCGAACAGGCCCACAATTCACCTCTCGAACTTAGCGCTTCGCTCGGTCAAAAAATGAACTTTTTCATGGATTCCGAACTCTGGAGCCCGCATTCGTGACGAAATCCACTTATCCAACTCCGAAAGAGAAAGGAAACCATGTTACTCTCCAGTTATTTCTTTTGCTTTTTCTCAAGGTGATATCATTTGAATACGCGATCAAGAATCGTCTGAGACGACGTGTATCAAATATCTCGCGCATAGCGAATGATATTGTTTTTCCAATTTCCTATGACAAGAATAGTTTGGATGGTCGGGGCTACGAAGTGTGTAGGTTAAAAACTGTCGCGATATCTTTGTATCCTCTTCGTCATCATTTCCGATAACCTGCATCTCTGAAGATACCAAACCAGAAAAACCTGAGTTATCAGCGAGGTCACATGAGTAGAAACAGGGTGTTTTAGCGCAATTGTAGCATCAATTTAACTGACTATATGTAAAAAGTCGCTCTTTGAGCTGTCTTTGCATACTTAAAACTTAATAGATGTTCACCGCGCACCTTAAAATAAAATCCTATTTTTTTCATGCATTTTTCTCACTTGGAACCTACTTACGTTAAGAAAGTAGGCTTTAGATTTTGTTTTTGTTGTTTTTGAACATTTTGAAAAATGGCTTCGCATTTCAAGACGTTCCAATATTTCCGATCGACCATACATGTATCATCGGACATACAAACTTCAGATTGTTCAAGTATACTCGGAGAACATCGCATTCAAATACAATTCCGTAATTTCGGTTTTCGGATATGAAACATTGTTCACATTGTAGACATAAACAAAAACACGTAGATAATATTATAAAGTTATGATGGTCACTCAAGTCTCAGATAGCACGTATCAGATTAATTTAGTCGTGTAAAGGGGGCTTTATGCGTAATGAAAAACTATAATAAGTTTACAGAAAAACAAAAACAAAAAATTAAATTATGCATTATGTCAGCTTCGGTGGCCCAGTGGCGCGACACTTCGGCGATCGCTCTCCGAAGTTAAGCAACGCTGGCTCCGGTCTGGTCTTGGATGGGTGACCATTCGACCGTTGAGAGAGGCTGGCCGTGGTTCGGATTCCACGTTAAGCTGTAGGTCCCCTTCCTCACTTACTAGGTGGGAGGGTTTATCCCGCCCGGGTTGGTCCCATCGCATTGGATGAACGATGGTCGAAGCGGCAATGAAAATTGTCCGTGTTTTCGATCCAGTTCAATGTAGCCGTGCAATATAAGGAAGGTCCTGGCATGGCACCTAGTTCCCATGTGGTGTGTTGGGCTAATACCATGACAGAACTTGTGGTATTAGCCATCCATGTCCAGTCACATAAAAAAAAAACATCCGATATAGTAAAATTACCACTTAGTTAAGTTTAACCTGATGCGGAAGTGGGAAAGAACCCGATGGGTTAATCCTCAGATCAAAACAGGAAAGAGGTTTGCCATTTAATTTGAGACCCACTGCCGCCAATTTTCTAAAATACTAAGGGCTGATTATTAAATGGTCTGATAAACAGTCAGATAAATGTTCGACGGATCTATTAACGCCACTGCTTATCTATGCGTTACAGTAAGGCCATATTATTATTAGTAAAATTACAGGCAGATAGTTGTGACAGAAGATATAATTCTCCCGTAATTACTATCCGTCTTTTGATAAACGTAAATTTGTACTATCAGTCCGATAAGTACTATTTGATGATTGAAAAATCGGTCCTTAACTAACTTAAACGTACGGCCGAGCGTACGGCATGTACATACGCAAATATAGTCACCGACGTATCGGAGGGCTTATGTTGGTGGGAACCACTGACTTACTTATTTCGGGAGCACAAACGCGCGTGACGGGCGATGTTTACGTGTTTTAATCGTATGGGGCTTCCAATACGATTGAGCGACCCCGGTAGTGCCATGCTCCTTTCTTTTCTCTTCTTTGGACCTTCCTATTCTCTCAAATGCTCGTATCTCCGAAGAATTTTAATCAAAACACGCTACTGACCGGCGTGCCACTAAATTGCCTGTCAAATTCCCCGTTACGTTAGTGATTTTATTTATTTTCATATAAATAGATTTCTGTTGACAAATTTGAGGTGCCGTTGACCGTAAGAGGGCCGATATTCTGCAGATTGGATTCCATTCGTATCGGAAATCAGAGGTCATTGCCCGTTCGACACAAGCGAAGCTGCGTCGCCTCCACCTGTTGATTGGTCGGTGTTGCCATTTTTTTTATCATTCACACCGTCATCAAGTTCGTTGGCCTCGGGGCGAAGTTGCTTCCGTATGGCCACTCGATGGGCCTTATCAAATCAAGGCTGAACATTGAAGCCGTATCGCATTTCATTATCCTTAAGGCGCTTGTATTCGCGAGGTCAGGTAGTTTGATACTAACATTTCGTTTACTCCCAATCCTGATCCCTTTTCTGGCATGTCGTTATAATGGCTTGACAAGAAAGGATTTCCTCGTTTGGAAGAGGAAACTTGTCACTTGTAGGTTAACTACATAACTCAAAAAAGCTGAGCGTAGCGACAAAATCTCTTGAAATAATGCTTCACAACTTGATCAAAGGAAGGAGACGAGCCATCTAGCGCACCTAAGAGACCCGCTGTAACCAATTTGCCAAATAGAATGCCAAATAACTGAAACCAAAATTATCAACCGCCCTCAAGAAGACTGGTGAACAAACAGAAATACCACGAGACATAACGAAAAGAAACCAACTAAGCGAAGACTGAATAAAAATCCTAGAGACATTACTAAACAAAGAAACAAAGTTACTATAACTATAAGGAAAGCAAAGGAAATATACTACAATGCAGCATTCCAAAAAAATCTTAAAGAAAACCGAAGAAAACGTGGAATCTAATCAACAATCTTACATGCAATAAAAATACTTCTAACTATGCTCCCTCAAAACGAATTGTCAACAATACAATACTAACTGAATCACGACAAATATTCGAGCACTTCAACACTTTCTTTGCAACAATAGGATCACAGCTGGCGAATAATATATTACAATCACACAATAATCTACAACATACAAATATCACAAACACGATCGCAGCAATTTCCTAAAACATACCATAGAAAACATGCTCGCCGAGACGTGTTAAAAGGGTTCTTATTGTTGAGAACACTGAGAACTGACTTGACGAAATCATTTTAGGAGCCCATTCGCGTGCAGCGGAGATTTTTGGACCGTGTGGCACACGACCCACGATTTTATGCCCGATTTGTTCATACGGCGAAGTCGCCATGATACTTCTTCGTTTTCTCTTATCTGCATTGCACGGGTCACTCTCGATTTTCAGCGTAAGATATAAATGTTACTAGGAAAATAAAATGGCGATTATTCGGTGTTATCACCCTTGCTTGTCAGCTGCCCTTCGCACGGTGTTGGCGACTGTAAAGAAGGTCAAGTCCTGCCGTGGACAAAATAGAAGAAAGCTCAAGTCCTGCCGGAGACACAAGAGAAGAAAGGTCAAGTCCTGCCGTACACAAGAGAAGAAAGATCAAGTCTTGCCGTGGACACAAGAGAAGACAGCTCAAGTACTGCCGTGGACACAAGAGTAGAAAGGTCAAGTCCTGCCGTACACTAGTACACAAGAGAAGAAAGATCAAGTCTTGCCGTGGACACAAGAGAAGAAAGCTCAAGTACAGCCGTGGACACAAGAGAAGAAAGGCCAAGTCCTGCCGTACACAAGAGAAGAAAGATCAAGCCTTGCCTTGGACACAAGAGAAGAAAGGTCAAGTCCTGCCGTGAACACATATTTAATGATTCCACACAGCGTCTCTCGAAAGCCTATTCAGCCGTCGGATCGGTGATCCGACCCTGCACCGGGGCTGCTCCCTCGGCGACGACGCCGCGTCGCATGCAAACCGCGACGAATTAAGTCCACGCACATCCGTAGGGTAACCACCCCCATTGTCTAGCCGGTGCCGCCACCTACCTCCCGCTCTGGTGGCACGTTCACATGCGCGCTTCTCGTCGCAGCTTACGTTTACTTGACGAGAATGACTGTGATCACACTTATTGTCATGGTGAATCCATCAACCATACTCCAGAAGGAATAAGGTACGATGACAGAACCTCGCACGGCCACATACAGCTAGAAAATAACCGACGTAAGAAGTGAGAACATATGCGATGGAATTCGATCAATTCTGAACCAAGCGGAAACGTTTATGTCATACCTTCTACGCTCTTACTGGGTAGAATATTTGGCATCCACTTCTGATTGGTGCAGGCTTGATCGATTTCCCTCACATATTTTCTCACTCCAATGCCGGTTCAGCCCCTCCAGTCTACAGCCGCCACATTCCGCCTGGGTAAGAGGGAGTTCGAGTGCGTTCAAAAAAACTCAACGAGAGTTTCGTTCCGTTTTTTGAATAATAATATATTTCCCAGAAAGGGAATATTTCCCTTTCGAGGTCATCGTAGACCAGGGGGCCCTGAATACCCCCTAGTCTGCGATGACCTCGCACCCAACATGTTCAGGTGTGGACGCGTCTCCTGGAGCTGCAGGTTCAAAGTCCCCATACAGAATTAATGATACCATTGTACGCTCGCAGCAACACTTGTCTCTCTTTATAATGCAACGCGATGATGCACTCGATAGCGATTGCTTATTTGCATACATGCCCACGCGGCTCGCGTTGGTGAGTCAAGTTCGCCTCTACATAAACATATGATCAAGTTTTTACATTGTCTTGTACAATCTATTTAGGATAACTAGATTATGCATTTTTAGGACAAAGGAAAATTTAAGATCATTATTTGTTCGATGTTTTGTCAAAATGTTGGCTTTGTAGTTGGATTTGTAGCAAAATTATACCACTATGGTGCATCGCCAGAAAGTATGGAATGGTTTACGAGCTTTCTCAGGGGTCGATCGCAGATAACAGTATGTCCTGATAAAAATGGAGTAGCCGGCAGATCAAAAACAAGAAGCTTAGAACGCGGTGTACCGCAAGGTTCATGCCTGTCACCTATTCTATATAGTCTTTATACCGCAGACATGCTGCAAACCCTGCAGCACTGTGCTGGGCACATGTTCGCGGACGACACGCAACTTATAGCGTCATTCCCACCAGCGGAGACAACGTCTGCTGTCGACCGAATTAACAAAGATCTAGCTAGACTCTTGTGCACAGTTAAAGATCACGGTCTGCTGCTGAACCCAGATAAGTCGCAGGTAATTATTGCGGGTACGAAAACCCAGATAGACCGGATATTGGAACTTCAACCGAAAATATTAATAAATCATATTCCAATAGAAATTGTTCCTAAGGCTCGTAACTTGGGTATCATATTCGATGGGACCCTACGTTTTGAAGAACACGTTAAAATGAAAATTAGGAACTGTTTTTTTAGACTTAAAGTATTATACGATATTAGAGACTACATTTCAGAACAAGCAAGACGACTGTTGGTAGAATCATTAGTTCTTTCTCAACTAAAGTACTGCGATATAGTATATGGGCCCAGCCTTTTAAATCGTACAGAATGCGCTATTCAACGAATGCAAAACGCGTGCATCCGGTACTGTTATAAAGTAAATAGACGTGCTCATGTCACTCCCATATACAACGATCAAGGTATTATCAAAATGAAAGCACGCCGCCTACTAAATTTACAATGCATGATTTTTAAAATTATACACAACAGATCACCAGAATACCTATACAATAAGTTAAAATGGACTAAAGAAACACACAAACATGACACAAGGGCTCAATGCTTTCCACTCCAGATTCCACGACACTTCTCTGCGTTGTTCAGAGGCAGTTTCAAATATGCGGCATCTAAATGCTGGAATGACATTCCACCGCCTATAAGGGCAAAAGAAGGTATTACAGCGTTTAGAACTGCGTGTAAGAAACTGTTACTAGAGCAGCAAAGAAGGAATAGTAAAATCTGAGTGGATCAGCCTACAAAGCATGTTTAATAGAATTAATTTTATTGTATTGTGTTACCTAACAAATTACTAATGTATATATATTATCGCCAAACAAAAATAAACATTTTATAGCATTTATTATAAGCATTATATTACAGCACACACACACCCTCACACACCCTCTCACACCCTCACACACCCTCACACCACTTCACACCACTTCACACATAGGTCCTAGCTGAAAAACAGCAGCCTGTATAGTTAGACTAGCAAGGCAAGCTGAGCTAGCGCCATTTGGCATACAACACGACGAACTATCCACATTGTTGACAAGTTTTCATTAAATAAATATGTAATACAGTCAGTTATGTTGTATGAACCAATAAAGATTTTGAGTTTGAGTTTGAGTTTGAGTTTGATCATTTCATTTTTTTTCATTTCATTTATTCAAACATTTTGGTAGTCAAACTACACCAAGTTCCGTCACAAAGATCCGCGGATTCGATCAACCCAGTAAAGAAGAACCCGCAAAGAAACTTCACGGGTTTACATAACATATTTTTCCGTCCACAATTATGAAATACGTACTTAGATCTAAATGCTACTGCCAAACAATTCCTTGGTAGAACAGATTAAGGCAAAGAACAAAGAACAATCCTCAAAGGGATAAACGCAGCGGCGGATTTACACATTTTCCGCCGGTTGGCTGTTAAAATTTTGCCACCGCTACTGATATAATTTACAATTAAATCGTCAATGAACTTGTAAGATTATGATTTGTGCACTATCGTCACCTCTTTCCTGTACTTAATTTGATTGTAAATAGGAGATCGTTTTGTTAGTTCCTAGATGATTTTTACAACCCAACCATTCCGTAGAAATAAATATTGAGGCGGTGAAATATGAGCGGCTCGTAGCCTGGTGGCGCGGGGACTGGCCTAGCGTACCAGAGGCCCGGGTTCAATACCAACTTGCACCACTTTCTTTCTCTTTCAGAGTTCGATAAGTGAATTTCGTCACGAATGCGAGCTGCTCCATGGTTCGGAATCCATGTATAACTGTAGGTCCCCTTCCCCTACTAGGTGGTAAAGTTTAAGCCCGCCCGGGTTGGTACCATCGCATTGGATGAAAAGATGGTCGAAGAGGCAGTGAAAAATTGTCCGTGTTTTCCATCCAGTTCCATGTAGCCGTGCTCATAAATGGAAGGTCCTGGCATGGCACCTAATTCCTTCGGGAATGTGGTGTATTAGGCTAATATCATAACGGTAGTTGTGTGGTATTAGCCATCCATGTCAGGTCGCATAAAAAAATAAAAATAAAAATAAAAAAATTACACGAATTTCTTAAATAATAATATGCTTAGTTAAAAGTTTACGCACAGACGCGCCGTGGCTCTAGCAGGCCACAAAAGTCGCAGCCGGGATGTATTATGTACTTTCGGCTCGGGGACAAAAGAAAAATAATGTTGACCCCAAAGACCCTAAAATCTGCCACCCTAAGCTCCAGCCTATTCAGCCTGCTGGTAAATCCGCCACTGGATAAACATTTTTAGTGCCAATGCCTGTAGGTTTTCTTGCACATTTGTTTCTTATATCGACAAACTACTTATAGTAAAACGAAGGGATTGTAGAGCAATTACCGGTGCTACAACAAATGCACTATACACAGACCTATACTCTTATTTGTTATAGGTGACAATCCCGCTTCATTTAAACAGTCCACTATCGGACTATGGTGTTAATGCGAAAATATAGCTATTTGTCCCCGGCCACTAGTATTGTGTTGTTTATTCATCATCCATAGACAGTACACTGCACTCGGATTTGTCATATTTTAGCATTGGCCAGTTCAGCAAAACAAAACACAGCGAAGAAGAACTGGAAAGAAACTCCGCTGTTTTTTTTTTCAACGTCCACTTAGTCTACGTTTACAAAAGTGTTTGTCAATTATTTTAACAAAAACATAGGTAAAACACTAAATTCACATGAATACACAAAATTTACAATCCATGCCGTATGCAACAGTTCATGACAAATATAATTTTATTTGCAAAGACAATCCCCTCCAACTAATATGTTGCCAATTGGAGCAGGCCAGTCCCCACCGTTCACGAGCATCACGCCGTGCACAGCCATTACCTCTTTCAACCATAGTGTAGTGTAGTGACCCGTAGAAGTCGGAACCGCTTGTCTTGGCCAAGAATGGCCATTGTCCTTTCTTTGGGTCTTCGCTTGCGTGGATTACGCAATGATAAAGTGAGAACATCTAAAAAAGATTAGTCATCAGACATAGCTTATTTAATCAAGATTTATAATCTATTTGGTTTTTATTCGATTTTTGACTACAGCGGTCGTGGTTTACTTTTAGCTATAAGTCGTTTTGTAATTAAAGTTTTTGTAAATCTTACCAAATCATACACTATGCACAATGTCTTTTTAACCGACTTCATTAACCGACTTCAAAAAAGGAGGAAGTTATCAATTCGTCTGTATGGTTTTTTTTATTTGTTTTTTTTATGTTTGTTACTTCATAACTTTTGCCTGGGTGAACCGATTTTGATAATTATTTTTTTAAATGATAGCTAGTGCTTCCCAAGTGGTCCCATTTTAATTTGGTTAAGTTCTGACAATGATATCCATGAGAAAATCATATAAGTCTTAAATTTGTGTTAAGATGTGCACGACAAATGGACGAATAACTCAATATAACGCCAACCGATTTCGGTGATTCTTTTTTTTATTGGGAAGGACGTGTACAAATTAGTAAGTGTTACTTGAGATTCACTAAAAATAAACAAATAACAAAAAAAATAACCGACTTCAAAGAAAAAGCACTAAAAAATAATTTCCATGTTTGTAGTTACGATTTCTGTTATTTTTTGAGTCGGTGTCAGCCAAGGTTAGGTTAGGTTAGGTTAGGTTAGGTTCTCTTGATTGGCGCAGCGCGTGCCCGGCTGACGCCGACTCAAAAAATTACAGAAATCGTAACTACAAAAATGGAAATTATTTTTTACTTTTTAGTGCTTTTTCTTTGAAGTCGGTTATTATTATTTTTTAATTATTTTTTTTGTGGACATGTTGCATCATGATGACATGGAGCCTGTTTTTTTCTTTGAAACAGAGAAGGTCCCAGAGCGCAACAGAACGGTTTTGTACCGTGCCCGCGAATGAGTTAGTCCCGCCGGGTTGGGCTAGGTTAGGAATTTCCGCCTGTTATCAATTCCTGCTCGTAGCAATGTTTAAAATAATAAATGCCTGGTTTATTCTTTCAATAACTTTAATTTTCTCGATTTTTTTCACTACGCGCGGACAATGGCACACACTAAATTTATGAAATGAAATTTTAACACATACTTTTACATCCAAGTCTAACGTAAAGTATGTAGTTCTTCGTGACGTTATTTATTGTGTTGCTTTGATATTTGGTCCATACAAAATGTGTCAAAGTGGCGTCACAAAGTACTACTTTTCGTTAGTCTTAGTTTCTGTTACGACTATTTATCTCAGCCATAGTGTAGTTTGACTAAGTACCAAAAAGTTTAAATAAATGATATGAAATGTTGAACTGGCTAATGATCCAATATGCGAAATCCGAGTGCAGTGTCCTGCCCTCGGTCCTGCCTTTTTTTTTTATGTGACTGGACATGGATGGCTAATACCACACGTTCTGTCATGGTATTAGCCCAACACACCACATGGGAACTAGGTGCCATGCCAGGACCTTCCTTATATTGCACGGCTACATTGAACTGGATGGAAAACACGGACAATTTTCATTGCCGCTTCGACCATCGTTCATCCAATGCGATGGTACCAACCCGGGCGGGATAAACCCTACCACCTAGTAACTAAGGAAGGGGACCTACAGCTTAACGTGGAATCCGAACCACGGCCAGCCTCTCTCAACGGTCGAATGGTCACCCATCCAAGACCAGACCGGACCCAGCGTTGCTTAATTTCGGAGAGCGATCGCCGAAGTGTCGCGCCACTGGGCCACTGACGCTGACATGGCCTATGGATGGTGAATAAAGAATAAACAAAAA
The DNA here is from genome assembly GCA_946894095.1 of Incurvaria masculella. Classification (NCBI taxonomy): domain Eukaryota; kingdom Metazoa; phylum Arthropoda; class Insecta; order Lepidoptera; family Incurvariidae; genus Incurvaria; species Incurvaria masculella. Next base: position 17,598,867 of record OX335657.1, on the reverse strand, counting down.
TGTGCATGCGTACGTGTATAGGTGGCTAGGTGTGCGCCGGAACCCACGCGTCGCCTCCGTTGCATTGTAAGCGGCGTGGTGGCGGCGGCGGCGGCGGCGGCGGCGGAGCGCGAGCCAGGTTACCGCTACGAAGCCGGTCGGCAGTCAGTGGGTCGGCTAACGGGACCCAGCCAGATGGACGGACGCAGCCTCCGCCCGGGCGCCGCATCGGGCCGGCGACGCCGCGACGGTGGCGCCGCGCGCCCGGCGGGGTTTATCGCTTTACTACAAAAATACCGGCCAAGTGCGTGGCGGAGTCGCACATGAAGGGTTCCATTTTTTAGGGTTCCGTACCCAAAGGGTGAAAACAGAACTAAGCCTCCGCTCTCCGTCCGTCCGTCCGTCTATCACAGGGCTGTATCTCATGAACCGTAATAGGTAGGCAGCTTATTTTTTTACAGAGTGTGTATTTATTTTGCCGCTATTACAGCAAATAGGTTAAACAAAAAATATATAAAAATAGAAGGGGGACTCATACAAAAACCCTGATTTTTTTGTGTATTGTATTGTTTATTCATCATCCGTAGACAGTACACTGCACTCTGCATATCCTAAAACGTACCAACTCAAAGTGAACTCAAACAACTTCCAACTCTAGAAAGGAATTCCTATCAAACAGAACGTTCTACATTTGTTGAAACTTCCAGAAGAAGTACTAGAGCCACGTATTGCTGTGATGCACACACTAACTCACGCCTGGTACCTACTAGCCAAATCGCAAAGTTTGACAAGGCACCCCAAGTAAATTACCAAGTCTAACGATAACACGTTGCGTTATTACAATATGTGATTTCTTGTCTAGCGATCAATCTATTTTTGTTAATGCATGTTTCGTTTTTCCATACAAAATAAACAGTTGAAAAGGTATCAATTTCCGAACCTTTTTGACTAAATGTAGAAATCGAAAAGCAAATGTAATTATTTGTTTGTGCATACATGCTGTTTTTACTTATATCTAGACGTCAAATTTCTTTGAAATTTCTAATGTGAATAATCGACTTTATTATTTTTTACTAGCTGCGGTACCCGGCTCCGCTCGGGATACTGTCGGCATTATTATTTGATGGATAAAAAGTAGCCTACATGGCTGGTCCAAATAAGGGTCAAACTGGTCCAGGACAATTTATCTATCTACCTAATCACGATCGTTTGAGCCGAAATAGCATGATTAATGAGAAACATCCAATAATTCCCATTTAGAGCTTCGTTGACATTTGGTGGCTATTTAAAAAAAAGCATTTGCCGCCAGAACCTTTCTGCACTTGCACTGCTACATTGCTTACCTAGTAAGTCAGTAACGTGTAACGTAGGTTAGTTTTGCGTGGACTCCAACCCACAGCCAGCCTCAACATCGAAAACGGTAACCCATCCCGAACCTGACTGCTCCCAGAGATGCTATACGGTAATAAAATACGCATATAAATCGGGTAATTGGTTCGCAAGTTATAAAAATTTAACACTCTCTACTCACCCCTCTGGTAATGAAGCGTTATATTATGTAGCCTATAAGTTTTGAGTAGAATCAGGCTAGACGTAGGTACAATCCGCATCGAAATCGAGTAATTGGTTCTCAAGTAAGAAGTATTTTATTCCATTGGTCGCACCTCTGGCGATTTAGCGTAATGCCAAGTAGTCCTAAAGTTGTGGGAAATACCAAGCCGTACTTCGGTACAATTAGTAAAAGTAAGCGCCTCCGCCCCCCCCCCCCCCTCCAGTCGATTGCAGTTTGTATGACAGCCACATCTTAGCGTAAGCGGAACTGATTTCTATTTATGATAGTCAATTTAGTTTTAGTATCATACGTAAAGTCTACAAACGAAGTATCTTAGAAATCAAAGCAACTTACTCCATGAACACCCCTTACAGATTTATTATTAGTATAGATTAACAGAACAACCGATGTCGGATGTATATAAACCTCGTCAAGTTTGATACGGATGCACTTATTCTCCATCCAGTTCCATTTAGCCATGGCAAAAACAAAAATAAGGTCCAAATTCCAAACCCAATAATCATCTCCCTGTTACTAACTATCTAACTGTACCTGTGCAAAAATATTATGTATTTCATTTCATTTCATTTCATTTATTTAAACTTTTTGGTAGTCAAACTACACCAAGTTACGTCACAAAGATCCGCGGATTCGATCAACCCAGTAAAGAAGAACCCGCAAAGAAATTTCACGGGTTTACATAACATATTTTTCCGTCCACAATTATAAAATACATACTTAGATCTAAATGCTACTGCCAAACAATTCCTTGGCAGAACAGATTAAGGCAAAGAACAAAGAACAATAGAAACAGCAACCCTCAGTTTAAGTTACTTACAACTAATAAAGCTACTAATTCAATTATATAAATTAATATAATTTATAATATAATCTACTCGGATAATTCCACGGAATGACGCTCATTCCGTGGAAAAATGGAAAAAGCTTAGTATGGGACGCAACATGTGTAGATACGGTGGCGCCCTCTCACATGGATGCAACCTCCCTGGAAGCAGGCGCGGCGGCTGCAGGCGCGGAGGCACTAAAACGGCGCAAATATTCAATGCTCAGTGAGTGCTATATGTTTGTGCCGTTTGGTGTCGAAACGTTAGGCTCATGGGGGCCGGATGCTAGAACTCTGTTTGAGGATTTGTCGTCGCGGTTGATCGAATCATCGCGTGACCAGAGGGCTGGCTGGTATCTCGGGTAGAGGTTGAGCCTAGCTATCCAGAGAGGGAATGCGGCCAGTCTTTTGGGCACCCTGCCGCCTGGCAGCGATATGGCTGAAATTTATTATTTGTTATAAATGTGTGTAATTTTAGGAATAGTTTAATTTATAGGATAATGTATAATATTTTAGTTTTTAATTTCTTTGTTGATTTTGTTGATAAGTTATTGCACTAAATATAATGAATTTAATGAAATTAAAAAAAAATCTATAACTACCATTGATTTCAATGATAATTCCAATAAATGTAATCAAGTCCGCGTCACAAGTTCCGTCATCGCCTAATGGAATTGAGAGTTCGTCGACCCCCACGATACGACATCATTGTTGAGGTTTTTTTTAGTTAACTGTACCACGGTCAGGTGGGATCAGACCGGGCCAACCGGCACGAAACCTCTCGTTCCGCCAGTTATACTGACCCACAAATGTGATCAAGCCGAGTTCACACGCTGCGAGCGCGCGAGCGCCGGGTGCCATTTAAATAGCGCAAATCCTTTGAAACCACCCAAGTTGTGATAATATTTAAAAGAATTACATTACACTTTATGATTTGAACAAAACATATTTACCAATAAAATCAGAATTTTGTTACACCTCCATAGGGAAGTATTTCAGGTTTTATTTTTTAACTACTTGCAGCTTTGCAAAATCACTGAATAATCACGAATCTATGATTGATCAAAATTTTACGAGTTAAAAATGGTATAACTTATTAAAAAAACAGTATGCTCAAAATATCACAGATTATTTGATGGTGTTGTAATTTTGTATTATTAACATGCATTGTAGTTTTCCAGAACCTAAATCTTGCAGACCGATCTGGATTACACTTTCAACTTATAGCTCCACACAATTTTCAATTTCTCCAGGAACTACCTAGATTCTTTATTTTTTTGTAGTTTTAGATTGCAGAGCAAACAAAAATAAGCACACCTAAAAATATACTAATATATTCATAAAAATTGGGATATTACAAAGCCAGAAACAAATCGTCGCGGAAATATATCCCCTGGAATTGATAAGTTCGGTGATTTCTGGATCTCCCTCACAAAAAGTTTTCTAACTTTAATGTTAATCCAGCTGCGGCTATGGAATTCGTGCCTACAGCGACATTTCGGGACAGACATTTCCTGAACTTAGCTGCCTTTCACCAATCTGTTAAAAAATAGAACCAAATCAAAGAAAAGCAAATCAAAATCATCCTTAGATTTTTACCGCGTGTCAACTTGCCTTTTAAACAATCTTTAACATAACTCGAACTTTTTTTTAAACATTTGACAAATGTCTGCTTGGGGTCTGCTGCATTTCCAAACCAACTGAAAAGAGGAAAAATCACACCGTTGCACAAAAAGGTGCAATAGAACAAATTAACAACCGCAGGCCTGTTTGTAGTTTCCATTCCGCAGGTGGATAAATTTGGAATCAAATAAACTTTTGTCAGAGCAGGCAGATGAACTTCCATAGCTAGTCACAAACATTCCGGATATTCATTGTCATCAGTTTACTTAATTTTATGTAATTTAATAAACACTCATGAATTGGATTTTTAATATAAAACAAGTGACGACCTACAAGGTGCTTTTATAATTAAGATTAGCCAAGTCATTATTATTGTTTTACTTTCGATAAGATTTTTGACAACATGGTTGTGGACACGGCGTTTTATTTCGTTATTAATGTTTATTTTACTTTTCTTTATTATGTTTAATTTAGTCAACGGTTCGATTACCACGAAAGAAAAAGAACCGACAAGAAACTTTGCCGCGAGTCAAAATACAAATGCATTTTTATCTTATAGTTAAAATAATATAACACTATCCAATCACCTACAGAAAAATAAAGAGTATAATAGTTTGACATAAATCTGAACAATAAATAATGAATAAGGGCCGAGTGCACGAAAGGACAAAAAATCAAAATCACACGTCACTTTGTATGGACAGTATGGAAGGAACTCCATGCGGTTCACTAAAAGTGACGTGTTTTAACATTGATTAACACGGCCGTCTCTTCGTGAAACCGGGGCTAAGACTACCGTATGAACCTTTCGTTTTTTTGTGGCTTGCACCGCTGTGGGAGAACTTCTGGCTGGAGGTTGCTCCAAGTGCATGATCATGTTATCTAAAGTTCACCGTTGGTACGGAACTTGTCCGGTTTTTACATCGACGCTTTACTTCCTACTCAGCGCACACTGTTCTCATCAAAGTTCGTTCGCTCGCTCGTTCGTCCGTTCCTCCAGTGTGTACCCGCCGCCCGAGCGTCATCATCATTACATGGCGCAAGTACACGCACCGGGTAAGCGGCCGTAACCACGGTCAATGTGATACTTTAAGTTCGACTCATATCATTTCCTTAGTGGTTCGGGTGCTCTTGACATTTGAGAAGGAATATGGAACTGTACCCGAAGTCTCAGTTGTCACCTAAATTGGCGTTTACGGCAAACCGATCGACTGGCTTTTTCAAATGTATGGAGAAATTGAAGAGCGCGCGCAGTGGGCGTTAAGCGAACTAAAATTTGCGAGTCCGAGTTTGATTTGACAGCTTACTCAACGTTGCCGTAAATACGTCGACGTTGCCGTTTACGAGTACTCCGCGTTTTCATACAAATCGGAAGTCCGAGTTTGACTTTGACAGTTCGAAGAAGTAAAACCACAGAATATCTAGTCAAAATTTGTATGGAGTTTGACGTTTTTACGGAACTTCGAAGTTACGTAAACGCCAATTTAGGTGAGAACTGAGACTACCGGCTCCGGACATGGTTAGCTGATACTCACCGAAACACGAAATGGGAACCAGTTGCCATGCCCGGACCTTCCAGATATTACACGGCTACATTGCGACGGGAAACAGGGGCGGTTGCCGCTACGACCATATGTCATTCAATGCCAACCGGAATCATCCCTACCACCTACTGTGTAAGGAAGCGGACCTACAGTTGGACGAGAAATCTGAACGCTCTAATACGGTCACCCATCCAGAACCCGACGGCACCCGCAGTTTCTTACCCTCGAATACCGAAAGGCGAGACTTCGCGCCACTAGGATAGCGAGGCGAGGCTGAAATGCGTGCACGCATTAGTTAGCACTGTGTTCTTTCGTCCATACATTCGTTCATGTGCCCAGAGCTCTGCCCGCGTTAATAATTCGGCCGACTCTATCCCCCCCCCCCTTTCTCGTAGTTTACCCTGCATCTGTACAAGACGATTTTTTTTAATAATATAAATGGCTCAATTAGATAAGAAAACGTTAAAAGAGGTTAATTTATTTAAATTTACATACAGCTAATATAGTGATTGCACTGCTCTCTTATTGAGAGCTACGTGCTATTGTACGCCTACCCAGGCAATTTGTAGATGGCACTCGCTTTTATTTACCTCATTTAACACCTCTGCAAATATGCAATAAATTATTTGATTTTGATTTTGATTTTTGACAAAAAACCGCCCAAGTGCGAGTCGGACTCGCACACGAAGGGTTCCGTACCATCGTTCAAGATTTTAAAAAATATCACGTTTTTTGTACCGGGGCCCCTTTAATTTTTAATCTTTTTTAATTTTATCTTTTTGTTGTTATAGCGGTAAAATAAATACACACTCTGTGAAATTTTACGAGCAACTACCTATTACGGTTCATGAGATACAGCCCTGTGACAGACGGACGGACGGACGGACAGCGGAGCCTTAGTAATAGGGGTCCGTTGGCACCCTTTGGGTACGGAACCCTAAAAAGCTAAAATGCGGCGTTTCGCGAACAAAAGGTTCCCTTTGGCAGGAGAAAGTCCCACTCGAACCCCCATACAAACGTGGAAAGAAGATCATGCGCATCCATGTCAGAGATCCCAAGTTATACTCAAACCAGCTTTACATGATCGAACTAGATGCCCGATGACGATTAGCTTTGAAAAATTGTGTTTGGTTTCTAAGTTATAAGGTCGGAAAGTTCGAATCTTTTGCGCGTTTTATGGAATAAGTTTGGACGTGGATTACTAAAAGATGAGGCTGAAATATCAAAAAAATCTTAGTCATCAAGCCTAGCTTGTTTCATGAAGATGATAAACCCCTTTTTTAATTATTTTTTTCTACAGCGTTCGTAATTTACTTTCAGTTATAAGTCGTTTTGAATTTTTTGTAAATCTACTTGCTATGTGGACTAGTTGCATCCTCCTGATCACAATGTATGTCTTATCAGTAAAACTGCCTCTGTGCGGATGAGTTTCGGTCACTATTCCTGTATTTCCTTTCTCGGTGGCAGGATCAGGGGGTCCATTCAGGGTAAGAGTAAGTTCGAATTCGTCACTAAATATCAACTCACTTTTTTAAATAGTTAATGTTTTCACACTTTCTGAACATCATAACAGTTAGGTAAATATCTGGTCTGTCCCGTAAATACGTTGGAAGTATAAATAACGGTTCCGTTATTTAAATAATAATATATTTCCCAGCAATTTTTAGGGTAACTCACTCCCGAACTCGAACTCACTCTTACCTGAATGGCCCCCTGTCCATAAAAGTGTTTCAGTAAATCGAGTTCCCAAGATCAGATACTTTGTATTCGTTTATACCCATCAAAAGCAAAACCAGTTAGTTGTCATTTAAGTGCACGAAAAACGGATTTAGTTCATACTCGGGGCGAAATCACTTTGATCAGCCATATCTTTCATGTTTTCATGTATAGAGTTCGGTGGTAGTAGCTGGCGCGATTCAATTTATTTATTTTTGGAAATCTTCGGAATATACCGGTGTGCGAGTGTTCGTTATTTTCTTCTCCTCCTAAACGGCACAACCGATCATGATATTTTTAGGGTTCCGTACCCAAAGGGTGCCAACGGAACCCTAATACTAAGCCTCCGCTGTCCGTCCGTCCGTCCGTCTGTCACAAGGCTGTATCTCATGAACCGTAATAGGTAGGCAGCTGAAATTTTCACAGAGTGTATATTTATTTTGCCGCTATAACAACAAATAGGTTAAATATCGATACAATACAAAATAAAGCGGGCCTCCATACAAATAAAACCGGCCAAGTGCGAGTCGGACTCGCACACGAAGGGTTCCGTACCATCGTAAAAAAATGTATACAAAAAAATCACGTTTTTTGTATGGGGACCCCCTTTAATTTTAATTATTTCTTAATCTTACCTATTTGTTGTTATAGCGGCAAAATAAATACACACTCTGTGAAAATTTCAGCTGTCTTTCTGTTACGGTTACTGAGATACAGCCCTGTGACAGACGGACAGACGGACGGACGGACGGACGGACAGACGGACGGACAGACGGACGGACGGACGGACGGACGGACGGACGGACGGACGGACGGACGGACGGACGGACGGGCGGACAGCGGAGGCTTAGTAATAGGGTACCGTTTTCACCCTTTGGGTACGGAACCCTAAAAACGTGATATTTTGGTGTTAAATCTTTTAAGATGTTACGGAACCCTTCGTGTGTGAGTACGACTCGCACTTAGCCGGTTTTTTTAACGCAAAACAACGTGTGTAATCGTATTTGTAATATACTCTTGATTATTTTTATATTTAGATTTATGTAGCCATTTTTACGTAACTTTGTACCGTAATGGCCTTCCTATTGGAGATGGGTCATTCCGGCTCCAAAAAAGAATGAATTCCTATTCCTAATCCACACCTCCGGAATGCGAGAGCACAAAAAAATCTGGAATGGTTATTATTTCCACTCCGGAATGGCTATATTTGAACCTCGGAGTGGTTATAATTTGATTCCGGAATGTTTATATTTCCACCCATGAGTTGCTTTAATTTCACTCCGGAATGGCTTTTCCGAAACTGAAATGTCCGCAAGTCTTACATTGGATTTAAGTTTTCACGGAATATTTCGAATGAGCAAAAAAAAGGTCATCACTCCGGAATAATATAACAAATTAATATTGAATTGATACAATTTCGTATTAAAAATGACGAGGGCTCTGTACACCCGAACTGTAGTAAAGCATTGAATTGTAAGTTTTGGTCAGAATCTCTTAAAGGAATCTTATTCGTATATTATGTTATTAAACTTAGACTAAGTGGACGTTGAAAAAAAAACCAGCGGAGTTTCTTGCCAGTTCTTCTTCACTGGTATTGCCGAACTGGCTAATGATAAAATGATACAATATGACAAATCCGAGTGCAGTGTACTATCTATGGATGATGAATAAACAATAAACAATAAACTCCGGAAGCCCGCAGTTTAATTCAAGTTTTCATAGATGAGCGAATGAGCAGTGTCAATAATAGTAACTAAAGAGGAAGCGGGTTCTCGAAATGGGGAGCACCCGGAATAAATAATAGTACCTATCCAGAATCTAAGCGTGGAGTGCACAATTTCTGGTTAGTGATTTTGTAAAATTAAAATATACCCGTCCTTATTTTTCGCCTGAAGAAGATAGAAGAAATATCTAAAATAACCGTAACTAATAATAACCAGAAATTGTGACTCCACCCTAAGCCTTAGATAAAACTTCCTAATAAATCCAAATTAACCTCAGAATAGTTATACTATATTTTTTCCTTTGAATTGACATGCAGTTTCAAACTCGAATTTTCAATAGGTTCAGGGTCAAAGTGTAACAATTTAAATTGTATCATACCAACGCCATCTATCGCTGTATGTAGTTATCACGGTAAGGCATTCGTGCAATATCGTGCTGGCACCAGCTCACGCGCAGCAACAGTCCTATAACGATTATAGATGGCAGCACTGAGCTTGACATATTTCCGGAAGCATGGCCTTTGAACCGGATGGAAAATATTTTTTTTATAGCAGCTACAATAGCACGTAGTACCAAAGGTAGATGCCGACCTTCAGTGGTGCCCTGCCCGGCTAAGTTGTACCGCCTAGTAGGACCCTGCGGTTTTAAATGGGTTCCGAACCCGCATTGTCAATGAAAATGCACGTATTTTTATCCCAAATATCAACCCTGGTTGTAGAATTCGTGGTCTTCCACGCGAGATACCACAGGCGTTTGAAGGCTGATTATCTATAGTCTTGCGTAGATAAAGAGACCTGCGTATAACATTTGCATAGCTTGCAGTGGTCACAACCACAGAACATCAATATTCCGTGGTCACAACCATGTTGCAACCTCATGATTGCAATGACTATAGTCATGCACAAATGACATGCGACAAACGCTTGGATTCAAATGTTGTTTTGTTAATTTTGACGGTTCGATTAGGTACCACGGATGAAAAAGAAACGAGAATAAACATTGCCGAGTCAAAACTCAAATATATTTTTACATTAACCCTTCAAATGCTATCACCTCCTCCGGTTTGAGAGCAATCTCAACCATCAAGTATGAATAAGATACCTGTATGAGATTCTGACCAACACCTAGAACCAAATAATGCTTGACTGCAATTTGCCTGTACAGAGTCCTCGTCATGACTGTAATTCAACAGCGATCGCGTGTTGAAGCACCTTAAATAGATTGATGAGGGGCACCATAGCCCCATGAGATCGATAAGTCCCTATTTAGGGTGGTTTATAGCCCTAATACTCCTAATGGACTCCGTCGCTGACCCGCCCTACTACTGCGCTGTAAATATCGCTAGGTGGCGCTATAAATGTAATAGATGAAGCTCGCCCGTAAACTACGTAATTTCATATCTGGTCTCACATCGAAGTTTTAAATTAATGATAAAGGAAAACAAATATTAACGAAGTCAAAAATATCCGAACGTGTCTGGCCGATATAGTATCTTGTAAACACCACACAAAAACGACTTTGAGGCACTGCAGGGTCCGTCACTCGAGGTGTTACAAATTGAAAATGATGTTATATGTCCGAAAGTTCGCATTTTTCGCGCGTTTTATACAATAACTTTCCACGATTAAATAAAAACATCTTCAAAGGATATGTCATCAGACCTAGCTAAGACTAATAATCATTTTCGTTTTTGTATGATTTTTGACTACAGTGGTCGTGGTTTACTTTAAGCTATAAGTCGTTTTTTTTAATATATTTTTTAGTTAAATTTTACCAAATCAAACACTATGCGCATTGTCTGCTTTGTGGACATGTTGCATCCTCCTCATCACGGAGCCTGTATTTTTATTTGAAACAGAGAAGGTCCTGGAGCGCAATAGCACGGTTTTGTACCGTGCCCGCGAATGAGTTAGTCCTTATAGTTTCGAATTTGTCCATAAAAAAAATCACTCTGTATAGTAAAAATAAATAAATAAATGAATAAAAAGTCCATACGGTCAACGTTAGGTACGTTGGATATCACGAAATATAATAATAATAATATTCTTTATTGCAATCCATACGAAGTACAAAGCAAAGGCGGATTTATTGCCTAAGGCAATTTCTAACAATCAACCCTATCATCAATGTATAAATATAATTGTAATTAAAATGACGTTATGTTGGTAGAATTGTGGGAGCAAATAAAATCACAAACAATCGGAGGTGATACATGGACGCTCCTTATCAGTGCCCTTTAGCCTCGTCACAGAATAAGTTATAGTGCTAGCCTAGTACTTATCTGAGTCTAAAGGCACAATGTTCTACGCGCGGCTCGTAGCTCAGGGACGCGGAATTTGCTCCTCGCATGATTATAGGTTCAATCCCCGCCCGCTAATGTAAGGATTTCTTTCTCTTTATAAGGTGGAGAAGTGTATTTCGTCACTCATTCGCTCTAAATATCCAAACAATCTCAACATAACCTGTAGCGACAGCAGCGCTCTCTACGTAGATCTGTCAATTTCATAATGCCAACAAATGCAACCAACAGATGCGTAGAATATAGTTAGCATGTACAACAACAGATGGCGCTACCCAGTTGAAGTCCAACATGTCAAATAAAACAAGAAGCCTGTATCGCATTAACGAAATCACACATGTAAAACATAAAAAAATACGACTAGAGAAGAGCAGCAGCGCAGCCGTGGGTCTTAAGACCTGACCCACCTTTTCCACGATACTCTTAGTAATTCTCTTCACAATAATCACAAATAAATAAAATAAAATATTCAAACATCACTTACTTATTTGGACGATACAGGAACGAATGGAGCACTGCGGTAGAACCTTATGGGTAAAACTCACGTGTTGACAACATTAGCTCGTGTGTGTTCGTTCGCCAATCGATCCGGCTATCACCAGATCGACCCCGGAGTGGAACTCCGCACGCAAATCTGTGCCAACCACAGAAGAGAAAAGGAAGAAGTGTCGTGTGGGCGTTACCCGGGTCGTGTCGCCTCCGCATAGACATACTGTCAATATAATTCTACTTATCTGAAGGACCAGGACATAAGGGCTTCACAGCTCGGGCTGTTTGGACTAGGGCAGTGCTGGAGTAGGTCGGACTCGCAAGGCCTATGTAGGTACTTATAGGAGTGGCCAACTGTTTCCTGCAAGCACGTTAGTCGTGTCATTATTATCTATTCCTAATGGTTGCTGAGGGAACGGGGGAAGGACGGTGCCTAGCGGAGAGAAGACACCTCCGGTGCTAGTCTGGAGAACCAGAAGAGCAAAATCTCCAGCCGCGGAGACGTGGAATAGAGAGATGCATACTGGACATTGGAAGTCAGCCTATCTGTCGTCCGGAGCGTGGACTAGTACGTTAGCAGCTTCGACTGCAGAAGGTGAGTGTGCATTTTAGTTTCGATGCCTACCTAGAGAATTGGAAGTAGAAGTCACGTAGCACTTTCCATATCACTGAGGTGGCAAGACCTACTGATAACCTGCTGGGGCTATCCCCACTGACGCTTGTAAGATTAGCGTCTCCCATTGCGTATAACCTTACCGTTGGAGATTGGGAACGTTGGAAAATAAACAGGAAAGGTCATTCGATTCCGTCGTTCATATCCGGTCAAGCGTCGTGTGCCACACAGTACAACCATCGTGGCGTTATTCATGATAGGTCCCAACAACACGCACCCTCCTAAATCAACCGATTGTCTCCATTGTGCTCATAGTAGACAACCTTGTCTACTACTCTTACAAATTTGGCCACTTCTAGGATGTAGTTTAGTAGTGTAACATTTAATTTACTCAAGACTATGTATCCTAAGATGTCCATACTTTTAATGTAAGTGCTATAGTAAAACGCGGCGGGCACATTAAAATGTGATGACAATAACACTAAGTAAGTAAGTAAGATGAAGTGAACGTTTTTGGCTTAAAATATTTTTGGTTTAGCTGCTCAATATTCCGTTTTTGGCTGCATCGATGATAGTGGTGGATGCATGGCAGAGGTTACCACCAGCGCCGCAATGCGGTAGACTTCAGTGCGCAATGATTTACTTTAGATTTATGCAAATTTTACAAAAATACTCGCATATTGTACGACAGCTTGCGACCTGTGGGCACAGTAATTTATTTAGACATTATTTCGTACATTGACAAGTTTTGTAGAGAGCGAAATACTTACTTTTGGGCAAGCTTGGCTTATGATGTGCGAAGTTCAGTTCCAGGACATGTCGACACATGGGTTTCAACTCACTTGAACTTCGGAGATCCCGGGCATTAATACTGTTTGGTTTCAAAATTCTGAACGGGAAAGTTGATTCGCAAGCTTTACTGCAGCTGGTACTAGCACTGAACGTGCCTGACGGTTACGCTCGACGGCGGAACGCACGCTTGTTTGCCGAGATCGTGACGCGCACCCGCTCTCACTACTGGTCGCCCATATGTCTCGTCCTGAGGCTGTTCAATGCGATGCATCTGTTAACACCTGAATGTGATGTGTTTGTAAATCTGAGAAGTACGTTTGAGAGAGTGTGCACGACATTTTTGGAAGGCTATTTGAAAGTTAACTCATCCATAGTTAATTAAATGTCTGTTTTTTTCTTTTTTCTATACTGTAATTAAGCATGCTACATTTCTACTTTCTTTCTGTTATTTTGTTTATTTCTTTATTTCGGTTATGTGAAATGTGTGTTTAAATAAATAAAATAAATAAATATCATTCCAATGTTGTCATAGAAACACAGAGTCGTACCCTAGATCCTAGAATGTTAGACTAGAACGGTTTCCAATTCACACTAAACAGAAACGTCGTGTCTTGCTCGCGTTAACCTCAACTAGATTGTTTCCAGGGACTAACAAATAGTCTTCTACTCCTAACAAAAATAAGAGACGTCGCCGCCTATCCTATTTCGCACCAACCCGGCTTGCGGTCACAGTGTTCAGTCCGAGTTCTCACCTAAATTGGCGTTTACGGAACTTCGAAGTTACGTTAAAACGTCAAACTCCATGCGAATGTTAACTATATATGCTATGGTTTTACTTCTTCAAGCTGTCAAATTCAAACTGAGACTTCCGATTTGTGTGAAAACGGCCCGCCGGGTTGGGCCACCTTAATTCAGCCTCGGTAGCTCAGTGCGACGCCTTGCGAATCGATAAGCTGGGGAAGCACCTCTGAACGCGGTTAGGTTCTAGATAGGTGACCATTCTCAACCGTGGAGGCTGGACGTGGTTCGGATTCCACGTAAAACTGAAGGTCCCCTTTCTTACATACTAGGTGGTAGGGTTAGTCCCGCCCGGGTTGGTACCATCGCATTGAATGAACGATTGTACGTGTTTTCCATCCAGTTCAATGTAGCGGAGCAATATAAGGAAGCTACTGGCATGGGACCTAGTTCCCAAGTGGTGTGTCAGGCTAATAACTGACGGTCTGTTCGGTATTAGCAATCCATGTCCAGTTTCACAAAAAAAACTTGGACTCGCAAATATTAGTTCGCTACACGCCCACTGCGCGCGGTCTTCAATTTCTCCATACATTTCAAAACGCCAGTCGATCGGCGTAAACGCCAATTTAGGTGACAACTGGGACTAAAGGCTCTGGTGACTGGTGTACCTGGCTAGCGCCGTGCAGTCGCTTGCGTCACATTACATGGCACCGAGTACGCGGTACGCCAGCATTCACTGGAATAGTTTTAGAGCATCAACTAAAGACTTAATACTAATAAAAACTAAAAAAACGTACTTACAGTTTGCGGGCATCTTGGTTCGTTCTACAGCCTGTACTCGCGATATATCAGCGATCCTGGAAAATAATTAAAGTCAAAGTAAAACATATTTTTTTAACAACTGTGATTTTTAGGGTTCCGTACCCAAGGGTGCCAACGGAACCCTATTACTAAGCCTCCGCTGTCCGTCCGTCCGTCTGTCACATGGCTGTATCTCAATAACCGTAACAGATAGACAGCTGAAATTTTCACAGAACGTGTATTTATTTTGCCGCTATAAAAACAAATAGGTAACATTAAAAAATAATTCAAATTAAAGGGTCCCCATACAAAAAACTAGATTTTTTTGTGTTAAATATTTTACGGTGGTACGGAACCCTTCGTGTGCGAATCCTACTCGCACTTAGCCGGTTTTTATGTAACACCTAAATGCATTCATTCCTTAATGCCGTAAGTGAAACCATATTTTTTTATTTTGAAAAATAAATACTACTTATTTTGTATTTTCAAAAGATGAAAGATTCATTGATGGTCTAGCTTTATTCAATACCTACAAATAACGGTAAATATCTGATGATCATATTGTGCATTCAAACATTTTTTATGAAGTTTATGAATATTTTTCTAATTTGAGAACAGAAAGCACCAGCGGTCTGGACTATCTTGAAATTATAGCTAGACTATCAATCCACATATTCACTTTTTCGATGATCGAAATTGATTGTGCTTATTTTTTAATATAATTAAATGTTATTTTTCTTACGTCCTTATCGAACAGAACGCAATCGAATCTTATCACTCAAAATTAAAACCAGAAGTTATTCTAAACTTGTAATACAAAATGTGGGCTATATCTGGCCTTTGACCTCCGATGCTATAGCTCTACTGAACTGGATACCTCAAAATAGTAACTGCAGGTCTATTCCTGGTATTCAGTAATCAGGAATCAGGAATCCTGAGTCTAAAAAACCGCTTTTATAGCGATTTTCAAAGCGAGTTTTTCGGCGGAAAACCTTGATTAATAAAAAAACCGGCCAAGTTCGAGTCGGGCTCGCACACGAAGGGTTCCGTACTATCAACACAAAAAATTCACGTTTTTTTGTATGGGACCCCCCTATAAATTTTATTATTTTTTTATTTTACCTATTTGTTGTTATAGCGGCAAAATAAATACACACTATGTGAAAATTTCAGCTGCCTACCTATTACGGTTCGTGAGATAGAGCCCTGTGACAGACGGACGGACGGACGGACAGCGGAGGCTTAGTAATAGGGTTCCGTTTTCACCCTTTGGGTACGGAACCCTAAAAACTATGCTCCGGAATATTTTCGTCACGAAAATTGCTTTTAAAACCGCTACAAACGCAGTTTTCGAGACTCAGGATTCCTGATTCCTGATTACTGAATGCCAGGAATAGACCTAATGATACTGGGTCAATCTCTGAAGCATCTCGCGATTGATGATTGGAGCGATCCACATTTCCACAAATAGGTTGGAATTACTACTTGAACCAAAATAGGGGCATAGATAGCAAGTTTTTTTATGGTACGACATCGATGGCCACCACACCTACTGTCATGATGTTGGCACAACATGGGAACTAGGTGCCATACCAGGACCTGCCTTTTACGCACGGGTGCATTGAACTCAGCAATGGAACTGCACGGAAAACACGGACTATTTTCATTGTCTTTTCAATAAAGGTATTTTCATTGTCTTTTACCACCGTTCAATAAAGGAAGTAGAACTAGTAGGAAGGGACCTAAGTTTTACGTGAAATCCATCCCAGTACAAGCCTCAATAGTGGAAATGTTGTGGATGACCGGAATCCGACTGAGCCTTAAGTTGCTTCACTTCAATGATGTCGGTATGCGCATAGACCGGTACCTAGAGGTGACACCACCAAAAATTAAAATTCAGACGGTGCTAATTTGCTTAGCGAGGTGTCATGTTTTTTTTTTACTGAAAATCGTATTGGGGATAATAGCAACCATAATATGTGTGCATATTATTAATGTTCATACCTACAGTTTTACATGGATTTCTAGCCATGGAACAAGCTCGCAATCGCGACGAAACGCACTTAGGGCCGAGTGCACGAAAGGACAAACAATCAAAATCAACGTCAACGCACGATTAAAAATGTCACTTTGTATGGACAGTATGGAAGGAACTCCATGCGGTTCACTAAAAGTGACGTGTTTAAAGATTGATTAACTCGGCCGCCTCTTCGTGCAATCGGGGCTTACTCAACTCGGAAAGAGAAAGAAAGTGGAGCATAAACGGGACGGGGATCGAATCTACAATCTCTGGCATGAAAAGCAAGATCACCGCGCCCCTGAACTACGAGCCGCTCAAACATAGTCTTCAATTACACACAAAAATGTTGAAAGAAACCCATTCGCGGGCACGGTACAAAACCGTGCTATTGCTCTCTGGGAACTTCTTTGTTTCGAAGAAAAAGACAGCCTCTGTTTATGAGGAGGATGGAACATTTCAACAAAGCAGACAATGTTCATAGTATTTGATTTGTTAAGATTTAAGAAAATTTTAATTACAAAATGTCTTATAGCTAAAAGTAAATCGCGACATCGGTAGTCAAAAATCAAACAAAAACCAAATTGATTATACATTTTTATGAAACAAGCTATGTCTGAAGACTAATCTTTTTAAGATGTTTTCATTTTATCGTTAAGTAATCCACCTCCAAAGTTATTGTATAAAACGCGCGAAAAATTCGAACATTAATACCTTGTAACTTAGAGACCAAACACGATTTTACAATGCTAATGTTCATCAGACATCTAGTTCGATCAAATAAAGCTGTTTTGAGTATCATTTTGGATCTCTGACAAGAAATATGCGCATATTCTTCTTTCCGCGTTTGCATGGGGAGTTGAGCGGGATGGGCCACCTTAAACGATAGAGTGTACACGAGTGAGGTCACGTGGGGTTATCCACTGTGTTATCCAATGCATCAGTTGATTGTATCGATCTCCAGCTGTGCCTGTTTCGATTCATGTCGCACCGAGGCGCCAGTACAATACACCGTCTGCACGCGAGGCGCCGCGTCACCGCGTCCTATATCCGTCGGTGCTGAGCCAAACATCCCGGCTTCTAGTTACGTCTTCGATCATCCGGACTCTGGTCAACCGTGTGATGAGCGACCGGTTGATCATGGTTAAATTACCATTCGAATATTCTTTGCAGCCCGGCTATGTATTCGTCAGCTATATGGTTTGGGAGCTATATGCATGAACATTGTCACCTCCACTGAAGATAAAAGGTAGGAAAAGTGACAAGCGGTTGATATTGCGTCTCCGCCGTATGGCCAAAGTGGCCATATAATTGTATGGGAATCAGGTGGCTCGGCATATACCACACAGTCGAAACATCGCCACCGCGCGCGAATGTGTTTCCAATTCAGTTCAAGTCAGTTCCCATACACACGAACACAGCAATACATCTGCGACATCGACATTGATCTGCGACCATTTTTGCGTTTGGCATATTTTATAAATGTATTATAATTAGTTATACGTTACTGTATTGTATTGGGAGGAAGCAGACGAACTTTACCTACATCTTCCCACTAAATGGATAAATTGAACCAATATAGGCTAAAATCAGATTTTTTTGGAAGGTTATTATTTAAACAGTCGTTGTTAATGCACAACTTTACAGTTAATAGATTAATTTATAATAATTTTACTATATTACCTCGATTTACTAATTACTAGTACCTTATTACCGCACCACTTCAATACTATCCGAAATTAGTTCGGATAAACGGAGTAGGTAGGTACACGGGGATTTGTAATCAAGTGTGTAAACGCGTGTCCGTTCACGAAATAAGAAGGCCTACTGAAAAACCGGCCAAGTGCGAGTCGGACTCGCACATAAAGGGTTCCGTACCATCGCAAAAGATTTAACACAAAAATCACGTTTTTTGTATGGGAAATCATTCAGGATTATTTTGACAAAGTCGCCAAATTAACATGAAACGGCAGTTCTACGCTATCTGTCAAACTTTTTAGTCGTTCCATACTATAGTCTCGCGAGCAGACCAGAAATAAACTCAAATAGGGCCGACGGGCAGATGTGGGGCCGTAAATTAGACAACCTCATGTTGGCTACCTTTTATTCTGTGGGCCACCAGTCTAACTTACCTGACAAGCCATTCGTGCTGCCGAGCAGGTAAAAACACAAAGCCAGAATGGCGAACCTTTTCTGATACATAGAAGTCCGATACGTAGGTACCTACCTACTTACTTTGGACACAAGTGTTGTCTCCTTCGAAGCTTACCTGGTTGAAATTTACAGACTGAGAAATCGGTTCCTTCACGAATCAACGTCAGGCAATCAAAAAACCGGCCAAGTGCGAGTTGGACTCGCACATGAAGGGTTCCGTACCATCGTACAAGATTTAACACAAAAAAATCTCATTTTTTGTATGGGACCCTGCTATAATTTTTATTATTTTTTATTTTACCTATTTTTTGTTATAGCTGCAAAATAAATACACACTCTGTGAAAAAATCAGCTGCCTACCTATTACGGTTCATGAGATACAGCCCTGTGACAGACGGACGGACGGACGGACAGCGGAGGCTTAGTAATAGGGTTCCGTTTTTACTCTTTGGGTACGGAACCCTAAAAACACTCCAGCTCAATAAAACAACACAAAAGTATATCTGGAAGTAAAATCGAGGTGTATTTCTTTCACTCTGTGATGCCCAAGTATTGAGTCTGGACCTTAGGAAAGGGCATAGGGTAATTTTTTTGACGAAAATTAAACTCAAAGTCGGTGAAACGGAGGATGAAAGTGTTTATGGGTTTTCTTTACAAGATGTGAGTTCATTTTATTTATGCACATATTAAAAGATAAAACTTACTGTGTAACAAAATCAACAAAGAAATAAAAAACTAAAATATTGTGCATCACTTCACTATCACTATCACTATCATCACTACATAGTATAAAACAAAGTCGCTTTCTCTGTTCCTATATCCCTATATCCCTATATCCCTATGTATGCTTAAATCTTTAAAACTAAGCAACGGATTTTGATGCGGTTTTTTAAATAGATAGAGTGATTGAAGAGGAAGGTTTATATGTATAATAACATCCAATCCTCCAAATAGTGGAGAAATACTGTTATTTCTGAGGTTTCCAATGTGATGTCGTAAAAAAATATTTTTTTTCCGCTTACATTGCAAACGCAGGCTGAACCCTACGAGATTTATCAAAATAATGTACTAAGTATTGTACACATTGAAAAGGTCTACAGAAAACTCCGCGATGGCCTATGTCTATCTCTTATGGATATCCCACAATAATTTTTTTTTGTCATTTACTTTTGACGACAAATAATGGGTAATTTTCGAAGCGATTTTAACCAATACAGCATTCATCCTTATCCAATTAAATACCTTAAATACATTGTTGATTTAATATAGATCTATATGGGCCTTTACAGCATATGATTTAAATGAATCTTTTCTAAGATATTACAGATTTAAAATTATAAAAAAAATATAAATTCCGCTGTCAGGCGGCAAAATCGAAGTTTGATTTTATGAAATCGAAGCGGTCGATTCGGGGTGGGCTAGCGACGGAATAAGTTTCCAGGATGGCGGGAAAGGAGGGGGTAGGATATTTTTATGCAAAGTTTCTGTGCAATAATAGTTGATTGTACAGTCGAACAAAAAGTTTTGGATACACACCCGGTTGAATGAAAAGATGAACAGTCGAAATACTTTAACTTTTGGAAACAATTATAATGTTGAGTATAGATTCAAACATAGTTGAGGATGTCTCCTAGCTACTGAGTAAACAAAACCCTAATAAAAATGAATCGGAGGTTGTATTTAAGCACCAATCACGTTTAACCGGAAGTGTATCCTTTAACCTTTGGTTGACTGAGGTACAGAACAGCCTTGGGGTAGGCAAGTTTACAACGCGTCTTACCATCCGTAGAATACCTTAAACTTTATACAGGTGATTAAGGTTATGTATGTTTGAAAAATGTTACGGCTTTTCACGCGGCAGGTAGAGATATTCTCCGACGTTTCGAGCTAATCATACAGCCCGTTGTCAAGGAGGCATTTCAAACATGTCTAACGACCGCGGTAACCTCAAAAGCAAGGTAATGTATGTATATAGACAGGCATCTCGAAAAACTATTTCCATTAAATGTCGCTACTCTGCAGTGACACTTTCACTATTTATCACCACGGAACTCACGTATGGCCATGTGCTTCGAGTAAAAACTAAGGATTAAATAAATGAAAAAATAAAATAAATAAGTTTTCTAAATTACCCTTTTACATCATACCTATTTAATTCATTTCATCACATCACTACGCTTATTTCTTTTTTTTTTCAATTGATTTTTACAATCGGTATGCACCTAATTTCAAATTATATTAGGTTACTCATCTTTGTCTTCAGTGGTGCGACACCTTGCGAATCGATAAGCTGAAGAAGCACCTCTGAGCGCTGTTAGGTTCTGGATGGGTGACCATTTTCAACCGTTGAGGCCGGGTAGTGGTTCGGATTGCACATACAACTGTAGGTCCTCTTTCTTACTTACTAGGTGGTTGGGTTAACCCCGTCCGAGTTGGTACCATCGCATTGAATGAACGATGGTCGAAGCGGCAATGAAAAATGTCCGTGTTTTCCATCCAGTTGTGTTAGGCTAATATTTGACGGTCAGTTCGTCCAGTTACATAAAAAAAAATCTTACCTTTCACTTTGGTCCCGAAAATCACTCACTAAATTTAAATCCTACGTCGGTAGGTACCTACTAAATTTAATAACAATAACCAATTGGGAAGCAATAACGAATAACAATTATAGTTTTCCGTTTTCCCTGCCTCCTCAAGCGCCAATCAATCAAAACACAATCCAGTTTAATTAAACAACACACACATTTATGGAAGGAACATCGAGGTATCCAATAGGAACATTATCTACACATTTTGCTTATATACGACATTTCTTTCACTCATGCCCACATGCATACATGTTTCTCAACCGGGTTTGTGATGAATTTCGCGTGCACTGCGTAAATCAAGCAAGCGGTTTCGCTTGGCATGTGGGCATGTGTTCCGTGCAGGGACTACGCATGCGCGCGCGGAACTGGACTTGTTAAGATGTGTCCCGTACGGCGCGCGGGAGCGAGCGAGACGGAACTGGCGTGCGCCGATGTATCGACGCTGCGAAATGGCGGGAGTTCGGCTTGCATCGATTGCGATTTGCCATGCGCGCGATATTCTGCTCTGCATGTTTATCTACGTATTGCGAATTTAGGACGATTCAGCACTGGACCACTCTGGACTGTACACGTGTGACAGTTAGACCCACTGAAGACAAAGGAAGGAGAAGTGGCATTCGCTTGATATCGTGTCTCCGCCGCATGGCTAAAGTGGACATACAATTGTATGCATGGATGGGAATCCGGTTTCGAGGAGGTGCGTCGTATGCCACAGAGTCGAAACATCACTACCGCGCGCGAACGTGCTCTAAACATTTTTTTAATTGTACGTGCCACATGCAAACACATGCCACGTGCGATCGCTATTTTAGAGCACATTCGCGCGCGGTGGCGATGTTACGACTGTGTGGCATATGCGAGGCGTCTCCAGAACCGGTAGTCTCAGTTCTCACCTAAATTGGCGTTTACGTAACTTCGAAGTTCCGTAAAAACGTCAAACTCCATACAAGTTTTTACTAGATATTCTGTGGTTTTACTTCTTCAAGCTGTCAAAGTCAAACTCGGACTTCCGATTTGTATGAAAACGCGGAGTCGACGTAAACGGCAACGTCGACGTATTTACGGCAACGTTGAGTAAGCTGTCAAATCAAAGTCGGACTCGCAAATGTTAGTTCGCTTAACGCCCACTGTGCGCGCTCTTTAATTTCTCCATACATTTGAAAACGCCTTTTGATCGGTTTGCCGTAAACGCTAATTTAGGTGACAACTGAGACTACTGGCTCTGATCCCCATACAATTATATTGTCATGTTGACCATACAGTGGAGACCGCATTATTATTGTTATGAGTATTATATAGTATTTAATTATTCATTTTTGCCGGCTTTCAGTTATACCCATTGCCCAATTTTTGTGCGCATTAAACATACAGGATGTTCGAAATTTCGATACATTCCTTCTATTTATGACCCTTTATTTCTGAGATTACGTATATTTTGAATGCATTTATTATTTTGAAGAAGTCTCTCATTCATCAGCTATTAGAAAATTCCTGATGAAATGTCCGGAGTGTAGTAATTTTACAATAATCACTTTTACATAATAACAAAGGACATTTTAAAAAAAACCTTAAAACTCAAATAACTTCAAGAATATTGATTTTTACACCCATTTCACTGGGCCAAATTTATTTCAAATTAGCTCTAGAATGACCCCTTAGAAGGAATGAAGGAAAATTAAAACAACCTGTATAATAGAAATACAACATAAAACATCTAAAAAGTAATACAATCATAATATCAAATTAAAATAAACAAAAAAAAGATTAAAAAAGAAATATAAAGTCGAAAATCATGAGCTTTAGGGCCGAGTGCACGAAAGGACAAAAAATCAAAATCTACGTCAAAGTATACGACGTTATATTTATGTACAACTATATAGGTTATATATTTAGGTTTAAGTATAGTGTGTTTTTTTTTGTATATTGTGTAGGAATTATGTTTCCCCTAAAGCTATTTCTCCATAGGTACTACTCGCACTACTGCTCACGATACCCAAAGGTAGACTGGTAGAAAATGCCTCCGGCATTAAGTTGTACCTTTTGCCCGAGTTTTTTTTGAGTGCAATAAACTTATATAAATAAGTATAATCAAACACGTCTCTTTGACTTGCCGAGGAAACGAATGACACAGGCTCACACTGCAAGGTGGTCATCTACAGCGGACTGTAGACAATCAAGGGAAGCAGTGCCAGCACCGGATCCACACCTAACAAGGAAACTTCTACAGCTGCACAGGCCACAGTTGAGAACGGTGGTAAGCCTACTCACGGGCCACTGCCAGCTCAACAAACACCTTCACACCATTGGAGTCACGGACAGTCCCCTCTGCAGGGCCTGCTTGGAGGCGGAGGAGACACCGGCACATACAGTCATGGAATGTAGACAACTGCAGACATTTTGTACGGGGGTCTTTAGCTTCGAAAGGAGCGACCCGCAAGTGTGGAAAGACCCTAAAGGGCTGCTACGCTTTGTGGAAGAGCTCGGCTGGCTGAAGTGAGCCAATAGTCGGGTTACTGAGCACAACGGCCTCGTGTCAAGTGCGTTCAAGCGTCGGCAGCCACTCGCCGACAACAACAACAACAACACGTCTCTTTGTGTGGACAGTATGGAAGGAACTCTATGCGGATCACTAAAAGTGACGTGTTTGAACATTGATTGACTCGGCCGTCTCTTCGTGCAACCGGGGCTTAGCCTTGTTGAAGCAGGTCGAAAAGAAAAACGGCGGTCCTTCTTGATATTTATTATTGAACTGTTCACATTTGCTGTTTCACAATCGCACAGCTACAAACGTAGTAGGTAAACAACAAGATGGCTTCCGGAACCGGAAGCCAATCGGAAAACGTCTCGATATGTGTTGCCAGTACCAGCATAAGGCTCCCAGGTATAATCGAATGTGTTGCTAGTCGGATGGTGTTGCAAGTGATGTCTCGCAAGTTGTCAAACGTAATATGATGGAAACCCATGCTGTGGTACACATTTCTGAAAGCATGTGGTTTTTTTTTAATGTAACTGGACATGGAGGGCTAATACCAAAATCAACGTCAGATATTAGCCTTTCTCACCACACGGGAACTAGGTGCCATGCCAGGACCTTCCATATATTGCTCCGCTGCATTGAACTGGATGGAATACGCGGATAATTTTAATTGCCGCTTTGACCATCGTTCATTCAATGCGATGGTACCAACCCGTGCGGGATTAGCCCTGCCACCTAGTAAATAAGGAAGGACCTTCAGTTTTACGTGGAATCCGGCCAGCCTCAACGGTTGATGATGGTCACCCATCCAGAACCCAACCGCGCTCAGTGGTGCTAAGCCAGCTTATCGAATCGCAAGGCGTCGCACCACGGGGCTACCGAGGCTGACGAAAGGTGGGGTTAGGCTGAGGCTCATAAAGGGGAGGTTCTGGTATAGCACCATATCTTCGGGAATGCGGTGTGTTGACCTTTTAGTTGGATAAAAAAATTATTATAGTAAATAGTCAGGGTTAGACTGGAGGGTAGGTAGAAAAAATTTAAAACATAAATTCCAAAATCGATTTAATTCATAAATAAATATTTATTTTCTCATCTAGAACAACCTCTTGTATTCACACATCATACAACGCCCTCTATGTCCTTACAAATATGCCTACTCCACTTTTTACCCTAATAATACTTATAGCGATCTTACAATAACATTGTACAGATAAAATTAGACAAATAGTTTGAGATTTAGTTAATATCTATAATTCTTATAGAGAGAAAGAAAAACAGTTAGGTACTTAAAGTAGATGAAAATATTACAATAAGTCTTTCGTTTACTGAATGGTTTACATTTCCATAGTTCTATAAAACTTTTGGTAGTTACTTAGATCTCAAATAAAATATATCTAAACTTTTAAGCAAAAGTTTTGAGGTTACAACATCATTACGTTCCTTTATTCAAAAAGTTCAAGTTGCCGTTTCTCCTGAAAATTTTCGGAAGCATTTTAGAAAGTAACTTAACAATATAGGCATACCATTGTACGATACCTATGTAAGTACTTTGCTAGAAATTGACTAATATTTGATGGAAAAACCGGTTGTCACAAATACTAACGTTTAGGATTTTCGCGATACATTCATGGGCAAAGGAGTAGTACTTGTAACTGTGGTTAAAACTTAATTTCACCAGCTGTTCCCGTCAAGTTAAGGGAAGATAAATGAAGTTGGTGCAATTAAGAATCTGTTACCCCTCAAACTGGAATTATGAAAGAAAATTCTTCAGTCAAAATTTATATAAATAGCTTGAAATATGGGCACCTAACTAGTAGGTATTGGGTATATTTACCATTGCCATAAAAACCAAAATTATCAGTTATTCTTACTATCATTTGCTTAAAAGATAAATAAAGTGCACGTATAGAACATGTTACATAAATTATGGATAAATGTATGATTATTCTTTAAATTTTGGTTTAAATTTAAATAATTTAATAAAAAACACAAGATGTCTGTTTTTCGGTTGTATTCAATTATATACATTTTTAAACCAATTCAATTAAAGTTTTGTAAAATTTACAAAAGGAAGATTGTTTTGAATTCAACGTGCTAAAATATTTGTCTTGTAAGGTGGAAGTTTCTGGGATCGAGGTGACAGACAGATGGTTAACGTATAGAATTTATTAGGACCTCAAAACCTAGAAGATAGCGAATCGTGCACACGGATTCGCCTCCCTCAGACCTCGTGCACACTTCGCTCATTCAAAGTAGCGAGATAAGTAGTGTTTTGTAGCAAGTAAACTCGTTCAAATAAGTTAAAACACTCTCTATTTAGCTGTCCACAAGAGCATCGTGAGAACCAAGTACGAAATATCAACTTATCTGGTAACTTGACTGAGAGCCGATTTTCCAATCCTCAGATTATAGAAATTCACGTTTGTCAAAAGACGGATAGTCATTGCCGGAGAATTATATCTTCTATCACAATCACCTGACTATAATTTTACCATTAAACAAATGGACTTACTATATCTGATGGATAAGCAGAAGCGTAAATAAATCCGTCGAATAGTTAGGTATCTGGCTGTTTATCAGACCATTGAAAAATCAGCCCTAAATGAACTGTGCAGATATCTTTCTGGGGCACAGGCGCGGATCTAGAGGGTGAATGGATTCAATGTCAGTGGCAACTCAGAAAGACAAAGAAAGTGGTGCATAAATTGGGCGGGGACTGTACATCCCCCGTTTTGATCAGGAATCCCCTCCTCCCCCGCACCCTTTTTCTTCCTCCACAAGCAAATTCCTCCCACAAACTAATATCCCCGTATGACCTTTTTTTTTGCTCCTCCGAAATTTTAACTTAGGTTCCCTCCCCCCACCCTCAGCTAAAACCTGGATCCTGGTCTCGGCACCAGAGATGGCCTTCGTAAAACATCACGAATCATGTGATCGGTTGTGTCACCGCCGTGCCTTAGATAACTTATGTCCTAAGTTACAACCTAACATTACATTCAAACGAAATAACTTACACATCTTTAGAGATATCTTTTTTGGTATTTTGGTCATCCTGTCAAATGTTACCATAGAAACACGCCCTGACGATAGAATGAATAGCTTTATCTTTATATTGGGTAGAATCAAATTCCTCCAAGAATTCAAACCATTTTATCCTTTGAAAAACCTCGATAAGTCATAATATGTGGTATATTTGGTACCTACGTAGGTAATCTATGAAACTTTTTCGGTCTAATAGTAGTTTGCAAATTAATATCTTTTGATGAACGTCCATTCAATCCGGTTGGTAAACAGTTTGTTGTATAGTCTCTTTCGATGTGAAAATTAACTGAAACAATGAAAACATACCCTGTCCTTCAACAAAAATTGTCCGGTGTGAATAAACTGAATGTGCGTACAATTTATTAACGTTCTAGCTAGGGTGTTAGAATACGCATACCAATTATCAAAATGTCCGCTGTGAGTTGTCCGAATTTCACCATGTGCAAAGAAACACATTTTTGCCACATTTACACAAGCCATTACAAAATCATGGACCCAAAAGCTTGGTCACAACCTTACTAACTCTACCCTCTTATGTATTACATAATAAGAGGACCAATTGACCACATTTAATTATTTTTAACAATGCACATCTACTACTAAGACAATCTTCCTTAGTTCAATCAGCAAAAACGATTCTGTTTGGTACAAATTTAAAATGAGAAACCGGTCTTCGGGCAATAATTAACTAGGTGTAGTATATTTTTATTGTGATGATAGGTCAAATTTCCTAACTTAAATAATGTTGCGAATCGATGATTTAAGTAGTTTGCGGTGCTCTACATGGTAACATTATTCCGGCAAAACAATATGAATTCTGTATTCCAAGAGACCACTATTTTTTTTCTTCGACCCACTGCTCCGTATTCTCATAAAGCTGGTACTTCGAGACAATGAGTAAACATGCATCCATTACTGTCTAGGCAACACAGCAGCTTCTAAGATCAAATCAGGTCTGTGTGACCGTCACAAGTTTTAACGCTGTCCAGCAGAACATAGTAGGTACATGCTCGAATTTCTGAACTTACTTGTTATTCCGTAGACCTGCCAACGATGTTATCCATTATTGTCCAGATCAAAGCTGCATGAGGTTCTGACAGAACTTTTAATTCGTGACATAAGTTTCTAACTACTAACCATTTACCTACAAGAACTCCATCATTTTGCCTGCTTGAGGTAATGACATTGTATTTTAAAACAGCAAGCATCCACCGGCTTAGCACATGAACTGAAACATGATCCGTATTAATTTTTTCCTTTAAGACAGCGAGCATGTGCCAGCGAGCCGCACACAAGTTCACTCGAGGTTCTGACATAACCCCACCTGCAATATAGCCAACGTGAACAGGCTAGCAACACTACAATACTTTCACTCGAGGTTCTGACAGAACAATCCACACTACAAGAGGTTCGCACGAGGATGTGACTTAACTTGTACAGCAAATATGTACCAGCGAGAAAAATCAACCTAAAAGATGTTCACTCAACGGTTTGACATAATTTGTTCTCCAAGACAGCGTGAATGCAAGCCGCGTTACGAGAAATTCATTAAAGGTTCTGACATAACCCTTTCTGCAACACACCCAACATGCCATGGCTAATCACATTACAATAGAATCATCCGAGGTACTGATAGAACTAACTGGTCCTGCAAGACTACGAAGATGCACTGGCGAGCCACAAACAAGAGTTTCACAGGACTTTCTTTCATAACATGTACGACCAAGTAGGTAACATTAGCCTAAAAGATATACACTCGACTTTCTGAGATAAGATAGCCATCTCTTGGTTCACTCGAGGTTCTGACAAAGCTGGCCATGCAAGACAGCGACTTTCACCGGTAACCCATACCACAAGAGGTTCACTCGAGGTTCCAACAGAGCTGGCTCTGCAAGACAGAGACATTCACTGGTCATCCACACCGCAAGACGTTCACTCGAGGTTCTAGCAGAGCTGGCCATGCAAGACAGCGACTGTCACCGGTAACCCTCACTAGAGGTTCTAACAGAGCTGGCCGTCCAAGACAGCAACATTCACTGGTAAGCCACACCACAACAGTTTCACTCGAGGTTGTAACAGCGACAAGTAGGTCTCACCACAAGAGGTTCACTCGAGGTTCTACAAGAGCTAGCCATGCAAGACAGCGACATTCACCGGTAGGCCCTAACACAAGAGGTTCACTCGAGGTTCTGACAGAGCTGACCCTGCAACACAGCGACATTCACCGGTACGCCACACCACAAGAGGTTCCCTCGAGGTGCTCACAGAGCTGATCCTGCAAGACAGCGACATTCAACGGTCAGCCACACGAGAGGTTCACTCGAGGTTCTGACAGAACCTGTCCCTGCGGACGGCCAGCGCGGTGCTACAGACGCCGACGACCGGATTCTCCATGTTGTCGTAGAGCAGGTTGTGCTCGGAGGTGAGGCTGACGGCGCCGCTGCTGTCCTCGTTGGTCGTCTCGGTGTCGTCGAGCCGCGAGCTCAGGCTGGACTTGTCGTCGTGGACGCCGGCGTGCTTGTCGTTGTCCTTGGCCAGCTCGACCCAGTGCGCGCGGTTGCTCTTCACGCGGTCAAGCATGGGCTGGAGAGAGGGCGAGAGCACGGCGAATGCCTGAAATGAGAGTTTTTGACGTTTAAATGTCTATGATAAGACCCACTTTGAGGTCCTTGCTTACGGTGACGCTTGACACAGGTTTTCTCTTTCCCCAAAATATAGTCGAGAGAAGTGATGGCTGTGCCTGGCATGATGCTCGTGAACGGGTGCTGTTTGTGGGGACTGGCCTGCTCCAATCGGCAACATATTCGTTGGTGGGGATAGTCTTTGCAAATAAAATGATATTTGTCATGAACTGTTGCATACGGCATGTAAATTTAGACTAAGTGGACATTGAAAAAAAAAACAGCGGAGTTTCTTTCCAGTTCTTCTTCGCTGTGTTTTGTTTTTCTGAACTGGCCAATGTAAAAATATGACAAGTCCGAGTGCAGTGTAATGTCTATGGATGATGAATAAACAATACAATACAATAAGGAGAAGCGTGCTGATACCGTGCTTATGCAGGGTGAATTTCGCAAGTGTGCCTTCATGTATAAGGAACGATAATCCGAAACTATGTATAAGACGTAGCTAAAAATACTAAAAGGAGTCATGGGACCGATTATGATAAAAACTAAAAAAAAAGTCGACAGGAGTCCATGTTCCAAAGCCTTCAATGTATGGTAAGGTGGGTGCAATGTATGGTTTGGTAATGTTGCATGTTTTTGTGCTAACATTTTAAAAGTAAGTTAAAATCGTACCTCGTATATGGGCAGACAAATGGAGTCGACAAAGTCCACCTGCATGGTCGGTAACTGGTCTTCTTTCTCCCGGTTCATTATATCCTGCAATCATAAAAATCATTTTTAGAGGAATTTATTTTGTATAAATTGCATTTATGACTAGAAATAGATTGAAACTAAAGGAACTAGGCTGTTCTATGAGTATTTATTAACTTATAGACCTTGCCGTTATTGATTTCACAAATTAGAAATAACAATATTTTAGTTATTATTTAAATTAATTATCAAACATTTTTAAGAGAATAAATGCTATCTCGGAAACACAGAAGTCTATATTTAGTGCAAGAGTATATCAGATTACGATAGTAGAAAATTGTATGGAATGGCTTTGATCCCACTTCTGAGATAGGTCTTAGATGTGAAAAAAAAATGGTATGGTATATCCGGACATACAAGAGAATGTTTAAAAAGTGGTTGTTATTTCATAGAGTCGTCATATTTCACCATTAGGGCTGCTTACTCCACGCCCAGAGTGGTGCGTCAATGCAAAAACACACTATAATTTTATTTGAAAAATACGATGGATCTGCGTACATTTTATGGAACAGTACGAAAGGTGTAATAAGACATCCAGAAAACATTCATTTAGCCCTTTCTTTCAGACGTCGATCGGTTGCCAGCCGGGCAGCACACTCACAATGGGCGTGATGTTGAGCCCGTGCCGCTCGAGGTCGCCCTGCCGGAAGAACTCGCCCGCGACGAGCGCCGCGACGCGCTGCTCCACCGGCCACGGCTTCGTGATGGCGGCGAGGTCGCACGCCGTCATCAGCATCGCGCGCAGCAGCCCGCGCCGCTCCGCGCAGCCGGCCCACGCCGCCGACACGCCGCGCTCGCCCGCCACCAGCGAGATGAACGCGTCGCGCCTCCTGCGGCGCCGTCTCGATTATAGGGCGACCGTGGAAACATTACCGAAACCAATTCAATTCAATTTGCCTTAAACCAAGGATGTGGAGAAATAACAGGAGAACGGATGGAACTAAAAAAGTGTCGACACGTCAATTGTGCCGCCGGAAGAATTTGGCCTTTGTTTCGACATATAAATTGTTTGGTCTCCGCACTAACGCCCATCTGGTATATTTAAGAATAATTCTTATCTTTATCAGTTTACCTACCAATTTGGGAGACTTCAAATTGGATTTTTCTCGGTTTTCATCACTATGCTACAAATGTGTACGGCAATATAATGTTGTAAGTCGCGTGGCATTATTTTTTGCACGCTCGTTGAATGGAAATTATTTCTCCATACATTTTTCACCTCCATGCCTTAAAATTAACTAATGATTTTGGCAGTAGCATTTAGGGCTGTGTTTATTTCATATTCATATTGTCATAGTTTGACTAAGTACAAGAAGTTTAAATAAATTCAATGAAATATAGCATTGACGGGAACACTAGTTTTAATCGTGTACCTAAAATAAGAGGCCGCCTATGTGATTTCGAACTAATTGAAATATCTCCGGGTCTTAGGAGGAGGTATCATATCATAGTATTATCATCAGCGTGGCTTTTTTACTCCTGGTACTTCGGGAAGGTCTACAGTATAGATTGTGCGTTACACAGGTCCGAGCACTGACCCCTGTGGTACACCTGCCTTGATTTCATGGAAAGCACAATCCACCAGTTTTTATTTAGAAGAGTATTTATGTCTACTATGATTGCCATATAAATAAGTAGTAAAGCAGGTCAGATTGTTTATTTTACAAATACCATTGAACAAATGGAGCTGGACTCCAAATTGGAGGTTGGGTATTACTTTTTTTCTCGGTAAGTATTCGTGATAATCCTCATCAGCTTTTTTTACTTAAATACCTTTGACATCATTGGCAAGAAGCTAAAAATAATTTTGAGCAGGTGAACATATTTTATGCATGTATCGTCGTCATTGGAGACCTCACCTGAAGTAGACGGCAAGGTCCGTAGAGAGGATGGCGTCTTCCAAGACCTTGATGACTCGCTCGTAGTCGTCAGAGCTGAGGTGCTGCA
The DNA here is from genome assembly GCA_946894095.1 of Incurvaria masculella. Lineage (NCBI taxonomy): Eukaryota > Metazoa > Arthropoda > Insecta > Lepidoptera > Incurvariidae > Incurvaria > Incurvaria masculella. Next base: position 17,566,554 of record OX335657.1, on the reverse strand, counting down.
GGATCTGGTTGCCGGGCGAGTTGAGGATCATCAGGCACTGGTCGAAGTGGTGGTGCTCCATCGTGGACGTCGAATACAACTGCGCCAGCGGCGACGAAGCCCTGTTAGACGAGAGCGTTGAGTTGGTATTTCAAAGCGCTCAGTTGGTATATCAAAGTCTACAGTGGGTATGTGAAAGCATTCAGTTGGAATGTAGATGAGTTCAATTTGTATTTCAAAGTGATCAGTTGGTATGCCAAAGTGTTCACTTGGAAAATGTATAATATTTCAATACGGAAAGAGGTTTAAATTCCACAAGGAAGGCAGTATTTTATAAATTTGAGGATAAACAAAGACATTTACCTACAAAGAGAAGTATTGTGTTTAAATTATTTCGCAAACAAGCAGAACCAATCTGGCACGTTGACTGAAGCCAAGCTCATTTTTAAACCCCATTAAAAATGGGCATGTGTGATTCTGCCATTCAACGTGTAACTGGTAACCTTGTAACTATTAAAAGACACGGAATCATGATTATTATTAAGCCATGTTTCGCCCTTTTTTTGTCTTATTATTAGATAATAATACTATATTATTTAATACTATTATATAGTGCCACTGTTAGGTTTTAGCATTTTTTACTAAATTCTGAATTTACTCAGCTGAATTGTGAGTGATACATTTAAGATGTGAGTGACTGACTTGATCTGGAAGGAGTTGTTGGTTCCCCGGTGGTCAAGGTCGTGACACAAGCAGCCGATCACCAGCGCGAGGCACTCCAGCTCACCGAAGATCTTCCACCACTGGGTCTCCTGGAAGCCAAGAACATTATCTATGTAGCATTCACTCGCAATACCATTACGGCAAATAAATACAATGGGAAGAATTGATAGTCTGTTGACCACAAACGGAATTATGAAACCACAAGTGGTCAATATGAAACATTGTATTTTAGAATAGGAAAACGACGGATTGTGGCAGTGAGCAGTTGCTGCGCATTTTCATTTTCGATCTAAAAAATACTCCTATCCTAGCTTAGTGTCTAGAGCTTGATATAACCGCAGCTCAAATGCAATTGCCTAGCATGACTGATTTGAGCTGGCGCTGCTCATTATTTGCAGCGCGAATTTTAAGAAGGAAATTATGCTTTTTAGATGTAATGGCGTAAACGGTGGCATAGAAAACGCTGTAATACGTCAGTAGTAACGGATACAATATTACAATCAAGAGGACACTATGGAAATAATATTTTGCATCCCAAACTGAGGGATTGTAATTCTTGTTCCAACTGTATTTTATTCGACGAATCAGCTAATATTTTAAGGAATTAAAGAAAGCAGGAGCGTAAATACCGTGGTCGCTGAATAAGAAATAGTACGAAGTAAAGAAGAGTAATTTCCATGTGGCTCTAGTTATTATTACTTCGCCTTCTGTGTGAAATTTACAAACATTTCTTACGATTATCTATAGCGAATAACTTCCAATAGATACGTCGACAAAGGCGAAAATTATCTGATTCATTGTGAGAATAGAGAACTTCTTACACACTACAGCGACATTAGCAAACATTCACACTCACTGTGGTGTGGTGTAATATATTACACCACACCAACAATAGCAAACGTTATCTGACACTTACTGTAAGAACAGCGGACATCTTACATTACAGAGACAATATACACTTTTGAGATTACCATGGTCGTTAAACATGTTTAAAAACTAACAGCTTTACATGCAGCGGGGGAGGAGACATTCTCCGACTTTTCGAGCTGATCGTTTAGCCTGTTATCTGTCAGCTGCTGCGTACGGAAGTGGCGGCAGCCCCCTTAACAACGGGCGCAACAATCAGCTCGGAACGTCAGAGAATGTCTCCTCCCGCCGCGTGAAAGCCGTAAGTTGTCAATCACAATATACACTTTCAGAAACTCACTGTGATAAGTGTGAACATATTACATTACCTCGACAATATAGGTACACTATCAGACACTCACTGTGAGAATGGCGAACATCATCTGCGCCACGTTGAACGCGTGCCGCCAATTGTGATACGTGACGTTTCGGTAGTTCTTCTTGACGCTGAGCAGCCAGCGGCAGAGCACCGCGTAGTCGATGTGGAACCGCTCCACGAAGTCCAGGTCCATGAACATTCGCAGGCACGCCTTGAGCGTGTCGTCGTCCGCCATGCTCAGGTCGTCAAACGTTAGCTCGTGCAGGCGGTAGTGAGCCGACGATGGTATCCGGAGCGTCTGGAACCAAGTGAGTGCATATGTAGATGTGGTTGATGTTCCAGATCATAACTTTTATGTAACATTCGAAGACAGTAATAGAGTAAAGGTGAAAACTCAGAATGACTGATAGGCGCGTGTGCATCTAAATAGATGGCGCTTGGGTCATTTGTAGATTTTTCTGCTTAACTCATTAAAATATGAAATTACAAACTAATTGTAGTGGCAAACACATTGAGCAGTTGGGGGTTTAATCTAACTAAACAATTACAAAAATAAGTTGTAATTTATTATGACACTTTTGAGATTACCGCTGTCGTTAGACATGTTTCAAAAATGTTACGGCTTTCCTTCTCTTCCTGCCGCGTGAAAAGCCGTAACATTTTTCAAACATGGAATTTATAACATGATTGTGAGTAGGTATGTGTGGAAAAAGTTGCCATTTATAATAAGCAAATATATAATTGTTTAGTGTGACTCGCCAGTACAGTCTTCCTATTTTTGGGTAGTAATAGAAATACCGAAGAACGACTTTGGCCTCATGCACACGCATGGACAAACCCCTTAATCGAATTTTGCGAATTGCTCTAAGTGCGCTACTAGGTACTTGGTATGCTGACAAAATCGACAGCGAAGTAAATAATAAACTAACACGAAACTAACAAGAATGTATCGAGAATTGCTGCATCTAGAAGCTTGTTTGTTCTGCATTTTCGCCCCATCTTGTTAATCATATATGTGTTCGACATGACCCATTAATTTACCCTCATATCCTTTGCCCGCTAACCTGTAAAATTTCTCAGGCAATCGTCGCCTCTTACCCTAAATATGGTACAGAGAGCCGTGTCAGTCCCGGCGTGATTCTCGTAAACGGGTGTTGTATGTGGGGTCTGGCCTGCTCCAATTGGCAACATGTCAGAACCACATGGTAGGCAATATGCAAAAGAATTTGAGAAATATTTAATTTTTCTTCCCTTTTGATTGTTGAACTGCCCTATGAATGATGAATTAACAAGAAACGGCAATGAAATAGCTGAGAAATGACTAATGTTGACACAATAACAATATACCGTCGCAACAAGGATATTTTTGAAGGAGATCTTATTTAGACATGCTTGCAATGAGTTTATTTAAACCACAATTATATGGCAAAAAGCGGGTCGGTAGGTCAAAATCGATCACATGTGTAAGCAACGTACACGTCTTAGATAAATGTTTTACTTTAATTAAGTATGTATGAGGAGTGACGCAATTCCAAACTGCATGATATGATTCGTACAGAGCGGGCAAATTATATGGCAACTCCAATTGTTGTAGGCGTTATGGTGTGCGTGTGTGTGAAAATGCCAGTGAAGACAGAAGAACTTACAAGAATACTCACGCGCAACCGCTGCGCATCGTCAATGGATGCGGACGCGTGGTAACTCAGCACCTGCGGAGGACAAACCCACACGTCAAGTTATGGGACCAGACCAAAAATCAATCTTCAAATTCTGATTGCAATGCTTGAATGTATATATCGTTGCATAACCTCAAATTAATTTTAAATATATCGATAAAATAGTACTAGACCGATTAGGCAGCTGCAAACAGGGTTACACATAAAGACTGGAGGGTCGGAGTAGTCAATAAAGTCTCTCGACAATAAGAAGAATAGATTACTGTTAAGATGAATAACCTTGAAGACGAAAATAACCTTCCACCACACATACATAATCACGGTGTCATCAGTTTGACATTCTCGTTCATGCGGGTGTTGTGGTACCAAACACTGATACCGTCAGTAGAGTAGCTGTGAGAGTACGGACTCCTATCGTGAATTTGCCCAAGTCCTGAAAAGGGGAGTAGCGAGGGTGGGTTTTGGACCAATGTTGAAAGGTGATATTGTCACAGAACTAATCAGAGAGACGGTTAATGTTCCAGAGGCGACTCACATCGAGCGTGACGCTCTGCTTGGCCATCGCGGTGATGGCCTTCTCGTACATGTGCGTGTTGTGGATGCCCATGCCGCAGAAGATCGCGAACGCCTCGACGAAGTTCTCGTCGTTCTTGGTGAACAGTAGACCGTCGAACTTGTTGATCAGCTGTCAAATTGTGACAATGCAATATTAATCGCACTAAATTATACAATTTATTGTACAGGCGTTCGTAGGTCGCGTTCCTCAACCCAAGACGTGTTGGTTTTATAACTGGTAGCATGGTAGGTGATCATCTTTTCTCGATTTTTATAAAAGCGTTAACACCAACCATCGTGAGAAAACGCAAAATATCGTTTCGGTGATATGTTAGACAGGTAGATGATAAGCAATAAGCTCGCCAGTAATTCCGTGTTCTTAAAAACATCATTGGCAAATCATTAGTCAACTTTTTCAATGGTCAATTTCTATAGGGTCTCTATTTTATAGGGTCTTTTAAAGTCAGTAGAATTGTTATAATAGTAGAAAAGCGAACCCAATGTAACCTACAAACCAAAGCAATGCTTCATTCAAGCCAAGAATACGGGCAAAGCATATTCATATTTTAGGCACCTTCCCACGAAACAGATAACAACGTGGACATAAATTTACTACCCTGAGCGGCACATAAATTTCAAAAGGCTTACCCTCATAACGTAGGAGCCGTCCTATCTGGTATCTACAGGGAATACACCCAATTTCTATCGCTTAGACACGGTACGTGCAAAAATACGAATAATTTATAGGCCTCGGAATAGCACAACCTTTGTGTGCGCATGAACCGTACTGCAATGAACCGATCAAAACTAAACGGGGGTCTAGTCTTATCTTTGCATGGGACAGTGGTACAGGCAACGTCGCAGTGATGTCTTCATAACTATGGTATTTAAATTTCACTAGTGATGAAATTTTTCTATGTTACGGAAAAAAACAGCGGTAGTATAATCTCACGGGACACAGCGACCTGAGAAGACCATAGAAATGCACATTTATAAACATTAACACAAAAAAACCGGACGAGTAAGAGTCTGCCTCGCGCACCGAGGGTTCCGAACAAATTTATTTATAGATAGTCGACCACCTTTGAACACTTTTATTCTCTTTCTGAGTTGCATCAGCGCGTTACGTTACGGATTCGAGCTGTTCCCGTGGTTCGAAATCTATGGAAAATTGTAGGATCCCTTCCTATAGGTGGCAGGGTGGTAAAGCCAGCCCGGGTTGGTACCATCGCATTGGATGAAATACGTGCCGAATCGTCGGTGCGGTAATGAAAATTTGTTCATGTTTTTCATCCGTTCAATGTTGCCGTGTATGTAAAAGGAAGGTCCTGAAATGGCATCAAACTACTTCAGGAATGTGTTGTGGTTGGCTAATATGCCTTTGGGTGTGGTATTAGACATCTATGTCCAGTGTTAAAAAAATAAGGGAAAAAGTAACATTTCTAGATTGCGAAAAAAGCATTTCCCACAAGGATAAAGATTGAAAAGGACTTATTATAAAGAAATAACACCCTACAGAATAAAAGAGATTTAACTAGATAGAATCATCCCTTTGACAGCTAACATAAAGTGCTCGTCAACAACTCGGCGATCTATGACTTTTTAAATTTAAGATCTAATAATATAATATTATCTCCAAACCCAACTAAAGGAATAAACTATGCTTACTGTAAAGTTTTTATAAGAGACACCTGTGAATTCAAAAAATATTCACAGCCCCTAAGAACCGAACACTAAAAAATACACGCGAGCATTCGGTTACTTGAAATTTAAAGCCACGATCCCATAGCGAATATAAATTGAAAACAAACAAGAATGTTTATATTGCGAAGCGCTCGAATCCAGTAGACACGTCGCATTGCAGCGCACTGCGGCAGCGGAGAGCACACAGAGGTCAACACACGCAGCGCACAAGGCATTGCCAGTGCCGAACGCATCTTGTGGCACAAAGGCTGTTGCGTTGTTAGTTGATCTTTAAAAACGGGCCATGTGCCCGTCGGACTCGCCTACACAAAATTACGTGTCCTTAAATGGGGGCACCATTTATTTTTCGATTATAACTAAGACCAGCCTTTTGCATAAACATTTTCTACTAATTTTTAGGGTTCCGTACCCAAAGGGTGAAAACGGAACCCTATTACTAAGCCTCCGCTGTCCGTCCGTCCGTCCGTCCTTCCGTCCGTCCGTCCGTCTGTCACAGGGCTGTATCTCAGTAACCATAACAGGTAGAAAGCTGAAATTTTCCCAGAGTGTGTAACAAATAGGTAAGATTACAAAATAATTAAAATTAAAGGGGGTCCCCCCTACAAAAAAAACTTGATTTTTTTGTAATAAATCTTTTACGATGGAACCCTTCGTGTGCGACTCCGACTCGCACTTGGCCGGTTTTTGCGATTGAGACGAAATAGCCAGAGCTCGTCGTCGCTTGGTTAGAGCAGCTCAGAATAAATCTTTCGATCAACCAACCCGCATAACCTTCGATTCTAAAATATAAAATATTGTAGAAATCTATGTCCATATTTTTTTTTTTAATAAACCTTTTATATTGAAAAATATTGGCTAATAAACATTGGCAAAAGTTGTCTTTTTTAGGGTTCCGTACCCAAAGGGTGAAAACGGAACCCTATTACTAAGCCTCCGCTGTCCGTCCGTCCGTCCGTTCGTCCGTCTGTCACAGGGCTGTATCCGTAATAGGTAGGCAGCTGAAATTTTCACAGAGTGTGTATTTATTTTGCCGCTATGACAACACATAGGTAAAATAAAAAAAATATAAAAACTAAAGGGGGGTAATCCTGATTTTTTTGTGTTAAATCTTGTACGATGGTACGGAACCCTTCGTGTGTGAGTCCGACTCGCACTTGGCCGGTTTTTTTATTTACCTTCATTTTCGAGTTTTTTTTACTGAAATGATACTGATATGTAGAACAATGCTTTCTCAAGTGATAAAAAAATGTAATTAAACTCTGACAACGTTTAGGGGTAGGGAAACGTAAGGGCCTGGAAAACGATTTTAATATTTTGACGGCAGTCGCCGTATAAAATTGTGCCTTGGCCAAGTGACAAAGAATGCATTTCTTAAAATGTTCAAATCTTAGATTTCCTGTGAATTCACGACAGCCTTAAAATGATATTTAAATCAATATCAGTTACTGTCAATTTCAGCAGCAAACTTGAAAAAGAATACGTTTGAGACCTGACTTTTTTCCTTGCAAAACAAATTTTTCTAATTTTTTTTAACTATACTGGTAGAACGTTAGCTGGAAATTATACATTTTTTTTTTCATGTTCTCATTCGATAAGGTTCAGGAACTTAAAGGAAACAAACTATACGCATTTGCTAGTATAATAATGTGAATTCATTACTGTTAATTAGATACAGCCCGCTGACAGACGGACGGATGGACACAGGCTTAGTTATACGGTTAAATTGACATGGATGGCTAATACCACAAAACGATCGTCCTGATATAAGCCGTAGTATTTTAGATTGAAGCAAGTTGTGTACGCGAGTGAAAAATTTTACCCTAATTCAACTCCTGTCGGATTTGTTTTAAAAGCTTGATGTAGGTGTTGACACTAGAAAAGTGAAGGCTTTTTACATTTACTTGTGTAATGTTTATTATGTAATGCCTTACATGTATGCATCTTTTTACAATATGTGTGTTTGTTCATTAAATTCAATTTAATTGGGCTATTGCAAAATTTACAGTTTTTATGTTCTTCTTCCACTATTACACAATTCTTTGTATTGCGTTTTTCGTCAATTTGACTTAGCACTTCCCAAAATATTACCGCTATCCAGAGACAATTTCAATTCGGATTCGTTAGTGTTCAATTACCTTTTCTTTTAGATTCGCAGTCAAATCATTTTTTTTTTCAATTCATTGAGTTCTTCTCTCTCCATTAGACTTTGTTCTAACGCAGTTCATAATTCACGGCTAACCTAATCTGTTAATCTAGTCAGCAACCTAATGACCGGCTCGTAGCCTAGTGGCTAACTGGCCTAGCGTACCAGAAGTCTGAGTTCAATTCCGACATGCACCACTTTCTTTCTCTTTCCGAGTTCGATAAGTGCATTTCGTCAGGAATGCGAGCTGCTCCCTGGTTCGGAATCCATGTAAAACTGTAGGTCCCCTTCCCCTACTAAGTGGTACGGTTTGAGCCCGCCTGGTTTGGTACCATCGCATTGGATGAAAAGATGGTCGAAGCGGCAATAAAAAAATGTCAGTGTTTTCCAACCAGTTCAATGTAGCCGTGTTCATTAAGGGAAGGTCCTGGCATGGCACCTAATTCCTTCGGGAATGTGATGTATTGGGCTAATATCATTACGGTAAGTTGTGTGGTATTAGCCATGCACGTCAAGTCGCATACAAAAAAGAACTAATTAGAGAGAGGATTCATCTTCTAGAAGCGACTCACATCGAGCGTGACGCGTAAATCGAATATCACCGTCACCTATCCAACCGTATGGCGGGTGACAGCCCGTACCTGTATGACGCCAATGATCTGCCCGTCGGAGTTCTTGATGGCCATGCAGAGGATGGTGTCGTGCTTGAAGCCGGTGGCCGCGTCCACGCGGGGGTCGAATCGCGGGTCCGCGTACGCGTCAGGTATGTTCACCGTCTGTGGTAAAAGTCACGGTGCAGTTTTTACTGATATAGATGTTGTAGCAGCAGTTACTGATATACAGGTTGTAACAAAACCGCTAGACCTATATTAGGAAATAAACGCTTTTTTCTGTATAGACTGGATACGTTCGGAACCAACTTATATGACAGTTGCTAAAAAGTAGCATCGGTGTCCCCGATATTAACAAAGAAAGAGAACTGTATGGTGAATTCAATTTGAGATAACACATTTAAGATTTGTTGCATACACGAGAATGTTTGAATTGCTATACATTGGATTCAATTTGGCACTATTTCCTGAATAGAAATTACTCTTTTATTATAGTCTCTAGCGATAAACTTGAACAAGTTGGACAATGCTGCGGTCACGTAGTATGCAGTCGTGGTGTGCGTTCACGACGTATTCTTGGAATTCCGTACTCAGGAATCAGGAATCTTTTAGTCGAGAAAACTGCTTTTATAGCGGTTTTGAAAGCAACGGAAAACCTTGAATCATTGAAATGGTTTTTTAAGCTCTGGAAACTTTCCGTCGAGAAAAGCGCTTTGACCACTGCTATAAAAGCGGTTTTTCGCTCATCCAAGACATCGCCCAAAGCACGTTTTGTTCGTACTTGTTCTGTTCGTTTACCTACCTTTGTTTTGTAAAGTTTGTCCGAGATTATATTAAAAAATCTATATTGAGAATAAAATAAATATTAACATATTTATAATAAATATTTTCAACTTAAAATTGTTAGTACCTATTTGTGTGAGATATGTATATACTGGTTTGTCTCTTTTTATCTTGAGTTTTATACCTAATATAACCACAATTATTACAACACGTCACTTATAAGAAACAGGCCAAACTTAAAATCAGCGACTAGCATTAGTAATATGTCAGCCTAGTCATAGCTGTGTTTGGTCCTTTTGTTGATAATGTTGTTTATTTTATTTATTTTATTTTACTTATCTTATTTTACTTGCAATTTTTTTGTTATTCATTACTTTCACTATTCTTTCTTTACATTCATTAAATTAATTAACATTACTTATATTTACTAATTAGTATAGCATAAAACTAAGAAATTAAATAAGTATAAGCTATCCGATTGTATATAGACTAAGCATTTATCAATAATAAACATTTTCATTTTCATTTTTCCACGACTGACAGATTCCTCATCAAGGCATTCCAAGAACAGGCCAACAGGAGGCCAATAATTGTGCTAATTAGTTTACGTACGGAATACACACTCCGGAATCAGTTAATAACTTCCGATCTATTATAACGCTTTTACGGATCGCTTATGGAAATGGATATGTAATTTCTCGTTAGTGTTGAATTCGGAAAGAGAATTCCTTTCTTGAGAACACTCTGATAAACCATGGAATCGAAAAACATGGTGCGAAGAAGCACCTGGCTGACCGACATGGTTTTCGCAGCCTCTGTGAGTGTCCGAAAGCTCATTGGCGTCGTGAGGCGCCTTTTTTGGGAGGTCTGGCGCGCGCCATATGCCGCTTAACATAAAAAAAATCCCAGGATTGGCCTTCTGCGCGCGACGGCAGGTCAGATGTTGTGTGTCAGGGTGTGTGAAGTAGTTCCCTGCTCGTGCAAGCACTGGTGCTGGTAACGTACCTCGCCGGTGGTGGCGACGTGGCCGGTGATGCCCACGTTGATGGGGAAGCGGCTCTCGCAGGGCTGCGTGCGCGGCGGCTCCGCGTCCTCGCCCGCCTCGAGGTCGAACACGCGCGAGAAGCTGCCCTTGGACGCCTCGTGCACGAGCAGCACCTGCAACCGACGCGCCCGTCACACGACACATAGATCCGAGAGGAAGGGATAGATCGGTAGCAGGGCTGCGTGCGCGGCGGCTCCGCGTCCTCGCCCGCCTCGAGGTCGAACACGCGCGAGAAGCTGCCCTTGGACGCCTCGTGCACGAGCAGCACCTGCAACCGACGCGCCCGTCACACGACACATAGATCCGAGAGGAAGGGATAGATCGGTAGCAGGGCTGCGTGCGCGGCGGCTCCGCGTCCTCGCCCGCCTCGAGGTCGAACACGCGCGAGAAGCTGCCCTTGGACGCCTCGTGCACGAGCAGCACCTGCAACCGACGCGCCCGTCACACGACACATAGATCCGAGAGGAAGGGATAGATCGGTAGCAGGGCTGCGTGCGCGGCGGCTCCGCGTCCTCGCCCGCCTCGAGGTCGAACACGCGCGAGAAGCTGCCCTTGGACGCCTCGTGCACGAGCAGCACCTGCAACCGACGCGCCCGTCACACGACACATAGATCCGAGAGGAAGGGATAGATCGGTAGCAGGGCTGCGTGCGCGGCGGCTCCGCGTCCTCGCCCGCCTCGAGGTCGAACACGCGCGAGAAGCTGCCCTTGGACGCCTCGTGCACGAGCAGCACCTGCAACCGACGCGCCCGTCACACGACACATAGATCCGAGAGGAAGGGATAGATCGGTAGCAGGGCTGCGTGCGCGGCGGCTCCGCGTCCTCGCCCGCCTCGAGGTCGAACACGCGCGAGAAGCTGCCCTTGGACGCCTCGTGCACGAGCAGCACCTGCAACCGACGCGCCCGTCACACGACACATAGATCCGAGAGGAAGGGATAGATCGGTAGCAGGGCTGCGTGCGCGGCGGCTCCGCGTCCTCGCCCGCCTCGAGGTCGAACACGCGCGAGAAGCTGCCCTTGGACGCCTCGTGCACGAGCAGCACCTGCAACCGACGCGCCCGTCACACGACACATAGATCCGAGAGGAAGGGATAGATCAGTAGCAGGGCTGCGTGCGCGGCGGCTCCGCGTCCTCGCCCGCCTCGAGGTCGAACACGCGCGAGAAGCTGCCCTTGGACGCCTCGTGCACGAGCAGCACCTGCAACCGACGCGCCCGTCACACGACACATAGATCCGAGAGAAAGCGATAGATTGGTAGCAGGGTTGCGTGCGCGGCGGCTCCGCGTCCTCGCCCGCCTCGAGGTCGAACACGCGCGAGAAGCTGCCCTTGGACGCCTCGTGCACGAGCAGCACCTGCAACCGACGCGCCCGTCACACGACACATAGATCCGAGAGAAAGCGATAGATTGGTAGCAGGGCTGCGTGCGCGGCGGCTCCGCGTCCTCGCCCGCTTCGAGGTCGAACACGCGTGAGAAGCTGCCCTTGGACGCCTCGTGCACGAGCAGCACCTGCAACCGACGCGCCCGTCACACGACACATAGATCCAAGAGAAAGCGATAGATTGGTAGCAGGGCTGCGTGCGCGGCGGCTCCGCGTCCTCGCCCGCCTCGAGGTCGAACACGCGCGAGAAGCTGCCCTTGGACGCCTCGTGCACGAGCAGCACCTGCAACCGACGCGCCCGTCACACGACACATAGATCCGAGAGGAAGGGATAGATCAGTAGCAGGGCTGCGTGCGCGGCGGCTCCGCGTCCTCGCCCGCCTCGAGGTCGAACACGCGCGAGAAGCTGCCCTTGGACGCCTCGTGCACGAGCAGCACCTGCAACCGACGCGCCCGTCACACGACACATAGATCCGAGAGAAAGCGATAGATTGGTAGCAGGGTTGCGTGCGCGGCGGCTCCGCGTCCTCGCCCGCCTCGAGGTCGAACACGCGCGAGAAGCTGCCCTTGGACGCCTCGTGCACGAGCAGCACCTGCAACCGACGCGCCCGTCACACGACACATAGATCCGAGAGAAAGCGATAGATTGGTAGCAGGGCTGCGTGCGCGGCGGCTCCGCGTCCTCGCCCGCCTCGAGGTCGAACACGCGCGAGAAGCTGCCCTTGGACGCCTCGTGCACGAGCAGCACCTGCAACCGACGCGCCCGTCACACGACACATAGATCCGAGAGGAAGGGATAGATCGGTAGCAGGGCTGCGTGCGCGGCGGCTCCGCGTCCTCGCCCGCCTCGAGGTCGAACACGCGCGAGAAGCTGCCCTTGGACGCCTCGTGCACGAGCAGCACCTGCAACCGACGCGCCCGTCACACGACACATAGATCCGAGAGAAAGCGATAGATTGGTAGCAGGGCTGCGTGCGCGGCGGCTCCGCGTCCTCGCCCGCCTCAAGGTCGAACACGCGCGAGAAGCTGCCCTTGGACGCCTCGTGCACGAGCAGCACCTGCAACCGACGCGCCCGTCACACGACACATAGATCCGAGAGAAAGCGATAGATTGGTAGCAGGGCTGCGTGCGCGGCGGCTCCGCGTCCTCGCCCGCTTCGAGGTCGAACACGCGTGAGAAGCTGCCCTTGGACGCCTCGTGCACGAGCAGCACCTGCAACCGACGCGCCCGTCACACGACACATAGATCCAAGAGAAAGCGATAGATTGGTAGCAGGGCTGCGTGCGCGGCGGCTCCGCGTCCTCGCCCGCCTCGAGGTCGAACACGCGCGAGAAGCTGCCCTTGGACGCCTCGTGCACGAGCAGCACCTGCAACCGACGCGCCCGTCACACGACACATAGATCCGAGAGGAAGAAATAGATCAGTAGCAGGGCTGCGTGCGCGGCGGCTCCGCGTCCTCGCCCGCCTCGAGGTCGAACACGCGCGAGAAGCTGCCCTTGGACGCCTCGTGCACGAGCAGCACCTGCAACCGACGCGCCCGTCACACGACACATAGATCCGAGAGAAAGCGATAGATTGGTAGCAGGGTTGCGTGCGCGGCGGCTCCGCGTCCTCGCCCGCCTCGAGGTCGAACACGCGCGAGAAGCTGCCCTTGGACGCCTCGTGCACGAGCAGCACCTGCAACCGACGCGCCCGTCACACGACACATAGATCCGAGAGAAAGCGATAGATTGGTAGCAGGGCTGCGTGCGCGGCGGCTCCGCGTCCTCGCCCGCCTCGAGGTCGAACACGCGCGAGAAGCTGCCCTTGGACGCCTCGTGCACGAGCAGCACCTGCAACCGACGCGCCCGTCACACGACACATAGATCCGAGAGGAAGGGATAGATCGGTAGCAGGGCTGCGTGCGCGGCGGCTCCGCGTCCTCGCCCGCCTCGAGGTCGAACACGCGCGAGAAGCTGCCCTTGGACGCCTCGTGCACGAGCAGCACCTGCAACCGACGCGCCCGTCACACGACACATAGATCCGAGAGAAAGCGATAGATTGGTAGCAGGGCTGCGTGCGCGGCGGCTCCGCGTCCTCGCCAGCCTCAAGGTCGAACACGCGCGAGAAGCTGCCCTTGGACGCCTCGTGCACGAGCAGCACCTGCAACCGACGCGCCCGTCACACGACACATAGATCCGAGAGAAAGCGATAGATTGGTAGCAGGGCTGCGTGCGCGGCGGCTCCGCGTCCTCGCCCGCCTCGAGGTCGAACACGCGCGAGAAGCTGCCCTTGGACGCCTCGTGCACGAGCAGCACCTGCAACCGACGCGCCCGTCACACGACACATAGATACGAGAGAAAGCGATAGATTGGTAGCAGGGCTGCGTGCGCGGCGGCTCCGCGTCCTCGCCCGCCTCGAGGTCGAACACGCGCGAGAAGCTGCCCTTGGACGCCTCGTGCACGAGCAGCACCTGCAACCGACGCGCCCGTCAGACGACACATAGATCCGAGAGGAAAGGATAGATTGGTAGCAGGGCTGCGTGCGCGGCGGCTCCGCGTCCTCGCCCGCCTCGAGGTCGAACACGAGCGAGAAGGTGCCCTTGGACGCCTCGTGCACGAGCAGCACCTGCAACCGACGCGCCCGTAACACGACACATAAATCCGAGAGGAAAGGATAGATTGGTAGCAGGGCTGCGTGCGCGGCGGCTCCGCGTCCTCGCCCGCCTCGAGGTCGAACACGCGCGAGAAGCTGCCCCTGGACGCCTCGTGCACGAGCAGCACCTGCAACCGACGCGCCCGTAACACGACACATAAATCCGAGAGGAAAGGATAGATTGGTAGCAGGGCTGCGTGCGCGGCGGCTCCGCGTCCTCGCCCGCCTCGAGGTCGAAAACGCGCGAGAAGCTGCCCCTGGACGCCTCGTGCACGAGCAGCACCTGCAACCGACGCGCCCGTAACACGACACATAAATCCGACAGGAAAGGATAGATCGGTAGCAGGGCTGCGTGCGCGGCGGCTCCGCGTCCTCGCCCGCCTCGAGGTCGAACACGCGCGAGAAGCTGCCCTTGGACGCCTCGTGCACGAGCAGCACCTGAAACCGACGCGCCCGTCACACGACACATAAATCCAAGAGGAAAGGATAGATCGGTAGCAGGGCTGCGTGCGCGGCGGCTCCGCGTCCTCGCCCGCCTCGAGCTCGAACACGCGCGAGAAGCTGCCCCTGGACGCCTCGTGAACGAGCAGCACCTGCAACCGACGCGCCCGTAACACGACACATAAATCCGAGAGGAAAGGATAGATCGGTAGCAGGGCTGCGTGCGCGGCGGC